>OY728165.1:1732567139-1734044871 GCA_963277665.1 Viscum album | reverse complement strand
TCAGGAAAAAGAGCTGCTGCCAATCCGCTGGAAACAAATAAGAATAATTAGTAATATAATCTCCACAACGATGATTAAAAAATTTTATTTCATTATTCAAGCATATTTCATTTTTCCAAGTATTGCTAAGTATTGATAAATTAATAATAATTAGCGGGGATGATTACAAACTAACTGTGTCGCCTATAATTATTGGTAATTACTAAGAAATAATTGTAATTATGTATCTTCTCTTTTTAGGATATTGTTTTTCTTATATCAACTTATTTAACAACAGTAATGGTTTTAAATTTTGTAGAAACATATATATGAATATGGAACAAGGAAATCGACATCAATCATTATTAGATTATCGTGCTTGGATAAATCAGCGCAGAAATCCAAACGGTTCTAGTTTAAATCCTGTATATGTTGATGGTGTTGAAGCTTTCTTATCATTTGCATCATCAAACCCGGAATTTTTTTTAGAAGGGATAATTAAGTGTCCTTGTAAAAAATGTGCTCTGAGAACGTTTGAGACATTTGACATCATTGGGCAACATCTCTTGCGTTATGGTTTTCAATCAGATTATATTTTTTGGTATCAACACAATGAACGCATTTCCAGAGAAGATACTAATAATTTGATTCTGGATCCATCACGGTTTCAGAATTTAGTACATGATGTTGCAGGGTCATCCGTTCAACAAACTAAAATAGAGGATGATGTTGATTTACCTCCCGAGTTGGAACCATCTGAATTTGCTGAGTTGTTCAGGTCTGTTGAGGATGTATTATATCCTGGTTTCAAGATAAGCAAATTAGAAGCAGTTGCAAAATTTATGGCTATTAAATTAGATAATGGAATGTCAAATAACTGTTTTGATCAGATATTTTCTTTGGTTAAAGCATTGTTACCTGAAGGAAATATGTTGCCTACTAATTATTATGAGAGTAAGAGACTGGTTCGTAATATGGGCCTTAGTTATCAGAAGATCCATGCATGTTAAAACGATTGCATCTTATATTCTGGTGAAAATTAGTCGTTGGATAGTTGTCCCACATGTGGACAATCAAGGTATAAAGAAGCTCAATCAGGGAATTCTGGATTGATTCCTGTAAAACAGTTGAGATATTTCCTACTTACACCCAGGTTGCAGCGTTTATTTATGTCTCAGAACACAGCGACAATGATGTCATGGCACAAAACCAATATTTAAATGGTAAAAGCTTGATTCATCCATATGATGGTGATTCATGAAAATATTTTGATCAAGTGCATATGTCTTTTGCTTTATAATCCCGGAACGTGCGACTGGGTCTTTCTACTGACGGTTTTTGTCCATTTGGATCTTTTGGTAGTCAGTATTCCTGTTGGCCTGTCTTTATAACTCCGTACAATTTACCACCATGGATGTTGATGAAAGAGCCTTATATATTTTTGACATTATTAATCCCAGGACATCCAAAAAAGAATATTGATTTTTATTTGAAGTCATTGATTGATGAGTTAAATTTATTGTGGAGTCATGGTGTTGGTACATATGATGCTGCTGCGAAACAGAATTTTGTAATGAAATCTTCTTTGATATGGACAATTAGTGACTTCCCGGCATATGGTATGTTATCTGGCTGGAGTACACATGGTCCAAAATCATGTCCTTACTTTATGGGAGACAACAAATCATTTATGCTCATTAATGGAAAAAAACCTTTCTATTTTGACTGTCATCGCAGATTTCTTCCAATCGATCATCTTTTTCGGAGGAATAAATGTCATTTCAGAAAAGGCAGAATTGAAAGAGATTAACCTCCAAAAAAGATCTCAGGTACAGAGTTACAATCAGTTGTATTTTCATTACCTTCCATCACTTTGGGACCGACAATAAACCAACAGAAAATTCATGGCTTTGGGAAAGAACACAATTGGACAAAACGGAGCATTTTGTCGAATCTGCCATATTGGTTTGATTTGTTGGTCTAACACATACTGGATGTCATGCATATTGAGAAGAACTATTTTGATAATTTATTTCATACATTTTTGGATACACCGGGTAAAACCAAAGATAATATAAAGGCACGATTAGATCTTGCCCAAATTTGCAGGCGACCAGAACTTGAATTGTTTGAAAATATCAGATCACAGAGATTAATGAATCCAAAAGCAGCTTATACACTAACCAAAGAGAGTCACTTATTATTTTGTCAGTGGATTGCAGATTTGAGACTTCCAGATGGCTATGCTTCCAACTTGGGCAGATGTGTTAAAAATGGTCATATTACCGGATTAAAAAGTCATGACTGTCATGTTATAATGGAAAGACTTATGCCTATTGGATTAATAGGTTTGTTGAATTCTAAGATTTGGGATTCGATAACAGATATATCATATTTTTTTGAGACATGTGTGCGGCGAAAACAGACTACGATACACTAAGAAAACTAGAAGAAGCTGTTGTTGTAATTATATGCAAACTGGAAAAAATCTTTCCGCCGGCTTTCTTTGAATCAATGGAACATTTGATATTACATTTTCCACATGAAGCAAAATATGAAGGTCCGGTTTAGTTTCGATGGATGTAACCATTTGAGAGATGCATGCAAAAATTGAAGAAAAAAGTATGTAACAAAGCATCAATTGAAGGCTCAATTGCTGAAGCTTATTTGCAAGAGGAAATTGCTTTATTCTGCTCTCATTATTTTGAATCTGAATATCCCTCAAAATTTAACCGCATGGGCCGGAACGAGGGGAATGTTGATGATGATATGAACAATCAATTATCAGTTGTTAATCAGCCCGAACTTGGCTTTGGTGGAGTTCATGATAGATGGCTTTCAGATGATGAACATCATAGAGCTCATACATATGTTCTACTCAACTGTGAAGAAATGTCACCAATTGTACAGTGAGTGCTCCTATCCCTTATTCTATAGATTCTGTTACAGTAAATTAATCATATTGTATTTGTAGGTTATATGATGATCATATCAAGAAACAATTTCTACAAATTACAGCAGTTGGCTTAGAAGAACATCGGCAAAAAAAATTGCCTACTGGTTTCAAAAACTGGTAACATACATTCTTTTTTGGTTTTACATATAAAATCAATTTATTACTTGTAATAGTGATAAATGTTTTACAAATTTTCAGGTTTCTATACATGCTGATAAGATTGATAGTCGATTTCGTATATTGAGTAGCCCACTATCCAAAATGGTTAAATCTTATAATGCATATGTGGTGAATGGTTATCGCTTTCATACATGTGCATATGGGGAATCAAAGAAAACAATGAATAGTGGTGTTTGTTTAAAGGGATCACATCATAGAGATATTGAAGTTGACTTTTACGGCATTCTTAAGAAATTATTGAACTGTGTTATTTGGGACAGAATTATGTAACAATGTTTAAATGTCGATGGCTGGATATTGAGAGAGGCTTGCGTATTCATCCGACTCATGGAATTGTTGATATTAAGCATAAAAGTCTTCTTGCATTAAATGAACCATTTTTATTGGCTCATCAGGCACATCAAATTTATTATGCAAAATACTGTGCTACTGCAAACGAGTTGGATGATTGGTGGAGTATAATAAAAGTTAAATCTCGAGAAAATCAGTTTACTCAAACTGAATGTGGTTCCACTGAAGTGCAAGGAAATGAAATTTTTCAGGACACTCCTCAAAACACATCTTTTTCACAAAGAGACATGAATATCGAGGATGACACCCCACAGTTAAGGGTCGATGGTGATGATGTTGTCAATGATGTTACAACTGAATTTGAAATGACAAGAGATGATGAAAGTGAAACTAATATGGAAATTGATGATGTTGATGAGGAAGATGAAGACATTGACATTGACAATTATGAATATGATGATGAAGATGAACATTGACACAGTAAAATGTTGGTTAGAATCATAAAAAATATATACATAATAGTTATTTTCAACTGTTTGCTAATAACAATCATTTCATGTTTCAGATGGACTCAGAAATGTATCGTCAGTTGATGGAGGCCGATCTACCTATGGATGATGAGGTTCTTGAGTCATCTGACCCTCGGGCTATTGGCACTACAGAGAGCACTCGGAGGGGGCGTGGTCTTGTCAGACTGATGATTCCAGATCTTATCCCGGAGCGACGTCCACCTCTTGGATTCGATGCACACACGCGGTGGTATGGTAACCTGTGTATTTTAGTTATCTTTCATTATAATTTATTTATATTCTAATTGTTTGATTATTTGTTCTTTTTCCATAGTTTTATGCATATAGCTATTGGACAGGGGAGCGTTATCTTGCGCAATTATTTTTCTTAACTCTGGCTCACATGGGATCAGATTCCCGCTGATGTGTCGGCCGCCATGTTCGATCATTGGCTGGTACGTAATTAAATATTATTTATTTTGAATTTTAATTCATTAATAACTTTATATTGAGGTTTATGGTATCCCATCGACGAGAGCATGCGTGCCACTATCCACGCAACATGGGTGGTGTCTATGCGTGACCGTTTCCGTCAGTTTTTGCATAATTTGAGAAAGGCGGCTGTGAGGAAAGCCGGAGTGACAAAATTTGATGAGTCCTGTAGAGCCCACCAACCAGAGTACATTTCATCTCACATTTGGGATGGATTATGTACACATTGGTTGGGTGGTGGGTTTCAGAGGAGATCTGCATTGGGTCGACAGAATCGAGGGAGACAAGAGGTGACGCATCGAGCCGGTAGTCGTACATTCAATGCGCATAGAGAGCGTCTGGTAAGTACTTTTTTTTAATATTTTATACAACTTTAAATATAAACAGTTTATTTTATATTCATATAGGAAGTCGAGCCCGATATTACGACGTACGGCGTTTATCGGAGGATGTACACTGATCCGGCTACTAGAGAGATTAGAGGTGACTGCCAGCGTCAGATTGTGGTCAGTATTATTTTCTTTTCAGTTTGCAAATTAAATGCATATAATCTTTTCATTATTTTAATTTCTAATTGAAACTTAAGGAGTCATATGAGATTGTGACCTCTCAGACACAGGCTGAGAGTCAAGACGAGACGAGTGATCAGACTAGTGTCCACCATTTTGATGAGACGGCATGGATACAGGCGACCCAGTATGGCTTCGAAAAGGGATGAGTAGTTGGTATAAGCTCTCATTTGACTCCTGCAGCTTATTATGGTACTGCTGCGATGTCGGCGTCCGGCTCGAGAGGAGCTCGTGGAGAGACATCATCTTCTGCCTCACACTATCAGGAGCAGCTGCGTGCTCAGAGTCAGCTTATAGAGGATTTGCGTCAGGGGCAGGAGTAGATGCGTCAGCAGCACGATGAGGAGATGCGTGATGGCAGGAGCAGATGCGTCAGCAGCAGGATGAGGAGAGGCGTCGATATGAGGAGCAACATCAGGAGCAGATGGAGTATATGCGTCGTCTGACTGATAGTTTAGGGATGGAGTTTCCTCCACCACCTCCTCCAGTTCCTCTAGAATATCCACCCCCCCCAGTGATTTTTTTACATGTAATAAACATTTGAGTTCGTAGTTTATTGTCATATTAACTATTTACAATTCCTCTTTCATATTGGTACGAATATTGCATGATTTAATTTGTTTTAAATTTTTTTAATATTTTATTACTTATTAGTATTATTTTTAATGTCTGTTTATTTTAGTAATATTACTTTTAATATTTTATATTTATTGTTAATATTGAGAAGTTTATAATTTTATAATTTTATTAATATTAATAATATTAATATTATTTTTTCATAAATATGTATGTTTATTTTAATAATAATATTATTATTTTAATTTTTTATATTATTAATATTAGTATTATTATTATATAATATTATATTATTTATATTCATATTATTATTATTTTTTGATATTAATATTTCATAATTATATTATATATATTTTTTATTATTAATATTATAATAATATAATTTCTTTATATTATTATTATTATTATTATTATTATTATATACATAATTTAATAATATTATTATTATATTAATTTTTTATATTATTAATATTAGTATTATTATATAATATTATATTATTTATATTCATATTATTATTATTTTATATTAATATTTCATAATTATATTTTTTATATTTTTTATTTATATTATAATAATAGAATTTTTTTATATTATTAATATTTTTATTATATTTATATAATATTATACGATTTGTATTAATTTTTTTTATTTTTTATTTTTTATTTAGTATTTGTGACGGGAGTATTTGCGACGGGGTGTCCCGTAGTAAAATTGTTTTTTACTGTCTCATTTGCGACGGGAAGAATATCCGTCGTAAAAACTATTTCTGCGACGATCCGTCGCAAATACCTACGTCGCAAATATTTTTTAAATTTCCCATTTGTGACGGGTCAGAAACCCATCGCAACTAATATATCTGCGACGGCCCGTCACAAATACCTTTTTTATATATAAACGAAAACCAATTTGCGACGGGGGAAAAATACCGTCACAAATACTATTTTTGCGACGGGACTGCCGCAAAAACACCTATTTGCGACGCCGTTTTCGGCAACGGGCGATTTGCGACGGAGCCCCGTCGCAAACGGTCTTTTGCGACGAGATCCCGTCGCAAATCACCCGTCACAAATATTCTGTTTTCCTGTAGTGACATATTTTTTATATATTCACACATACACACACAAAAAAACATATTTTATATATGTATTTAAAAAAAATATAAATATATATATAAAGATATATATAAACATATATATGAATATATGTATTAAAAAATGTAACGAAATATATATAAATATATAGTTATATCATAAAATGGAAGACAAAACAACATAGGGGAGTGGAAAAGGCACTGGGATATGAGCAGGACGTCTTGAGTTCAAAACTGGATAGAGGCGCACGCGGGATGGTGGAATTATCTAAAGTGCTAATAAAGGGGGTGGGAAGCGTTGATAAAAGGTGGGGTGGAAAGTGGTTCGAATAAAAAAAATTATCCCCCTTTATCAGTGGAGCCTTTATTAGCACTTTTTGGCGCTGTTAAATGGGGCCTTTAACAGCACTTTTTCAAGCGTTGTTAAAGCCAATCCTTTAACATCGCTCACATTATCAGTTCTTCTAAAGCACCGATAAATCCCTTTTACTAGCGTTGTTAAAGGTCATATTTGTAGTAGTGATTATGCCTTCCATTATCTGAGTTAAGATGGAATCATAGTTAAAGTGTTAGTTTAAGCCTTCATCGGGGGCACTTTTAATTATCAGGAAATCTAAACAAAGATGGTGGGATGACTTATCCAAACATGTATTGGATTTAATGACCTTTGTTTGTTCAATACAAATTTTGGAGGAAGTGTTGAGGAAATTTGAGTTTGGATTTCAGGAATGGGAAGTCCACTCAATAGAACAAGGAGCTATAAGCCTGCAGGTAGCAAGGTCACCTACCTAAAACCCATCATATAATTTTCATGGCCTTTGTATGGATTATAAGAAGGGAAATATGGATCATTTATACTATGATGTATGAAGTGACAGGATATTATGATTTCAAGGGTGAGGGTCATTGAGACTTGATAAAATAGTGGGAGACTTAATAAAATTAATTATTATGTATCGCATAACTTATAATCAAGTGAAGTGATAATAACATTATCTCTTATTATTATAGAAAAATGGAAATAAAAACCATGAAAACACTATGATCATTCCTTAACTCAAGGAATGTCCTCGCAAGCATGAATTTACCGAAGTGGCCTAGATGTTTTACATTTCTTTGCTATCGGAGAATTTGTACTATGTGTTTGAATTATCTAAACTTGATCATCTTCCCACCAAGTAGAGGTGGAAAAGGATGTTCACAGAAGATATATGGAGGGTTATTCCTCCATGATATCTTTTCTTATATCTCTTCAAAAGAAAAAAGTGAGGCTTAAAGATAAATGAGATTCTCCCAACATTATTTTAGTGTAAACTAGAAAGGGGGTGTTTTGTTTGTAATTATGTCTTCAAATTTTAAAGTGCATTGTTTAAAGTTAAGGTTTCATTTGGATAAGAGATTATCAATGAATCTCATGTTATCATCCTTACCACCAAGGTTCTCCTTATTCGTCCATGTATGGATGAATGGTATGGAGAAACCACTCGTAAATATTTTTATCTATACTTCACTCATAAAATAAGGTTTGGTAGAAACATATTTCCTCACTCCTTATGGTGAAAAGAATAAAATATAAGGTTGAAAATCTCATGTAATTTTAAAGACAATAGTTTCCTTATAATTTCTTTCAATGAGACAAAAAGGATTCAGAGGGACGGAAATAAACATGAGGGTATTTACTTCTAATGTGAAAAGAAATGGTTATTGGAAGAATTGAAATAAATTAAAGTGGAAGTAGTTATAAACTTATAAAACATTCAACATTGGATATAATATTTCCATTGGAATTATTTGGCATTAAATACAATATTTTTTACATATATTCTCATTTGGGAGTTAAGAAAGTTCGGAAATATTATAAGAAGTAGGGTGAATTCTCTCAGAAGCTGAGAAAGGGTGATTCCTATGCCAATAGCGAGAATACGCAACTTATAATTTTCCAAAATGGATTGATTCGAGTTTGTAATGAGTGTTACCAAAACATTTATCTCATTTTCCATCTAGACACGATGAGACATTGTTTCACTTTTGGAATAAATGTTGTTATGGTACTTTATACTAAACTAATGGTTTGGTAACTCTTGAATCATAGATATCCATTACAATGAATGATGAATGTTAAATATAATACTTTTACCCAATTTTTGAAAGATAATTCTTTGTAAAATAAAACTAAAAGTAGTTGACTTATTTATACCCAGAAAAGTGTTTTAGTCTCTATTGAGCTAAGATACTAAGTATACTAACAAATTACTTATCATGTTTTAGATAAAGTAACCTTTAGAAATAAAGATACGCTAAAATATTTTAGATTTATTTCAACAAGACCACATGAACTACTCTAAAGTTTGAGGTAAATTCATATACTTCATGAGATTCCTTTAAAAAAATTATTAATGCTTAGTGAAGTAAATGAGTGCACTTGGTAAAGATAGAGGGACCTCTGAGTTGGCTTATCAAAGAACATATTGTCTAAGTAATCATTGATCATACATGTGGGGGAAAGGTATCCTCAAACTCACATTTCCTTATATACATCAATAAAGTGATGGTGGTAAAAGGAAGATTAATGATGAGTCTTATATATATTGTAAATCTTCCATAATTTCTTCCAAGACATGTTTTGCAAATAGAAGTGCAACAATTAACCATATTTCAACTATATTGACTAATTAATATCATATCAATTGCAATATGATAAGAACCTATTAGGACATAACCACAAGTGTTTGTTGAAAACCGTTTGTTAAAGCTGGCTTTAGCTACAAACGAATATCAAACACTTAGTGTGTCTCAATTAATAATCCTGTAGTTGTTAAGGATATTAACATCTAGTCAAGACTGACTATGTTTCCATAAAGGAAACCTATCTCTTTAAGGATACTATGAGCAGACTTAACTTCTATGAGTTAAGGCTCTTGATGCGCATGAGTTTGCATAGGAATGCTGGACTCCATTAAGTATGGTGGGAGTAGTAGTTCCATAGACACATACTGCGTAGGAAGTCATAACCAAAGAGATAGTTTATGTTCATCACAGTGGGGGATACATATATTATTCTTTCATAATAAAGATACCTAAAAAGAAGCAGTAAATGGTAACATGTTATGGTTGACAAGTATATATAAATTCAAGTAATGGACTTCATGTATCAAGATTTGGGGACTCTGTATTTTGAATGTTTCTAAGACTTGATACTGCTGGTGAGTACTCAAGAGAGACTAGACATGGATAGTACAAGATGGTGCCAATAAAGCATGATTGACTATTGAAAGGTTTAGTCTATCACGAAACATATATGTCAATCATCATGAATAAAATACTTTTGAATTTTACTTGTCAAAGCATACTTCTATGATCATCATATTGGGTTATTGATTGTCAAGACCACCTCATTTGGGGGAAACCTTATGGAAGATTTCTATATGACATGACCAAAAGGAGACCATGTGGTATGTGTCTATAAGACATAACTAGAAAGGGTCGGTGACATCAATAAACGTCAATAAGATATGTAGATTACATAAATTCATTTATGGATAAATCATGCATAGTGATCATAGAATATTCATTTGGAAACAAATGAGTGTCATGTGTCACTAACAAGTTAGTGGGAGCGTTATAAGTTTTCAAGATAGATATGTTGATAACATATTGAAAAAAAAGTTATGTCTTACCAGTTTGTTAAGACTAAGGAATGAATTTCTCCAAGAGTGACTTAAAGTAACAACCATGTTCTAGTGAACAAGATCTATAAAATAGATCTATCGATTTGTTGAATCTAGTCATAGTGAATATATTAAAAAAGTACAAAAAAATACAAGTTTAAACAATTCAGGGGAAAATTTTTGTTGGCAAATAATCTTTCTAGTAGAACATGCATGGGCATAAGAAGATATTATTAAGATTAAAAGAATTTCACAAACTTAACTGATATGAATTTATCTCATATGCCATGATATATACTAACGTTTGATATTACTGATGCATGATGCATAGTAGGTGAATGCCAAACAGATCCAACATGAATGCACTGACTTGTAGTTAGGACTATTTGACGGTACTTAACAAAGTAAAACTGGATGAGATCATGGTGTCTAGAGAGGTGGGATTATTAGTGATCAAGGGAATTGAACATTTGTCTTCATTTAATTCAATTTGGTCTAGTATTGTAGTGTGGTTAAGGTAATATGCAAGACAAGCTTATTACAGCCAATGGTTGACATATCTATAATAACCGAGAAGGTTGAAGCTTCTAATGCAGCCTAAGAAGCGGTTTAGAAACATCTTATTCCTATTTAGGGTTATACCAAAAAGTAAAAGTTTTATCGTTATTATGATAATCTTTGACTATAGACTTAACCAAGATGTCAGGTTTCTGACATGGGAACAAGAGACAGATACTCGGTAATATCACTACTTGAGGGATTTTCTCAAGGTAGTGATGTCGAAGTAAGCAGATTCGCCACATAGTCAAGTGGTTATACCAACCATGGACATGGAAACGTGGTAGGCCCGGTAGTTTTAGTCATACTCAGTAGAAGCATGTTTAACATATGAGAACTAAACAGTCATTAGCAGTTGGCTCTAGTGCAAGTGGGAGTCTGTTGGAATTGGTGCCCTAAAACCAACTACTTTGTACTTTAGATTGCCTGTATATTCATCGATATGAATATTAATAAATACTTTATCACATATTGATTGTTCATTTGCATAACATTAATGTGATAATGTCCTAAAACATTTGTTGCATTAAAAAGGTCATATGTAGTTCCTCGCTATGATGAGAACATTGATATGCAATAATGATATTCTTAAACATAGTTCTACAATTGGATAAAATTCTATGACAAGACACATAGTATGTTGGCCATCATGTGCGAGTACTCAAAAGCAAATGAGACTTCATCTCATGAAATTTGCACTTAGTAATCTCCAAGATGGGATATTATGATAACAGACTCGTCTGTAGGAAATCCATGTATTTATGTGTCATTAGATATTTCTGTCTACGAGCATGTGTAATGATTCTTAGACTTTAAGAATATTATTAATGCACGTCATGACTCACGCACTTGGATGTATTATTGTAAACCATGACGAGACAGTCCATGGAGAAGTTTGGTACATTGGGTGTGTCACGAATGATATGTTATTAATGAATAATTTGTGGAAGGATTTGTCTCTTCCATTTTTATGAAAGCTGATGTCTCGACCCTTTGATTGAAATTAAACTTTCACATTAAATTGCATGGTCATGATGTATTGACAAGTTCATTTTAGATAGTCAAAGAGAAACATATCAAGCATATAGGTTGATAATACAGGTGTGCAGCTTACTTGATAATATATCATGGTAAAGGGATTATATTACACGGTGAGTGTTCATATGTGCTCGTTGTCATTGCGACATATCGTTTTCTTGTATGGGTGTCTTGACTCGTTGCTAGACAATAGTCTTGAACTTTAGGCAAACCCGCCTAATGTCACTCAGGAATAGGTCGGGAGAGTCACACACATAGTGTTTCCTTTTATTTTAGTTAAATATTATTTATATTAAATAGTTGGAATAAATATTATTCTTCAGACCGAAAAGTAATATCTATTCAGGATTTATTAAACGATCGCAAATATTAAATAAATATTATTGGCAAGGTAATTGTTTAATTGTGTGAATATATAATATTTATTTATCTCTCGTTATTCGCAATGTAATAGATAATTATTATTTATTCATTAGTAAATAATTTATTTAATTACACGAATACCAAAAATAATATTTTATTCGCCAGACTGTGAATATAATATTTATTTATTTATTGAATGTATAATATCTATTTCCTGTTATTCACGAGGTAATAAATAATTTATTTAATTACATGAATATTAAAATAAATATTTTATTTGTCGGACCGTCAATATAATATTTTTTTATGATATTTATTCAAAAAATCAATAAATGTCAATGAGGATGAGCGAACTCAGTTTTTGGTCTGGTGATAAATATTAATTTACCATACTGTAAATAATAATTATCATTGTGCATATTAGTGCATGCCATGGAATATAATAATTGTATTCTTATTTTACATTGCATGGGGTTTATTTTGGGTTTAACATGTTATTAAGGGTTTTTGTGCAATTAATTAATATAAAACCCTAACACTGGGTCTACAAATAGACAATTATAAGAATTGTGAGAGGTGAGTCGTTGTGCACAACCTTCTCCTCACTAGAGAATTCTCTCTCAACGAAGAACGTCTCTAGGGTTTTCTCTCAAGCTCGGGAGATTCTCTCTTCCTTCATTTCTCTCAAATCTGAGAGATCAAGATACAATCTTTTCTAAACCGAAGGGATCGTGGTTGTGATCAAGGGAGTGACGCAAGACGGTCAGTATCACCGCACTACCACCCAGAGTACCATTGACGACATTCCAAAATCAAAGAAGCACGTGTGGATCACCGCTAGCGGGGTATTACTTTTGGTTCTCATCAATGCAACAAAAATACAACTGAACAGCCTTCGAACGATCAACACCTACATCGAAGAAATGACTCAAGATCGAGGTATTTCTTCATGCTATTAAATTAATTATAAATTAATGTGAAAAGATCATCTCTCTTGATTTTGGAAAAAAATATTTGTCAATATTCTTCAAAAAAAAATGTGTTGGTCATGACATTCGCATCATGTACATTGCGGGTGATCTGTTGACTCCAATAAAAACTCAATTGGACATAGGTCCACCAAGCGCTTTCACTGCGTCCGGAATCGTCAAAGGTCAGCAGTCTTTAGAGTATCCATGGGGTTGTCTTGTGTCGAAAGTCTATCTGGTGAGATGTCAGGTGGTGTGTTCCAGAAACGGCGATTCAATATGTTTTGGGTCTTGTTTTAAATGTGGCTTATCCTGTGGATTAAGGTCATTCTATTTTATTTGGGGGCGGAATCTTCTAGAGATACTCAAGTCTAGATGCAGGATGATTATTTGTTCTCTCATCTCCAAAGTCTTGGGAAAGTCGGCCATGACTGCATCAAATGTTGGAAGAGGAACAACCCCGAGTCCAAAGCGTGTTTCTTTGCGAAGGAGTGGCAATGAAGACTTTAGTGTTTCCGACTTTATGGTAATTATTTTTTTCAAAAGATCATCCGAGTATCGAAAGGTCTGTGATGGATGGGGTCCTTAAAGGATTGGAACCAGGCTGGAATGTTGTAGGAGTAGAGGACGGTGCATGCATTGGTTGCACTGAGCAATGTTTTAGTGGGAGTTCATATGTCTGTTTGATATCAAGTTTTTTCGAAAGTTAAAAGTTTTGAATGAAGTTTGATCCCGATGGCATCGTTGGAGTTTGATGTACTGGTCGACTCTTAGAAGTTGTGGAAGCTCGATGGCAGAGTGTTGAAAGCGTGAGGATCTGAAAGGAGCAGAGCCATGGACACAGTACATGGCGCAGCTTGTTGATGGGATTTCAACAAAATTCAAATGGAGCTCGAGCCTGTTTGCTTTGGAGGCAATTTCCTTTAGGCATTCTGAAGGTTCCATGGTTTAGAGAATGACGAGTCATGGTTCGGAATTCTGAGGTGGCATTTCTTCAATGTAGGCATTGATGATCGAAAGCACGATGGAGAACAATGCGGACATTAAAAAGGGTGGACAAAAGTTGGTTGGTTTGGATTTTGGTAAAATCCATGAGAATAGTCTTCGAGTGAGAGATTGTTGGCTTTAACCTGCGAAAACAATTATCAAGTGGGGGATTGTTGGGTTTTGATGTGAGAACTGTAATCGGGGTCAAGTATTTGAAGTTTCTGGAAGTTAAATCTCTAAAAGTTAAACTTGACATAACCATATGGAGAGAGAACACCTTCACTATGGTTATCTGAATATATAGTTCAACCAAAGCAATTCACCAGATGCAGCTAAGCGGAAGTTCTCAGCTGAAGCAACTGAGCAAAAGCAATTCACCGGAAGCATCTCATCGGAAGCAACCGAATAGAAGTTGTTCAATGGAAGCGGTTGAATGGAAGGCGCTCAGCGAAAGTTAGCTCAATGCAGTGATGGTGACAGAGTGTGGGAACACAGGAGGATCATCTGGACGCACGCACTTAAGAAGCAATCATGTTCCGAGGGACGAAGTGATGTAACTAAAAGGGCACTTTCGAATATAGGATGAAATTCCAAAGGAGGTGATGGTTGAGTGAAAATTCAATCTTATGTAAAGGTCACTGGTGATATTATGTATAGTTCCCAATGGTTCATTAAAGGCATATGTTCGGGTTCATCAGTTATGTGAGTGAATTACTCAATTCACCGAAAATTGGCAGTCAAACAGGAGCACCTACGAGCAGTATGTGGTAGTTGCGACCAAAGGTGGGTCCCCTACAAATATCAGATAGTGGTGAAACCAGTTGATCAATTGGATCCCACTATAACAAGTGGGGCTAGTCCACATGGTTGTGTATGCATGTGAGTGCATTGGAAGGTGGAGTGATGAGTCGAAGCATCCAAGTGTCAGAGGCCTTAGGGTCGAAAGTCGGTGGCCATAACTCAAAAGGGCGGAAAATCAGAAGGTGCATGATCGAAAGATGGGGCATGGTGCGTCATAACTCGGGTGATTTGTTCCTTTAATGATTCTCCGCATAGATATAAGAGTGATGTCTGAACCACATAATCATGTGTTGAGCTTGCTTGTTCAATTTATTCATCGTGTGTTCGTTCTTGTCTATTTGTTGTCTATCGAAAGATCTTGAATGCAAACCAGGAAGAACCAGAAGTATGACATCTCAGTGTGTTGGTTGGGGTGTGAAGACTTATGGATGGCGAGTTTGTGAAGACAAGGTTGCAATTGGAACTTTTAGGTGTCCTTGTTCCGCATTTGAGAACCAAAAGCAACTTCCAAAACATGGTCAGTTAATGAAGTGCATTACACTTATTGATGATGAAAGTGATTATTTTTCTATAATCAAAATTGAATATAATACAGATCATTATTAATTTTTTTTCTTGTAATAAAATGTGATAACATGCCAAGAAATCTAATTGAAGACAAAAACACACATAACAAAATACAAATCCATGCGGAATTCATCTTTACCAATTCTAACAAGATAGACGGTTCAGTTCAATTGAGCCTGCATTGGTTGTAAGACAGTTGTAGATCCGGCTTCTTGGTCAGTGTTTATAGGAACCTATTGGATTGATGGGGAAACAATTACAGAAAGGTTTCATATTGGTCCGGTGAGACCATGCAGCCAAACAGACAATGGACATACTGGATTGATAGGATGACAATTACAGAAAGGTTTCATATTGGTCCGGTGAGACCGTGCATCCAAACAATGACCACGCATTGTTACGTAGTGTCAGGATAATTCTCTCAGACCGCATCCTTTCAAGCCCAACACACAAACTCAACTAAGCTTTCCATTCTAAATCAATTGATGATTGAATGAACTTAAAAAAACATAAATGTTACGATTGAAATCTCAAATCTTCCCCTCAAACCAAAGATTAGAGCATACCTGGTTCAATCCAACATGAATCTGCATGATTCAGCTGAGCCAACATTATCATTGCAAGGCCAAATCAAGGGTATGTCGTCCACATCACAACCAGTCCAAACGTCAACTCCGGAATCACTCACCAGGATCATTTTCCTAGCTCACACCCTCTCAAGCCCAACACAAAAGCCAAACTAGAATTCCATTCTAAAATCATTTTTATCCAAGACATCAACATGGATCTACTTGTATGAACTAAGCCACCATTATCATTGCAAAGCCAAATCGTATCGTCTACAACACAACCGAACTAAACCAGAACTCCCATAACACTTGTCAGAATCATCCTCCTGGCACACACTCTCAAGCCCAACACAAAAACCCAACTAGGATTTCATTCTAACCTACCAAGATTAAATTACCATATTTTACCGATGTGGAACTGGGTTTGCTAATCAGTTCAGCTCACCTTGCATGCCGTCTGAGAACGCTCCAGTCCACCTTTTCACGCTTACGTTGCATGGACGACCCTTGATTGCCGTTACCACGCTGCTGCCGTGGATCGCTTTCAACGTTTTTCTGCAATTTATTTGGACATTCTTCTTCCATTACCGCATTTGACTGCTTTCTTTTAGGGCCTTCATCATCGCTGCTGATCCAAACTTCACTGCATGATCCATTCTCCCTGAAATAATCAAACACAAGATTAAATCTCTGTAATTCCAAAACCCCTCTGAATGCCTATTTTAATGGTCAACCTTTCAGAAGCTTTTCCATTTTCATAAGACTTTGACTGGCTTGCAGCTGCTGCGGCTTCGTTCAGTTTCTACACCAAGACAAGGCTTTGATGCAAAGAAAAGCAACTATAGCAAGATAGGGGAAAGAAATAGCCAAATTTTATGGTAGGGTCTGCCTATACTCACATCAATGGAAGGATTGAAGCTTCGAAATGACATTCGGCCATTTGCAGCTCCTGGGGGAGGGTCCCCTTCCATTATGACCATGCTGCGTGCAATGTACCAGCTCCAAAGAGATGAAATTAAAACATAAATTTTAAGTGATCCGTGTATTAGTGTCACCAAACACAACTTAATTCAAAAAGAAAACTGCAAACCTCAGGTGGATTAAACATGAGACACTACAGGTTTTCAACGACAAAAGTAATTGATCTTCAATCTTCCATTCTTACCCACCCATTACAGAAGGACCAGAACAAATTTTTCTATTTACATCTAAATTGAAGTATGCATGGAGGAAAGTGGTGGACAAATCCAATTAACAGTAATTTATTTGCAATATCTTAAAATGAAGTAACACTTTTTTTAAAAAAAAAAGTTGTTGAGAATGTTGTGGAGGAGAAGTTAAAGATTTCCGATGAGAATTACAAAAGTGAAGATGAAAGTGAACCAAAACAGGAAGACTGAAAATTCAGAAGAATCTTGTGGTGAGGAAATCCGGGATGAAGAAAATCTCTGAAATTTCATACTCTACACAAACAGGTTGAATCTGAAAATGTTATTGGAAATCAAAAAACTCTAGTTCAAACTAGAAGAAAATTGAGATTAGAAAATCAAACATCACTCATCTCACAGGTCGAACCAAAATCGGTTTCAAAAGCAGTTAAACACAGAAAATGGGTAGATGCTATGAATGAGGAGTTGGATCAGATAGAGAAAAATGACACATAGGAGCTCGTTCCACAACCAATGGGGAAGAATATTATTGAAACAAAATGGGCGTTCAGAAACAAGCCGAATGAACATGGGGAAGTTTCAAGAAACAAAGCACAACTTGTTTGCAAAAGTTATTCACATGTTGGAGTAGATTTTGAAGAAACTTTTTCCCTCGTTGCGAGATTGGAAACTATCAAAATGTTCTTAACAGCGGCTGCACATCATTGTTATAAAGTTTATCAGATTAATGTAACCTTGTGGGTTCCTACTTGACAAAGATGGAATCAAGGTATGTAAGTTGAAGAAATCCTTGTACAGGTTAAAACAAGCTTCATGGGCCTGATGCTCCAAACATGATAGTTGTTTGAATTCTGAAGGGAAAGTTGAAATCAACTTATATGTGAAGGAGATGAACTCAGATACCCTGATTGTTATTGTTTATGCTGATGACATAATTTTTGCAGGGGATAAAAAAAATGTTTGTAAAGAGTTTGCTGAAAAAAGATGAAGATTAATTTTGAAATGTCAATGCTTGGAGAATTAACCTTCTTTCTGAGCTTACAAGGGAAAGATACATTTTCCTATCACGAGAGAAGTATGTCAAGAAATTGTTATAAAGGTTTAGCATGAGAGATTTCAAAAAAGTTTCTACTCCTATTTCTGTTGGCACCAAGATAAGTAAAGATGAAGCTGGGAAAAGTGTGAATCAAAAAGATTTTCGAAAATTGATAAGAAGTTTACCCTATCTTCCAGCTTCATGGCCCAACATCGTTTATGTTGTTACTTTGTGTGCTAGATATCAAAGTAATTCAAAATAATTGCATATGATGGCAGCGAAAAAAATTCTGAGATATGTTAAAAGAACATCTTCCTATGAAATGTTGTACAAAAAGAGTTACAATATGAACTTTCTTGGTTATACCGATGCTCAATGGGCTGGAGATTGCAACGACAGAAAATTAACTTCAAGAGGAACATTTTTCCTGGGAGAATGTTGTATGAACTAACATAGTAAGAAATGAAGTTCAGTGACTTTGAATACAGCGAAAGCAAAATCATAGTTATTAATGGCGCGCGCCATGGCGCGCCATTGAGCCATAGCTAGCGCCAGGGAGTGGTGAGCCGCGCCATGGCTCATTTAAGATGGCTCAGTGTGGCGTGCGCCATTGAGCCTTTTTGATTTCTTTTTGTATTTTTTTAACCTGTCAACTCTTACGCCCCGATTGAAAATACCTCTTTTGAGGTCAAACAACGACCTCCCCTTTCGACTCTACGCAACACTCTTCCCGTGAGCGTAGCGACCCAGCCGGTGTTGGACCACATTGACTGCCACGACCAAACCGAGATCCCTTGACCGCCGTGACCCAGTCGACCACGACTTAGCCGAGCTCCCTCAACCACCGCGACTTAGATACGCAATGTTGTCCAGAGCAAGCGCACCTTCTATGCAAATCAGTAACTTTTTTTTGTTCTTAATTCAATTTTATTTATGTTGCTCGCCCCTTATTTTTTTCGAATTACTCCTGTTGTTTTTTTGAGATATATGGTTTTTTACTCCCGTCTTGGTTTTTTGAGATATATGGTTTTTAATATATTTCAGGAATTGATATATATGATTTTTTGAGATATATAGTTTTTAATATTTAATTGTAGGTGTCATTGTTGACTTCATTTGTTTTTTGATGTATGGAATATGAATTATTGACATAAATCTTTGCTTTTTATATATAAATTGTATAATTTATTATGTGTTATTGTTGATATATGTATACACCTCTTTTGTGTGCCGCAAGTTAATATTGCCACAAGCCGTGCGCCGCGCCGTGCGCTTTTGCGCCGGGGGCTCTTGTCGCCGTTGTGCGCAATGCGCCGTAAATAACTATGAGCAAAATATGTTGTTGCAACTCATGCTTGTATGCAAATGATTTGGATGAAAGTACAGCCGAAAGATTTGAAACTGAAAGTTTCTATACCATTGGAGATTCTTTGTGATAATCAAAGTGTCATTGATCACTCAAAAAATCTTGTCCAACATTCGGGATCAAAACACATTGATATAAAATATCACTTTATAAAAGAGAAAGTTATTGGTTGAGATGTTATGCTAGAATACATTTCTACATAATATCAAATTGTTGATCTTTTCACAAAAGTTGTACCAAAAGAGAGATTTGTGGGATTGAGGTTGCAACTTCATGTTCAACCTCCGCCAAAAACTTCCTAAGATCTGGAAGGAAGTTCCCCACTGGTACTTTGGATTATGTTGACATAGGAAAGTAACAACTTTGTAAGAAGTTTTTACTAACTCTTTCTGTAATGAATCTGAAGTTGTAGTTGTCATAAAATGAGAAGAGAACAAAAAGGGGGAGTGAAAATTAGAGTTGCAAATATGTAAAAAAATGGAAAATATAAAGTGGGGAAATTTATCTTAACATGTCCACAAATTTGATTGTCTCCGAGGGATTGAATTCCTTCAAAAACATTACTTTATCCAGTAGTCAGGAAGAACGTGATCGGATGAACTTTACCGAACATACAAAATGCAAGTTACCGAACAAAGTTTCTGTAAGAAGTTTGCATAACCACTCAACGGACAAACATGATAGGATAAAGAATTGCAAGAAATATTTGTTGATGAGTTAGTAAAGTTTCGTAAAATAAGAAAAATATACAAAGTGACACAAGATGTCAGATTTCAATATTCGTGCAAATTCAAAGGGAGAAATCAAAATGAGAAATCTGAGCAGCACACCGGACGAAGAAAGTTGGTTATGACAAGTCTTTAAAAGTTACAACAATGTAGTCGACCATCTTCAGTGGGTCGAGAGCAATAGACAGAGAAAGATGTGTTTTCCGGACAGACAGAATGTATGAAGTTTTAAATTCAACAATGTTTCTTTTTGTTACACGCTGTATGAAGTCCTAGTTTGAGATGTTATGAAGAAGTGCGGCTGAAAGGAGGTCATTGGCCGAACATTCATCATCGATCGAACATTTATCATCGGTAGAAGTCCATCGGACAAACTTTTGTGATAAAGTCCATCGGACAAATTTTGATGAGGAAGTCCACCTGACAAACCTTTTTTGAGACATTTGTTCCAAGTGTTGTATAAAGTCTGAGTTGTGGCAGAACTGACCGGACGAAGAAAACATTGATCCATCGGACAAACAATTGTTACACCCATCGGACAAAGCAGAGCTGGGCAAAGAAAAGCTGAGAAAGAGTGATCTAACAAAGAAGGGTCGGATGAAATTTTGCTAATGAAATCATGGGACAAACATTTCAGCCGGACAGAAGCAAGGTGGAGAAGTTGAGTTTTGTAAACGGACGAAATGTTCTTAAAAGGTTTCTGGGCAAACATTCTTCAGTGAAATGTGTTTCCCACCTTTTCTACTTCTAAAGCACCTATATAAAGGGGTGAAAAGTACATTCTACTTATTACTAATTTTACTGATAAAAAGATGAAGCGTTGAAGAATTTGTGTCAGAAGTAAGTTTCCAACCAAAGTTTTGTTTCATGTTGAATAAGAGTTCCGAACAGAGTTTTCGATCAAAGAATCGAACGGAGTTTAAGTTCAGAGTTTCCGAACAGAGAAAATCGGAGAGTTTCCATGCAGAGTTTCGTAGAGTTTTGAGACGCAGTGTTTTTGGCAATTGGATAGAAAACAGTTGTATCATGCGCAGATTACATGAGGCGTAATGGTAAACAAAACTTGTAAACTGACGAGAGTCAGTATAATCATACATATCGGGAGATGAGAGTCTAACAGAAATTGACTCAAAGTTGTATTCAGTTCTATCTAATAGTGAATTTTCATGGACTAACGGGATGGTCGTGACAAGGATATAGGTTCACACACTGAGGCCGAACCTTGTAAATCTTGCGCGTTTTGTTCGCTTTCTAATATTTGCATGCTTGTGAGATTTTTATAAAAGATGATAATGAAAATAATTCTAACAAGTTGCAGGGATAAAATTTCATAAAGTTTGAAATTTGTACAAAGTCCACCTATGATTCAAATCTCACCCACTTAATGATTCAACAATCCTTAGAAAGTTCAAACATTTTCAAGAATCTTGTATCTCATTTTAGAACAAAACATTTTAATATAAGACATCACTTTTTGAGAAATCGTTTTCAAAAAGAAGATATCACCTTTGAATTTGTTGGCACACAACATCAGCTAGCTGACATTTTTACAAGCCTATGAATTATGAGAAATTAAATTATATCAAACAATTGTTAGGTATGATTAATTAAGCTAAAAATATTTTATGGTATACTATTTATATTTTTTAATACTTTTATAAATATATATATATAAGATCTACTTATAACGAATACTCTTTTATTTACTTCGTTTTAAAGATACCGTATGGTTTTTAAATATTTAAGTACATTTTTTAGTTGTGTCCCGCACGTTACTGTTTATTAGAGCCCTAAATGATTTAATATCCCAAATTAGAATCTAAATCGTCACCTTTGAATTTGTTGGCACACAACATCAGCTAGCTGACATTTTTACAAGCCTATGAATTATGAGAAATTAAATTATATCAAACAATTGTTAGGTATGATTAATTAAGCTAAAAATATTTTATGGTATACTATTTATATTTTTTAATACATTTATAAATATATATATAAGATCTACTTATAACGAATACTCTTTTATTTACTTCGTTTTAAAGATACCGTATGGTTTTTAAATATTTAAGTACATTTTTTAGTTGTGTCCCGCACGTTACTGTTTATTAGAGCCCTAAATGATTTAATATCCCAAATTAGAATCTAAATCGTCACACTCCCTTCAAACTCGAACCAAGCTTCCCTTTGAAACCTACTTCTCTAAAACCCTAGCATTTCGATTCGCAAAACTCAATCATGCATAGTCAAGATGAAAAGATAGTTTGAGGAAGATGTTCTGGAATCATCTAATGCTCCCAAAAGAGCGAAAGCAAGTACGACCAAACACAAAAAGCTTACAAAACCTCATCTTCTGTCTCGCGAAGTCGTTCCAGATGTCAAATGGTTCAGGGCGAGTTGGTCCTTGGTTTGGAAGGCTATGCTTCATCAAGGTTGGACTGGCTGGTTTATGGATGAGAATTGCCCCTTCTATCCGCGTTTGGTGAAAGAGTTTTACGTAAATAAGGTTTTTGAAGTTGGAGATCAGGAAAATCATATTAAGACTGTTGCTGACGGCCACAAGTGTGAGTTTTCTTCAACCTTTTGGGCTGACTGTTTATAAGGGTTATGAGGATTACCATAATTTCTATTCTGTGAATCATCCCCATTTTGAAATTGGGAATGCACTAAAATAACTAACAGATGATCGAACCAATCGAAGACCTAGTGCAAATGAGTTAGGTGGAGAATGTAGGCTGTTATTAAAGTTCATACAGCACTGCATCTGCCCTCAAAAGGGAGACTTTAGCTTGATTAGGTATCAAGATCTCTTTTTGCTATACTTGATAGTTCATGGTATCCAAATCAGTCTGCCTAGATTCATAATGAGGCATATGAAAAAAACTAAGTAAATCTTCTTCAAGATTCAATACACTTCCATACCCCAAGTTCATTTCCGCTATGCTGGAACAAAAAAGGTCGACTCAGGAGTTGAAAGATCAGTACATTCAAGTGGTGTTTGTTTAAACCAAACCACATGCAAAGATCAGTTAGAATCCCTGAAAGAGAATGTGGATAGCTGGTGAAGAAAGAGTGTATGAGCGGTTTAATCCAATTCAGAATCCTACCAGACCAAAAGATGTCATTGATCCAGGCTTGGATCCAGATCAAATTGTTGAAGCAAATTATTCTTCTGATGAAGATGGATCTCAAGCTACAGTTGATGTAACTGATGAAGCAAGACTAGCTTATGAAGAGAGCTTGGGTGGCTCTCCTGTTCATGAAGATCCAAAGGAATCCAAGGTTCCAATTGAGACAGAACCTGCTAGAGGAGTATCTCTTGAGGGGGAGAGAACCCCAAGATCTTTGTTATATAGACCTGTTCTCACAGAATCTGAGTGACAATGAAGATGATCCGGCTGAAGAGAGTCCTCCCGTGTTTGAAATAGGAGGAGCCCCAATATTTGATTTCACACCTCCTGGGGATAATTCTCCTCGAGATAATCCTTTCTGTGATATGGATTTATCTGCTCTTGCTGATGAACCTAAGCCAGAAGGTCCTGCCATACTAGTTGCTTCAAAAGTTACAGAGTCTGTTGTGCAAGGACTTCTTCACCAGTTCCAGAAGATCATATCAGACTTGAGCCCTCTGATGATCTCTTGAGACTCTTGGCTACACCTTCTCCTGGACCTGCCTCGGAAAATCTTTTTAAAGGAGATCCAGTTTATGATTCTTCAAAAAGAGGAGTTGTAGTTATGGAAGAATCAGAGGAAGAATCGGATACCTCACTTAAAGAAGTTGAGAGACCTCCTGGTATCTTTTCTGACAATGAAGGATCTTGGAAGAGACCTTCAGAATATGAGTTCAGTGACTCGACTATTGATCCAAGTGATGCTTCCTTTCCTCAGGCTACTCCTGCTCAAGCTCAATCTGCTCTATCTCAACAAGCTGGACCTTCTTCTGCTCCACCTTCTGTGAACACCTCTGCTGATTTTATACAGTTTAAGAATGATCTTTTAAGTGTTGAAATAAGTGTTTCACGGTATTAGCTCAGCTAATGAGTCCGACAGACAGGAAGATGTTGCCCACACTATTGAGAGTGCAGTAGCACACATCTAGTCGAAGCTTTTTCTCAAGATAGATCATATGCTTCATGAGATTTCGAGTTTCAAAAATCAGATGGATGATTTCAGAGGTCAGATTGGAGCCCTTCAGGCTGATCTGATAGACATGTCAGCCACAATGGACAAAAGGTATCATTCTGTGATTACCAGTCCTAGACCCCTACCCTCTGCTTCAGCTCCTCCTGCCTCAGTCTCTATTGATGAGTATCTCAATAGAAGATTCATTCATGAAGAAATCCAGGGTATAATTGACAGTGTGAAGTACACCCGCAGGGAAACAGGTTATGCTGGGAAGGGCATTAATTGTGGTTCCGCTAGGGTTTCTGTTCAAAAAAAAATAATAGAATCCTTCAAGGCTGCCAAGACAAGGATGTAATCAAGGATGCTATAAAGTACTATCTTAAGCGGATTTACACCCAGGCAGATCCCAAAACTCAGTTTTTATCTTTGGCAAGAGACCTGAAAATGTCACCTCTAACTGCAGCTTTCAAAGCTATTGTGGAGAAACTGTTAGTTATGACTTCTCTCCTCAACCAGTTTATGTCAGAAAAGGATGAATTCCTTCAGATTATGGAGCATGGATCCATGGTTGTGACTGATATTACCAGGATATTAGAGCCTTACATGCATGTTGCAAATGCCCCAATTCTGGCACCTCCTGCTCTGCCTGTGCCTAGCATCTCTCCATCTCCTGCCCAAGCAACGGCAGCTTCAGCATCAACTTCGGCAGCTACCACTACTCCCACCTTTACCCCACTCGTTGTACCGCCTACAAGACTGTTCCGTCTCACCCTTTCTCAGGCCTTGCATCAAATTAGACCAGTTACCAAGACTCTCACCATTCCAAGAGCTGCTGCCACTTGGCCTGCACTTCCTCCTGCTACTGTTTTTGGAAAGGAAAAGATTTCGTTGACCCTTCATTCATTCCAGAATCTGATTCGGATAGGACCAACGTAATTTTTGAATATTGTTGGACCCCATTTTAGTATAATGGGTATTTCCGAGTCCCACATCGGAATATCTCGTCTTGTAATTTATTTTACTCATCTATAAAAAAATATCTCCACCTCACATTGAGGTAAGGAGAATTCACCATATCAGAGGGTACTCTCTAACCCGAACCCTCCCCCTCTCTTTTTTTCTTTCTCCCGGCTAGGGTTGCGAGAAAATCCCCTGCGGATTCCCGGTTCTGTCCGGCACCTGCCCTCCTGGTTCTGTCCGGCGGTTCTCCTCCTGTCGCCGCCTCCTTCCCCGGCACTCTCCCCCCGACAATCCCGGCATCCTCTGGCCACCGATCGGCCCCCTCTCCAGGCAGAACCCCCAACGCGGCAGGGCCCCCTCCGCCTCCTCGCGTATCTCCCGGCCCACCTCCAGTCGGCGTTTCCCGGCCATGCCCCTGACGCCGTCGCCTGGCCTCCTGCGGCGTTTCTCCCTGACACCGCCCCTCCCGCTCGAGGGTCCTCCTCCCGCATCGCTCCTCCTGCAGCGTCCCTCCCCGTCGGCTCTGCACCACCCAACGCGGGCTCCCGCTCCCGACGCCACTGGTCCTCCCGACCCAGGCCCGACGCTCCAGGCGGACTCCCCCGCCTCCCAACCCAGGCCTGGCACCCCTGTTCCTCCCGGTGAAACCCCCAACTCCAGGCGGACACCCCCCACCTCCCGACCCAAGCCCCCACCCTTCCCAGTGGAGCCCTCCCTGCGGTCTTCCAACTTTTTTCCGACCCCACCCTTCTCAGCAGGGCCCTTCCTGCGGTCTCCCGCCTCTCCCGACGTTTCCCATTCTGCCAGCATCCGCTCGCAGTGCGGCCACCTGGCATTGAATGCAGCCTCTCTTGGCAACTCCCGAACATCTCCCTCTGATGGCCAACTCGGTCTTGCCTCCACTTATCACCACCTCCACCCACCTGGTTGATGAGCAGCTCGACTCCACCAATTTCTCCGTTTGGCGGAAGACCGTGCTGATGTCACTAACCGGCACGGACCTCGATTCCCACCTCGAAGCTCCTCGACCCCTACCTACCGACCCGAAATATCGTCTGTGGAAGTTTGTGGACAGCAAAATCTTTGCCTTGCTGGTCAATTCCATAGACCGCTCTGTCAAAGACGTCACCCGGACAGCCAACATAGTTAAGGAACTCTGAGATTCCTTGAATCTCATGTACTTCGAGACCAATAATTTGGCTCGAGTCTCCGATCTTCTTCAACAGTTATCCCTCCGCCAACAAGCCCGTCCATTTTTGGCCAACTTCATGGAATGGAAGGCTCAATGGGATGAATTGCTTGAGCTTTGGCACATTCCACAGACACCTGCGGAAGCATCATCCCAGAATATGCGACGACGGCTACGGAGATGCTCGTCAGCCCCTCTTCGCTAGAGATTCCGCAGATCTATCATCGCCTAGGGAAGGCTCATCGGGCCCTTGCCCCACCGACCCCTAGCCTTGATCACACTGATCTCCTTGGCCGTGGCAGTAGCCACTCTTCCGGCACTCATGGACGCGGACGTGGAGAGAGCCGACCTCGTCCCCTCTGTCAGCACTGTGGCAAATTCGGCCACCTGGTCGACCGCTGCTGGATCCTTCATGGCCGTCCCTCTCAGCACCCACGGCAGGGCCAGATTGCGGTCCAGGATGCGTCCCAGTCCGCTGCCGCTCTTCCTTCATCTCTAGATCTCTCCATGGCTGAGATCCAGATGATTCACGATCATCGAGCCACCTCCCTATCGGGCCCTTTGATAGGAATTGATCAGTCTCCTTAGTATAATATTCAGAGAAACAATTTCAGAACTACACTGGAATCTGGAAAAGTACAAAGGAGAAAAACAGACCCTCGGGAGCCCCACTGTGGTCCCCCGCCCAAGACTCCCTGTAAACTATTCTCTACCAGAAAAGATACCCCGGGCCCCACTACCCACTTGCCTTTATTTAACAGCCTGGTCCCCCTGCTGAGGCCTGATCCCCCTGCTGAGCGCCTAACCACCTCCCCCTGGCTGGACCGTTTTACCCCTTCTGGAATATACTTTCCAGCTGCCTGTGGGGTCCCAATTCCTATTACTAGTCGCCTCTTGAAAAGCAGTCTTGTCCTCAAGGTTGCATGAAGGGAATTGATTCTGGATGACGAACTGATCCTCCCAAGTGGCATCCTCAACTGGTTGATTGTGCCACTGAATTAAAACTTGGGGCTGTAGAATTCCGTCGCAGAGCAGAGAGCGGCGAGATATTCAGGATGAGGGGTTGTGTCACCTTGCATATTGGGTGGCAGAGAGTGGGAGACGGGATGCTCCCCGACGGCTCGTTTAAGTTGGGAAATATGAAAAACTGGGTGGATTTGGGCAATGGGAGGAAGTTCCAGCTGATAAGCAACTGGGCCAACCTGTTTGAGGATTTTAAAAGGGCCAAAAAACCGAGGAGAGTGCTTTGAATGTATCCATCGAGCCAAAGAAAGTTGTTTGTGTGGACGGAGTTTCACATAAACTTGGTCCCCAGCTGCAAAAGTGTCAAAACGACGATGTTTATTAGCCTGACGACACATGATATCCTGGGACCGTTGGAGGTGATAACGGAGCTGCTGTAAAGCCTCAGTGCGGTCTGAAACAGCCTGAACAACTGCGGCCACTTTAAGGTCGGATGGCAAAAAATTGATAATAGAAGGGGGTTTACGACCATAGACAATCTCGAACGGAGTAGTGTTTGTAGAAAATGCCAAGATGTATTGTAAGAATACTCAGCCCAAGCTAATCAAAAGAACCAATTTTTGGGTTGATCTCCCGAAAAACAACGGAGATAAGTTTCGAGGCAACGATTGACCACCTCCGTTTGGCCATCCGTTTGCGGGTGATAAGCGGAGCTAAAACGTAACAAAGTCTCATGTAATTTGAAGAGGGTTGTCCAAAAATGACTGAGAAAGAGTGGGTCACGGTCACTGACAATGGATTGTGGGATGCCATGAAGTCGTACCACTTCGCGGAAGAAAAGGTCAGCAACCTTTGCAGCAGTGTAGGGGTGTTTTAACAGCAGAAAATGTGCATATTTAGAGAGGCGATCAACCACAACCAAGATGGTATCATAGCCGCGGAACTTGGACAGCCCGGTGATGAAGTCCATAGATAAATCTGTCCATACCGCAAGAGGAATGTCCAGGGGTTGGAGTAAGCCAGCCGGAGCAAGAGTGGAATACTTGTTTTGTTGACAAATGGCACGTTATCGGACAAAGGTTTGGACCTGCTTCTTCATACCTGGCCAATAGAGAGTAACAGCCAATCGGCGGTAAGTTCTGTAGAAACCAGAATGGCCCCCATGGGGGGTTGTATGATTCTCTGCTATAAGCTGAGGCAGCCACGATGAAGTGGTAGGTAATACCAGCCGTCCCTTATACAACAAGGTCCCTTGATGCAAAGAAAAATGCGGGGAAGTCGCTGACCATCCTGGAGGGCCTGGAGGATGTGTTGAAGTTGAGGGTCAGACGAAATATTTTGCACCAAGGTGTGACCATCCTCCCATAGTGGGGCGGACTGGAGAAGGTGGATGGTAGGCTGCTCAGGGCAGTCAGTCAGAGCGTCAGCAGCAGAGTTGTCACGACCCGGCTTATATTTCATTTCAAAATGATAACCCAATAATTTGGCTATCCAGTTTTGACCTTGGATAAATCTGCGATAATATCCGGTGAGACCCAGAAAACCGCGAACTCCTTTAACTGTTTGAGGAAGTGGTCAATCCAAAACTGCTTGTATTTTGGTGGGATCCATAGAGGTGTCCGCCGAAGAGATGACATGGCCCAAATATTCCACCTGTTGTTGAGCAAAATGGCACATGGATTGGTTGGCAAATAGATGGCTGTCCAAGAGCACTTGTAGAGCAGCAGTGAGATGGGAAATATGTTGTTCCCACAACTAGAGCTGTAAACAAGAATATCATAAAAAAAAATCAGAATAAATTTGCGAAGCAAAGGACGAAACAAATCATTCATGGTGGCCTGAAATGTAGAGGGAGCGTTAGTTAAGCCAAAAGGCATAACCAAATACTCATAGTGTCCATTGTGGGTCCGGAAAGCTGTTTTCTCTATATCCTCATCACGCATCCGAATCTGATGATAACCCGACTTGAGATCGAGTTTGGAGAAAAAAATTGCACCATGCAGTTCATCGAGCAACTCTTCGACCACCGGAATGGGAAACTTATCAGGAATAGTTTCCTTGTTGAGAGAACGATAATCAACACAAAGGCGCCAAGTGTTGTCCTTTTTAACTAAGAGGACAGGACTGGAATAAGCACTGCAACTTGGTCGAATGATACCGGCGTGCAACATGTCTTGTACCTGAGCTTCAATTTCAGATTTCTGGTAGTGGGGATACCAATAAGGTCAAACCATAATCGGCTTATGGTTGGGCACAAGGCGAATAGCATGATCCCGTGGCCGATGAGGAGGAAGACTCATAGGCACCTGAAAAACTGGAGCAAACTGAGTGAGAAGCTGGACTAACTCCTGATGCTGGCGGGCTGTCAAGGCTGGAGCAGATGGTTGGGCTTTACTTCCCAACAATAAGTGATGATAACCGGTTGAGAGTGGGCAAAGGAGTCGATGTTTCAAGGAATAAGCCGGTTGAAACGGAAGATCTGCCCCCTGAATACAATAAGAACGGTTACCAGTAGAAAACTTCATAACCATAGATTGCCAGTTGGTGTGGACATCCCCCAAAGTGCGCAACCAGGCCACACCTAAAATTAAATCCAGATGACCAATACCCAGAACATGCACATCTACTGAACAGGTTTAGTCACCAATTGTGAGGGGCAACTGAGAATAAAGCCCTTGAGACCAAACAGTGTGCCCATCGCCCAGTTGAATACGCAGTTGGTGAGGGTTGTGTGCTGGAAAACCCGGGAAACGAACCAACTGTGGGGAAATAAAATTATGCGTAGCTCCACTATCAACAAGGATGAGGATTGGAATTCCAGTAAGAGAGCCAGCAATTTTCATGGAAGGGGATCCAATGGTAGGGTGTTGCTGGACAGAGAGGCCAACGTCAAGGAATTGGCAAGTTATGATGTTGCATGTGGCCTCGAGTGGAGTATCAGATTGAGGGGATGCTGGCTGTGAAGGAGTTTGGTCAGGAGGCTCAGAATCTTCTTCACCAAGAATAAGGATCCGCAGCTTGGGATCAGCGCATTTATGAGTTGGTGTGTAAGGCAAAGCACAACGAAAACATAGTCCCTTACGATGACGCTCCTCCCATTCTTGCGTAGAAAGTTGTCTCACACCCCGTGTTGAAACAGGGGGTTGTTTATAGAAATCTGAAATGGAGCTGGTGGTCCGTGGGGGGTCGCGAGGGCGAGGACGAAAAGTAGACCCACCCGGTGGAATTGATGAAAACCGAGGAGGAACTGAAGGAGGCTCATGAGGACGGCTAGATCCAGCAGACAACGAAGAATTGCCACGAAAAGAAGATCCCGTACCGCGATGGAGAGCCAATTCCACGTGGCGAGCCAACCTCATAGCCTGCAACCGAGTTTCTGGATCATGTATTCGAACCCAAGAGCAGATTTCATCGCGTAATCCATGCAAAAAATAGCCGGCATATTGTTGTTCAGTCTGTCGAGGGATAAGGGATGCCAAATACTCATATTGTTCTATATATTCTTGGACAGAATTCAATTGTTGAAGAGCAACAAGTTCCTCGTAAGGATTTTGTATTTCGAGGCCACTAAAACGCTCCAATAATTCAGTACAAAATAAAGGCCAAACCAGCTCAGGATAAACCTCCTGTAAGATTGCAAACCAGTGAATGGCCAGACCTTCCATGCTGACTTGAGCGAGCGGAACCTTCATATCCTCCGGCGTTTGGTTAATACGGAAATACAATTCTGCTCGGGTGAGCCAACCGCGAGGGTCCATGCCATCAAAGACGGGCAGCTCCATGCGACGGCCCACGGAATTGTAATCACAGGAATGGTTGACATCGCGTTGGCGAAGCATGAGTTGGCGGAACTCCATCTGAGCGGCAATCTCCTGATCCCAGCGAAGCTGACCTTGGCGAAGATCATGAACTCCCTGATGGAGATCAGCAACTGATGTAGACAACTAAGTGAGAGTTGTTTCCACAGTGCTAAGTCGAGCTCTATCCAGATATTAGTCATCATTTTTCTTTTCATTGTGAGTCTTGTACCTTTGCGAAACATCATCGCACTTCATATCTTCCTCAAATGGATACACGAGCTGTCAAACCCTTTGATTTGGTTTATTCAGATGTATGGGATCCCTCTGCCACCTCGAGTCACTTAGGGTATAAATATTATATATCTTTCATTGATGATTTTTCGCGTATGACTTGATTGTACCTTCTTCGCAATCGGACTGAGGTTTTTTCCACCTTTCAGACATTTTACCATGAGATCCATACCCAATTTTCCATCTCTGTAAAATGTCTCCGCTCCGACAATGGGCGAGAGTACTTGTCCACTCATTTTCATTAGTTTCTCCAGGCAAACGGCATCATTCATCAGACCTCTTGTCCTGATACCCCTCAGCAAAATGGAGTGGCCGAGCGAAAACACTGGCATATTCTGAAGACTGTTTGTGCCCTCCTCTTCCACCGCAAGGTGCCTCTTCTCTTCCGGGGGATGTTATCCTCACTGCTACCTACCTCCTCAATCGTCTTCTTTCTTCCATCCTCCAGAGGGAGACTCCTTTTCAGACTTTGTTCCCCTCTCTCCCTCACTCACTTCCACTCAGAGTCTCCGAATGTCTCTACTATGTCTGTGACACTCGTCCCAACCTCTCAAAACTCTCTCCTAAATCCCTCCACTGCATTTTCCTCCGATATTCACGCACTCAGCGTGGATACCGCTGCTTCTCTCCGGACTTACGACGGTATATCGTCTCCGATGACGTATCATTTGTCGAGAACGCTCCATTCTCTCCTCCCTCTCCTCATCCAAACACTACCATCGATGGGTGTCTTCCTCTCATCATTCACCCTCCTCTGGTGTCTCCCCCTGCTGGTCATCGCTTTGGGACGGTCTACTCCCGTCGCCCATCGACTGTACCCCCGTCCAGGCTGAGGACACCATCGTTCCCACTTCGTCTGATGCTCCTGCCACAGTACAAGATGACTTGTCTATTGCACTCCGAAAAGGTACTCGCTCTTGCCAGACTACTCTCTTTACATCTTCATACAGAGGTTTGTCAGCACTGGGGATGTTATCCTCACTGCTACAGAGGTTTGTGCCCTCCTCTTCCACCGCAAGGTGTCTCTTCTCTTCCGGGGGATGTTATCCTCACTGCTACCTACCTCCTCAATCGTCTTCTTTCTTCCATCCTCCAGAGCGAGACTCCTTTTCGGACTTTGTTCCCCTCTCTCCCTCACTCACTTCCACTCCGAGTCTTCGGATGTCTCTGCTATGTCCGTGACACTCATCGCAACCTCTCAAAACTCTCTCCTAAATCCCTCCACTGCATTTTCCTCCGATATTCACGCACTCAGCATGGATACCGCTGCTTCTCTCCGGACTTACGACAGTATATCGTCTCCGCTGACGTATCATTTGTCGAGAACGCTCCATTCTCTCCTCCCTCTCCTCATCCAAACACTACCATCGATGGGTGTCTTCCTCTCATCATTCACCCTCCTCTGGTGTCTCCCCCTGCTGGTCATCGCTTTGGGACGGTCTACTCCCGTCGTCCGTCGACTGTACCCCCGTCCAGGCCGAGGACACCATCGTTCCCACTTCGTCCGATGCTCCTGCCACAGTACAAGATGACTTGCCTATTGCACTCCGAAAAGGTACTCGCTCTTGCCAGACTACTCCTCTCTTTACATCTTCATACAGAGGTTTGTCAGCACTGGGGACGATATCTATCCCCCGCACAGTTAGCAATGCCAAATCCCACCCGGGGTGGCTACAGGCGATGCGGGATGAACTGCAGGCTCTGGATGACAACCATACATGGGATCTGGTCCCCCTTCCTGCAGGCAAACAAGCGGTCGGCTGCAAATGAATTTATACGATCCGTCTCAATGCCGATATCACTCTCCATCGCCTCAAAACCCGCCTTGTGGCGAAGAGCTTTGCTCAAACGTATGGCATCAACTACTTTGAGACCTTCTCTCTGGTTGCCAAGATGGCATTTGTCCGCCTATCCATCTCTCTGGCCGCTCATCATCACTAGCTGCTTCATCAACTGGATGTCAAGAATGTCTTTCTCCGTGGCTTTCTTGACGAAGTCTACCTGCAGCAGCCCCCCGGATTTTGTGCCTCTGGAGTCAACTCCCATGTTTGCCGCCTCCGTCAATCCCTATATGGCCTCAAGCAGTCTCCTCGTGCTTGGTTTGGCCGCTTCAGCACCGTCGTCACCACCTTTGGCCTTTCTCGCAATATGAAGGATCACACCGTCTTCTTCCGTACGATGTCAAACGGTTGTATCTTGTTGGTGGTATATGTTGATGATATCATCATCACAGGGAGCGACTCAACTGGAATCGCCCAACTCAAGGCGCACCTTCACCACCACTTCCACACCAAAGATCTTAGTCTTCTCACCTACTTCCTTGGCATCGAGGTCTCCCGTTCTGAAGACACTATCTTTCTCTGCCAACAAAAATATGCCCTCAATATCTTGCAGGATGCAGAGTTGAGCCAGGCGACTGCAGTGGACACTCCTCTTGAGCCTGGGGAACGCTCTCTCCATGCCGACTCGACACCCTTTCCTCACCCAGAGAGCTACCGTCATCTGGAATCGCCCAACTCAAGGCGTACCTTCACCACCACTTCCACACCAAAGATCTTAGTCCACTCACTCACTTCCTTGGCATCGAGGTCTCCCGTTCTGAGGACACTATCTTTCTCTGCCAACAAAAATATGCCCTCGATATCTTGCAGGATGCAGGGTTGAGCCAGGCGACTGCAGTGGACACTCCTCTTGAGCCTGGGGAACGCTCTCTCCATGCCGACTCGGCACCCTTTCCTCACCCAGAGAGCTACCGTCGTCTGGTGAGCAAACTCAATTACCTCACCATGACACGACCAGACATTGTCTGCACTGTTAGCAAAGTGAGCCAATTCATGGAGCATCCGACCAGATCTCAATGGGATGATGTGCTCCGCATTGCCAAATACATAAAGAAAGACCCTGCACGTGGCATTCGGTACTCACGTCACGCTCATTTGGATGTTGAGGCCTTCTGTGATGCGGACTCTGCAGGTTGCCTTGCTACCCGCAAGTCTACTTCTGGATTTGCCGTGTTCTTGGCCAGTAACCTCATCTCATGGCACAGCAAGAAGCAGACTGTCGTCTCCAGATCTAGTGCAGAAGCAAAATACCGTGTCATTGCTACAGTCACCACTGAGATCCTCTGGCTTCGTTATCTCCTCCATGAGCTTGGTTTCCCAGCGCAGACATCTGCTCATATTTGATGTGACAATCAGACAGCCACGAAGATTGCATCGAATCCCGTCTTCCATAAACGGACGAAGCATATCGAGATGAATTGCCACTTTCTTCGCCACCATCTGGAGCAGAACCATATCAGTTTTGGTCATATTCCGATGGCGGATCAGCTTGCCAACATCTTCACAAAAGGTCTTCCAGGAGCTCGCCTGAATTCTCTCATTACCAAGCTCACCATCTACAAATATTAATCAATTATCTATTTATTCTTATTTTTGTCTCTTTATTTTCAGCACTGTATTTTCCTTCTTAATTTTCCTTTTACTCTCTTGACCTTTCTTTTTGATCATTCAAGGGGGGTATGGTAACATGACACATTGAACGTTACAGCAGATTGTAATTGGGTTTATGTTATAGCAGATTTTGCATTGACTTACATTGTTTTTGTATGAATATTTATGTCATTATTTGTGATCATCAAAAAAGAAAAAATTGTCGCAACGATTCCTCATTTTAGTAATCACAAATCATGTTTATGTTATTTCTAATCAATGGAACATACTGGAAATTTTCTCAAGTCATAAAGCGACTGTAAAGCTTAGCAAGACAAACTATCGACCATGAGACTGCAAAGTGAGAAAGGACTCAAGCGACCGCAAGACAAACCAAGCGACCACACGTTGTATCCCAAGCGACCACAGGTATCAGGTTATTCGTAAAGGCATGGATCGACCACATGAGCAACCCTGCAACCACAATCAGTTTCAAGCAGCCGCGTGTTAGCCATAAATTTCACAAAGCATTGAATCAACCACACATTGATTTCCAATCGACCACATAATTATTTACGGCGCATGGCGCACAACGGCGACAAGGGCCCTAGGCGCAAAAGCGCACAGCACGGCGAACGGCGCGTGGCAATATTAATTAACGTCGCACAAAAGAGGTGTATATATATATCAACAATAATAAATAATAAATTATACAATATCTATATAAATATAAAAGATTTATGTCAATAATTCATATTTATATATATATCAACAATAATAAATAATAAATTATACAATATCTATATAAATATAAAAGATTTATGTCAATAATTCATATTTCATACATCAAAATCAAAAAACAAATAAAGTCAATAACACCGACAATTAAATATTAAAAACCATATATCTCAAAAAACCAAATTGGGTCTTTCTTTGACTTGCTTTAGACATTTTGAAATAAATCACAATTCCTGAAATATATAAAACAAAGAATTAAATATTAAAAACCATATCTCAAAAAAACAATAAACAAAAAATGGAAGAAAAAATGGCAGTAAAAATAACAGGAGTAACTCCAAAAAAAAATAAGGGGCGAGCAACATAAATAAAATGGAATTAAAAAAAAGTTATCGAGTTGCACAGAAGGTGCGCCTTCCCTAGACAACATCGCGTATCTGAGTCGCGGCAGTCGAGGGAGCTCAGCTAGGTCATGGTCAATTGGGTCGTGGCAGTCGAGGGATCTCGGCTGGGTCATGGCAGCCGATGTGATCTGACACCGGTTGGGTCGCTGCGCTCACAGGAAGAGTAGAGTGTTGTGTTGTATCGGAAGGGGAGGTCGTCATTTGACCTCAAAAGAGGTATTTTCAATTGGGGCGTACGAGTTGACAGGTGAAAAAAATGCAAAAAAAAATCAAAAAGGCGCAATGGAGCGCACTACGCCATAGCGCAACATGGCATGCGCCATGGAGCGCCATCTTAGATGAGCCCTAGCGAAGTCATGGCATGGTGCACCACTGTTTGGCGCTAGCCATGGCGTAATGGCGTGCCATGGCGCGAGCCATTAATAACTGTGATTAACCGCACGACGACATCAGAGCAACCTTATCGCAATGCGGATTCTGACAAACTGATCGAGCTTCCGTAAGTTCTCAATCGACTTCACGTTGAAGGAAAGCGGTCGTATGGGAAAGATGGACTTTGGGCAGTGATGAAGCGACCGTGACTGTTGAAGTGACCGTGACAAGTCAAAATTTGACAAAGTACTGGATCGACCGTAAGTTCAAGTGATCGACCGAACGGCTTACTCAAGAGATCCGACCAGAAAACTCGCAAAGTATTGAAGCTACAGTGGATGCTGACGTAACACATTTAAAGCAATTGTATCTAAAAGTGGGTATTATATTGTTAAATATAATATGTCACACTTTAATGCGGAGAATTGAATGTTGGTCAGAAGCATTTAATGAGCCCGGATTTCATGTTGACTACAAGAATTTCTAATGATGAGTTTTCAATGGCTCTTTTCCAAGAAAGGATTCCTTTTATAGGAGACCGAAGACATAGAAAATGATATATACATGAGATACATGAGACACACATATAGCGGGATTTTTCACAAGCGTAAAAATGCGAACCAGTACTTTGTTTTCAACGTCTACGACACTGTTATCTCATGAATTTCATCGACACACCAGAGAACATTGTCTTGTCTTTGAACGTCAACTTCAAATCAAAAGAGGATACTGAGAAGAGAAGAATCAACTACAGAGCAACAGAATTACTATCTTTGATGCTTAAAAATTCTTCATCTTCTTACTCTGTTTTTCTTACATTTTGAGTTGTGTTTGTTTTAACTGTTTTATTCCTCGACCACAATCTCCTGTAGTATTTTGGAGAGTACGCTGATACTCTCTCATATCTCTTTTATAATTTATATCCCAAGGCAATTGTGGAAGAGGTTATGTGTAGCTTGGACCGCCTGTGTTCAGTTATACGTAAAAACTCAATCCAGGTTGTGGAACAGTTTATTTGTTTAATAAACAGGCATGGCACTGAGTGATTGTCAAGTGAAGGGGATTAGGTTTCGGCTTGAGACTGAACCTATTGTATTTTTATATTCTGCGGTGTTTTAAAGTTTTGTTTACTCTGTTTTTAAAACTGTATCAGAAACTGTTTTAAAATCTATTTAACAAAATTGCACTTTGATATTTAGCACTTGTGATACTTCTATTTTTTAGTGCAAGTAGAACAATCTCAAAAGACTGAACTAATCCTAAGATTATTCAACGTGAGTTTTGATCAAACTTCTGAGAGGTTATTCAAAAGCACTGAATTAGATTTACCTACAATATCAGTTTACTGGGTGATTTTCAAATTGAGAGATTTTATTTTATAAATTGTTTTTAAAAAGAAAATTAAAAACTCAATTCACCCCCAGTTTGTCTACTCCGACCAACAGAACCGTCGAAATAAATTTCATGGCCATGGTGATGTAGACATGCTCATTCCGAATAATCAAATAAAGATATGACAAGTATTAAGGTTGATGACTAAGTATCTAATTTGCTTGATGATATATCTCAAAAGGATTATATTACACAGTAAGCATTCATAGGTAGTTTTGTCGTTGCGACATATCTTCTTCTTCTGTGAGTGTCTTGACCTGTTGCTAGACAATCTTGGACTTTAGACAAGTCCGCCTAATGTCACCGAAGAAGGGGCCTAGAGGAGGGTCAGTAGTCTTGACTATGCCAGTTATATGTAAAAACTCGATCCAGGTTGTGTATAAACGGGCTTCACGGCAGTTGATTGCCTGGTGCAGAGGATTAGATCACGACTTGAAACTGAACCTCTTGTATTTTTATATTTCGCTGTGTTTTAAAGTTTTGTTTATTCTTTTATTGAAACTGTTTTAAAATCTGTTTAACAAAACTGCACTTTGATGGTTAACTCTTACTTGTGATACTTCGCTTGTTTAGTGCAAGTAGAACAATCTCAAAAGATTGGACTGATCCTAAGATTATTCAACCTGAGTTTTGATCAAACATCTGAGAGGTTATTCAAAAGCATTGAATTAGATTTACCTACAGTATTAGTTAAGTAGGTGATTTTCAAATTGGAGAATTTTGTTTTATAAATGTTTTTATAAGAAATTTTAATTGGAGACTCAATTCACGCCCTCTTCAATTGTCTACCCCGACCAACAGAACCGTCGAAATAAATTTCATGACTATGGTGATGTAGACATGTTCATTCCGGATAATCGGATAATAATATGACAAGCATTAAAGTTGATGACACAAGTATCCAATCTGCTTGATAAGATATCATGACAGAGCGTTCGTATGTGGTTTTGTTGTTGCAACATTCCTTCTTCGTTTGTGGATGCTTTGACTCATTGTTAGACATTAATCTTGAACTTTAAGCAAGTTCGCCTAATATCACCGAAAAATAGGCCTAGAGGAGGGTCACGCACGAAGTGTTTCATTTATCTCAGTTAAATATTATTTATATTTAACAATTGGAATAAATATTATTCACTAGGCTGGGAGTTAATATTTATTCAAAATTTACTAATTGATCGCAAAGATATTAAATAAATATTTATTCGTAAGGTAATTGTTCAATTAGGCAAATATATAATATTTATTTCTCTTTCTATTCACGTCGTAATAAATAACTATTTATTTATTAAATAAATTATTTATTTTGGGTATTCGATAAATGTTGAGAAGAACGAGCAAACCGAGATTAGGTCTGATGATAAATATTAATTTGTAAGACAGTAAAATAATATTTATCGTTGCGCCAGTCAGTGCATGCCATGAAATAAAATAATGTTATTATTTTATTACATGGCATGGGGTTTCTCAGGGTTTAATATTTTATTAAAGAGGCCTTGTGCAATTAATTAAATATTAAACCCTAGCACGGGGTCTATAAATAGAATGTTATCATTTTCTAGAGAGGGTTAATCGCTATGCACAACGTATTCCTCTCAAGATCTTCCTCCTCTCATCTTCTCAAGAATGAGAGGAACAAGAGAGATTTCTTCAAACCCGAAGAAACTTGAAGTGATCAAAGACAAATAACGCAAGACGATCAATCAGTCGTGCTAGAACTCGGCGATTCATCGGTGTTGTTCGGAGATCTAAGAAACACGTGTGGATCACCGCTAGAGGGGCTCTATTTTGGGTCCTTACAACGCAACGACGCTACACTGATCGGGTTAAAATGATCAACATCCTCAAAAAAGAAAGATCTCAAGACTGAGGTAACATTTCTTGAGTTTAAATTAATTATAAAATTGACTTGAAAAGATCCTCTCTTGGTTCCAGTGTTTTATTTTTCAATATTCTTCGGAAAAAAAATTGTTGGTCATGACGTTTATGTCGTGTATATTACGAATGATCTGTCGAATCCAACAAAAGTCGAGTTAGTCATTGGCCCAATAGGCGATTACACTGCGTCCGGAACCATCAAGTGATATCATAGCGCTCACATTCAAATTTATAATTATTTATTTGATTGTTGATCATTACGCATTTAAAAGTTAAATTTCATTTGAAGTTTTATTCGTTTTGTATCCTATCGTCAAGATCTTTTCTTCCTCCAATTCGTTTCTCACTTACATAGTCAAGATCGGTTAATAATTAACGAAAATCGATTCTGAAGAACTCATCCAGAGGTGCCAAGAACTCTGGTCGGATAATACAACGTTACACGACGTGTACTCCTTTGTCACATGTCGTGAATCCCTGTTCATTGCCCCGAGACACCCACATGAACTCTGATTCGTCGTGTAATAAATTCACGCCGCGTGCATTAAATGCATTGCGTGTTGACCAGCCAAGGTGGCACACGGTTTTGCTGGACTACAGACCGTGTAGATTGCCTACACGTCGTGTAGTCCGACTGAAAACACGGGGTCAAGATGTGTCGTGTAATTAATACACCGTGTGTATTTAATGCACAATTCGTACAAACTAGCAATCGTGCAACTCGAAGTGCACGTTGTGTACCTCATAAATGTTCGCGAGAAGTACACGCCGAATCCCTTGGCATGTACTTCAGACATCTGGCGAAGCAAAGTACACATTGTGTGGCTTGCCTGAACACGCCGTGTACTTTACCTGTTTACGCGGAAATATGAAATTTAATTAATTACTCCATTAAAGCTCATCAACCCGAATCTCGTCAGTCATTAAACAGACAGTACACATCGATCATTGGGTTTTATATTATATTAAATGCTTAATTAATTTTGTGTAATGTTCGAAACTACCAAGTCGTGTATGGTCGTTGCTTATTAAAGATTCAACGTGTATTAAATCGTACAAGCAACGTAATTTTAATGTGTTCCGTGTGCCATTAATTAGACAATACACGCCATGAAATTATGATGCATGTCGTGTACATAATTTGTCGTGTGAGTGCATTGTACATAACAAGGACCATATTGAGTAGTTCGGATAGGCACTCATGGAGTTGATTCCAAGTACAAAGTTGTGTACTGTTTTATTAAATTTTAAATAAAATAAAATATTTTATTTTATTTAAAATCACAGTGGATGGGAATCTTCGTGACAATTAGATAAAATAAGATAAAATGAATTAATTGGTTAATAAGATAATCAATCGGATTAATTCGTGCGTGTTTATCAAAAAACAAATTGAAATGAATGTTAGCTAGATGTTTTAAATGCATAGTCATTGCATATATATGACCGATCAGGAGCTTTAACCAAAACTGTGTATATGTTGGTTTTATTTAATTTAATTTTATTGCATGAGATTGCAATTATTTATTACGAAATTAAATATGATGATATGTGTGTCATCACACCCTCCTCTATTATGTAGGACTTGCATGTCCAAAGTTGTTTTATGTAATTCTCCTTGATCAATCATGTGGTTCCCCTCACCTATGTGTAACTCATAAAACATATGTAATAAAAGGAGTATCCAAAAGCACATGGAGTCGGTTCAAGACAGAGTCGAGGCAAAAGCGGTTCAAGACGGAGTCGAGACGAAACCAACATGGGTAATACATAGGCAAACAGGTGGAATGTTGCAACTCGTGCCAAAAACTGGCACAAGGAGTTTTCCCATAGGGTCGTAGGTTGATTTATTGTCCGCTCAATAAATCAACCATTATATAATCTCATGATCGCATCATTTATTTATTTATTTTTTGTCTATGCATGATTTATTTTATGGATGTAAGACCACTATCACATAAATAAATTGATTAATATGCAAAGATTGAATTAAAATAAAAGGATTATGCGTAAATGTTTTATTGGTACATTGGTAAAATCCACTTAATATTTACAAAACATGTAAAAGATAAAATAAGAAAATTTATGCATAATAAACAAAAATTCCTAAGTTAATATGAAGTCATTATATCTTTCATTATCTGAATTATGACAAATCATAGTTTTCGATTCAGGCCATATTCGGGGGGGGGGGGGCACTTTTAATTATTGAGGAGTCTTAACTAAGATGATGGGTCAACTTAACCGAACATGTATTGAATTTAACGGTCATAGTTTGTTCAATACAAATTTCGATGCTAATATTGAGGAAATCCAAATTAGGATTTCAGGACTGGGGAATCCACTCAACAGAACAAGTAACTGCAAACCCGCAGTTGGCAAGATCGCCTACCTAAACACCTTCTTATGGCTTTCATGGCCATAGTGTGGATCATAAGGGAAATATTTATCTCTGTCACTAGAATGTCTATAGTGACGGGACATTCCAAGCTCAATGGTGAGGGTTGAGACTTGATAAAATAGTGAAAAACTTAATAAAATTAAAATTATTATTATATCTCACATAAATTGTAATGAAGAAAAGTACTCATAATTTGCACTATTATTATAGAATAATGGAAATATCTTCAACCACCTTATCCCTACCATAAATTCTGGAGAAAGACAATCTTCTAACTGGTAGTAACTTCCAAGAATAGTTGAGACGCCTACGGGTTGTGTTGCACCATGAACGGAAATCCTACATGCTAGAATCTTCAATCCCTGATCCACCTGCTAAGGAGGCGAGTGATGAGGAGTTCGTTGTCTATGAAAAACACCTAAATCATGTGGTAGGTGTTCAATGTTTAATACTTTCATCCATGTCTAGCGAACTCATGAAGTCACATGAAAACATGGACGCTTATAGCATGTTCCAGCATCTCCATGATTTTTATCAGGAGACAACAAGACAGAAACGGTTTGAGATCTCCAAGGCGCTCTTCACATGCAAGCTCGGAGAGAGTGCGTCAATTGGGCCTCACGTGGTCAAACTAATTGGCTCCATTGAACACCTAAAGGCTCTAAGGTTTAAACTGCCTAAAAAATTGTGCACCGATCTCATTCTTTCATCACACCCTTAGAGTTTCTCCAATTTTGTTGTCAATTTCAATATAAACAACATAGAGAAATCTCTCCCAAATATTTTCATTCTTCTTCGCCAAGTTGGCAAGGATATGAAGAGCAAAAAGCCTTGTCCTTATGGTGAATAAAAAGGAAAGGCCAGGCGAAGAGCTCCAAAACTAACTCCAAGTCTAAAGCTTCTTCACAACGCCCTTCCAGGAAGAGGATGATCAAGGGACAAGCAAAGAAACAAGACGTATCTGTTTGCATGTGACAAGAAAGACCACTGGAAGAAAAACTGCACTCAGACAAAGAAGGGGAAACTTCAGGTGCATTCGTTAACGAGTGTAATCTATCTGTTTTTACAAATTAGGTATTAGATACAGCATGTGATACTCACATATGTATTCAAATACAGAAACCAAGTAGATTTTGAAAAAAATCATGAGGTGAGGTGGATCTACGAGCACCCAGCGGAGTCGGACTTACTGTTATGGCTATTGAGGACTACCACCTCACGTTGCCGACCATAATTATCTTGGTTTTAAAAAAATTGTTATTATGTGCCTTTAGTTACCGAAAACATTTTTGTGTTAAGACTTGATACAGATGAATTTATTTTCAAATTTACAAATAAGTGTGGCTTCTTTTATAAAGAAAACATTTTCTATGGTAAGACATATTTAAATAGCAGTCTTTACGTGTTGGATTACACAAACAAGTAATGGCAATCGATAACAAAGATACTTCAGAAGACTCATACCACATCCAACTATGGCATCATCAGCTAGGTCATTTAAACAAAAAACGTTTGACTAGACTACACCAAGATGAATATTTGGATTCATTTTAACTAAAACTACTAGGTGTATGTCATGCATGTTTACAAGGAAAAAAGACTAAAGTCTCATTTAGTGGAAAAGATGGAAGGGGGCTTCTTAAGTTGTTTTATGTAGGTAGAGAAAATAAGAGAGACCGAACCCCCAAGGTATCTCTCCAAAGGAGCCCTTAGGGTGTATTTATAACAAATAAGAAAGACCACACCGGACCTCAAGTCCGATGTGGGATGCAGACTCCAACACTACCCCCTCAAGCTAGGTGAGCCTAGCTTGGACACATAATGAAAAGAAAACAATAAAACAGAGACCAACACTCCCCCTCAAGCTGGACATACCCAGCTTGATTACAAAACATGACAAAATAAATAAATAAAAAAGCGGCAAAGGCTGCTGCTCCCCCTCACGATCGAAGCTCCTCCGCAGGATGATGGATGGAAGATGTCGCGGACGCAGTAGATAAACCACTCAAACCGGGTCGATGGTCGGAATGCCAGGAATGCCGCACTAGTGGGGCCGGTCGATGAAACGCCGGGAAATCCAAACTAGCACCGGGAAAACCGCACTTGCGGGGCCGGCGACGGGAGGCGGGGATTCCGCAAAATTGTTGCGGGACTGGCGGCGCCAACGGGCCCAAATCCGAGGATGTCAAGCTACTGCGCCAGCGAATGGACGTGCCGGCGGAGAGAGATGCCGCTGCCGGGAGGTGCCGGGAGATGTCGGCGAGGCGGGGATCCGCAGGAGGAGGCCGGCGAGGGTGCAGGAGGCCGGGAGACGGCGCTGGAAGTTGGAGGAGGCCACCTGCGTGGAGCGGCCGGCACGGGTGGAGGCTGGTTGCTGGCCGGAACAGTCCGGATCTGCCCGGATCTGCCCGAAACAGTCCGGATCTGCCCGGATCTGCCCGAAAAAGTCCGGATCTGCCCGGATCTGCCCGGAACAGTCCGGATCTGCCCGGATTTTCCCGGAACAGTCCGGATCTCGCCGGATCTGGCCGGATCAGGCCGAAAATCGCCGGATCTGGCCGGAGCCGGCCGGAGCTGTCCGGATCTGGCCGGAAATCACCGGATCCGGCCGGGAAATCGCCGGATCTGGCCGGAAAATCCGGGAAGGGCCGGGAGGGTGTGCGGAGGGCCGGCCGGGAGGCGCGCGGAGGGCCGCTGGACAGGAGGAGCGCCGCGGGACGGGAGGGCCGGGAGAGTCGGGAGCCAGGAGCAGCGCCAGTAGGGAGAGCCGCCGGAGGGAGAGCCGCCTGGAGGGAGATCCGCCGGGAGCCGCGGGAGGAGGGCTGTCGGAGGAGGAGCCGGCGCGGCATGAAGCGGGAGGCGCCGGGAGACGCTGGAGCAGCGGGAGGCGCCGGAGGCGCTGGAGCAGCGGGAGGCGCCGGAGGCCACGGGACGCAGGGGAGCCGGGAGCCGCGTCGCGCCGGGGAGCGGTGCAGCGGAGGGAGACCGGGAAAGGAGGGGGGGCCGGGGAAGAGGGCCGCCGGGATGAGAGGGCCGCCGGGATGAGAGGGCCACCGCGAGGGGAGCGCCGGAGAAGAGGCGCTGCCGAGGAAGAGGGTGGCCAGCTAGGGAGCCGAGTCGCGGGCTGCCGAGGGGAGATCTGCCGGGACAGAGGGCAACCGGACAGGGAACGCCGCCGGGAGGAAGGACCGGTAGGAGCAGCGTGGAGCAGAGGCGGAGGAGAGCCGGGCCGAGGCCTTGGGAGGGAGGGGAGACCCGCCGGGAAGCCGCGCAGGGAGGGAGAGCCGCGGGGAGGGAGAGCTCCGCAGGAGGAGGCGCCGGCGGCTGGAGAACCAGGGAGAGGCGCCGGAGAAAAAGAGCCCGGAGGGGGCGGCCGCTGAAAAAAAAAACTAACCCTACATTAGGGTCGCCGCCCCCCACGGGGGAGAAAATAAAAAGAACCCTAGATGAAGGGGGGAAATAAAATGGGAGGAAGAGGGGTCGGGTTTAACTTCCCTCTGATACCATGTAGGTAGAGAAAATAAGAGAGACCGAACCCCCAAGGTATCTCTCCAAAGGAGCCCTTAGGGTGTATTTATAACAAATAAGAAAGACCACACCGGACCTCAAGTCCGATGTGGGATGCAGACTCCAACATTTTAGAATGGAGTAACTCAATACCCAAGATACCTCATTTAGTGGAAAAGATGGAAGGGGGCTTCTTAAGTTGTTTTAGAATGGAGTAACTCAATACCCAAGATACCTCTTAAGAGAGGCCTTGGTGTTTATTTATAGAGAATTATAAAGATAACAAAACACCCAAGTCTGATGTGGGACACAGACTCCGACACTCCCCCTCAAACTAGGTCTACCTAGCTTGGATATATAATTAAAGAAAACAAAGCAAAGCAAAACAAAGCAAAAACACTTTCACCACTCCCCGCAATCGATAACAAAGATACTTCACAAGATTCATATCACATCCAACTATGGCATCATCAGCTAGGTCATTTAAACAAAAAATGTTTGACTAGACTACACCAAGATGGATATTTGGATTCATTTCAACTAAAACTACTAGGTGTATGTCATGCATGTTTACAAGGAAAAAAGACTAAAGTCTCATTTAGTGGAAAAGATGGAAGGGGGCTTCTTAAGTTGTTTTAGAATGGAGTAACTCAATACCCAAGATACCTCTTAAGAGAGGCCTTGATGTTTATTTATAGAGAATTATAAAGATAACAAAACACCCAAGTCTGATGTGGGACAAAGACTCTGACACTCCCCCTCAAGCTAGGTCTACCCAGCTTGGATATATAATTAAAGAAAACAAAGCAAAGCAAAACAAAGCAAAAACACTTTCACCACTCCCCCCTCAAGCTGGACATACTTCGCTTGATGACAGAACAAGACAAAAAATAACAAAAGATAAACTGCCATGGATGCTCCCCCTCAAGAAGTTGATGGATCATGTCGCTGAAAAAGATTGTGTCAACCAACGAACAACGCCCATCATGCAGAACCAGCAGGAATGACTGGAAATAGAAGACAAAGCAAAAACACTTTCACCACTCCCCCCTCAAACTGGACATACCCCGCTTCACTCCCCCCTCAAGCTGGACATACCCCGCTTTATGACAGAACAAGACAAAAAATAACAAAAGATAAACCACCATGGCTGCTCCCCCTCAAGAAATTGATGGATGATGTCGCTGAAAAAGGTTGTGTCAACCAACGAACAACACCCATCATGCAGAACCGGCAGGAATGACTGGAAATAGAAGACAAAGCAAAAACACTTTCACCACTCCCCCCTCAAGCTGGACATACCCCGCTTGATGACAGAACAAGACAAAAAATAACAAAAGATAAACCGCCATGGCTGCTCTCCCTCAAGAAGTTGATGGATGATGTCGCTGAAAAAGATTGTATCAACCAACGAACAACGCCCATCATGCAGAACCAACAGGAATGACTGGAAATAGAAGACATCGGCAGGAATAGTTGGATCGAGCCTCGACATGAATAGTCGGGTTAGGAGCATCTAAGCATACAGGAACAGCACGCGACAAGATCGGATGTCCCAATAGGAAAGGCGTGAACTGGTACATCAAAATGACAACAGCGACGATGCAAAATGGGTAGGGGGAGCCTGGGTCGTACACACCTGGATTAAGAAGGGAGCTTGCACGCAACAGGGAATTGTTGTGCAAGGAGGGCCGATGCACGGGGTGGAGGGATGGCGCGCAAGGAGGGAGACGCGTAGGGAGGGGCAATGGATAGAAGCGTTGGCGAGACAAGGAGGGATGCACGACAGGGTGAGCGATGACGGTTGGAGAGCATAACATGAGGAGGCGAACACATGGAGGATCGGCAACGTCGGTGGGCCGCAGGAGCAGCGAGCAACACTGACGGAGGGCGGTGGCCGACTGTGAATGCGGCAGACGTCGGCAGCATGGGACGAGCGGACTGGCAGACGACGGCTCACGCTGGGTTTGCGACGACGGGCGTCGGTGGACTGTCGACAGCGGACTGCGAATGGGGGGTCGCACGGCAGAAGGAGCGGAGGGGGGGCGGACAATTAGAGCTCGCTCTCCATGGGACCGCCGCCCCCTTGGAGGGGAAAAAATAGATTTAGGCGGATATTACATTAGGGATTTCTTTCAGTTGACACCTTCTTTGATACCATGTAGAATGATAGTGTGGACCCAATGCCTCAGGTATCTCTCAAGAGAGGTCTTGGTGTTTATTTATAGAGAATTATAAAGATAACAAAACACCCAAGTCTGATGTGGGACACAGACTCCAACAAGTTGGTTCATACTGATGTGTGGACCGTTTTCAATTGAAGCTAGGGGTGGGTACTCATACTTCATAACTTTACTTGATGAGTTTAGTAGATATGGATATCTACTTAATGAGGTATAAGTAAAATTATTTCGAAAGATTCAAATAATATAAAAATGAAGTTGAGAACCAGCTTGGTAAGAAGATTAAAAACTTCGCGCAGACCGTAACGAAAAATATCAAAACTTCATTGATTATCTACAGGAGTTTAGGATTTTATCCCAACTCACTCCTTATACGTCACAATGGAATGGTGTAAGCGAAAGGAGGAACCGCACTCTGCTAGACATAGTGAGATAAATGATTAGTCATGTGAGTCTTTCATTATCCTTTCGGAGATACGCATTGCAAACAACAGCATACATACTAAACTGAGTTTCAACTAAAGCAATAGCTCGTATTCCATATCAGCTTTTGGTATAGAAATAAACTCATGTTGTCGCATGTACGAGTGTGGGGTTGCAAAGCGTACGTTAAGGCCATTTCTGGAAACAAACTTTCACTACGAGGCACTAACTGTATCTTTATAGGGTATCATAAGGAAACTAAAGAAAATTACCTATATGATCCTTCAAATACGAAAGTTGTGGTTAACAGACGTCCCACCTTTCTTGAAAGGGATCACATCTCCAAAGGAGACATTGAAAGCAAAATGGACTTCGATGAAGTCCAGACTCAAGATAAACAAGAGTTGGCACAGGAACAAATTCCACAAATCCTCATAGAAGAGGACGTTCCAAAGACATAAGTACTGTGTGGGAGTACGAGAGGTTAGAAAACCAGAACGATATAGTTTTCTAGTCACCAAGAATGGTGACTCATTATTAGTTGATAATAATGATTTTGTGACCTGCAAGGAAGCAGTAAGTTGCACAAAAGTTTTCCAATGGCAAGAAGTCATGAGCTCTAAAATGGATTTCATGTACCAAAACCAAATCTGGGTTTTAGTAGATCCTCCAGTGGATGTAAAGGCATGTTGGTTGTAAATGAGTATTCAAGAAGAAACTAGACATAGATTAACAAGTCAGTACCTATAAGGCACGATTGGTTTCAAAAGGGTTCAAACGGTGTTGAGGCATAAAATATGACGAAACCTACCTTTTCACCAATGGTTGTGCTAAAATCAATCAAAATTCTACTTGTCATGGCAGTTTACCATGATTATGAAAATTGGCGGATGAATGTCAAAACAGTTTCCCTTAATAGGAACCCTCAAGAAGATGTCTATATGACACAACCTGAAAGGTTTGTGACTCCAAAGGATGCCAACAAAGTATGTAAGTTCAAAGATGTATTTATGGATTAAAGCAAGGATAAACAAAGTATGCAAGTTGCAGAGATCTATTTATGGATTAAAGCTAGCATCATGATCATGGAACATTCAATTTGATGAAGCCATAACGGAATTTGGTTTTCATAAAAAGCGAATGTGCACACAGTGTCAATAAGCAATTTAGAGGGAATGCAGTCGTTTTCCTAAGAAGTCATGTCGATGACATACTACTTATTGGAAATTGTTAGAGGTTGAGTTGAGTCTCACATCGGACTTTAGGTATCATGTCATCTTTATCATTCACTATAAATAAACACAAGGCTTCCCTTATAGAGGTATCTTGGATATAAAATCACCACTCTTTCATTCTAACATGGTATCAAACAAGATTTCCTAACCATAGCCCTCCCTCCCCTCTCTTTTCTCTTGGAGAAAACCCTACAATCCCCCCCAAGGGGTGGCGGCTCCCGACCAAAGGCTCTCATTTTCGTTGCCCGCCCCCCCCCCCCCCCCAACCCTTCGTCGTTACCCACCCCCTACGCGTCGGCCCTCCCTATGTGACGGCCCCGACGCCCCCCTCCTGACGTCGCCCCTTCACCAAACGAAATCGCACAAGGCGCTTACCCCCTCCCCTTTCATATCGACGCCCCATACCATCTTTGTGCCCAACGCATCCCCCACAGATCTTTCGCCTTATGCAACATCCGCTACCAGCCAACACCTCCAAGCGCAGAACACCCCCACTCCTGCATGGCTTCACCGGGATGCGGTCTCAACAAGTCTTTGTTGGCAGTTTAGCGAAATGTGGAGTGCAAAAGGCGCCAACCAATTCATTGTCTTATAGCGGCGTGGAAAAAAGTTGTTGGTGGCGTGTTGACACTCATAGAGGGAACAGGGGGGCGGGTTTGTAACGAACCAACCCAAGACGTCCATCCAACAGACACCCAACACATATACATGAGGTGTGTTCTCGATCACCCCGGGCTGGCAACTAGTGTCAAGGTCTCAGAACATAATCATTGGGAAGGATTTCACCCATGATTAAACAATCAAACCTAAAGATACCATAACAATATTAGAGTAAGCAGCATAAATAAACGGAAGCAACAGGAGACTGAATAAAATAAAACAACATCACATACCCGAGTACAAGGTACATAAATGAATAAACATCAACTCCTTATAAGCATAAAGGCTATAGACAAGCCAATACATAAACATCCCAATGAAATAAAAACACAAAACACCTCCTCGTGAGCTAAACCCCATGAGACCACGTCTCCTCCAACATCTAACACTGGACAGTGGTAAACTAGAAGAGTCCTCGAAAAGACTGGAGCCTGAGTACATACTTGTGACATGCAAAGCAGAGTTTGCATGCGCCCAAAGGCATATGCAGTGTGAGGCACAAAACCTCAGTAGGATACAACCATGAATCTATTTAAAACTTGCTTTTATAACCATGCAACCCAATAATTGAAAACTCGTTTTTTCAAAACCAAGTCCACTTTTTAAGACAAGGTCACTTGAAAACGAACCTTTAAAAATCTCTTTGGTTTTCCTCAAAAACAAACCATCTTTTAAAAAGCATGGTAAACAAAGCGTGTTTCCAAAACATTTCTCAACATGGCTCAAAATAAAGAAATAAAGCCACCCGGCAAAGCATGCTCAACGCACCCAAATAAGGCATAAGCATGAGCATAAAGACAAGTACCATTACATAAGCAAGTAATGGAAAATAGGCATAAGCATAAGCGACAACATTTGTAATAAAAAGGGTTTTAAAATAAACACATGGGCATAACATCATTTTATAACTTAAAATGATCAATAGGGCAAGAGTACGATGCATAGCATAAACACACATGGCACTAACATTATGTATAAAGCATATAAAATCATTCGGGCATAAGTAATGGGCACAATGGGCTCTAACCATAAGGGTCCTAATGCGACTTAGTCTACAATAAAGCTCGCTCGTCGGTCTTTGGGACAACATTTGGAAGCTCGCTCGGTCTTCCTCCTCAAAAGCTCTCACGGTCCCTTGAACAACATTTAGAAGCTCACTTGGTCTTCCTCCTCAAAAGCTCTCACGATCCCTTGAACAACATACCCTAGCTAGTCCTTGACATAAGCGAAGCTCCAAGTGCCGAAGTCACCATAATCACACCCAATCACACCCAAGGACTCCTAGGTGCTACTTAATGTTACACACACAAAAGCCATTTAAAAAGCCGATTTAATAAGCCCACTTGCCCATTTTAAAACAATTCCCTGTTGCGAAATCGTTGGGAGACACAACGGCAGAAACGAGAAAACGAAAGAACGAAAAACAAATGACACAGCGATTTACGTGGTTCGGGAAAAATCCCTACGTCCACGGGAGAGGCAGAATTCACTATATCGGGAGCACAAAAAATACAGAGGATTTTCAGTAGTAAACCCTAGCCCAAAATGGGCTACATATGAAGAAGACGGTCCACTGTTCCAAATAGTAAGTCCGCGTTGTTACAGTGATCGGCGACCAACTTTGTCAAAAGTGCTACAGTGGCTGCCGGCTGGAAGTCAAAAGTGCTACAGTGAAGTTGACTCCGAAGTCCGCACCACTGCAGTGCCTGTCGGTGTCGGTCGGTCAGCACTGCTACAGTGGTCAGCATTGCTACAGTAGTCAGCTCGACCCGCAGCGGTTGCGGGCCACAAGCATTTAGCCCAACCGGATCAGGCAACACCAATCCAACATTCCCCAAGGTAAAACATGCCCATTTAAAATACAATGTCATCCTCAAGGCAAAACCCATCTAAAAACCCCACTTTAAAATACATTTAAAGCACAATAAGTGCTCATCACATGAGCCATTTTAAAAACCAATTTCATAAACCACTTATGCTCAAAACTTGTCAAGCATTCAACGTCGTGCAAGACCTCTCTAAAACCCCTTTCAAAATCCCATTTGGAAGCATTAAACCACTTTGAGCCTTTTTAAAAACCACTTTGGGTGCATTAAAATCAACCACCTTTGGAAAACTCATTTTAAACATCAAACTGCCAATATAAATCATGCATCACATCAAACATGTATAAAGCATAATTTATAAATCAATTTAAAGACAAGTCAATAAACCAAAAACCAAAGGTAAATAAAAATCAAAACTTGTCGACTTCTACAACAACCACTTGAATCAAGCAAAAGGGATCCTGACACACCTAAGCCACAAAGAAACAAACCAAAACCCCCATCATTATCCCTAGGTTCAGCCAAATGGAGAGCTAGGGTTCCCACCCTCTATAGAAATGGAAGAAAAGGGATAAAAGAGGGGAAGAGGAAGAGAAACCACGAAGAAAAGGGTTTACCTTAAGCCAAACCACCAAGAGATCAAGGGGAAACCACCATGGATCCAAGAAGAGGAGCTCCCAAGCCCAAGAGAGGGTTGCACGCACGGGGAAGAAGAAATGAGGGCGAGGAACTTAAAATCCCTCAAGGGAAAAATGAAAAATTCCTTATTTTTTAAAGACCTGGACAAACCGCACAGTTTGGCCACACAGTTAGGCAAACCGTGGGCCAACCATGCGGGATTCATTGTCTCCCCAAACCCAAAGTCACACGATTACTCTTGAAACTCGCACGGTTTTACAAACCGTGCTCAAGCAGTGAAAAAACGGCATTGCCCCCATAACCATCACCCTCACACGGTTAAACAAATTGTGCGTCAATCATGCATTAAGGTCTGTCTACCCAAAAAAGAAGAATCCTGACCCCTGACACCAAGGAATCCAAGAACAAATCCACGGGTAAATAAAAACTCAAGGCATACCATTAACCCGGTGGGTGCCACAGGATTGACCGCATCAGGTGGAGGTTGATAGTAACATTTAAAAAAAACAAAAAGCACAGGGCGATCCGCGTGAGAAGCATGCGCAGGCATGCACAACCTCAAAAAAAAAAAAGGTGGTACGCGGGGTTGTTGCCTCCGCGTTACCAAAATCAAGGGTTGCTTCATCAATGCCCGAATCACCATCGAGTTGTCCAAATTACCGTCGGACTTCTTCATCACTGGTCGGATTACTATCGGGATGCCCAGATTTCTTCATCAACACTTGGATCACCGTCGAGCTGTTTGGATCACCGTCAGGTTTTTTTATGCGTTTTTCTGTTATTAGTTTTTTTTGGATTTGTATTCCAAGTCGGCATGTGACAAAGATGTTTATTTTTATTTTCTTTTGTATCCAAACTAAGTACACCTAACTTGAGGGGAGTGTTAGAGGTTAAATTGAGTTGAGTCGCACATCGGACTTTAGGTATCATGTCATCTTTATCATTCACTATAAATAAACATCAACTTAGAGAGGTATATTGGATATTGGGTCACCACTCTTATTCTAACATAAACGAAATACCAGTCTTACGATCCATTAAGCCTGATTAAACACATGTTTCTCCATAAAGGACTCAGGCGAATCAACATATATTCTTGGGATCAAGATTCATCGAGATAGATCCAAGAGGTCATTATGGCTAAGTCAAAATACATACAATGACAAGATACTGAAAAGATTCAGTATGAAACAATCTAAGAGGGGATTTCTGCCAGTGTAACATGACATTAATCTTTTCAAGAAAATGTGTCCTGAGACGGATGAGGAAAGACAAAGGATGGCAAAGACTCCATACGCGCCAGCGATTGGGTCAATCATGTATGTTATGCTATGTACAAGGCTAGATGTCGTCTACGCTTTAAGCCCGGGGAGAGATATCAAGCTAACCCAAGTGACCGTCATTGGATTGCAGTCGAGACTATCCTTAAGTATTTGGCGTACTAAGAATATATTCTTGATTTATGGAGATGATAAAATAATCATCAAAGGATATGCAGATGCTAGTTTCCAAATAGATCAAGACAATCTAAAACCGCAGTCTTTCCCTCTCAATGGAGGTGTTTGTGAGTTGGAAGAGCTCAAAGAAAGTTGTGGCTGCTAATTCTACAGCAGACTCCGAGTATATTGCGACTTGTGAGACAAGTGAAGAAGCATTTTGGATTCGCAACTTCGTCCAAGAGCTTAACGTGGTGCTCACTCTATTGTGACAATACTGCAGCGGTGGCTCTTGCAAAGAAGTTAAGGTCACATTAGCGGACGAAACACATACTTTGAAAATATCATCTCTTGAGGGATTTTTCTCAAAAAGGTGACGTCACTATGAGTAGAGTTTCCACGAAAGACAATGTGGCAGACCCCATTAACTAAAGCCTCAACTCAGCAGAAGCATGATCATCATGTGAGAACTAATGAACTGAAAATTAATTTAAATATCATATTACATATTGTTCATAGTTCTGCGTGATTTTAATGTGATAATGTCTCAAAGTATTTGTTGCATTGAGAGGGGCATGGCAGTTCTCCGCTGTGATGAGATCCTTGAAATGCCATAACGATATTCATAAAACTTGTTCTACAATCGAATAACATCCTATGATGGGGCACATAGTATGTTGACTGTCAAGTGCGAGTACTAATAAGCAGATGAGACTTCATCTCATGAAGTTCGCACTTCGTAATCTTAAGACATTAGATTATGAAAACAAACTCACATGTAGGAATTCCCCATGTTTATTTGTCATTGGATAGTCCTATTTACGAACATGTAATGATCCTTAGACTTTAAGATTATTATTAATATGTGTCATGGCTCGCGCAATTTGATGTATTGCAGGACACCATATCAACGTATAGTCGCGGCGAAGTTGGGTATATTGAGTGCGTCACGAATGATATGTTATTAATGAATAAGTTGATAGAAGAATTTGTCTCTACCATCTTTATGAAAGGTGATATATCGGCCCTTTGATTGGAATGGAACCGTCGAAATAAATTTCATGGTCATGATGATGTAGACATGTTCATTTCGGATAATCAAATAAAGATATGTAAAGCATTAAGGTTTATGACACAAGTATGCAATATGTTTGATAAGATATCGTGACAAAGGGATTATATTACATAGTGAGCATTCGTATATGATTTTGTCGTTGCAACGTATCTTCTTCCTCTATAGGTGTCTTGACCCATGGCTAGAAAGTAATCTTAGACAGCAAGCTCACCTAATGTCACTCGAGAAGAGGCCTATAGGGTCACTCATGAAGTGTTTCTTTTAATCTCAGCTAAATATTATTTATATTTAACGATTGGAATAAATATTATTCTCCAGGCCGAGAATTAATATTAAATCAATATTTCTTAATTGATCGCAAAGATATTAAATAAATATTTGTTCGCAAGGTAATTGTTTAATCACGTGAATATATGATATTTATTTCTCTTGTTATATGTCATAATAAATAACTATTTATTTATTAAATAAATAATTTATTTGGTTATGCGCATATTAAATAAATATTTATTTGTTGGTCTGTGAATAGAATATTTATTTATTGAATGAATGAATATTTAATAACAATATTTATTCGGGTATTCGATAAATGCCCAAGAGGACGAGTGAACCGAGATTAGGTCTGACGATGAATATTAATTTGCAATACCGTAAAATAATATTTATTGTTGCACCAGTGAACGCACACCATGGAATAAAATATTATTATTATTTTATTACATGGCATGGGGTTTCTCGGGATTTAATATTTTATTAAAGGGCCCTTGTGCAATTAATTAAATATTAAACTCTAGCTCTAGGCCCATAAATAGACTCTAATCACTTTCTAGAGAGGGTTAATCGTTTTGCATAATGGATTCCTCTCAAGATCTTCCTCCTCTCATCTTCTCAAGAACGAGAAAAACAAAAGAGATTCCTTCAAGCCTGAAGAAAAGTGAAGCGATCAAAGGCAAATAATGCAAGACGATCAATCAATCGTGCTAGCACCCGGTGATTCATCAGCGTTGTTCGGAGATCGAAGGAGCACGTGTAGATCCGCTAGAGGGGCTTTATTCCGGGTCCTCACAACGCAACGATGCTACACCGATCTGGTTAGAACGATCAACATCCTCAGCGAAGAAAGATTTCAAGGCCAAGGTAACCTTTCTTCTTGTGCTTAAACTAATTATAAAATTGACATGATAAGATCTTAACTTGGTTCCAGCGTTTTATTTATCAATATTCTTCGAAAAAAAATCATTGGTTGTGCGGTTTAAGTCTTGCACATTGCGAATGATCCGTCGAATCCGACAAAAGTCGAGTTGGCCATTGGCTGAATAGACGCTTATGATGCGTCTAAAACCATCAAATTCCTGATACTCTACAGGAAAATAGTGTGGTGGAACACACGAATATGACATTGATGAAGAAGGTATGTTATATGCTCTCTAACTCTCAATTACCCAAGTCTTTTTGAGTTGAAGCTGTTACAACTGCATGCCTGCTAATTAAGCAGTCTCCTTCAACTGTTATTGGCAAGAAGACTTCAGAAAGTATGGTCCGGTACTCCTGTGACTTGCTCTTATTTAAGAATATTTGGATGTCCTGATTATACTCATGGAAATAATGGAAAATTCGAACCTAGATCCAAAAAGTGTATCTTTACTAGTTATAAATCAAGGGTTTAAGGATACAAGTTGTGTTATCCTAAAAGCATCAAAGTTATTGTTAGCGGGTATATAATATTTGATGAAAATGCCATGTTAAGTCCCTCACCTTTTAAAGTTTTGAGACAACACCTCTCATGTTGAAGTTGAGTTGTAGTTGATTTCTACATTGGATTCCTCATCCCATGTTGAGTCTGAGATGTCAGGTGATAATTCTCATTCTCTGCTACCATCGCAATATTATATTACAAAAGACAGACCTGAAAGAAATAGTAAAACCTCCACAAAGGTATGTTGAGGCTGACTTGTTTGATTGTGCACTAAATGTGACTGAAAGTACTGATTCAAATAAAGCACCTTTAACTTATTTGGACGCGGCTAGTTGTAATGATTCGAGTGGATGGATGTTGGTTATGCAAGAAGATATGACTCCAGAAAAATTGAACATGTGAGTTTGGGGAATTAAGAAAGTTGTGCACTGCAAATGGGTGTTCAGTAGAAAAGAAAACATATCGTGAGTTGAAGAAGCAAGGTATAAAGCAAGTTTAGTAGCTAAAGGCTACAACTAGGTTTCAGGTGTCGACTTCACATATGTCTTACCTCCGGTTGTAAAACATAGCCCTGTTCAAGCTTTGTTTGGTATTATATATTCATAATCTTGAGTTGAAGTAGTTGGATATAAAGACGGATCTTCATGGGGAGCTGGGAAATCTATATGCATTAACTAGAGCATTTTATAGTTTCAAGCAAGGAAGATTGTTCATTGATGAAATCTCTTTACAACCTGAAACAATCTCCCAAACAATGGTATGAGAGGTTTGATTCTTTTATGACCTTTTATGGTTTTGGAAGGTGCAGTTATGATTGCATTTATCTCAAGTGTCATGACAAATTTTTCATTTATCTATTTGCTCTACATCGATGACATGTTGATTACATCCAAGAAAAAGAAAGAGATTAGACAGGTTAAACCTTTATTAAATACGAAGTTTGAGATGGAAGATTTGAGAGCCGCAAAATAAATCATTGGCATGGAGATTCATAGAGACAGAAATTTGGGCACACTATCTTCGAGTCAGAAACGATAAATTAAGAATGTTCTTGACAGGTTTAAATGAAGAATGTCAAACCTATAAGTACTCCATTAGCCGCCCATTTTAGACTTCCATATGCTTAATGACCCTAGTCAAATGATGAGGTTGAATATATGTCTCGAGTTCCATATTCTAGTGCAGTGGGTTCTTTTGATGTATTTTATGGTTTGCACTCATTCAGATTTAGCTCATGCAATCGGTGAAGTTAGTGGATACAAGGCTAATCCTACAAAGAACATTGGAAGGCACTTTAGCAGATCTTCAGATATCTACGTGGCATTATTGATGTTTGCTTGCATTTTGGAAGATCACAGAATGGTATGATTGGCCACATTGACTCTGATTTTGCAAGAGAGATCTTGACAGAGGAAGATCTTTGATAGGCTATATCTTTACCATTGGTGGATGTGTTGTTAGTTGGAAAGCAACCTTAGAGAATATTGTTGCTTTGTCCACCAGCGAGGTTAAGTATGCGGCTATTACGTAGGCTATTAAAGAAGTTAATTGGTTAAGGAAGATGATTGGGGAACTCGATACAGATCTGCAAATTCTTCACTTTATTGATAGTCAAAGTGCAATATTTCTCATAAAGGAACAGGTGTTTCACAAGAGGATAAAGCACATTGATGTGCAGTATCATTTTGTGAGTGATGTTATTACTCATGGTGAAATTGTAATAAAAAAGGTCAATGCTCATGACAATCCTACAAATATGATGATCAAGGCACTTCCTATTTCCAAATTCGAGCATTGCTTGGACATGGTTGGACTTTAATGTTTATTTGTGCCCTGAGGGGTTTTTGTGGATGAGGTGGAGTTTTGTTGCCGAAGATCGGAGATTTTGCATCATGTGAGGGGTTTGAATCAAGGTGGAGATACAGTCCCTCCGCTTTCATCATTGACCCTTTTTTATCAAGTCAAACAGGATTCAGGTCACAAAACATTCTCCCGTAGTCTAAAGAAAAAATACCACAAATAAAGATTAGGGGCGATTAAACCTCACAAATGATTCATTCACCAAGAGTTCTCAAAAATTAGGTCGTGAAAAATGCAGTTGAAATCAATAATTGGGATTTGGTTCAGAATTTCCACGCCAAGGATTTGGGTCAAACAAGATTCGTGTCACACCACGTTCTCCCATAGTCTAAAGAAAAAATACCAAAAATAAAGATTAAGGAAGATTAAACCTCACAGATGATAAAGTCCATCCACCATGAGTTCTAAAAAATTAGGCAGTGAAAAATGAAGTTGAAATCAATAATCAGGATTTGGTTCAGAATTTCCACGGAGTTCTACCATAAAAACTGCAAAATGCAGTTAATCACCTGGTCCAACCCGTGCTGTATTCAGCCACATGTTATGTATTTGGGGCTTCACTGTTCATACACCAAACATTTTTTAATCATTATTTTTTTTCCCGATTATAATGAGGTTTTACATTGATTTTTTATACTAAAAAAGAAAATTGAATGAATATTAGTGTGCGTGGGAGAAGATTTTACATGGCATACTGTATTTTGGAGTTTTGGGCTGAAGATGCCACGTTAAAAAAATAAATTCTTCAAATAAATCAACGAGGAAATAAACAAACCATTTTGAACTCAGGTTACTAGCCGGAAAGAGGTTCCCGTATGATTTTACTTCTTCCTTGTGAGCTATATCTTCTCTCTGGGCAGCTCTTTTCATGAACTAAGAATAATAAAAGTGCAAAAGAAATACTGCACAATCAGAGTTCGGAAACAAAAACATAAAATCTGGGACTCGGGATCTTATAAATATAATCGAAAGAGAGATAGAGAGGGAGAATAACAGGATTGTAAGAAGTATCTATTTTCAATCCCTAGCAAGCAAACCGAAATCCACACAAGCGTATAGAGGAGGTAATTATATTACCTTCAAGTTCTTCAAAGTGCTAGAGAGCTCGCGTTTCGCCATTGTAGCTCCACCCAAGCGTCCAAAACAGGATCTCGCTTTCTCTATCCGGTGAAGGAAGCCGGCCGACTCTCAGCCAGCGAATCGCGAAGGGGCGCAAGGGTTTCTAGTCATGCGGAGAGGTTAGATGTGTAAACATAGGGAGAATGAGAGTATTTTTTAAATGGGTTTTAAAACAAATTATAAAACTTGTTATGAATGATCCCCAAAATGCATCTTATTCAAGTTGTGTGTATTAAAATAATTCCAAAATATAACTTAAAACTTAACCCAACCCTCCTTTTTATAAGAGAGTTAGGTTGGACATCTCATAAGGACTTTCAATATGGGATTTTGGTTTCATATTTGACATCATTTGAATATTGATATTTAATTAATGAAAATACATAATTAATTATAAGTGATTAATAATATAATAATTAAATACTCATACAAATAATATAATTAATAATTAACAATATAATAAATGGTATTAGTAACTGATGATATAATTAACGATACTTAGTTAATTAAATAAATTTTATTAATAACTAGTATCATTGATATTTATTAATATTTATATCACTAATGGTGCTTGAGTGGTACCACCCCCTTCTTGGCATCCAAGTGGTCGGAGGTTCAACCCTCAGCGTCCCCGAGTTTGGAGGATTTTTATAGCGGCATTATAGCAAGTATTGTTGCAGCAATGTAATAGCGGTGGAACTGCAGCACCGATGACATTGTAGCGGCAACAGGTACTCTAATAGGAACTATAGCAGTTGTGGATATTGTAACAAAATTATCCACCAAAAGGAACTTTGGCAAAAAAAAATGGGCATTTGAGCCAAGAAAAGTGGTTCTTTGAGCCATGTAGTCTTTGGGTCATCAAATTATAAGATGTTTCAAAGCCCTTGTGCGTCTAGGCCTTTGAGACATGTAATATTTAGGTTTACGAGTCATGTAAGGGTTTTCTCTCAACCAACTTAAATAGAGGTTTCTTTCCTCAGCCAACTTTTTTGTGTTCAGGGTTTCATCCCCGTTTTCATTTTGGGTTTCAATCTCGTGTTCGTGTAGGGTTTCATCCCATTTTCTTTTCCATGGTGGTTATGAGTTGCGAATCTGTTGCTATTAAGGGTTTTCGATGGCGCGATGGTATATGTTTTGCTAGTGAAGGTTCGTTGTTGCTGATTTTTGATGAGAGTGTGGGTGGTTGCTCGGTCGTGGCTTGATTTGGAGGTTTTGCCCGCTCGTACTCCTCTTTGGTCTCTGGGTCCATCACGCTCTTCCAGGTCGGTTGGGTCCGTTGGCTTCCAAGAGGCTTTTGGGTTGGGTTGTGCGTTGTGGTGGGGGGTTCCAAGCGGTCTGGCCTACGTTCAGGCGACGATGGGGTATCAATTTGCTTGGGCATTGTCGGCGATGATCTCGTCTCTATGTGAAGGATCTTTTCTAATCTTACTCTACTCTGGCTTCGTGTACCATCTCTCCTCCCCGAGTCAGTCCGGTGAGGTGGTGTTCACCGAAGCTTTGGGAGGTGATGTTCGAGCGGATATCAGCGTTCCAGGAGTCATGATACTCATGCGATGGTGTTTGAACGACGATATTGGTGTTTGCGGTTTGGTGTTGATGACAATCTAGTTGTGGGAGGCAACGATGGCATCAATGGTGTCTGGTTCAGGCGGTGGACGTCGAAGAGAGGCTGATGGCGACGAGCTGATGAGGGTGACTGTGGTGACAGGACGACGTATTGGCAGTGACAGTGTTTTGTTGGCGATGTGATGATGGTAGTGATGTGGTCCTCGTTGGTAGGTTTCTCGGGTCTCGGTCGGTTCGCGAGATTTGCGGGATCTGTTGTGATGATGGCTTCTTTTAAATTTTGAAATAGGGGTTTGGCGCGGTGAATGGCTAAGTTTTATTTTGTGATCTTTGAAATCTGTAATGTGTGGTTTGTTTGGGTGTGACCTGTTGTTGGAGGATGTTCTGTAGGTTCCCACTTACCCTCAAAGTGACTTCTCAATAAAATAAAAAAATGGGATTGTGGAATAGTAATCCTTAATTAATTAATATTTATCTTAATTACTTAATTACTTATTAATATCTATATCACTAATTACTAATATTTTTAATTATATTATTAGTTATTAATTAATCATAGAGGCCGCCATCTGTGAGGTAGAGGTAAGATTAACCGGGGGGCGTCATAATATGAACTTTCATCATTAGAGGGAGTTTCTTGATACTCACCACATCCTTTTAAAAAAATTATGTACGTTTCTTTTCTCACGATGAGGGAAATTTGTCACGTCTGACTTCATCTTTTCTCATGTGTTGTGTTTTCCTTTTTAATAAACGGGCAAGAGCTTGCGGGTCCTATGCTCTACCTGTTTCAATTATATTGCTAGTTATTAATAAATATTAACCAATTAATTAAGTATTACTAATTATATTATCAATTACTAATATTATTCGAAGCGATATAGGGTAAAACCCATTTTATAAAACCAAGTAAACACCCCCTTTTAACCGGGTTGAAAGAGAACCCATTACACAACCTGAAGGCTCAATGGTTTGAAAGATCAATACATAGTTCGAAGACCCACCATTATGCTGGCCCAAAGGCCCTGCGTTGCATCATCCTCGCTACCTGCATCACCATCTGCCCGCTCACTACATGTCTTCATCAATACTTGCGTCGTAAATCCCCCTAAGGGGTTGATAGGATTCGAACCCTAACAAATGCGGAACCAAAATATCATATTGAAAATCCTTATGAGATGTCCAACCTCACTCCCTTATAAATGGGAGGTCTATGTTGAATTATTAGTTATATTATGGGATTACTTTAATGCAGACGATTCCGAATAAAATTACAATATTTTAAATAATGTTTAATTTTTTGTTATATGTATATATATATATATATAACAAAAAAAATCAAAATATATTTTTTTAAAAGAGGAAGACATGAATGTGGTTCACGCTTTATTATGGAGGATGAAAGAAGCGTGAAGCTTGTTCATACTTCCCGCCTGAAGTAGAATTGTGAACAAGGCTTATGCTTCTTGGGACTCATTTTGAGAAATATTCAAAACCCTAACCCATTTTATTATTTTTTTAAACCCATTTAACAAAAATACTCAGAGAACTGTGAGTAAGTTTAAAAAACAATGTAAATATATTTTTTTTACCAAAACGATGCGTCCTCCATAGGATTTACCAATTGATGTAGGAGGGCGTGATTGGGACCCCGACTTGAGTATAAATAAAAAATATATTTCATTTATATTTTTCATCAACTAATATATATTCCATATCATTAATCTATAATAAATATAACTTATAATAAATATTAAATAATAACTAAAAGTTAATAACAAAAATTAATAGTAATTAATAAATAATTGTTGATAATTAATCAAGATTAACTAGTAGTTGGTAATTAAGGTAACTCTATCCACTCCCATAGATGACATCCAAATTGATGTTGAGTATGAGAGAAAACATCTATTTTTTAATGCTTGTATGACTATTGGCCACTAGCTTGAGTTATGTTGGAGAAAGGTCTCCTATGAGAGGTGTGGGCTAAAGGGACACCCAACTACTCACTGTCACAGGGAGCCAAAAATAAAAGATGTTGTTGTGTCAAAGCCCCTAGCTCATGATGGAAATGTGCCTGGAAGGCCCTTGTCTAATGGGGTTGATGTGAAGGCCTATGAGAAATGCAATGCTCATATGCCTAATTTGATGGGTAAGGGGATGTTATTGAATGAATAGTCTCTGGATGGAGTTAAAAGTGGACCATCTAATGCTCGGGCAGATTATGCAGGGGAGGTAACACCAAATGATGGTCATGTTACTCCTTCTATAGGATTGGCAGAAGCTAGAGTTGAGATGAAGATTAATCTTGTAGGATCTGAAGTGATAAAGGATGGTAATATTATTGTTCTGTCCAATAATGCAGAACAGGGAGCAAATTCGAAACCTGATGGTCTTAGTGTTATGGATGTGGCTACTTCTCCTGGTGGGGTTTTTAATAGTAAGGCTGGCTCTGGTTCTCTAGCCAGTGTGTCTGAAGGTGTAGTTGGTCTTGTTGTTGGGGGTGAGGTCTCTCACCGGATGCTGGAGGTTTTTCAAAAGGGGTGTTCATCTGACAAGGATGATGCTTCTTCTGCTATGTTGGTTAGCCTGAGTGAGGTTGCACAGGTGGGGGCTGGAATCGGTCAGGAGCAGGGCCTTTTTTTGTTACTTATTCTGTTGCTTATGGATTTTAGTGTTGCCTTGAATCCTCATCGCGCTCAGTAAGGTGAGGACTTGCAGCATGAGCCTGAGGTTGTGGACTTCCACAAAGCTATATAGGATACCTGGAAAAATTCCAGTTCCTCAAGAATTGATAAATGGGGTAGCATCTCGAATGATGGAAGTGATAAAGAACAATTGATGATTTTACTGGACACCACTCGCCCTATAGGCAGTGGTGGAGCTGTTTCCTTTAAGGATGTTTCCATAAATATTAGGGGAAAGATGAGCGACGATGAAGGGTCAAATATGGATCCTCTAAAAAGAAGGACACAAAAGGATTATTCCACTCTTCCATGAAATGTTTCTACCAAATCATCCTCTAAAACTTTAAAGGTCAAGCCCACTCCGAAGCTGGAAAGGTCCAAGGTAGAGATGCTTTGGATTCTCAATCATGCTAACTCACAATCGAAGTAAGAAATTGTTGATGATTCTGACTATGACTATGAAAATTATCTTTCATTTTATGACTCTTAAACTGATTTTTCAAACGAGGGAACATCTCTTTGTTTGACCTCATTCGTTCTCTTGTTATTTTTTTTCTTTTATCTTTTAATAAAAGGTCAGGAGCTTTGATTCTGGCTAGACCTTTTTTATTAATGTTATATTTACATTATATAACGTAAATAAAATGTAAATATAACATTATATAATGTAAATATAATGTTTTTATGATGTTATATAATATAACCATAACACAAATAGAACATAAATATATTATAAATATAACATTATATAACGCTTATATAATGTAAATATAGTATTATATGACTTTATATAACATAAATACACCGTTATATTTATGAAAATATAAAGTTTTATAACATAAATATAACATAAACATAGTGTTATTTAACATAAATACTCGAGTTCAAAACCAGGTAGGGGGGATATTGTCAAGATTCTATAGCAGCTAATGTAGTGGTATTGTAGCAGTATAACTATTCATCTGTAATGAGCTTTCAAACTATATAGAATTAGGCCTACAGGCCACAGGGCCTTTAAGAAATCAATGGTCTTCAGGTCATAGGGCCTTCAAGACATCATAAAAGGCCTTCAGGCAAAAAGGCCTCCAAGCCATAGATGGTGGGCCTATGAATTCATACAAGAGCGGTTCCTGACTGGTGGAGAGAAAAATATACAAAGGCGGTACATGATGATCAGTTGGACGTGGAAGTTCATTCATGGAGCAACTAGCACACAACAGTTCAAGACCCCATGTAGGGGAGGTAGTGATGGATAACCATGAACGTGAAGTCAAGACTACAAGTTAGAGTGACAGATGCATGAGACAAGGGGTTGTTTCAGTGTTGGGTCTTGGGCATTGAGCCTATGGGTTATGTACTAGGCCTATGTGTTGTTGGGATTACAAGCTATGCATATCCTTTCACCACGGGGCTTTTGAGCCATATAAGGGTTCCCTTCCAACCCAATTTAAAAGGGAATTATCCAGAAAAAAATATAAGGCCTTTGTGCCATTGCATACAACGTTGTATTATGTTAAATTTATGTTATATAACACAAACATGACATTATATAATGTAAATAACATTTAAACATAACTTTATATGATGTGAATATAACGTAAATGTAATGTGAATACATCATAAATATAACATTATATAATGTAAATATAATGCAAATATAGCATTATATAACGTAAATATAATGCAGAGATGACGTATGTAACACAAATATAATGTAAATATAACATAAAAAAGTTATATAATGTTTATATTTATGTTATAAACATAATGTTTACATTATAATAATGTTTTATGATGTTATGTTTACATTATATTTGTGTTATATGGCGTTACATAATGTTGTATTTACTTTATATAATATTTTAGAATGTTAAATTTATGTTATATAGTGTTGTATTTATGTTATATAAATGTTATATTTTTATGTTATATTTACGTTATATTTATGTTATATACGTCATATTTTTTTGAAGTTACTGCAACAATACTGTAGTTGGTACTGTAACAACGACACTATTCACCTGAATTGGGCCTTTAGGCTACAAAACAAGGCTTTTAAGAAAATGGGACTTTGGACCATTTAATACAGGGTTGATGGGTCACCAGGTAGGGACTCTAGGAAAAATCTTGGGCCTTCGGGCCAGCAAATGGTGGACTGGAACTTTGTGCTGGAGCAATTCCCGACTGATGGAGAAGCGGAAGGGAAAAGGTGTGACTTGATGATCAGTCAGATGTGGACATTCCATCATAGAGCAGCTAGCACACACTAGTTAAAGACCCCAGGCATGGGAGGAAGTGATGACTAACCATGGATGTAGTTTTAGGACTATAAGATGGAGTGATGTATGCAGAAGATAGAGAAATAGGGTTGTTTTAGTGTGGGGTCTTGGGCTTAGGTCTTCGGGTCATGTAATGGAATTATGTCACTGGGCCTACAGGCTATGTAATGGTCTTGTGCCACTAGGATTTTAGGCAATGTAAGGGTTTCTTCTCGATATAATTAAAAAAAGGATTATCCAGAAATAAAATAAAAAAATCTAAGGCCTTCGGGCCATTAACAACAACATATGCCATATTTACATTATACTTATTTTATATACATGTTATATAACATTATAATAATGTTATATTTACATTATATTTACGTTATATAACATTTTATCTACATTTTATCTGCCTTATGTAAATGTTATATTTATGTTATATAGCATAAATATAACATCATAACATGAATTTAACATATAAATAAGGAAAATATAATGTAAATATAACATTATATAAAACAAATATTATGTAAATATAACATTATTATAATGTAAATATTACATTACATAACATATTTATATCATAAATATGACGTATGTAACATAAATATAAACATCATATAACATTTATTTCATAAATATAAACATCATATAACATATATAACATTTTTTTATGTTATATTTATGTTATAAATATGTTATATACATCATATTTACATTATACTTGTGTTATATTACATTATAATAATGCTATATTTACATTATATTTTTGTTATATTTATATTATTTTTTCCTTATATATATTCTATATTCATGTAATAATGTTATATTTATGTTATATAACATGAATATAACATGTACATAAGGCGTTAATCCTTTAGAGGGGTGGTTGTGGTTTCTTGGTAGAGCACTTGGATATCACCCTTTATAGGAAATCATTCGATCAATTTCTAGAGGCATGGTTCCATAACATTGATCACTCATCTAAGATAGGTAAGGTTCTCAATGTCACCATTACATATGGATGTTGGACTATTTGATAATTTTGCAACCTCTCTAGGCACAATGGTAGTTCCTCCTCTATTTTTTTTAAAACTCGTGGATTTTTCTACCATTCATGATATGGTTGTGATCTTGGGAATGACCAACATTTGGGACCTTTATTTGAATTTATCCATTCCTTAGCCCCATGATGACATCAACAACAATGGTCTGGAGGTTAGGTGGCATCCCTCACTTTCCATTTTGAAACTCAACATGGATGGTTTCTACTTTAATGGTTCCATGAGAGGTGGGGGAATTTTAAGAGACTTTAATGGCTAAGTAATCATGGTCATCAGTGATTTCTAAGACAATAGAAATTCTTTAGAAGAAGAGACACAAGCCCTGCATAGTGGTTTTTCTATTGGCTTGTCAAAGTATATTGATGTTTCTATCATTAAAGTAAACTTGTATATTCTAATTAATTGCATGATAAGTAGTGTTCCACCTCACTAGTCCATAACCTATCTTATCATAGACTATAGGATGATGATGAATTTTTCAGATTTGGTGTCCTAGGACCAACTGATTGTACTTTTATTACATATATATTTGATGTATTGAACATTAATTTAACATCTTATTACATATTGTTCATTTTTTGTGCATATATTTAATGTATTAATGTCCAAGAGTATTTGTCACATTAATAAGGCCATAACAGTTCCCTACTATGATAAGAACCTTGAAGTGATATGAAAATATTATTAATATATTTTTGCCGTTGGATAACGTATTATGATGGGACACATAGTATTTAAACCATTAGGTGTGAGTTCTCATAAGCGGATGAGGTTTCTTCTCTTGAAGTTCACACTTGGTAATCTCTAAGATGAAAAATTATGAGAAAAAACTCGCTAGTAGGAATTCTGTATGTTTTGGTGTCATCAGAAATTCCTATCTGCAAGCATGTGTAATGGTCCTTATACTTTAATATTATAATTAATGTATTTTATAACTTGCACACTTATATTTACTAACCAAAATTGTCACACTGTATGTTGGCAGGAAGTAAGGTACTTTGGGTGCGTCATGATTGACATGTCATTAATGGATAAGTTGAGGAAGGATTTTCCCTTTCTATCTTTATTTGATATCTCAACCCTTTTATTGGAATAGAACTGTCACATTAAATTCCATGATCATGGTCTAACAATGTGTTTATTTCAGATATTCAAAGAAAGACATATTGAGTAAATAGGTTGATGACACTATCATGAAACCTGATCGATGAGATACTATGAAAAGGAGATTATATTATACAATGATTGTTTGTATATGGTTGTTGATGTTTCAATATTAAGTTCTTTCTCTTAGGTGACTTAACACATTGATAGACAATAATATTGTACTTTAGGTAAGTCCGTCTAATGCCAATAAGAAAGAATCCTAGAGGGTTACACACTAAGTGTTTCCGTTGATCTCGATTAAATTTTATTTGAGTTTAATTAATGGAATAAATATTATTCTCAAGTATGAGGAATAATTTTATTCAAGTTATGTTAATCGCATAATTTAAATAAATATTTATTCATCAGCATGTGAATAAAAATATATTTATTTATTTTAATGAATATTTAATAAATTTTTATTCATCGGTATGCGAATGAAATATTTATTTATGAATAAAATTTTTATTTTGGTTTTTAATAAATGCAATAGGAGTTCCAGCGGACCAAGACCACATCTGGTGAAAAATATTGATTAACAAGCCGGTTAAATAATATTTGTTACTGTGCAAGTTGGCACACAACACATAATAATAATAATAATAATAATAATAATAATATTATTATTATTATGTAGAAAGTGGTTTATTAAATGTAATAAATTTTATTTAATGGACGACATGCAATTGAATAATATTTTAACCTAAATCCTAACTCTATAAATACACGGCTATGTTTATTGTGTAGTGATTCCAAAATTAAGAATAGAGAATTGTTGCGCACAACAAATTCTCTCTTGACTCCTCTTCCCTCCCTCTCAACAATGAGAAGCATAAGAGAGATTTCTTCAAGACTGAAGAATGAGTGATCAAGAACAAACAACATAAGAAATTAGACTCACCGCTCTAGCACTCAAAGATCGAGTGGTGTTACTCAGAGATCATAGGAGCATGTGCAGATCACCTCTAGAGGAATTTTATCCTTAGATCCTCACAGCGCAACAAAGGTAATCCGAAAGTGTTTTTTATATGATCAATAGTATCCAATGAATAAAGTTCCCAAGCCTAAGTATTTATCTCTTAAAATATTAAATAGATTAATTATAAATTTTACATACAAGATCCTCACTCTTGGTTCCAGGCAACGATTATTAAAAGAAATTTTAATATATCCCCCACCACCGAATACTTCTGTTGTGCCTGGAACTAACAAGTGGTATCAGAGCAGTTACATTTAAATTTATAATTATTTATTTGATTGTTGATCTATGTGAAATTTTGGTTATATTTTCATTTCATGTTATTTATTATTTAATCCGATTTGAATTAACATGTTATTGACATATTAATCATGTTCGCTTAGAGTTTAATTTTCTTAAAGGTTTAATAACAAATGAAGAACGGTCGAAGATGCCATTGAGAAGTGATAAATATTTGGCTGGTAAAACAATATTACATGGTGTGTAACCGAAGAAAACGCCATGTACCCATGGTCATTGTACATGGATGCACCGAGCAGTTGATTACACAAGGTGCATTTATTGCACATCATGTGTTGACCCGGACAATCTGGCACATGAAAAGTGGATACATGGCATGTATCTAGCATGTACATGTTGTGTAATCTGGATGAGTTAACACGCCAAAGCCTCAGTCGTGTGACTCAGATACATGACAACCAAGGTACACAACATGTAGCTGGATTATACACACTGTGTAGTATCCCAATTAATAACAAAATTAAATTACATTAAATTGATAATTGATGCATTAAAACCTTAATTTATTGATTGAAACCTATTGTGTCTTGAACAATTTAATAATGGTTTTAAGGATTTTTAAATGTTCAATTAATTTATTGCAATAAATATGTCATTATTGGTTTTTCTATTTATTTTCTATGAATGCCATAAATGATGGGTGTCTCTAATTAAGTTTGGATGATTATTAAGATGAAAAGTAATTAATTAATTAATTAATTAATTAATTATTGCAAGTGTATTTATCTTAATAATAATGCATGAATAAATAATTGAATGCTAGTTGGTTAATTTTGCATATTCATTGTATGTATGACCATTCATGAGATTGACCAAGACTTTTGTATGTGTTGAATGTTTTAATTTAATTATTTCATGGGTTTGCAATTATTTATTATTAAATTAAATATGATGGCATACGAGTCATCGCTCCCTCAATTATTATGTAGGACCTGCATGTACAAGGATATTTATGTCGTCCCATTTTAACTAATCTTTTGGTTCTCCTCACCCATGTGTGAGTCATAAATACATGTAATTAATGGAGTATCTCAAGGTGCATGGAGGCAGTTCAAGATGGAATCATAATGATGTAAACTCAGGTGATACACAGGTGTAAAGGTGGAATGTTGTAACTCATGAAAAGACCAAAAAATGTAGTTATTTCTCATAAATCATAGGTCTATTTAATATATATTCATTAAATCAACCATTAGATAAAGCTCATGAATGATTCATTTAATTAATTATTTATTTATGTCTATGCAATTATTTATTTTATGGATTCAAGACCATGATCATATGAAAAAAATTACTTAATGTGAAAAGATGGAATTTAAATAAATCTATTGTGCATAAATTTTTTATACAGCATGGTTAATTAATTAAGTAAAATCCACTTAATATTAACAAGACATGTAAAGGATAAAACAAGATAATTTTTTTTATAATAAATTAAATAAATGAATTATGTGTAAATGTTTTATTCAACATGGTTAATTAATTAAGTAATATCCACTTAATATTAAAAAGACATGTAAAGGATAAAATAAGATAAAATTTATGCATAATTAATTAAATTCCTCAACCTAATATTAAGTGATACTAATCCTTCTGTTACTTTATTATGAACAAAACTCAATATAATTAAGCGTTTGATCAACCATTGTTGGGACACTTAATTTTATATGAGGAGTTATTATGAAGTTTTTGGGTTGACTTGACCATTTTACATCAAGAGGAGTAGCCCTTGATAGACTTGGTGTAATTTGGAGGCAAGTGTTGAGGAAATTCAAGTCTGGATTTTAGGATTGTGGAATCCACTCAATGAATCAAGGAGTTGCATGCCCATAATTGGAAAATACTTGACTACCTAAATACCTTCAAGTAGCTTGACCAACCCTTGTTGGTGTTATACGAAGGGGCATATAGATCTTTTCCACTATAATGTTAAAGCAACTAGACATTTCGAGTTTAATGGTGAGGTATATTGAAACTTGATAAAATAGTGGGAGATTTAATAAAAATTACTTAATTAGTTATTTCTCACATAATTTATAATCAAGAAAAGTACTAATAATATGCTATTTTAAATTGTAGAATAAAATGAAAAGTTCATCATCCACACTATCCCTACGATCAATATCGACTTCCATGAGTGGTTTAGATACCTTCGAGATATTATATGCCATGAATGAAAATATTATGTGCTAGAATCCTCAATGCATGATCCACCTGCTCAAGAGGTGAGTGATAAAAAGTTCATAGTCTATGGAAAAAATATAAATGTTGTAGTCAATGTTCAATGTTTGATGCTTTTGTCTATGTCTAGTGAAATCATGAAGTCTCTCAAAAATATGGATTCATATAGCATTCTTGAGCACCTCTATGGTCTTTACCAGGAGAGAGCTAGACAAGAGCGTTTTGAGATTTCCAAAGCACTCTTTTAGAGTAAGCATGTGGAGGGTACCCTAGTTAGGCCTCATGCAGTCGAACTCATCAGCTACATTGAGCACCTAAAGGTTCTAGGGTTTAAACTCCCTAAAAAACTAGGCACTAATCTCATTATGGAATCACTCCATCTAAGCTTCTCCATCATTATTGTGAATTTTAATATGAACAATACTAAGAAGTCTCTTCTATATCTTCTCACTCTTCTTCTCCAAGTAGATAAGGACACAAAGCATGAAAATCCTTCCAACCTTATGATGAACAAACAGAAATGGAAATCAAAGAGATTTAAGCCCAAAGCATCTTCACATCCTTTCAAGAAGAGGAAGATCAAGGGGAAAGTTAGGGAACAAGATGCTTTTTGTTTCACATGTGGCAAGAAGGGACACTGGAAGAAAAACTTCACCCAGCCAAAGAAGCAAGGGGAAGCTTCAGGTGCATTTTTTATCGAGTGAAATTTATCTATTTCTACAAATTGGGTATTAGACATAGCCTGTGGTGCTCACATATGTATTCAAATTAAAGAATCAAGTATATTCATAAATATTGATTAGGGGGAGGTGGGTAGCCAATAGAGCTAAAATCAATGTTGTAGCTATCAGGGACTACCACATCACACTATTGACCATTATGATCTTGGTTTTGAAAGGTTTTTATTATGTTACATCTATTACCAAATACATTATATCTGTATTCAGACATGATACAGTTGGATTTGTTTTCAAATTTGGAAATAAATGTTGCTTCTTTTATAAATATATCATTTGTTATGGTAAGGAATATTTAAATAATGGTCTTTATGTGTTATATTACACGAACCAGGTAATGGAAATCGATAACAAAGTTAATTCAGATGACTCATACCACACCCAACTTTGGAACCACTGGATAGGTCATGTAAATGAAAAGTGCTTGACTAAATTACATTAATATGAATATTTAGATTATTTTGAACTAAAACCTCTTGGTGAATTTCATGCATGTTTACAAGTTAAAATGACCAAATTCCCATTTAGTGGGAAAGGTAAAAGGGCTAAAGAGCTTCTTTAATTAGTCCATACCGACGTGTGTTGATCATTTCCTATAGAAGCAAGAAGTGGGTACTCATAATTCATAACTTTTACTAATGATTTTAGTAGATATGGATATGTCTACTTGATGTAGTATAAGAAAGATTAATTTGATAAATTCAAGAAATACAAGAATGAAGTTGAGAACCATCTTTGTAAGAAGATTAAAAAACTTCGCTCAGGCCATGGTGGAGAATATTTTAATCAAGACTTCATTAATTACTTATGGGAGTTTGGGATCTTATCCCAACTCACTCCTCCTTATGAACTTCAGTGGAACGACGTAAGAAAAGGAGTAACCACACCTTGTTGGACATGGTGAGATCAATGATGAGTCATGCGAGTCATCCATTATCATTTTGGGGATATGCGTTACAAAAAAAACACATATATTAAACCACATACCAACTAAATTGATAAATGGTATTATATATTAATTTTGTAGTGGAAGAAAAACCATGTTATCAAATTTACATGTGTGGGGAAGTGAAGCATTTGTTAAGGCCTCTTCAGGTAACAAACTTTCACCCCAAGGCACAAAGTGTAACTTTATAGGATACCCTAAAGAAATAAGAGGATATAACCTATACGACCCCTTAGAAAAAAAGGTTATAGTGAAAAGACATGCCACATTACTTAAGAGGGAGATCATATCTAAAATAGATAGGGGGAGTGAGATAGCCTTTGATGAAGTTGAGGCTCAAGGAACACAAGAGTTGGTACATGAATATATTCCACAAAGCCCCATGGGAGAAAAAATTGTTCCAGAGACACGAGTACTGCATTGAAGTACAAGAGATGTTATAAAACCAGAAATTTATGGTTTTCTAGTCACCAAGGATGGTGACTTATTATTAGTTGACAATAATGATCCTCTAACCTATAATAAAGTAATAAGCAGAACATACGTTATCAAGTGGAAAGAAGCCATGAATTCTGAAATGGGTTCCATGTACCAAAATCAAGTTAGACTTTTGGTAGACCCTACAATAGATGTAAATCCCATTTGTTTCAAATGAGTATTCAAGAAGAAAATTGAAATAGAAGGACAATTCAGTACCTATAAGGCATGACTGGTTGCAAAAGGGTTTAAATAGCGTCAAGGCATTAACTACGACAAAACATTTTCACCAGTTTCAATGCTGAAATCTATCAGAATTATACTTTATATTATAGATTACCATGACTATGAGATTTGGAAAATAGATATCAAAATATCCTTAATGGTAAAATTTAGGAGTATGTCTATGTGACACAACCCGGAGGGTTTGTGACTCCAAAGGATGTTAATAAGATATGAAAATTGCAAAAATTCATTTATGGATTAAATCAAGAATCTCAATCATAGAAAACTCATTTTGATGAATCTATAACAAAATTTGGTGTCATAAAGAATGAGTTTGATCCCTGTGTTTACAAATAGTTTAGTGGGAGTGTAAACATTTTCTTAATAGTATATATTAATGACATCTTACTCATAGGAAATGAAATACCAGTCTTACAGTCTGTTAAGACATGGTTGAATAAATACTTCTCTATGAAGGACTTGGGTGAAGAAACATATATTCTTGGGATGAAGATCCATCATTATAGATCCAATAGAATGCTTGAACTAAGTCAAAGTATATACACTAACAAGATACTGAAGAGATTCAGTATAGAAAAATCCACAAGGGAATTGTTTCCAACATCACTAGAATTCATCTTTCTAAGAATATGTGTCCTCAGACACATGAGGAAAGAAATAAAATGTAAATAATTCCATACGCATCAATGGTTAGGTCAGTCGTGTATGTTATGCTATGTACTAAACTAAATGTTGCCTATGTATTGAGTATGGTAGGCATATATCAAGTTGATCCAGGTGACCACCATTAGATGGAAGTCAAAACTATCCTTAGGCATCTAATGCATAATAAGGAGATGGTGAATTAGTCATCAGATGATATGTAGATGATAGTTTCCAAACTGATCAAGATGACATAAAGTCATAAATGAGATACATATTCACTTTGGATGGAGGTGTTATGAGTTGGAAGAACTTAAAGCAAACTATAGTCGAAGATTCTATAGAAGAGTCTGAGTATATTATAGCTTTTGAGGAAGCTAAGTAAGCTGTATAGATGCACAACTTCATTCAATATTTTGGCATGACACCTAGTAGTAAAGATCATATCACACTATATTGCGATAATACTGCAACAATGGCTCTCACAAAAGATCCAAAGTCACATCAATAGATAAATCACATACTTCAGAAGTATCATCTCTTGAGGGGTCTTTCTCAAAGATGTGAGGTTGCAATGATCAGTATTTCCATGGAATATAATGTGGTGGACCCCTTGACTAAATCCTTAACTCAGTAGAAACATGATTATCATGTGATGTCCAACAGATTGAAAGTCATAGGTAGTTGACTCTAGTACAAGTGGGAGTTTGTTAGAGTTGGTGTCCTAGGACCAACTAATTGTACTTTGATTACATATATATTAGATGTATTGAATATTAATTTAGCATATTATTACATATTTTTCATTGTTTCTACATGGATTTAATATAATAATGTCCTATAGTATTTTTCGCATTAATAAGGTCATAATAGTTTCCCGCTATGATAAAAACCTTGAAGTGATATGAAAATATTCTTAATATATTTCTACGGTTGGATAATATACTATGATGGGACACATAATATTTAGACCGTTAGATGTGAGTACTCGTAATCGAATGAGGCTTCTTATCCTAAAGTTTACACTTAGTAATCTCCAAGATGGGAGATTATGAGAACAAAGCCATCAGTAGGAATTCTGTATGTTTTGGTGTCATCAGATATTCCTATCTGCGAGTACATGTAATGGTTATTAGAATTTAATATTATCATTAATGTATGTCATGATTCACACACTCAGATTTACTAACCAAAATCATCACGCCATATGTTGGCGGGAAGTAGGGTACGTTGGGTGCATCATAATTGATTTTTCATTAATGGATAAGTCGAGGAAGGATATGTACCTTCCATATTTATAGAAGTTTATATATCAACCCTTTAATTGGAATAAAACCATCACATTAAATTCCATGTACATGGTGTAACGACATGTTTATTTCAGATAGTTAAAGAAATAAATATCGAGTAAATAGGTTTATGACATCATCATGCAACCTGCTTGATGGGATATTGTGATAAAGAGATTATATTGTACAGTGGGCGTTCATATGTGGTTGTAAACATTGCAACATTAAGTTCTTTCTCTTGGGTGCCTTGACCCGTTTCTAGATAGTAATCTTGGACTTTAGGCAAGCCCACCTAATATCAACAAGAAATAATACTAGAGGTTCACACACTAAGTGTTTTCGTTGATCTCGATTAAATTCTATTTGAGTTTAATTAATGGAATAAATATTATTCTCAAGTTTCAGAAATAATTTATTCAAGTTATATTGATCTCATAGTTTAAATAAATATTTATTCACCAACATGTGGATAAAAATATATTTATTTATTTTATTGAATATTTAATAAATATTTATTCACCAATATGTGAATAAAATATTTATTTATGAATAAAATTATTATTTGAGTGTTCAATAAATGCAAGAGGAGTTCAAACGGATCAAGACCGTGTCTGATAACAAATATTAATTAACAAGTTGGTTAAATAATATTTGTTATTGTTCAAGTTGGCACACGTCGCAAAATAATAATAATAATAATAATAATAATAATAATAATAATATGTGGCATGGGGTTTATTGAAGGTAATAAATGTTATATAATGGTCGACATGTAATTAAATAATATTTTAACCTAAATCCTAACTCTATAAATAGATGGTTATGTCTATTGTGCAGTGCATCAAAAATTTATAATAGAGAATTGTTGCACACAATGAATTCTCTGTAATGTCTCAGATTTTCCATGTATTATTTTTAAATATTATATAGAATTATTTCAAGACCGGGCGCGAAAACAACACATCATTCTGAGGCCTTGTGAGCCCGAAATGGTGGTTTAAACTTTTTTTAGTTAAGTGAGTCGGCACTTGTGCGCGATAGTGGCAATTTCCAAAAGGATGCCCATATTAAAAATATGAGGGCACCGTTGCGTCCGGGTTGATGACTTTACCTAAGTACGGGTCTAACCTCGGCCGGCTCGGGTTGAGGGAAAAAAGTTAATTTTCAGACGTTTTTAGTAAAAATCGAAATTAAATAAATTCGTAAAGTTTATTTTATTTTTATGGAAACATCCGCTGCAGCACAACGACAGGGAAACTGTTTCAATATTAAATGCCATGTTGTAATGGATTAAGAAACAGTAACTTGACTCATTAATGCCATAGTGTAACAGAACGCTGAATCAAGTTTCCCTTTTTAATGGGTTAAGCGATTGGTGGTCGTTGAAGAATTTTTGAGGGGAAGCTCTGGAGAAATTTGTGGAGCCTTGGAGGAAACTCTTGGTGACAAACGACAACGAATCAAAGTTGTGAATCGCTACGCCAACGAAGTTGAAGGATCTCTACGACGATGGTAGCACGACGCGACGATCGTTCCTCAACCGGTTTGAGGTAAGGGTTGTTATTTTCATTCCTCTTTCCCCGTTTTGGAGTTTAAACGACGAACGCGGATCAACCATGAGCAAGTTGATCCATAGATTTGTACGTTATTGCGGGAGGGTTTTATTGGGATGATTATGGGGAAATAGTTCATGTTGTTTATTGTTGATTTCTGCTCCATTTAAGCCTATTAATGGGAGAAGATCAATGTCGTGATGAACGACGACAGAGGTTCATTCCTCAAATTTATTTTATTGGATTTTCCCCCTTATTCTTTCACGCGTTCTTCGCGGGGAGATGAACAAAGAATCATTGTGTGTCTGTTTTGTGACGCAATGATCCCAAATTGAAGAATCAACACCACAACAACCTTGCAGAGGTGTGACGATGATGGCGGACGACGAATCAGACCGGATTGGGAAGGGTCGTTCTTCGAGCGTTCTTCACGCGGGAAGATCAAAGCATGTTTTCGGGGCCGATCGGAGGTCTGGAAACACCGGAAGAAGATTCATGGCGTTGGGGTGACCAAAACCCGAGAGTTTTGTGGTGATCAGACAGCTGGATCGATGATCGGGGAAACACGGGAGGCGCGCCGGCGAAGAGCGTCATTTCTGGAAATTTCCAGAATACACGGCGTGTTCTTCCGAAGAACACACCGTGTAGTACTGGTGGTAGAGGCTAGGGTTTCGGGGGCCAGAGGAGAATCACACGACGTGTGACCCTGGTCACACGACGTGTTAGACTTCCCCCGAAGCTCGGCGTGTACTTTGGGAAGTACACGGACACAGGTTGGACTACATGACTTCAGGCGACATGGCATGTACTCTCTACGCAGCATGGCAGAGGCGGCTATGCGGGACTTGGAGTGTATCCATGGGATACACAGACACAGGATGAAGTACACATCGTGTACTCCATCACACGGCCAGGCGAGGCCAGCAACGCGGGCCACCCCTTGTACCGATTACACGGGTTGGAGTACACGAGTTGATGATCGTGTACGAGGACATGGCCAGCATACACAGAGCCAACCCCAGTCACTCGGACACGACAAGTACACCGTACTAAACGCTATTTACTATGTTTTCTACATGACCAGCGACATGGGCCATTGTACATGGGCAGTACCCGGGTCAGACAACACGACATGTAACTTTTCCACACGCCGTGTACTTTTTGGAAAACGGAATGGTCCTCTTGTTCACCGTGTGTTGGACATATTTCATTTGGGTTAGTTCCCCTTATTCTCATTCCCCTGAAGGCTAGGCATCATTTCCTTTTACATGAGTATGATCCCTTCAGCATGACTTCTGTGATAGAGTCAAGCATCCATCTGAGAGGCCCAAATCTAGATCCTCTATCCATTCTTGACCCTAGGTAGAGTCTGACATTGATGTGACCAACTCCACCAAGCGTTGATCCTCTACCTAGCAGGTGAATTCCGGATGAGTCGTGGTATCCTCTATGAACCTGGCAGTGATCCTCATCTGTGTATCGTGATTTTTCCCACTCAGAAGTGTGTCTCCCATAATGAGTGCATATATCTACTATAACCTTCTCACTCAGAAGTGTGTCTCCTGTAATGAGTGTAACTACCTCTCGTGATGCTTCCCGACAAACAATACTTCTCAGGACGGACGTCATCAGATCTATATGACTCATGGAGTGTGTTCTCCCGGAACGACTGCTTCGTGGAATCTTCGAACTGAACCCCTAGCTGGGGGTATGTGGTTATGTGACTTGTCTCTAGACTACGGGTCTGGGTTTTGAGTATATCTGGTTTGTTCTATATGTTCTGTAGACATATAATGTGCATAGATGACTGTACCTTTACTTTGTATACTGCTTTGTGGTTTTTCGGGGTCGTCTGCTGAGTATTGTTATACTCACCCTTACATGGGTGTTGCCCGCACGTGTCGTGTCTTGTGCAGACGAGCAGCCTTTTGATGGAGTCCATGGTGGACGAGGACAGGACCGAGGTTTCTGAGTTCCCTACAGGCCGAGGTGTTCCTACGACTATGAGCAACAGTCCTAGTACCTTTTGTGTTTACAGGTTGGACTTTGCAGTTTTCAGACTTTAGTTTTGGTGGGCTTGTATTTTGGCCCAATTTACTTTCAATACTTTACTTTTCATCGTACTTTGTTAGTTGGGTTTATTTGTATGCATGCATTTTGTTCCTTAGTGTTTTTACATTTCAACATTTGTGGGCTTGGAGATGTGTGCGTGTGTACAGGTACTTAGGCAATGCCTCCCATGTTTAGTAATATGCCTACTCGGTGCTAGTCACCAGCCCTTGGCCTATTGGAGGCGGGCTTGGGGAGTCATGGCACAAGCCCCACTAGGACGATTCGTGACAGAGTGGTATCTGAGGTGGCCGGTTCTACCTTAGGACCAATATTTTGTGAGCTTGGTTTGGGGCAACGATGTCAAGTGTTTCGAGCTTGGCTTTCAGGCCAGAGACTCCAGTGTTGGTGCGGCGGTCGACATATCCATACACCAGGACTTTGATAACCTGATTTTCAACTCGGTACATGAAAACACTAGTTGTAGGGAAGTAAAATAATGTTACATGCATCATATAGGAATGTGTTGTGTTTTCCATGTCCTTTGTGTCAGCTATCCAGATATACTCATTGACCATGGTACATCTTGTTTCCTTACAGGATGTCTCCGCGACGCATACCTGCTAGGATTCAGCAGTGCGGTCACGAGGATGACCCCCTCAGTGATGAGGCTTTGATATAGGGACCAGTTCCCCAGGCGTTTCCACCAGGTGGTGCACTAGTTATGCCACCACCAGTGGAGCAGCCCGTGATACCTGCGGTACCGACCGACGAGGAGCATAGGCTGAGCGTGCTCCATGAGTTCTAGATACAGATACCCCTCAGGTTTCGAGGCAAGCCCGACCCTCAGGAGGCTGAGGACTGACTTGAGGCGGTGACTAGAGTTTTCCATCTAGTGAGGACACCAGCAGACCAGATGGTGATCCTAGGAGTGAGCCTTCTTCAGGGTTCGGCTGGACGATGGTGGAGTCTGACCACACAGACTCACAACAAGGAGACTCTTTCATGGAAGGAGTTTGAACGACTCTTCAGGGAGGATTTCTCTTCGGTTACATTGAGAGCTGTGCACATCCAGGAGCTTCTTCAGCTCCAGAAGGGAGTAGCTGAGTATTCATCGAGGTTCACCAACCTCGCCCAGTACTCGAGTGAGGTCTACGATGAGACATCTGAGCTAGTGTCATGCCTCTATGCATATTGAATTATTCTAGAGTGCTCGAGTGGGCCTTGGTGATCGAGATATTCTTGGCGGAGCAGAGATAGACGACGACAGTCAGTAGCAGGCAGACAGGTGCGGAGACACCGACACCAGGGAGCCAGCGTCAGACACAAGGATCTGGACACGGGAGGCGTCATAGGAGGACCCAAGACAGAGGATCGATATTCCAGGGCTCTCAGGCTAGATCCAGTCAGCCTAGGGAGAAGCAATGCTACGCGTGCAACGGTAGGGGACATCTCACTAGAGATTGCCCAACCCGTCGAGCTGCTGACAGGGAAGCGGTGGATGGACCACCGAGGAAGAGGAAGAGAGTGGAGCAGATAGACCCGCCAGGCAGTAGACGTGGTAGAGGAGCAGGGAGAGCTGCGAGTAGTGGTAGATGTTTCAACTTACTTCCACCACCACCACCCCCAGGAGGTCCGCACTAGGCTCAGGGAGCTGGAGGACAGGGATGAGGACAACTACATGCGGTCGAGGCTTACGACCCAGGGGCTCTAGGGATGATTCGAGATACGATCTGTGTATTTTCTACCTTAGATTCCATACTTATAGACACAGGTTCAATTCATTCCTTCATAGCCACGTGTCTTGTACAAAACCTTGAGATTCCGGTAGAACCATTGACTCGGTCCTTACGCTTGGAGACAGCTACAGGAGGAGACTCGACGATCACGCACCTTTGCAGGCAGTGCGATCTTACACTTAGAGGTGAGGGTTTCGGTTGGAACCTATTGGTGGTAGCGTCGAGTCCTTACGACGTCATTCTCAGTATGGATTGGTTATCTTCGATCCATACCCATATTGACTATTTTAGGCGAAGAGTGTGGTGTTTCCGTCATGATGGAACGAGGTTTTCCTTTTTCGGAGAAAGGGAAACCCATGAAGCGCATAATGAGCTTATGAATAGGAGGGTACAACCAATCTCTCATGAGTTAGATAGCCTTTCCCTCAGAGCAGTGGATGTTGTGAGCTCCCAGTTCCCAACAGTAGTGGCGGAGTATGGGGAAATCTTTCCCGAAGATGTTCCAAGATTACCTCCCCATTGAGAAATCGATTTCTGCATCGACTTACACCCCGAGACAACACTGATTTCCTCATCAGCATATCAGATGGATCCCGCATAGCTTCACGAGCTAAGGTTTCAGTTGGAGGATTTGCATAGTAATGTCTTCATGAGACCTAGTGTTTCACCCTGGGTGACCCCAGTCTTGTTTTCCAAGAAGGAAGATGGGAGTCTGAGGTTGTACATGGATTACCGGCTCCTGGACCAAGTGACAGTGAAGAATAAGTATCCACTTCCAAGGATCGATGACCTCTTCGATCAGCTAAGAGGGACATAGTGGTTCTCAAAGGTCGACCTTTGATCAAGCTATCACCAGCTACGAGTGCAGGATGAGGATATACTGAAGACGGCTTTTAGATTCTTCTACGGTCACTATAAGTACTTGGTGATGTCTTTAGGCATGACGAACACCCCTGCAGTGTTCATGGGACTGATGAACCGGATTTTCCAACCGTACATGGACCAGTTCGTAGTGGTCTTCATCGATGACATCCTTGTGTTCTCGGCGTCATAAGATGAGCATGCGAGACACCTGCAGATGGTTCTAGATGTACTTCGAGAGCACCAACTTTATGGGAAACTCTCAAAGTGTCAGTTCTGGATTCAGGAGGTCCACTTTCTAGGACATGTCATCTCAGCAGATGAAGTAGCTATAGACCCAGCCAAGGTAGAGGTTGTGTTAGCATGGGGGCCACCTCGGAGCATGAAGGAGGTGCAGAGCTTCCTTGGTTTGACAGGATATTACCGGATATTCATTCCTGACTTCTCTCGGATATCAGCACCGATGAAATCCTTGACCAGGAAGGGGAAACCCTTCATATGGATGGAGAAGTGCCAGCGGGCTTTCGAGAAGTTGAGACAGAGTTTGACGAGCGCCCCAGTCTTGAGATTGCTGGAGGAGGGTGTCGAGTATGTAGTTTTCTGCGACTCACCGGGGACCAGGTTTGGTTGTGTCTTGATGCAGAGGTAGGAAGTGATTGCTTATGGTTTGTGCCAGCTTAGGCCACATGAGAAGAACTATGTGACCCATGATCTCGAGTTGGCTGTGGTAGTCTTCGCATTGAAGATGTGGCGACACTACCTTATGGGTGAGTGGTTTACCGTCTACTCTGACCACAAGAGCCTCAGGTACATCTTTTCACAGAAGGATCTGAATCAGAGGCAGAGTAATTGGCTAGAGTTCCTCCAGGATTATGATTTTGAGATCATCTATACTCTTGGAAAGGGGAACAAGGTGGTGGATACTCTGAACAGAAGATCGAGCTCACAACTGTTGAGTGAGGAGACAGAGCAGTTAGTCACATTGCAGTTTTCCTTCGTGGACATGGGAGATGCAGCCTACCTAAAGTCGATGGTTATCGCCCCTCCACTCTTACAATGAGTTAGGTAGGAGCATCTAGGAGATGTCGACTGTGTGGCCTTACATTCTCAGTTATCCATAGGACATGCTCCTGATGGATATTCGCAAGGTGGGGAGTACATACTTATTTTCAGAGGGCGCACTGTTGTACCAGTGGCGTTGCAGGAGGAGGTCCTGAGGGAGTTTCATACATACCCCTTGGTGGTACATCTTGGAGTGGAAAAGATGTACCAGGATCTCCGACAACAGTTCTGGTGGTCAGGCATGAAGAAGGCAGTAGCCGAGTTCATTTCTTGATGCCTTACATGCTAGCAGGTGAAGGCCAAGCACCAAGTTCCAGTGGGATTAGCTCACCCCCTGGAAGTTCCAGAGTGGAAGTGGGATGGAATATCGATGGACTTCGTAACAGGATTACCATGGACGTCCAAGGGGCATGATTCCATCTCGGTGATCGTTGACCGACTCACCAAGTCAGCCCACTTGCTTGCTATCAGGGAGCAGAGTTCCGTAGAGATCTTAGGAAGACTCTACGTGTAGGAGATAGTTCGGCTCCATGGATTCCCCTAGACAATAGTCTCATATTGAGATGTATGTTTCACATCCCGGATGTGGAAGGGATTACAAGAGGCTTTTGGGACTCAGCTATGCTTGAGCACAACGTTTCATCCCCAGACTGATAGACAGACGGAGAGAACCATTTAGGTTCTAGAGGATATGTTGCGAGCCTGTGTCTTGGACTTTGGTCGCAGTTGGTAGGACCACCTTCCACTGCTGGAGTTTGAATACAATAATAGATACCACTCCACCATTGGTATGGAACCGTTCGAGGCCTTGTATGGGAGACCCTGCCGGTCATCGCTTTGCTAGACCGACCCCATAGAGTCAGCACTCATGGGTCCAAAGTTGGTGCAAGATACCACCGAGAAGGTGCAGATCATTTGGGAGCAGATGAATATTGTACAGAGCCGATAGAAGTCTTATGCTGACAGATGATGGATACCTCTGGAGTTCTAAGAGGGAGACCACATCTTTCTTCGGGTCTCACCTTGACGAGGGTTACAAAGATTTGGCCGAGGCGGCAAGCTATCTACGAGGTTCATCAGACCTTTCCAGATACTGTGCAGAGTTGGTGAGGTGGCATATCGCCTAGCTCTACTGCCACAGTTTCATCGGGTACATGATGTCTTCCACGTGTCACAATTGAGGAGGTATGTGCATGACCCATCACACGTCATCGACTGGGGTGAGATGGACATCGAGGATGGAGTGACCTTTGCTGAGTACCCAGTGGAGATCGAGGATCGACAGGAGAAGATCCTTCATGGGTGATTGATTCCCTTAGTGCGCGTCCGGTGGTAGCACAGGAATCTTCAGGAGAGCACGTGGGAGCGTGAGGCCCAGATCCATTCCCAGTACCCAAATCTTTTTGAGTAGCCTTTGTTTTGGCTTTTCGGAGATGTAAATCCCCAAGGCGGGGAGAACTTAATGTCTCAGATTTTCCGTGTATTATTTTTAAATATTATATGGAATTATTTCAAGACCGGGCGCAAAAACATCATATCATTTCGAGGCTCTGTGAGCCCGGAATGGTGGTTTGAACTTTTTTTAGTTAAGTGAGTCGACACTTGTGCGCGATAGTGTCAGTTTCCAAAAGGATGCCCAGATTAAAAATCTAAGGGCACCGTTTCATCCAGGGTGGCTACTTTACCTAAGGATGGGTCTAACCTCGATCGGTGTGGGTCGAGGGGAAAAAGTTAATTTTCAGACATTTTTAGTAAAAATCGAAATAAAATAAATTCATAAAGTTTATTTTATTTTTATAGAAACATTTGTTGTGGAACAATGACAGGGAAACTGTTTCAATATTAAATATTATGTCGTAATGGCTTAATAAACAACAACTTGACTCATTAATGTCGCAACGTAATAGAATGCTGAATCACATTTCCCTTTTTTAATGGGTTAAGCGATTGGTGGTCGTTGACGAATTTTTGAGGGGAAACTCTGGAGAAATTCGTGGAGCCTTGGAGGAAACTCTCGATGACAAACGATGACGAATCAAAGATGTGAATCACTGTGCCAACAAAGTTGAAGGATCTCGATGATGACGGTAGTGTGACGTGATGATCTTTCCTCAACTGGTTTGAGGTAGGGGTTGTTATTTTCATTCCTCTTTCCCCATTTTGGAGTTTAAACGATGAACGTAGATCAACCACGAACAAGTTGATCCACAAATTCGTACGTTCCCATGGGAGAGTTTTATTAGGATGATTATGGGGAAATAGTCCATGTTGTTTATTGTCGATTTCTGCTTCGTTTAAGCCTATTAACGGGAGTAGATCAACGCCGTGATGAACGACGGTGGAGGTTCGTTCCTCAAATTTGTTTTATTGGATTTCTCCCCTTATTCTTTCACATGTTCTTCATGTTCTTCATGGGGCGACGAACAACGGATGGTTACGTGTCCGTTTTGTGACGCAACAATCCCAAATTGAAGAGTTGACACCACAACAACCTTACGGAGGTGCGACGACCATGGAAGACGACGAATCAGACCAGATCGGGAAGGGTCTTTCTTCGAGCATTCCTCGTGTGGGAATATAAAAGCATGTTTTAGGGCCGATTGGAGGCCCGGAAACACCGGAAGAAGCTTTGTGGTGTTGGGGCGACCAAAACCCAAGAGTTTCGTGGTGATCGGACAGCCAGATCAACGATCGGGGCAGCATGGGAGGCGTGCCAGTGAAGGGCGTCGTTTCTAGAAATTTCAAGAATACACGGCGTGTACTTCCGAAGAACATGCCGTGTAGTACTAGTGGCGACGACTAGGGTTTCAGGGGCCAGAGGAGAATCACACGGCATGTGACCCTGGTCACACGGTGTGTTAGACTTCCCCCGAAGCTCGGCGTGTACTTTGGGAAGTACACAAACACAGGTTGGACTACACAGCTTCAGGAAACACGGTGTGTAATCTCTACACAGCATGGCAGAGGTGGCTACGCAGGACTCAACGTGTATCCAGGGGATACACGGACATGGGATGAAGTACACAATGTGTACTCCATCACACGGTCAGGCGAGGCCAACAACGCGGGCTACCCCGTGTATCGATTACATAGGTTAGAGTACACGGGTTAATAACCGTGTACGGGGACATGGACAACATACACTGAGCCAACCCTAGTCACTCGGACACAGCATGTACACCATACTACACACCGTGTACTATGTTTTCTACATGACCAGCCTTACGACATGAGCCGTTGTACATGGGCAGTACTCGGGGTCAGACAACACGGTGTGTAAATTTTCCACACGCCGTGTACTTTTTGGAAAATGGCATGGTCCTCTTGTTCACCGTGTCTTGGAAGTCTTTCGTTTGGGTTAGTGCCCCTTCTCTCATTCCCCTGAAGGTCAGGCATTGTTTCCTTTTATAGGATTATGATCCCTTCAGCAGGACTTTCTGTGATAGAGTCAGGCATCCATTCGAGAGGCCCGGATCAAGATCCTCTATCCATTCTTAACCCTAGGTAGAGTCTGGAATCGACGTGACCAGCTCCACCAGGCATTGATACTCTACCTAGAAGGTGAATTTCAGATGAGTCGCGGTATCCTCCATGGCCCTCGCAGTGATCCTCATCTATGTATCACGATCTTTCCCACTCAAGAGTGTGTCTCCCGTAATGAGTGCATATATCTACCGTAACCTTCTCACTCAGGAGTGTGTCTCCTGTAATGAGTGTAACTACCTCTCATGACTCTTCCTGAAAAATAGTACTTCTCAGACGGACATCATCAGAGCTATAAGACTCGTGGAGTGTGTTCTCCCGGAATGAGTGCTTCATGGAATCTTCGAACTGAACCCCTAGCTGGGGGTATGCGGTTGTGTGACTTGTCTCTAGACTACGGGTCTGGGTTTTGAGTATATCTGGTTTGTGCTATATGTTCTGTAGACATATACCGTGCATAGCTGACTATACCTTTACTTTGTGTACTACTTTGTGTTTTTTTGGGGTACTCTACTGAGTATTGTTATACTCACCCCTGTACGGGCTTTGCTTGCACGTATCGTGTCTTGTGTAGACGAGCAACCTTTTGATGGAGTCCAGGGAGGATGGGGACAAGACCAAGCTTTCTGAGTTCCCTATAGGTTGAGGCATTCCTACGGCTACGAGCAGAAGTCCCAGTACCTTTTGTGTTTACAGGTTGGACTTTGTAGTTTTCAGACTTTTGTTTTGGTGGGATTGTATTCTAGCCCAATTTACTTTCAGTACTTTACCTTTCATCGTACTCTGTTGGTTGGGTTTAGTTGTATGCATGCATTTTGTTCCTTAGTGTTTTTACATTTCATCAATTGTGGGCTTGGAGATGTGTGCATGTGTACTGGTACTTAGGAAATTCCTCCCATGTTTAGTAATATGCCTACTCGGTGCTAGTCACCAGCCCCTGGCCTATTGGAGGCGGGCTTGGGGAGTCACGGTGCAGGCCCCACTGGGACGGGTCATGACATTCTCTCTCAACTCCTCCTTCTCTATCCCTCTCAAGAATGAGAATCACAAGAGAGATTTCTTCAAGACCGAAGAATGAGCAATCAAGAATGAACAACGTAAGACATTCAACTTCTCGTGCTAGCACCTAGAGATCGAGTGGTGTTGCTCATAGATCATAGGAGTGCATGTGGATCACTACTAGAGGGGTTTTATCCTTGGATCCTCATAGCATAATGAAGGTAATTCAAAAGGGTCTTTTTGGATGGTCAATATTCACCAAAAAAGAATGTTCCTAAGCCCATGTATTTATTTCATCAAATATTAAATAAATTAATTATAAATTTGACATGAAAGATCCTCAATCTTGGTTTCATTCTATGATTATTAAAATAAATTTTAATATATCACCCACTGCCGCATGCTTCCGCTGTGCCTAGTACCAATAAAATTCACATGAGACAATCTAGCATACCAGACATGAAGGTAACATGACATCAAATATTCTAGATTCTAAAGGTGATGAGATCCTTCTTATCAAGTTTTACTCTTCTTTAGTCTCTATACCCCATGAATGTAATGATATTATCAGTGGATATGCTCTAGGTCTCCATCATTTTAGATTGCCACAACATCCCTCTTTGTTATAGTGCGTTCTCTTCAATAAAAATTTATTTATCATTCAAACATATACATAAGGTAAATATAATGTAAATTAAATGTTATATAACATAGAAATAATGTAAATATAACATTATTATAACATTATATAACACAAGTATAACATAAATATGACATATATAACATAAATATCACATAAATATAATATAAAAAATAATGTTATCTAACATTTATATAACATAAATACAACACTATATAATGTAAATATAATGTCATATTTACATAAATATAAGGAATATTCCCTAAAGATATTATATATATATGAAATATATAACTATATAAGGTATATCAAATTTTATGATATTAATAATCGCAATTCATGGATTTACCCTATTTTTCACGTTATGTTTGTAGGGAATCGTACCATATGATTGTATGGAATCGTATTACATGGTTTGAGAAACCATGAAACTACCTTCTAATATATATCCCAATTATAATTTACAATTGTGTGGATCATAATGCATAGTTTTTGGCCATTTCCCATGTGATCCATGTAGTTTTAGGATAATACTAATCAAATTGTAAGGCATTATATATGATACAATGCCATTAGTTTTGATGGATTGAGTAGATGGACTCTCCCACCTAAGATATTATCCAAAGGACCATTGCATAAGATGCAATAGATGGGGAACAAACTCATTAAAGCATTGCATGAATGAAGATGATACATTCACTCATGTTTTATAACACATGAGTAAATGTGATAGACTGAGGAGTGTTCTTGAGGCCTTATAAAATCCACTACCATGTGATGGTAGTGGACATGTCTACTTATATGATGCTTTGATGTGTTTCCCCATCACATGAAGCTCTTTTTACTAACTCCTTATCATGTTGTGGTGCTAGAACGTTGTTGAAACCAAAAAATACATTCCATGCACTTGCTGCAAAATTCATGATATTATCCCCACTTAGACACAAAATGTCAAGTTTGAGTAGAAATGTGTCTTTATACCGGAAGGAGCATATTAGATTTCCATGTGCTGTAAGAATTATCACACACCAGGGGATGGAAATTTCTAAGATAAATTACCCAATACAATGACACAGTGGTGATAACCTTCCTATGAGAGTAGGTCATGGATTTGGAATGAGATGTGGGGTTTTATGCGTCGTAACCCAAAACTTCCTTGACCCGACCCAAAAAGTTCACGGTGCGACTCTCCATTTTTCATGGGGGTTAGTGATGGTAGTGAAGGGATCAACCTGGAGGGTCAGGACCAAAGCCTAAAACTGATCCTGAGTGGGGGTGTGGGGGTGCAACCTTTATGGTATGGACTAGTGGTCTCACCCAGGTGGTCCTGTGCATACACAAGCTACGTGCCAAAAGGCCCGCACATTCCCTATTTGTGCAGCCCATAAGGGGAAGCCACCCCTACACGTGACACTTGAACTATGGACCTATACAGACAACCTCATTTGCCTTGGGTCCTATGTTTTCCTATAACTAGTACCGTGAGGCTTCTTATTTGAGATGAAAAAAACCTGGAGAATCCTTGAAGCTCTGCTCACCCTAGTCCTTCACCCAGGCCCTCAAAACCATATAGGTAGCTCTCCAAAACCCAAGAGAAGAGGTAATTAAGGGGAATAGTGGTATCAAATTCCATCTAGTGTGTAAAATACAAAACACCAGCGCACAGGTCCACTCCCCTCTAATTAATAAGAACCAGCATGAAGGTCCCTTCCCAAATCTGTGACCTGTGTGAGACCCCTCCATGGACACCAAAAGAAACCCTTGGATCCTAGAGAAAAGTGACACCCTAGTGTTGTTTTCCAAGTTTTTCCTCATCTATAAGTCTCTCTATCTCACGCAGGACTATCCTGTGCAAAGCACTTATAATCTGTGCATGCCTTACCCTTAGAAAGATCTATCTAGATCACCCAGCTTCCACCTATGTAGGTCCACTTCTGCTCACCTAGGCCTTATCCTATGTGAGACTCCTTTAAGCCCACTTCCATGCCACTAATGGTAGGGAACCTCCTTCCTTGGGATTTCTATCTGAGGGAGACCAAATTCAAACCTCCACTGAAGCCTCTAGATTTGCATAACCATGGTGAAAAACACACCAGCGTGTCTCCCATTTGGTTATGAATTCTTTTTTTCAGAGGTTTCCCACACTTATCCTACTTGATGGTTAGGGTTATCTATAAAGGCACTGACTCCAGTAACCTAAATCCAGTGGTTACTTTATTACATTGGCACTAGATACAAGGTATGACATCTCAAAGGACCAAATAGTTTAGTAATCTTGGTAAACCAGATACATAATTGAATTTAAAATACATTTTAAAACATAAAATACAACATAACATTCTATTTGAGAACACAATTATTACATTTAGAAAATCCTATCATATCAATCATAATTCACTTCTTGGAATCCCAGGGAAAGGAAACATAAGAAAGGGTTATCTCAGATGCCCGGTAAGGGTGTGCGTACAATGGAAGCAAATAAATGATCACATAAGCATAACATGAGTGTAAGGATATGTGCCTAACATTTGACGATCATACCCTGCATATCAATGGTAATAATATTGAGTCATGGAATAAATATTGGCAGTTCATAAGACATGAATCATAAATAAGTTAAAGATAATAAGCCATGAGAGCATAACCTATGCATAAGACATGGAACTGTGGAAGAAACATAAGTATATAAAATCATTTAATATGCCAAGATTAACTACCATGACCATAAAAACAGTGGATTAGGACTCATATCCTATTTCCATAATGGATTAGGATGCACTTTTTTCCATATTAGATTCGGATGCACCTGTTTCCTATAGTGGATCAAGTCCCTTGACTTGTTTCCCATCATTATCTAATGAGATATTAATTTTTACCTAATGAATTAGAGGAAAATATAGGTCCCACCCATAACATAATGAAATCATACATATGTGTGAAATAATATCATAAAATATTCAACACATCATAACCAATAAAAAGAGATGAGTTTCATAAACTTTTTATCATATTATAACCTATGAAAAAAGACAGGTCTATAACCATTTCACCATTTCATCATAGCATAACCCATGAGAAAGGAAAATGTTTCATGAATATATTTCCATCATAATAATAACCATAAACCATTTAGATAAAGAATAAGGATGTTATAATTGGATCATATCAAAGGATGACATCTTAGATGAAAAATGATTTTGAAAGATCATTTAAAATATTTCTTGAGGAAAATATCCTTTCCACTTTGTTTTTTTAAACATTTTCAATATACTTTTTTAATTTAAAAACACTTATTAAAATATAAAACATTTTAAAAATTATTTTATTTGAAAATAATATTTAATGGTTATTTGAAAACATTTTTATAAAACATGGGTTTAGAAGAAAATATATTTCCGACCGAAGAGAGAAATAAATTTAAATTTTATTAAAAAAATCTCAAATATTTTAAGTAAAAAAGTGTAGAAAAATGGTAATATTACTTGAAAAAATATTCAATAACCATAGGATCATAAAATTAATTAATTTCTTAAAATATGGATTATATGATTTTATTATAATCACAAACAATCTCTATAAATGATGAGATTGTAATATAAAATCTTTACCACTTGGTAACTTTGAATCATAAGCCTCATGAAGGAATAAAATTAAATGAAACTTAAAATATACTAATAATAAATAAATTAATGATATTCTATTTCAATTGGTTTGCATATACACCTCATAAAAGAAAGGAGGTTCATAACATAACATATGTCTCAAAGAAGGTAAATTGAGACAGAAATCCCTTACCTCTTTGATAATTTTTTTGAACCATAAACCCTATGAAATAGAGATCCTAAAATGGATATATAGTTTATAATAATTTTCATAAAAATAATCATAAAATACATTAATGGTTAGTATATACACCACATCAATGAAATATGTAGTGAATATGGCACGTGTCTTGTGAAAAGTAAAAGTGAGATGAGACTTCCTTACCTTAAGTCTCCATACATGTTAGAACCACCTATATAATAAATATAAGTTTATTATACCTATATAACACAATCATACAAATTCTTATAACATCACATGTGATCCCATTATAATTTTTCAACACCCTTTTGTTAATAATTCCTTATTAAAATTTTCATTTCTGGGTGTTAACTATTTTGTTTTCTCATGCATATTTTGGAATGAAAGTTCTGGTTATTGAACATAGTATATAGTTACATCATATACATAATTATATTTATATTTTAAATATATTATCTATTCTTTATATAAATTATTATAACCATTCCTGAATTTTGGTAATGGAAAATGAATCACATTGCTTTGTGGAGATGGTAGGTCATACGTATGCATGAGCGGTAATATTATTCCATTAATGAGTGAAAGGTTAAGGTATTGAGTGATATAATAATATTATAGAATCAAAATAATTTCATAATTATCATATATATCTATTATTTCTATCATTATATCCATCCAAGTAAAGTGGTGATGAAAAAAAATCACACCACTATGTGGATACAATAATCTGTACCTATGCATGCGTGGTGATTTCATTTTTTTCAGGATGAATAAAAGGTTAAATATGGTTATAACATAATAATAATAACACCTAAAAATATATATGATACTGGATTTATTATTTTATCTTGGAAACAATACATGAATAGGAAGTAAAATAAGTAATATACTTGAAAGCGTCAGTAAAGAAGATTACCTCTTATTCAGTGAACTTCCTTTATATCTTATTAAGAGATCTAGGGATGGTATTTTGGAAGGAAAGAAACCTAAAGAACTTAGTTAAGTATGTTTATAAGATAAATAAGTAGGGTTTTATTAGGATATAAGGCTCAAAGTGGTGTAAATAATCGAGGGAGGAAGTGACCTTTTATAATTGAGGTGAGGGACACTTTTAGAATCTCTCAAAAGATTAAATTATAATAAATTTATTTTCTATACAAATACCAAAAAATGGTCATATATATAATGATAAGATAATATAAGATTATAATATCATAAACTAATAGAATTTAGACATGTTTTGGTATTTTTTTAAACCTTATCATTTTGATTAACACTTAGTTAACCTGTTTTAATTTTAACTATGGTAACAAAATCTTCAATATTAAAAGGTTATAATTTTTACTTATAAGGTTAATATTGGATAATAAGTGAAAATTTTATGATATTTTATACCATATGTAATGTCCCTAACCTGAGGGCCACTAAACAAGTGCCCCGAGTTGAGTCACTACATGACCTCAAGTGTGCCACCCCATATGCTAGAGATTGCCGACTAGCAGTGAGGGTCTAATAAGTCACATGGGGAGAATATACCCTCTTTACCAGAGTGATACAAAATAGATAAATAATTAAATATTAGAAAAATTATGTAATAACCATTTAACTTGTATAATCAAACATCTCCCAAAACTATGTACAAACCACAAACCAAAAATAAATATGCCATGTCATGCTAACTGTGCTAAAAGTGAAAGAAAACAAAAAATAAAGACAAACAACAAAATCCCCAAAATGGTTCTAAATACAAGTCTAAAACCTCATCCATGAACATCCCAAGCCTGAATCAACTCCATATCAAAGGGCCACTTCCCTTTTCCTGACCTGCAAGCATGAAATCTGCTTGGGTACCCAATGATGCCCAAGTAGTGTGTGAGTACAACTTAGTAGGCCACCAACAACGGTGTCTACAAAATATTTAGTATAAACAGATAGTGCATGAAAATACTAAATAAATAATAAGTGAAAAAAGGAAACTCATTTTTCATTAATTAACAATATCTACCTTAACCATTTCTATAATTATTACCATTTTCATTATTTATACCCTCTTCATTACTTAATCCATTTCCATCATGTGTTCCATGGGTTAGACGTCTACATCACTTACAAAAATAGTTTAAACCAAACAATTAATATAAGGGAATAAGTCAAGTCCCTATCTCACTAAGGGAAACTACATCATAAAAAACACATCACAATCACCTTGAAGCCTCAGTCTAAGTGGTCTCATCGAATGCAACCATTCGGGGAATAGATCCCCCACCCCCTTCCCTAATCTGTGCATTGTGGGGTGGAGTTTAGAGCCTCAATCTAACTCAACCCGTGGGCATAGAACCTCAAGTCAATAACCCACACTACCAATCCATGTGCACATGCTTATATATCCATTCACCACACATACCACACCACAAAACATATACAAAAAATACACATAATAATGAAAATATATAATAATCAACATGGGAATTAATATTATTTCATAACCCATTAACTCATTTACCATTTACATTACATATCCCATTTATCCCAATTCCCATTATCATGCCCCAACCCATTATGCATATTCAATAATTCCCTTATATTAACCCATTTAACACATTCATCAATTCCCTTATAAAAACCCATTTAACATATTTCTGAATTCACAAGTCATCACTAATTTAACATGATCATCATTTCATATACATTAAGACTCTTAGTCATTTTGACATATTTCATAATCCATTTGAAACATACTCACTTTATCATAATTAAATCATTTTCATGCCATTCCAAACAACCCCTTATACCATTATCAAACACTAATAGAAATAGGACCTATACCAATAGTTTTGGCCAAACTGTTTGTATAGGTCACTAATTTGGACCTATACTAACGGTTTGGCCAAAACAGTTGATATAGGTCACCTATATGTACCTATACTAATGGTTTGGACAAAACCGTTGCTATAGGTCACTAATTTGAACCTATAAAAATGGTTTGGACAAAACCATCAGTATAGGTCACTTATATGGACCCTATACCAATGGTTTTGACCAAACTGTTGGTATAGCTCAAAAAATCAAAGAACTTATACCAACGATTCTCAAAAACATTGGTATAGGTCCATACCAATGGTTTTGAGAACCATTGGTAAAGGTACACACATTTTTTATGGAATCTTTTTTCAAATAACATTAAATAAATCAAAAGTTAAAATACTTATGAATACACACACACACACACACACATATATAAAATTATGTTCACAAAAGTCATGTTAGGTTAGTGGTTAGGTCGTTGGATTATAAACGGGATGTGCTGGGATCAAAACCAAGATGGGTTTTTTTTAATTACCTATACCAACGGTTTTATGAAATCATTGGTATAGGTTTTCATATGATCTATACCAACAATTTTCCCAAAACCATTGGTATATACCTATCCCAACGCCAAACCATCCAATGGTCCTCCAAACCGTTGGTATAAGCTATACCAACGGTTTGGAGAACTATACCAAGGGTTTCAAACTGTTGGTATAGGGTATTTTTCTATTAGTGAAAACCTAGTCACAACTATAAATATTCCATTTTCAACTCAAATAAACATATTAAAACGTTCAATAAGGGTTCTACATTATCACACATCAACTCTACACTTCACTTTACCAATTTCTAGGTGTGGAAATGTCGGCGCACCCCATGGGTGGCCCTAAATCATTTTAATTATCCTCTATACATTCTACAGGGATCATGATGGGTTTCATTCATAATTTAGACACCCATTTTACCAAATCCCTCTAAAATAACCAAATTCACAACAAGATGGAACCAAGAACACAACACACATGAACAAATCCTCATCAAAACTATGGGATATAACTTGTAGACCACCTACCTAGAATCTGATAATGAACTCACTCTTAAAAGTAGCCTTAGATCCAGATTCAAACACCCTTTGAAGCCTCAAGCTAGATTCCACCAGAAAAAATAGGTTTTTATGGATTCATAAGAAGATGGACGAAGCTACAAGACTTAATCCATAAAAGAGAAGTAAGAGGAGGATTAGACTTACCCAAAGCTTCAATCCGCACCCAATGACACTCCAAACAGCCTATAATCAAAGGATAACCACCCTTGGAAAGATTTGAGGGCTTAGGTTCATCATTAGGGTTGAAAGGGGAGGAGTGGGGAAGAAAATTAAGTGATAGTATTAAAATCTCTAGGGGATAGTTTGGTAATTTCCCACTTTTTAATGTGGTGCATAGTTTGTCCACACGGTTTGCCAAACTGTGTGCCAACCACTATCCAAAGGGTATGAGGTCGCACAATTACCTGGGGAGCTCTGCACGGTTTGACAAATTGTGCGCCAACCATGTGGAATGCCTCTGTCCAAGCTCGCACAATTTGTCACTCCCCCTTGCACAATTTACCTAACCGTGCACCCCTCATCTTAGTTAGAATGATTTGGGTGCACGGTTTACACTAACCATACACCCACCATAAAACATGCACTGGATAGACATTTTTCTCTATCTTTTGTGTCCCAAACCCCTAGAATACCCCTGAGCCTCCTCATACTCCTGATAAAAATTCCATTATCCAGATTTAAGAGATTTAAAACAAAATTTAAACAAGGAAATACCTTCATGATGTCTGAGATCTTATAACCTCCCCAACTTATAATGAATCATCCTCGAACCACGCTTCCAACCATCACTTAGCTTCTAAAGAAAAGAGATTGGGTCACTGGGCCCGTTTATCCATGTATCTCTCCCAAGACTCTTTTTGAGCATTATCATGATACCACAAATCTGAAACCAAAGGCATAGTATTTCTCTATAAGAATTTATCACTCGATCCACAAAGTGAACAAGATGTTCCTCAAAGAACACATCAACTCTAACCACAAATCAACCACAAGAACTCCATAGGTATTCCTAGGAAACACTGCCTAAATCGCACATAAGGAAAATTCACACACAACATCATACCATCGTGGAAGATCCAGTGAGTACCTCATTGGTTTTATCCTCTTCGCAAGTCATGGAACAAATCACTTGGTTCCATTTTATTATGTTTTCAAAACTCTAATAGTGACCCAAACTTGACACCAGCTGAAGAAAACATTTGGCCTTTCTAATCATAGTTATTGACTTACATCGATCCACAACTCGAGGTCCGACAGTCCAATTTCATAAACAAATATCCAAGACACAAACTAAACACTCAAGTAACCCTACCTATCAAACTCTATTCAACGCTCATTATCAAGGTCAAATTACCAAAATGGTGCTTAATTGAGTCCCTTCAAATTGAAACACTGGACACAACATCAACTGAACACCTTCCCACTATAGTGATCCCCACAACACACTTTAGCTTACCCCTACCCTCTAGTGGTTGGCACCTATGCTATCGAAAAAGACCACCCAAACATCAACTCAACTTACACAACATACTTAACGCATTCCCAACTCACAAAAACCAAACATTCATAAGGACTTCACCCCGTATTGTCATCCGAACTTGCCGTTAAAACCACCCAGGAGGGCATTCCTACATTATCCATTCTTGGACTAAGAACTTGACCTCGTTCAAGTTTTCATTTATTTCCAAAAAGTGCTTTCCACTATAAACATCAAACCGGAGGTGGGTCAAAACTTTCCACATCCATTCCTCTTTCCATATCATGTTGGACCATCCCTAATTGTCTTGTCCTAGACATTCATCTTCCACTACTGGCACTCTACCCCCTTTTACCTCCCCAAGTCCCTTACTGACTTGAGGATTATCACTATTGTCCAACACATTTACTAGGGTCATTCCTTGACTTATGGTAGAACCCCACCATCATGGAATCCACTACTCTCCAAGCCGTCATTGTGCCCTACCACACACATCAAAATTCCTAATACAATCACTTTAACCATCCATAAATTGACTATAAACGAATTGGTTCTTACACAACACCCATTTTCAAACTTCAAAATGTACTTTTAACTCCCAAATATTCACTAAAGGTGGTTTTCAGCTCACCACTTTTATCCCTTGTTCCTAGATGAGTCGATCTATCCTTGATTAAGTCATCCTAGAAACAATTATATTAACTTTTGGTGTGACACTACATCATATAGACATGGTTCCTTCACACTTAAATACATTCCAACATCACCCACATAAACTTACCCAATTCCATGCCTGATTTTTGATGGAGTTATAAAACCAAACCTCCCTTGCCCCAAACCGTTGTCATGTCTCACTACACCCTTTGACGACTTTTATATAGGCACATATAATTTCATTTGGAACCACCCTAACCCCAAGGAAAACTATTGGATTAATAAACCACCACAATAAAGGCCCACTTGTCCTCTATGAGATACCCAATTTGTACCTCATAGGTTATAATTGAAAACCTATTTCCACCACATCAACTTCATGATCTTCTCCACACATCTAGGACTGACTTATCACTACCCAACTTATGAGTTTCATTACCATCGATTTCCTCAAGGAATTCCAACCACCAAAGTTCATGATTAGATCATAAGATGAACCCAAAATCTTGTACATAGTCATCTAGCTTTTCCCAGAACAACAAAACAAACACCACCTGATACCCATACCCAACTTCTGAGAACAACACTTACAACGTTCATCAACACCCGATCCATCCCGAGGACCTCACCCATAAATTTTCAATGGTGTAAATTCCACCATCCATCTCCACATATACCTCCCAATGAGCATAAACTTCATAATGTCTCACATAAAAAAAACACATTCAATTCACTTGGCATAAATCCAGAGCTTTCTCGGCATACCCAGGATGATGTTAAGATGTTGGGCATGATCATCACTAGCTAAAATTATTCCAAGAAGTTGTCTAAGAACTCTAAAATTATTTATCCATCACTGATGTCACCTCCTACTATGGGACACCATGATCTTCCATAAATTTCAAGCTTCCCTACCTGCACACATCTCATCATCACTTAACCACCACCGCTCATGTGTGAATGCTAACCAAGACTCACCACTGCTCCATGACCATCTGCTAAGCAGTCGTGAACCTACGGTTCCTTTGGAAATACTTCCACCACACCACTCAAGTTCTTCCAGCATGACCCTAGAAGTTAACAATCAAAACACGATGGTCAACCACACCAATCAAAACCAACGGTCTCTCGAATAGCCATGCTTCCTGCTTCGGTTTCATAGAGAACAACAAACACTTTTCCTAAGTCACCTATTCAACCATTATGATCGAAATCACACATTACCAAAATGTTCCCACATCTGGACCTCATCAGAGCCCTCATGGTCTCGCATTTTCCTATGACCACACACTTAAACCGACTTTAGTTCTCACAATCCAACCATCACTAGAGCCTTGACCAATGACTGCTTACTCACCTAACCATGCCTCTTGGTCTGTCAAACCTATTGTCCTCAAGGAATCCTAAACATCTCAACCATTAATCAAACCATTCATACAAACAATCTCAACCACATGACCACCTACACATCGAGCATCATGTTTCATCCACCCTTGTCTCTTCTGCTCAAAATCAACATTGAGGCCTCCGTTAATTGTCACCCAAATAGATGGTTCAAACACTCAAATGATCTATCCCTTAAAAATAAACCTTACAACCTTTACCAGTACTCAAGTTATTACCTGAGAAAGAAACCAAGGCATAACCATGATTTTTTACCAAAAACTCGATGACACCACTGTGATTCAATTCAACCTCTAAAGTGACAACCTGTGCTTCACATCCAAAGACACATTCAACACTAATCCAACCTTCCTTAAGGCTACCGTAAATTTCCCCAAACTATCAATGAATAACCATAGCTTGATTCACATCACCAAAACCATCAACCTTCTAATATAGCACTCTAGGCCAAATCCACACTAGGAAAAATTCTTTGTGTTCCACTACCAAAATCAAAAACATCCACCTACATGATACACACCCAAAATCACTAGAAACATCATCTGACTTCTCTTATAGGTCACCTCGAAGTACAAATGATAAAAACTACCTAAACTAGAGTCATGAAAAGTAAAAGACACTTTCCCTCTCTCTAATATATACAAATCAAGACACAAAAAAACTATTTCTCAAGGGAGGCACTCTTACTCCTATTCCGATACACTCTGTGTCTATCACACCAAGCAACCATTTACTATAGGTTTTGCACGAATCATGCTCACACACATACATTGGCACCACGAGACAAAACCCCCCACTCTAGAGTACAAAACACAACCCACAATGTCTAAACCCAAATGGGTTATCACACCCATAAAAAAACACCCATCAATAATGACTCCACAAAAAAGAAACTCATTATTAAGTCCAATGTACAACCCACACAATTAAAACCCACAAGGGTCATCACTTTCACATTATCAGGAAACATCTCAAAACCTCATGGTCATAGCCCTATTGAAAGCATAACAAGGAATACACCCTTATCCACACATCAAGACTCATCCAAGTATTCCGACATATAATAAAGGTCTTGTCCTAGGGCACTCTCACTATCCAAACCACCTATACAAAGGGACAAATAAACAAAAAAATGAGTATTAAATACCATTTTTTACTGAGGGTTCCATCATTACACATTATATTATAATTAACTTCACCATTTTGAAAACCCAAGGGTTCAAAATTTAGAAATCTATATTTTCCCAACATTTCAAAAATACATACTTATTCATATTCATATTTCAAAACATTTTCATCAAAAAACTTTTCAAGGAAAGTCCAATTGGTGTAGACCACAATGGAAAATACACTACTTGACATAATAAACCCACTCCACATACACTATCCCAATAGAAATGCTCACATATCTAATACTAACCTCAACCATTCCTACTATGGGTCATGGTCAACATTGGGTATGTCAACCAACGTCGATACAAGTCTTTCATTATACACCCTCTTTTTAACCCATTTACACTTTCACAACATAAATCTTTCACCTTTTGGAACCTTTCCCATTTTAAAATTGTTACAACCAATATTTTAACTCATTAACAACCTTTATCTAGAAAAATTATTTAAAAATTTTACCATCATAATGTAAATCCTTCTCTTTTATTCACCATTCCATCTTTACAATTTATCACAATAAAAAATTTTAACCTGTTTACAGAGTTTCTTTAAGCACGCTATTCTTTAACCATTCATTTACATTCTTTCCATTTACCCATTTGCATCATCTTTATTGGGCACCATTTTATTCAAGTTTTAGAGAAGTTAACATGAATCCTACCCTTCAAGTTCCACACACCCATCCCATGTATGCCAATCATGATGCATGCCACCTATAACCCTAGGTGCCTACAATGATTCATGGATGCACAACCTCGTGCCGTCCCAACCATGAGAAAAATATCATAAAATAGTCACATCACACAAAAAGTGCATCACCCAATGGTGAAATATCATTCAACTATAATAACACACACCAAAACGACAATCCCACCCTGGGTGAATTGGGTTTTCCCTCATATATGGGCTAGATACTCCCAAGAAAGATCTTATTACCAAGGCCCAAAACATCCTAATACCTCATCTACCATACCAAATAATAAGACCATAGAAAAAAAACCAACTATGATACCACTTTGTAAAGTCCCTGACCCGAGGGCCACTAAACAGGTTCCCCGAGATGAGTCTCCACATGACCTCAAGCTTGACTCCCCGTACGTTAGAGGTTGCCGACTAGCAGCGATGGTCTAATAAGTCACATGGGGAGACTATACCCTCTTTACCAGAGTGGGACACAATAGAAAACAAATTAAATAGTGGAAATATTATGAAATAATCAATGAACATTCATAATCAAACATCTCCCAAAACTGGGTACAAACCATAAAATAATAATAAATATTCCATGTCATGCTAACAATGCCAAAAGTACAGGAAAACCCAAAATAAATACAAACAACTAAATCCCCAAAATGGTCCCAACTCTAAGTCTAGAACCTCATCCATGCACATCCCAAGCCTGACTCAACTCCCTAGAATAGGGACTTTGACCTTGTTCTGACATGCAAGCATGAAATCTGATTGGGTACCCAACAGTGCCCAAGTGAGGTGTGAGTTCAACTCAGTAGGCTAACACCAATGGTGTCTACAAAATATCCAGTCTAAACAAATAGTGCATGAAAATAATAATAAATGACAAGTGAACAAAATACAACTCAGGTGCCATTAGTTAACAATCTCTACCTTAACCATTTATATCATTATTACCATTTTCATCATTTATACCCTCTTCATTACTTAATCCATTTCCATCATGTGTTCCATGGGTTAGGTGTCTACATCACTTACACAATAGTTTAAACCAAACAACAACTATACACAAGGGAATAATTCAAGTCCCTATATCACTAGGGGAATACACATCATAATAAATACATCACACTCACCTTGAAGCCTCAGTCCAAGTGGTCTCATCGAATAAAACCATTAGGGGAATAGAGATGCCATCCCCTTCCCTAATTCATGAATTGTGGGGCAGAGTTTAGATCCTCATTCTAATTCAACTCGTGGGCATAGAACCTCAAGTCAATACCCCACACTACCAATCCATGTACACATTATTATATATCCATTCACCACACATACCACACCACAAACCATATACAAAAAATAAAAATAAAAATCACAATCCATAACAATAAACATGAGAATTAATATTATTCCATAACCCATTAACACATTTACCATTTAAATTAAATAACCCATTTAGCCCAATTCCCATTCTTATACCCTAACCCATTAGGTATATTTAATAATTCCATTATATTAACCCATTTAACACATTCATCAATTCCCTTATAAAAAACCATTAAACATATTCCTCAGTTCACAAGTAATTACCAATTTAACATGTTCATAATTTCATATGCACTAAGCCTCTTAGGAATTTTGACATATTTCATAAGCCATTTGACACATCCTCACTTTAACCCAACTAACTCATTTTTATGACATGCCAAACAACCGCTTATAAAATTATCAAAACCTAGGAACAACTATCAATATTACATTTTCAACTCAACTAAACATATTAACATTTTCAATAAGGGTTCTATATTATCACACGTCAACTCCACACTTCACTTTACCAATTTCTAGGTGTGGGAATGTCAGTGCACCCCATGGGTGGACCTAAATTGTTTTAATTATCCTCTATGCATCCCATGGGGATTATAAGGGGTTATATTCATCATTTAGACACTCATTTTACCAAATCTCACTAAAATAACTAAATACATAATAAGATGGAACCAAGAACACAACGCACATGCACAAATCCATATCAAAACTATGGGATATAACTTGTAGACCACCTACCTCGAATCCGATGATGAACACACTCTTAAAAGTTGCCTTAGATTCAAATTCAAACACCCTTTGGAGCCTCAAACTAGATTCTACTAGAAAAATAGGGTTTTAGAGATTCAAAAGAAGATGAACAAAGCTACAAACCCTAATCTAGAAAAGAGAAGCAAGAGGAGGATTAGACTTACTCGGAACTTCGATCCACACCAAACAGAACACCAAATGAACTATAATCAAAGGATAACCACCCTTGGGAAGATTTGGGGGCTTAGGTTCATAACTAGGGTTGCAAGGGGAGGAGTGGGGAAGAAAATCGGGTGATAGTCTTAAAATCCCAGGGGTAGTTTGGTAATTTCTTAATTTTTTATGGGGTGCACGGTTTGGCTGCACAGTTTTCCAAACCATGTGCAAACAATGTGCTAACCACTGTCCAATTGGGGTTGGGGTTTCATGGTTACCTGGGGAGCTTTGCACAGTTTGACAAACTATGCGCCAACCGTGTAGAATGCCTCTATCCATGCTCGCATGGTTGGGCTCTCCCCTTTGCACGATTTAACTAACCGCGCACCCCTCATTATGAATAGAATGGTTTGGGCACACGATTTACACTAACCATGTGCCAATCATGCAACATGTACTGGATGACCATTTTTATACTTTATTCATGTCCCGAACTCCTGGAACACCCCTGAGCCTCCTTATACACCCAGTAAACATTCCATTATCCAAATTAAGAGATTTAAACCAAAATTTAAATAAGGACATAAATCCATGATATCCATGATCTTACACCATATAATAACCTCCTTGTATTATTTTAATATTTTTATGAATTTTAAATAATTTAATAAAATATTATTTTGATACAATATTATTATTGTCAATTTTTTAATATTAATTTAATTTGACTTAAAATAAATAAATAAAAATGGGTGATTTGAATATAATGTGTTCAAACCTCCCTAACATGTCATATATATCTATAAATTTCACAGGTCACATTAAATCATTCAAATTGTATCAATTTTAATATTTTTAAAATCATTAATTATATTATTTTATTAAATGAAAAAATGTTGCGTCAGTGTTTCATAAGTATTTAAGTCCATTATATAATTACTAAAAATTAAAATAAATTTATATAATATAAATAATTTTATAAATTCAAAATTGACACTTATATTTGTTCATGACCTACTTTTTTCTCCATGTAGACACACACGAGATATTAATGATAAAGAAAGTGACATTTTGTGACTTTCTTTGATTTAAATAATATATAAGCCATTTTCATAGAAAAGTGTCCATTGAACAACTTAATATAAAACCTTGGGTGTTAAGGTTCGAATTAAATTCATCAAATAAAAATTATAATGGACAATTATTTTCTTATCACTTATTTAACATTATTTATTTGATATTTCTATTAATTGAAAAATTACTATGTCAACATTATGTAAGAATTTAAGGTAATTATTTATTCACTAAAAATTTAAAAAAAATACATGTTGTAAATACATAATTTAGATTTAAAAATACTATTTATAGTTGAACATATCATCTGGAAAACACCATATTAAAAAGAGTATACTTATTAAAAACAAAAGTGTGACATGTTTGACTTTTCATTAAATAAAATAATATAAAGGTCATAATATTATCCTAGTGGCTTCAAAAGGTAAAAAACTTGACCCTTAGATGATTATGGTATAAAATTATTCATATAATAAAATTGGGGCATGTGTTAGGGTCATTTTAGAATTCTTATCATTTTATTTTTACCCTTAATTACCTGATTTTACTCTTTACTGTGGTAACAAAAATTACCAAAGTTTCTATTCATAATGTCCAAAAATAAAAGGGACCTATTTAATAAATTTGGAACTCTTGATTAAAAATATGGAATCCATTTTATCTAATTCAATAACTATAAATGGTAGAAATTAAATTTAATGTAAGTGCGCAAAGTGTGATAAAACTTTTTTTTAAAAAAAATACAGTTTTAAGCATAAAATTGGATTTGTTCTTATCTCATGCTTATTAAACCTATTAGATGAATGTAAAATAATTATATTTATTATAATATATATATATATATATAATTAAAATTATTTATTAATAGTGATTAATTTAATTTATTAAGATAAAACACCTTTGTGTATATTAAATAGTTTTTTCATAAAAAAATTTCCTTTATATTCAATTGGTTTTTTATTTTCATTTATAATTAATTAAGAACCAATGAACTCATTTTATAAATGTATAAACCATACATTTTCATAAGTTATTTAATCATATTCATACCCTCTATTCCAATGGCTAGCCGACAACTATCCCATTAAATAATAATATTAATAGTATATTGTTGTTCAGTAAAACTTGGTTTTGCATGTAACAAAAGCTATCGAAGAAAGTCGATATTGCATGAAACATGCGCTAAACTCAGTGTTTCATTTCATTAATTCTATATAATAGACTTAACATCATGTGTAATGAAAGCTATAAAAAAATTTAATTAAATTGAAAAACGTTTCATAAAATCTTAGGATGTTACATCCTCAGGGTGTGTGCAGTTATGAATCCCATCAGTCATGAGGACCTCAACCCTAGGGTAAATGCTAGGGACTTCCTGATCTCAGAAATAAGGGTAATGTACTTGTCCTTCTCTCATCATCTATATGTTATGAGGGCTAGGGAAATGTCATTAAATCGTTTTCTCTAAGAATAGGGACCTTCTATTTTAGATAGTAGGGGGGGTCACACTTGTTTTTCCATTTGACGGGGATTAATGGCTTATACTCCTCTCTTTTCTAGAACCAGGGGTAGGGAATCCACCCTAGAGTAAGACCCTAGAATTTATTATGGGTCGTAGCTAGATGGGTAACATATGTGACTACCCTGGTTACAAAACAAGGGAGGAAACATGCACATCAAAGCCCTTTATTATTCTCCCATAGCCCCAACCTCTTCCACTAATAGATGAAGGAGATTGGGTGATTTTCTAGATATTTGACTTCCTCTTGTTTATCACACTGATCATGACTCACGTGGGCTTAGAGTCTAGTTACGATCATGAAATCTGCATGATCAAATGCATGTCTTGGTAGAGAATCCTTTTTTGGATCTTCCTCTCGCCTTCCTTTAGAGGGCCTCCATATTCATGGGTCCTCAAAGACATGTATCAAACCCACTAGGAATCCCCCTATATGATGTAATCCCCAATCATACCCACTCCATGAGCCTCTTATCTGGTATAAGCCCTAATCATGTTATCATCATCTCAAAGGGTCATATCCCCTATGAGACAAACCTTATGAGGACCTCCATAGGCATGGGTCCTCAACCAAACCAAACTACATGGGCTTCTATTCCCATCCAAATGGGATATGTAGGAAGTCTCCTCGAGGTCTAAACACATCACCCCAAATCAACCCTAATATTCTTTGGGACACATTACCAATAGGGTCATATCCAACATGGGAGCCCATATCCCTTCCATGTCCCTTGGGCCGCTTCAACATAAGCCCCACACCAAACTTTGACTAGGAACCTTTTTCCTAGATATCCTTTCCACATGATGTTAAAACTACATGGTTTGGTACTACTCATCACATGACCTTAAAGGGTATGGTGTTTCCCATTAAGTGGAACCGAAGTATGTGGGTTCTGATTTCTTTTACAAGGATACGTAGAAAGGCCATCTCATGGGCTCGATCCCGAAATCAAAACAACTCCCATATCCCTAGATGATGATAAACTCTAAAGTTCCCCACTATGTGTCTTAAAATTAGCATCATAATAATAAATGACCAAAGAATATCTAATTCGCATGAAATATGGTACCATCTATGGAGAACCTTAGATACATATAGATGCATCCATTTATGAATAACCTCAAATACATACAAATGATTCTAAAGTTCATACATTCTAATAATTGATTAATAATACAAGAGAAACCCATGTCATACTTGGGAATTAATGAAGGATTCACGAATATGTCTTAAATCATTAAGAGAGTCCCGTAGTAGGTAATAATTCTCCCCAAAAGGGTATGATGAGCCCGACCTCCCATCCTATCTACAAATGTGAGTCCCTAATAATCATTAGAGACATTTCCCAGTGACCGCATGCCTTTGGAAAGCAGGTTCTTAAAATATCTCAAATAAGAAGACCATTGGGTGTTTCCAGCTCCATGGACAAAACCTATTGGAAACCATTCAAAAATGGTGAATCTGATGTGAATGACTGTGAAACCATTCAAACCCCAAAAATCAATCCGTCAAGTGTAAAACCAAATGACTTTGCCATGATTTTCATCAGAAACACATGTTATGGAGGATGAAGATCCCATATGTGCGATAGATGGTCTAGCCCATAGTAAGGGTGCAATTTTGGACCGAAATCCCGAGTGGCCCAGCCCAAAATCCCGAGTAGCCCGACCTGACAAAGTCCAAGTCGGGCCAGGCCGGGCTAGGGCTGTAGGTTCATTGGGTTGGGCCCAGGACTAACCAAGAAGACCGGATCAACCCATGAAAGCTAGACCCGTTGGCCCGTACGAAGGCCGTCTCATAAAATCCCAGCCCACTGGCCCAGCCCATAAAAGCCCATCTACTGTAAAAAGTTAAACGGGAAACTGCTGGTAGGAAGATTTGATCCCCCTACCACAGACTTCCAAGGCTATTCTTGTTTAATAAATACCACTATATATATATATATATCAACGATTTAACATTATATATATATAATTATATATCAATGATTTAACATAATATATATATATATATATATAATTATATATCATTATATTTTAACAAAAAAATAATATATATAATTATATATCAATGATTTAACATAATATATATATTAAAAAAAACTCACTCAATAATGTTCACGCATGCCCCCAACCTTATTAGTTTTTTGAAGTTTACTTGCATATATTATATATATATATTATATATACATATATAAATCTATTCAGAAAACAAAAAAATTAACCTACCCATTAATTTTTTTTACAAATTACACATAATATATATTGATTAACATGTATAAATATATTTTGAAAAAAAATTAACATATCCACCCATTGTTTCACACCTCCTCATTATTTTTTTTACAACTTTCACATATTATTATAATTGGTATTTATTTAGACATGTAAAACGGTGCAGATTCAAATTTTTTAATCAAATGTTTTAAAATAAATTATTTAGTCTTTAATTGTTTTATGAATTGGTATATATTTTAATTTTTCATTAAATTAAATAAAATATTATAATTATAATAGTTGGGTTGAGGGTTATTATGAAACACATGAAGTGTGCAATTTAAAACATGTAAAATGATTGAAAAATAAACAAACAATGTTTCAAATATATAATATTAATAAAAAAAATAAAATGAACTATTTAACATAATTATATATCAATGATTTAACATCATATATATATATATTAACAAAAAAATAACACTCATTCACTGATTTTTGCGCAAGCCCCCTACCCAACCTCATCATTTTTTAAGTCTATTTGCATATATTATATATATTATATATACTATATATACATATATTAATCTATTTAGAAAAAAAAAATTAACCCACCCACTACTATGCACCCCCCAGCCCCTCATTATTTTTTTACATCTTTTACATAATATATATAGATTCACATGTATAAATCTATTTTGAAAAAAATTAACATATCCACCCATTGTTGCACACCCCCTAACCCCTCACTATTTTTTACAATTTTCACATATTACTATAAATTTTATTTATTACAATTATTGATATTTATTTAGACATAGAAAATGCTGTAGATTCGTTTTTCTAATCGAACATTTTCAAATAAATTATTTGGACTTTAATTATTTTTCTGAATTGGTCTATATTTTATATTTTTATTAAATTAAATAAAATATTATAATTATAATAGTCATGTGATGTTGGAGTTGAGGGTTATTATGAAATGCATGAACTTAGAAATTTAAAACACATAAAATGATTGAAAATTAAATGGACAACATTTTAATTCAACTGTAAAATGTAAATAAAAAAATAAATAAATGTTTTTACAAAAAAAGTTAAATATTTAAAAAAATGTGTTTTAAAAAAGATGTTTTAAAACAAAATTTAAAAAAAACATTTAAAAAAAAGTTAAAAAAAAGTTTCAATTTTTAAAAAAAAATGTTTTAAAAAAATGTTTCAAAAAATCATTTTAAAAAAAAGTTTAAAATTAATGTTTTAAAATAAAATTTTATATATTTTTTTAAAAGAAATGTTTTTAAAAAATGTTAGAAAAATGTTTTAAAATAAATATTTTAAAATAAACATTTAAAAATAAGTTTTAAAAAAACATTTTAAAATAAAATTTTAAATAAAATGTTAAAAAATGTTTTTAACTCTATATATTATTTTATTTTGAAAATAATAAAAGCCCGCAAGGGCTGGCCCATGGCTCGACCCGATGGTTTGGACCGACCTGAGGTCGGGCTCAGGCCACCACATGGAGCTGTTCGGGTCGGCCCGACCTGACCCGAATAGCGGTTCGCAGCCGGCCCGACCCGACCCGAATAGTGGTTCGTGGCCCGATTTTTTAAAGGGGCAGGCCCGACCTAGTCCAGGCTGGGCCAGACCGAAATTACACCCTTAGCCCATGGAAACCTTCCGAGGTGGAAAGATTCTGTCTGTCACTCCAATGAACTTCATCAAGAATATTTGAGGCTCATATGATGGTAATGAATATGAGGAAGTGACAATTATGATATAAGGTATATGATATTACAATGTTCTTCATCTCTCACATATGAACGTTTTTATATTTCTATACATGGGTGGTCTATGGATGGGATTTAATTACTTTTTCATATTCTATTAAGCCTTAATAGACTCCTAGGAATACCAACAATGGAATTTTTATATCCCATGATCTTAGATCTACGAAGTTATGCAAGAAAATGAAGATATTTCAATCGTATTACACATCACATTACATATCATATAATACAATCAGTTATATTTTCCTATGGGTTTTATGTCATAGTGTATAATATAGGATATCATAATACACCACACAAATTGATATCACATTTTTGTTATAGTCATAACATATGACCCAACAAATCATAAAATACTACGGTCTACACTACATATGAAAAACAAAGCATCATACTGTAAATACGATATGATGCATATCATTAGATACGACTAAAATAAACCATGGATATATTGTTATTTATGATTAATCAATTAATTGTAGAGTACGACTGATAGAAAATATAAGTGATGCAGTATATTGTATTCGATGATATGATTATCAATCAAAGAGTACGATTTCTATCAAATTCAAGTAGTAGCCTACCGATCATACTCTACGACATACTCTGAATTGTAGAATATCATTAAAGAATAGTTTTTTATATTAAATTATAAATTGAATTAATTATTTATAAATTGTTTAAAAATAATTAAAAGGGGTATTTGGGGAATATTTTTTAATTTATAAAGAGTTTATAAATTAATTAATTATAAATGATTTATAATTAATTAATAAATATTTTTAAAATTTATTACTAAATATTACTTAAATATTAATACTTAATATAAAATACCTTTTAATAAAATTATATAACATGACTTGTGAATTATAAATAAATTTTTCATTTATAAATCATAAAGGGTAATTTATAAAGAATTTATAAATTAAAAAATAAGGTCTAAATATAAAGTGTTTATATTTTAAAATTTATGAATTATTCACAATTAATTTAAATTTTTGAAATTAAAAGGAGGCCTTATTTTGGGATATTATTTAGACTACATTAAAAAGTGTTTTAATGATTGATATGAACAAGGTTTAAATAATCTTTAAGTATATTATGTTTAGATTATGTAAATAGTTTAAATAATGTAAATTTAAAAATAAAAATGTTTATAATTCATAAAAATATCATATATTTTAAAAAAAATTCTATATATAAATAATATGAATTGTTCATATTATGGAATGGATATAAAGAGTTTATATTCAAAATTATGGAAAGTCCATAATGAATAAATCTAAAATTATAAAGTGTTTTTATCTTTATTTTATGAATTGTTCATAGTATATTATCTCATGTTTTAATATTTTAATTGTTCATTTATTTAAAGGTTATTCCCTGCTTTATTATTTATAGTTATAAATTGTTTATATTATGAATAATTGCATGCTTTAGTTTATGTGATTAATTTCTTCTTATAAATTGACAAGCCCTGCATTACATGCTTAGTATGACAATAATAAGATTTAGTTTTCATCTACCTTCACCACAATTTATAGCTAGAGTTATTGGATTGAATTTAGTTGTTGAACATAGTTTATGCATATTTAGTGTTAGAGTTATAATGAATTGTATTCTCTTTAGAGTAAAGTATCCCTGGGTAGAGGGTATTTGGGTTGGATTTCCCACTAGACTGGAGGCTTATGCCTTGTTATATAATGGCGGGAGTTGGCTATATGTGGATTCAGGCTTACTCTTATAGAGATTTTCAATCTCATATAATTATAAACCTTTATATGAATAATTTGTTTACCTTATGCATGAGATGTATTTGGATATATGGGAATATGTTTAGATTCTATATTTGGGTGAGTAACACAAATTGTGGGTTGAGTAAAGAGTTACACATCAATATGGATTAAACATATTAATTTAGTAGATTGAATAATATTCCAAACTAAGTCATTATAAGTATATACACATAAGGGGAATAACATGAAATAAGATGGTGATATTTAATCCCCTTCAAAATACTAAGTGTTAGATTTATTCCAAATCAATAGTTGTTAAGACCTCAATCATTCAGTATGGGTGACCCTAGCAATTAGGTGCCCATGAATTATCTTGTATAAGAGAATAAATTAATGAGGTGATCCTAATAGTTAAGTGCCTTGTTCATGGCATTTTATTTGGGTCACACTTAGCTAGGAAACCCTAACATTTAGGATACCAGATGAATAAAGTGAATTATATATCGATATGTTGGATTAGATAAGGGGTTATTCACTCAAATATCCAAGAGTTATATATAATATGATTAGAAAGTGTTGTCTACCAGATATAGTCATGAATTATTTATATGCCCAAATCGGTATAATTCATGATGAAATATGGATCTTGGTGTACTAATAGATATGATGTATACAAAAGGGGTCATCATTTTAGTGGGAGACCATTTAATTAAAGTCCTTATTAAATGGTAATAAAACATGAAACTCATGATAAAATATTATATTATAGATAAATAACATCATCATTTTCAAACTTTAACTTTTATATTAATCCTATAAGATTGATAAACTTAATTTAAGCAACTCATAAGACTGGAAACTTAAGAAAATTTCTTAAGAGAAATCCTATGGGTTAGAGAGACCCCTTTCCAAGTAACCAAGCATTGGAGTTATTCATCATGTGGATATAGATGCTTGTGAAGCATATAATGATTTACTAGGGGTATTCAAGGCATTAGATGAAAAATTACCTAAGTAATCTTAGTCTCCACTCATATTATCAGTATGATTGAGTATGCTGGTGACTTGGTGAGGCTAGAGGTTTTTTCAAGGCTTGTTCTGGTTAAGTAATTCATTGAACTTATCACTTATGGAAATATTTTTAAAAGATTAATGAGTTAAAGAAAAGTTTACCAGGTATTATAAAGTGTTGATAATAGAAAAACTAAGGATAAGGTGTGGAGATTTTAGTGCTATATAGATAATACAAGTGGGTAAAAGTTCAAACCAGAAAAAGAAAATTTTATTAGAGTCCAAAAATGTTTCTTAAAGTATCCAATAAAGGTCATTGAAACCTAAAGGTGTTATCAGGAAATAAGGAGTAATGATTCCATATGATGGAATTATTTGAGATACTTGAAGGAGTTTTTGAAACTCCATGGAGTTCCAATGTTAGGTATTTGTGTTACAGAAATCAATTCTTCAGTTTTGAAGGGTATGTGATACCAATTATATATTTTACAAGTGTAGTAAATGTAAAGGAGTTTGAAATCAATGAAATAATTGATAGATATTATATTTTTTATTCAATTGATTAATAAAAGAGTTACTACATAAAATATTTTAATGTAAAGGAATCTCAGTTTAATCTAAGTAATGAACATGTATCTTTATCTCATTTCTCTTATGAGATAAGAGAAGTTATTAATTAATAAAAATTTATTATGAAAAAAATATGATTAATTGTATACACATGGTTTATAATTCATTAGATTATCTATTTTTTTTAAAAGGATACAAGGATAAAAATATTTTGTCCAGGATAAAGTGTTTATCTAGATGTTTGTTAAAATATGAGGGAAGGTGTTCCCATTACTCAATGACATGTTTTGATAAATAGTCTTACTTTCAGAGTATAATTATAAAAACACATAAAATACCATATATGATATGGAAAAATATTTTATTTGTTAAATATTTTATCTAAGATTAAATAAGAGTTATTTCTTACACAAATGAGTTTGTGTATCTTAGCATGATATTTTTAACTGAATATAATGTCTAAGAGGCCATTAGGAGTATGTTTTAACTTCAAAATTACCAAATAAAAGGTTATAATGGTCTAAATTAAATAATTATTTTCAATTTATATCCTAAAGATCTTAGGATATGTGATGGTAAATAAAAATACAAAGGTTACATTTAATTACCATGGGAAAGTGGACATCGTTATTTCCTAAAGGATTATACTAGTAAAACAAAGTGAATGTAACTTTATCCTAAAGGATCTTTGGATTTGTTAGTGACTAATAATGTAATTTTTACATTATTTTTAAAGGGAATAAGTTTGATGGAATATGTTCCAAGGATGATTATGTTAGTCCTATAAAGACTTCAAAATAGAAAATAGAAGTTGACATCATAACATTTGATGATGTAGAGTTAAAAGTTTGATTTTTTTTCAAGGATTTGGACATTAAGAACAAGATACCTAATGTTGAGCCCATTGATTGAATTTAATTTTTTGTCAATAAGGTAGGATTCCAATATATGTTAAATAACTGATAATTCTTGGAGGATTCTTATGTATTCATGTGTTGTCATTGGATGTAATGATTGATAAGTCAATCATCCCTTAATATATAATGATTTTTCACTGTTATTTATATTCAAAGACATGTTATAATGATTCTTAGAGAAGTAACATTGTTTTCTACATGATAAGATGATGATGAATGAGTATAAAAATATTTTTGATGATAAGAGTGACTTATGGAAAGAAGAAGTAATATTGATGAGTTCAAAATAATTGGATGAAGTTTATTTTTGAATGTTGGAAAAGAATTTATGAGAATAAGTTTAAGAGGTTATTGAATTTATTAATGTGAATAATAAATGAGGAAGTTATTATTTTTATAAATAATATTTAAATAATATCATGAAATATTTTATTATTTCATAAGGGAATTTTAGAAGTTTAAAAGTGAAGAATAATAAAAGAAATTATATGTTGAAGATAAATGTACTTGGAGTTATTATATTTATTTGTAATTTACTAAAGTAATTTGGATAATGATTTATATATGAATTTATCAAAAAAAGGACCAGACCAATCTAGATATGGGAGCCGGCTCAACTACTAAGGTAGGTATAATGACCTAAACTTAAACATTATATAATATAGTAAATTATTTTATAATTCACTTTATTACATTCCTAAAGATATTTTAAGTTTAGAGTTTTATAGAATTTTGACATAATTCATACACATCAATACAAAATAATAAATAGTGGTTACTAATAAAATAATATTCATTTCTTCCATAATAAAAAATTTCTTAATAAAACATGAAATCTTTTTATGAAAAATCTTCACAACATTTATCTTGTCTTCTTCTTTTCTCTTTCCCATCCTTAAAACCTTGTAAAAACATTTTAAAAGTTGGGATGAGCACAAAAATATCAGTAAGGGACATAAAAAAAGAAACCATTAGTTTATGAATACTTATAAACATATGAAATCATTTTCATAGAGACATAATTCTCACCTATAAAGTATCACATTCTTACTTTGTGAAAAAAAGAGATTTCAATAAAACATAAAAAACATAAATAAAACCACAAAGGTAAATTGGGACATTACTTAATTAATATTGTAACCCTTATAACTACCATATTATTTTTAACCCTCACGACTACCTTACAATGTAACCCTCATGACTACCTTATAATGTAACCCTCATGACTACCTTATAATGCAACCCTCACGACTACCTTATGGTGTAACCATCATAGTTATAATTAGAATAAACATTAAAGTTAACTTCCAACATAAATATACCCAATGAATTTGAGGGAGATATATGTCCCAAACTTCATCATAAAAAATTCTCAAGAACCATAAAATAATCATAAAACATCGACACTTTCATCATAAAAACATTTCTTGAGGAAAATCACTTATTTTAAAAGAATACTGTGTAAATAAAAAGAAAAACCTTTTATCTATAAATAAAAATATAATATTATAAAGAAAACATAAAAAAATTAAGTAATCATAAAAATGGGATAAGACACTCATTCCATATAAGTTAATAATAACATTTTTTTTGAATTTTGTAAAAAGAGACATTAAAGAGGATTTTTAAAAAGAAAGTCCCTTACCTTGGGTTTAACTTCCTTAAAACATGTTCAAACCTCCTATATAACGATTTAAAGAGTGATATTAATTTATTATAGAACTTTATTAATATTTATAATACCTTATATGTTATTTTTATAACATATTTCCACCCATTTATTGATAATATTTTGTTATTTTTATTATTTCAGGTGTGTTTATTTCATGGTTTCCATGGTTGGTTCATTATGAGTTTTCTTATTAAATGAAAGAAAAGATAAAAAAGTGAAAAGAAATGGTATTAAAATGTTTAAATAATTTTAAATGATACCATATATCATTTTTTCTGATATGAGGATGATTCATTAGATAAAATATTAGTGAAAATGAATTAATTTATTTTGGCAGTTTTTACGACCATCACAAACTTATATCATTTTATTTAATATCGTGTTTATATATTGGTTACAGAACATTATATAACTTATAATATGTATAATAAAATATTATTTAACCATAATAATGGTTTTATGACCAACTTTTAAGGTGGTAAAAGAAAATGAGAACACATCATCCACGATGACGGTAAATCGACACATCATAAACAATGTTTTCATTTTTTAGAATAAGAGGAGAATATGAGAGGTTTTGATGATGGAAATTTCATTAGAATAATAAAATTATAGTATATATAATATACTAGAGTTATCATGTCACTTGGATGAGGGTAGGTGAAGAGAGAATAATAAAATAAAATAAATTGAAAAGAAATTGAAAAGAAAATGAAAGGGGATTTTACCTCTTGAACTTCTTTTCCTTGAGAACCTCCTTAAGGCACTTGGTTTTGGCTATTTGGTGTGATAAGAAGGTATTGGACATGAGTAAGAGTCTTGGTAAGGGAATTGGGAATAAATTAAATAATATATAAGGCTTTGTATGTGTGAGGAGAAGAGGTGGTGAGGGGTGGTATTTATAGTTGAGGAGAGATGTGTTTTTTGATTATTTTATTCATTAGTTTATTATTTTAGATCAAGAATATGAATAGTTTGAACATTATCACTAAATATATTAAAAAAATGAAGGATATTTTGATATTTTGGGTTTACATTATCCATAGATCATCTATGACTCAATAATTCATGAATTTGTTAAATACCGTAAATTACCGTATTTTAATATTCACAAAAAAATCAACTATTTTAGAAAAATCCCAAAAAATCACCCTAGACATTTTTCAATATGTAGAATCCAAAAAAAAACTCCATTTTATGAAAATAATTATTTAAATATGAGAAATTTAATTTTTAATTAAAATAATCATTTATTAAAAAAATACCAATTTCAAAATTATAACTGATTTTATGACTCTGAAAAATTAATTAAAGTATAATAAAATTATTTCATAATCACAATAAAACAAAATATTAATTTATTAATCTATTTTATGAAGATAAATTTTATTTTAAATCATTATATTAATTATAAAATCGTAAATAAAAATTTATGTGCCCCAAAAATACCAGCACTTAATTTATCATTTTCAAAACATCTATTTACTTATTCCATGATATAAATATATAATATTTTCACTTATAAGATACATAAATTTTATTTACACTTTCATAGGTTAGGTTAATATTCTATTTTTATATATTCCTTAATTTCTGTAAATAACACTTATTTCATTATACATTTATAACGAATTTAACTATTTAATCCCTAAATGAAAAAAAATTATTTTATAAGTACCTGGGTTGTTACATTCTCCCCCTTATGGAAATTTCATCCTCGCAATTTTTATTTACTTATTAAACAATTGAGGATACCTTTCCCTCATAACATTTTCAGATTCCCATGTTGCTTCTTAAACCATGTGGTTTCTCTACAAAACCTTACCCCAGTGAATTACCTTATTCTATAATACTTGCTATCTACGATCAAGAATCTGAATATGATTTTCCTCATAAGAATGGTTTTATTACAAGTGAACTACTTTTGAGCTCAAAACATGAGATGAATCTAGCACATACTTTCTTAACATCAAAACATGATAAAAATTGTGTATGTGAGATAAACTTGGAGGAAAAGCTACTTAGTAGACAATTGGTCTAAATTTATCCAAGATTTCATAAGGTCCAATGAACCATGGTCTTAGCTTAACTTTCTTACCAAAACACATAACATTTTTTCAAGGAGATATTTTAAGGAAAACATGATCACCTACCTCGAAAGAAAAGTCTTTCCACCTGTTATCTGTATAACTTTTATGACTACTCTGAGATTTCCTCATGTGTTGCTGGATTATCTTAAATCTCTCAAACACTTCCTATACTAATTTTGGTCCCATAAAGTTCCTTTACCCAACTTCATCCCAAAATGCATTAGTTCGACACCGCTTTCCATATAATGTCTCAAAAGGTTCCATCTGTATAATATAATGAAAATTGTTATTATAAGAAAACTCAACTAAAGAAAGATATTACTCCAAAATTCATTGTAATACATTGAAAAAATGTGTAATGTGTCTTCTAATGTCTGAATTGTTTGCTCAGTCTATCCATCAGATTAAGGATGAAAGGTTGTGCTGAAATTTAATTTAGTTCCCAACGACTTCTAAAGGCACAATGGAGAGAGGAAATCTATGTAACCTAACAATCTCTTTGAGGTATAGTCTAGAAATCTAATATAGAGAAAAAGTGTCTCAAATAGGATGAAAATGTGTAGATTTATTTAGCTTATCAACAATAACCCAAATCACATTATTACCTTGATAAGTATTTGGTAGTCCCACCACAAAATCCATGGATATATTTTCTCATTTCCACTATGGAACTAGTAAAGGATGAAGCATCCACTTTGGTAGTTTTCACTCTAATTTGACCTATTGACAATTCAAACATTTCTTTGTAAAATCAATAATATATCTTTTCATTCTATCTCGTCAGTAATACTCCCGAAGGTATCTATACATCTTAGTGCTTCCAGGATGAACTGAAAATAGAGAACTATGAGCTTCACTTAAAAATTATTTCTTCAGTTGGGAATCACAAGACATATATTATAGTTACCCTATAATTTTAAACATATCATTACATAATTTTAAGCATAGTAAAACATCATATTACAATCTAAGGATCATAAAGTCTAGTGTCTTGGAAGAATAGATTCATAAAACTTAAAACATGGAACTAAATATAACATTTATTTATTTAGTATTCATAAATATATCCTAACTTCCATTGTTCTCATACATATTCATAGGATAACCTAGGGATAACATTAACAAATTGATGAGCTAAAAATATCAGTAAGAGAATAAACATAAGAATAAAGCTTTAACACATGGGTTAGAAGGAATAAAGTAATGATATAAAAAGGAATGGAACGTATGGAATCATAACATATAAAAATGGGATCATATAAACATGAATTCATAGTAATTTTTAAGTAGCATAAAAGATGAATTTATCCCTATTCAAGGATTTTTGCACATATAGGATCACAAGTCAAAGTTAACCACCAAGACCGTTGCACATGGTAACACGAGTCAAGGCTAACCGCCAAGACCGTTGCACATAATGTCTTATGAGAATAAAATTTACCCAATGAATTGGAGTGATATCTGGGATCACCCATCATAACATTTTCATGAATATTCTTACCATATAAATAATCATATGTAATCAATCATACATAAACATAAGGGTTTCCCGTGGAAAGAATTGGGGTATCATATTCAGGTCATAAAGCATAACAAATGGGCGTATCATAAAAGTGTTTATGAAGGAAATGGATTAGATAATTCATGCACATTAATAAGTTATAATAGTAATATATTGTGATAAGTTATATCAATTGAAGTGATAACATAAAAAAATATAATTTAAGAAATTTTAGAATTAAAACATTTTAGTGTGTTTAAGGAAAATATCAAAGATCACTTAAAACAAAAAAGGGAATAATATTTTATATAAAACCAGAAGTAAACCAAGAAGGTTTTAATAATAAAAGGAGTGGTTTTTTAAAAGTAATGGTGTCTTAAAATATATTATATAATGCATTTAAAATTGGTTAAGAATTCAAGAAGTTCCCTTAAATGGGTTTGCTTATCGAGAAGTATTGAGGGGGGAACCACTTAAAAACATGTATTTACACAAAATAGAATGATGAATGAAACTTTATACATGATTTTGGATCATTTAAAAAAATATTTAGAATATTTACATAAAAATAATAGTTAACTTCATTTGGGTAAAAATAAATATAGAGCAACCCGAAGGAATAATGAAGGTTTGGGTAGAATCCCTTACCTTAAGTCCGATGGTGTCATTAACTTGATCTTAATGTCACAGATAACCAAATTAAATTCATTAATTAATATTTCCAGAACCTATTAATTATGTAATTGATTTATTATAACTTTACTAAGTTCATCCATGACCTTTTTTATTGGTTAAGAGATTCAATTTTATTGTTTGTTTCATTGGTTTTCATGATTGGTTTACTTATATACATGTAAGGATAAACATGTAAGATGAGAATGGTTGTTCAGAATTGGTGTTATATGTTATTAGTGATAATATAGTAGATTAATTTGTTATAAAATTCATTTGATTATTTGGAGTGAAGATTAATCATTATATAAAACTTTAATGATAACTATTTTGGTTAATTGGCGGTTTTTTGATCACATCAAACACATTTTGCTTTATAAATTAATATCATGTGTAAAAAAAATTATAGAACCTTAAATTAGACACAATACATATATTATAGTCTATTTCAACCATAAAAATGGTTTCATGACCAGAATTGAAGATGGTAATATAAATTGAAAACCCGTTATCCTTGAATGTGAGAAATTAACACATCTCAGATGGTGTTTTCATTTCTAGTATAAAAGGAGGGGACAACAGGGATGATTATGAATTATTCCATTATCATAACAAAATTATAGTACATGTAAGGTACTATATTTATCATAAAATTTGTATTAAAGGAGATGAGGAAAGAAAAATAAAAAAATGGAACTTGAAAGAAAATAAAAGAAATGGAAAGAGGAATTTACCTCTTGAATATATCTTCCTTGAGAACCTCTTTAAGGGAGAGGATTTGGTATTTTGAAGAGATAAAGAAATTATAGAAGTGGGAGAGGGTATTAGGTATGTATTTGAGTAGAATTTTGACTAGGAACAATGATTTAGAGGAGTAAAGAGGGGGGGGGGTGAGGGTGGTTTTTATAGTAGAGGAGAGGAGGATTTTCTCAATATTTTATTCATTATTTTATTATTTTGATCAAGACAAGAAATAGTATTGATTATTGTGACAAAAAAAATTAATATGTGTATGTGATTTTGGAACCAAGGTGACTACATAAACCATGACTCAATAAATAGTATGTTTAACATATAATGTATATATACAACAAATTACTGTATTTTACTATTCACAAAAAAATCATGTATTTCAGAAAAAAACAAAAAAATCACCCTAACCATTTTTGATGTGTAGAATTAAAAAATGAATTACATTTTATGAAAATAATTTTCTAAATATGTGAAATTCAATTTTTAATTAAAATCATAATTTAGTTGAAAAATATAATTTTTAAAAATAAAACTGCTTTTCTAACTCTTTGAAAAATTAATTAAGGGATCTTAAAATTATCATATAATCATAAATAATAAAAATAATTATTTATAAATACATTTTATGAGAATAAAATTTCTTTTAAATTATTAAATTAATCATTAGATTGTAATTAAATATACATGACTCACAAAAATACCAACACTATGATATAATTATATCATATTGTCACTTATAAGATGGATAAATTTTATTTATACTTTCATTAGTAAGGTTAATTATTCACTTGGATGATTTACTACTCATAAGGGTCATATTAATATTCATAAGGGTAACATTACTATTTATAAGAGTTAGTTACTATTCACAAAAAATTAAGTTTATCTTATCAGACTCCAAACATCTTACTGATCGTATCCATGTATGTTATATTTTCAAAATTCAAATCACAGAAGTGACAATATTATGTTTAAATATCACATAGTACTTAGTGGTTCATTGTTTTTTGATTTCATGTGATTATACTATGTTACATAATTATAAGAATGGAATTTCCATTGATTAAACTTTGGGTCGTTACACATATAATCTCTTTCCAAATCTCAATACACAATATTTATCAATATTAAATTCTGGAAACTTACCTTCCTTAACCAATTTTACCGTTTTCTAACTCACGATATTTCTTCTGTGCTTGCTTAATTCTTTTGGAGAGAGATGGCTGCCCTGACACCTGAAACAAAATAGAGGAATTTCCTGCACCAACAAGTTTCAAGACAAAATTCATCAAATCATAAACCAAGGGGTCATGTTCCAAATGTAACATGGTTAATGATGCATGATGTTTTATACTCAAGGAATCCAACACTTTGTTTTATTTTCTAAGATGATAATTAATCATGAAATCATAATCCTTTATCAGTTTCAACCATCTTCTCTACCACATGTTCAATTCCTTCTGAGTAAATATATACTTCAAACTTTTATGGCCATTATATATTTCACATTTGGCTCCATATAAATGATGTATCCAAAATTTTAAAGTGAAAACCAAAACTGCTAATTCCGGATCATGTGTGGGATGTAATGTCCTAGAAATCATATGTATTTTTTTTAAATTATATAGAATTATTTTGAGACTAGACACTTTGAAGACACTTTATTCTGAGGCCCGGTGAGCCCAGAATAGAATTTTGAACTTTTTTAAGTTCATTTAAGTAAACGTGTGAGCAGGTTTTCTAACTTTTAAACCGTTTCTCAAATCAAAAATCTGAGGGCACTGTTGATTTCAGAATGTTAGGATTTTCTTAGAATGGACCAAATTTTGATCGGCAAGGGTTGACCAGAAAAGTTAATTTTTAGACTTTTTGGAAAAAAATTAAATAATTAAAAAGGTTATTTTATTTGTTGTTACCAAAAATTAGGTAGTGGCACGACGACGCTGTAGTGCGATGACGAAGCGGTGACAAGTCACATTATATGAAGCTCATTAATGGCTTGTAAATGTCCAGTGTAACGACACATTAAATGTAGCGTAACAGATACATTGTTTCATAAATGAAACAACGTAACTACATGATGACGCAATGTAACAGAAATGCTGTGACGTGTTTTCTTTTAATGGGTTAACACATTGGAGAAAGAAGGATCAATTGGTGGAATTCCTATGATGATCCTATGACAAGAATTCTCTCCAATGACGAACGATGAATGCTGGTGAATCACCAGTGACTTCGACGCACCTTGAAGAACAGAACCGGAAAGCGACGAATGCTAACAGAACTTGAACCCCCACGGATGGACCGCTTCAAAGATGAAAACCTTTGAAGTAGGGGTTTGTTTTTTATTTTAAGTTTCCCCATTATTTATTCTAAATGATGAACATGAATCAACCCATGAACAAGTTGATCCACAGATCGCTTGTTCTTGTGGGAGGACACTTTTCTTGGGGTTTTTTGCCAGGATTATTTGATTAATTATGATAGAACTTAAATTCCATATCCCATGTTTCTAAACCTCTAATGCGGAGGGATTGGGCCAACATGAACAAGACCCGAGCCCTCCGCCTTGTATGTTTTGTGCGTTCTTCATAATTTCATCTTCGAAGTGGCAGAAAGGAGGATTCGAGGCCATCGCATGGAATATGAGATCCCCCAGAGGCTGTAGGTACAAGAAGTGTGAAGAATGGACCCGGTGGTTCGCGACGTCAGCTGCGAGTGGGTGGTGGCATGCCACGACAGTGTGTCAGAAGAAGCACCGCGACCGGCTCAAGCCACGGTGGTGCGACAGGAGACACCGACCTTCGTGACGACAATAGGAGAACGTGGCCAAGTTGGTGCACCGCGGACACGACACCGTGTCGTGCTGCATGCAGCAAGGCCATGGTCAACTGACTATGGTGGAGGATGTGGCCCCGCAGACGACCCGCGGGGCAGGGGGCGGACACAGCTTTGAGTTGCGTCCCGGATAGGTAAGAGACGGTCCACCCCAGCAGACTGGACCTGTGGCCTGATGGGCCCGCATACCAATGGGTTGAATAGTTCCAGACCCAGAATGGGCCGGATCCGGGTCAGGTCGAGTTGTCCTGACTGGGTCGGACTAGACCTGGACCTAATCGTCCCCTTTTCAAAAAAATGTCAATATCTTTGAAACAGGGCATTCGATTGATGAGCTGTTTGCAGCGTTGGAACCCACAAGATGAGGAATATCTTTTTACATAATCTATGGAGGATTTAATGGAAGTTGAAATACGATGAATGGATTGAGGAGTAGTTCTCCCGAAATTAAGTGCACTATATGTGGAAACCCTATGGTTGGATGAGACCTGAATACTGCTAACAAGAGACCTTGTATGGATCAGCTATGATGGGCCAGTGGGAAGCAGCTATGTGTGACCCAGAAGGACCATGATGGGAAGTGGATCTGTGTGACCCGAAAGACCCATGATACTCAACAGGAGGAGTACCTTTGTATGGCCAAGGTGGGAAGTGACTTTGTGTGACCCGACATGCCCATGGTGGGGAGCAGATCTCTGTGACCCAGCATACCCACGGTACTCATTAGGGATGAGTACCAAAGTAGTCCATGGTTGGTGGGAAGTGGTTCTATATGACCCAGTAGACCCATTGTACTCATTGAGGAGTTCTCCAGTAGCCTAAGGTGTTATGTGAAATGACTGATAGTCTTAATTTCCTACTCTAGATTATACCTGGTGTGATCTACATTGCTTTGTAGTTTTCTTTGTGGATTTATTTGTGGTCTTTACTTGTTGTTTTAGGGTCTCTACTGAGTATATTATTACTCACCACTGCACGGGCTTCGCCCATACGTGTTGTGTCTAGTGAATACGACTGCCACCTTGATGGAGGACTTGGTGGCCCAGGACCCGGTGGTGGCCGATGAGACCAGGAAGGCGAGGCATACTTCTATGGATTCTAGTGGCTACTCTAAACTTACCCATCAGGTGGGGTTTTCAGAGGATGACTTTCAGAGTTTACTTGCACTTTACTGTTTTCAGTTCATCTTTTTTTGGGTTTGTATTTTGGCCCATTTAACCTATAGTTTGTACTTTTACTCGGTGGTTGTTTAGTGACATGCATGTTTACCTTTCCAGCTTTGGGACATGGTTGTGCGTGCGTGCATACAGGTACTCAAGAAAATGCCTCCCACTTGTAGGTTGACATCTTTGGCACTAGTCACCAACCCCTGGCCTTCGAGAGGCAGGCTTGGGGGATGTCACAACATGGGCCTCAGGGGACGAGTCATGACAAAGTGGTATCATAGATGGTCTGTTATACCTCAAAGAATGAGAGTATGTTGTTTTGTTTTTGGGCAATGGTGTTAAATGTTTTGAGTTCGACTTTCAAATTTGGGGAGCCCAATGTTGGTGCGATGACTGACATATCCATACACCAGGACCTTGAATTATTCTTTTCGACTCTATACATAAAAATATTGGTTGCATGAATCATATAGTAATTGAGTGTTTCCTTATGTTATTATTGAATAAGAGTCATCTCACTAGGTATAATCTATTGATCGTGGTACATATTGATCTGTTTCAGGATGCCTCCACATAGACAACTAGCTAGGATTCTGATGCATGACCATGAGGATAGCCTACCTAGTGATAAGGAGTCGGTTCAGGGACCAGTGCTAGATATGGCCCCTCCAGGTGGTGTACCAGCGTTACCACCACCCGTTGATTGGCAGTTACTACCAGTATTACTAGTGGAGGAAGCATGTGGGCTTAGTGCCTTACATGAGTTCCAAAGGTAGAGACCTACCAAGTTTAGGGGAGAGACATATCCTCAGGCCGCTGAGGAATGGCTGGAGGTGGTGATGCATATCTTCCACTTAGTGAGGACGCCACTTGACCAGATGGAGATCTTAGTCACAAGCCTTATTCAGGGATCAGTAGGGAGATGGTGGAGTTTGATGATTCAATCTATTGATGAGGCGACCCTCTCTTGGGTTGAATTAGAGAATATTTTTTGGGAGGAGTTATTCCCTGCGACCTTGCACTCGATGTGCATACATGAGATGATTCACCTGCAGCAGGGCATCATGTTAGTGGCTGAGTACTCTTTGAGGTTTATAGACCTCTCTCACTACTCCAAAAACATGGTTCAATACCCTTTCTTTAGGGTCTAGACCTTTGAGAAGGGACTCAGATGGGAGATCAGGGCATCCATGGTGTCTCTTAGCATCCCCACTTAGACTGGGTGCTAGAGTGAGCCCTTATTGTGGAGATATTTCTAGCATAGTAGGTGCCAACAGTCACAACCACCAATAGACATCAGGCTACAGAGACTTCAGTAGTAATAAGTAGACAACAAACGTGAGGATCCAAGTGGGTTAGATATTTTAGGGGATGACCCTAGGACTCAGGGTCAGTAGTGCGGGGCTCCCAAAGTAGAGGGAGTCAGCAGGGAACTAGACTGTGCTTCACGTGTGGTGGTCAGGGACACATGGATCGTGACTACCCGACCCACCGCACAGAAGATCAAAAAACATTCGAGGGACCACCAAGGCAGAGGCAGAGGTTTGAGTGAGGAGGTCTATAGGGAAACAGACATGGAAGGGGAACAGGTTGAGTAGAAGGTGGTGGACGACGGTTCGAGGTACTCCCACCACCACCCCCAGGTGGTCCACCACGGGCTCAGAGAGCCAAAGGACAGGGGAGAGGCCAACTTTAGGCGATGAAGGACTATGACCATGGAACTCCAGAGATGATTAGAGGTATGATATATGTATTCTCCACCTTATATGAAGTTCTTATAAACATAGGTGCTAGTCACTCTTTCCTTTCCATGGAACTCATTTGGGGATCAGAGATTTTGGTGGAGCCTTTAGATCGATTATTATGATTAGAGACACCTACATGAGGGAATTCGATGATTACACACTAATACTAGTAGTGTGAGATTACTCTAGTAGGTGAGAGATTGGACTGAGATCTCCTAGTAGCATCATTGAGGCCTTACAACGTCATCTTGGGTATGGACTAGTTGTCTATAGTCTATACTCAGATCGACTATATTAGGTGCAAAGTGTGGTATGTCCAGGAGGATGAGACCGAGTTTTCCTTCACTGGTGTGAAGGGAAATTTTGCAACACATGACAGACTTTCTCAGAGGAGGCTGCAGCCAATCACTCAACAGTTGGCTAGCCTTACTCTCGGTGCAGTGGATGCTATGAGTCCAAACTTTCCTGCAGTAGTGGATGAATATGAAGAAATATTTCCTAAGGATGTTTTAGGACTACCTCCTCGTAGGGAGGTATAATTCTACATCGATCTGTACCCAGGGACGGCACTGATATCCACACAGACATATCGGATGGATCCCACGGAGCTTCGTGAATTGAGGGTAGAGTTAGAGGACTTATAGAAGAAGGGCTTTGTAAGGACCAATGTTTCACCATGGACATCCCTAGTGTTGTTTTCCAAGAAGGAAGATGAGAGATTGAGGTTATGCATGGACTTTTGGTGCCTGAACTTGGTGACCATGAAGAACAAATATCTGCTTCCAAGAATTGACGACCTATTAGATTAGCTGAAGGGAGCGAGGTGGTTATCGAAGATAAACTTCAAATCAGGATATCATCATCTTCGGGTATGGGATGAGGACGTACCAAAGACAACTTTTAGATGCCAGTATTCCCACTAAGAGTTATTGGTAATGCCCTTTGGCATAACCAATTCCCCAACAGTGTTCATGGGACTCATGAACAGGATCTTCCAGCCTTACCTCGATTGTTTCGTGGTGGTATTCATTAATGAAATCTTGATGTATTCGACATCAGAATAGGAGCATGATACACACATAAGGATAGTCCTGGATACACTTAGAGAGCACCAGCTTTATGGGAAGCTCTCTAAGTGCCAGTTCTGGATTCAGGAGGTCCACTTTATGGGACACATAATCTCAGAGGATGGAGTTGTAGTGGATCCAGTGAAGATAGAGTCAATGCTTTCTTGGGAGCCACCCAGGATCATGACTGAGTTATGGAATGGAGTTTCCTGGGGTTGGTTGGATACTATCAAAGATTCATGCCCAACTTTTACATAGTAGAAGCACCCTTATTCACCTTGACATAAAAGGAAAATCCCTTTGTATGGATGGAAAAGTTCCATAAAAGTTTCTAGGAGATGAGGTGGATACTGAAGAGTGCCCCTATATTGAGACTACCAGAAGAGGGCGTTGGGTATGTAGTCTTCTGCGACGCATTAGGGACTAGACTGGGTTGTGTCTTGATGCAGGAGCGAGATGTGATCACCTATGGCTCACGACAGTTAATGCATCATGAATAGAACTACACAACCCAAGACCTAGAGTTAGTAGCTGTAACATACCAAGCTTCCACGACATGTTTTCCTTTGAATAATGTAGTAGCTTGCGTTGCACGCAACTTGGAGTTTTAACACACCGCGACCAATCAAACTAGCCGTTATGAATAGTAATACCCACTTTTTGAAATTTAATAAATTTTATTTTTAAAAATGGACTTCATTTTTTGATTTGTAATATCAAAATTATCTTAGGGTGAATTTTTATTATTTTTCTGAAAACTTTCAATTTTTGATGAATAGTGAAAAATACCGCGTTATTGTTTAAAACCGACTTTTTATTTAAATAATTAGTTATTTTATTTTAATTTATTTTAGGTCAAAATAGATAAATAATAACTATATATGTTCAATGTAATTCATTGGAGTAATTTTATAATAAGTTTAGATATATAATTTTTTTTGAACTTTTTACCGTCTTTTACCCACATTCTAGGAGCATTTACAAATTTACATAAAACTAAATTTTACCGCTTCTGTAAGTTTAATTTAAAAAATCCAAGAGACACGATTTAAATTAGTAAGTAAAATGTGGTTCAACAAGATGAAAATAATTTTTGATGAATAGTAACTTTTTACTTTTATTTACCACGGTTAAAAGTAAATAGGGTAATTAAGGGTAAAAATGATATTATAATTACCCTAACACAAGTAATAATTATATTGGATAAGTGTAATTCAACCAAAAACAACCTTAGGAATAAAATATGACCCCCTTTGGTTCACTTGGATTATATTAGGACATTTTTTATTATTCTATTTAAAGAAGAGTTAAAAGTGTTAAATTCAAAGTTTAATAACTAAAAATTTTTTAATATAGGGTTACATACAATATAAATTAGACTATAAATATTAATTAGAAATATAAAAATATTTTCTACATAATGGTATTTTATTTATAAATTTTAGACATTAAATAATTTAATTTATTTATGACACAATGATGATGCAGTAATTAATTTATTAATGAAAAATTAAAATAATTGATATTATAAATATCCAAATAAATGTAAATTGAGACTTATGATAAATTCCGATAATTTTATAGGTTAATATGAATTTTTAGGATTGATTAAATAAATTTTATTCAAAGTGATAAAGTTTTTATGGCTTTAAAAAAAGTCAAATACTAAATAGTATCAAAATTGACACAATTGAGTTTTTAAAAAAATACTATATTGTTAATTAATATAATATTCCTAAAAATATAAGGTTCAGATAAAGGACTTAGATAAGGTTATATATATTAATAATGAACCACTTGGGGTTTTCTTGAAAGTTTATAGTAAGTTTATTAACCATATAATATAAAAATACAAAGAGACATGGTAAATGTCAAACTATTTAACTAAGAGTTAAATCTAAAAGATAAGGTTAATATGGTGACCTAAACCTATATAAAACCTATTTTTTGAGAGGTTTACGACCTATACCCACCTTGTCCTCTAAATAAATCATTTTCGAGCCATTATAAACTGAAAATTATTTTATTATAAAATAATATTTCAAGATTTTTCTAAAGTGACCATTACCTCTCTTATAAAAGGGTACTTCCCCTTATCTTAATTTACACCTCCAAATCCATTTTTCTTGGCTAAACCATGCCCAAATATCCTCTAAACGTCCCTCAAATCAACCTAGAGTCCTTACTTGGATCATAAATCCAACCTAAGGATCCCTTTTGATCAACTCAAAAGGAAACACCCGACGAAGAGGTAATAATTTCACCACCCTGTTTCAAGTTCTTTTCTTCTTCCACTTCCTATTTCTTTGATTCCATACCAAAATAATAACTTCAGTACCTTCTACATACTATGATGTTATTATAAATATTTTACAACTATATTTTTTATTCTATCCATCCTATAAATGACAAAGTCACCATACGTGCGTACGTACAATTTACCATTTCCACGTCGTGGTGTAGTTTGTTATTCAAACACTTCATTATTTTGGATGGGTATAATAATGAGTATAATTGATTTAAATAATAAATATAACATGTTAATGATTCTGTATATATAATATATCATCCAATTACATACGATTTTACCATCAATATAATAATATTTTTGCTCGTGCGTACGTACGGATTACCGTCTCCACGAACACGATGAGATTCATTCCCCATCGTGATCATTAAAGAATATTTTTCATTTTATGATTAAAAATAATGTTTATGAACATAATATAATTTTTTATATGAATCAAATACATTCTATCCATAATAAACATGGCTTACATAACCAAGAATATAAAGGAAAATGAATCAGTTAACACCCGAAACGATGATACTACTGAAATATTATTAACAAATAAATATTAGAGGATCATATACGATATCATATTTATGTATATAGTTCTTGTATAATTTAATAACAATGTTTTAAATATTATATAGGAGATTAACATACCATCGACTAAGGAAAATTACAAGGTAAGGGTTAATTATTCGGGGCGTTACAGTTGGTATTAGAGGATGTTTAATACAAACCCTGTAAGCTAGATTTAGAAAAACTCTGATTAGAGAACATTAACCTAAGATAGAATTTGAGGATTAGTATAGAAGAACTTCCTATAATTTTGGTAATGTAGAGATTTTGTGAGTTTTCCAAGCAATACATCCCTGTCTGGATACGAGCAGGTAGAGGCGGCTCTGGCATAGATGTACCTAGGGGTAAAACCTGAAAACACCACTTTGAGCTAGACTCAAATGGGAACTGGTGCACAACAATGGGCCTTGCTACACTCTTGGTTACGACACTTGCTGGGTACATGATCAGGATAATTCAAATTTTCTTTACAAACCATTATGAAGGATTTATGAGTATATACCTACTCAAAGAAAACATTTTTATGATTATGGATTATATCCATAAACTGTTCAATTTATGTTAAGTGTTTTACAAGTTTGGAATTATGTATTGTGATTCATAAACTAATCTATTGTATGCCATTTTTTAGAAATGACACCTAGTGGAAGGAATGGAAACCATATCAATGCACGTAATCCATGTAGGGATTTCCCTCCTACTCAAGATAATTATAGTGGAGCTGGTGAGGAAACTGGTGCTAATCAGCTTATCACCATACCGGGACAACTCAATCAAGTTATGAATAATAACCTTACCCGTATGGAGCACCCTAATCCACAATGAGGAGGATCAATGTTATACCGCTTCATGAGGAAACAACCACCAACATTCAATGGGAGTACAAATCCAATAGTAGACGAGCAATGGATAAATTCATAAGAGAAAATATTTCATGCTTTGGGGAGTAGCGAAAGGGAAAATGTTTTCATGGTAGTTTATTGCCTCACGAGAGATGCATATCAATGGTGGTCATTAATCCAAAACACAAAGGAAGATAAAAAACTATCAAACATGGAATGGAGGGAGTTTAAATATATTTTCTTCAAAAAATACTTTCCTCTTGACCATCGAGCCGATATGGAAAGAAAATTTCTGAGTCCGAGGAAAAAGGAGGATGAGAATGTCGCAAAGTATGAGGATAACTTTACAAGGTTAGCAAGGAATGCAACAAATTATATAAATAACCCAAGGAGTAAGATTGATCGATTATTTGATGGATTAAAACCATTTCTCTGTTGAGCATTAGTCTCACAATCCTTCTCATCATACGAAGATATTGTCTCATGTGCTATCAAGATAGAAAAGGAATTCTCTAAGTCTTATGACTTTAAAGAAAAGTAAGAGAAAAAGAGATTTTTTGAACACTATGGAAATGGAAATAGGGGAAGAAGGTAAAAGTTGAATATCTATCCTGTGGTAAATGTGGGAAGAAACACCCCATTACTTGCCTGAAGGGAATGAGAGTCTGTTATAAGTGTGGTGAAAAAGGCCACCAAACTCGTGATTTCAAGGGGAAGAAAGAGACTATTAATGTTGAATGCTACAATTGTAGAGAAAAGGGGAATTATGAAAATAAATGTCCTAAGAGCCAAGAGAACTTACCTCAGAAAAGGCAAAGGGATCAAGGACAAGCTTATTCGATCACCACTATTAAGGTTTAAGCTTCTAAAGACGTGGTGGTAGGTAATTTAATGGTTTACTCAAGTTTAGCCAATGCTTTATTTGATTCTAGATCATCACATTGTTTCATATCTTCCCAGTTTGCTAAGAAAATTAGATATTTTTAATTTGACTTAACAAGGGATTTGTCAGTCAAATCTCTTAAGGGAAGTATCATTGCAACAAAGTTTTGTGAATCAGTTCCCATTAGGTCATATAAATGTTCTTTATCTACTGATATCATCATCATACCCATGATTGAATTTGATATAATCCTCAGAATGGATTGGATTTCAGACCATGATGTGAAAATTTATTCTAAGAAGAAGGTGGTTATAATTTTTGATGATGATAAGGAGTACCTTATCTTTAGAGCAGAGATGTCACCACCTGATTCTTATCTAGATCCACCCCCAGTAGCTCTACTAAATTCAATTATTGGGGAAGAATAGAATGAAATAACTATGGGTGAGGAAAAGAATATTTGAATAGAGGATGTACCTATTGTTCAAGAATATGTTGATGTGTTTCTAGAGGATTTACTTGGATATCCTCCAAAATGAGAAATTGAGTTTTCCATTGATTTAATTCCTGGTTCAAGACCCATATCGAAGACCCCTTATAGAATGGACACTGTGGAATTAATGTAACTAAAGAAAGAACTAGATGAATTGAGTAACAAGGGATTTATTTTTCCCTAGTTTGTCTCCATGGGGAGCCCCCACTACTACAAATATGGCCTTTATCAGCACTAGAAAATTTGATTAACAGCGCTAAAAAAGCGCTGTTAATCGAGGCTAAGATAAAGGGGGGTCCCTTTTATCTGCGCTAAAAAAAGCGCTGATAAAAGTTGAAAAAATATTAAAAAAAATATAAAAAAATATTTTTACAATTCTAGGGGGATTCAACAACACTTGAAGCCCCCTTTAACATCACCCACCGCCCATGGTAGCACACACATGCCCTAGGCCAGCTCCACCCAGCCCCACCCCCCTTTAAAATCGCTAGGTAATTCCCCACACCTGTGCGTGCGACCTACCTCCCCCAGGATTCGAACTTGAGACCTTTTACCTGCGTGCCTAATCCTTTACCACTTCACCATATTGCTTTGATTTTCATTTATTAATATATCTATTTATTTATATATATATATAGTTATATTTACTCATATATTAATATATATGTATATTTAGTTATATTGATATATATATCCGTATATTAATATATATATCCATATATTAATATATATATATATATATTAACATATATATATATATATATATTTAGTCATATTATATTAATATATATATATATCTGTATATTAATATATATTTATATCTATTTATATATATATATATTTAGTTATAATTTTTTATCCATATATTTATTTGTATATTAATATATATTAATATATATTTATAAGATTAGTTTTAAATACATTTATAAAATATGTTTTCTTATGTGTGTTTTTATAAATAAATAAATAAATAAATACATACATACATATATACAACACAAACACACATATATATATTATATGTATATCTGTAGGTATAATTATACATATTTATATATATTTAAAAATATTATATATTAATATGTATATACAAAAGTGCTAGAAATGGGGTCTCGAAAAACCTAACAAATCCTAGAGTCACAAAAAAGGCATAACTTCTACTTTGGGTGTCCATTTCAGCTCCGTGAATAGTCAAACTGAAGATCTTGAAACTAACTACAATAAAACAGGTGGTGGAGGCCGAACAGACACATATATCATAAGTTATGATAGTTTTAATAAAAAATTGATAGGGGTCTGAACACGGAAACTGAGTTTTGGAATCCTTATGGTGGTTTTTTGGGGTTTTCGGGTCCTAGACGTGATTGGGACTATTTCTGAGTCAATCCTATACATAGAAATATTCACTTCCTTTAATTTTATATGTGGTAGAGCCCAAACGGACACCCGAAGCGAAAGTTATGGCCGTTTGAAGTTGGACTTTTTTTGGAGTTCTATAACTGATATATCTTTTGTTCCTCTGATCTTATAATAGTTTCTACTAGAATTGTTCGTCACTCATTTCAAGAGATTCTATTTTAATAGTCGCGGTGTTCAAATGGAAAACCGGAGCAGAATTTATGCCCGTTTTTGTGAGTTGCTGGTTTCTTAGGTTTTTAGGAGATACGAGAGTTGCAAAATTTCAAACGACTATAACTTCTGCTCCGAGTGTCCGTTTTGGATCTACCACATATAAAATCGAATCTTGAGAAACTTTACACACTCTGGTGATCACCGAAACCCCTTCTCATATTCTTTTAGGTTCAAAAAGGACCAAAAACCCTCTAAATGGTCATAAGTTTGGCTTTGGGGGTCTGTTTTTCCATAACTTCTGCTCCAGGTGTCTGTTTTATTATATTTATATCAATATAAATATACTTATATATAAATATATTATTTTTTATGATTTTTTTGAAATATAAACATTTATCAGCTCTAGGAAAATGCACGCTGATAAAACCCCCCTTTATCAGCACTACTAAAAAAAGTGCTGATAAAGGGGGCCCCTTTAACAGCGCTAAAAAAAGTGTTGATAAAGGGTCACTTTTAACAACGCTTTTTTTAGAACTGATAAAAGTGCCCTTTATCATCATTTTTTAGTGCTGATAAAGGCCCCCCTTTATCAGTTCTTTTTTTAGCACTGATAAAGGGTGATGCTTCCCTTACCCGTTTTTGTAGTAGTGCCCTATACCTTTTGTTAAGAAGAAAGACGAATCTATGAGGCTGTGCATTGACTACAGAGAGATAAATGCAATAACAATAAAGAACAAGTATCCCCTACCCCGCATTGATGATTTATTCAACCAACTTCATGGAGCTCAATATTTTTCAAAGATTGACCTTCGATCTGGATATCATCAGTTGTGTGTAAAGAAGAAAGACATTCCGAAAACAGCATTTTGAACCAGGTATGGGTATTATGAGTTTATAGTAATGCCTTTTGGATTGACTAATGAAACCTCTGTCTTTATGGATATAATGAATAGAGTTTTCAAGGAATATCTTTATGACTTTATAGTGGTATTTATTGATGATATCTTGGTATAATCAAAAAGATATGAAGACCATGAAAATCACTTTCTCACTATTCTGAAAACCCTCAGAAGAAATGAATTATATGAGAAGTTTAGGAAGTGTGAATTCTAGATTCAAGAGATTTCTTTTCTTGTTATTGTCTCTAAGGATGCAATCTCTATTGATCCTTCAAAGACCAAGGCAATCCAAGAATGTCCAGCACCAATGAGTATAACTGAGGTACATAGTTTTATTGGTTTAGCAGGTTATTATCGATGTTTCATCCATAATTTTGCTTGATTGGAAAACCCATTAACCAAGATCACACGTAAAGGGGTTAAATTTGTTTGGAAAAAAGAGTGTGAAGAATGTTTTGAAGAACTGAAGAGAAGATTAGTCAATGCTCCTATATTGACTCTGCCATCGGGGAATGATAGTTTTGTTATTTATAGTGATGCTTCAAAGAAAGGACTTGGTTGTTTCCTTATGCAGAATGATAGAGTTATTGCCTATGCATCATGACAGCTAAAAATTCCCGAGTAAAACTATCCCACTCATGATCTTGAGTTAACAGCTGTAATATTTGCTCTAAAAATATGGAGACACTATCTTTATGGTGAAAAATGTGAGATTTATACTGATCACAAGAGTTTGAAGTATATTTTCTCATAGAAATAACTCAACATGAGGAAAATACGATGGATTGAACTAATAAAGGATTATGATTTCACTATACACTACCACCCAGGGAAGGAAAATATGGTGGAAGATGCTTTGAGCAGAAAGGATCATGGAGTTTTGAACAAGACGAGAGTTGAAAGAGATCCTATTTTCATGGATCTAGTAAAGATGGATATGGGAATAACCATGGAAGGTGAAACATCAATACCTTTTCAAATGGTTGCCAAACCATATTTAATAGAAAGGATAAAGAGTTCTCAGATTGATGATGAGGAGTTTCAAAAGAAGATTAAAGCTGTGAATGATGGGAGATTGAGTGACTTCATATATGAAGATGGAATTTTGAAATTTGGGAAGAGACTTTGTGTTCCTAACATACCTGATCTAAAAAGGGAATTGTTGGATGATGCTCATAGCTCCAATTTCTTTATACACCCTGAGAGCACCAAGGTGTATAGATATTTGAAGGAACATTTTTGGTGGGACAAAATGAAGAGGGAGATTGCTGATTTTGTGTCAAGATGTATGGTTTGTCAACAAGTGAAAGCTGGAATGCAACAACCTGGAGGAGTCATGCAACCTATTCCCATACCTGAGTAGAAATGGGATAATATTACAATGGACTTTGTCATAGGGCTACCAAAGACTCCTAGAAGTAATGATGCAATATGGGTCATTGTTTATCATCTTACCATGTCATCACATTTTCTTGATATAAGAGAATATTTACCACTTGAACATCTGGAAAGACTATATATTAATGAAGTTGTAAGACTCCATGGTGAACCCCTATCAATTGTTTCTGATCACGATCCCCATTTTACATCAAGATTCTAGAAAAGTCTTTAGAAGGCCTTGGATACTAAACTTCGTTTGAGCACTGCCTACCACCCTCAAACCGATGGACAATCAGAAAAGACTATTCAAACCTTAGAAGACATGTTGAGATATTGCTCACTTGACTTTCAAGGTATGTGGAATCAATATTTACCTCTGGTAGAATTTTCCTATAACAATAACTTTCATTCAAGTATTCAGATGGCACCATATGAAGCATTATATGGAAAGAGATGTCACACACTAACTTTTTGGGATGGTGTTGGTGAAAGAAAACTCGTAGGCCCAGAACTTGTTGAGGAAACAATGTAAAAGGTGAAGGTTATCCAAACCCACATCAAAGCATCCCAAAGTAGGCAAAAGAGCTATGCTGATAACCAAAGGAAGTATTTGAAATTTCAAGTAGGAGGCCATGTTTTATTGAAGGTATCTATATGGAAGGGTGTTATAAGTTTCGATAATAAGGGTAAATTTAGTCCCAGGTACATCGGACCTTTCGAAATTCTAGAACAAATTGGATTTGTAGATTATCGTTTGGCAATGCTTCTAAGTCTCTCCAAATTTCATGATGTGTTCCATGTATCACTGTTGAGAAAACACATGCCCGAAGCAACACATGTACTCACCTATGAGGAAATTGAACTGGAACCTGATATGTCTTATTGTGAAGAGCCTGTCAAAATTCTTGATACCAGAGAACAAGTGCTGAGAAACCGGACGACTCGTCTAGTAAAAGTTCTATGGAGAAACCATAAGATTGAAGAGACAACGTGGGAAATCAAGAAACTTATGATGAAGAACCACCAAAATATTTTTATGCAGTAATATTCTAGAAATTTCAAGGAAGAAATTATTTTAAGGAGGGGATAATGAAACACCCCAAGCTTCCATGGTACGTTTCCCTTTGAATAATGCAGTAGCTTGCGTTGTACGCAACTTGGAGTTTTAACACACCACGACCAATCAAACCAGCCGTTATGAATAGTAATACCCACTTTTTAAAATTTTATAAATTTTATTTTTCAAAATGGACTTCATTTTTGGATTCGGAATATCAAAATTATCTTAGGGTAAATTTTTTGGTATTTTTCTGAATACTTTTAATTTTTGATGAATAGTGAAAAACACTACGTTATTGTTTAAAACCGACTTTTTATTTAAACAATTATTTATTTTATTTTAATTTATTTTAGGTCAAAATATATACATAATACCTATATATGTTCAATGTAATTCATTGAATTCATTTTATAATAAGTTTAGATATATAAAATTTTATTGAACTTTTTACCGTCTTTTACCCACATTCTAGGAGCATTTACAAATTTGCATAAAACTTAATTTTACCACTTATATGAGTTGAATTTCAAAAATCCTAGAGACACGGTTGACATCAGTAAGTAAAATTTGGTTCAATAAGATGTAAATAATTTTTTTGTGAATAGTAACTTTTTACTTTTATTTACCACGGTTAAAAGTAAATAGGGTAATTAAGTGTAAAAATGATATTATAATTACCCTAAAACATGTCCTAATTATATTTTATAAGTGTAATTCTACCAAAAAAACCTTAGGAATAAAATATGACCCCCTTTGGTCCACTTGGATTAGATTAGGACATTTATTATTATTTTATTTAAAGAAGTGTTAAAAGTGTTAAATTCAAAGTTTAATAACTAAACCATTTTTAATATAGGGTTACACACAATATAAATTCGACTGTAAATATTAATTATAAATCTAAAAATATTTCCTACATAATGGTATTTTATTTATAATTTTTAGACATTAAATAATTTAATTTATTTATGACACAATGATGATGCAGTAATTACCTTATTAATGAAATATTAAAATAATTGATATTATAAATATCCAAATAAATATAAATTGAGACTTATTCTGAATTCCACTAATCTTATAGGTTAATATTACATGTTAGTATTGATTAAATAAATTTTATTCAAAGTGATAAAGTTTTTATGGCTTTCAAAAAAGTCAAATACTAAATAGTGTCAAAATTGACACAATTGAGTTTTTAAAACAAATACTATATTATTAATTGATATAATATTCCTAAAAATATAAGGTTAGTCCAAAGGACTTAGATAAGGTTATATATATTAATAATGAACCACTTTGGGTTCTCTTGTAAGTTTATAGTAAGTTTATTAACCATATAATATAAAAATACAAAGAGACATGATAAATGTCAAACTATTTAACTAAGAGTTAAATCTAAAATATAAGGTTAATATGGTGACCTAAACCTATCTAAAACCTATTGGTTGAGAGTTTTAAGACCCATACCCACCTTATTCTCTAAATAAATCATTTTTTATCTACTAGAATCCGAAAATGATTTTATTATAAAATAATATTTCAAGCTTTTCCTAAAGTGATCCTCACCTCTCATATAAAAGGTACTTCCCCTTCTCTTAATTTCACACCTCAAAAGCCATTTGTCTTGGCCAACCCCTAACCAAATATCCTCCCAATTTCCCTCACATAAACCTAGAGTCCTTACTTGGATCATAAATCCAACCTAAGACTACTGGAAATTCAGGCTATAGCCACAGTTTTAAACCGTGGCTATAGGTCCTCAAACCGTGAATATAGGTAATAGCCACAATTTGAGAAACTGTGGCTAAGTTTGGCGTGGCTATAGGCCTAGACTTATATCCACGGTTCCAAACCGTGGCTCTAGGTCTATATCCACGGTTCAAACTGTGTTTATAGGTATACACCCACGGTTCAAACCGTGGTAATATCTTTATAGCCACAGTTTAGAACCGTGGCTATACTAGAGGAGGGATACAGTTTATTTCCATGGTTAGAAACCGTGGAATTAGACCTTTAGCTATGGTCTGTAACAGTGGAAATATACCTATATCCACGGTTAAAAATTGTGGCTATAGGGTCTGGAAAACCATAAAAAATAGCCCCCACCCCCCTGCACACCCCCCTGTAATAGCCCACCCCCTGTAGACCCCTCCCTCCTAGACACTGGACACCCCCCCAGACAGACCCTGGACACCCCCCGGACAGACCCTGAACACCCCCCAGACAGACCCTAGACACCCCCCGGACAGACCCTAGATACCCCCCAGAGAGACCCAGGACACCCCCCAGACCCTGGACACCCCCCCAGAGAGACCCTGGACACCCCCCAGACAGACCCTAGACACCCCCCAGACAGACCCTAGACACCCCCAGATAGACCCAGGACACCCCCTAGACCCTGGAAACCCCTCAGACCCTGGACAGATCCCCTGGACAGCCCAGACCTCCACTCCCCTGGACAGCCACCCCCCACCCTCCTGGACAGACCCTGGAATCCCCCCAGAACCTGGACCCCCCCAGACCCCACTCCCCTAGACAGACCCCCTCCCACCCTCCTGGACAGACCCTGACCCCCCCCCCCCAAAACCTACGCCCCCAAGACCCTGGACAGGTCCCCCTGGACACCCCACCCCTTTCACCCCCTGCCAGTTACCCCCCTCCCCATGCCAGTCCCCCCTACCAGTCCCCTCCCCCTACTAATTCCACCCTCCCCCTACTAGTTACCTCCTCCCCCCTGCCAGTCCTGCCCCCCCAGAACCTGGACACCCCACCCCTTGCACCCCCTTGCCAGTTACCCCCCTCCCCCTACCAGTCCCCCCCTGCTAGTTTCCCCCCTACTAGTTCCCCCTTCCAGTCCTGCCCCCCCCCCCCCCCCCAAAAAAAAACCTAGACACCCCCATACCCCCTAGATAAACCCCCTAGATAGACCCTGGACAGACCCCCCGGACCCTAGACACCCCCCAGAACCTGGACACCCCACCCCTTGCACCCCCTGCTAGTTACCCCCTCCCCCTTGCCAGTTCCCCCTACCAGTCCCCTCCCCCTGCTAATTTCCCCCCTCCCCCTGCCAGTTCCCCCCTGCCAGTCCTGCCCCCCAGAACCTGGACACCCCACCCCTTGCACCCCCTTGCCAGTTAACCCCCTCCCCTACCAGTCCCCTCCCCCTGCTGGTTCCCCCCCTCCCCCTGCTAGTTCCCCCCTGCCAGTACTGCCCCCACCCAAAAAAAACCTAGACACCCCCCAGACCCCCTGGACAAACCCCCCCAGATAGACCCTTTACAGAACCCCTAGAACATGGACACCCCCCAGAAGCTGGACACCCCCCCAAACCCTGGAAAGATCCCCCTGGACCCCCCCAGAACCTAGACACCCCACCCCTTGCACCCCCTTCCAGTTACCCCCCTCCCCCTACCAGTCCTTCGAGAGACCAACCCAACAGAAAAGCAGATTTATGCATTGAAAAACCAATAGAAGCCCTTGATGACATCAAAGAAAACAGAAACTCTATTTATAGTAGAATGGTCAGATTTGAGTAACTCGATTGAGTAACTTAAACAGTAGTAGGGGAAATTAGAGGAGCAGAGAGAATCCTTGCATGCTTACCATGAAAAGATTCTTGCTCAGTTCGAGTGTCTGAAAAAACTGGAGAATGTGGAACTAGTTTCAAATAGTTTAGTTGCAGTTGAGATGGAGAATTCTGGTTTGGGTGGCATCCGGCCAAGATTATATGCAAAAAAATCAGTGAAGCATAAGGCTAAAGTGGATTCACCGGCATGTGTGCCTTCATATTTTAAAATCGAAGGCAAGTATCCTACTAGTGTGACTCGTTTTGGATGGGTCAAGTGGTGTGCCAATCTGATATTTAAGAATTCTCATGAGAATCTTGCACAAAGAAATGATGGAATGCCTTCGATATCTGAATTTAAAGATGAATGTTGTGCCACAGTGGAACATTTGAATCAATATAATGGATTTGAAGAACAAAATTTGGATGAAAATGGGGAGGACGGCAATGGTGAAGTGAAGGAGTGGGTGAATGACCCGAAAGTAATACTTGAAGTTCCTTCTACTGTTAAAGAAGTTTTGAATTTGAACTCGGGAATTAAGGCTGATGCAAGTGAAGGTTTTTCCCACTCACATTCTGAGCCAGGATTTTATGTATACAAGAGAAAGAGAGCTAAGGGAACCTTTTCCAGTAAAGGTGTTGATTCTCCTTCCAGGTGGTTGGCGAATAAGAAGAAGAGGAAACAAGGTGAATATGCAAGCCATAATCTATTTGAAGACATAGATGCTGACTGTTACTAGTCCTCATGTGGTGATAAGTATGGTTGTTTAATGGGCTGGGTGAAACCTGACATGGACTGGGCCTGGGATAAAAAAATTGTGCCTGGTCTGGTTTGCATGTGGACCGGCCTAGCCGACTGGTCCACTTAGCCTGCAAGCTTTTTTGGGTTTGTCTGTTCTTTCTCATCTGGAAATCATATTTTTTCTAATCCTAACCCATTCTGTTAATGTGGGCCCACACTACTGCCAATTATTGGCTCCACATGTATTCTTACCTGGTCTTTTACTGGTCCACTGAACTGTTTATCTCCTTGTAGTGTTGACAGGAAGGGTGATTCCATGGGCCTGTTTCCGATTAGAAATGCAGCCTTAGCATGACTGATTGGGAGAAGTTGAATTGGTGTTGGTGACAGTCTTATTCATTGAACAAAAGCATGTACAAAAAGAAGCAATTTTCAGTTGTAAGTTTTTCCTAGCTTTTTGGGGCCTAGTTTAGTGATTTGGTGGTGATTTTGGTGCTTGTGTTGTGCTTGGGTTGCTGTTATGGTGTATATTGTTTCTCTGATCTGTTCATTTTCTAGCTATTTGTACTTATGATATAAATACATAATTATGTGTCAGGTTTTGTAAGATTTGAATTTTTTTTAGTGTACCTAAAAAACCATTGAAAGAGAATACAATAGGGAATTCATCTAATAGATTCTGGGTGTGGGAAATTTTGTACTTGAATCTTTACTTGTCCATCCAAGCAGGTACCCAACTCTAACATCACCAAAAATGATGAACCCACACTAGGTAGGAGGGATACAATATCTCCACCTGTTCACATAAAAGGCAATGATTATAGCTTAAGCACTGAAACTAAGCACAATGTTGATCATTTTCTATAAGATGTGGTTGAACCCAGCTGCTCAGATATGATTTCTGGATAGAACCAAAAACCATCCCTACTGACTTCTACTGATACTCAAGAGATAATAAATGGGACCAGCAATCAGACAAATGGCTTAGGTTCCCTTCCCTCTGTTCAAACAATGACACAATCAAATATCACCAAGGTTAATTATGGTACTAAAGCCTTAGAATCTTTTAAATCTGTAAATGAGAACACACCTGCGGTGCAAGTTACTCTACAAATGCAGGATAACAGTGACTCCAGTGATCAGAAATAGTGTCCCACAGATGCTTTGGACACTGTCCAGGCACCCTATGTAACAGCTGCTTCTTCTGTGGAAGTGATTCCAGGTACGCTGCTTCCCACTTTTCCTCATTCAGCTACTCAAGATGTAGGAAAATACTGTAATGATCCATTGATTCCATGTAATTTTACCTATATGGAATCAACTCTAAATACTTCTCACCCTAATCACATTAAATATGTCAACAGTCCTAATGAGATGGAGACCACTGGTTGTCCTATAAATTCCGGGAGTCCTAATATTAGTCCAAATTCTGTTCAGGCTAAGACACAAACCAAACATACTAACATTGATAAAAAAGATGCCATAACACCGGAACCTGTAAAACATACAAAATCACTCCCTCGGTACAGGGCCCCTTGCTTATGTAGGCACTTCCTGAATCCACCAGGCAGAGGCACCTTACATCAGTTCTGGATGATGTCAAACAACAGGATATAGATGCTTCAAAGGACCCAGGTACTCCTACTCCTCATTCTATTAATTTACCTTTTGATGGTGTTCAATATGTAGATAATAATAATTGTTCTGAACAACCTGGTATTCTATTAAATAAACAAAACACCACTTCTTTGATTCTATGTAATACAAACAGAATAGACTCAATTATGAATGCTTCAAGAAATGAAACTACAAAGAAGAACCCTGTCACTACAAAAAATGAACAGGAACAGACCACTAACAATAACAATGCTCAAAACATTAGAAGGTCTTCTAGAAATAAAGGCTCTGGAAAGAAGAAAAAAGGGAGTTCTAACCCAAAAAACAGGTTTAAATGAAGATTATTTTTTGGAATTTTTAGGGTATTTCCAACTCTGACACATTCAATGTTCTAAAAATAATTTTTAACACTCACCATCCCATGTTATTTTCTATTGCTGAACCAAAAATTTATTATTTTCCTAAATACCCTCACTTGTGTCAACACAATTATATCTTTACTGGCACAATCTCAAATACCTACAATGTTGAATCTCTCTGTATTGTTTCGCACTCTTACAAAATGTTAACATATTTAATGTCTCTGATCAAATCTTTACTTGCAATTTTAATACTGATGGCATACACCTCTTTTGCTCTTTTGTCTATGCAAAAAATAGATACCAAGAAAGGAGAACTCTTTGGAATGACCTTTCTTACCTAAGCACTAATATTAATGACCCTTGGTTTATTCTTGGAGACTTCCATTCTCAACTCAAGTGAGAAAATTGGACCTTCTCATGCCTCTATTTCCATGAGAGAATTTAAATCCTCAATTGAAGACAACAATTTCATTGAAATTAACCTCACTAGTGCAAAATACAACAATCTCATGACCGCGGTGTGACTGCGGCGTGACCACGGCGTGACCGTGGCGTGACCGCGGCGTGACCGCGGCGTGACCGTGGCGTGACCACAGTGTGTTGGCCTGGTCCAGTGACATCCGCGGGGCAGCATCTTCCTCTTAGTTTCAAATAGGATGATATGGATGACATGAGAGGATGTTTTCTCAGAAGATTTAAAGAAATGAATGCTAATCTGTGATGACTAGAGGATTGGATGACCCCTGATATACCTAATTCGGTGAGGTTTGGATATCTAGCAATGTGTAGGAATACCTAGAGGAATACCCCATGGGATCAGAAAAATCACAGGTTACATAACATGTAATCTGACATTACTGGTACTGTGGGACCCCTGGGCCATGGAACTGGGCTTTTGGTTGGATTTAAATATCACATGCCATGTGACATGGTCACACAACATGGGACCCATCTTAAAAGTCTAACGACACTTAAAGAGTGTCTTGGTTCAAACAACCGTTTTAATAAAAAGAGGGAAACCCCCTAAAGGGATATAAAAAGGGTCAAGTACGATGTGTGCTTTATGACTAACAATGAAATCAAGTATAAGGAAAACATCAATTCAATAATGTTAAGCAAGGTATACCACTATGAGTTTTCACAGACAGCGCACCTCCGTTGGAGGGGTTTTATTACAAAACCATGACTTATTTATCAAACGAAAAAATTATCTTAACTAACACTTATTTAAGAATTGAAATTTAATATAAACATGAAAAATTAAAAAGGAAACTAAATGAAATTTAAAACATTATCGAATTAAATAGGCTAGGAGAGGGACCCTACCTCAACCTCAAGGCGCGTTTTCTTTTGATGACGACAACTCAAATCTTCCTTTTTTTCCACTTGCATGCATATGTGACTTAACATATATATAAGGACACCTAGCCCCTATGTACATATTTTCATGGCCAAATATGCACAAGGGGGTCCTTATATATATGTTTATACTTTCATATACCCCTTTACACTTACACACGTATGCATTTTTCATATCTATATATAAGCACACCTTGCCCCAATATATATATTCATACTTCCTTGAGTGAATATATATAAAGGGGGAACTTATATATGCATATGCCTACCTATGCATACACATGTAAGCCTCCATCAACGGCGACTCGAATCCACCTCAATGAAATCCAAAACACACAACAAAAATATAAGGAACCCAAAAATCAAAAAGACCTAATTAAAATTGGGCCAAAGAATAAAAACAGAATAAACCTTACCCAAATCTTGAACTCATTGTCTTCGATGGTGGTGGATAGAACCGGTCTTATCATAAGAAACCACCTATAAGAAAATAGTGGGAAAAGAAATGAGATATAACAACTTCTTATATATATGTGATCAGTGTGTCAATTGTACATGATAAATGATACATGAATCCATAACCAACAATGAACAAATAATATTCAAATTGATATGTACATACCAATACTAAATAACATGATCATTAATAAAGATCTTTATTTTTCAAACATCACCTTCAATTGCCTATTCAAAAATCAAAAATCACCAAAATATGAGAATAAAGTAAACCTCCATCATCACTTAAAAGCAAGAAATAGGGATTAGACATTATTTTTAACCTAGAAAATACATTCCTTGAATGTATAAAATACCTAAAACTATTAATCCCTATATCCTTCTTAATTTTCTATATTGAAACCTCATTTTTTAGCATGTTCTTCTTCTGTAATTCACCTTTATTCTTAGTTTATATAGGTTTATAAATTTTATAAAGTATATAATTTTTCTTCTTTTATTCTTACTCAATCCGCTTGGATTTTTCAAACTAGTTTGCTAATATGATTAGACAATCTTTTGGTGCATGATCTTCCTTCTTCTTGATTGTATATTCCTTCTTTGTAGAAACTATTTCCGAACATGCGATAATTGGTTCTTTCCTTTTATCTTTCAACAATTATTATTGTTATGGAATCTATGTCATAAATTCTTAATAATTTGGACTACTTGGTTTCCCTTCCACACACACTTTCAACAGCCTTTAGAGTACCCTTTTTAGGCTCCCTTTCAAACTCCACACTAGAATTGTCAAGCACTAGCCCACTAAAATATCAAATATTGATACTTAACCCAACACATTGATCTGAATGACATATTAGAAATACAGAAGCTCTAAATAACATATTTACTGATATAAAATCCTCATAATTAACTGAACACACTGACTATACCAACCACTATAGGTAAATCATTAATTTTGGTGTGGTCTTGGAACCAAATATGGTTCATCCAGCATCCATATCTAGAAACTAAATTCATCCATTTACTGTCTAAGTTCATAAATTTCACAAACTTGATAATGATCACCATCCCTTGATATGGATTTCACTCAAAAAGGACAAGTATGAATCTCCCCACTATAGTATTATTGATACCATCATCAATCCTACATACACATGTCTAGTGCCTCATATCAAATTATGATCACTATAGAAGATCCTAGACCAATAATCTCAACAAAATTTCTACATTTAAAAAATATCATCTTTCAAACACACATTATATCCAACAAAAACAATACATTAAAAGATATTAAATAGAGAAATCCAAATTATAGAAAAAAATAACAACTTTAGGAATACCTCATTAAGTATGGTACTAAAAGTCACTCCACCTAGGATGGATTATCCCAATAAAATAATATAGAAACCCACATCTCAACACATAAATGAAACCTATTTTCCCATCCCAATACTAAGGGAATGCACGCACATTCTTGATACATGAGAAATAGACCACATTTCATTTATTTTTCTAATATTGAGCTGAGATATTACTCATTCAATTTACTCTGTCACCCTCATACTGAGGCTCACCAACCAACATTCATTCCTACCCGGTTTCCATCCTTCTCCGTGCACCTTCCTATGAAATGGATTTATCTACATAGATAGATCATTCTTTCTTTAATATCTACTAGTAGGTGTCCAGATAAAAGGAAGCCACTCATGCCCATAATGAGTAAATAAGACCATTTAAAAACTAGAATTCCTTTATGAATAAATTTCATTTGAAGGATGGCATGAAATGAATAAACCTTTAAAATTTAGTGGCATACTCCATTACTGATTCCCATAATGATATAGCTCCATGAATCCCCAAAACATGCTCTTATTATGTAAATCTACCATAGCCTCTCATAGAATAGGGAATGAAACTCGATCCATAAAACCTCCTCATTCCTTCTTTTATGATCAAATGTATTTATCCATTCTGATTCATCTCCTTTTAATTTAGAAACTTCTAGTTTCACCCATATATCCTCTAGAGTTCCAATCCTTTCAAATAGGAACTAAACTTTCTTCAACATATTATAAACATCCTACGATCCCATGTCACTATTGAAAATTAGATACTGCTACTCCTAGAACTCATGGATAACTTAGAAAACCATTGATTTTCCTTTTCAAAGGCCTTGGTCAATGGATCAAAGTAGTTGTAACATAATATGAGGGAAACAACCACTTGATCATATTTCCCATGAGAACACAATGTCATCCTAATTAGATGCTTTGTTGATGAATTTTGACTCATCATCATCTCGTAATAACAACATTACTAATTAGAAACCCATCGCGCCACAATCCTAAGTATGCATTATTACCACAAAATCATGAAACTACCTTTAATCCTTACTTCATAACAAAATATAATTTCCAAAACACCAAACCCTAAGGTTTATCATAATAATATAAGGGTTACTATCCTACACACCAAGCATAACAACCAAACCCCACACATTCACCCTTGATAATAAGAAACCATCCACCCCCTTAACTGATCTAACAAACAACTTCCTAATAAAAATACACAATCAAATCACCCAGAAATCACCAAAATTTCCTATATCGAGAGTTTTACATAAAAACATCAAGAAAAACCCCAACAATAACCACCAACTTGAGGGATTACCACCAACCCAAACCCCCAAAGACAAATCAAAACCATACCCAATACATAGCCATCATACTCCAAATGCCACCCTAACACCTGAACTCAATTTCATGAAGAGCGATATGCTTCTACCTGCAAATGGTGAGACCACTGAGCAGAGGTCGTCGGGGAGGAGGGTGTCGCTATGGGAGAGTTCATCAGGGAGGAGGGTGCCACTGTGAGAGAGGGATGCATGGTGAGATATTCGGGGAGATCATCGGGAGGAGGATACATCGTTGGGGAGGAGGGTTGTGCGGTGATAGGGCTGCAAACTGGGGGAGGAGGAGGAGGGCTGCGGGGAGGAGGAGATGCCGTCGGGGAGGAGGGCTGCGCGGTGATAGGGCTGTGAATCGGGGGAGGAGATGAGGGCTGCAAGGAGGAGGAGATGTCGTTGGGGAGGAGGGATGCGCGATGATAGGGGTGCGAATCAGGGGAGGAGGAGGGCTACAGATCAGGGGAGGAGGAGAATCCCGATACAGCTTGAAAAAAAAACAATGCTCGCGGTGTATTATTGATTTAGCCACAGAGATGGAATTTAACCGTGACAATAAAAAAGCTATAGCCACGAACCTATAAAACCGTGTCTATAGGTCCGTGGATATAGCCCAAATTTTTAGTTGTTTAAGAAGCCCCTTTGATCAACTTAAAAGGAAACACCCGAAGAATAGGTAATAATTTCACCACCCTCTTTCAAGTTATTTTCTTCTTCCACTTCTTCTTTCTTTGATTCCATACCAAAATAATAACTAAAGTACCTTATACATACTATGATGTTATTATAAATATTTTACAACCATATTAATTATTCTATTTATCCTATAAATGACAAAGTCACCATACGTGCATACGTACGGCTTACCATCTACACGTCTTGGTGTATTTTGTTATTCAAACACTTCATTATTTTGGATGGGTATAATAATGAGTATAAATGATTTAAATAATAAATATAACATGTTAATGATTATGTATATATAATATACTATCCAATTACATATGATTTCACCATCAATATAATGATATTGTCGCTCGTGCGTACGTACGGATTACCGTCTCCACGAACGCGATGAGATTCATTCCCCATCACGATCATTAAAGAATAATTTTCATTTTATGATTAAAAATAATATTTATGAACATAATATAATTCTTTATATGAATCAAATACATCCTATCCATAATAAACATGGCTTACGTAACCAAGCATATAAAGGAAAATAAATCAGTTAACACCCGAAACGATGATACTACTGAAATATTATTAACAAAGCAATATTAGGGGATCATATACGATATCATATTTATGTATATAGTTATTGTCTAATTTAATAACAATGTTTTAACTATTATACATGAGGTTAACATACCATATACTAAGAAAAAGTACAAGGTAAGGGTTAATTCTACAATCTCTTTACTTATCCGAGGTTGTTAATACATAAGTATCTACTGGGACCTCTTTATCATTCACATTAGTGTTTTCTTAAAAATGTAATTCGAAACATTTTTACTATTTACTAGACTATGGGTTAAAGTCATTTATACCCTTATTTTACCATATATGTTTTGAAAGGAATCTTTCTATCGTTTTCCAAACAAGGTACTTTATGACCTTTTCGACAATATTAAGGTAAGAATGTCTTTTTTTAACTTATATGGAGGGTGCGGCTATTTTTCGCCGTTATAAAATCGTCAAAGCTTCCAATACAATATTATAAGAATATTTTAAAAATAAATGTTTTCATTTATAATTATACTACTTTTAAATGATTTCAAAATAGAAAGAGATATTTCTCTAAAAAAGTTTTGATTTCATCTATGTCAAAATACTTTGATGGATTTTAATCTTGCTTGAAGTTGATTTATTATGATACAAAACTTCCATATTGTATTGAAGATTTTGTGATATGTTTGACTGTAGATGTGTTATTTTTACACCATTCATGGTTTATGGATAAAGTATTGACATTTCGTATGCTAGTTTTAATACAAATGTTTATGTTATGTTTAAACCTTTTCATATGAGGAATGAATTGGACTTAGTAAGTGATGGGTGGGACCCTCTATAGCTCCTTGATGCATCGATAGGTCTCATGAGACAAACTAGTGTCTTGGCACAAGGCCTTGTCAAAATCTTATTTTTAGTCTTGATACAAGGCCTTGACTATGTGGGTATGAAGTATGGAATTATGCATTCCATCAATATGAAATTGGCTATTGATATTGCATGTATTTATTCGACTAGAAGAATATCCATGTGAATAAGTAAATGGAATTATTTGATTTATATTGGACATATTATTCAGAAGTTTATGTTTAAAAGGATTATGTTTTATTCTTATACATTGTATTAAATGTTTATGCTTATTTATAAAAGTTTCCGCCATATTGTTATTCTTATTGAGCATCTAATCTCACCCCTTTATATGTTTTATTTTTCCTAGGATGCGAAGAAGTTTATTATGACTGACCTATAGGGATAGTCTAAGGGATAGTCTAAGGGATATGAATGTGTTCAATGGATACAATGTTGTTGTTTTTTTTCATTTTATAATTTAATGTAAAAATTATTAATGTATCTAGTACTTCCAAGGCTACTAAACTGATTGGTCTTTTGGGATTTGATCCCTTATGATCATGAAAATGTTATGTAATAATTCACTGACTCTAGGTAACTGGGGTCAGGGTGTTACCGTAGCATTGGTCTTTTCTTTGAAGATGTGGTAGCATTACTTGATGGGTGAACGATTTACAGTCTACTCCAACCACAAGAGTCTCAGGTATATTTTCTCATAGAAGGAACTAAACTTAAGATAGTGGAGATGGATGGAGTATATCTAGGACTATGAATTTGAGATAGTCTATACTCCTAGTAAGGGGAATGTGGTGGCAGACACGCTTAATAGGAGGTCTGGTTTACAACTTCTGAGTGTGGAGACAAAGCAGTTAGCTGCGATACATATATCCTTTATGGATGATGATGGATCAACTTACCTTCATTCAATGACTATCACTCCTCCACTCTTATAGTGAGTCAAGGAGGCACAACTTGTGGATGTTGACTGTGAGGCCCGATGTGCTCAGTTATCCATAGGAAAAGCTTATGATGGATTTTTGATAGGTGGGGAGCACATTATCCTTTTCAGAGGATGCACCATAGTACCAGTGATGTTGCGGGAGGAAGTTTTGAGGGAGTTCCATACACCCCCTTTGGAGGTACATCTTGGTGTGGCGAAGATGTACTAGGACCTCCGACATCATTATTGGTGGCCAGTAATGAATAAAGCGGTGGAAGAGTTCATTTCACGATGCCTCACTTGTCAACAAGTGAAGGCTGTGCATCGGGTTATAGAAGTCTTGGCATAGCCACTTGAGATACCAGAGTGGAAATGAGATGGTATCTAGATAGACTTTATGAAAGGGTTACCACGCATGTCCAGGGGCCATGATTCTATTTGGGTGATCGTTGAATGACTCACCAAGTTGGCTCACTTACTACCTATCCAGGAGCAGGGATCAGTAGAGGGCTTGGGACGCCTCTATGTATAGGAGATAGTTCAGTTACATGGGGTGCCTTCAATGATTGTCTCAGACCGTGATGCACAATTTACATCCTGTTTTTGGAAGGGATTTCATGAGGCATTCAGGACTCAACTATGCTTGAGTAGAACCTTTCACCAACAAATGAATGGTCAGACGGAGCAAACTATACAAACCTTGGAGGACATGCTTCATGCTTGCATCCTTGATTTTGGTTTCAGTTGGAAGGACCACCTGCCACTGTTAGAGTTTTCATACAACAACAACTATCAATCCACCATTGTCATGACACCGTTTGAGGCCTTTTATGGTTGGCCATGCAGATCACCTCTATACTAGACAGACCTCGGGGAGTCAGTACTAATGGGTCCAGAGTTGGTATAGGCCACCACTAAGAAGGTGAAGATCATGTAGGAGTGGATGAGGACTACATCGAGAAGGAATAAATCATATGATGATAGGATATGTAGACCCTTGGAGTTCTAGGAGTAAGACCATGTGTTCCTTTGGGTCTCACCTGACAAGGTTTGCAGAGATTTGGCCAGGGCGATAAGTTATCTCTGAGGTTCATCAGACTTTTTTAGATTCTTATTAGAGTTGGCGAGGTGGGGTACCACCTAGCTCTTCCCTCACAGATGGACCAGGTGCATGATGTTTCCCACATGTCGCAAATGAGGAGGTACGTGTATGATCCATCACACATCATCGACTGGGCTAAGCTGGACATTGATGATGGGGCGATATTTGCAGAGTTTCTAGTGGAGATATAGGATCAACAAGAGTGGGTCCTTCATGGATGGTCGATTCCTATGGTGTGTGTTTGGTGGAAGCACAAGAATCTCCAGGAGAGAAAATGGGAGTGGGAGGCTCAAATTCATGCTCAGTACCTCCATTTGTTTGTTTAGCCTTGTTTTGTATTAGAAGGATTTGAATCCCAAAAGGGGAAAGTAATGTAATGTCCTGGAAATTCTGTGTAATTTTTTTTAAATTATATGGAATTATTTCAAGACCAAACGCTTTAACGACACTTTATTCTGAGGCCCGATGATCCCAAAATATAATATTGAACTTTTTTTAAGTTCATTTAAGTAAACATGTGAACAAGTTTTTCTAAATTTTAAACTGGTGCTTGGATAAAAAATATTAGGGCACCGTTGGTTTAAGAATTTTGGGATTCACCTAGAATGGACTTAACTTCAATCGAAAAGGGTCGACCAGAAAATTTAATTTTCGTACTTTTCAGAAAAAATAAAATATCTTAAAAGGTTATTTTATTTTTTTCCCAACCATTGGGCAGTTTCATGATAGCGCTGTGGTGTAGTGAAAAAGAGGCAATGATTCACATCAAGCTCATTAATGGATCGTAAATGTGTAGCATAATGACACATTAAATTTAGCACAACAGATACACTGTTTCATAAATAAAACTGCATAACGACGCGATGACGCAACGTAACAAAAATTCTATGACATGTTTTCTTTTAATGGGTTAACGTATTGGAGAAAGGAGGATCAATTAGTGGAATTTCTATGACGAACCTGCAGTAAGAATTCTCTCCAATGACGAATGATGAATGCCGGCGAATCGCTAGAGACTTCGACACACCTCAAAGAACGGAACCAAAAAGTGATGGATGCAAACTGAACTTGAACCCCCATAGACAGACCTCTTCAACAACGAACACCTTTGAGGTAGGGGTTTGTTTTTGTTTTAAGTTCCCCCATTATTTATTCTAAATGAATAACATAGATCAACCCATGAACAGGTTGATCCTCGAATCGCTTGTTCTTGCGGGAAGTAACTTTTATTGGGATTTTGCATTGGGATTATTTGATTAATTATGATAGAACTTAAATTCTATATCACATGTTTCTAAACCTCAAACATGGAGGGTGATAGCTAACAAAAACAAGGCCCGAGCCCCTCTTCCTTGTGCATTTTTTGCGTTCTCCATGACCACATATTTGAAGTGGCAACAAGGAGGATTCGAGGTCATCATAGGGAAGATGGCATCTCCTAGAGGCCGTAGGCGCAAGCAGTGTGAAGAACCCGCTGGAGCGGCCGCTGAGCTGCCGGTATCCATGCTGGTGGCTGGGGGACATGACACCATGCCACGTCGCACGTGGAAAGTCCGTGGTCAACCGACCATGGTGGAGGAGGTATCCTTGTGGACGACCCGCAGGGTAGGGGGCGAACGTGGCTTCCAGCCGCGTCTTGGCTAGGTAAGAGCTGATCTGCCTTAGTAAGCTAGACCCACCCCAGCGGGCTAGACTAAGGCCAAGATAGATCTGGGTTGGGTCGGCGGACCCGAGTTGGGTCGGTGGACCCCGGGTCGGGTGGGTGGATCGCAGTTTAGGTTAGTCTGACCGAGTTGAACTGGACCTAGACCCAATTAGCCCCTTTTCGAAAAAAACACCAATATCTTTCAAATCGATCATCCGATTGACGAGCCATTTATGGAATTGGAACCCTCATGAAGAGGCGGATCTTTTGAAATACTCTATGGAGGCTTTAATGGAATTTGAAAAATGATGAATGACTTGAGGAGTGGTTCTTCCAGAATCAAGCGCACTACATGCGTAAACCCTGTGGTTGGTTGAGACCTAAAGACTGCTGACAAGAGAACTTGTGTGGATCAGCTACGATGACCCAGTGGGAAGTGGATCTGTATGAACTGGTAGGCCCACAATGGGGAGTGGCTCTATGTGACCCGAAAGACCCATGGTACTCAACAGGAGGAGTACCTCAGTATGGACAAGGTGGGAAGCTGCTCTATGTGACCCGACATGCCCACGGTGGGGAGTGGCTCTGTGTAAACTATCATACCCATGGTACTCATTAGGTATGAGTACCATAGAAGTACAAGGTTAGTGGGAAATATATCTATCTGACCCAGCAGTTCCACTACACTCATTTAGGAGAAGTTCTCCAGTAGCCCAAGGTGTTCTGTGAAATGAAAAATAGTCTTACTTTCCTACTCTAGATTATACCTGGTGTGAGATATCTTGATTCTCAATTTTTTTATGGATTTCTTTGTGGTATTTTCATGTTGGTTTGGGGTTCCTACTGAGTATATTTTTACTCACCCCTGCATGGGCTTCACCCGCATGTGTTGTGTCTGGTGCAGACGATCGCCGCCTTGACGGAGGACTTGGTGGCCTAGGATCCAGTGGTTCCCAGTGAGACCAGGAAGCTGGGGCGTACTTATACGACTTCCAGAAGCTACTCTACACTTACCCATTAGGTGGGGTTTTCAGTGGATGACTTTTAGAGTTTCCTTGTACTTTCCTGTTTTCAGTTCATATTTTTTTGGGTTTTTATTCTAGCCCATTTGACCTACAGTTTGTACTTTTACTCAATGGTTATTTAGTGGATTGCATGTTTACCTTCCATATTTGGGATGTGGTTGTGTGTGCATATGTATAGGTACTCAGGAAAATGCCTCCCACTTGTAGTTTGACGCCTTCAGTGCCAGTTGCCAACCCCTAACATTTAGGAGGTGGGCTTGGGGGATGTCATGACACGAGCCCTGGGGGACGGGTCATGAAATGGGATAATTTAACTCCTAAGGATTCAATTATATTAAAGTATAAGAAATTACCTGATCATTCTGCATCAGAATAAAACTAATTCCATTCAATGAATCATCACTATAGATGGAAAAATCTCCATTTTTGGAAGGAATATCCAAAACTAGAGCATTCACCAATCTTTTTTTCAGTTCCTGAAAATAAACATCACAGTCTTCTGTCTAAATAAATTTAACAACTTTTCATGTTAACTTAGTTATAAAGCTAGATAACCATGTAATTTTTTAAAAAACCATCGGTAATATGCTACTAAACTAAGAAAAATACAAATCTCTATAAAATTTGTAGGTCTTGGACATTCATCAACCAATTTTGTTTTGGAGGGATCAAGTGTTATGCCATTATTATTTAGAATGTTCCCATGAAAATAAATATATTACAATGAAAAATCCCGTTTACTAAATTTCCCATATAACTTCTTTTCTTTAAGTGTTTGCAGAATAATACTTAGATGTTTTTCATGATCCTCATAACTTTTTGAATAAACCAAAGTATCATCAATAAAAAAACAACAAACTTATCCAAATATTCATGTAAGATTATTTTCATAAGATCCATAAATACAACTAGAGCATTTTCAGGCCAAAGGGAATAACAACAAACTCATAATGCTCATATCTAGTTTGGAATTATATTTTTATAATTTCACCCTCTTTCACCTTTAGCTGATGGTACCAAGATCTCAAGTCAATCTTGAAAAAAATACTAATATCCCTAGAACATATCAAACAAGTCATCGATATGAGGAAGTGGATACTTATTCTTAACATTAATGTTATTAAAATCTCTATAATCATGTCAAATCCTCATGGAACCATATTTCTTTTTAACAAACAAAAAAGGATCACCCCATGATAAAGTGCTAGGATGGATGAATCCTTTACCAAGAAACTCTTGAAAACTACTTTTTCAATTTTAGAAGTTTCACTTGAGCCACTCCATAAGGGGGTTTAGAAATTGGCTTAGCATCAAGAACTAAGTCAATGGTAAATTAAAATTTCTAATTAGGTATAACAATGGACAACTCATCAAAAAAAAAAAAAATTCAGTTATTCATTTACCACTAGAACATCATTAATTTGAATAGTTCCCTTATTTTCAATAATATGTACAAGATAAATTTCATTTCCATCTTCTAATATTTTCTTAGCTTCCTAATATTTTATCAATGGTATAGGTTCATTCTTGTATAAAAACTAAAAATGTTTCTTAAAAACAACTTCTTTATCTCAACAATCAATCCTAACATGATAAAAAGAAGTCCAATCCATACCCAGAATAACATCAAACTCTACCCAAGGAAAAAAAACAAGGTTTGTAGGTAATTTCTTTCCACAAAAAACAACATGAAGATTCTTACAATTCCTTTTTTCTTTAATATTTTTTCCTAGTGTTTTAACCATAAGTTATGGTTTCATTTCTTGAGGTGAAAATTTTAATTTACCAAAAAGTTTGTTATAAATAAAGGAATTTGTAGACCCAATATCAAACAAGACATTGTAAAAATCTAAGTAAACAAAAAATGCATCTGACACCACTTCATTGGATGGCCTAACATCTACTGATGTAGTTGTAAAGGATTTCACTACACCTTTATACTTATAATCTGGCTACTTTATATCATTAAGATCTTTCTTTGGGTAGGTATTTGTATAATGCCCCATTTCACCACATTTAAAACACTTTACAATTTTCTTATCAGAATTAAACTTAAGATCATTTTCATTGAAATATCAGGACATATGTCTAAACTTACCACATTAAAAACACTTATTGGATTTGTTAAGGCATTCCCCAGGGTGCTTTTTACTACACTTCCTACAAAATAGAAATTGTATTTTTTTACCTTTATATTTCTTTGATTGATTCTTACCCACTTACTGCAATCTGGACCTTTTCTTTTTCTTGTTGTCAAAGTACACATGATCATAAAAAAACTCCATTTCTACCCTCTCATCACATCATAAAATTTTCTCATAACTTTTTAATTCACGAGAGGTCAATTCCCTTCAACATATTAGCTTCAATCTTGAGTAAAAATGATTGATTTTACTATCATGATCCCAAATAAGATTTGAAGCGTACCTTGAAAATTGAGTGAAGTTTTCTTTATACACATCCACTGAATCTTACTCCTTTTGTTTCAATTCCAATAATTTCTTTTCCATCCTAAGTTGAACCACCTAAGGAAAATATTTTTCAAGGAACAGATTCTTAAATTCATCCCATTCCAAGGCATCAATCTCCTCACTATCCCTGATATTATTGACCATTGACCACCACTGGTTAACTTCAACTTCAAAATGATAAATATAAAAACTAAAATTTTGATTATTTGAACAACCTATGACATCAAATATCTTTTCAGTGGGTTTAATACACCCTTTAGGCACCACTAGGCCAGAAGATCCACTGAAATCAAGAGGGTTTTGCCTCATAAAATGTTCCACCATCATCATGTTTCTTTGTGGTAGATCTGGTTGTTCTCTTACATGGATTCCACCACCATTTATATCCTAATTTAATTGAGTAATTAATGTTAAAAAATTATCAGTTCCAATTCCCACCATTCTAGGTTTCAGATTTTGAAAGATATCATCCTCTCGATGCCTTCCTAATTCATCTTCCCTATTTATTATGTAGAAAACCATTCCAAACATACATACCTTATATAAATCCACATGGTAATAATTAAATGAAATATAATTTCAAATTAACTATAAGGTAAAAATAATTTATGGTATTATATCAACATCATTCAATCCCCTAAATTTATCTAAACCGTTCTCTGATACCAACTATAAGGTCCCAACCTTAAACATTACGTAATATAGTAAATTCTTTTAGAATTCACTTTATTACATTCCCAAAGATATTTTCAATTTAGAGTTTTAGAGAATTAGGACATAATTCATACATATCAACCCACAAACATACAAAGTGGGTATTACTAAAATAGTATCCATTTTTTCCTTAATATAAAAGTTTTTAATAAAACATGAAATCTTTTCATGAAAAATCTTCACAATATTCGGCTCGGATTCTTATTTTATCTTACCCATCCTTAAAAACTTATGTAAAACATTTTAAAACTTGGGATGAGCACAAAAATATCATTAAGGGACATAAAAAAAGAAAGAAATAATTAGTTCATGAATACTTATAAATATATGAAATCATTTTAACAAATACATACTTCTCACCCATAAAGTATCATATACTTTGTGAAAACAAGAGATTTCCATAAAACATAAAAAACATAAATAAAACCATAAAAGTAACGTGGGGAATTACTTACTTAATATTGAAACCCTCATAGCTAATATATGATTTGTAACCCTCACGTCTCCCTTACAATGTAACCAGCACGACTACCTTATGATGTAACCCCGACGACTACCTTATGGTGTAACCATTGCAGTTACACTTGGAATAACCATTATAGTAAACTTACCACATAAACATACCCAGTGAATTATAGGGAGATATATGTTCCACCCTTCATCATAAATAATTCCCAAGAACCAGATCATAATCATAAAACATGAACACTTGAATCATAAAAAAATTTATTGAGGAAAATCACTTATTTTAAAAGAATACTGCACAAATTAAATGGAAATACTTTTATATGTAAATAAAAATGTAATATTGTAAAGAAAAAATCAAAAAATTAAGGCATCATGAAAATGGTATAATCTTCTCATTCCTATATTTTAAGAAGAAACATTGTTTTTTAATTTTTTAAAAAGAGATATTAAAGAGTATTTTTAAAAAGAAAGTCCCTTACCTTGGGTTTTAATTACTTAAAATGTGTAAAAACCTCCTGTATAGTGGTTTAAATAGTATTATTAATTTATTAAATAAATATATCCATATTTATAATACCTTATATGATCTTTTCATCATATATTTCCACCCATTTATTGATAATATTTTGTTATTTTTATTGTTTTGAGTGTGTTTATTTCATGGTTTCCATGGTTGGTTCATTATGAGTTTTCGTGTTGAATGGAAGAAAAACTCTAGAAGTAGAAATAAATGATATTAACATGTTTCCATAATTTTAAATGATACCATATATCATTTTTTTTCTGATATGAGGATGATTCATTAGATAAAACATTAATGAAAATGATTTAATTTATTTTGGTGATTTTTATGACCATCATGAACTTTTATCATTTTATTTAATATCATGCTTATATATTGGTTACAAATTATATAAATTATAATATGAATACTAAAATCTTATTTAACCATAATAATGGTTTTATGACCAGCCTTGAAGGTCGTAAAAGAAAATTAAAACACATCGTCCATGATGATGGTAAATCGCCACATCATGGAAAATGTTTTGATTTTTTAGAATAAGAGGAGAATAAGAGAGATTTTGATGATGGAAATTACATTAACACAATAAAATTATAGTATATATAAGATAATGGAATTATCATGTAACTTGGATGAGGGTAGGTGAGGAGATAATAAGAAAATAAAAGAAATATAAAATAAATATAAATGAAAATGAAAGAGGATTTTACCTCTTGAACTTCTTCTCCTTGAGAACCTCCTTAAGGCACTTGGTTTTAGAATTTTGGTGAGACCATAAGTTCTTGGATGAGGGGAATAGTATTATTAAGGTAATTGGGTATAAATTAAACAATCTACAAGGCTATGGAGTTGTGAGGTGAAGAGATGGTGAGAGGACATATTTATAGTGGAGGAGAGAGGTGTTTTTTGATTATTTTATTCACTAGTTTATTATTTTGGCTCAAGAATATTAATAGTTTGAAAATTATCACTAAATATATTAAAATAATGAATTATAGTTTTATATTTTGGGCTTAAATTATCCATACATCATCTATGACTCAATAATTCATGAATATGTTAAATACTGTAAATTATTGTATTTCACTATTCAAAAAAATTCAACTATTTTAGAAAAATACAAAAAATTCACCCAAACATTTTTTGACATGTAGAATCCAAAAATGAACTCCATTTGATGAAAATAATTTTCTAAATATGATAAATTTAATTTTTAATTAAAACTATCATTTATTTTAAAAATATTGTTTTTAAAATTACAATTGATTTTATGACACTTTGAAAAATTAATTAAGGTCTCATAAAATCATCGTATAATCATAAGACAATAAAATATTAATTTATGAATCTATTTTAAAAAGATAAATTTTCTTTTAAATCATTATATTAATTATAAAATTTTAAATAAAAATTTATGTGTCACAAAAATACCAACACTTAATTTATCATTTTCAAAACATTTATTTACTTATTCTATGATATAAATATACCATATTCTAACTTATAAGATAGTTAAATTTTATTTAGACTTTCATATGTGAGGTTACTATTCTATTTGTATAGATTCCTTAATTTCTATAAATACCACTTATTTCATTATACATTTATAATGAATTTTACTATTTAATTCCAGAATGAAAAAAAATTATTTTATAAGTACCTAGGTTGTTACAATAGAAGCTATCTCAACCTAGTATTTACCAAGTGAAAGAGGAGGTTTATAAGTGAACCTGAACATGCACAATTCAAGAACAATGCATGCATGTCATGCAGGAGGCAAAAAGGTGTATATCCTCTCATATGTGGGGTGAAACAGGGGGCTGGAGGGAATACACTAACTCCCAAAAATATTTTTATGGGGTAAGGGAGAAGCCTATATAATTAATCATCTAATTTTATAATCGATGCAGAACTTAGTGTTTTGTGGAACTGTTCACCTTCTTAAAAGCATAAAAAATGAACAATGATGCACTGTGTGTCTCATAAAAAGAATTCATTTATTTCATCTATGTGTAATATTATTCCTCATTCCAAAACCCTAGTTCTAAACTATGTCTACATGGTAAGTTGATAAACTATCCATAAGGTGAGAAACACTAACTATGAGCAAGGTTCTACCATAAGGTTCCACATGGTAGATGGAACAACCTCATACCTTGATTGAATAACTTTATGATAAGAGATAATGAAATAAAATGAGTGGTTTCATGAAGAAAATTTCACCTACTATGGTATGAGCTTACCACACGATGAACATAGTGACTGTGCATGCCTATTTATCACACTGCAATTTACTATTTTATTTCACCCTTACATCACTATGTTAAACTAATTTTGTATTGTAAATTCCAATTATTATAAAAAAATTTAATTCATGATTGATTCAATTATTTTGTGTTATATCTATTGAAAAGGGTAATTTCACTTGTTTTTATGATTTTATTTTAGGTGGAGGTGATTCAGAGGATCCAGAATGAAGTTCAAGTAAAGCGGCCCAAACTGCACAGGAGCCCAAGAACCCATGTGTACTTAAACGAACACTGCAACTAATCCGTGCAAAAAATTAGGCTGAAATTTTGTGTACTGGTCCAAAATTCATTGGTATACAACTCTTATGAATACACATAATCCAAATTCATCTATTAATGGGCCCATATAAACTGATCTATCCAAGAAAAGGAATCTACTTGAAGTTAAAAGAGGTGTTTTGTATTTTGGATATATATAGAGCTGTGATCCTCCAAATGATGCCAAATTTTTGGTAAAGATATTAAATAGGTGTAATTTTTTTTAAAAAGTTATATAAGACTGTATGGATTCCAAAAACCATGGTCCAAGTGGTTTTATGAAATCTGGGTGTGTAAAACCACCTTCCACTTTTCCTATACATTGGAACCTTGGGCACCCCATTTACAAGTTTAACTAGGAAGAAAATATCTTCCATTATGGAGAACCAAAGGAGTCCTATACTCATAAAAGATTTTCTAGAGTCCCCTATCCTCATAGGGGGATCAAGGATTAAGGTGAAGTTCCACCCGAGCGTCCTCCTCCTCTCGATGGAGAGCTAAACGGTGGATGGTTATTTCGAAAGAGATACACATACTTGGGAGGGAGTTACGACACTTATTATTCTACTAGTTTTTGTAATTTTTTTTTTAATTATTTCACTTATGTTTTATCCTAATGTTCTTCTCCTCTGAATTCATTTCTTTTTGGTTTAATTAAGTGAACCACTTTTCATTTCAACACCGATTGGGTTGAAATTTCATGTGGGAATATTAGGTTGCCCCAATTGTACAACACAATAATCCTCTTTAACTTACACATAATTGAGATATCAGTATGATTTTTCATCCCTCATTCTATTATTGATATCCAAACCTTGAAAACATGATTGTTGTGTCAAGGGGTTGTTCTTTGTGTGTGATTTTAAGAGGCAAGAGGGTAATTGAGATCTTGAAAACCCTCAACCAAAGGATTACATTAAACCATGTATATTTTTAAGAATTATTAACTAACCAATATGTATAGTGAAATTTAAATTACCTCATTCTATCATAATCCTAAAAACACTACCTTCCTTTGTCAACTATTAAACTCTTTAATTAAGTCATTTTATTTTTAAAACTGTTTTCAAAACCACCCATCTATTAGTCATATTTATTAAAAATACACACTTTAAACCTCCAAATATCCTTTATATATGACCTAGGGTATATACTATACTATAAATAAACTTTAAAAACATAATAAATTTGACATGTCATGACAACACGATCAAATTTTGGTGCTGTTTCCGAGGAGCGCTTTGGTTTTTAGTGCATGTTTTTAATAAGTTTTTTTTGTAATTTTTTTTGAATATATATTTGTTTTATATTGTAACTTTACATATATTTTTGTGTTCTAATTTATTTATTGTGTAGGTTCTATGAATTATGTGTTTTACTCTAGGAGATTTACCTCCTTTCTAACCTGAACCGGAGAGGATCCTATGTCAGCGACACCGAGTCACACAGGAAAACCCTTTGAAGGAGGACACACAACACCTTGAGACTTTTCTAAACCCCTCTTCTTATATAACCAAACATGAGATTAAAAGAAACATGCATTATATGTATTAAAATAACCAAAAATTAAAATAACTAACCCATTTGATGCAGAGATCCACCCCTCATACATTCAAGTACAAGGAAAAACACCTAATTTTAAAATTAAATATGTTTTAATTCACTTATTTCCAAGATTCCATGGACTCATGGGAGAATATCCACATGATCACTTAAAATAATTTCATACTATGTGTTCTACATTAAAACATTCTATTGTGTATGAAGAATAAGTAAAGCTTAGGGAATTCTCCTTTTCATTAGAAGATACTGAAAAATATTGGTTGTATTATGTTGATTCCCCTATTAGAGGTTGAGCAGACATGAAACACCTTTTTTCTTGAAAAATATTTCCCAAACTCTCAAACTATAATTATAAGGAAAGAAATTTGTGGGATAAGAAAAATTTTAAGGGGAAATACTTCATGAATACTAAGAATGATTTAAAAGTTTTTGTTCAAGTTTCCCACACCACCAAATTAGTGATCAAATTTTAATAAAATATTTTTATGAAGGTTTAGTTACTATTGATAGAAACATGATTGATGCTGCTGTAGGTGATGCAATAGTTGAAAAAACCCCAATTATTATAAGGAACCTCATTGAGAACATGGATAGAATACACAACAATTTGATTCAAGGTGTAGTGTACCCATTCGAGGTGTCCACAAGGTGTAAAGTTATGGGTCTGAAAAGAAAGTGGACACAAATTTTGAAGAGGGAAAGTAACCTTATATGAAAAATTTATATTTACTAAGGGAAATCCCAATATAATCCTCCTATCCATCATGATATTTATTATGCTGACACCCATTATTATAACAAATTCCCTCAACTGAGAGAAACTTCTAAGATTTGTGAGGTAATATTTCTAGGCCACCCCTATAACCAAACCATTAGGAAAGAACCATTATATCCATCCAACCCTGGGTGGAAAGATAACCAATCCTATAGGCAAGAGTGGGTATTCAAACCAACCTCAACAACTATGAAACTAACCAGGGTAGAGTAGTCATCCACCACCACCCATAAATCCTTAGCCACCATAAAGGCCTTTACAATCACCCCCTCTAAAACCCGAGTATATCCTATAATAAATGATGAAACAAATGTATAAAAATAACAACCAATTCCAACAAACCACCTAAGCATCCATAAAAGACCTAAAAACCCAATTAGGCCAACTCGCCAACTCAGTGGGGGAAATATAAAGTCATGGGTTGGGTAAACTACCCTCTTAACCACTAGTTAACCCTAGAGATAGGGTAAATGTTAGCGCCATCACCCTTCTGATTAGTACACAACTTAAAATCCAAATGAACCCTCCATTATAGTCATCCCCTCCTGAGGAAACCACCATCCCAACCACTGAAAATGGACCAAATAAGGAAAAACCTTATCCTGAGATAAGACCTGTCAAAGGAAAGAGAGTTTAATTTGATGAACCACCAAGACAAACCATTCCTCTTACATTTCCACAAAGGTCAACCCAACCAAGGAAACCAAAAGAAACTAAACTTGATAAATAAATCTTGGAAATTTCAAAAAAGTGTGGGTCAACATCCCCTTGATCGATGTTGGGAATCAAATTCCACAATACACAAAGTTTATCAAGGATATGTGTACACACCAAAGGTGACTTCTATGTGATGAAAATGTGATCTTAGGGAAGAAATTATCAGCCTTTATTGAGCCATTACTTCCAAACAAATTCAATGATCCTGGAACATTATATATTCCATGCACCATAGGGGAGTATTTATTTTCCAATTCTATGCTTGATTTGGGTGCTTCTATAAATGTAATAACTCACTTAATTTTTGATTTATTGTAGGTTGGGGAATTGAAGACCATGAGAATTTTTGTTCAACTAGAAAATTGGAGTACAACACACCCCATTGGTGCGTTATAGGATGTTCTTGTGTGGGTGAAAAATTTAATTTTTCCTGCTGATTTTTATGTGCTTAAAATGGAAGATGATGGGATAAATGGATATGCCCCAATTATATTGGGGAGGAATTTCTTGAAAACTTACAAAACCATAATTAATGTTCATAATGGTACATTATCTATGTATTTTGGTGGTGACATTGTCCACTTCAACATCCTTGAGGCCATGAAACACCCCTCATAATTCCTCAATTTCAGTTAATTATATTGATGTACTCCCTTCCCCTGAAAAAAATTCATTTCTTTACCCTATTACCCTTTCCGAGTTTTCATCATTAATAGAAATTCTAGGTAATGAATAATTCATTTAATGTTTTAGTGGTCTAGAAAAATGTCATTAATGTTCGTTAATTGATGATTTCTTGAGTACTGAGGATCCCATGACCATAGATGATACTTCTAAGCTTGTAAAATATCATTCCTAATTTGAGGATGTTACCATTGAGCTGTTATATAAGATCAGTGACCTCTCAATTTTACATTCACTCCCATTAATCCAGAATTTCCATGAATTAAAACTTAAACGACTACCTCAAAATTTGAAATATTCATATCTTGAGAATGGAAACAAGATTCCTTTAATAATTGCTAGTTCACTTCCTTAATAGCATGAATTGAGACTACTTTAACTTTTGAGGGAGTATAAACAAGAATTGGGATGAGCACTTGCTGACATTATTGGTATTATCCCATCAATTTTTACACATCATATATTATTAAATGATGTTGCTAAACCAGCGAGGAAATAAAAACATAGACTAAACCCAAACCTTCTAGATGTCATTAAAAAGGATTTTATAACAATTATTGGCTACTAGAATCATTTACCCCATCTCTGACAGCCAATGGATCAGTCCAGTGTAGGTAGTTCCCAAGAAAACTAGTCTTACTGTAATTAAAAATGAAAATAAAGAATTGGTTCCAACCTGTGTGAAAAATAGTTGGTGTGTCTATATATATTACCTCCGAATAAGACAACACTCTAGGAATGACCATTTCCCATTGCCGTTCATTGACTAGATTCTAGAGAGGCTAGAGGGGAAGTCCCACTACTATTTTATTGATAGGTATTCTAGATAAATTCAGATCTATATTTCCCTTGAGGATCATTAAAATACAACCTTCACTTTCCCCTTTAGAAAATTTTCATATTGGAGGATGCCATTTGGTGTGTACAATGGTCATGGTACCTTCTAACCATGCATGGTTCGTATTTTTTCGAATCACCTAGAGTATTTCATGGATTTTTTCATGGATGATTTCACTGTATATAGTTCCTATTTTGATCAATGTTTGAGTAGTATTGGTTCTATCCTACATCACTGTATTGAAAATAATATCGTATTAAATTATGAGAAATTCCATTTTATGGTGTGACATTTTATAATTATTAGAAATGTCATTTATGGGGATGGTATCTAAGTGAATAAATCAAAAGTGGATGTCATTTCTTCTATACCATTCACCAAAAATTTATAGGATGTGTGGTCTTTCTTAGGTCATGATGGATTTCATTGTCATTTCATTCCTGACTTTATTAAGATTGAATTCTCCCTCTCCCTCTTACTCCCAAAAGAAAAAAGAACTTGTTTTTAAGAAAGAATGTGAGGAATATTTTAATAATTTGAAATGGTGTCTCACATCACCCATGGTAATCAAACCAAATTAGTGGGATATACCATTTTATCTCATGTGTGATACCTCCAACTATGCAATTAGGAAAGTCTTATCACAACGGGTTGATCAAGATCCACATGTCATAGCCTATGCCTCATGAACATTAGACCCTACCCAAGAAAACTACACAAAAATTGAAAAATTATTCATTTCCATTTTGTTTTTTGTAGATAAATTTAGGTAATACATTTTAGTGTCCAAATTCATTAAGTTCTCAAACCATGCATCCCTTTGGTATCTCCTTAAGAAACTAGAATCCAAACCACATATCATTCGTTGGATGATCATACTTTAGGAATTTAATCTTGAAATTAGGGATAAAAAAGGATCATATAATGTAGTGGTTGACCATATCAGTAGGATACTTCCATACTTGGACATTAAATCATCCCCATGTATTCCCATAAATTACATGTTTCCTGATGAGAAATTGTACCTTGTGAAATATTCTATTCCTTGGTATGATGAAATTGTAAATTATTTGGTAGAATCTTGAATTACTACTTATTTTAATCAAAAAAAGTTGACCATATAAAACATGAGTCACATTGGTACATTTGGTATGAACCCTACCTTTGGTGCACATGTAGTGATCAATTCCTCAGACGATGTGTTCCCGATAGTGAGTTTTAGTTTGTCCTTAGGTTCTTCCACACTCTTTCTTATTGGGGCCACTTTGGTCCCCAATGGATTTATCTTAAGGTCCTTGATTTAGGTATCTTTTGGAGAACATTACTTTGGGATTACCATGATTTCTGTAAAGATTTTCTCCACTTTCACTGAGTACCTACTTCATATCACCCACAAACCAATAGTTAAGATGAGGTGTCTAATAGGGAGGTAAAACAGATTCTTGAAAAAATGTTTCAATCCAACAAAAAATATTGGAGTCTTAGACTTGACGATTCATTATGGGCTTACCATACTACATTTAAAACTCCCATTGGCATGTCACCATATCAAATAGTTTTTGGAAAGAGTTTTCACCTACCTATTGAGATAGATAACCATGCCTATTGGTCCATTAAACAGTGTAATTATAATATTTATGGTTTAGGTGCTCATAGGAATTCATATATTTAAAATCTTGAGGAAATGAATAGATATTCTTATGATAAATCACAAGTCTATAAGGAGTAAACCAAGGCTTCCCATGTCTGTCTCATCCTTCACCATCAATTCAACATTGGGAAGAAGGTCCTTTTTTTTCAATGTAAGGATGAAATTGCCTCTAGGTAAGCATAGTTACTACTAGTTTGGCCCATACACTATTACAAATGTTTATTTATTTGGTGTTGTTCAGGTTCAAATGAAGAAACAAAACAACCCTTCACTATCAATGGGAAACAATTGGATCACTTTCACAAATCTATTCCAGAGTCCCCGATGGAGGAAATCCAAGTTCAAGGATCATCCTACCAATGGAACCCACCAGGTTTTATACTTCCATCCCACATTCTCTTTTATTATAGTGAGGACACTACACACACTTGGTGTGGGGGGATGGGTATATTATTGGGTCAGTTAGGAATTTTCATCATCTTTATTCTTTCTATTTTTTTCTTAATGAATAGTATTGTTACTCCCCCCTCATTCCCCCCTTACTTTTGTGTAAGAATATTCAATTTTTATGCCCACTTAATCATATAAATTATTTAAATTTCATGAAGAATTTATATACTTCATGTTGTTTTAAAATTTTAAAAAAATCACTGATAAAATGTTTGTTTTATCATTAATTTAACACTAAGGTATGACTTTTTCTAGTTAAATGATTGTTTTACGATGATATAAATGGTCGTATCATTTTGAAATCTTTGATTAGAATGGTACCCTTTGTGTGAGTATTTTGTGGGAAAATTGTGTCACTTAATATCTTCACACATTTTTGCATCCAACCATGAAGTATTGATTTTTCTTACTTAATAGAAGGTAAATATAAGTTAGATTAATATTTTTTAACTTTTTGAAATGATTTTCCATATTTTCTTTACTTATTATATCTTTTTCATTATTGTACTGGATTGACCTATGCATGCCTACTTATTACCTGATTGTTGTACGTCCTCAAAAAAATTATAATAAAACATTTAATAAAAAAACAAATAAAAAATAGAAACAAAAACACAAAAAATATGCGTTGTGTCTTGGGAAAGTCAAAAACCACTCTTCCTTGATATTTTATCTTGTTATAATTAATAAAATTAGTGTCGTGAGTAGATCAAATAAGGGTTGAGTGATGAGTGTGAGATTTATTCTAAGTTCAAATTTTGAAAATAATAATAATAATAATAAATTAGTAGAGTAATGAAATGTATAACATATAGGGATATCTAGGTCAAGGGATTAAGGTTTGACTTCTAGGAATGCTTAAGTGAGTGGGTCTTGAAATTTGATTGTAAAGGATCTAGGGCAGGTTCATTGGATAGAATCATTTAAGCATAAAATTTTAAAATAACCTATATTTATTAGATAGAAATTGTAAAGAATAACATGAAATGGTTGTCACAAACACATGTGAATATTTAGTGACATTTTTAAATTTTTAATTATTTTCTCAAATTGTTACCATTCATCTCCTTGAATTTTATTTTCATACAATTTATGATACATCTTTTTCTATGATCACTGAGAATAACTTCTTGGTGTGGTTTTTTGCTTTGATCACATTACTACTAGGAATTAAATATTCAATTTTAAATCTTCTTGAAGTTGGGAATATCTTCATGAATAATTTTTGGAAATGTGACTTTTCTCAGGAGTGCAAATGTTTAGGCATGGGGGTGTGATTTCACCGTGATTCACTATTTTATCTCACCCTGAAATCACTATGTTAAACTGATTTTTTATTATAAACTCTAATTATTATAACAAATTTCACTTTATTTTTGATTAAATTATTTTGTGTTATCACTTTTAAAAAGGAAAATTTCACTTGTTTTGATGATTTCATCATAGGTGGAGGTAATTCAGAGGATCCATAATGAAGTTCAAGCAAAGCAGCCCAAACTGTACAAGAGCCCAAGAACCCATGTAGACTCAAATGCACACTTAAACTAATATTTGAATCTAATTGATTTTAAATTTTGTGTTATGGTCCAAAATTAATTGTGATATAACTCTTTTGAAGACACTAAATCCCAATTCATCCATTAAGGGGCCCATCTGAATCAATGTATCCAAGAAAATGAATCTGCTCGAAGTCAAAAGTGGTGTTCTATATTTTAGATATATATAGATCTATGGGCCCCCAAATGATGCCTAATTTTTGGTTAAGATATTAAATAGGTGTAAAAATGTTTTTATTTTTAAAAAAATAAATATTATACTTTTTGGATGCCAAAAAATACGGGCCAAGTGGTTTTATGAAATCTAGGTGCCCAAAACCACCTCCCACTTTACCTATAAATTGGAACCTTGGGAACCCCATTTGCAAGTTTGAATACGGATAAAAGATCTAGCATTATGGAGACCCAAAGGAGTCCTCTCCCCATCCAAGAAGTTCTGGAGTCCCCTATCCTCATAGGGGATCAAGGATGAAGGTGAAGTTCCACACGAGCCTCCTCCTCCTCTCGATGGAGAGCTAAACAGTGGAAAATCATTTCAAGGGAGCTACACATATTTGGGAGGAATTTTAGACACTTTTTATTCTACTGGTTTTGTATAATTTGTGTGTGAATTAATTCACATATGTTTTATCCTAACATTATTCTCCTCCGAATGCATTTATTTGGTTTAATTAAGTGAAACACTTTCCATTTCAACACCGATTGGGTTGAAATTTTAAGTGGGAATCATGGGTTGCTCCAATTGTAAAACACAAGCATCCTATTTATCTCACAAATACTTGAGATATCAATATTATTTGGAATCCATCACTTTATTATTGATGTATAAACCTTGACAACATGATTATTGTGTCAAGGGGTGGTTCTTTATACATCATTTTAAGAGGAAAGAGGGGAATCAAGATCTTGACAACCCTCAACCAAAGGATTTCATTAATCCATGTATATTTTTCAGAATGATGAACTAACCAAGATGTACAGTGGACTTTAAATGAACTCCTTCTATTATAATCCTAAAAACACCACCTTCCTTTATCAACTATTAAACTCTTTAATTAAGTTATTTTATATTTAAAACTGTTTTCAAAACCACACCCTCTTAGTCATTTTTATTTAAAATACACACTTTAAATCTCAAATGATCCTTGATAGATGACCTAGGGTCTACCCTATACTATAAATCAACTTTAAAAACATAATCAATTTTATGTTTCACAACAACACAATCACCTATCATAAGTCCCAAGTGACTGTGATCCTTCATGGTAGCTCGACTTACCGTGGTGTACCTACTATATTAGTTGGAATGAAAGAAAACATGAAGCGATATGTGATTATTTTATATGCCAATTAGAGTAGATTGACCATGATATGGGTGACATTATAAGTGAATTAACCACATGAAGATAATTAGGTGTAGATTAACTGTATGATATGGTAATCGACAACATGATCATGTTATCAAGACATGTTTTCAAATGACAGTTGCATGATTTAAAAATAGAGTATCCAAGTATGAGTTATTAAATTTATGAGTGTGAGCATCTTGAGATGATCCCTTCTGTTATATTGCTTAGAGAAGTAATGTAATCAGATGTATCATGAAAGACTATAGAGATACTTGATAATAAATATACGATATTGATAAAGCATTCTATTAACTATGATCCAAGTTAATAGATAAACACATGCATTGATTGAAGATATATAATATATTAAAGAGGTATTATATGGATTTTGAGTCATGTCTAGAAAATACATTGTATGAAATTATCATACATACCACTTACTGAAAATTAATGAAGCAAGGTGCATGTTTCCATGCATGTGGGGTATTCAAAATAAAATATGAATGTTGTAAGATTTTTATGGATTTGAGATTTCAATATTCAGATATTATTAAAATAATAAATTCCAAGTCTAATGAAATTTAAATGAATATGTGGTATTTAAATATGACATAGAGAGGTTGAAGAATAATTCTTCAGTAGGAGGTTTAAATGAGAAGGCTTACTGGATTTAAATGGGTATTAAATGAGAATTCAAAAAGGATAAATATCCTACAGTTTTTAATATAAATATTACCTGATGATGATATTCAAGGAGATTTTATATTTTGAATAAGAAAAATATCATTCAAGATATATTTTTCTATGAGTATAAATATGTGATGCTGGTATTGAAGAAAAGTAAAGAGATTTTTTTTAATCCTTGAGAAATATTGAGAGCCTGATAACTTCCATTATCTAAGAGTGAGAAAAATATGAATCCAGGAGATCATTCACTAGAGAAGAAGAATTACAGCCCAGGTATTCAGAAGGAGGAGGACTCAGATCATTCATGATTAGAGTGAGTTTTGAGAGAAGTAGTGTTAATCACTATTGGTTGTTGCTTATGTTCTTGAAGTTTGTACATATGCATACCTACTAATCCATCTTCTCATGGAGGGTGAATATCATAAAGCAGTGAAAGTCTTTCCTTGATAGATCATAATTGAAGAAGTGGATTTTCTTCTAGTGGATTTTGGAATTTGTGGGAATATACTGGATTTTATGTTGGGAGGCAATTTTTGAAGAGAACATAGTGGACTTGGTGCTGATAAGGATGGATTATCCTTGTTTGTAAACAATTTTTTGAAGATAATAGAGAATCCATATTGGGGGGGTGGTATACCCAACATGACAAGTAGTAGGCTTTCAGATCAAACCTTGTAAATAATCTATGCTGATATCTTTCATTTATTTTCTACAAATGAGGTGAGGCTATGAGAATACATTGAGTAGATCAAGAACTTTAACCGATTCAAGAGGTTTAATTTAAAATGTGAAGAATTCATAAAATGGATACCACTGATTTACCCCCTCTCAGTGGTCTATCTGGCCTGGGGAACTACACCTAAGTCTTACCATTATTCAAAATTTTTATCTTTATAGATGTTTCCCACTAAAGAGTTTAGTTGGAGGGTTTTATCAGATGAACACATAGAGATAAGAAATTAATCTTATATACATAATGAGTTAAGATTAACCTAGAATGTGAAACAAACATAGGTTGATCTGGTATCCTGTCATATATGATATGATAAACATGTGTTTATGTTGGGTTTTTTAAAATATTCTTATGAATTTTAAGAATATAAAATTTATCATATTAAAGAAAATTTATATGTTATCATTATTTCACATTAGATGCATAAATGTATATATAGATATATATTTCATAAAGTGTAATGATAATTTACCTCTCAAATTATGACTTTGAGTTATCCCTAACTAATGTTCGTTATGGAGTATTATAGACTGTAATGTAATGTCCAGGTTAGCATGAGTAGGATTCTTGTATGAGATAATAAATATGATAATAAGGTACAAAATGTATTTTTGTGTACTATATGAACCACTATTCATACCACATAGAGTGTCATACACTATATATTTGGTATACTAGGGGTGCATGGACCATATTGGGTTCCTCTTATTTGATGTTGGCAGATACCTACCACGAGGACCTTCATACTTTTATACCTTTCTCACGCAAGTCATTGAGAATTATCTAATCAAGGGGTGGTTGGGTATGTTTCTAATCATGTCATCTACTAGATCTCAACCAAGATGGGATTTTTCCTCTCATATGATGAGTATGACATTTGGTCCCTCAGTCAAGATAGATCAAGGAGTGTGTATCCACACATAGATAATATATATGATTTGTTTATCTATATGAATGAGGGGTATATGATGTGCTCATCTATTAAGATGAGTATCACGTGATGTATTTATCTACCATGTTATCCTATGCTCATAGAATCAATAATGTATGAGTTGGATATATGAGATTGACATACTCGGCATCCCATGGTCACTCGATGTCTTGGTCAAAGGGAACATATGAGAATTTAGGATAACATGTGATGTAGTTGGAGTTAGTGGACATAAGTATAGAGATACAAGTGTTTGATAGAGATCATGCTAGACACCTTTATATCTTGAGTAATATTAATGCTTTACTAGAGGTCGCTCTTTGATTATATTTATGGATATAATGATTTTTATTTGTTTTCAATGATATGAAGGCCTGTGGGGTCACACTTTTTGGTTGACTAAATGAGTATTGATTTTGAATCGAAGAGATATTCTAAAAGTGTTTTATATTTAATTCAAAGGTGTTTTGGATGGGGTGTTCACAAGGTATTACATATGATGTGATATAAGGTGAATTTAATGATAAATTTCCAATTTTTTTTGGAATATATCTAAAATAGATTTGGATATGATCTCAAGAGTTAACATATATAATATGATAAAAGGTGAAATGACATAAAGTCTTATATGATTTAGTTCAGGTGGTAGATTGAAAGGAATAGGCCCTTAAGTTATTATATATATATGATATATATATAAGTATATAAAGTAAATTGAATTTTATGATATAAAAAAATATTAATTCATGGATTTATCCTATTTTTCATGTGATTCTTGTAGGAAATTCTACCATATGATTGGATGGAATTGTATCGCATGGTTTGAGAAACCATGCCACTATATTCTATTATATATCCCAATAATAGTGTAATATTGGGTGTATTTTAATGCATGGTTTTTGTTCATTTACCACATGATCCAATCAGTCATAGGATATGACTACTCACATAATAAGGCATTGTATATAATATAATGGCATTAGTTTTTATGGATTGAGTGACAAAACTCACCCATATAAGCTATCATCTAAAGGGATATTGTATAAGGTGCAACTTATGGGTAAAACATTCATGTTGAAGTTCCCAAATATAATTGTGAATATATAATTGTATTTATTTTCAATCTAGTCTATGTAAAGTCAATGTGTGATAAGTGAGCTGCTACCATCATAAATGGAAAATGAGAAGTCGAGTTATTGCTACTTGGAATATCTAGTTGGATAGGTTCAATACTCCTTAAAAGTGATGATTACTGTGTTGTTCCTCAAGTTAATGACAAGTATTGATGATTGTAAAGTTTTATTATCTAAAATAGTGTTTTGCAATAAGTTTAAGTGATTAATAAGGCACCAGAGTGAGTTGAAGAGGTTCAAATATATTTGAGTGAAGTTTGGAATACATACAATAAAGCTAGAGATTCACAAATTACTCTATATAGGAGTCATTTCAAGAAGTATTTAGATTTTGAAAAAGGCATGAAGAAATAACTATGAGCATAAGGATCATGAATAATTTCATAAGAATAATTTTAGTCTACATAAGTATCATATAGGGGTTTATAAGGATCAACCGTGATTTGTGTAAGAGTCATTTGGATATGTGTAAGCATCATTCACTCTATGTATGAATCATTATAAGAAACCTAAGTATTATTACAAAATTATGTAAGGATGTTTTTCAAGTTTATAAGGATGATTCCAAGTGCTGTAAGGATCATTTATTCTAATTATGGGATATATAAGGATTATCCAGATAAATGTAAGGATGAATTCCTATAAAAAATTTACGTGGATCCAAAATAAATTTCACTGAGAATTCTAGAATGAATTATTCTGAAGAGTTGAATTAAATTAGTTTACTTTTTTCTATCTATCTTCATGGTTTTTAATGTCATAATTAATCTAAGTAGTTTTTATTCAATATGAGATAATAATCTATAAAAATTTGATTCAATATGGAGTGTTGAGATTATTTCCACACTGTGAGCCACATTCCCACATCATGAGCTACATACTTCCATGCATACATGGAAGGAAACTGTAATGAATTTAAGCTATGTATTTTTTAGATATTTTAGAAAAGAAAAATATTCCAATTATTTAAAAATATTTAATGGATATATTGGATCAAGATTTTTGTGAGATTTAAATGTGAATTCAAACTTTGAAATATATTTTAGATTTGAATCAGCAAATTACCAACCAAGTGAGTTTTGAGGAATTTCTATATTTTAAATATGGAAAAAATATTCATGAAATATATGGTAAATAGAAAAATAGAGAAAATAAGAGAAAGTTTTTATAGAGAATTGAAAAAAATAGAGAACCTGACTCATTACAATATTAAGGAGGGAAGAAGAGACCAAAGCCAAGAGATTTTTCAGAAGGGAGAAGTATTTCATATACGAGCATTAGATGAAATTAAGGAGGATTAAAATTATTAAGGGTGTAAATAATACTAAGTATTGCGTCCATATCATAAAAATTGGTTACTGAAGTTCTTAAAGAAGTGTTCATGTGACAAACCATTGATATAGGAGTCTTGAGGAGGAAGATCAACCTCATGTGGATCTAAAGAAACCAGGAGTATAAATGATTTATTTATTATTTGGTTCGAACATTTTTTGTAGTGGGTAGCATGAAGCTACATTTTTATAATGTGACTTTGTAAATAAGATAATAGTGGGACTCTATGATGATAGGATTGGGGAGATCCTTAGTTTAACCACTTGGGTATATAATAGAGAATCTGTGATTGGGGTTTCTAACCAATCACAATAATATAACACCTTTATTTTTAATTTCCCTATAATTTTATTTATTTATTGGATTTTATCACTACCTATGAGTTTTAGGTAGTATTACCTTACAATTTATAAAGTTTTTTATTTTTTTGGATATTGTATGGTTATCTCACATAGTTGGGGATAACTATACGAAAACCATGCAAGGGGTGCTATAATGGTGACAATGGGGTTTTTCATGGGCTTCACATGGTTTGTACAACTATTCAACACTCCCTAGGAAACTATGTATCCTATTTTGTGTGTGGGAGTAACCTGTAAGGTTGGTGCATGGTTACTATTTATTGTGTGATCTAAATCATGTAAAGTGGGATGCTTAAGAAAATGAATCCAACATAGTTGGTGCATGGTTGAGAAAACCATACAGTTTTCCAAATTTTTATTTTTTTTTGAAAATATAAATAATCCCTCCACTAATTTTAAGCTTTAAGACCTATCTTTTCTTTCCCTTAGCTCAACTGAACACCCCTTAGATCACGAATCTCCCTTTATATCCTCCTACATGGAACTTCCCTTTTATTTTATTCATGCTTGAGCCCAAATTCTTGAGGTAAGCTCACTTAGGTCACTCCTCATCTCTTCCTATTCCTTCTTCCTTACTTTTATTTAGGTTTATCTTTCTATTGCAAACCCTAGGTCTAGAGTTGGATTATTTTAGGGTTTGAGGTAGACTTAATGTTGGGGATTTTGGTATATGGGTAATGTATACATTGTCTTCATCATCGTTTGGGATTCAACCATCATAAGCAACATGTTCTACTTGGTTTAAGGTGTGTGTTTCTATATAATCTTTTCCCTTGATATTTTTTATGCTTGAACTTTCTAAAAGTAATTTTTATACCTAGTTCTGATTATATGTAAATACATTTATGGGTGTTACAATGTTTTCAAGTTTTTCATCACTTGGCACAAATGGATTCCCTTATATTTTATAGTTTTAATTTTTTAATTGAAATTTAAGTGTACCAAGTGTATGTTTAAATGTTTAAAGGGATTTCTCAAATGATTTTGGTGATTTGAAAAGGGGGTGTTTGATACCAGTAGAATGTTTTTAAAGGTATTTCTTTCTTTAAATAATTGTTTTGATTTTGAAACATCCTTTCTTTTAGAAAGGATGTTTTTGATTTAAAGTGGTGTTTGGCCTTTTAAGTTAATTTTAAAAGAGATATTAATTTTAAATTATTTCCTAATGTATTTTAAAGTATTTTTTTCTTGATTGGACTTTAAAAGGAAAATGTTAATTCTTAGTATCCTGGTCTAGTTTTAAGATCCTGATTGGAACTCTCTATAGGAATTTAAAATTGCTATTTTTTATTTCCCTCAAAACATATCCCCTCAATTGGTATGCCTCAGTTGGGATCTTCCCATTTTTAGGCACATGGTTTAATTATTTTTGTGATATTCTTGATTCTTATGCATGTTGTAAAAAGGGATGTTTCATGAAATGAAATTATAGGTGAGATTAAATTTATTATTTATTTATGTGATGTTGGTCTATTACTCAGTTCCACTTGATTGTTTACATGGGAACCCTAGTTTGAGAGAGGGTTCTTGGATTATACAACACTAGTTGGAACCCATAATACCAATGTCCCTTCTATTATGAAATAGGTCAATATGGGGAGTTCCATTCCTAATGATATCAATGTGGGCTAGTTGGCTAGCTTGTGTATTTTTTTAGGATACAACATATGTTGGTGGTTGGTCTAGTGGTTCTGTATAGTTTAGGACTGCTATCCATTAGGACTTAGTGAGTTTCCCATGTTACTTTTCCATCATTAACAATACTATTTAGAGGATTTCTTCTTGTATACTCTTATTTACTTGATTCTATATAACCCATGCATTTTAACTTTTATTTTATCATTATTTTTTATGTGGTGTATTCTTGAATATTTATTTATTATTATTATAATATGAGTTATTTTTTCAAATGGGTTATTTAAAAAGAGGATTTTGATAAAGTTTTAAAAAGGGATAAATATTTTTTAGTGGAAATGAATTATTTACATAATTTTTTTGGCATTCCCTCTTCTTAAATTATTATTTATTTTTCTTTTTAAACTGATTATTACTTAAAATTTTAAATTGGAAATGATTTTTAGGGAAATATATTTCAAATGGAATGAGTTGTGTCTTCTTTTATTTTATTCACTTGCATGTTAAGATTATTTTCTAAATTTTATTCAAACTAATATTTTAGAAATTACACCTGTAAAGGTATTACATAGACTCCATGGTGATATCCTTCCTAGGATGTTTAGATTACACATTGTATACACCTATCAGTATATGAAACTCTTATGTTTATTATTATGAGCCCAGTTCTTTCCCTTTTTTTCTTTCAAGTCATTTGTTCCATGGGAGGTGGTATCAAGAAATAGTGATTATCCATAGTCCAAATGGAGTTGGTTTTGTAGATTTAGTCTTAATTTCAGTTTATTTGTGAGATGTTTTGTATCAACCATCTCAACCTAATGTATTTATTTCCATAGTCTCTTGTATTTGTTGCTAATGTATACTTTATATATTTAAATTAAAAAAATGAGTTTGAACATTAATTTCAGTTGTTCCATGTTTGGTTTTACACTTATTAAAATTATTTATTTCATATGATTGATATTTTAATGTATGAATTTACCATGTTTGTATCTAATTATGATTCTATGGATTGTTTAATTATTATTAAAGTGTGAAATTGTTTCCAAGGTAGTGTTATTTGATGTTCATGCACTAGTTTCTTCCTGTGGGGATTGGGAACGCCCTTCAGTCTTAGTGAAGGATCGTGTTAGGTGATGTATCAAGTCATCATATTCTAATTCTTTAAAAATGGTACTGAATCCTAGGTTCTTGATATTATGATTAGATTCTTGAAAAGCCCTTTGTTATTTATGGTGTATTTTGGTAGAAATAAGAATAGGATGGTCATTGAAACTCGAGAGGTGCATCGTGTGAAGGTGTCAGATCACTACCTATTATGATGACACTTGAGTTACCTTAGGTATTTGGGATTTTAATTTTTAATTTTAGATTTTTTATTGATCATTAATGATGATGTATTGGTCCTATCTATTGTTTATGAGTTTCATTAAGGAATCCACCAGTTTTGGGATGTAAATGAAGAAGGAATTTGAGTTATGAGGATTTCTTGCACGACCTGAAAAACCATGTAGTAACTAAAAAATCAATTCTAAAAACATTTTAGAGGCTGAATAAGTATTGGTGTAAGGTTTTTCAACCTATAATCTAAGTCACACATGGATCTACATTACATTTATCTTGATATTTAGGACACCCTTAAACGATTCCCAGTGATAGGAATAAATTAAGTGAATCCTTGTGATGTGTTGATATTATAGCCTATATTTTCATTTGGAATATGGGATATTTTTTTGGTAATGTGGTTATTGTGAAATTAATTTTTGTTTGTAAAAATTTGTGTTTTTATAATTTTTTTTTGTTTAGAATAAGTTCATGAGGATTGTTTATGAAAAATGATTTTGTTTGGTTGGTTTTCCAAATGTAATGAATTATTTTAAAGGTTCACTATGTTTTTTAAAAAGGTGTAACTTTTCTTGTGTGTGTGTTGTGAAATTTGTTTTAGGAAAGAATAATAAAAAAGGATTTTATAAAATTTTGGTTTTTGAAAAAATTTTAGTGGATTTTTAAAAAGGATAGGTTGCCTTTTTTGTATGAGAGGTTTGTCAAAGTGCATGATTCTAAAAAGGATTCTTAGAAAAGTGTTTTAAAATCATGGGGTTTTTTATTCAAGTTTGATTTCAAGCATGTTCTTTGGTGAAAATGGGTTTTTGGAAATCCTTTATTAAGTAATTGGTATTTTAATTAGTGGTAAAGTGTGAAGTGATTTTAGTTGGTTTTCCAGAGTGAAGTGGAATGTTTTATTAAAGGGTGATTTTAGGTATTTGGTTTTGGTAAAATGGGGTTTGAATTCTCTAATTGTTTTTATGGATTTTAAGGAAAAGTGGTTTTTGTGATACATGAATGACATTCCATGTTTTTTATGAACTATTTTTTTAGATTTCCCTTTTTTTGTGGTGGGATTTCTTGGTTTAGTGTGTGGGACATGGAAAGGTTGGAATTAACATTCTATGTTATTTGAGTTCTTACCTCCCATAAAATTCTTGAAAAATTATGGAAATTGGGACTCAAGAGATAAACCTCTAGGTGACTCTCTTCATCACTTAGGTTATGTTCCAATGGTTTATGGACTTTCCTAAACTCGTAATCAAGTGGTGAGTCTTGATTAATTATTATTCTTGAACCATACCTGTGAGTTTCTGAATGTGTGTCCTTCATTCTATGGTGATTGGGTTTATATTTTATGTAGTTTTATCAGACCTCTCTATAGTTTTTTTAGACTGGTCTCTGGGGTAAGTTCCTTGAGTATAATCTGGGTTTGGGTGATCTAGTATCTTATGTTTCATTTGGTGGATTTGTTTTTATTAGATATTTTGAGATTATTATTGGACCCTTTTAAAGGTTTTTTAAATCATTTCCCCCCTTCTTGTGTGGCGATCTAGGTTCATCATGATCATGTTGCAGAAACCTAATTGAGTGTTATGATATTTTGTGTACCTTTAGTTTTTAATGTGATTCATAAATGGTTGTGCTTAAGTGGTTATGTTTATGATACTTGTGTGATGGTGGTTTCTCTTGTGGTTTCTTATGACTTTATGGTTTTATAGTAACTCTTATATGCTCCTTGTGGGTTTTTGTTTATGACTCATGTTTTTGGATCTTGGTTTAATGATCATTGTTGTGGTGCTTTTTTTAATATGGTGATCATGTTTCTTGTATTACTTTGTGGATGACTTGTAAAAATTTGGGTTTAATGGATCAAACATGGGAACCTTGGGTGGGTTCTTAGAGGTCTAGAATAGATGTGTTTTAATTGTGATCTAGTCAGAGCTGTTTGGATTTTTATTAGATTCACCATTGGTGGTATTCCACAAGTGAGGTTCCAGGTTACCCTCTTTTTAAGCTCCTTGGTTGTAAGGTGATAATGTTTTTGTTAAAACTTGTTAGAGTCCTTTGGAGTAACCATTTTTGTTTAGTGCTTCCCTCATGGGATTTTAGATCTTGTCTCTTGGTTGGTTAGTATATTTGATAGGGGAATTGGGATATCTATTGGGTGTTTTATGGAAATATTTTTCTTTATGTTGTGTCTTTTAGAGAGTGTGTGTTATTTTGATCAACTATTCTATACAATGTCTAAATGTTGAGGATACTTTAATAGGTCTCAAAAATTTTCAAGATTTTTGTTCCCTATTAGTGAGTTGAATTTTTTTTGGAGATGTTGGAGGATATTTGGGGATGTATCCCATTAGTATTGATGAGTAGTTTCAGGTTAGATTTTCCACTTTATTGTGGTCTTGTTAGTATTCTACACATTTCCCACCTTTTTTATAAGGTATTGGGGGATTTTTCATTTCATTATCCTCTTTCTATTTTCAATGAATTTATGGGGGTAAAAATAATTATGGCTGGGAGAATTATAACACCCAATTTTTTAATTTATTTTTAATTTTATTTATTTATTAGATTTTATCTTTTCCATGAGTTTTAGGTGGAATTCCCTTAAAATTTATAAAGTTTTTGAGTTTTATAGGTGTTTTATTTTTAGCATGCATGATTAGGGATAACTATGTATCAACAATGTAAAGGGTGATTTCATGGTGATAATGGGGTTTTACATGGGCTCCACATAGTTTTTATAACCATGTGAGGCTCCCCAAGAAATCTTATATATTGTTTTGTGTGTGTGAGTAACCCAAATAGTTGGTGGATGGTTACTATTGACCTTGTAATATAAACAATATAGAGTGGTATGCTTAAAATAGTATATCCTACATGATTGGTTCACATTGTGACAATCCATGTGGCCAAACCATGTAGTTTTCTTAGTTTTTTTGAAATTACAAATAAAACCTCCCCCAATTTTAAGCCATAAGGATTCTCTTTTTTCCCTTGTCTTAGATGAACCCCCTTGGAATATGACTCCCCCTTCCTCTCCTCCCCATGGTGATTCCCTTTAATTTTCCTTCATGATTGATCCCATATTATTGAGGTAATATTCCATAGGTCATTCATCCTATCTTCCTCTTCCTTCCAACTCAATTTTATTTTGGTTTATCTTCCTCTAGAAGAACCTAATGCTATTTTTGGCCAATTTTAGGGTTCAAAGTGGACTTAATATTGGGGATTTTGGTGTTTAGAGCTTGTAGTCATCATATTCATCACCATTTAAACCTTTTTCATTATAAGTGATATTTTCTGCTTGGTTTAAGGTGGGTATTTCTATGTAATCCTTTCTCTTAGCATTACATTTTATGCATAAACTTTATAAAAGTAATTTTTATACATAGTTATGATTATACATGAATCCCTTGATGGGTGTTATAATTTTTTCAAGATTTTCATCACTTAGAACAAATGGATTCCATTGGATTTTTTAGTTTTAATTTTTTAATTGAAATTTAAGTGTGCCAAGTGTATGTTTAAATGTTAAAAGAGTGTTATCAAATGATTTTGGTGATTTTAAAAGGGGATTTTTAACATTGGTGGAATGTTTTTATAGGTTTTATTTTCATTAAATAATGTTTTGGCTTTTGAAACATCATTTCTTTTAGAAATTATATTTTTTTATTTAAAGTGGTGTTTAACTTTTGAAGTGAATTTAAAAGAGATTTTTGTTTTAAATTCTTTACTAATGGATTTTAAAGTTTGGTTTTTATAATCGGACATTCAAAGAATAGTGTTAAATCTTGTCATCTCGAGCTAGTTTTAAGGGCATTATTGATACTCTCTAAAATAATTTCAAATTGATATTTTATGTTTCCCTCAAAATAGATCCCATCAATTGGTATGACTTGGTTAGTCTTTGAACCTTTTTAGGGATATGGTTTAATTATTGTTGTGAGATTCTTAATTCTTATTCATGTTGTGAAAGGGGTTGTTTTATATGAGGGAATTGGAGGTGAGATGAGATTTATTGTTTATGCTTTAGTGATGCATGTGATTCATGTATGTTACTCAGCTCCACTTGATTGTTTATAAGGTAAACCTTAGCAAAGATAGGTGTATAGGTATATACAACACTAGTCAGCACACATGTTAGAAGTTTCCCCTTTAGCATAAAATAAGGAAAAATGGGGAGTTCGATTCCTAACTATGTTGGTGCAGGCTTGTCGTTTGGATTATGTATTTGTTTAGGTCGTAACACATGTCGACAGTTTATCTAGTGGTTATTTAAGTTCTAGGATTATCATCCCTTAGTACCTAGTAATTTTTCATGTTAATTTTCTATCGTTAAGAATACTATTTATGGGATTTATTATTGTATCCACTAGTTTGCTTGATTTTATGGCACCCATGTATTGTGGTTTTTTATTTTATCATGCTTGATGATGTGGTGAATGCTTAAACCTATCTTGTTTTATTATGATTTGAGATATTTTTTCAAATATTTTATTTAAAAATATTCTTTTGAGGAAGTTTTGAAAAGTGTTAAATGATGTTTTGTGTAAATGTATGGTTTACTTAAATTTTTTGGCATACCCTCTTATTATTGCTTTAAGGAATTTAATTTTTAAAATGATGCTTAATTAATCTTTTAAATTAGAAATGGTTCTTAAAGAAAGTAATTTCAAATTTAATGAATTGTGACTTGTTTTCCTCTATGAAATTTCATGTCAAATATTATTTTCTAAATTTAGTCAAACTATAATTTTGAAAATGTCACTTGTAAAGGTATTATATAGACTTCATGGTGAGATTACACCAAGCATGTTTAGATCACACCTTGCATGAACCTCTTGGTGTATGTAGCTCTTATGTTTATTCTCAAGATCTTAGTTTTTTCCATTTATTGCTTTCTAACTATTTATTCCATGATATGTGTTATTGAGAGATGGTGAGTGGCCATGTCTCATATGGAGTAGGTTTTATGGGTTCAAGCTTACTTTTAGTTTATTTTAGAGATGTTTTATACCATCCATATTGACCTATTTTATTTATTTTTATAGTATCTTGTATTTGTTTCTATTTCACACTCTATATATTTGTATTTTTAAAAAATGAGTTTGAATATTCATTTTTGTTGTTCCATGTTTGGTTTTTCTCTTATTAAAATTGTTTATTTCATATGCATGGTAGTCTAATGTATGGACGTACCATCCTGAGATCTCAGTATGCTTCTATGGATTTTTTAAATATTATTAAAATGTAAAATCATTCCCAATGTAGTGTTATTTAATGCCTAGGAACTAGTTTTCAAAACATGGAGATCAATAACTTCCTTTGGGCCTAGTGACAGATCAGGTTGGGTAATGCGTTGGGTCAGCCCGGGCTGGTTTATTATAGACAAGGAGTAGAATTTTAAATCCAAACCTTATAAAAATACTTGTATACTATGCATTTATTATTATTATTTCATATGTGGTGATGGATAATTCACATTGAGTGTATTTAGATATTAATTTATCATATAGATTTAATTAACAATAATAATTTGTAAAAACAAATCATTAATTCATTCCCTCTCAGTGATCTAACCCGGTTTGGGCTCCATAAGTGGTATTAGAGATAACCCAGGTTCCCTTTTTTAAATCCAAGGGTTATCAAGGATGGAAAATTTTAATTAAGTTAATAGTAAGGGTGTTCACATATTTTATGGAAATAATTATCATAGTTAGAGTAACATGATGTTTCCTAACCTTCTATCATTTGTTCTAGAAGCAAGAGATGCATCTACAATGAGATTTCCACCCATTCCTAATAGTTCACCTATGAATAAATCTGATAATAAAAGTATGGAAGTTGAAGGAAAATAAAAAAATTTCATTATGATGTATCTTTTATAAAAGGTTTACACAAAAGTCATGGGACTTCAAATTGAAAAGGAAATTTGGGACAAATTGAAGTCCATTTATAAAGGCAATCTCAAAGTAAAGAAATCAAAATTATAAGTTTTTAAAAGTATATTTGAAGATATTAATATGGTTTATGATGAAAATATTAATGGATAATTTACAAGATTAAATGATATTATCAACAATATCCAAGGATTTGGTGAGAAGTTAGATGATTCTACTATTGTTAATAGTTGATGAGAAATTTTCCAGATATGTTTGATCCTAAAGTTTCAGCCTTAGAAGATAGAGAAGACCTTTATATGGATGAATTGAATAATATTCTCATTTATTATGAAATGAGAAATTCTCCAAGATTTAGAAAAAAAAGAAAAAAAATAGATGACCTTTGAGTCTATGAGAAACCTTAAAGTTAAGGATGATAAAGAAGAAGAATCAAATGATTTGATAATGAGGAAGTTGATGAGGAATTAAAAAGAATTATTGACCTTATACAAAGGAGGTTCAAAAAGGGAAAGTGTAAGGGAAAGGTAAATAAACTACAAAAGTACTAAAATTATAATGTAATTAGAAATATTTCTATAAATTTCCCAAATAAAAATTCTATTGGTTCAGAATTAGATGATGAAGATAAAAAACCCCAAAAGTAGAAATGGGGTAAGAGAAAGAAGAAGTAATCTAACAGTAAGAGAAGGAATTTTATGATAAATAAAGAACAATAATACACATCATAAATTAACTAATGATAATATAAAACTAATTTTTTGGCTCATGTTAGATAGGGTTTTGATACTTCAAGTAGTGATAATGATGATGGAGAACCAACAATACATGCTAAAGAACAAGTCAGAGGCCTGTATTGAGTAGAATACATACCTCAAGAAGGATAAGTTTAATTAGAAAAAAGAAAAAGAAAAATGGATGAATTAAAAGAGTAGAGTATCAAGAATGAAACTATATACATTGATGATATCAAGAAATATAAATTGAAGGTGGTTAATCATGAGAAGGTGGTGGGATATATTATAAAAAAAGGTTTTAAAGAAGAAAGAGTTTTCTAAGATACAATCAATTTGTTTTAAATATTAAAATGAGTTGAAAAGGATCTAGGGAGACTTCAATAATTCATTAGAGTTCAAAGAATAGTCCCCTCAAGTTGGTGAGAAGATGAGTCCCAACATATAGTTGAAATATATTCCTAATCATTCCCAGAGTAATTCTATTAATTATAACAATATAGGTTACAAAACCAAATATGAACCTTTTTGGACCAAGAATACAAGTGAGAGACACTATTTTAAATAAAATAAAGAGATAAATGTGACAATAATACCACTAACCCTAGGAAAATTAAGCCTTAAGTTTTAGTAGGATAACGATAACAATTTTCTGGATAAATTTATCATCAATTTAGAGTACTAAGGTTTCAAGGTTTTTTTCTGGTGTTGTGGGGTGTTTGGACACAAATCCTAATATTTATAGTTTAACATATCTTTATTAGGGAATTGAAATAAACCAAGTGGGAGATATACTAAGAAAATGAGGTAATATTCTCAGATAAAGAAATCCATTACCATAAATTCAACTAATATATCAATGAAAAAATGATTTGAGTTCTTATAAGAGGTTTATGGAAGATGTGGGAAAAAGGGTCATGGATATAATTAGTGCATGTCTAGCATATAAAGATAGGTTCCCTATGATGTTAAAATGAAGGAAGTTTAGAAGGTAAGAGGATAATTTTATATTCTGTTGAGACTACTAGGAAGACATGTGAAAAATCCAAAGAAGCTGAAAATGCCAAGAAATAGTGATTAAAAATTTAGCTAGATTAATTGGAAATGGATAATAAAATAGATAAAGAACAAATAATTTATTATTAAAAAGGAAAGAAAGTTATTTTAGATGAATATATCTAATAACATAATGGGTTGTATAAAATTTAAAACCTAAATATTCAAAAACTATTTGTGGAAGATGTGAACATGTTGGACATGATATGAAAAATTTTGTGACCATTTTATAAGTATTAGTAGAATTAATTTTAAAGATGATGAAAAAATCAGGAAATTCAGTTAATTTTATGGATAAGGTGAAGAATACAACTCCAAACAAGGAATTAATTCAAGGGAATCAAATGTTCATGCAACTTATAAAGGCTGATGAAAAAAAAAGTATGAAGAAGTCTTTCCATTTTGAGATTAAAAATAATAAGGGATATTGGTTGAGAAGAAACTCTCAACCTTTTTGTCTTAACTAGAGAACTAATATACCCTTCCTTATTGCTTAAATTTTTGTTTATTTGTACTAATATGTAGGAAATTAAAGGATAAGAAACAAAGTAAAAACTGGATAAGTGTTTCACTGGTTATAGAATAAGAGAAGAGATTACCATAGAGTGTTCAAACTACCATGATAAATAAGAAATGAGTGCATCCCTTGAGGGAGAGATTATATGTGGAGAAAAATACTAGATAAATTCTCTTTTGAATGAATATGGAACCTAGAAATAATTTATAAAATTATAGTTTGAGGTAAAATAGCCACTCTTCTATCGTTGTCCTGATTTACCACAAATATGTTTATTAAGGGGAATACTTATTGAGTTTATAAAGGGAAAAAAATTTCAATTAAACTTTTCAAATGAATTTGTTGAAGATGAGTGTGGTCCAAAATCTATTGTTAAATATAGATGATCATCTCCTAAAGTGAGTTGGTATCACATGTATAATTGTTTATAGATATTTTTGATAACCTTTTCTATTCACACTTGTTTTATACATGGGGTTAGAACATGTAGACTTAGAGTTGCCTAACATAAAGTCTCATTGCTAAATAAGTGTGTCCTTCTCTCAATAAGTGTATCAATATGTGATTATGAATAAAAGGGAGAGAAATTTTTTTAAATTTTTTTAAAGGATCTTGAATATGATATGAGTAAAAAACTACCATTGTATTGATTTTTATTTATTTCCAATAAGGTAGATAAGATAACATTGAATTTGGAAGAAGATGAATATTGGAAGAAAATATAAAGGGGGGGGGATCGAAGTGACCAAATAGACTTGTGGAGGTTTAGTTTTATTTGTTATCAATCAATACTATGTAAATATAATGCATGATGAGTGAGTTTATTCCATCATAAATAAAAAAGGAGAAGTTGAGATACTACTACTTGGAACATATGGTTGGATAACTTCAAGAAGAAACCCCTTAAATGTGATTATTTTTGTGTCATTCCTCAAGTTAATGATAAGTACTAATGAATGGGAAGTTCTACTATTTAAAATAGTGTTTTGAGATGAGTTGATGTGATTGAGAAGGCCTCAGAGTGAGTTAAAGAGGTTCTGAATCTATTTGAGTGAAGTTTAGAATACACAGACTGAAACTAAAAATTCATGAAGTTCTATACATTGGAGTCATTTTAAGAAGTATTGATATTTTAAAAAATGCATGAAGAAATCCTTATGAGCATAAATATCATGTATAATTTCATAAGGATAATTTTGGTTAACATAAGGATCATGCTAGGGTTTATAAGGATCAACCTTGATCCATGTAAGATTCATGTGGATTCTAAGTAAGCATCATTCACTCTATGTATAAATCATTACAAAAAATGTAAGGATGATTCCATAATTATTTAAGGATGATTTTCAAGTTTGTAAGGATGATTATAAGTATTATATGGATTATTTATCCTTACAATAGACTATGTAAGGATCATCTATATCAATGTAAAGATGAATTACTTTTCAAAATTTGTAAGGATCCAGAATGAATTTTCCTAATAATTCCATAATGGATTATTCTAAATAATTTAATTGAATTAGTCAATTATTTTGTAACGATATTAGTGATTTTTAATGTCATAATTATGTTAATTAAATTTGATTTAAGTTGAGATAAAGAGTCAACCTAGAGATGATTCAAGATGGAGCATTGAGATGATTTCTACATTATGAGCCACACCAACACATTGTGATATGCATGCATCCATATACACATGGAAGAAAACTCAAAGGAATTTATGCTATGAATTTTATAGAGATTTTATAAGAGAAAAATATCCCTAGTCTTCAAGAAACTTGGAGACATTTAACTAGTATTTTTGTGAGATTTAATTGAGAATTCAAACTTGAGAATATATTCTATATTTTAATTAACAAATCATCTACTAACCAAGTTTTTAGGAATTTATATATTTCAGATATAGGAGAAATATTAATGTAATATTTTGTGAATATAAAAAGTGAAAAATAAGAGAAAGATTTTATGAATAACTGAGAAGAAATGGGAACCTAATATACTACATTATTAAGTAGAGAATAAGTAATTAAATTTAAGAGATTTTTTAGAATGGAAGATACTTACATTCCCATGCATTCAAGGAAGATAAGAAGGATTCAAATCATTGAGGATATGAATAAGACTAATCAAAACTAGAAGACTTGATCATGATAATTAGATGATAAAGTTATTTAATAAATGAGAATGAACTAAACTACTTATCTAGGAGGATTGAAGAGGAATATCGATCTAAAGGGGTACTAAAGCAAATAGACACATAAAAGAGTCTTTTTCTATTTGGTTTTAACATTTTGTATAGTGGGAAGTGGGAAACTGCGTTTTTCAAGTAGGACTTTGAAAATTAGAGCATAGTGGGACTCTATGCTGATGGGTTTAGGAAAATCCTCAGTGTAACCACTTAGGTATATAATGGAGAATCCATGAATGATGCGTCTAACCAACCATGATAAATAGTAGGATTTTAAGGCTGAACCTTATAAAAATCCTTATGTGCTATAGATTCCTTATTATTATTGTATACCATGTGAGTAGTAGTTTATATTGAGTGGATTAAGATCTTAGACAATCATAGAGGTTGAATTAACAAGAATAATTTTAAAAAATAGATCATTGATTCACCCCCTCTCAGTGATCTAACCTGAAGTGGGCTCCACACATACAAGCATTAAATGAATAAATTTGATACATTTATTCATGTGGTATAAATAATGAGTAAATATGACAACCTAAAGAGTGTCCTTGAGGCCATATAAAACCCACTACCATGTGATGGTCATGGTTGTGTGTGACTATATGATGCTTGTTCAAGTTTCCCTATCACCCAAAGTTATTTCTTCTACCTACTTAGCATTTTGAGGTGCAAGCACATCGAGGAGGATGAAAAATCCCATTCATGAGAGGGATGCTCCAATTATATTGTTGATATCTTTGAATGTGGGAGGCTTATGTTTACCACTATAGTTAACTTCATCAATCATATTCGAGGCTCATATGAAGGTGATGAATATGAGGAACTTTCAAATTCAATGTAAGGTACATGATATTACAATGTTCTTCATTTCTTGTATATACATGTTTTCATATTTCTATACATGGGTGATCTTGGGATGAGATTTAATCACTTCCACACATTTTATTAAGTGTAAATAGACCACTGGAAATCCCAAAAAATATAATGTTATATAAAATAAATATAACATTATATAACATAAATATAATATTATGTAATATCATATAACACAAATATAACGTAAATATAATAGAAATAAAATGTAAATAAAATGTTATATAATGTTAGTAAAATATAAATACGGCGTATATAATATAAATATAAGTGTTATATAACTTTATATAATGTTATATTTATGTTATATACTTCACATTTACATTATACTTATGTTATATTTATGTTATATGATGTTACAATAATGTTATATTTACATTATATTTATGTTATATAACATATATTATTCATAATAAAGACCATGGATCCCAGTCCACATGTCGCTCCTCCCCGATTCCCATTTCCCATCTATTTTTCTATATCTCCGCTTTCACTCTTCTCCCCCACTTCCCATCACTCTCTCCTACTCTCCATCTCACAAAACCCTACCTTTTGATTTCTATCAGTTGCATCTTCCATGCCTCGACCATGGGTTATCTTTCCATCCCTACCTCCACCTCTTTCTCCCCACCCTCTCCCCCTCCTCTATCCCGTTTCCTCCTATAAACATGCCCTAATCCATTATTCCCATAAAAACACCTAAATAACGGGGCTTTTGGTCTTTATCCCATCATCACCATTTCCTCATAATACAAGAAACAGGCTCACCTATCATTCATCATTCATAGGAATTTATCTAGGTGTTCATTTGTATTTCAATAGGCACTCAATCATTGATAGAGATGTTCATACGTCGAAGATGGTATTCATCGACGTAGGTGTTCATAAATTAAGGCCTATAAGTTCTTAGGCCCATTTGGGGTTTTTATTTTTGATCTCCTCTTCTCAACATCCATCCCCCAAAATCAATTGTTTCTATTACTATTAATCTGATTTCAGACATCCTCTTCTTTGCACTAATGATTGATTTTATCATGTTTCATATTTTTTCAGGTTCATATTTTTTTACAGGTTCATATTTTTTACCCCATTTCATATTTTTATATTTTTCTATTTTTACAGGTTCATATATTTTAATAGGATCATATTTTTTACCCGATTTCATATTTTTAGAGGTTTATATTTTTTTACAGGCACACACATAGTTCAACATCAGCGTAGACGATTGCCTTACAAGTAGTTTTTTTCTTCAGGATCATGTATTTTACCACATTTCATATTTTTACTGGTTTATGTTTTTTTACAGGTTCATATTTTTTTACAAGTTTATATTTTTTATCCAATTTGTTCATAATATTTTTCATATAACTGAATATTTTTTATACAGCTTCATATTTTTATTTTATACAGGTATATATATTATTTTTTTCATACAAGTATTTATTTTTTATGTTTAGTAGAGTTTTTCATATTTTTTATAATTGATTCCACTTCAATATACAGCTTCATACTTTTTATATGTCAATATTTTTTTAAGTACAAATTTGTTAAGTTTAGTGTGGTAGTTCATATTATTTTATGGGTTTATATTTTTTTCATATCCATATTTTTTCATATTTTTTTTAAGTTTATATTTTTTTCTGATTTGTTCATAACTTTTTCATACAACTGCATATTTTTTTATACAACTTCATATTTTTATTTCATACAGGTATATATATTTTTTTTCATACATGTATATATTTTTTTAAGTTTAGTAGAGTTATTCATATATATTTTTATAATTTATTCCACTCTAGTATATAGGTTCATAATTTTTATAGGTTAATAATTTTTATAAGTAAAAATTTGTTAATTTTAGTGGGGTAGTTCATATTATTTTACGAGTTCATATTTTTTTCATGTCCATATTTTTTGATATTTTTCTCAAGTTCATATTTGGTTTTTATATAGGTACATATTTCTTTATAATTTCATGTATTTTACCAGGGTTCATATTTTTATTGGTACATGTAGTTTTTTTCATACATGTATCTATTTTTTAAGTTTAGCAGAGTAGTTCATATATTTTTTATAATAAATTCCACTTAAATATATAAGTTTATAATTTTTAGAGGTAAATATTTTTTATAAGTATAAATTTGTTAAGTTTAGAAGGGTAGTTCATATTTTTTGCACATCCATATTTGTTCATATTTTTGCAAGTTCATATTTGATTTTAATACATGTACATATTTCTTTATAATTTCATGTATTTTACCAGGATTCATATTTTCACTAGTACATATATTTTTTTATAGGTTCATGTATTTTACCAAGGATCATATTTTTTACCTTGGTTCATATTTTTACAGGTTCATATTTTTTTTACAGGAATAAACATTGTTCAACATCATCCTATCTATTTGTTTTATGAGAACCATTTTTTAAAGGATCATGTATTTTACAACATTTCATATTTTTTTACAGGTTCATATTTTTTTACTAGGGTTCATATTTTTACACTTCCATATTTGTTCATATTTATTGTAGGTTCATATTTTATTTTCATATAGGTATATATTTATTTATAGTTTCATGTATTTTACCAGGGGTTCATATTTTAATTAGTATATATTTTTTTGTAGGTTCATATATTTTAAAACGGTCATATTTTTTACCTGGATTCATTTTTCTATAGGCACACACATAGTTAAACATTAACCTATTTGTTTTACTTATGAATATTTTTACAGGTTCAATAATAATGGACATATCATTATAATTACCATATTCTTCCACAATTTACACACACCATAGTATATTGTACTATTTATATATTAATTTACATTTCATAACATAATATTTTTAATTTTTTTCATAATTCATGTTATATATTTTGATTTTTTCATCCAATGAGTTTTTCAACTATAGCAGAAATTCTGAAAATCCAGAGTGACTATAGTTGGTATCATGAATCATATAGAACTTGTATGAAGAATATATAACATCATGAAAAAATTTAATGTATCTCCATCATACACAATTTCAAGGTTATTCTCCATTATTTTGAATTACTTGAAGTAATACAAGTGCATCACATTAACTCGAATTATTTTCCTCAAATTTTTATGATTTATTACTAACTTTATTTTTTCTCTATAGATTTCAAGGGAGATTAATGGTAATAGATCATAGTAGAATAATATCAGTTATTTTTTTTTGACATATAGGTAATGAAATTTGTATAAAAAATGACTTATTAATGAAGAGAATGTTTGATTTAGGTAACTACTTATTTCAAGTTTCTTTATCAGATTAACTTACATACAAATCACTATTGAATTTTAGTTCTATATCATGTAGAAAAATTATGAGTTCATATTCCCTCATGGACTGTATATTTTGAAGAAAAAAAATCTATGGTCAATGTAAATTTTAGATTACATTATATTAGACCATCTCCAAGCCTTTGATAAGAAGACATATGAAATTTTGTTCATCTAAAAAATTCATGGCCCTCTCGTGGAATTATGGAAATAATTTTACTATATCCTGGTATTATTGTTATTTATAATCATATTTTCTTATATATTTTTTATATATCTAACAACACTGATTAAAATAATCATATCTTTTAATTTTTAATAGGTGTATGTAATTATTAGAACATAATGTTACAATAGCAGAGTTATAGAATTCATTAGTTTAGTTATCTAGATTGGAACCCTTGGGGTATACAGATTAATTTACTTCAAAAAATTTTCATAACATGTTTACATCAATACATGTAATGTCTTTTTCAATAATATTACCTCTTCTATATAGCTTCATTTATAGAAACACTATACATTATAATATACTTTTATTGATTTCTATGTAATTTATTCTATATTCACTTGAATGAATATAAATTTCATCAACCATTATTGTATTAATCCATAAAAAGAAAAATGATAAGAAAATGTGACTAATTAGGTTGATATAAATCATAACAAATAAGCTGATAATTGTAATATAAAAAACCCAAAATACATACACATTTTAAAATTATAGAATATAGATAGAATATAATATATAACCAACAAATATATATCCTTATACATATTCTTATGTTTATTCAAATACAAATTTTGATACTAACATGAATATTTCAATACAAACATTTTTTTCATTATTAAATTTCCTCTACTTATGCTTCAACTTATTCTTAAACAAATAATAAAATATATCTATTTTAAAAAATATAATATATACATCCTAACAAATATTAAAACATACAAATTTTTATGGTGCTTCCTTTTAATCTTCAATAGTAATATAAAATACTATAAAAATATAATATATATTTCCAAACAAGTACTTATCCATCTTCATATGATCATGCTTATACAAATTTGAATACATACATACATATGCTTATTCTTATGCTAATAATTATAAAATTAATGAAATAAACACATTTTGAAGTTGACAGTGCATATGTTTCTGATTATTCTTAAACACTTACTAAAATACATTCACATTATCAAATTAATAGTGTGACTACCTATGATTATGTTTATAGAAATTCTTATAAAAATACTATAAAATATATATAATTTAAAATACTATAACATAAAAGTAATGTAAATAATATGATAATATATAAATCATAGAAAATGTATTTTCATTGGCTTATTCTTATACAATTGTTTTATTTACATACATATACTTATGTTTATGGTCATTATTACACTAATGTGTATACTTAAACTTAAATAAATAAAAATTTTCATATTTTCAGTGCATATATTTTCTTATTCTTATAGATATAATGTAATATATATACATTTTCAAGTTTACAGTGCTTATGCTTATGCTTCTAGAAATATTAAAAGATTTTTTGATGGAATTTGATGATGAAGTTTTACTACAAGGCCAATTTGGTATATGAATACAAGGTGAAATTATATTTTTCTTCTCATAATGTTTTGAATGAATACAAGGCTAATGTGGTATATCCCCAAACAATATTTGTCACAATAATTCCTCAAAATTCTTTTAGTGAATTTATTGGCGCACTTTAATCTTCAATAGTGATATAAAAATACTATAAAACAATAATATATATTTACAAACAAGTACTTATGTATATAAATATGCCCATGATTATACAAATATTTAATACCTATATACATATGCTTATTCCTATTCTTATTCTCATGATAATCCATATACAGTTAATGAAATACACACACTTTGAAGTTTATAGTGCATATGTTTATGCTTATTCTTAAACACTTACTATAGTACATTCACATTATCAAATTAATAGTAAGACTTCCTATGATTATGTTTATATCCATGATTTTACAAATAATATAAAACATATATAATTTAAAATACTATAATATAAAAGTACAGTAAATAATATGATAATATATAAAGCATAGAAAATGAATTTTATTTGGCTTATTCTCATAGTTTTTTTATTTACATACACATACTTATGATTATGTTCATTATTACACTAATTCATATACTGAAAGTTAAATAAATTCATATTTTCATATTATCAATGCATATGATTTCTTATGATTATATATATTCTGTAATATATAGAAATTTTCAAGTTTATAATGCTTATGCTTATGCTTCTATAAATAATAAGATATTTTTTTGATGGAAATTGATGATAAATATTCACTACAAGTCCAATGTAGTATATGAATACAAGGAAAACTTCTATGTTTCTTCTCATAATGTTTTGAATAAATAAAAGGCCAATGTGGTATATTCCCAAAAAATATTTATCACAACAATACCTATGAATTATTTTAGTGAATTTATTGGTGCACTTTAATCACTCTAACATTTTTTATAGTAATTTATAGATATGTGGAATAGAAAATTATATAAAAAATTATTTTAATATCTCATATCACTACTATTGGTTTCAAATGCACCGCTCATGATTTTTTTCCATTTCTATTATAGTTTGATTGTTTTCTATGTGGGAATTAGTAGGAAGAAGAAGACAGTGTGATAGTTCACCATCAAGGATAAGTAATTATTCTAAGAGTGGAGATCCCTTGGGTGAAAGGAAGATATCCAAGAGTATTAGTGGGGAATCTGGAGTTTATAGCTATAACAACGTCAACACCCTTGTTGATCACAACCAATAAATGAAAGTAGAAAGTTACTATCCCATTTCACATACTATATTATCGCATTATCAATCCATGATTCTTAGAATTTGGTTGACAACAGATCTTGACATTCACTTTGTTCATACTGTTCAAAGGCTAGGAATAAATCAAAGTAAGTCTCTCTCTCTTATCCTCCTCTCTCATATCATACCGTTCTTTGAACTAAATTTCTAAGTGTAGGTGCCAAACCTTGAGTGCAGGTGCCACAACCAAGTTAGTTTTTCAATTGGTGAACATCAATGGTCTGGGCATCAATCATGTCAAGAGACACATACAAGTTTGGGTCCCCTCATGCAAATTTTTAATGGTTTTATCTTATCCTCATGCACTAGTGATGCCTTTTAATCCCTTAATCAGTTTTTTTATATATTTAGGAGTAAGAAACTTGCAAATTAAGTCTTAGTATACACACATATCTACCTTTATCTCAATCAATATTTAAATATTTGAAATTATATATGTAACCACCAATAACTCCCTTTTTCACAATATCAAATCCCATGAATTATTGGAGTCTCCCTCAAGATGAGTATCATAGTGTCCATTATTTACCCATAGTACATGGATTTGATCAATGATATAACATTTATTCTAATTCTAAGATACTTTTTCCTTTATATTTATATTTACTTTAATTTTTCAATCTCTTATAATTTCTAAACCTCCATTGATCACTAATATTATTTCCTCAAACCAGTCATCTAAGTTTTCCTAACCATATATCTGTTCATTTTACTAATACCAACCCTACTACTTTTAATCATTTCACTTGCTCTATATATGCTTATGATATTTTCCTTAAATCGAATTTATTATTGATATAGATATGAAATTTAAGTTTATATTATAAATTTAAATTCCAATTAAATAGAAAATTATGTTTTAGTTTACATTGATGTTTTATTACATTATGATATAATGAAATTGGGATTCCATTGTAGTTTAAATTAAAGCTTCTACTACACAACTATTTTATTGTGTTATTTCTTACTAAAGTTAGTGTGGTTTGGTTGTGGTTTTTTGTGTTTATATATATTTATCTTTCAAGTAATATTGAGTTATTTTTTATCATATAATTATTATATGTGCTGTTTAGCTTTTATTTAATCACCAAATTGGCCAGTGAATTCGACTTGAATGTGAAGCTTAGAAAATTACAAAACCCTCATTTTGATTTGTGTTTTACATTTAAAAAAAATTGTTTACATTTTTCATTTCAAGATTGAATTAATATTTATTTATAATTAACTAACCATGTATCATGCTTGAATTTCTTGCCTATGATTTGGTTTTAAGCTTGGTTATTGGATGTTTTCTTTGTAGGGGATGAATCTCTAGTTTAGTTAATGGTGTTCAACATTGTTGAAATTGCAAATCCTCAAATTTCATAATATATATTTCAAGTTGTATTTATGTTTTTAAAATTATTTAAAAAAAAACATACAATGTCAAGTCTAGAAAATGAAAAATAAATTCATTAAATAAAATGATATTCCACACCTATCCCAATATTCATTATCATATCTCCCTTAAGCATCAGTATCATGTGAAACCACTACAAAACACTTCATTTTTCTATATCTAATTCCACTTTCTATCATTTAAAATTAACAAGCATACCATTTATCTTACACATTTTTTGGGTTCAATGATATTAAACTATATTTATAACAAAGATGCTTAGTTATAATTATGTATTGGATATAGTAAAGATTCAATAGCATTTGGTATAGTTTACAGTTGGTAGTATGTGATTTTGTATAATCCATTTCATGTATTTTTTTCCTATTTTTTCAATTAATATCCCATTTAAAGTTTCCTTTCCATGGGGAAAAAATTGAGTTGAATTGTTTTATTGAAAATCAAGAAATGTGGAAGCATATTATGTTTTATCTACTAATGACTTTTTTTTAATTTTTTTACTAGGTCAATTTTTTTTGAGAATTTCACATTTAGAATGAACCGAAAACAAGATTATCTTTCTTGTAAATTTACATTGAATATTTTGATTCTCCTCTTTACTTCAAAAATAATTTGATTTCAACAGTTACAAACATTTGTTTAAATTATTTTTTGTTTAATTTAAATCCTCTAGTTGTATATCATTGGTTTACAACTCATTTTTCAAGTGTTATATCAGTTGTTAAACAATATCTCTTATTGTCATTCCATGTTTACTATTTATTATTATAATTTTATAATTCATAATCAACACATTATTTTTAAAAATAAAAATACACATCAAATACCATGAAATTGCATGGGAGAAATACTAGTTTTATTTACATTATATTTTCCTTATATATATGTTATATTTATGTTAAATAACATAAATATAATGTTACAACATTAATATTTTCCAACTAGCCTGTAACCGAGTGGTATAGGATACCTATTGGCATCCAAAAGACTTAGGTTCAAAAATGGGTTGGGATAAACTTATGAGTTACTATAGTAGTCATTGTAGTAGTTATTGTATAAATAGAACTATTCACCAAATTTAGGCCCATGAGCCCAAATTTGGAACTTCAGGCCATGGGGCCTTAAGGCCACCATAGTCCTTTGGGCCACAAGGAATCTAGGCCATGATAGAGTAGCAGGTGATGCAGAGTGACCATATGATTGGTACAATGCATCAGGTAGGTAGTCTAACTTGGATCCATGAAACATTATTAGGTGGGCAACTCAAAAGATAAATATATGTGTTGACACCTATCAACCAACCCTATAACTGCTTGGCCAAGAGGTGTACTCTTCCTTGACGTTGAAAATTTAATAAAAATGTGATGGTTCTTAACAAAGGGGGTGATACATCGTGTGAATGGTGACGTTCAAATAGGCAAAGTGATGCATCTAGGCAGGCATTGTGGCATGGTGACATATAGGCATTATAGTGTGAGCATCTTGAAAGAGTTATAGGTGAGTTGACACATGTCATCTAACCCTTTACCTAGACATGGGTTAAAGAGGGGTGCTCAGCCATGACTTCACAATGGGGCAGTGTAATGCAATGGTTATTGGTGGGGGGGGGGGGGGTCACAATGAGAAGACTAGGATCATGATTCAAAGTTTTTCTGCTCATATTGGGCCTATGGGTCTACTACCACTTTCAAGCCATAGGGACTTTAGGCCATCAAATTGTTATGGACATTCAAGAAACCATGCCTTCAAATAATGTAAGAGTTACCTCTCAAACCAGTTGAAAAGTGGGCTTTTTTCCCTAATAAAAAGGGGTCGTTGACCCCAACTCATAATAAAAAAATGTTATAACATGAACATAACATATATATAATGAAAATAAAATGTAAATATAACATTATATAATGAAAATATAACATAAATATAACACAAATATAATGTAAATATAATGCTATATAACATAAGTATAACATAAATATGAATGCTATATAACATATAAATTTATTTTTTGTTATATTTACATTGTATTTATGTTATATAAAATTTATATTTATGTTATATTCATCACATATACATTATAAAATTGATTTAACTTAAATATAAACTTATTATTTTTTGTTATTTTTTTTAAAATTTTTAGAAATTAATATTTATCAATATTTATTATAAATTATTATAAATTATTATTAATTATTTCTAATTAATTAACACTTTTTTTAATCTTTATTAATTATCATTAATTATTTATTAATTACCATTAATTTTTATTATTAAATTTTAGTTATTATTTATATTTATTATATCTTATATTTATTATCAATTAATAATATGAAATATACATTAGTTAATGAAAAATATAAATTATTATTTTTATTTATACTCAAGGTATGGTCGAGGATCATGCCTTCAAATTGAAATTAGAAAGGCATGGTCCCTAACTATGATTTCCCTTATCAATTTCATAAATCCTATATAGATCACATCAATTTAGTAAATATATTCTTATATTTACATTATTTTTAAAATTTACTCAAGAAATAAATCCACCCCAAATGGGGAGAAGTATTGATGGAATTTATTCCAGTTAATGATTGTTATAGTAATAAAATCACCTGAAAAATAATTGCAGGGGTCCTTAACTAGAATAAATTCAATATATATATTCCTATAGTTATTTTATTATAAATTTTAAGATAAAAAATATTATTAAAAAAATATTTTTATCCAAATAACAAAAAAATAATATTTATTTTATTTTGTTAATTTAAAAACCATAATATTAATGAAAATTTATGTTATTCAAAAACTAAGTAAAATTTCATTATATTTTTTAATTTAATAAAATAATCAATTTTATTTTAGCCATTTTTTATTAAAAAATGTATAGAACGTTTAATTTAGAGTCTATATATTTACAAATATTTTTTTATCCAGAACATTTTGGTCTTCAATTCAGATAAAAGGCCACTATTTATTATCCTACTACTTCGATAAGGTATTATATATCATGAAGATGCTACATTACTCCCAATTTACCTACTTTGGCCCGTATGACTCCTCTGAGACTTGAACTTGAGACCTTAAGGGAGATTCCACTAGGTTAAAACACTGTAAAAAAATGTAAATAGTAGCAATAATTTAGTGGTGGTTTATAAAACCATTGATATATGTTTAAAAAACCATAACCCCCCATTATTACTTCTCCATGCCCCACCTGATGCTGACCCCTTCACCTTCAACACAGTGCCCAACCATCGACCCCACTCTCATTCCACACACCACCTGACGCCAACACCCATCTCCCCTTCATGTGACACCGACCATCTTCTCCCATATCTAAGATGTCGATACCTAGAAAACTTCCATCCATATGAAACCTCATCCTCTTTGTAGTCTCCAACCCCCCCACTATCTATGACCCTTATTTCTAGGTTTCTCCCCAACCTTCACCCGTTCCTCTAAAGGTTTTCCTAGTTAGAAGCTATATTATCCAATCTACACCTCCCACTCATTTGAAAATATCTATAACCCACTTTTCATCCATTATCCACAACCCATAACCCTTCTCTACTGATCTCACAAGAATCCAAACCCCTATTCCATGACATCGTACCCTACACCATTGAAATCCATCCTTTATGAGACCCTATAACACTTTTTTTTGTTTCTTAATTTTATACCATTTATTTTTTTGATGTTTATATGAGTTGTATATTAAATTTTATGAATATTTTGTTCAATATAAACTATCTATTTAATCTATTTCATTTTTTATTCTTTTCTTTTTTAATATTTCTTAACCATTTTAAATTCATAGTTGTGTTAGAATAATATTATTCAATTATAAAATTAAATAATTTTATTTATGGATAAGTTGTTGTAGATGATGACGATGATGGTGACAATAATGGTGATGATGATTATGGTGATAGAAACTCAACTTTTTGATCATATATTTCTCTACATGTGTTTGTTTTTATTTTCCATGATATATTTTGACATTTGTGTCTGTTAAATTTTACTCTCATATAACACCATTTTTTATTTGGTACATCCATATTTTGTTGATTTTTTTGGGGAAATCAATTATATCATGGAAATGGGTTAACAAAACATGATACATATTTTTTTCTATAATAAATATTATTTCTTTGTATTTAAATTTTTAATTGTTTTTTATTTTTAGTAGTATAATTTTATTTTGGTATAATATATTGATTTTGAGGTACTGGCTAGGTGATAATGAATTAAAATTACATTAGTTAGCATAAATATTGAAAATAATTAACTTGTGAAGATAATATTGGTTGTTTGGTTGAATAAATTTCTTATAACATTACCATTTTTAATGTTTATGAGGTATTTTTTACCAACAATAATTACTTAATTTCAATAAATTTTGTTACTTTGTTTTTCTTAATTTTTAGCTACCTATAATAGACATTTTGGTTTTCATAAACCATGAAATATATATCTTATACTTTTGATTTATTATATGAATGTATTTAATTGAAAATATAATTGTTTTGAAGAATAATTTGTTTCTAATGCACATTAAAATATTTATTTAATGTTAATAAAATAAATGAATATTTTTAAAAAAAATTATTGAAATATGTATATTTAAAATAATATTGAACAAATGAAAAAAATATTACATTATTCAAGGAATTATTGACATATAATATATATTAAACAACTTGTTGTTTATGTAAAAATGTACACTTCTTATGAAAATTGTATGTTGATAACCATTTTACCATGATTTTTTAGAAATGAAAACCAAGTTCATACATATATTTGAATAATTTGATCCAATACATTAATACTAATATAAAATAGTGGAATTCAATAAAAAACTATTATCATAACCTTTTAGTGCATCTTTATTTATACTATAAGCAATATTGGACCGATGTGAAATTTTAAAAAAATAATCATAGATTTACATGTGATGTATAGAAATGAACCACATGTCAATACCACATGCAGTTTGGTTGAAATGACTCAAAGTATAGTTTTATATTTAAAAGTTTTTTTAAAGTTAAAAACATACACCACATGCTCAAAAAAAAATAAAATGATATCAAAATGACATGAACTATAGGATAATGATCATTGATTAACATATAATGTGGAGAAATGAACCATGTACAAATCCCACAAGAGGTTTGGTTAGAATAACTCAAAGTGTGGATTTTACATTTAAAAATATTTTTAAAATTAAAAATGTCTATCATTTTCTTAAACTAAGAAAAAAAGATAAAAATTATGTAAATATGTATAGAAACAAACATTGAGCAATATATGATGTGTAAGAATAAACCGTGTGTCAATACGACATGTGATTTGGTCAGAATGTATCAAAGTACATTTTGTATATTTAAAATTGTTTTTAAATTTAAAATTTTTGTCACATGATCAAACTGATAAAATTATCTCAAAGTGATATGAAAGTGTAGGTAAAAGATCATTCATTAAAATATTTTGTGTAGGAATAAACCATTCATCAATCCCATACATAGTTTGTTCTGAATAATTTAAAGTGTGGTTTTTACATTTAAAAGTGTTTTTAAAGTTAAAATTGTGTGTCACATGCTCAAAATAAGAAAATTATCTTGGACTAATGTGAAACTGTAGAAAAAAATATTTTTGTTTAATATGCAACATTTAAGAATGAAAAACACACAAATCTTATATGAGGTTTTATTAAAATGACTTAAAGTATGTATTTTATATTTAAAAGTGTTTTTAAAATTAAAAATGTGTGTTATATACTGAAATCAATAAAATTAGATTAGAATGATATGAAACTTTAGAAAAATTATTTTTGATTAATATATTATTTTTATAAATATAACACACATTAACCCCACATATGGTTTGGTTGGAATGACACAAATATAATTTTATACATTTAAAAGTGTTTTTAAAGTTAAAAACATGTGTCAGATACTCAAAACAATAAAATGAGATAAAATAATGAGAACCTATATGAAAAAAATATTTGATTAATATTTGAAATTTTAGAATAAACCATGCATAAATTTCATATGTGGTTTGGTATGAATGACTCAATGTGTGGTTTTTTATTTTAAAGTGTTTTTAAAGTTAAAAACATGTGTCGCTCACTCAAACCCCGAAAAAATCGTGGACTGATAAGAAACTATAAGAAAATTATCATTGATTAATTTATGACATATATGAATAAAATGAGAATCAATACCACATGAATTTTTTTTAGGATAACTTAATGCATGGTTTTGAAATTTAAAAGTTTTTTTAATGTTAAAAGTGAGTTATATGATCAAACTAATAAAACGATCTTGAAATTATGTAAAACAATAAGAAAATGATCATTAATTAATATGTGATATGTAAGAAGAAACTAAGTATCAATATCACACTTGGATTGGTCAAAATGACTCAATGTAAAATTTCTACATTTAAAAGTGTTTTTAAAGATAAAAATGCGTGTTGCATGATCAAAATGGTTAAACAAGCTCATACTAATGTAAAAATATAGGTTAAAAATCCTTGATTAATATGTGGTGTGTAGTAACGAACTTCATATCAGTAGCACATGTGATTTGGTCATAATAATTCAAAGAAAGTTTCTTAGATTTAAAAGTGTATTTAAAGTTAAAAATTTTTGTCACACATTTAAACTGAGAAAAAAAGACCAGACTAAGATAAAACTATAGGAAAATCATATTTGATTAATATGTGACATGTAGTAACAAAACTGCGCATCAATCACACATTTAGTTCGGTAAGAATGACTCAAAGTGTAGTTTTTACATTTAAAATCATTTTGAGGTTGAAAACATGTGTCATAATCTCAAACTAAGAAAATGAGAATATACCAACATGAAATTATAGTAAAATGATCCTTGATTAATATATAATCACGTGGTTCAGTATAAATGACACAAATTGTGGTTTTACATTTAAAATTATTTTTAAAAATTAAAAACACATTTTTCATGCTCAAATCAATCAAATGATCTCATTTTATTGTTAAATTATATGAAGATTAACATTGATTAATATATGATGTGGTAATGGACCACTCTCCAATCCCACATATGGTATGGTTATAATGCCTTAAAGTTTGATATTTTACATTTAAAAGTGTTTTTAAAGTTAAAAATGTGTGTTACATGATCAAAATGAGAAAAAAGCATGGATTGATGTGAAAATGTTGGACAATGATCATGGATTAATATGTAAAATGTGGTATTGAATCATGCATTAACCCCACATGTGGTATATCTATAATGACCTAAAGTGTAATTTTTAAATTTAAAATAATTTTAAATCTAAAAACATGTGTTTGTCTCTCAATTAGTGTTGTATATTATTTTTGAATATATTGTTTATATTTTTACTTAATTATTTCTTATTTAAATTCTATTTTATTATTATTATTTTTAATTTATTTCTTAGTTTAAAGTTTCTTCTAAGTAATCATAGTTAAACAAAACCACCACTAAATTATTTAGCAGTAGTTTTGTTTGATATATTTTTAAAAAATAAACCATCACTAAATGATTAATAAACCACTTCTAAATGTAAAAAAATAACACTTGCATAAAAAACTAATAATCCCCAAAATAACTGTTATAATATTATAGTTTTCCTATAGTATAAATTCATTGGTTATTTTTTAAACATCTTTTCATATGATGATTTTTTTACCTTCCAATGTAGTTTTTTAAATACTTTATTCTTCTTATAAAAATTATATTAATTAAATAATATTTTAAATTAATAAATTATTTTTAAATTATAACTATTTTATTAAAAACATTAATACTTTTTAATTTATGACATATTATAATTAATTTGAATATTTTTTCCCTCTTCAATTTATTTTATCATAGTATTATTATTTATTATTTTTAAAATTTTATAAATAAAATGTTCAATATTTTATAGATTTTGTGGGTGAAAATGGATTATTTAAAATGAAATATTCAATATTTTTCACAGAATTCATTTATATTAAACAAAAATTAATACTAAAAATAACTAAAAATAAACTCTTCCTTGACCTAAATGTTCATATGTAAAATGATATATAACTTTAAATGAGATACGGAAAATAGGGTTAAGACCATGTTTGAAAACAAGGAGCAAATAAGAAAGAAAAAATAGGATGAATGAGGGTGATGAAAGAGGGATTGTGATAGACCAAGTGTTGGTGAGAGGTACCAAGAGAGAGTTTGATGAGTTTGGAAGAATTACACTACATCAATATTTCACCTAATGTACATTAACTCATTTAATTTTGATAATCACATGTTTAAAGTTCTTAAGTTTTTTATTAAAATTTCAATAATTACTCAGATTAGTGTTATGTGTTTTTGGATAACACGAGTTAGAGATATTTGATTAAATAAATTATTATATATTTCAGAAAGTTATTTTTTTTATAAATGTAATGAACAGAACCCAAACTTGGATATTTATTCATGGTACCACTTTAATGATTCTTCTAGTTCTCTCAAAAACTTGATAGAGAGGAGGAGGATAAAAGCTCTTCATCCTTGAGAGCATTCTTGTGATATTCATCTTTAAGGTTTGATAGAATTCTCTCTATTGAATATTGTGATCAATAATCATCTGACCCTAGAAATGATATAACCAAGTTTATATAGATAGGTAAGAGATTTTATTATTACAAATATTTCCTTATCCAATCTCTTAATCCTTAGTAAACTCCATGTTGAATAATTTATAAAATTCATATTATTATTTACTTGAAATGTAAAAAATTATAGATAATGAGATAAAATAGGCCAAGATATGAGGTATTTGGTGAGGTCCACCAAATAATAATTTATAAAAATATTATTATTTTCCTTAATGAACCACTCTTTCACTATATCCAAATGCTAACAATTTTTAGTCTACTAACTCTCACATGATGTTCATGCTTCTGTTGATATAATACTTTAATTAACAGGTCTAATATGTTATCCTCCATAGAAACTTTTCTTACTATGACCTCACCCCTTTGAGAAAAATCCATCAAGAGGTTATACTTACAAAGAAAATGTTGTGTCTATTAATGTGACCTAAACTTCTTAGATATATCCACTGCTATAGTATTATCACAATAAAATGTGATTGGGTCTTTACTACTAGAAACCACATAAATCTGTTGGATAAAGCTGCATATCTAAACTGCTTTTTAGCTATTTCAAAAGACACAACATACTTAGAATCTATGGTAGAATCAATGACCACTACCTACTTTGAGGTCTTCTAGCTCATGGATCCCCCATTAAAGGTGAATACATATCCCAAAAAATGATTTCAGATCATTCTGATCTATTTGGAATTTAGAATCTTTATATTCCTTTATTACTAGATCCCCATCTCCTCTATAAAACAATAAAATATCCTAATTACACTTTATATACTTAAGGATATCCTTCACAATTGTCCAATGTCATTATCCTAGGTATCATTGATATTTTCCTACCATGATCTAGGCATAGGAAACATCAAGCTAGGTACATAACATAATATACATGATATATCATATCATAAAATCATATAGGATTCTACTCATCCACCCCTCTTCCACTCCCCCTCCATCCCTACCTACCTACCTCTCTCCTATTGTGTCTAAGAACACATTTTCTTAGATATATATATACCATGTGACACTGGAACCAATACCCTATTGGATTGTTCTATACAAAATCTCTTGAGTATCTGGTCAATGTTTGTATGCTGACTTATTCCAAAAAAACTCTTAGATTTATCATGAATGATATTGATCCTTGAATTGTATGTTGCTTCAACTAAGTCTTTTATGGAGAATCACTTGTTTAACTACACATTAATTGACTATAAGACCAATATCTTATTTCTAATAAGTAACATGTCATTATCACACACTGTTAGGAAATTGAATGCACTCCCACCAAACTTTATATAGAAAAATGGATCCCATTTTTTATTTATGAAACCAAATTTCTTTATGGTTTTATAAAAGAAAATGTTCTATGATTTATATGTTTTCTTCAATTCATAAATAGATCTCTGTAATATGCATACCTTATCAACATCACGTGGAGTCACAAATCCTTCTCCTCCTCCAATGGCCTAACGACCTTCATTTTTTATTGATTTTGATAATCCACCTTTCAAGGGGTGATGTGGAACCATTGAAAGGCCCATAGACGCAGGTATTACATGGCCCATAGCCCTTAGAGGAATTTATTTCCCATATGATTCAAAAATTACATATAACCCAGACTAATTACTTGGAACTGCTCCTCCCCAGGATTTTCATCATGAAATCAGATCTCCACCTTCGCATGGCTGTTCAGCTAGGCTTTCCTATGCATGCATATGCTTGTCCCAATGGCACGTGCCATACCCTCTCATTATTACAATCCTTTTAGCTTCTGCTATGGTGAAAGCTCATTACTCATCCTTATTCTAGAGCTTGTTCCTTGTAGGTTTTCTGGTTTTCATCTTCACTTAAGGTGTCTCAAAGGCCTTGAGGTGGCCCAAAGGCCTTACTGACCCGAAGGCCTGGGTGTACCAAAGGCCTTAAAGGACTCAGGGACCAAATCGGTGGCCTGAAGGCCCAAATGGGGGAATAGTCCCGATTGCTACAGTGTCAAACATTACCTACTACAGTTCCCGCTATAGTATCTGCTACAATTCTACTACAGTACTTCTATAGTACTACTACAGTACTGCTACAATACCAGAAATATGCCTCCACCTAGATTTGATCCTGGGTCTCCTAGATGCACTTAAGGAGTGCTACCAATCGGACTGAGGCTCATGTGTGAGTCACAAATCCTTCTAGTTGTGTCATATAGGTATCTTATATTAGGTTCACATTAAGTAAATATATTTTGATGTCTATTTTCCAAATCTTATAACCATGGTAATTTTCTATGTAAAGTATAATTCTGATGCATTTCATCATGGAAACTTCTTAAAAAGTTTCATCATAATATATTACTTGATGTTTCTTAAACCCTTCAACCACTAACCATTCCTTATAGGTAATAACCTTATCTTCAATGTCTAGTTTCCTTTTGAATACCCATTTTCACCCAATGAGATTTACATCCACTAGAGGATCGACCAAAACCCAAACTTTGTTTTGGTACATGGAATCCATCCCAAAATTCATGTCTTCTTTCCATCTTGCAATTTCTAACCTTCTTACTATCTTCTTATAGGACCGAGGTTCATTTTTATTAACCAATAACGTGTCACCATAATTAATGACTAGAAAAACATATATCTCTGGTTCTCTAACCTCTCTGGTGCTCCTATATAGTACTTCTGTCTCTAGAACAACATCTTCCATGGGGACCTCTGGAATTTTTTCCTTTCCCAACTCCTATGTATCTTGAGCATCGACTTCATCCGAGTTAATATTTCTTCAAATCTCTCTTTTAGATATGTTCTCCCTCTCAAGTTATGATGCTGGGGTGTAGAAAAATCATGTTGGTCCCATGACTAATAATGGATTTTAATATATTGATTTGGATTTTTCTTCAGAACATGAAAAATAAAAACCCTATAATCCATGAAATGGGTTATTTCATATATAATTTATAATTAATTAATATTGATAAAGAATTACCTCTCTTGAAATTATTTCTTTGTTTTTGAATCAGTTGACCTATTCTTTTTTGGAATGGTGTGGCCCAATCCATTGGATAAAGTTAGTCCAAATTCTAGCGGCCTATAATGTACACCAGAGTGAAACTCTCATGGTCCGACCTCTAAATTTAGGTCACTGGTGGTTGCAGGGGGAATCTCATCCCTACTTAGGGTTCCAGGGGATGAATGTCACCAACCCAAATTTTGGGGTACTATAGCAATGATGACTCACTTCAATAGAGACGAACAACGACACCAATAGGGAAATATTGTAGAGTGGATTTTGACATGGTATTTTTTCATCATGTGGATGGTGACACCTATAGGTCACTACAGATCTATAAACTTCTAGCCACCAATAACTATAACACAGTGGTCTTACTGTGTGGTTGGTGGCATTGTAGAAATGTGTGTTACTATAGAACCATAATGCTTTATGATACCATTTCAATCTAGGGTTTCTGGATAGTATGGAATCACACCTATAATATTTCCCTTGGATTTTTAGTGAAATAATTTTGCCTCTCTGTAGACATAGTGATTATTCCCAAACCACGCAAATTACTATGTCTATGATATTCTTCTTGTTATTTTATTTTTTATCCATTTTACTCTTCTTCTGAATCAACCATCGTTGGATATCCCAATTATTTCACAAAATTTTTCTTATAATATCATTGAAATGAAAAAAAATCAAGAATAAGATCCCTCTAGTAGTAATCCACACATTCTCCATGAACCTCAGAATGCCACTGTAGAAATATCCGAGTTTTGTGATATATGATTCTAATGATCGTGTCATTTGTCATTGATCATAATAATAATTCCTTTGAGGCTTAAAGAATTCTTATGGTTCTCTCAATAACTCAAGTGGGAGGAATAAGATTGGATCTCTTCAACCATGTGAGTAATCTAGAGGAATTTCTCTCCAGGATTGAGAGAATTCTATAGAGGGGATTCATTGTGAACAATGATGACTCTTATGAATAACCCTAGGAATTGAAATAACTGAGCATTTATAGAGCTATGTTAGAGAATAAATAATTTCACACATAACCTTTATTATTATCTTAATCCTCATCAAACCCCATGTCTAATAATAAAAATAATAATATTATTTTCTTGACATGTGCAATGCTTGCATATAATATAAATATAACTTTTAAATAAATAAAATAATATTTAATTAAATTATTTTAATATATCATTCACATCGGACTCTTAACTTAGCCTATCTTTGTCCCTCTGTATTTATCAAACCTAGAATAATGAATATTTATTTAAATGAATAAATATCACTATATTATTCATTTAATAAATAAAAAATATTATATTCACTAAACCTATGAATAAATCTTTTTTTAATATCCAACTCACATATTTATTCTCTTGAATAACTAGTGAATGAATATATATGATCAATATATCCCTAATATTTATTATTCCTTAGAACTCAACAATAATATTTATTTTAATATTAAATTCATATATAATTTTACTAAGGTTTTGGATATACTTAGTGTGTGACCCTCTAGTCTGTTTTCTCAGTGGCATCAAGATGAACTTTCCTAAAGTCTAAGATTAACATCTAGAAAAATATCTAGAAACCCATATAGAAATAATTTAATGTGAAAATGAAAATACCTCTTACAAATTTTTATTGTGTAATAAAGTCCATTTTTCTTAATATATCATCGAATAGGTTGTATCAAATGTGTCATCAACCTATATACTTGAATCTATTTCTTTGACTTCCCAAAAATGAACTTCCCAATAAAACTTCCATGTATATGGACATAATAAAGTAGTTATATTACCATCAAAGGGCCTAAGATATCTATTTATATTAAACTTGGAAAATAAAAATCCTTTATTGACTTATTCATTTATTCCATATCAATTATGACACACCCAATATATCCTACCATGTTACAAGCATATGCCATCATGGTTTTTATCAATACATCAAATTAAATGACTCAAGATATGCATTAATAATAATATCAAGTCTAAATATCAATACATGTATTTGTATATAGCAATATCCAAAGAAACATATAACATGTGGATTTCTTACCGGTGGGTCTATTCTCATAACCTTCTATTTTGGATATTACCAAGGGAAAAATTCATGAGAATAATTCTCAATGTATTATGAGCCTCCTACCACTGATATCCTATATAATACATGTCCTATAAAATTATTTTATCAAACTATAGAATATATATTTAATAATAATTTCATAATATTTCAAGGTTATCATCATAGTGTGGAGCTATTATAACCTTTTAGTATAATAGGTACTTTAAGGCCATTATCACAATCAATGTCATGTAGAAGAATATCCATGATGTAATAATAAATTTTTTAATATTCCAAACTATGAATATATGGGTAATAATAAAGTATAGAGCAGTCAGTTCTATGGAACTAACTCAATTAGACTCCCTTATTCACTAGATCCAACTATTAATAACTCTCAGTCCACTAGCTATCAAATGATGTTCATGATTTTATTAAGATAAGTATTTATTAAAGGGGTCCTTTATTTCCTCCTCTATAGAAAATACACCTACTATTAACCTTACCCTATTGAGAAAAATATCTTAAGAGGTGATACGTTTAAAGTACGTGCTTCATCCTTCGATGTGACCTTATATCTTTGGAAAGATCCACCACTGCAATATCATCATAATACAATGTGATTGGGTCTTTACTTATAAACACCACATTAATTTATTAGATGAAGTTACATATCAAAACTACTTATTCAACTACATCATAAGAATCAATATACTTGGAATCCACTATAAAATTAGTGAAAAATGGATTATTTGATCTCTTCTAGCTCAAAGATCCTCTTTTGAGACTAAATACATATCCTAACTATGATTTTATATCATTATAATCTATCTATAAAATATTACCTATATATTCCCTTATGAATAACTCCTCATCTCCTCTATACATTAGGAATATATCCTTAGTATTCCACAGATACTTAAATATGGATTTAATAGTATTCTAATTCTATTCTCCAAGATCATACTGATATCTTCCTACCATGATCAAGGTATAGAAAACATCAATCCCGATACATAACATGGATTACATTTTTGAACCTATCATTGAAGCATAATGCATCCTACTCATCGTATATCTCTCTTTTTGTTTATGAGGACACATTTTCTTAGAGGGATATATACCATGTAATCCCAGAAACAATACCTTATTGTTTTTTTCTATATTAAATCTCTTCATTATCTGGGAAATATATGTACTTTGGCTTAGTACAAGTATCCTCTTGGATCTATTATTAATGATCTTAATCTTGAGGATATAGGTTTCTTCACCTAAGTCCTTCATAGAGTATCACTTGTTTTACCATGCCATAAGTGACTATAAAATTAGTATCTCATTTACAATGAGTAATATGTCATTGACATATACTACTATGAATACAACTACACTCCCACTGAATCATTTATAGACACAGGGATCACATTCATTCTCTATGAATACAAATTCTCTTATAGCTCCATCAAAGTGAATGTTCCCTAACATGGATGCTTGATTCAATCCATAAATGGATCTATGAAACTTTTATACCTTATTGGAATCAATTAGTCTCAAAAATCCATTTGGTTGTGTCATATAGACATCTTCCATAAGGTTCCTGTCGAGGAAAGTTTTCTTGAAACCCATATTCCAAATTTCTTAGTAATGATAAGATTCTATAGAAAAAAATTCTAATGGATTTTATCTTGGAGACTTGTGAAAGGGTTTCATCATAGTCTATGTATTAAAATTGTTTAAACCATTTAGCCTCTATCCATTCTTTATAAGTATTAAATTTACCTCCCATATCTAGTTTGTTCTTGAATAATCATTTTCAACCAACAATATTTACATCTAATGGTGGTTTGACTAGAACCCAAGATTGGTTTGATACATGTAGTCCATCTTAGAATTCATGGTTTCTTTCTATCCTATAAATTCTGAGATACCAACTACTTCCTTATAGGAAATAGGATCATTATTATCAACCAATAATGATTCATCATCCTACGTTACTAGAAAAAATTATCTCTATAGTTCTCTAACCTCTCTAGTGCTTCTATATAAAAGTAGTGTCTCTCGAATGATCTCTTCTATAGGGATTGGTGGAACCTGTTCCTATGAAATATCCTATGTAGTTTGAGCATAAAATTCATCAAAGTTAATATTACCCCATTATCACTTTTAGAGATATCCCCCCACTTAAGTAATATGTCTTGTCTTTCCATTATTACCTTCTTTTCTAAGGGTTTGTATAGATAAAATGCCCTTGTTTTCATGAGATATCCTATAAAGACACACATAATTCCCTTTAGTACTAGTTTATCACTAAAAGTGACCTTAAAAAATGCCTCAAAACCCCATAAATGAGTATGTGACAAAACATATTTCGTTCCATACATTTACTCTCATATAATGGATTTTTCTACTTTAGTTGGTACTCAATTTAGTATGTGCACCACAACCTATAATGCATATCCCCAAAAATATAATGGAAGATATTCAAAACTTATCCTATAAATCTCCATGTCTAATAAGGTATGGTTACTCCTTTCACTAACATTATACCAATATGTTTTATAACGAGGAGTGAGTAGAGATAGAATCCTAAACTCCCTGAGATTGTTGATGAACTATTGGTTAAGATATTCTATACCTTGATCTGATTGAAGTTTCTTTATCTTCTTACCAAGATGATTGTCTACTTCATTCTTTAATTCCTTAAGTTTGTCCAATTATTTATAAATATAAATTATTAAGTAGATACATCTAAATCTAATTAATTTATTGGTAAAATAAATTAAGTAAGAGTATCCACCTCCATCTTCAACCAGAAAGGGTATACACATGTCAGTATTAACCAATTCAAGAAAATATATGGCCCTTTCACCCTTTACAATAAAAGGTGGTTTGTTTATATTTATTTTAAAACAATAGATATGTCTATCAAGTGATTTTAGTTTAGAATAATCTGAATGTCCATCTTGATAGAGCTTTTTCAAAAACTTCTCATTTATATAACCAAGTCGGTGATGCCATAACTGGGTGTGATATGAGTCATGATAACTTGATTTTTTATTTATTTCTAATAATTAGTTATCATATTATAGTATATAAAGTTCATTATTAAGATGTGGTTTTTCATAACAAATGTTTTCTTCATAAATATAGTAGATTTTATTTCCAAAATTGAATAAAAATCCATTCATGTATAAACTTGACATAGATATAATGTTCTTGGAAACACTAGGCACATAATAATAGTTATTAAAAACTAGAATCATTATTTTTAGCAAAGTAAGGTGGTTGTATCCTATAGATAAGGTATCGAGTTTTACATCATTGGAAACTTGGAGATCCAACACACCTCTATCAACCTTAATAAATCTACTTGGTTCTTGTATTTGGATACAAATATGAGCACCATACCTAACCAGTAGATATGTAAAGATTACACTCAACAACAAACACACATAACACTTCCAATTTTTTCTTTACTGCAGTGAAACTCTTCTTATATTGTCCATTCTTTCTACATGAAAAACATTCCATGTCTTATTCCTTTTCCTACCTCTAGATATTCCTCTTATTACCAGGTTTGTGCTTAGAATCCTCAGACTTAGAGTGAGTCTTTGGGCTCTTTTACTTTCTCTTTATCTTATTTACCATAAGGAATATAGTTTTTTCGTTTCCCATGTCCTTATATACTTATATAATCAAAGTGATGAATATTGAGAAGAATTTTTAAATATTGTTCATGTTATAATTAAAAATAAAACTAGAGAAGCTCTGAGGTAGTGAGGCTAACATAATATCAGTGTGAAACTGTAACACAACAATATTTTATAGTATGTCTATTCTTAAATTAATTTAATTTCATTGATATATTACATTTTATACAACACCATGATAAGCTTATGCTACACGTAACAATGAGTTGGCTTACAATACACACAAGAACGAGTTTTACCGAACAATAATATATTATTAAAATATTATTATTTAATATAATAATATTGAATCTAGAAGTTATTTAAAATTTATGAATATTATTAAATATATTATGAAAATATATTGTTGAATTCATTGGTTACAATTTAATTAGAAATTAATATAGGAACCAACTGAATATATAGGAAATGTTTTTATAGAGAACTATTTTTATGCTCCCAAAGTCATTTTATCCAAATAAATTAAATTAATTACTATTATAGAATGATATTAATGAAATATATATGTTATATAATCAATAGAATATTTTTTATATTCATATAATATATTTGAGAGGCATAAGATAAGAATAAACCCAATATTACACATAAAAACCTATATATATTTTTTATAAAAATTGTTTTACAACCTTTTAATGGAGAACCTATTTTAAATCCAATTTTATGAAAATTTTATAAATTATATTTGAAAAAACAAAATTCTCCTTTTAAAGTGGAATATAAAAATTTACTTTAGTTAAATTTTTGGTATTTTTCTGATATAGTTCATTTTTTAATGAATAGTGAAAAATACTAAATTTTAATTGAATTTTTTTAATCAAAATAATTTATAGTGTTAAATTATATTATTGAATAGTTTTAAATTATAAATAAATTAAATTTTTATCATTTAATCCAATTTAGTTCATTAGAATCAATTTTACATTGAATTTAGATATAAAAACATTTCAATCTTTTGGATGTTTAAACTTTAATAATCCGTTTTCTCACCCCATCAACAGGATTAATTTTAAATTAATTACAGTAAATTTTGTGTTTTGAATTTTTAAAAATGAATTCCATATTTGGAATCAGTTGGTACAAATTATTTAAATAGGTTTCTTTTATTTTTGGGCATATGAATAGTAAAATTTAGCAATATTTTAATTACTGTGGTTAAGGGTAAATCAAGTAATTATGGGTAAAAATAATATTAAAAAATTATCATAACACTTATCCTAATTTAATTGGATGATTGGGTTTTACAAAAATCATCCCTGGGCCAAAATTATACCCTTTTGAATCCACTTGAATGAGAATAAAAAATTTATCATATTTTATTTAAAGGTAAGTTAAAAATTTCATACTCATGTTTTTAATAAGTAATACATTTTTAATACATGGTTATAAAGAATATAAATCAGACTACAATTATTAATTTGAAATATAATAAATTTATTTTTATCATGATAAATTATTTTTAATTTTTATAGAATAAATAATTTAATTAAAGGCTTTCATAATAATGATACAATAATTGTTTAATTAATGGAAATATAAAATAAATGATATTAAAAATATAAAAATAAATATAATTTGACATAATTAATGAGATAAAAAAATTTATAGAAAATTTATAAATGTTAGTGATATATTAGAAGTTCTTTTTTGATGATATCATGTTGTTAGTATTTAAAAAAGAAGACAAATATTGAATAGTATCAAAATTGACATAAATGATACTTTAAAATAAATAATAATTTATTAAATGAAATTAAATTTATAAAAATATAAAATTTGAACGAATTACTAAAATAATGTTAAATATGTCATAAATGATCCATTTTGTGTTCTTTTGAAATTTTATAGTAACTATATTAACCCTAAAGAGTAAAAAAGCCAAGTTGTCACGGTAAGAATTAAAGGGTTTAACTAAGGGTTCAAGCCAAAAGATAAGGTTAATATTGTGACCTAAACATGTCTAAAAATAATTTTTTGATATTATTTAAACCAATAATCATCTTATATTTTAAATAAATCACTTTTGAGCCATTTGGAATTAAAAATTAATTTATATTAATTTAATATTTTGAGAGTTTCCTAAAGTACCCCTCACCTCAATTATAAAAGGGAACTTACTCCCTCACTTTCTTACACCACTTTGAGTCTTATAGATAGAAAAAACTCTACCAATTTCCCTTATAAAATTCCATAGACACATAACAAAGATTCTGATTTTCTCAAAAGATCAAACCTAGTGTCCCTATGAGGAGATCCAAAGGAGGTTCGCTAAAGAAGAGGTAATTGTCTTTATCGAATCCTTCAAGTTCATTTCTTTTTCTACTTACTATTCATGTATTGTTTCCATTATAAAGTAATAAATCTAGTATCAAATGTATTATGATATTTTATTATGATTATGGAACAACAATATTTCACCTTTTATTCATCCTATGAAAAATGAAATCACTACGCATGCGTACGTACAACCCACTCTCTCAACACTGTGGTGTAATCTCTTTTCATCACCACTTTATTTGGATGGGTATAATGGTGGATATAATAGACATAAATAATAAATATGATATAAAATTGATTCTGTATAATTAATATACCATCTAATTCCTTACCCCTTTACCATTAAGGGAAAGATATCGTTTCTCGTGTGTACGTACGACCTACCATCTTCATGATGCGATGAGATTCATCTTCCACATTAAACATTCAAGAATTATTATAAAAAATATATATGATGAGTGAATATAATATTTATGATATTAATATAATTTTGGATATGAATAAAATATATCTTATGAAAAATAAACAGGAAATACATGACAAAACATGAATAGGAAAATGAAGCCGTTAACACCCAAAATAAGAGCAATAACAAAATATTATTAAAAAAGATATAAAAAGATCATATATGATATCATAAATTTGTATATTATTCTGGTATAATTTAATAACATTATTTAAACCATTATATAGGAGGTTAAAGTACATTTAACTTAAAGACAGTATAAGTTAAGAGTTAATTTCAAAATATCATTATTATTCAGGATTGTTTAAATATAATAATATGCTGGTGAATATTTATCATCCATGTCTATGTTTCTTAAAAATATTTTCCAAAATATTATTACTATTATCCTACCAATGTTTTATGTATTTTTCCCATGTTCTAATTGTTATAAAATGGTTTAAAAGTAATCATTCTATAATTTTTTTAATGAGGTACTTTATGAATTTTTTGACAAAAATATGAAAAGAATGTTTATTTTTAACTTATAAAAAATGAGAGGATTTTACCGCCATCATAAAGCCTTAAAATTTTGAATCTTACCTTATAATCTAACAAGTTTATTTTCAAAGGAAATTTTTTCTTTTATAATTTGAAAACTTTTAAATAAATTATTTCGAAGTAAAAAGGGGTATTTATCTTAATATATTTTTAGTGATTTTATTAGATTATTTTCATCTATGTCAACATCCTTTGTGGGATCTTATTCTTGACTGAGTTTTATCTCTTATAACATCATTTAGAATATTTCATTGAAAATTTTATGATTTAGTTTGACTATGGATGTGATATTTTGATACCATTCATGGTTTATGGTTTAGGTATTCATATTTTGTATGCTTATTTTAATATGAATGTTTATGTTGATTATGTTTCATCACCTCTTTCATATAATGAATGAATTAGACTTAGTAAGTGATAGTAGGGGTCTGTTATACCCCCTCGATGTATCGACAGGTCTCACAAGACAAACTAGTTTGGGGTTTTACCCATTTATGTATGGTTTCTTGGATGAAGCCTTAACGGTATGTTTATGATGTCTGATATTATGCATTACCTAATTATGAGATTAGTTATTGATTTTCCATGTGATTATTTAACTAGTAGAATATCCATGGTTAAGTTCCATTCTCATGTGGTTATTTATATGGAATTATTTGATCATCTTTCATTCTATCCATATTATGCTTATGTTATTGATTAAATAGCATGTGTTTTAGTTAATCACCATTACACAATTTTTTATACTTATTTTTGATAGATTTCACTATATTTATACCGTTAATGATCATCTGATCTCACCCCTTTATTATGTTTTATTTTTTTCAAGATTCCAAGAAGTGTTTTATTACTGATATGCAGGGTTATTCTAGGAGAATAATTACATTCTCAAAGATTTTTCTATGTTGTATTTTAGGTTTTAAATTGTAATTTAAGTTTAATGTATGTAATATGGATTCCAAAACTGTTAAACTGATCGTTCCTTTGGGATTTAAGTCTTGTATCTATGACAATTTAATAAAATAACACACCGACTTCGAGCTACTAGGGTTGGGGTCATTATAGTTGGTATAAGATAATATTTAGTATAAACCTTGGAAAAATAGATTTAGAAACCTTATATTAGGGAACATAACCCTTAGATATAATTTGAGGATAAGTATAGAATAATATCTTATAATTTTGTTAAGGTATATATTATGCAAGTCTTCCTAGAAATACATCCTTATCTGGACACTACAAGTGGCTGTGGTTCTAGATAAAATGTAACTAGGGGTAAAAACTTCGACAAGGTGCATGAGGCCTAACTCGGTGTAACCTAGTACATGACAACGAGCCTTACTATGCATTTGGTTTGACACTATTAGGGGATATTATTAGGATAATTCACATTTTCCTTACAAACCATTATGAAGTATTTGAATATATGATCAAAATGAATAACTTAGGTTAAATCTAAGGTGGTTTAGATTGAACATAAGGTGACATGATATCATATAAATGATTATAAATTTTTATCACTATGACTATTGTTACTAACACTATGATTTTTGGTTTTATTCAATGTTTGGAACCTAAAGGAGTCATGTTAACATTGAACATGATGGAAAAGGTGGTGGCGATGAGCAACCAAATGTAATGTTGATAAGAGTGAAAGATATCATGTTCATGACTAATCAATTTTACCAAAACTTTATTAACAATATATACCTTAACCAACTCCTTAACTCACCAAATAAGAGAAGGAAAGATATTACTAAGAGCTACAGTGGTGGAAACCATGGAGAAAAGAAGGCTTGATTCCCATCATGAAAGAAATGTGGAAGGAGACATCTAGAAAAATATATCAATGGAATGAAGAAATTATTTATTTGTGGGAAACATGTACATAAAGTAATGAATTGATGAGGAAAAATTAAGGGTATAATGTAGGGAAATAAATCTCATACTAAGATTCCATTTGTAGTTCATTACATTAAATGTAGGGAACTTGGGAATTACCCAAGTCAATGTCCTCTTCTATAGGATAAACTCTAGACCAAGGAAGGACCTATATGTAAATAAATGGATGAAGTATTTATGTATTGGGGTTGTATGGAAAACCTTAGTTAAAAGGATATTTAGTTATTAACCTTATTTCATGGATGTCCATCATATTTATTTTTAGAGTTATATTAATATAGTTTTAGAAAAAGGACAACCTGCAAGTCGAGTGACAACTTGTCGCCTTCGGTAAGGCCATGAGGCTTAAACCCACAACCGAAGGGCGATAAGGGTGCAACGCCTACCACTAGCCTATGTGAATTCCTGGTAAACATGATTTTTTTAGTTAGTTAAAATATCTAATGGATAAATGTTATTTTGATTTTAGGGGAATTTTTTATCAAATAGATAATCTTGGGATTGAAAAATGATTTGGTGATTAAGTGATTAATGTTATTTTGGAAGACGTTCTCTATTTTTTGAATCTTATAAGATTATGGTAAACAAAATATTTTGAGTAATAAATGTTGAATTTTATTTTGGAGTAAAAAATTATTTTATTATGGACTTATGGTGATTCATGATATTTATGAAAATGGTTAGCATATCTTAGAGATTATGTGATTTAGAAAATTAATTTTTGGTATAATACATTAAGAGTTATTGATGTTATTTGGAAGAATATGATCAAATAGTTCTAATTTTTGGGTTTCAATATTAGTCTTGAATTTTTTGAGGAATGATAGTTATTTTTTGAATGATCTATGTTAAAATTTGGGTATTACTGTTGAATTTTGGAGATAAATTTTGTTTTTCATCATGTAAAGGTTTCTTATTTTTGTAGAATTATCTTATATTATCTTAACCATTTTGGTTTTTCTTAATGTGTCAAGATAAAATAAATAAATAGTAAATATTTTATGGATCATCTAATTATCTATAAGTTTATTATAGTGCTTCATGTGTAAAAAAATTATCTTAATTACTCATCATTTTAAAAAAAGGATGAGTTTGTGTTGTAAATTGATTAAAGGATGAAACTCTACTTGTCAAGTAAGTATGTTTCCTTATATTATTAGTCTACAATGTAAATGAAATATTTAAATCTAGGGAATAGATCTTGAAAGAAAAATGTTATCCTAATACTTTATTTTTAGATGAATCAAATGGTCCCATAGATCATCACAGATTTATAACTTTTTGATTTTTAATTTTATCCTGACTATGTTCTCTATCAATCTCCATCAGAACTTAATGGTTAGATTTCTCTTCTATGTCCATGTTTTTCTATATGGAAACCTAGTACGTGTTATCTCTTCTAAACTTCATACTTCCCTTTATTTATTTAAAAGTGGAGGTCTCATTAATCCTTTTTCCAATGTGGGATTTCAACCAAGATGTTTTGAAAAGTCAAAACCCTAGTTTTTGATCCTGAGTTCGAATTGCGAGGACATAATATATTGAAGGAGGGGAGAATGTAACACCCCAAGATTTTATAGTATGACTCTTCTTAAATGAATTCAATTTCTTCGATAGATTACGTTGTACACAACACCATGATAATCTTACTCTACACACAACAATGAGTTGGCTTGTGTTACACATAAGGCCGAGTTTTACCGAATAATAATATATTATTAAAATATTATTATTTAATATAATAAGATATAACCTAGATGTTAAGTTTTTAGTTATGAATAATATTAACTAACTTATGAAAATATATTTTTGAATTCATTTTTTACAAATTAATTATAAATTAATATAGGAACCAACTGAATATATAAGAAATGTTTTTATAAAGAACTATTTTTAAGATCACAAAGTCACTTTATCATAATAAATTAAATTAATTACTATTAGAGAATTATATTAATTAAATAAATATATTATATATTCAATAAAATATTTTTTATATTAATCTAATAGATATTAGGGGCATAAGATAAGAGAAAACCCAATATTACACATAAAAGCCTATATTTGTTTTTATAAAAAAAGTTTTACTGACTTTTAATGGAGATCCTATTTTAAGTCCAATTTTGAAACTTTTATACTTGTATTTAACAAAATAAAATTATTATTTGAAATAGTAATATAAAAATTTACTTTATTTATATTTTTGGTATTTTTCTGATAAGTTTCATGTTTCGATGAATACCAAAATATACTAAATTTTAATTAAAACAACTTTTTTCATCAAAATAATTTATAGTGTTAAATTATATTATTAAATGGTTTTAAAGTATAAATAGACTATGTTTTATCATTTAATACAATTTAGGTCATTGGCATCAATTTTACATTGAATTTATATATAAAAATGTTCCAATCTTTTTCATGTTTAAACTCTAATAACCCATTTCCCACCCCGTGAGTGAGATTAATTTTAAATTAATTACTGAATCTTCTGTGTTTTGAATTTTTAAAAACATATTATATATTTTAAATCAGTGGGTCCAAATTATTTAAATTATTTTATTTTATTTTTGGTCATATGAATAGTAAAATTTAGTAATATTTTAATTACCATGGTTAAGGGGAAATCTGGTAATTATGGGTAAAAATAATATCATAAAATTATACTAACACTTGTCCTAATTTCATTGGATGAGTGAGTTTTGACAAAAACCATCCTTGGGACAAAATTATATCATCTTTAAGCAATTTTGATGAGAATAAGACATTTATCATATTTTATTTAAAGATATGTTAAAAATTACATACTCATGTTTTTAATAAGTATTACATTTTTAATACATGGTTATAGAGAAGATAAATTAGAAAATAAATATTAATTTGAAATATAATAAATTTATATTAATTATCATAATTTTATTTAATTTTTATAAAATAAATAATTTAATTAAAGGCTTTCATAATAATGATGCTGTAATTGTTTAATTAATGGAAATATCAAATAAATGATATTAAAGATATTAAAATAAATATAATTTTACATAATTAATGATATAAATGAATTTTATAGATAATTTAAAAATGTTATTGATATATTAGAAGTGTTTTTTAGATGTTATCATGTTGTTCGGATTTTTAAAAAAAGACCAATATTGAAAAGTATCAAAATTAACATAAATGATACTTTAAAATAAATAATATTTTAATAAATGATATAAAATTCATAAAAATATAAAATTCTTCCAAATAACTAGAATAAGGTTGAATAATTCATCAATGATATATTTGGGGTTCTTTTTTTATTTTATATTAACTATATTAATCCTAAAGTGTAAAAAATCCAAGTTGTCACAGCAAAAGGTAAAAGGTTTAACTAAGGGTTAAGGTCAAAAGATAAGGTTAATATTATAACCTAAACATATCTAAAAATAATTGGTTTAAAATATTTATACCCATAATCATCTTAAATTATAAATAACTCACTTTGCTTCCATTTGTAATTAAAAATTAATTTATATTAATTTAATATTTTGAGAGTTTCCTAAAGTTCCCCTCACCTCAATTATAAAAGGGAACCTCCTCGCTTACTTACTTACACCACTTTGAGCCTTATATATTGCCAAAAACCTACCCATTTACCTTATAAACTTTCCTAGAAACATCCTATAGGTTTTGGTATTCTCAAAAGACCAACCCTAGTGTCCCTATGAGGATATCCAAAGGGGGTTCGATAAAGAAAAGGTAGTCGTCTTTATCGAATCCTTCAAGTTCATTTATTTTTCTACTTAATATTAAAGTGTTGTTTCAATTATAAATTAATAAGTCCAGTATAAAATTTATGATGATATTTTATTATGATCATGGAAAAACCATATTCCACCTTTTATCCATCCTATGAAAAATGAAATCACCACACATGCATATGTACGACCCACCAACACCACGTCGTGGTGCAATCTATTTTCATAACCAATTTATTTTAATGGGTATAATGGTGGATATAATAGATATAAATAATAAATATGACATGATATTGATTTTTTATAATTAATATACCATCTAATTCATTACCCTTTTACCATTAAGGGAATGATATCGTCGCTCGTGTGTATGTATGACCTACCGTCTCCACGATGCAGTGAGAATCATCTTCCATGTTAACCATTAAAGAATGATTATAAAAAATATATATGATGAGTTAATATAATATTTATGAACTTAATATAATTCTGTATATGAAGAAAATATATCCTATGCATAAGAAATATGACATTCACAAAAAACAAGCATAGGAAAATGAATCATTTAACACCCAAAACAAGGGTAATAACGAAATATTATTATAAAAAAGATATAATAGAATCATATATGTTATAATAAATTTGTATATGATTATGGTATAATTTAATAATATGATTTCAACCATTATAAAGGATGTTAAATCACATTCAACTTAAAGAAAGAACAAGGTAAGGGTTAATTTTACAATCTCATTATTATTCGGGATTGTTTAAATGTAAGTATCTACTGGTGAATATTTATCATCCATGTCCATGTTTCTTAAAAATATTTTCCAAAATATTTTTACTATTATACTACCATTTTTTTAAGTCATTTATCCATATTTTAATTTTTATAAAATGGTTTGAAATGAATCTTTATGTTGTTTTTCAAATGAGGTACTTTATGACTTTTTTGACAAAAATATGGAAAGAATTTTTATTTTTGACTTATAAAACGTGAGAATATTTTACCACCATCATAAATACTGAATGGTTTGAAGCTTCACTTACAATCTTACAAGGTTATTTTCAAATTAAATTTTTTCTTTTATAATTTAACTACTTTTAAATAAATTATTTAAAAGTAAAAAGGGGTATTTCTCTCAAGAGATTCTTAATTATTTTATTTGAGTATTTTCATCTATGTCAACATCCTTTGTTGGATATTATTCTTGATTGAGTTTGATCTATTATGATATCATTTACCACATTTCATTTAATGTTTCATGATTTAGTTTGACTTTGGATGGGCTATTTTGATACCATTCATGGTTTATGGTTTAAGTATTCACATTTCGTATGCTAGTTTTAATACAAATATTTATGTTGATTATGTTTCATCACCCCTTTCATACGAGGAATTAATCAGACTTAGTAAGTGATGAGAGGGTGCCCTTATATCCCCTATATGTATCGATTAGTCTCATGAGGAAAAAGAGTTCATGTTTTTACCTGTTTATGTATGGTGTCTTGGATGAAGCCTTTCCGATATGTTTTTGATGTATGAAATTATGCATTCCCTAATTATGAGATTAGTTATTCATTTTCCATGTGATTATTTAACTAATAGAATATACATGGTTAAGTTTCATTCTCATGTGGTTATTTATATGGAATTATTTGATCATATTTTATTCCTTCTATATTATGCTCTGGTTAATGATTAAATGGAAAGTGTTTCGGTTAATCACCTTTCATAATTGTTTATACTTGTTTTTGATAGCTTCTGCTGTATGTGTACCCTTACTAAGCATCCAATATTACCCCTTTATTATATTTTATTTTTCCCAAGATTCTAAGAAGTGTTTTATGAATGATATGTAGGGTTATTCTAGGATAATTATGGCATTCTCAAAGTATTTTATATGTTGTATTTTAGGTTTTAAATTGTAATATAAGGTCAATGTATGTAATTTGGATTTAAAAACTGCTAAACTGATCGGTCCTTTGGGGTTTGAGTATTGTATCTATGCTAATGTAATAATATAATGCACTGGATTTAGGCTACTGGGGATGAGGTCATTATAGTTGGTACTAGATAAAGTTTAGTAGAAACCTTGAAAACTAGATTTATAAAACTTAGATTAGTAAACATAACCCTAAGATAGACTTTGAGGATAAGTATATAAGAACATCCTATAATTTTGGTAAGGTAGATATTATGTGAGTCTTCCTAAAAATACATCCATATATGGATACTATAAGTGGATGTGGTTATGAAATAGATGTACCTAGGGGCAACAACTTTGACAAGGTGTGTTGAGCCTCACTATATGTAACCTAGTACACGATAAAAAGCCTTACTATACACCTGGTTTGACACTCATAGGGGATATGATTAGGATAATTCACATTTTACTTACAAAAAATTATGAATTATTTGAATATATGATGAAAATGAATAACCTAGGTTAAATATGAGGTGGTTCAGATTGAAAATAAGGTGTTATGATATTATATAAATGATTATATGTTTTTATCACTATGTTTATTGTTACTCACACTACGATTTCTAGTTTTATTCAATGGTTGTAACCCTAAGGATTCATGTTAACATTTAACATGATGGAAAAGGTGGTGGAAATGAACAACCAAATGGAATGTTGATAGGAGTGAAAGATATCATGTTCATGCCTAATCAGTTTTCATGAAATATGATTAATAACATATACCTTAACCAATGGCCAAAATCAATAAAGAAGAGAAGGAAAAATCTTGAAAAAAGATCCGGTGGTGGAGATTATAGAGAAAATAAGGATCAATTACCATCATGTAAGAAATGTGGAAGGAGACACCTTAGAAAGTGTCTTAACGGAATGAAGAAATACTTTATGTGTGAAAAATAAGGACATAAAGTAATGAATTTACGAGGAAAAATGAAGGGTACAATGGAGGGAAATAAATCACATCCTAAGAATGCATTTTTAGTTCATTTACTTAAATGTAGCAAACCTGGGCATTACTTGAGTCAGTTTCCTCTTCTATAGGATAAACTCTAGACCAAGGAAGGACCTATTTGGAAATAAATGGATGAAGTATTTATGTATTGGGGATATATGAAGAACCTTAGTTAAAAGTCTATTTAGTGATTACCTTATTTCATGGATGTCCATTATATTTATTTTGAGAGTTATATTAATATATTTTTAGAAAAAGGACAACCCATAGGCTAGGTGAAAACCTATCACAATCCGCAAGGCTGTAGGACTTGAACCCACAACCAAAGGGAGATAAGGGTGTAACACCTACCACTAGCCTATGTGAAGTACTAGTCAACATGAATTCTTTTATTTAGTTAAAATATCTAATGGATAAAGGTTATTTTGATTTGAGATACATTTGTTTTATAAAATAGATAACATTGGTATTGGAAAATGATTTGGTGATTAAGTGATTAATGTTATTTCGGAAGATGTTCTATATTTTGTGAATCCTATAAGATTACGACAAACAAAATATTTTTAGGAATAAAGGTTAAATTGTATTTTGGAGTCAAACATGATTTTATTGTGTAATTATAGTGATTCAGGATATTTATGAAAATGGTTAGCATATCTTGGAGATTATGTGATTTAGGAAATTAAGTTTTGGTATGAGACATTAAGAGTTATTGATTTTATTTGGAAGATTATGACCAAATACTTATAATTTTTGGGTTTCAATATTATCTAGTAAATTTTTGAGAAAAGATAGTTATTTTATGAATTATATATGTTGAAAATTGGGTATTACTATTGAATTTTGGATATTAAAGTTTCTTTTATTCAGGTAATGGTTTATTATTTTTGTATAATTATCTTATATTATCCTAACTATTTTTTTTTGATTAATGTGTCACGATAAGAGAAATTAATAGTAAATATTTTATGGATGATCTGATTATTTAGAAGTTTATTCTAGTACTTTGTGTGTGAGAAATTATCTTAATTACTCATCATTTGGGGAAAAGGATGAGTTTGTGGTGGAAATTGATTAAAGGATGAAACCCTATTTGTTGAGTAAGTATGTTTCCTTATGTTCTTAGTCTATAATGTAAATGAATTCTTCATCTCTAGGGAAAGGATCTTGAAATAAAAAATGTTATCCTAGTACCTTATTTTTTGATGAATCAAATGGTCTCATAGATCATCACATATTTATATCTTTGTGATCGTTAACTTTCTCCTGACCATGTTCTCTATCACTCTATATCAAAAATCAATGGTTAGATTTCTCTTCCATGTCCATGTTTTCATATATTGAAACCTAGTATGTGTTATCTTTGGTGACCTTCATACTTCACTTTATTTATTTTAAATTTTAGGTATCATTAATCCTTTTTTCTAATGTGGTATTTCAATAAATATAATTTGAAAACTGAAAACCCTAGTTTTCGATCCAGAGTTCAAATTGTGAGGATGCAATTTATTGAAGGAGGTGAGTATGTAACACCCAAAGATTTTATAGTAAATGTCTTCTTAAATAAATTCAATTTCTTCAATATCTTACATTTTATTAAATGACATGGTAAGTTTATTCTACACACAACAATGAGTTGTCTTGCGTTACACGCAGGACCGAGTTTTACTGAACAAAAATATATTATTAAAATATTATTATTTAATATAATAAGATATAAAATATCCATTCAGTTGATAGTTATAAAAATTATTTAATAACTCATGAAAATATATGGTTAAATTCATTTATTAAAAATTAATTATAAATTAATATAGGAACCAACTGAATATATAGGAAATGTTTTTATAAAGAACTATTTTTATGTGGAAAAATTAATTTTATCCTAATAAATTAAATTAATTACTATTAGAGAATGATATTAATGAAATATATATGTTATATATTTAATAAAGTATTTTTGATATTCATTTAATATATTTGGTAGGTATAAGATAAGAACAAACCCAATGTTATACATAAAAACCTATATTTTTTTTATAAAAATAGTTTTACTGCCTTTTAATGGAGAACCTATTTTAAATAAAATTTATAAGATTTTATACATTATATTTGAAAAAATAAAAATTTTCTTTAAAATAGAAATATAAAAATTTATTTTATTCATATATTTATTTTATTTTTTTGATAAGTTTCATGTTTTGATGAATACTTAAAAATACTAAATTCTAATTGAAAGCAACTTTTTTCATCAAAATAATTTATAGTGTTAAATTATATTATTGAATTGTTTTTAAGTATTAATAGATTATTTTTTATCATTTAATCCAATTTAGGTCATTTGCATCAATTTTACATTGAATTTAGATATAAAAACGTTTCAATCTTTTGCATGTTTAAACTTCAATAACCCATTTTCTTACCCCATCAACGAGATTAATTTTAAATTAATTACTAAAAATTATGTGTTTTGAATTTTTAAAAATGGATTGAATATTTTTAATTAGTGGGTCCAAATTATGTAAATAGTTTTATTTTATTTTGGGTCATATGAATAGTAAAATTTAGTAATCTTTTAATTACCACGGTTAAGGGTAAATTAGGTAATTATTGATAAAAATAATATTATAAAATTACCATAAAACTTGTCATAATTTAATTGGATGAGTTGGTTTCAACAAAAATCATCCTTGTGTAAATATTATACCCTTTTTAAGCCACTTTTATGAGAATACGACATTTATTATATTTTATTTAAAGATAAGTTGAAAATGTCATACTCATGTTTTTAATAAGTATTACATTTTTAATACATGGTTACAGAGAATATAAATTAGACTATAAATATTAATTTTAAATATAATAAATTTATATTCATCATGATAATTTATTTTTATAGAATAAATAATTTAATTAAAGGCTTTCATAATAATGATGCAATAATTGTTTAATTAATGGAAATATCAAATATATGATATTAAAAATATTAAAATAAATAAAATTTTACATAATTGATGACATACACGAATTTTATAGATAATTTAGACATGTTATTGATATATCTGAAGTGTTTTTTCAAAGTTATCATGTTATTATTTTTTTAAAAAAGACAAATATTGAATAGTATCAAAATTGATAGAAATAATACTTTAAAATAAATAAAATTTTATTAAATGATATAAAATTTATAAAAACATAAAATTAGGGAAAAAATAGAATAAGGTTATATATTTCATAAATGATCCATTTTATGTTCTTTTTTTTTATTTTATAGTAACTATATTAACCCTAAAGAGTAAAAAAGCCAAGTTGTCATGAAAAGAGTTAAGGGTTTTAGCTAAGGGTTAAAGCCTAAATATAAGGTTAATATTTCCACTTAAACATGTATAAAAATAATTGTTTGATAGTATTTAGACCAATAGTCATATTATAGTTTAAATAAATCACTTTATAACCATTTTTAATTAAAAATTAATTTATATTAATTTAGTATCTTGAGAGTTTCCTAAAGTACTCCTCACCTCAATTATAAAAGGGAACCTCCTCCCTCACTCCCATACACCAATTTTAGCCTTCTATATAGACTAAACCCTTCCAATTTACCTTATAAAATTCTCTATACACATCCTATATGTTTTAAGATTCTATAAAGACCAACCCTAATGTCCCTAAGAGGATATCCAAAGGAGGTTCACTAAAGAAGAGGTAATTGTCTTTATAGACTCCTTCAAGTTTATTTCTTTTTCTACTTCCTCTTAATGTGTTGTTTCCATTATAAAGTAATAAATACAGTATAAAATAAATTTTTATATGTTATTTTGATTATGTAACAACCATATTCTACCTTTTATCCATCCTATTAAAAACAAATTCACCATGTGTACGTACGTACGACCTACCGTCTCTAAACCATGATTTAATATGTTTTTCATCACCACTTTATTTGGATGGGTATAATGGTGGAAAAAATAGATATAAATAATAAATATGTCATGATATTTATTATTTATTATTAATATACCATATAATTCCTTACCCTTTTACCATCAAGGGAATGATATCATCGCTCATGCGTATGTACGACCTACTGTCTTCCCGATATGATGAGATTCGTCTTCCAAGTTAACCATTCAAAAATTATTATAAAAAATATATATGATGAGTGAATATAATATTTATGAACTTGATATAATTTTTTATATGAAGAAAATGTATTCTATTCATAATAAACATGACTTACATGATAAAACATTCATAAGAAAATGAAGTAGTTAACACCCGAAACAAGAGTAATAACAAAATATTATTAACAAAATGATATAAGAAGATCATATATGACATCATAAATTTGTATATGATTTTATTATAATTTAATAACATTATTTAAACCATTATACATAAGGTTAAAGTACATTCAACTTAATTAAATTACAAGGTAAGGGTTAATCTCATAATCTCATTATTATTCAGTATTGTTTAAATATAAGTATCTGTTGGTGAATATTTAACATCCATGTCCATGTTTCTTAAACATATTTCACAAAATATTTTTAATATTATACTATCATTTTTAAGTCTTTTACCACTGTTTGAATTTTTATAAAATGGTTTGAAAGAAATATTTCTGTCATTTTACAAATGAGGTACTTTATGACTTTTTCGACAAAAATAAAGAAAGAATGTTATTTTTAACTTATAAAGCATGAGTGTATTTTACCTGTATAATGAAGCCTTAAAATTTTGTATCTTACCTTAAAATATTAAAAGGTTATTTTCAAAGGAAATGTTTTATTTTATAATTGAATTACTTTTAAATAAATGATTTCAAAGAAAAGTTGTATTTCTCTCAATATAATTTTAATGATTTTATTAGATTATTTTCATCTATGTCAGCATCCTTTGTTGGATATTATTATTGATTGAGGTTTACCTCTTATGATATAATTTACCATATTTCATTGAATGTTTTATGATTTAGTTTTGGATTTGGATGTTCTATTTTTATACCATTCATGGTTTATGGTTTAAGTATTCACATTTCATATGCTAGTTTTAATATGAATGTTTATGTTGATTATGTTTCATAATCCCTATCATATGAGGAAAGCATTGGACTTATTAAGTGATAAGAGGGGACCACTATATCCCCTCAATTCATCACTAGGTTTCATGAGACAAACTAGTTTTAGTTTTTACCCATTTATGTATGGTGTCTTGGTTGAAGCCTTAACGGTATGTTTATGATGTATGATATTATGAATTCCCTCATTATGAGATTAATTATTGATTTTACATGAGATTATTCGTCTAATATAATATCCATGGTTAAGTTTAATTCTCTTGTGGTTATTTATATGGTATTATTTGATCATCTTTCATTCATACCATATTATTTTCAGGTTATTGATTCAATGGAAAGTGTTTTAGTTAATCACCTTGCCATAATTTTTTATACTTGTTTTTGATAGCTTCTACTATATGTATACCCTTACTGAGCATCTGATATCACCCATTTATTTTGTTTTATTTTTCCTAGGATTACAAGAAGTGTTTTACGACTGATATACATGTTTATTCTTAGAGAATAATGGTGTTCTTATAGGATTTTATATATCTTTTTTAGTTTTTAAATTATAATTTAAGGTTAATGTATGTAATATAGCCTCCAAAACTACTAAAATTATCGGTACTTTGGGATTCAATTCTTGTATCTATGCCAATATAATAAAATAATATATCAGCTCTAGGGTACCAGGGCTGGGTTCATTATAATAACTCACTTGGAAGCTTAAATCCCAAGATGTCCAAACACTCAAAATAAATAATCATATTGACTAAATGAGGTTCATTTGGAGATCCTTATATAACATTTATTATTAATAGTTTCTCGGTGATCTCATATCTATCCTTCCTAACCTTATCCTAATAAAGATCATGAATATGAGATAACATTGTGTATGCATCCATTTCCTTATACAAATTATAGATATCACTGGTCATGGATGATAAAATCAAACACTAGACATATAGTTAATCATCTAGGTGTCCTAGGTAGAGAGATAGCTCCTCCTCACTTACATATTTATGAGGAATAATAAGAAATGGGGACTTTAGTATATAAAGATTATATTCTTAGTAAAATATAAGGCATAAATGTCTATACCACTCTTGAAAGTTACTTCATGTCAAGTGATTATCTTTATCAAGTGTGGATCATATTGATAATGTTGAGGTCACATTAATTTCCATTTTCTACAAAAAATATAAAAGAATATTTTATTACTTTATCTTGATTACCAAAATATATGATATAATAAATTTTATATATTAGTCTCACACTATTTTATCATATCCCAATATCCCTCACTAATGGATTCAGAATATCCTATCACATGGATATTATAGTGGAAAGGATCCATATTTCCTATCTCATAACCTAGATAGAGACCTGACAATCTATTTTATGGTATTTAGGTTGGAATTTATTTCCAATAGGATTAACACATGGCTCCTTGATCCGTTTATGGGAATCCCTAATACTAAAATTCTAGACTTGGATTTACTTAATGCTTGCCTTTTAGTTGCACCAATACTCACAAAGGTGATCAATCCTTAATAAAAAATAGGTTATGTCGGCCCATAATCTTTTGTTAAAACTCCATGATAATTGAAAGAACCCCAATGGAGGTTGGTCAAGTACTTTGAACTATGGTTGTATATTAACTTAAGTAATGTAAGGCTATACTGAAATAATATTTTCATTTGAGGGATTTTTATCTTTATGTGTAAATATTTCATACTTTATTCTTTTATATGTTTTTTAATATTATGTGTATTTTACATAAGTTATTAACCATTCCTTGATAAAATAATTTACACATAATTCAATTGATTTTAAATCCATCTTGTAGGCATGTTAATTAATTTATTTTATGTGATTAGGATAAAACATCCATAAATAATAAACCATGCACTTGATAGAAACAAAATAAATTAATGTGGCATGATCATGAAATTTATAATGTCCAATTTATCTAGTGGATGACAAAATGACCCTTGACCATAGGTAATAAATCCTTGAACTATATACTAGTTTAAGTTACATTGTTCCACCTATATTACTATGTATCTCTTGGTTTGGTATCATCTTGGATCTAAACTTGAACCACCTCTACTAGACTAAAAGATCCACCATTTTACATATGATTTACTTACATGAAGGTGAGTGGGGCCAGGGGTATAGGGTTACATAAAAGAAATCACAAACACGAAGATCCTTATATAACATAGAGGAGGGGATGTCACACAAACCTTTATTTTGATTTAATAATAATTGCTACAAAATCCCATACAATAATAATTAAATTAAAAGAAATCCAACACATAAATAAGTTTATCAAGCTTATGATCATCCACTCATGCAATGAATATGTATTTGAAAAATTAGATAAAATTAATTTCAATTCATTATTTGTTAAGATAAATTACTTGAATTCATAAATTAATTATATTATTAATTAATTAATTATTTTATCTTAATTTCTCATCTAAATAGTCCTAGAGATACCCAATGTCTATAACATTAAATAAATTAAATAATTTAATTTAATTTAAAATTAATTAAGTTCACAATGTGTATTTGGAGGCAACATGGTATATACCTATATGAACTACCCACCGTCTTATATAGTCCTTTTCATGTACTGTGTACTCACACAACAAGTATTTTACATGACATATCACATTATTACACTAGATTTAGTTCAATTTTTTAAGAAAATTAGTCATCTAATAATTTATGACACGCAAAACATGTTAATATATGTGGTGTATGTCATTTTTAATACTAAAAAATTACATGGTGTGCATAATGACTATATATGATGTGTAGTTCTGAATTTAATGTTGAAATTAATGAAGCATTTAATTATCTATAAAACCTTGTCACACAATGTGTACACAAACTATATCCTTTGAGATTTGGTTTAATGATATAATTAATTTTTATTCAATGTTAATTAATTCACATGGTTACAACCTAGATTGACATGTAATGAATATGAATGTGTATGCATTACATTATGTGTACAACTTGCTACATGCCATGTATTCCACTGTCTAGTCATATATAATACACATCTAGGAACTTAGTGTGTATTCTTAATGAATGTTTCTATGTTATATAATGTGTACTCTAGCTACACACCATCTAGTCACAACTAGTTTTGTTACATGGATTATGGTTAACTCATGTCGTGTAATAAATATACATTGTGTATTATTCTTCACAGGTGAGTCGTGAATATCATAAATAATATTGGTGCGGTGAAACAAGATACCTGACATGTAGTATTATTTAAATGCTGTGCAATCCCATATGGTCCAACCAGAATTCATGGCTCCTTTAGATGGTATCTTCAGTTGTTCTTCACATGTTCTTAGCCTGTACTTGGTCATATGAAAGTTAATGAACAAGATATACAAAATTTTGGATTAAGAATGAATAATACAAAAATGAAATCTAACAATAAATTCATACATCGATCAATGATAGTAATGAAAAATAGGCCAATATCCCGCTGGCTTCATGGATTGGGGTGGATGTGGGGAGGGTTGGGCCTAAAACTTTTGACCTTTAAGAGAGTGGGACAATGTGGTTTCTTCTTACATGGGCGAGGGACACAAAGTGTTGATCCCATATAGGTACAATCTTATTCATGGGCCCAATTTAAAATTATTATTATTATTTTTATAATATATTTTTCTTTAACATATTAGTTTTTTAATTAAAAAATCCAGATTAAACCATGGAATATAAATTTTCACTATAATGGTCACACTAATTCACCATATTTTCACATGTGAACTTTAAATAGGTCTATATTTATTATTTAAATGTGATATTATAATAATTATATAGTAAATATTAACTGTATTCACAAAGTGTGTCATCCAACCTCTCAAAAAATAGAACCCATCTCCCTCAAACATGATTACAATTCTAAAATAGTTACTATAATCATAATATTTTTTTGGATCAACTTATTATTATTATTAAAAAATAAGAAAGGACCTCATGGGAACCACAATATCCTTCTCTGAAACTATTCACTACCGAGAGAGTCACTATTCACTCACACATATAAACATTCACATCACTATAACACCAACATCATCATTCATAACCCCTAATATATCAATCAACTACTTTAAATCACAATAGTTCAACACCACATCAACATCATCACATGTCACTACAAACCCATCGAAGAATGTTTCACCACATCCCTTAAAATGAAATCTATGACCAGTCCATACTTCTCCCCACAACTACCTCCAAGAATGATAAAAAATACAATATTTACATGATTATAAATAATATTATGTTAAATTTGGACAAGCCTGTAGGCTACCCATGGGTTTATGTGGGATGAGATAGGCTTGAATTTTTTTTCACATTGTATGTTGGATTTTGTGGACAAACCCACATGGGTTTAGCCCACCCCTCCTCACCCCACCCCATCTATTTCACATTAATAATCAATGAATAATAAATAATTATAAATTAATATATAATTTCTTTAATACTACTTGAAGGTTTTGGGGCGCAATAGAAGCATGTCAACCCCATGGCCAACTATGGGTTTTCATTAGTTTCTTTGGATTTATCCTCAAAACATAATAAATAAAGACCCAAAAATCCATGAGGTAGGATCTTTCACATATAATTTACAATTAATTTATATTGATAAAGATTTAACCCACTTTAAATCATTTCTTTATTATCAAATTGATTAACCACTTCTTATTAAACCATAATTACGAAAAATAATTCAAGGATAGAATCCCTCTAGTAGTGATCCACACATACTTCATAAACCTCAAAACATTACAATAGAAATATATTAGTGCTATCATGAATGATTTTATCACTTGCATCATTCTCCATAGATCAAAATGAGAATTATTTCAAGGATTGAAGAATTATTATGGTTCTTTTGGGGACTTGAGATGGAGGAGGGGGATTAGAGCTCTCCAATCATGAGAGAATTCTTGAGGAATTTCTCACTAGGTCTGAGATAATTCTCTATAGTAGACTCATTATGAATGATGATTACCCTTATAACTAACCATAGGAAAGGATATAACAAGGTATTTATAAAGATAGGCTAGATAATAAATAATTTCACATATTACCTTTATTATAATCTCAATCCTTATCTAACCCTGTGTTTAATAATAATAATAATAATAATAATATTATTATTATTTCTTGACATGTACAGAACCTCTAGATAATATAAATAAATTTTATTAAATAAATAAAATAATATTTATTTAAATGATATTGAATATATCATTCCCACTGGAATCTTAACTCAGTATGTATTTCCCTTAGTATTTATCAAACCTAAAATAATGACTATTTATTTAAATGAATAAATATCACTATATTATCCATTCAATAAATAAATATATATTATATTCACTAAACTTATGAATAAATAATTATTTAATATTAAACTCACATATTTATTCTCTTAAATAACTAGAGACTAAATATATATGATCAATATAATAAAAATAATTATTATTCCTTGGAACTTGAGAATAATATTTATTATAATATTAAATTCATATAGAATTTAACTGAGGTTCTGTATACACTAAGTGTGTGACCCTCTAAGTCACTTTCTCAGTGGAATAAGTCTAAAATTATCTAAATTATAAGATTAGTATCTAGAAACACATGAAGACACCCATAGATAAAGGCGTTAATGTCACAATGACAACAAATTTCTATGAATGCTCATAGTGAAATATAATCTATTTGTCTTGATATCTCATCAAGAAAATTGCATCACATGTGTCATCAACCTATATGCTTGAATCTCTTACCTTGAATTCTTAAAAATGAACTTACTGATAAAACTACCATGCCCATAGACATAATTAGGCAGTTCAATTCCCATCAAAGGGTATAAGATATCTACTTCAATTAAACTCAGAAGGGAAAAATCCTTTATTGATTTATTTTATTAATTCTATATCAATTATGACTTACCAAATGTATCCTACCTTTCCATGAGTAAATTTCATCATGGTATTCATCAATACATAAATTTTTGCAACTCAATATATGAATTAATAATAATAAAAAAGTCTATGGACCAATACACATGTTCATAGAGAGGAACATCCAATAAAACATTTAACACACAGATTTCATACCAGTGGGTCTATTCTCATAACATAATCTCTTGGAGATTACCAAGGGAGATCTATGATAATATGTATCAATGTTTTATGATCCTCCCACATATAATAGCTTGTATCATCTATGTCCTATTAGATAATATTATCTATCCATAAGGCATATATTTAAGAATACTTTCATAACACTTCAAGGTTCTCTTCATAACAGGGAACTCCTATGACCTTTTAGTGCAATAGGTACCTTAAGAACATTATCACATTCTATGTTTTACAAAAGAATAATTATTATGTGATAATAAATTTATTAATATTCAAAACCATGAATATATAAGTAATCATAAATTACAACGTTTTTTTCTCTCTTGATCTAACTCTAACATCAAGGAATATGGAATGTCTTGATACTATTACCTTCTTATATAAGGGGTTATATAGATAATATTCACTCATTTACTTAATATTTACTAAAAATATACATTTTATGCCTTGGGGTGATAGTTTCTAGCTAGAATTCACCTTAAAAAATGATCAGCATCCCCATACATGAGTATGAAAAAATGGATTTCCTCCCATACATCAATTCACATAGAATTCATTTTTCTACTTTAGTTAGTACTCTATTTAGTATGTGTGATGAAGCTTGTAATGTATATCCCCAAAAGGATAATGGAATATTTTCATGACTCATCATTGACCTCACCATGTCCAATAAGGTGCAGTTCTTTCTTTCACTAACACTATTCCACTATGGTGTATATGGAGGTGTGAGTTGAGATAGAATCCCAAACTATTATAGATAGTTGATGAACTCTTGGTTAAGATATTCTCCACCTCAATCCAATTGAAACTTCTATATCTTATTACCAAGATGATTATATACTTCATTATTAAACACCTTAAATTTCTTAAAAGATTTATACTTATACCTTATCAAGTAGACACATCCATATCTACTAAATTCATTAGTGAAAGTTATAAAGTAAGAGTATCAAACTCTAGATTCAACCGTAAAAGGTCAAAAAACATCTTTATAAAACAATTCAATAATATATATGGTCTTTTGAACCTTTACACTAAAAGGAGGGTTGGTTATATTTTATTGTAAACAAGAATGGAATCTGTCAGGTTATTTTAGTTCAAAAGAATATAAATACCCATCTTGATAGATCATTGTTAAAAACTTCTCATTTACATGACCAAGTCAGTGATTCCATAATTTGGTGTGATATAAGTCATGTAAACTTGGTTTTTTATCTATTACCAACACTTGATTTTAAAATTCAAGTATATAAAGAGCATTATTAAGGTGCGTCATACTATAAAAAAATGCTATCTTTGTAAACGTAGAAAATTTTATTTTCAAACTTGAATATAAATCCATCCATGTATAAAATTAACACTGATACAAATTTTTTGGTAACATTAGTTTTTTAATAAAAATTCTCTAAGACCAAAATCAATATCATTAATAAAGTAAGGTGGTAGTATCCTATAGAAAATGCATCCAATCTTGCTGCAATGGCAGCTTGAATATCCACCTCACCTCTTATATCCTTCTTTAATATACCTTGTTCCTATATTTTAATATAAATATGAGAACCAAAATCTATATCTAAAACCAAATTAGTATATATTAAAAGGTTACAATTGAGAAAAAACACACCCGAAGCCTCCCTAATATTCTTCACTATGGAACAATTCTTTTTATAGTGGCCCTTCTTGCCACATAAAAAACATTCCACATCTTGTTCCTTTTAATTCATCCGAATATTTATATTCTTGTAAGGATGTGTTTGTGTTAGTTTGAATAGTTTTAGCATTAAAGTTTTTATTGTTTATTTTAATGTTTTTAATATTTTTATCCCCTCACATTATCACAATAAATTATGATTTCATAATTGTAAAATTATAATTTCTCACAACATTATTTATTATTATTTTTATTATATTTTTTATAGTTATTTTTAATCATTTTTAACTTATTTTCAGTGAATATTAATTATGTTTTTTTTGAAGATTTTATTTTTTTCAAACTATTTGTTCCTTCAAAATAGTTTTTTTAGAAATCCCTTTAGTCTTTTGAATTATTTTTTTTACTATTATGATTTTTTACTTTACTTTTATGAAGTCTGTATATTGACTCTTTCAAAGTTGTTGTTTACTATTATGAAGTTTGTATTATCTGTTTTTTCACCAAGTAACTTACTCTTTGGAAGTTATTTCCTAATTTTCTAAACTATATTTTTACTCTTACTAACTTTGTGTTTACTCTTATGAAGTATAAAAAAAGTAAAGTAAATGACCCTTCCATTGTTAAAAAAGACTCTTACATAAAATCTAATTCATACTTGTACAAAATCAATTTTATATTTATAAAAATTAAAAATGATGTTTATGTAGATAAATAATTTATGCTTATGAAAAAATAAAGATTATTCTTAAATGAATCCTACATTATTATAAATTACTCTTATAAAGTTATTTGTTTTGAGTGTTTGAAATTTTATTAGTGTTTAATTGAAGGTATTTATTTTATTATTATTATTTGTTTTACACTTTATTTAGTTTTTCCCATATAGGTTTTAAATGGAGATTTATGTTGTGATTTAAAGAAACTCATTTTAAGTATCAATGGGTGTATTAATATATGGAAACACCAATATGGAGAAGATCTTTGAGATTTTGAACTAACCATTAGAAAATTTATTTATAAATTTTGATCGAATGAAATAAAAATAAAAGGTCGAATAAATTGTGGTGAGAGATAAAAAATTGTTGAATGGTCACTATTGTGACTATTATTATTATTTTTCAATCATTGAAGGAGATAAAACTTTCAAACACATCACATGAAGTGATCAAGATACATCAACATTATTTTTCCATCTCTGTTGTTCTGGTTTTTGAGTTGTATTATAATATCTTTTTTATTTGCGATTTATCTATTTGGTTTCCATTATATTTTTTTTGTGTTTTTTATTATACCTCAATTTTAAAAGGATAGAATATTTTGGTTGTGACTCCGATGAAAAAATTAAGTTTTTTTGTAATAGTTTGTGCCTCCAGGTGTGGAAAATGTAGTGTCTATAAAAGGTTATCACATCCTTTCAGAAGTGTATTTTTTAGTGGTTTCTATTTCGTTCATGAAGAATAGAGGAGTATAGAGTAGATTTAGGGTCACATTTATTCTAACTACTATAAAATTTTGGTGTTATTATTTTAATTTTTCATTGCATTATATTATTTATAACACTGCATTATTCATATCACATAAACTTAAACAATTTAATTGAACTTTTATTGTTTTTTATTATTGAAATTACACCAATAATAATATATATATATTTTATTAATCTTATTTAATTATCTTATTTAAAGTTTTAAAAACTTTATGCACCCCTATAGTTTTATTTTATATTTTACACTAGGCCAATGATTGGTATCATAGATTTTTTTCCTTTGGAGATCAAATTTTTATTTCTTTATATTGTGCTAACAAACTCTTAGATTTAATTTTACAAGGTAAATATTTTTGTGATATCTTAGGAATGAATTCTAATGATGGATGGATTTAATATAAACCATCAAATATTAATGAAAAACATTATTTCTACTAGTAGGTAAGAATGAAAACATACCTTAAACATTTAAGTATTAATTATTGGATGATAATTGTGAAACAATAAAATGACCTAATGATGATCTAGATATATTCACTAGCAACGAAGTGGTGAAGTATGTTTTAAACTACAGAGCCATAAATATATTTTATTATAATATTAGTAAAAGTGTGTTAAACCATATCTCATTATGTAATACTACTCAATACATATGGAGGATACTACAAGTCACACACTATAGTATATAAAATATCAAGTGAAAAAAACTTGAAATTCTATGTGTAAAATATCTAGAATTTAAAATTTGTGAAGATTAATCAATGAAAAAGATGTTTCATAGATTGAAAAGAATTATAAATGGAATGAGTGTGCTTGGATAGGTATTAGATAATACAATGATGGTCAAAATGGATTTATAATCTCCAAAAAATAAGTGAAATGCAAAAAAGTTTTTCATTAATGAGAGTATTTTTTTAGGATTATACTTTGGATGAACTCATTGGTTCATTGTTACAATACAAATTAAAACTAAATAATATTGTAGATGAGGAAACTATAAAGAATAAATATATTTTATTTAAACAAAATATAATTATTTCTTATTAACTTTATGATTTTGAGATATAGGGTAGTGAAAAATATGATATATCTCACTTGACTAAATACATTTACAAGTTAATGAAAAATAAAAAGGGATTCAATAAGTGGTTCAGAAGGAAACAATGAAAGGGTAGTAGGAAAGGTAATACAAGTAAGTATAATGATGTTTTATACATAACATGTTATAAGTGAATAAATTAGGGACATATTAAGTTAGTCTATCCAAAATTAAAGCATGAAATAAAGGATAATAAATACAAGAAAAATGAGAAATGATCTCTTATATCTGGTTGGAGTTGTATAGAAGAATCCGACTCAATTAGTGAATCTAAAAGTGAAACAGAATTGGATAAAATGTAATTAATGGAAATTATTATAAATTAGGTTAGTATTAATTTAGATTATAATTTAGTATATGATTAAAATTATGATAATTATAGTGTTTTTGAGATATGTGAAGAAAATAAAAAATTAAAAAAGTTTTTTAAGAATTTATCACCTGTATAGAAATCTAGATGGAGAAAATAAGAATATTTTGAAAAAAAATAAGAAACTTACTCAAGAGAATGAAACTCTTAAAAATAAAATTTATATCACTTTTGATAAAGTATATGATTATTTAAAAAATATACAAAAAAATGATAATGTAAAGAACAAAATTGTTAGTTTAAATGATAATATTTCCACTTTTATTCATGAAAAATAAAAGTATGATGAAATAATGAAAATGAATAAACCAAATATAGATAATACTGGTTTTAGTTATGAAAAATAATTACCTAAAATTTATCAAACTTTATATATTAAAAGTTCTAAAGTGATTGTTTCTAATGATACATGTCATGAACCAACCCGAGTCAACCCCGAACCAGTCACCCATGTCGATTTATAGAAAGAACTGAGAGTCATTCCCGATCCTCCCGAGCTGAAAACTAGTGCTAGGTATCAAAACAGTAACCAAGGGAACAATTTCACCCAATATAAATAAAAAAACTAAACATATAAAATAAATAGAGTATCCTAATATAAATAAATATCCAAACTAAACATCATTTATACACAAAATAAAATAAAAGAAACTGAACAACAAAACCCAAACTGAACCTGATAACCACAATGTCTCCATGTGACACTAATGGTTAATCTCTAATACCAAAACCAACCATCACCCATGGAGATCAAGAACAAGCTGAAACCCACACCAGAAGCTAAAAATAAGAGAGTACTATAGGTGTGAGTATTAAAACTCAGTAAGCATGCCTGGAAAAATTTATTCCAAATACACTTCCTATAAATAAGGAACATCAAATTCAAGTTTGAGATACAATATATAAAAGTTAGATTTTCCACACACTTTTTACTTTAAAACAAAGAACGGTCCATTAAATTTTTTTCCATTTAAACCAAATTACTTCCCAAGAGGTAACCATTATAATTTCAAAGAGAAAAGAAGAAGTTTTCATTTTAGAAAAGAAGAAAAAGTGTGAAAGCATTTTCAAAAACCTTTTCCGTAAACATTTGAATCCAACACACAAATATTACCCAAGAATCACACCATGAAATTAAGTTATAGAAATGATCACATAATAATGTAAATGGAAATAATTACACAAGTATAACCAACCAACAATGCATCTCAATTATCCTCTTCAAATAACTTAGTGCCAATAGATATGGGAAAACCTAAGATCTTGTGAAACAATCCAGAACATACTATACATCTTGAATTATCTTAAAATCTTGCCTCACTAAATGAAATCAAATTTATCCCACATGCTCGATCACACCCTAAATATCCCAACCAATGGAAACTGTCCCATAATATTGATAGAAAAAACATATCATATCATATCCCCTACTATGGGACAATAGCTAGAGCGTAATCCCAACTAGTACAACAATCGTTCTAATTTTTTTTTCTATCTATGCTAGGTTACCATGTTAAGAGTATATAAGGGGTGAGCCAACTAATGCCAACCGATCATCCAATCACATGGAAATATAAAATATATAATTAATTCAAACAACATGAATCACCCTATCCACTCAAAGGAAAAATCTCTTGCTATAAACAAATAGATATCAAAGGAGTCCACACTGAGGATCTCCCATTCTTATCAAAGTAAATGGATCATGAGGAATCCACGATAAGGACATACCACCTATTCACATAAATGGATCATGATGATTCCATAATGAGGACATCCCGTCCATTCAATATAGATAAGGTAAGAGAATTATCCATGGAGGGTTTTCATAGTAATCACTTTCACCACTTTTAGAAAAGTACCAAATGGGCCTCAATAATCCTTTATAAAAAAAATCAAATCCATATTTACAGAAAGAGTGAAAACGAACCATTTTTAATTTAACCATAAATTATAAAAATACTATTTAATTAATCACACCACATGTGCAAACTAAAACCATTTTCATCAAAATTCCAAATGGGCCACACATCATCATCACATGCCATTCCATTTTCAGGAACCAAACACACACCAATTACAAGTCCAAAAAAAATTATAAATACATTTGAGAAACCCAAAACCACTATTTTTATGACACAAAAACATTCAAAAATACAAATCATGATTTAAAATCCACAAACCACTCACAAAACTCAATTTGTAATTTTATTAAACACTTGGTGTGCATGGTTCAACAAAACACCAACTTATACTTCAAAAAAATCATTCAAAAGAATTAATTTCATATAAAACAATTATTATAAAGACCAAACATCACTAATTATTATATAATGAAGGTGAAAAAATCATGAAACCAATGATTCTTAAATTTAAAGGATAAATGAAAATGGAAACCTACCTCAATATCATGGGGTTTCAATGATGCACACCCAAAACAACCTCAAAAATGTTACAAGAGCCAAGAAACACCAAGAGAAAACCTAACCAAGAAAAATCCCCAACATAAAACTAGGGAAACATGAACCCTAGGTCCAAGGAACCATGGAAGAAGAGAAACCACAGTGAAAATGGAATGAGGAGGAGGGAGAAGAGAGGAGGATAATACCTTGAGAAATCTAGCCCCAAAATTGAAGAAATTAAGAGATACACACCATGGGAGAGGAGGAGAGCCTTAGAGAATAAGGGAGGAGGCTTATTATGGCCTCACGATCTAGGGGGAGAAGGAAATAGGCGATTTGAAGCTAAAATCCTGAGAGGGTAGAAAGGAAATTTCAAATTTTGAATGACCAGGATACTAATAATGGTTAGGCCACACGGTTTCCTAAACTTTTTCCCAATCGTTGATCCCTTACTAGACACACTAGAAACATAAAATAGTTTGGTAAACCATGAACCAACCATACTACATGGTTCTATCCAAAATGGCAGAACTATACACATGCCTTCTGCACGGTTTTCCTAACTGTGTGTAGGCCATGCACCCCTATCCAGTGGCATCCCAAGTATTGTACGGGTTCATGGAGCATGGTTCATGGTTTCCCCTAACTGTGTACCAATCATGATCCACCTTCTATTAATCCCAAAACTTCCATTTTCCACCAACAACTTAAGGGAAAACTAAATAACAAACATAGGACCAAGATGAAATAAAAGAAAACCTAAAAAATTTAAACCCAGAACACCCAAAACTCGAGAGGAAAACCAAAATTCAAAGGTGAACTGGAAAAAAAGGTGAAATAAAAAACCTGGGCATGACAATTCTCCCCACCATAACTCTTTATATCCCCGAAAATACACAAAATTTTCCAGTTGATCAATCAAAGACAAAGGATTCTCACAATCACATGATCCAACCTCTCAAACCAAGAACACCTCAACCTCCACTAAACAAAAATCACACCCCTCTCCTGAAATAAACTAATTAAACCAAACCACTTCTCAAGAAACAACATAAAACTCAAACTACCATCTGTATAACCCGATTACAGAAAAAACTGTTGGGTGTGCTTCAAATACCCAACATTTCCCCAAATATATAGGAACTCGAAATTAGATAACTTAAAACAAAACCACCCATTACCAATCCAACACAAGAAACCAAACCATATTATTAGAATGGAAGGATGAAAAGGAATCCCCACCATTAGAAATCAACCAACTCTGGAAGGGATGACACTGAGACCCGTAGTGGGTATCCCCACCATTAAGAACTGACCAAAATTGGATAAAACCCACACTAATGAAAAAACCCCCACCACACGGGGCCCCCGAGGAGAGAAAATCCAAACCAAACAACAAACCAAACCATGATTAATCATACCCACAAGAAAAAAATATCACCAAAAGAGTTCGATTAGAACCAAAGCCGACTCATAAAGGCTAACCACATAAGGAAAACCAATCATAGGTCCACATATGACAAGGCACCAAAATGAGGAAATGAGGAATCTATTATTTTTTCTAAAAAATGGGACCTTTTAAGATAAAGAAGCTATAACAGGGAACCATAAACTATCCCCATTCAAATACTATAGACCAAACCCAAAGAAAGGTCCTCTACACCAGTATGACTGTTGATTTCATGCGAGATTCACTCAAGGGCCTATGGATAGAGCTCCAATGACTTGAAGAATCCACAACCTCATATCCAGAAGATAAAAATCCACAATCAGAACTAATTATTTACACTGAAACAAGGGTTCATATGGTATTCTAATCATCCTATTTTTCTTCAAATAATAAACAACAAGAACATGAAACCCAAGGAATATACTTCCATTTATAATGAAAAAATTTAGAACATTATATAGAAAAACACACTTCAATTAAATATAAGTTATTATGGGATCACCATCATCCAATTTTATAATTCATAGAAAACCCAACACCTCAAAACACCGCTAGATACCACCACTAGTACCTCTCTCCTACAAATGGACTGGGGTGTTTTTCGAAGGGGTGGATCTAGCTCCACATTGATTCCTGGAAATATCTTGAAAGAAACATTTCAAGTGACTTAGGAATCCATATTCATGGAAGGTATTCAGAGCATTTAGACATGATGGCTTCTTATGATATGACTTTCTACACTAATGACATACCATGATCCCGTACTTAGAAGAAGAAGATGAAAGGTATAGAGGTTGTTTTATACCACGAATGATACCAGTATATTCAGGATGATTCTCATTGCTATAATTCCATCCACCACTTCTAGAGACTAAGGGAAGGCTGGCCATCTCAAGAACTCCTTCTAGAATAACTTCAACATGAACAACCTGCCTCACCATGCCGAAAAAAGAGGTCATACCAAAATTTGAAACCTTCAACTACAAATTAGGATGAAGCCTGCTCTCAAAACATCGAGCCTTTATGAAAAAATCCATATCCGACTTTAGAAGTTAAGGAATTAGATCCAAAAAATTATGAAATTACTCCAACACTGATCTATCACCTTGCTGAAGAGAACAAATTTCCATCCCCTTTCTCACCTTCACTACCTCAGAGAAATATTAATGGATGAGAGAATACTTGAAGAATTATCTAGTAATATCTTCCTAAGGATTGGTTTAAGAGATTGACTTCCACCATTTCCAGGTCAGACCTTCGAACATAAAGGTGAAAAAATTTACCTTTAATGACTCAATAAACTCAAGTAAACTGAAGTTTCTCTCAATTTTTCTCATCCACTCTTCCACATTGAAAGGATCCACTTGACCATAAAGGAGAGGATGATTCATCTTTTAAAACTCAAGGAGAAAGTCCTTATATTGATCAAATGGAGGGTCTGCTAAAGGTAAAAAGCTTGTTCCTACACCATGAACATCCATTGAAAATTTTTGGGGATGTATACTAACAAATAGAAGAAACAAGAACTCAATAAAAACCAATTCATCAATAATAATTCTCAAAATAAAAACACCGCGTAAACATCATTCCCAAATCATAGGAAAACAATCCACATAACCACTGGCTATCAAAACATCACAATTTTCCCCTTAAAAACACTTCTGAAAGAAAACAAACTTGGTGGGTTGAAAAATAACCAATGGTATTCCTTAGAGCCTCACTCACATTCATATTCCCATGTCACCCTGGGCACTTATTAACTCATGGAAATCTGAGCACTTATCCTCCCATTACATCAACCGTCTACATTTCCACACATATCCATGCATGTGATCACTCATGGGAATACCAAAGGTCAAAATAAAACATTCAAACCACTTAACATTTCAAAATTCATAAAACTTTTTAGAAAATCACTAACCATCAAGTCAAAAACCATTTTCAAACTCCACACACCCAATCCATTTTATCCTACTCAAAACATAACCTGATAGATTCCATCCAAAAATTCAATTTATCTAATTCAAAAAAAAATTTAGCAGTTCATCAAATCTTATTTCATCAAAATAATTTGATTAAACACTCATTTATTCTTATTTAAAACAAAATTCTAAAACAAAATTCTAATTTCAAATAAAAAATCTCGATAAAACCCATGCTTTGGTTATAAAAATCCTACCTCTTTAGACCCATCCCAATTTTACTCAAATATCACTTCAATAATATCCATTTTATAAATCTTTTATCAAAACCAATTTCTAAAAAATATTTTTCCATTTTCTAAAAAACAAACCATTATCACTTTAAATCTAGTTTTTCAAAATTTTGAAACAAGGGTTTTCAAAAAAAAATTAAAATCAAGAAGACCCGGAATAACTCACTAGGGGAAACTAGTGTCGATAGGTGACTTGGCTATATGGTCAGTGGCCATATGCGAAACACACCATCATTACAAAGAGTCTTCTAGGACCATGTCCCCAGCTCCACATGTATTTCCAGGCCCTTCCAACTTACTGATACCATTGACCCAACTCTCTTTTAATTTTACCAAACACAAAACAAGCCACAAGAACCAAAGAGACCCTATAAAAACCGACTTCCCATGGAAACCCAAGGTTTGGTATATAAAGTGTTGTCCAGACACTCCCTCATATTTATACCCTAATTTCTGATAGTCCTAATCCATCTACCATGACATACCAAATAATGAAGGGCACTTTGAAAGTAAGCTCTATTAAATAACTGGCCTGATATGATACCATTTTTCACAAACCAACCCGAGTCAACCCCAAAATGGTCACCTGAGTCGATTCATTGAAAGGAATGAGAGGTGTTCTCAATCCTCTTGGGATGAAAACTAGTGTCGGGTATCAATAGAGTAACCAAGGGAATGATTTATACCAATATAAATAAAAAAATGGATAGTGGAAATAAAAAGAGTATCCCAAAATAAATAAATATCCAAATTTAACATCATTTATACACAAATTGAAAATACAATAAACTGAACAAAAAAACCCAAACTGAACTTGATGACCATAATGTTTCTATGTGACTCCAAGGGCTACTCTCTGATACCAAAACCAACCAATACCCTTGGAGATTGAGACCAAGCTGAAACTTGCACCACAAGTTAAAAACAAGAGATAACTATAGGCACGAGTATTAAAACTCAGTAGGCATGCCCGAACAAATATATTCCCAATGAACTTACTCTAAATAAATAAACATCAACTTCAAGTTTGAGATACAATATATAAAATTAAAAATTTCCACACACTTTCCACTTTAAAACAAAGTACGGCCCATTACTCTTTTTCTATTTAAAACCACATTTTTCCAAGAGGGAAAAATTATAATTTCCAAGTTAAAGGAAAAAAGTTTTCATTTTATAAAGGAAGAAAAAGTGTGCAAGCATTTTCCAAAACATTTTCCATAAACCTTTGAAGCCAACACACAATTTCTAACCAAGAATAACACCAAGCAAGTCATCTATAGAAATGATCACATAATAAGGGAAATGGAAATAAGAACATAAGGATAACCAACCAATAATGCATATCAATTATCCACTATAAAAAATTAAGTTCCAATAGACATGGTAGAACCTAGGATATTATGAAACAATACAAAATATACTATACATCTTGACTCATACCAGAAAGGATGTCTCACTCGATGACATCAAATTTTACTCACACACTCGATCACACCCTAAATGGTCTTACTGAGGGGAACTATCCCATAAAAATGATCAACAAAACATATAATATCATATCCCCTACTATGGGACACTAGACATAGCATAATCCTAACTAGTGCAACAATCATACTTAGAAAATTAGTTAGCTATGCCAGGTTCCCATGTCAAGATTATAGAAGGGGGTGAGGCAAAAAATTCCAACCCAGAATCCAATCACATGAACATATATCATATATAATTAATTTACAAAACAATAATCACTTGATCCACCCCAAGGATCAATATATTTCTATAAACAAATATATCTTAAAGGTTTCCACACCAAGGATCTCTCATTCTTCTCAAAGTAAAAGGATCACGAGGAGTCAATAATGAGGAAATACCATCCAATTATATAAATGGATAATTAAGATACCATAGTGATGAAATCCCATCCATTCAATATAGATAAGGCAAGAGAATTATCCAAGGAGGGTTTTCATAATAATCACTTTCACCACTTTGACAAAAGTGCCAAACAGGCCTCAAGCATCCTTTATAAAAAAAAAATCCATCTTTCCAAAAATAGTGAAAAAACACCATATTCTATTTAAACATAATTTATAAAAATACCATTTAAGTACTCACACCACATGTTGAAACCAAAACTACTTTCATCAAAATTCCAAATGGGACACACATCATGATCACATGCCATTCCATTTTCAAGAACCAAACTCACATCACTTACAAGTCCAAAAAAATTTATAAATAAATTTGAGAAACCCAAAACCACAATTTATATGTCACAACAATATTAAAAAATCAAAATCATTCTTTAAAATCCAAAAACCACTCATAAAATCCAACTAGGCATTTTATCAAGCTCTTGGTGTGAAAGGTCCAACAAAACAATGGAATATACTTCAAAAGAATCATTAAAACAACTTCATTTAACATCAAAAAATTATTAAAAAGATCAAAAATCACTAATTAACATATAATGAAGGTGAAAAAACATGAAACCAATGATTATTAAATTTAAAGGACAAGTTCAAAGGGAAACCTACCTCGATCTCACAACGCTTCAACTGCACACACTCAAAACAACCTCACAAAGGTTCCAAGATCCAAGAACCACCAAGAGAAACCCTAAACAAGAAAAAACATCAATATAAACCAAGTGAAACATGAACCCTAGTTCCAAGGAACCATGTAAGAAGAGAAACCACAATGAAAATGGAAGAATGAGGAAGAGGGAGAAGAGAAGAGGGGAATAACTTGAGAAATATAGCCCCAAACTTGAATAAATTACTAGATCCACACCATGGTAGAGGAGGAGAGCCTTAGAGAACAATGGATGAGGATAATTAGGTTTTAAAGAACTAGGGGGGGAGGAAATTGGTGATTTGGGGATAAAATAATGAGTGGTTAGAAAGGAAATTTTACCTTTTTAATGACCTAGGAACTTCACATGATTAGGCCGCACGATTTCCCAAAACTATGTGCCCCTTACTGGATACACTGGGCACCTCACACTGTTTGGAAACATAGTTTTGTAAACCGTGTAACATTGTTCTATCCAAAATGAAAAAATCATGTGCACACCATCTGCACTCTTTCCCTAACCATTCATGGGCTGTACACCCCTATCTAGAGGCATCTCATGGCTTGTATGATTTCTTAGAGCATGGCGCATGGTTTCCCCTAACCATTAATCAACCATGCACCACCTTTTATCAATCCCAAAACTTTAATTTTTCACCAAAAAAATCAATGGAAACTAAATAATGAAAATTGTACCAAGAATAGAAAAACGAAAACCTCAAAAAATTCAAACTCGGAATACCCGAAACTTGAGAGGAAAACCAAGATCAAAAGGTGAACCAGAAAAAAGGGTGAAAACAGAAATATAGTTGTGAAATTACATATTTTAGATATATAATTCTAGTAAATTATGCAAATGAAACTTACTTAATATTTCAATAGTCTTTAGGATATAATAAGAATTTATATATGAGAATTTATCTTTCATATTAGCCATAAATATAGATTTAAAATCTGTTTGGATACCTAATAATTATTTGACTAATTGTATTGAACCTAAAATAGCATGGGTATTAATTTTTTTAAAAATATTTTTTAGGAAATCTAATTTATAAATCTTAAATATATATTTTATATGGGCAATGGTTTCTCTAGAAATATGACTGATGATGAATAAATTTTTTTATCTTATAATAAATATGATGAAGGCTTTATAGCTTTCTAAGATAATTAAAAGGAAATGTTAGAGATTTTTGTGAAGTTGGAATCTCTAAAACTATTATAATTTATAAAGTATTATATATTTAAGTATTAAAACACAATTTAATAAGTATTTCATAGCTTTTTGATGATGAAATGTTTGTTATCTGAAAATGATAAAAGTTTAGTTTTCAAGAATTATTTTCTTTTATTTTATTCTCATAGTAAAGACGATATATATTCTATTAATTTTTCTAAGATAAAAAATTGTTAAGTGACTAAATGTTATATAAAAAATTATATCTTATGTAATGAAAGGATTAGACATGTAAATTTTTAATTTCTATATAAACTATCAAAACATGGATACGTTTTTCAACTGCTCGAGATTAAATTAAGAAAAAATTTATTCATGATCCTTTTTTGAAAGGAAATATGCATAATGAAAGATTCATATATATTAAAGAAGTTAAAATAGTAAGTGAACTTGAAATTATTCAACTTTTTTTATTTGGTCCTATTAAAACTGATAGTTTAATAGAAAATAAATATGTTTTTATTATTTTTTATAATTTTATTAGATTTATATGGACTTATTTTTTAACCTAAAAAATTAAAATTTAACTAAATTTACTACTCTTTGTAAATTAGTTCAAAATAAAAAAGGTTATTTAATTATTTTAATTAGAAGAAATAGAGGAATTTAATTTATTAATATATAATTTAAGAAATTTTGTGAAAAAAATTGTTATTATTATCATTTTTATTCACCTATGTCACCACATCAAAAAGGTGTTGTATAAAGGAAAAATATAACTATTTTAGAAATGGATAGAACAATGCTAAATGAATCTAATATACCAAAATATTTTTCGTATAAATATATAAACATAGGTTTCTATATTATAAATAGTGTTCTAATTATATATTTATTAAAGAAACCCTCTTATAAAATGTATGATGGAATGAAACCTAAGGATGAATATTTTGGAGTTTTTGGGTGTAAGGTTTTTATATTAAAAAATAATAATAATTTAAAAAAATGTGATTCCAAAATTGATAAAGGAATTTTTCTAAGTTATTTCAATTTTAGTAAGGCTTATAGAGTTTATAATAAAATAAATATGGTTGTAGAAGAATCTGTGCATGTTATATTTGATGAAAATAACTTGAAGTAGAGTTCAAATTTAGAGAAAATTGAAGAATAATTTAGAGAGTTTAACTTTAGTGAAGAAGTATCTCAAAAAAATAATTTATTAGTTAAGGGGTATCATATATCTTCTCAACATTATCCTAAAAGTTATAAAACTTTTAAAGAACATCTTATTGAAAAGTAATCGGTAATGTTGAATATAAAATTTAAATTAGGAGATCTATTTTAAAATTTGATGTTAATTTTTTTTTTAAAAAAATATTCCAAATTATATTTTTGATGATTTAAAAGATTAAAATTGGATTACTATTATAGAATATGAACTTAATCAATTTTTAAAAAATAATTTTTGGACATTGGTTGAGACCCCAAAAGATAAAAGATTATTGGGACTAAATGGATATTTAAAAATAAAATGGATGAATCCAGTCCAATTGTTAAGAATAAAGCTAGAATAGTTTCTCAATGTTTTTTTAAGAAGAAGGCATTAATTTTTATAAATCTTTTTTACCTGTTGATATGATTGAATCTATTCAGATCTTATTGGATTTTACTTATTTTAAAGGTTTTAAATTGTATCAAATGGATGCTAAAAGTGGGGTTTAAAATGGATTAATTTATAAAGAAGTATATGTTAAACAACCACATAGTTTTGAATAAGTAATGTTTCCAAATCATGTTTTTAAACTTTCAAAAGAATTATATGGACTTAATTTTTCTCTAAGAGCTTAGTATGAAAGGTTATATTTTTTTTGTTAAGTAATGGTTTTAATAAAGGTAAAATAGATCATACTTTATTTATTGAGAATGTTTCCAATGATATTTTAATTGTTCAAATCTATTTTGAAGATTTTTTTTGGTTCCTCTAGTTCTTTTCATTGCAATGAATTAAATAAATTGATGAATAGTGAATTTGATATGAGTTTAGTGGGTGAGTTATAATTATTTTTAGGAATTTATGTCATGAATCGACTCGAATACCCTAGTACACCAATAACTTATCTGGAACTAACATGACCCAAAGGGAATTCCTGATCCCCATGTTTTGGTGACGAGCACTTGAAATCAACTAAGATTAAAAAAGAACCATTTTTCCATAAGAACAAACCATCAATATAAAACAATTAAAGATAAAATGATAAAAAATTTGTATGCCAAACACTCCTCAAGTAGAAAATTACCACACACAATCAAACATAAATCCCAAAGTGATACATCGTCTAATAAATTTCATAACATCCATCAAGAAAAAGTCTCACAATACTCATGTAACAAGTGGAACATATCTCCATTGGTAACCACCATCACTCCAGGGTCTCATGGATCGATCACACCCACCACCTCTAAGTGGAAATTTCTATTTTCCTAAACCTGACATAACATAATCTACCAACATGCAAAGGTAAAGTTAGGGTGTGAGAAAAATATCCCAGTAGGATATCACCTAATGTTCCATGGACACATAAATCCAAGAATAAGAGAGTTTAGAGTATCCAAATAAACTCTTAAGATCACCAAAAAGTCAAAGGATCAAATTAGGGTAAAATAATATGTATTTAGGAGTTATAATGAGGGTTTTAGGATTTTAATTAAAAAATTTTGCGGGTTTAAAAACCCATTTTCATGGTTTTTTGGGTTAGGCCTCATGGTTAGTTATAATTTTACGCCTAACCATGAAACCTAATAGGGATTATGAAAAGGTTTCATGGTTGGGATGCATAGTTAGACAAACCACACAAAAACCATGCAAACCCCATCTATCTAAAGCAGCACAATTTTCACTAATTGTGCACCACCCTCCAATGCCTCAAGACATGGTGCATAATTTTCTAGGATGAAAAAAAACAATTTTACCTAACCATGTTACAACCATATATAGCCCCATGAACTTCCATAATTCTCCAAAAAACACAAAAAATTACCCAAAATAAGACCCAAACAAGATATGATCAAAACACTAGGTTAGAAGTACTTGAAATTGAGTAATGGGATGTTAAAATCTCTACACTATAAAAACTTTCCATCCCTTAAAATCCTATTAGGAATAATTCATCTCAAATATATGAAGACATTTCTCTCTCATCAGTTCGTTACACTCCCAATTCTCATGAGAATAAGAACCATGCTCCCAAATCACATAAACCAAAGGTATGAACTTTCCATAAAGAACATTTGTCTCAGAATAAATAACCTTAACTAGCTGATCAGTCATAGATAAATCAGTTTCCACGTCAAGGTCTTCCTGGATCAAGATATGAGATGAGTTAGAGAGATAATTTATAAGTTTCAATACATGAAACATGTTATGAATTGACATCAAATAAGGTGGAAACTCCAAATGGAAATCCAAATTTCCAACCTTCTAAATAACCAAAAATCATCCCATGCATATCAGTTCCAACTTACTTTGTTTCCAAAAACGTTGGTGAAACAATCGAGGTGAGACTCACAAAAACACCTGGTCCCTAACTAAGAACTCCAAAGGGAATAAATAATGATTTTTATAAGATTTGTATCAGATTTGATCCATTAAAATTTTATGACGAATCAATTGAATCTTTTTTATTTTCTATAAGACTAAAATTTGTATAACTAGGAAAGTTTCACCAATATTTGACCAATAAAATTAAGATTCACATGACCAGACATATAAGGACTTAAAGGGATTCATTTAGATGGATGACTCATAACTGTTGTTATAGTAAAACTCAATCATTCCCAACTGGCTATCCCAAGATCCATCAAAGTCTAGAATGAAAGCACAAAGCATGTCTCCCAAGATCTGTATGGATTGTTCTATCAGGATATCCATATGAAGATGATAATCCATGATCAAACTAACCTAGTATCCCATTGACTCATATTGGAATATTTAAAAATGAGAAGTGAATTGGGGATCCCTATCTAAAACTATAGCATATGGAACTCTATGTAATATGAATATATCCTGCACATAAAAACATTCCAAGTCCTCAATATTGGTTATATCATATATGGGTATAAAGTGATCTAATTTGGCTATCCGATTGATCACTACCCATATCACATTATTCCCTTAAGGGTTATGAAAAAATCTAACCATGAAATACATTGAAATATCATACCACTTCCAAGTTAGCATGGAAAGGGGATGAAGTCAACCCAAAGGTTTTTGGTGATTGGTCTTGACTAGTTGGAAATTATAACAATGGGAAACAAAATCAGTGATGTTGCATCTCATACCTGGCCACCAAAATCTTTACCATATGTCATAGAACATATTCATGGAACCATGGTGTACCTCCCAATGAGAATTATGGACCCCCACCAGAACCTTTCTCATGGTAAATGGTACAATATAATAGTTCTATAAGAATAAAATAACCTTAAAATAGAAAAACCACTTGTTGATGGCCTCCCTACTATAAATAGAATCTATAAATTCACAAAATTCATATTTGTGTTGTTTCTCCTAAATAATCATCTCGATAAGAGAGAACACTTGAAAGAATAATATCAGAATAATCCTCTCAAACTCCAAAATTCATATGAGAAAAGTGATCCCCTCAGATTCCACTCTTCTAATGATTATTTCACAACATGAGTAAGAATTTTACTTCTCAAGGCATCAGAAATGACATTCCCCTTTCTAGAGGTGTAGGAAATTTCAAAATCTAAATATTTTAGTCACTCTACCCATCATCTCCGAAAAAGGTTTAAATATTTTTATGATATGATATAACTCAGACTTTTGTGATCATAAAATATAGTAAAACTTTATTTGAAAAAGTAAAGTCACTAATGCTTAAGATAATGCATCATAGCTACAAGTTTAAGACCATTATTAGGATATTTCTTCTCATGTGGCCTAATATTTTTGGAAAAATTTTCCAAAACATGATCACCTTTCATGATAATATAGACCAAACCTAATCTTAATATGATACAAAAGTCTACATAACCCTACCCAACCTTTGGAATTTTAAACACTATTATATAAGTCAAAAGTTTCTTCAACTCATCAGAAGAAAGTTGATACTTTAAATCCCATAAAAACTTTACTCCTTTCTAGGTGATACAATTCATTAGAGAATCCAACTTTGAGAAATATTTTATGAACTAGTGGTAATAACCTGTTAAACCCAAAAAGTTTCGAATCTTGAAAACATTGCATGTTGTTCCCATTTCATAGAAGCCTATAAATTCTCAGGATCTATTGAGATTCTTTGTTTCAAGACCATGTGTCCCAAGAACTTCACTTCCCAAATCTAGAAATTAAATATCTAAATCTTGGAATAAATATTTCTATCTCTCAAATTTTAAATAAATTCACTTAGATGATGCACATGCTCTTCCTAGGTTTTAGAGTAAATCAAGATTTCATACAAAAAAACTACCACGACTGAATCGATATACTCATGGAATATCCTATTCACCAATTTCATGAAAATTGAAGGATCATTTATTAACTAAAAGGCATAACAAGGTACTCATAATGGCTATAACTACTTATGAAGGTGATATTTGGGATGTTAGATTATTTTATTCTGAGTTGGTGATAACCAAACCAAGGATATATCTTTGAGAAATACTTCTCCCATTTAAACTAATCAAAATAATAATTAATCCATGGTAATGGATACTTGTTCTTTACCCTGACTTGATTGATTTTTACATAACAAACCTAAAGGTGAAGTGTCCCATTAGATTTATTTTTAAAAAGAACAGGCACTTACCAAGGTGACAGACTCAAGAAAATAAATCATTTACTCAATAGATCATCAAATTGAGTCTTTAACTCCTTCAATTAGGCTGGAACTATATGATAATAGTGGATAGAGATATGATGAGTACCATGTACCAAGTAAATGAAAAAATCCACTTCCCTTACTGGTGGAATTTCAAAAAAGCCAAAAAAACATGTTGGGAAACTTGATGAACATTGAAGGAAGATCAATATTCCAAGATTCATGATCCATGTTAAAATAGAATATAGATACCACCCTATCGAACTCTGGAAGAGGTAGTTTGGCTCTACTCAGCCCTAAGTCCCATTCTCCATATAAAACATGGAACAAATCATTGGGTGTAGTAAAGGAAACCAGCCAAAGATAATAGTCAATATGTTCTTTATAGGAAATTATACAATCCATCCTGAGAATGAAATCTAGAGGTTTCATATCAAGGACTAAAAAACCCTAGGTGATCTCGATCTCCGATAAATAGAATACACAAGAAGGGAATCAAATAACCTTCTCTATATTCATTCCAAGGGGTGTTGCAATATCCATCACATAAGACATAAGATCTGCAGGAAGGTTTAAAAATTTCACAATATGATTTGATATGAATGAATAAGATTCACCAGTTTCAAATAAAACAATCAGCAAAGATAAATCTATAGTGATTTTACCACTCATTTTCACTGGAACCACATTAGTTTCCTCTGAAGACTCTTCCACTACACGAAGAAGCTCCATTATGGATGTATGTGGATGGAAAACCTTATTTATTGAAGTATTTATTTTCAACATAGTACATTTATTTGTTTATGGTCTCATTCCATTACACTAGGAAGAAAATAAATGATAGAACCTCTGAAAGTGTCATGAGTGATCGCATAAACCATAGATCTTGGGTTCCTTTGTGTAAATCTGTTTCGAATGACCAACACTTAATTTATCATTTAAAAAAATTGTTTACTTATTCCATGATATAATTATATCATATTTTCACTAATAAAATATATAATTTTTTTTATACTTTAATATGTGAGGTTACTATTATATTAGTATAGATTTCTTAATTTCTATAAATATCATGTATTTCATTATAAATTATAATGAATTTGACTATTTAATTACAAAATGAAAAAAAATTATTTTATAAGTACTAGGGTTGTTAAAATAGCCTTTGGTGCAGATGGTTCTTTAGGCATCTATATTCCCTCAATCATAGAGGATTTTATGGATGTATTTCCCAAGGATGTTTTGGGACTACCTCTGAGATGAGAGATAGAGTTTTTCATTGACTTGCACACTAGGATCACACTGATATCTTCTATGACATATCAAATAGACCCTACCGTGATCTGGAAGTTGTGGTTGTAGTTAGCGGACCTTCAAGAGAAGGGTTTTAATAGGAACAATGTGTCCCCCTAGGCATCTCCAGTGTTATTCATGAAAAAAGAGGATGTGGGATTGTGGGTTTGTGTAGATTATCATCACCTGAACTAGTCCACGATAATTAATAGGTATCACTTACTGAGGATCGATGACATATTTTATTAGTTGATAGGTGAGAGATGGTTCTAAAAAATCAATCCCATGTCTAGCTACCACCATTTGGAAGTTCACGAGGATAATATTCCAAAACTAGAATTCCTATGACGTAATGAACACTGTGAGTTCTGATGATGCCTTTCGGTGTGAAGAATTCCCCCGTTGTGTTTATGGATTTTATTAAACCAAATTTCCAGCCATAATTGGACTAGTTTGTGGTTTTCTTCATTGATGAAATATTCATATACTCTATATTATATTAGTATCATGCATAAAAATTTAGGATGGTCTTATATTTTATTTGGGAGCACTATCTTTATGGTAAGATCTCGAAGTTCCAATTTTGGATCCATGTGGTTCACTTCTTGGTAAATGTTATTTATAAGCATGGATTAGCTATGGACCTATAAAATATTGATGTAGTGATTTCCTGGGATCCACCCAATAGTGTTTCATAGGCGAGGAGTTTCCTTGGCTTGGAAAGGTACTGCAAGAGGTTTTTGGTATACTTATCTAGGATTATATCCTAAAGATCATGTCATAGGTGTGAAGTTTTATTGTCTCAGTAGTGTAATACAAGAGTTTTGTGGTATAATTATCTAGTATTTCATCCCCTTTTAAAACCCTAACATAGAAAGGGAATCCATTTACCTAGATTGAAAATTTATAGAGTTCCTTTGAGGAGTTGAGGTTGAGGCTGCTAAGTGCTTCTGTTTTGAGGCTACTAGAGGAGGACATGGAGTACGTAGTGTATTGAGAAGCCTCAAGAGTCAGAATCAGCTACATGTTGATGAAGAGACAAGTAGTTATCGCATATGGTTTAAGGTATTTGAGACCCCATTATAAGAACTATATGACTCATGACCTAGATCTAGCAACAATAGTCTTCTCCATAAGGATGTAGAGGTACTATCTTCTAGGAGATTAATTTTTTGTTTACTCAGACCATCAGAGTATCAGGTATGTCTTCACTCAGAGAGAATTGAACTTGAGATAGATTTTCTGGTTGAATTTATTTTAGGACTATGAATTTGAGATAGTATATACTCCTAGGAATGGAAACGTGGTAGCAAATTCCCTTAGCAGTAAGTCCCATGGTCGTTTTGTGCAGGAGGAATATGAGAAGTTGGATTCCTTGAAGTTGAACCCAGTTGAGGAGGAGGGTGAAACTTTTCTTCAGTCAACATTATTTAATCCTATGATGATATCTTCAAGAGATTCACCAGATGGATTTTTTGAAAGAGGGAATCACATCATCCATTTTCATGGATGGAAGGTGGTCCCAATAATGATAAAGGAAGAGGTTATGAGAGAGTTTCACACTTCTCTTTTTGATGTACATCCAAGTGTATGGAAAATATAAAGAGACCTTTAGTGGTAGTTTTTATGGGCCAACATGAGATGGATTATGGTTGAGTTCACCTCTCGGTGCCTCACCTGTTAGTAGGTGAAGGCTGAGAACCAGGTTATGATAGGTTTATTATATCTTATTGATCACGACATATCTTCCGTAGATAGTGAGAGTCCATGAATTCATCTAGGTGATAGTTGATTGACTCACATAGTCAACACACTTTTTTACTATTAGGTAGTAGAGTTTAGTGGAGATTTTGAGAAAGTTGTAAATATGGGAGATTTTTCTCCTTCATGGGGTGCCCTCAACTATTGTCTCTAGCCATGATGAGAAATTAATGTCATGGTTGTGGTGATTCCTACAGGACGAATTTGTGAACCAAATAAGGATGAGTATATCCTTCCACCCCCAAATAGATGGGAAGTTTGATCACACTATCTAAGTGATGGAATAAATGCTCAGGGATTGCGTGTTATACTTTGACTGGATTTGGGAGGATCAATTTCCCTTGGTAGATTTTTTATACAATAATAGATACCACTTTAATATCAGCATGCCGCATTTTGAGGCCTTATACTGGAGACACTGAAGGTCACCATTATGCTAGATAGAGATTGGAGAGTCATCTCTTGTTGGACCAAATATGATGTAAGTGATGACAAAGAAGGTCCAGGTCATCCGTGATAAAATGAGGACAACTCAGAGTAGGTGGAAATCTTACATAGAACAATGTCACAGGCCCTTAGAGTTTGAACAAGGAGACCAAATTTTCTTGAGAGTCTCCCCTTGATGGGGATTGAAAAGATTTAGACAGGTAGGCAAGCTATCCCCAAGGCTCATCATGCCTTTTGAGATCTTACAAAGTGTTTTCAAGGTTGCTTACCACCTCAACCTACCCCCATAGTTGTAGCGGGTTCATGTAATATTCCATGTGTCATAGATAAAAATATATGTGTATGACTCCACACATGTTATTGATAGGGGAAATCTAGACATTAAGGATAGTGGAACTTTTGTAGAGAGCCTAGTGGCGATTAAGGATTGGTAGGAGAGGACCTTGCATGGATGGACCATTCCCTTGGTTCATGTGTTGTGTCCACACTAGAGTATGTAGGAGAGCTCTTAGGATCAGGAGAGCTAGACGTGGGCTCTGTATCACAAGGTTTTTATTTAGACTTTCTCTTCAAGGATGAATATATTGAAGGAGGTAATAATGTAGACACTCTTTTTTTCTTTGTAATAATTTGAAATATATCTAGAAATATTTTCAAAGCCATGCACTAAGATGATATCAGATTCTAAGGCCCAGTGGGACCATAATTAATTTTATAAAAATATTAAATATATTTTATATCACGCATGCATGTTTTCTTAAAGAAAATGGGATAAATCTTAAATGAATTATTGGATTGAAAATCTGAGACTACAATTGTTTTTAGAACATGAGGTTTATCCTAGGTGTGACCCAAAATGGGTCGACATGGGGTGTTCAGATAACACATCCATTGGAAGTACATTTAGTGGATTAATTAAATGATGAATTTAATTAATTTATTAAATTACCTAATTCCAAATACTTCTATAAATATCCCATTATTTAAGATTTCAAGGGTTAGCTGCATAAACTTGGGACCATTGAGAGGATTCTTTTTCCACCTATCATTGGAGGATCGAGATCAAACGACAAGAAGACTTTGAATCCATGTGAATCAAGGCATAAAAAACGTAATGACTTAACTCTTTCATTGGTGAGCATGTTCTTAAACAATGAATGATCTTATTCGAGGTAAGACTCATCAATTTTTGTATTCTTCCCAATTGATTAAATTATAAAGTATGATCATAATGTTTCTTTGATCTGTATTCAAATTGATCCTTTTTATGAGACTGTGGATCAGTTTAAATTTTTTATTCTATTTTTTCCATGTTTTCTCACCCCAAACCTCCCAATATTTATTCATTGGATAATATCACTTGAAAAAAATTGGCAATATTTTTCTTGTGCTTTTCCCCTCCAGACTTTTCATTCTTCTCTGATTGGCCCATGGGGTCTCAGTTCGACCTTGTTGGGTGGGATTGAGCCAATCAGACCACCATATTCGTGGAGGATTATCATATAAACAATGGATTGGAGAATTAAAGATATTTTTATATGATTTTATGTATGAAAGTTATTACACCAAGGATCGGAATACTAGTGAGGCGATGTGAGATGGTCGGAGGCGCAATGGTGCGAGGTGTTCTTGTACAGGCTTCATACGAATCAATAGAAATTTGTTTTTTCATCACCATATGGATGGAAATGGTGAATAGAGGATTCCCCTTCAATTTAAGGCAGCTTATAGGTGATATCTATGGTGAAGTATTTTGATCTAGAATTAAATTGAATAGATCTAGAGTTCTGTGAAAATCCTGACCACACATCATGTAGTTCAGAATAACACACACCGTCTAGGGACCTATCTACATTGGAGAGGGTTTTGGGAGAGAAAATTATCACATTCCATGTGACCCATGTGCTAGAAACCTAGTGTATACTCTAAAATTACAGAAGCATGGGCATGGACAGACACATACCATGTACCAGCACATGGATAGGGTACACGAACATGTACCAAAGAACATGAGCAAGACTCCATGTTGGTGGAGACGCCATGTATCAGGGTATATATACATGGAAAGTATACATGAACATGTACAAGAGCATAGGTAGGACCATGGGTTGCTGAGGCACACCATATAGTCCCCTTACACACCATGTAGGGCTATATGGGCAGTTATCCATGTACCAACAAGGACATGGCTATGCAGTGAGGTGGGAACACACACTGTGTGGGTCCCCTTAGATACCATGTACCCCTAATTATTTTATGAGGAAACTTCCCCCACTCATATATCCTTTGTTTAGAATAGGATTTTGGCATGTGAGTAGCATATCCTGGGTGTTTTTTCATGTAGAATGTGACGGTAGCCTTCATGGTGGATTTTGATATATGATGTGAGATGTTATAAGTGTGATGATTCTTTAGGCAATGCTCAATGATGGAAGTGATTGGGAAGGATAATTAGAGTGATTAGAGTGGAACCATCCAATTGGGATAGGACATGGGTCCTCTATCTACTATTTGAGTGGAACCCTCTTGTTATGTAGGGAATGTTTCCTCGACCGACCATTAGAGTGGCACCATCCTCTTGGGACAAGGAATCAGTCCTCTACTTATCCATCGAGTGGAACCCTCTTTATGGGTAGGGCATGGGTCATTGACTATTAGAGTGGAAATCTATAACTGGGGTGGGTATGTATTCTATACCAATTAATTGAGTGTCACCCTCCTACAGATTCAGGGCATGGTTCCTTGAACATCAGATTGGAATCCTCCTGCCATGACAAGGCATGGGTCCTCTAACTATCTATTGAGTTTCACCCTTCCGCGGTGTCAGGGTATGGATTCTCTATCTACCGATTGATACCCTTATGCGGTGTCAGGGTATGGTTCCTATATATATTGAGTAACACCCTTCTATGGTATCAGGGTATGGGTCTCTATCTATTGAGTTGAACCCTCCCATTGTACTAGGGCATGAGTCTTACACCTAGAGATTGTACCCCTCAACTATGTGGAACATTGGTGAGGTGTAGTTTTACTTGGATGTCTCTTTTAATAGACACATGATTTTTTGGGAATCATTGATAGACCTCTTGAAACTGATGGAACTCTTTCTTGGGATGGGTTATCAAATTTTTATTATTTTTTTACTCTCTTCCTTTGGGTTGAGCTCTCTATTCTTATCGTGTCTCTTATTTATCCCCCTTCAGCTTTTGGGGAATCCTACTGGGTATGTATATAATCACCTCTGTATGAGATTTTACCACATGAATCATGTCTTATATATATTAATTATAGTTTTATATCGATTACATAGGAGAAAAGGGTTTCTTGGTGTATTAGACCACGTATAGTGGTTGGATCTTGGAGAATCGGAGCTGAGCTCTCTCAACATTTACTTTTATAGTTTTTTTAGGTTGGGAAGTATTTCTGGTTGGGAATGTATTTTTCCCTTTTTAATTTTCAACATTACATTTTCATAATATTATATATCCCAGAGGTTTTACATGCATTCTTTTTTTCTCTATATGTTTTATATTTTTATTATTCCTTTGAACTTCTACATATAGATGGTTGGGTGTGTGCATATAGGTACATGAGGAAAAGGTATCCCATATTGGTTATGACCTTTGGTGATTATTTATGGCCCCCATACTATGTAGGTGAGCTTGGGATAGTTTTATATTGAGCCTCATTGGTTCAGGTTGTGACAGAACCATCCATATTGGGTAGCAATGATAAATGAAATTCATCATTCTTCTAGGAAATAATCAGCATATATACACAATTAACGATTCCATTTCTCAATGAGTAGGATATAATGAAGGTATATGATAAATTATCATTTAATAATTATATTTTTTAAATATTAAACATATTTATTCATCAAATACACCCTTATTACCAACCATGAATGTCGATGATGAAAGACAAACCATATCACTTTGTGGTGGCAGTAGTCTGTACATATGCATGATCGATGTTGTTTTGTTTTTATTAGTGGATAGAAAGGATTCAATAATGGTTGATACATTAATATAATAACATTATAGTATATTAATAATACTTATGTCATTACATTTGGGTGTGTAGAAAAAATTGAAGAGGAAGATTAAGAATAAAAGGGTAAGTAATAAGAAATAATCATGTTGAGAACTTGAGATTTCTCCTAGAAATATCCTTGGAAATAGAGGCCTTATAATAACTAATTGAGATCATAGGATTATGAAATTAAGATAGGATTGTATGAGGATAACAATGGTAGATTTTATGGATGAAATTATAATGTATATGTGTAGTGTGAAGTGGCGGAAGTGATCCCCTTTTATAAGTGAATAAAAGGGTAATTTTGGAAGCACTCATTACATTTCGATAATGGTATGTAACTATTCAGGGTTCAAAAGCTCAAAAATTGTAAAATAATGGAAGTTAGTAGTTTTTTATAATCCACCTATCATCCACACACTTAGAGGCATTTTTTTAAATGTTTTATGTATTTTACACTTAGTCAAACTCTTTTTACATTTTTTTTACTTTTACCACAGTAGCTTATTTTTAATCGTGGTAATTAATATTAATGACCAACATTAAAATTAAAATTATTAAATAATTTTAAAATGATTATTTCAAATATGGAAATAATTTTATCAAATAAAAATTCTAAATTTTAGAAAAAATAATTTTAATATTAGCGCAAATAACACATAAAACCATTTTTTTGAAAAAAATGTGTTTTTTAGATTAATTTTTTTTATTTAATAAAAATTTATCAATGTCATTAAATTTCATGATATAAATTAGTTTATTATAAAATAAATAACATTCATGTATATTTAAATTCAATATAAAACTGAATATCACACTTAAATTTATTAATTAAAAGAAAAAGACTAAAAATATTTTTTTAAGTTAGAATGTATTGCTACATATGTTTTGAAATATTGAGAATAGGTTTTATAGGATTAAAATATTATTTTAAAATACATAATATCACTACTTAAATACATTTTTTATTAATTAAAATTCTTTAAAAAAACTTTTAGATCTTACTTATATAATAATAAAGTCATAAAAGGTATAGTTTTGGTAAAAACTATATTTTTCACTATTTACTTAAAAATCGATAATTTTAGAAAGGTCCAAAAAATTAACCCTAAGATAATTTTGACATGATAAATTCAAAAGTGAGGTTCATTTTAAAAAATTCAAAATATTTTTTTTATATTTATAATTTAAATGAAAATACAATATATAAATAAAAATATATTTTATTAAAAAATGACCCTTTAAAACTTTAAGTCTTCTTAATTTTATTTCATATGAATTTCTAATTTATTAAAATAATTTTATTTAATAGTGGTTTTATTATCCTTAATTTTTTTAATAATATTCATATAATATGTCATGAATCATTTTATTTCGGTGTTGCATGTGAAAAAATATATCGATACAGTGTTTACTTAAAGGAAAATATATTCTGAAATCCCAGTGTGTTACATTCTACCCATTAAATAAATCACATCCTCATAATTTTAATTATACCCAACTAAAGAAATATTTAAGGGAATCTGTAAGATATAAATGACTCTAGATTTAATTTCTAATGATATTTCATCATCACTATCCTTAGTGTGACTAGTGAACTCATATTTATCATCATAATAAGAATATAACTAATGTTGAGTTTTCCTTTAAACATTTGTGATAAATATCATTTAAAATTTGACTAAAGGAAGGATTATAAAATTTTATAAGAATAGAATTAATATAAAAATCTATTATATAAGAGTTATATACTTGGGATATAATAATTATACTACAGAACATTTTTATTAATAATTCAATATCTTTTCATCAGGGTGGGAATTTTATGTTCTTAGATATAGAGGAATAGGTTGAACAAGATACAAATACAACAATCATTGTTCTTGAGTGGGTGATTAGTGTTTATCATTCCATATCATTTTCATAACCCACTTTAATAGTTGTGGTTTCATATCCCTTCTATTGTATTGGAAGTTTCTAGTTCTTATCATACTTGTTGGCCCTTGGATTAGGGAATTGACTTGAATAATTCCTAAGTTTACCATATTTAAGATATAGAAGTATTAGTGGTACCTCTAGACAAACTCTATTTACTTTTACCCTACCCAATGAGATCTTCACTTTTCCTAAGTAATTAGTTTATCTATACTCTCATTTTCCCACACAAAAATATCCTAGTTCCTTTAATAATTTACCCTTGGTGATTTTTACCACATTCTTAACATGAAAGAAATTTAATATTCTTTATTTTGTGTGTTTGGAAAATAAAATAATTTCACGTTTTTGATCATAATTCATTATATATGATTAGATATAATCAAAATATTTCTCACTCCAGTTACTATCCCATTGGGTTTTTCTTTGGGAAAATATCCTCAATATCTATGTCATCCATTTTTAACCTAGTTCCATCAAGATTTATACATTACTAAAACCAAAAGGATTTATTACTGAGTGATGAAAAATTAACACCATAAGATAATTATTATAATATAATAATACAAATAATATCCTTAACCAGAGAAAATACCAAGGGTCCAAGAATTTATAAAAACTAGAAATATAGAGTTTTATAATTGTTAAGTAATAACCAATCCTTAATCGACTCTAGAAAATTGAAAAACTAATTACATTCCCCAAATACAACACCTATATTATAAAAAGAATCAGTAATTAATTACCCTCCCTATAAATGTGAGGCACCAAAAAGATAATTTTATTATATTAATCCATGTAATCAATCTAGGTTACCAAAAGCCTCAAATATGGGGATGAAATATTAAGTTTTATTGCATGAACAATAAAGGAAGAGTCTAACTCTATCCGTATCTTTTTCCAGTTATTGAATCTTGGAATCTATATTTACAATATAAAACCTTCTATCTCTACTTAAAATCCAACAAATAACCTATAGTCCTATGGAACACATGATAGAGCTCCACCTTTAGAGTCCCTAAAAATTCCCATGTAGCCTGGAGGTTCTGGGTTATCCTCAGAATCACCATCCTTATTGATCTTAATCTAACCTACTACAGGGTATAAAAAACAACAAAAATGTATCCATTTTTTGTCTTGAAATTACGTCAGATTATTAACCTACCAAATATAAATAACTCATTTATTAAATCCCGATACCCTACTTTCATAGATTCTATCACCCTTATAGTAGTGATAATGTTCTTCATAATTATATATATACCAATAATATGGCCATCATACCTAATGGAATTCCTATTCCACTATATCACATGCCAAGCCTCTGTAACAACAACCTTAAAGATATTCCTAAACTAGGTTGATCCCTACTATTGGATAAAATAGGTCATAATATATTTAACACCAACATCACCAAATTCATCCACTTCAAATAGACTCTACATCATGCTCCAAATCACTCTTTCAAAAGAGGGTTGAAAAAATAAATTCTCAATAGAGATTTCCCCGTCCTTAAAAATACTACATATTGAACAAAGACAAAATCCTAAATTTATAGGGAAAGTATCCATAAGGATTTTATTATATAATTCCATATATAGAAGCATGAATTGTGATAGAGTGATCCAAGGTTATCCAAAGATTTTGAGACTGTAATTACATAACAAATTCAACCTTACAATGTCTTAATCTAGTAAATTTTTAAATTAGATTTCAGTTTAACCTAAATCACTCTTGGTTTAATCTAGGTTTCTTTAAGTTGTATTCTATAATATTACTTAACCCAATTCATTAACATAATAAATCCTTTATAATGGCTCGTAAAAATAATGTGATTAACCAAAGAATATCCCCCAATAGTGTCTATCTAAGTGTGTAGATTTAGGACCACTCATTAAGAACCAAAGTGAATATTGAGTTAATACACAACCATCCTTTTTTAAGGTTATTACCCCTAGGTGAATTTTTTCCACAACCACATACCCATTCTAGTATTTAGACAGGTATTTAATTTCTAGGATAATTACACAATCTCTACTTTACCAAAACTTTGGGATTAATTCTTATACTTATATCTATCCATTTGATGTATTCCTATGGTTTTCACTAAATTTTACTTTTAATAATCCCTTAAATATTCAATATTACCTCAAATAACCTAAATAGTTATCTATACCTTTTAAATTATGATCAATCATAACTTATCACCCCTTAATGATATTTACATCTTCAATTGAAAACATCATAATCTCCAAAGTTATCTAAAACCCACTCTAACACCAACTATGGTAGCCCATAGATGTGATTGTCTCATAATTACATAAAGTAAATATTTCATTACAATACATTCCCATGATCTTGTAGGTTTATAGTTTTATATAATTATGAAATAACATTAACTAACAAAACCTATTTCTTTTTGAACTAATGGATATTTTTTCCACTATATAAGCAACTAGTTAATCTATAACAAGTCTTCAACATCTCCTATAAATTCTCCACACAATATACTCTTCTAGACAAATCATATGTATTACTTTTCTTCATAACATGGGAAAATAGAAACATAAGAAAGGTCTGATCTCATATGCTCAGTAAGGTTAAACATAATCAATGGAAATCAAAGATCATAAGTGAGCATAAGACGGGAATATGTGTATAATTAAGATACATAAGGATTTTTTAACAAATAAATCACAGAACATAAGAATATATCATGGATTTTTCACATATAAAAGAGGAAAAAAAACTTGGCTTAGATGCATAAAACAATAATTCTGAATCATGGTAGAATAACATAAAAGTGTGAAATATCTTAGAAAAGAGATATAAACATGGAATGTAGCATATCCTAAAAATAAAATCAACATGGAAAAGTGGAATAATCATAAGAATTTAAAAAACCCATATTGTGAACGAATACAAGAATTTCCACCCTTTATGTTGTAAGAAAATCGAAGAATTTACACTCTTTATGTTTTGAAAAAATCTAAGAATGTCCACGCTTTATTTTGTGAACAAATAAAAGCATGTTTATGATTCATTATTTCATTAGATATCAAATGTAACTAATGAATTGGGGGGTGATATAGGACCCCTCCCATCATCATCTATATATATTTGTTCCATATAATATCAATAATTGAATACATCATAAAAACCCATGGGAACAAAATGGGTTTTATTTGTCACATTATAAATAACCCATGGAAATAAAAATTGGTTTTGTCACATTTCTAAGTGGTATCACTAAAAATTCCCACAATAATATAAATGGTTGATACCCAAAAATCAATATCCCTAAAAAAGTATTTTATAAGAAATATAATTTGGTGATTCATGAAAAAAAAATACAAGGAAATAAATCATTTATAGTTAAAGAGTAACATAGAAGAAAAATCATAAAATATTTTTGATTTTTTTTAAATATTATTGAAAAATTAGAAGTTACAGATCAAATTCAAAAGAAATTTTTGGAAAGGTGAATTGAAAACTTTGAAAAAAAATTAAATTTTAAAAGATAAACTTCAAAAAAAAAATCCTTGAAAAGATATAAAGGTTATCAAAAAGGAAATATGGCGTGAAAGATAAAATATTTTATTTTGAAAGGACGAAAAAACTTTTTAATATTTTAAGACACCTTTTTTAAAAACTAACATCATAAAAAGAGTAAAAGGACTTAATTTTTAAAAGAATATAAGATAAATATGAAAGTTACCTAAGATAACACATAATTGGATTTACACATAAAAATGAGAACATTAGGGGAAAGGGAAATATGGATAATGAGGGGAAAACCATCATTTAAGAGAATTAAAATTATTCTCAACAATGATATACTTTTGAGAATGAAATTCATCACAGTAAAGATTTAAATTATAAATATAAATTCCCTATAGAGATAAGAAATTATAATATAATCATATAATATAATAAAACCATCTTGTGAAACCGTAGTAAAAAAGGAATCATTATGACTTAATAAAAGAAGTTGAGTCAAGAAGAACCCCTTACAACTTAATAAATGTTTTATTAGAAACCCCTTAAAAGAAAGTGAATGAACTTGAACTTAAATGTACATGAATAAAAAATAATTCATGTAATTATATATCCAATAGGTAGTATACACACCACTTAAATGAAATTAGGTGCAAAAAATAAAACATTACTCAATATAAATGAAATTGATACAAAACACCCTCACAACCTTAGTATCCCTTGAATCGAAGGAAGTTTAAAGAAAGAAAAATATAATGATCTTAAAACACCATGAATTAAATAAATATGGTAAAATTAATCCATTATAAAGTAATAAAAACATATCATATATATCATGGTGCATGATACAGAATATGTCACTAGAAATTAAATTTGAGAAAAAGAACCCCAAACAATTTCACTACCATTTGAATAAAAAACCCAAGAAAGTTATAACATGAGATGTATTTTTAAATATATTATATTAAGTTAAAATTATTATAAAAATAAATCCATGAACAATATATACAATACAAAAAATAATATAAGTGTTTAATATGAATCATATCTCAATGAAGCATAATTGAGATTCAAAAACCCTTACGATAATGGTAACGTATGAATCAAAATAATATAAGAGGGATACCATAAAATATAAATTCACATGAAATGAAATTAAATATATTCATTATAATTAAATTATATAGGTTATTTAATACAAAATATAAAAGAAAATATAGTGCATAATATTTTACATGTCTCATGAAATTGAAATTAGAGACAAATAGCCCTTACCTTAATTCTTCAATTCCATGATAGTACTTGAATCTAATATATAATGAAAAAAATATATTAATATATAATTTCACAAACTTATTAAAATATATTAAAATTTATACACATTATTTATGGCCATATATTTCAAGTATGTTACCCAGGTATAGTTTATTTTCATCATCAGGTGTTAGATTTTTTCGATTGTTTGTTTTGTACACATTTCATGGCGACGAGGTCAATTTTCACTAATTGTTTCAAAATTTTTATTACAATATTATTGAATATATAATAATTGTTTTTAAATACTACCTTAATTCTAATTTCATTAGGTGAAAGTCATCAATATGGTTCATGAAAAAGGGAATTACAATGAATTAGTTTCGTCACACTTACCGATCAAAAGGTGGTATATTAATAAATATATTAAATATTAAAAACCATTAAATAATAATTAAATAATATTAAATAAATTATTATTACATGATATTAATATCATATAAAATTCCTTAATCATTCATGATATAAAAATTATAACACCATTCACATAGGTGGTAAAACTGACCCAAACAAGAGCATGTTATAATGATTTTAAAAGTAAAGACATGTTTTTATATAATGTTGATATAAATTTTACTGAATATTAAACATGTAATAAATATAATTTATCATCATTAAATGAATTTTTATAACCATCCATGTAGTTTGGTGATGGTAAATGAAATTCACCATTCATAGAGGTGGTAGTCCACACGTACACATGATTAACAATTCCATTTCTCAATGAATGAGTTGGAATAAAGGTATATGATAAATAATTATTTAGGAATTATAATTTTTAATTATTAAAATTATTAATTCATAACATCTATCCCTTTTACCATCCATTAAAGGTAGTGATGAAAAACGAACAACATCGCTTCGTGGAGGCAGTAGTCTGCACGCACACACGATTGATGTTGTTTGTTTTTATTAGTGATTGGAAATGATTTAATAATGGTTTATACATTAATATAAAAAATTTAAATTATATTAATAAAAATTATTTCATTATATTACTCTTTCTAGAAAATTTTTGGAAGAGGAAGATTAAGATAAAAATGTGAAGGATTAAGAAATACTCACGTTGAAAACTTGAGATTTATCTTAGAAATATCCTTGGAAATTGAGGCCTTAGGCTAACTAATTGAGACCAAAGTCCTATTTAATTGATATATTACTCTATAAGGAGAAAAATTAAATAGTTTCAGGATGAAATTTTAATTTATAGGTGTATTATGAAGTATTGGATGTGATCCCCTTTTATAAGTGAAGAAAAGAGTAATTTTCAAAGTACTCATTATATTTCAATAATGGTATGTCACTATTCAAAGTTCAATGGCTCAAAAAGTGTAAAATAATGAAGGGTATGATGTTTTTATGATAAAAATATCATAAAAACACTTGGTTTATTGTTTTTCAAATTTTTTATGTCCTTTACACTTAGTAAACCTCTTGCACCCTTTTTACTTTTATTGTGGTAACTTGTTTTTTTACCATAGTAATTAGTTTTAATGATGAAAATTTAAATTAAAATTTTTACCTAATTTTAACATGATTATTTAAAATGTTAAAATAATTTTATGAAATAAAATTTCTTATGGTTATAAATGTTTATTTTATTATTAGTACACATAACGCATAAACCCCATTTTTATAAAAGTTTGTTTTAAGCTTAAAATTTATTTGTAGTATAAATTTATCAATGTCATTGAATTTAATGATATAAATTGGTTTATAATAAAACAAATAAAATTTATATTGCTTTAAAAGAAATAAAAAATGGAATATCTCCATTAAAATCTTTAATTAAAAGAAGAGATTGAAACCAATTTTTTAGATTATAATGAAATGTTACCTATGTTCTAAAATGTTGAACATAGGTTTTCTATGATTAAAATATTATTTTAAAATAAAAAATATTACTCTTTAAATAAATATTTTATCAATAAAAGTGTTTTATAGACTTTTAGTTCTTACTTATATAATAATAATATCATAAAAGTTATATTTTTTGTAAAAACTTTATTTTTCACTTTTCACTTAAAAACCAGTTATTTTAAAAAGGTTCCAAAAATTCACACTAATATAATTTTAAAACTATGAATTAAAAAATGAAGTTAATTTTAAAAAATTAAAATTATAAAATTATAAAATTTATCTTTTTGATAAAAATACACTATATATATAAAAAACTGATTTTATTGAAAAATGACCCTTTAAAACTTTAAGTGTTCTTAATCCTATTTTATATGTGTTTATAATTGATTTGAATATTTTTATTTACTATAGGTTTAATTATTATTAATTTTTTTTATATTAATCCTCTAGTATATCATGACTCATATTATTTTGGTGTTATATGTGAACCAATCTATCGATATAATGTTTATTTAAAGAAAAATATATTCCAAAATCTCGGGGTGTTATAAGGACTTATAAAATTTGTTCATGTACCAAATTATATCTATCTTAAGCATAAAATTTCTCTAATTCAATCTTTATCCCACTATAAATTTTAGATATAAGCTCCCTCTCAAGGAATAAATATTATCTTGAAACTATTACCTTCTTATATGAGGGGTCGTATAGATAATATCCCCTTATTTCTATCAGATATCCTATAAAGATACACTTCATGACTCAAGGTGTAAGTTTATTTCCACAATTACTCTTAATAAACACTTTACAACCACATACATGAGTATATGAAAAAAAATATTTCCTCCCATTCATTAACTTAAATGGAATTTTGTTTGCTTCTTTAGTTAGAACCTGGTTTAGTATGTGTGCCACAACTAGTACTGCATATCCCCAAAAGGATGATGAAAGATCTACATAGATTCTCATTAACCCCACTATATCTAACAAGGCATGGTTCCCTTTTTAACTAAAAAAATTCCATTATGTTCTATAAGGTGGAGTGATTTTAGATAGAATATAAAAATCCTAGAAATAGTCGATGAAGTCTTGGTTAAGATATTCTCTACCTTGATTCAATGAAATATTCTTTATATTCTTACTAATATGTTTCTCAAAATTATTATTAAACACCTTAAATTTATCAAAGTATTTAAACTTATAACTCATTAATTAAACACAACCATGTCTAATAAAAATATCTGCATAAGTTATAAAGTAAGAGTATCCACCTTAATCTCCAACTAAAAAGGATTACCCACATATGTATGAACCAATTCAGGAAGCTTTGTGTCACTTTTAACATTTACACTAAAAATAAATTTGTTCACATTTCCTTACAAATAGGAATGATGTTTGTCAAGTGGTTTTAGTTCAAAATAATATAAATACACATCGTGATAGAAATTTTTTAGATGCCTCACCTTTAAATGGCCAATATAGTGAATCCAAAACTGGATGTGATATAATTCGTCTGAAATTGATTTTTTATTTATTTATAATACTTTATTTTCATATTATAGTACATAAATACTATTATTAAGGTGTTCCATACCATAACAATTTCTATATTTGTAAAATTAGAGGATTTTATTCCTAAACTTGAATATAAATCCATCTATGTCAATTATAGACACTGATATAATGTTTTTGGAAATATTTGACATATAATATCAATTATTCAAGATAAAAATAAATCCCTTAAGCAAAGTAATGTGGTAGTCTCCCATAACCAAGGCTACCAATATTGTTCTATTATAATCTCAAAAAAATACACCACATCTTGCAACCTTCATAAATTTACTTTATTCTTATATTTAGATACAAATGTGAGCCCTGTGAGCTTTATCTAATATCCAACTGGTATATATGGAAAGGTAACACTCAGTAAAAAATGAACATGAAGCTTTCCCATTCTTCTTCACTATGGTGTAGTTTGTATTCTAATGGAACTTCTTACCACATTTAAAACATTCTAAATATTTTTCTTTTTACTAAATTTAGATCTTACTCTTCTCAAAAGGATAGTTCTTAGAATCCATAGAATTTGAGTGTGTCTCAGGGCCCTTTTCCTTGAACTTCCTCTTATTAACTATAAGGAATTTAGGTTTTTCATTCCCCATGTCCTTATCTTCATGGTGAAATAAATTAATAAGTTATGATAGTGACTTTCAATATTTTTTATATTATAATTAATAATAAAAATAGAGAAGCTCTGAGGTAGTGATACCAGAATGAGGTTAGTGAACAAATCATATAGAACCTTTAAGCCCAAGATGTATAAATGCTCAATATATAGGATAATATTTACTACATGAGGTCTATATGGTTCTCCTTCTCAAATATTTCACATGAGAAGTTCCTTATAAATCGTATTCCACTCTTTTCTAGCAATCTAATATAAATCATAGAGATGTGGAAGCATGTCATATGCATCTATATCCTTATGTGGATTTTAGAGATCAATGGTCATGGATAATAATATGAGACACAAGAAATATATAATATCATCCAAGTGTTTCCATTAGATAGATATATCTTCCCTACTAGATTCCTTTAATGGTGAATCAAGAATAGGGGACCCCAACACATAAGACTTCATCTATTAGTGTGGTATGACGCGCAAGCTCCCGTGTCACTCCTGGAAGTTACTAATAGTGAATTTTATTTCTTCAATATGGGCCATAATTACAAGGTCGAGGAAATATTACTTTCCATTTTCTACAAAAAAAATAAAAGGAATTTTTAGTAATTTATATTGATTACCAAATATTACATAATAAATCTTAATTATTAGTCTCCCACTATTTTATAAAATCCTAATATCCCTTGCTATTAGATCTAGAATACACCATGAAATTGATATTCTAATAGAATATATATATAATTATACTTCTCATAACCTAGATGGGGTTATGATAATCTACTTGAAGGTATTTAGGTAGGTGGTGTTTCCAATTATATTAACTTGAAGTTTCTTGATCTATTTAGTGGACTACCCAATGGTGAATTCTTGTACTCAGTTACTTAACACTTTCCTCTATGTACACCAAGTATTGTGGAGTAAATAAACCCTTGATTTAAACTAGGTTAAGCTAACCCAAAACCTTTTTTTAAGACTCCTGAATAATTGAAAGAAAACTGACGGAGTCTATAAAAGTACATTGAACTATGGTTACATCTTAAATAAAGTAATGAAAAGATATAATGACTTAATATTTTATTTGATTATTTTTTATCTTATGTGTAAATTTTATTTATTTTATCCTTTTACAATCTTATTAATATAATGTGAATTTTACAAAATTAATTAACTATGTCTTGATACTTGTTTTATGGATAATCCATTTATTTTATCCCATCTTCCATGCTTGTTAATCCATTCATTTTATGTTATCATGATAAATTATCCAATAATAAAAAAAAATTAATCATTAATTGGGTAGAAATAAGATAAATATATGTGTCGTGATCATGAGATTTTCTAATGGTCATTTTATCGAGTGAAAAATAAACTAACCCTTGATCGTAGAGGAATAATGCCTTGAACCAAAGCTTACTTTGAGTTTCAGTATTCCACCCTTCATCCTATGTATATCCTTGGTTAGTATCACCTTATATCCACCTTGAACTAACTCCACTAACTTAGGATATTATTCTTCTACTTATGTTTACTCAAATGACAATGAGGGTAACCAAGGGTATTGAAACACCCTGAAATTCTAAAATAAGGATATTGTATTTAATAGTGTGTATAACACGCTACACTAAGCGTAATAAGTAATATAAAACCCCAAGACCTTACTAGATATTTATTTTTGTATAAATTAAATCTCTTCAATAGATTTAATTATACACAACACTAAGTTTATCTTATATTACATGCAATGAAAAATTTCTTTGATATCTTGTGTTACACAAGAGATCGAGTTTTATCGAACAATAATATATTATTAAAATAATAGTTATAAACTATACTTTAAATTGGAGGGTATGAATAGGATTAACTAACTTATTAAAATATATATTTCACACATATTTATTAGTTATCTATTTATTTTTAATAAAATTAGAATCATTTAAAAGAAAAAGAAATATTTTTTAAAAAATAATATTTTTCTAAAAGACGGTTTAATTGTGATTTACAAACATAATTTAAAATTATTTTATAAATTTTTTGTAAAATTTATTTTAAAAAATAAACTTTATTTTATAAATTTTAATACAAAAATTATCTTAGGGTGAGTTTTTGGAATTTTTATGAAAAGTTTTATTTTTTGATGAATAGTGGAAAATATTGGATTTTAATTGAAAAATACCTTTTCGTTTAAATAAATTATAATGTTGAATTGTATTTTTGAATTTGTTTTGAAGTAAAATTATTTCAATTTTATATCAATTAATCTAATTTAATTCATTGGAATCAATTTTATATTGAATTTAGATATAAAAACTTTGTAAATTTTTGAACATTTTTTACTTTAAAAGCCCGCTTTCTCGTCCCGTTTACGAGATTAATTTTAAATTAAATTTTGAAAATTTGGTGAATTTAATTTGGAAAAATGGATTCCATATCTGTAATAATAATAATTTCTAATTTCTAATAATGTGATCTTAAATTTTTACCAAAATGAATAGTGGATGTAGTAAAAAACAATTACCACATTTAAGTTAAAAATGAGTTTGTCGGGGAGAGGGGTTAAACTAAAAATATAAAGGTAAAAATGACCTATATAATTTCCTAAAAACTATTTATGGAAATATTTCTACCATGAAAACTTTAAGATTTTATAACGGTTCATTTTGGACTCTTATGACACATGAAAAACATGGGAGCACTCAATTGTATTAAAAAATACCAAGTGCGTCCTCTCCCCCACTTATAAAAGGCCACCACTCTCCTCTCTTCTTCACACCTGGAAACCACTTTTAGGCACCCAATACATGCCCATATCACTTAAAAATTTCTATAACCTAATCATATAATCCTTAATTTAGGAATAAATTTATCCTTTTAAGTCTTTAGAACAAACCTAAGAAAGATACTTGAAGAAGAGGTAATATTCTTCAATGAGCGTCTTTATTTTACTTCTTTAACCAAATCCTTAGATTTTTATTGAAACATAATGATATAACAATATCAATATCTACCATATAATATGTTGTTTTTATAATAATTTCATTACCTAAAACAATCACCACTTCCATCAAATATGTTATAAAACCATCGTTCATGTGTTCGGCAGACTATCGCCTCACGAACTGATACGATTTGTTTTTCCATTACCACCTATCACAGTTGGGTACGATGATAGGAAAAAAGTATATATATGATATTTAAAAAATTATTATACCTATGGAGTCATTATATCATATATATACCTTATTAATTTTCATTCCATAGGAGACACGATAACGTCGTACATGTGTACGACGGACTACCGCCTCACAAAGTGATGTGATTCATCTTTCACCAACGCTTCATGTGGAAGGTGATAAGGATAAAGTTAACAATTATATGTGATATACATGAAATAATTTTAAAATTAATTACATATTTATTATTCTTGAAAGATAATATTTATAATTTTATTCTTAACTTTTCACTCACTTAAAGATGATAACATCGTTCGTGTACGTGTGAACTATCACATTCACGAAGCGATGTGACTCTATTTTCATCACCAAACCACAAGGATAATATATAAAAGTATATAATATAGTATATATGATATTATTATAATTATTTATATATTATATATTACTTTCCTTCTTTCCATAATGATCATTGAAAAATGGAAGTGTTACTCATGCGTGCGTACAACCTACCGTCTCCATGATCGCAACATACTTCCTTTTTCATAACTATATTTCATGATTAGTTTTAAAAGTACAATTGATGTAAAAATATTATACCTATTTTATGATTATTATTTTTTAGATGATATAACTATATAATATTCATAATAACCAGATCTTTCATGATAAAACACGCATGAGAAAACAAGGAAATTAATACTCAAAATAATGAAAATAATGAAATATTATTAACAAACGGATGGTAAAATATTATATGATAATCATATATGATATTATAAATATTAATATGGTATTTTTAAAAATTAATAAAATGATTAAAATCATATACATGAGGTAAAATAATGGTCAACCAAAAAGAAGTGTGAGGTAAGGGATTTAATCTCAATTTCATTTCATTAAGGCATATTGTAATGTTATGCACATAATTTATTTTATTTGGTGAATATACTAAAAAGTTTATATTTAATATCATGAATAATTCATTATTCATGGTATTTTCAGTTTCAATTTGAATTATTCCATATAAGGGGGTTTTACTTAAGAGTTACCAAGTGGTAAATAATTTCATAACTCATTTTCTTCTCATTGGGTTATATTATTTCCTCGTTACTGTTAATATTTTAAGATTATGTATATAATATATTTTTATTATATTATGTTTTATTTAATTTTTTTATGTGTATTTATATTTGATACATATAATCAATTCATTTTTTTATTCCAACTTCAATGTTATGATCTTTGTAAGGGTTTACTTCATAATATCACTTTAATCGAGATTGTTTATTATTGAATTTAAATTAAAAGAAATTATTTGATAATTGTTTAATAAACCATTTAATTTTATTATAATATGTTTATTAATGATATTTTAAAGTTATAGTATTATTTTACCACTCTTTGGTACTTAAAATAATTGATAAAATATTTTTAAGAAAATCCAAATTTATTTCTCTCTTCGATTGGAAATCCGTTTTCTTCCAATACTGTGTTTTTTAAAAATGTTTTCAAAAATGTTTTTAAACTTTAAAAAAAGTGTCAAATAAATTTTAACCCATTTTTACTCTTTAAAAAATGTTTTCAAAGGAATATTATGTTTTTTTTGAAACAATTATTTTTTGGCTTTTACCAAAAATATGAAAAGAATCTTCTTGTAGTTTTTTAAACAAGGCATTTTACTAACCATTTTATAATAAAAAAGAAACATTATTTTAACTTTTATGGAATGTAAAAAATTACCCACCATTATGAATATCTTTTATTTAAATATTGCTTTTCAATTTTATGATAATATTTTAAAATAATTTTTTTTAAAGTGATTTTCAAAGAAAAGGATTTTCAAAATGTTTTTCAAAATGAAAAGAGTATTTTCTTCAAGAATATTTCAATGATATTTTTATGGTATTTCTATTCATAAATTAAAAACCCTTTATTATTAATAGAGTGGGTATATTTTTTATTGATACCATCCTTATTCTTTTTCTGGATGGTTTATGGTTATTTTGACTAATGATAGTATTGACATTCAGTTCCTTGATTCATTTTGTAGTCATTAACTTCCCCTTGAAATATTAACTTTTCTTTGATCATTAGAAATTAAATTCCCCATAAATATCCATATTATTTATCATGGATATGATTATTTCTTAAACTTTATACAAATTTAACATATGGTTCTTACATATAAAATTATTTATTTATCTGGGGAAATATTGATAAATCTATATTCTTTACTCAATATGGATATTTGATGATAAAACACACTCTTTATGAATTAAATAGATTAATATATATATATAAGGAATAATTCATAAATTCAATACATGGATTGGGGACTAGTTAATTCAATCCCCTTGATGCATCAGTAGTCTCATGGGACAAAATTAGTTAGCCAAACTCTATGCATTTGTAACCAGTATGTTTTAAACTTTCTTGTGAAAAGTCTTGACAATAGTGATATAGTTGGCCAAACTAGATTAGTTTTTACCCAATATATTCTAAACCATCTTGTGAAAGGTATTGATGGTAAAGGTATCATGTTCCTAGTAAACATGATGTTTGATAATTAAGCATTGCCTTCATTTAGTATTCAGTTATTATTATCCATGAGACTTTTACATTGATTTATATATGGATGCATTTCATTATTAGTTTATTACTTAAATGTATTTTTTTGAGTTATTTAAATTTACATATTGATTTTACCTTATCTAGTTATGATATTTAGTTAATTTATTGAATGGAATGTGTTATAGTTATTTACCTTACTGATAATTATGCTAGTTAATTATTTAAATGTCATGTGTGTTCAGATATTTACCTTGCCATATTATTTATTATTATTGATTAATATTAATTTATTCCTGATATATTCCACTATAATTTACCCTTACTAATCATTTTAGTTCACCCTTGTTTTTTTTCATTCTCAGGAATCGATAAAGCACACTATGTTTTATATAAAAGGATATGCCATAGGGAATGATGTTATTCTAGAAAAAAAGTCATAATTTTTATATTCAAAGTTAACGTAAGACTCAAGTATGTATCTAGTTTCCAAGACTACTAAACTATTTGGTCCTCTATGATGCGATTCATTGTATCTTATTCCAATTTAATAAAGTATACACCGACTTCGGGTTACTGGGGTTGGGGTTGCTACAATTGGTATCAGAATGATTTTAGTAGAAACCTTAGAAACTAGATTAAGGAAAACATAGATTAGGGAACATAAACCTATGATATAATTTGAGGATAATAATATAAGATCATCCTAAAGTTTTTTTAAGGAATATATTATATTGTTTTTATTCACAATACACCCCTTTCTAAATATTATAATTAGACGTGGTTATGAAACATATGTACCTAGGAGTAATAACCCTGAAAAGGCATGTCAGGCTTGACCTGATCATCACCTAGTGCATGAAAATGGGTCTTACTACACACCTGATTTGACATTACTGGGGGATATTCTTAGGATAATTCACATTTTCTTTACAAACCATTATAAAGGATTTGAATACATAGTGACAATGAATGAACTAGGTTAAACCTTATACCAAGGAAGGACCTATGTTCAAATAAAACAGATGAAGAATTGGGATTCAAGAATTAAATTGAAGAAGTATTTTTACCAATGGTATTTTGGTTATAAGAATCATGAAACATCTAAGGACTGAGTTAAATTTTATAAGAACATGTGTATTAATTAACATAATAGTTATTAATACCACCATGAGATTACAAGATTAAGGTTGATCATAGTTTTGAAGTCTCAAACACCTCTTTTTAAGTTTTATGCGATGGGATTCTATTAAGATTAAGGATATTTTGGGGACAAATTTATGGAAAGAATATGTTTTAGTAGAAAATTTATTTATGAGATAATGAATTTACATTTTATAGACACAATTTTAAAGGTATTTATAACCTTTAGGGTTAATATTATCATTAATGACATTATAATAATAGTCAAATAATACTATTATAATTTTTCTTAAAAATAAGCTGGACTAAAAACTGTAGTAATTAGGTTATTTAATGTTTAAATTCAATTCAAGTGTTTCCATCATATTGGGAACTTTATTGGAATTATATTAATATATTTTATAAAAAGGACAACCCAAATGTCGAGTGACAACCCATCATGTCTTTCAAGGCCATGGGGATTGAATCCATGATCGAAGGATGATAAGGGTTTAACACCTACCATTGTTCTATATGATGTCCTGGTTAATATGTCATTAGTTAAATGATTTGAAAAATAAATATTAATGATGAACTAGTGGTGTTACTTTTGGTTTAGAGATTAAATTTTTATATTGTATAACTTGTGATAACCATATTGGTTTTTGGAAAATATTTAGAGATATAAAGAAATACCTTTCAATCTTTTATTTATCTTATGATCTATTAAAAGTAAATATTAGTGCTTTGGGCATAAAAATTCATTTTTATATTTTTATTTCTTGGAGTAAGGGATGAATTTTAAATTGATAGAAGAAAAACCAATGGATGAAATTATATATTCCTTTATATCATATATAGTAAAATAATTCTTCAAATTTATAGAAAATATCTTGAAACAAAAAATTTATCCTATTACATTCATATTTGATGAATTATATGGTCCTTCAAATTATCACATATTTATGGTTTTGAGGCCCTTAAATTTATATTGATTATTCAATTGATTATGATAAATGAAATAAATCACCCTCTATAATTATTTATGCTTTTTATTCATGTATATATATTCACTTGACACTAATGTTCTTCTATGTAGAAACATATTTATATTTTATTCCATATGACCATTGTACTTCCCTTTCTATCTTAATAAGAGGATGTTTTATTAAAACTTTTATGATGTGGGTTTTTCAACAATGGTATTTCTAATTAAAAAACCCTTTATTACCATGATCAAGTTTAAATTTTAAGGAATCAATTTTTTTAATATGGGGAGAATGTAACATCCCAAAAATTCTAAAATAAGTACATTGTATTTAATAGCGTGTATGACACGCAACACTAAGAAAGGAATTGAATAAAACACCCCAAGACCTTACTATATATTTATTTTTAAATAAATTCAATCCCTTCATTATCTTAAATTAAATGAAACACTAAGTTTAACTTGTGTTACACACAATAACTAATTTCTTTGATAGATTACGTTACACGCAAGACCATGTTTTACCGAATAATAATATATTATTACAAAATTATTATTTAATATAATAATTATAACCTATTCATTAAATTGGAGGGTATGAATATGATTAAATAACTTATGAAAATATATATTTTAGACACATTTATTATTTATATATTTATTATTAATAAAATAATAATAATTTAAAATAAAAAATAAATATTTTCTGAAAAAAAATATTTTTCTAAAAGATAGTTTAATCGCTCTTTACACACATAATAAAAATTAATTTTTATCACTTATAGAAAATTTATTTGAAAAAATAAAGTTTATTTTTGAAATCATAATACCAAAATTATCTTAGGATGAATTTTTTGGTATTTTTTCTAAAAGGTTTTATGTTTTAATGAATAGTGAAAAATACTGGATTTTAATTGAAAAATACCATTTCATTTTAATCATTTATAATGTTAAATTATGTTTTAATTTGGTTTTAAAGTTATATTAGTTAAATTTTATATCAATTAATCTAATTTATCTCATTGGAATCGTTTTTATATTGAATTTATATATAAAAAATTTGTGAACTTTTAAACATTTTCACTTTAAAAACCCAATTTCTCGTCACATATGCGAGATTAATTTTAAATTAAAAATTTCCACTTATATGAATTAAATTTGGAAAAATTTATTCCATATTTGGAATCATAATAATTTATAATGTATAATAAGTTCAACTTGAATTTTTAAGAAAATTAATAGTGAATGAAATAAAAATTAATTACTACAATTAAGGTAAAAATGGGTTTATCGGGAGGTTAAACTAAAATGATAAGGGTAAAAATGACCTATAAATTTGTCTAAAAATTATTTTATGAATATATATATAAAATTACACCTATAATGTTCTATAATGTTCCATTTTTAACCCTTTTTACACACACAAAATGTGGGATCACTTAATTCTTTTCAAAAATAACATGTTTATCCTCTCCCCCACTTATAAAATCCCACCCACTCTCCTCTTTTCTTAACAAACTAAAACCACTTTTTTTGGAAAATAATTGAAAAAATAACTTCCCAAATTCTATCCTCACATCCTGTAATCTTTATTTTGGACATAAAGAAACCCGTTTAATGCTTTAGTGTGAACCTAAAGAGGATACACGAAGAAGAGGTAATGTTCTTCAATGAGCCTCTTTATTCTACTTCACCCCCACCTCATTCAATTTTTATTGAAACATGATGATATAATAACATCAGTATATTAAATATAATTTTATTTTTTTATAATAATAGAATAACCTAAAAATATTTTCACTTCTATCAAATGGGTTATGAAATCATCGTTTATGTGTATAACAAACTACCGCCTTAACCAATGTCAATTTGTTTTCTCTTCCACATATCATAGTTAGGTATGATGATGGATATAAAGTATATTTATGATATTTAAATAATTAATATACCTATTTATTAATTAAATAATTTATACCTTATTAATTTCTAATGCATAGAAGACACGATAATTTCACCCGTGTGTACGACAAGCTACCGACTCGCAAAGCGATATGATTCGTCTTTCACTAATGCTTCTCATGGAAGGTTATATGGATAAATTTAATGATTACATGTAATATATATGACATAATTATGATATTAAATACATATTTATTATTATTTAAATATAATATATATCATTTTCTTCTTACCTTTTCACTCACTTAAAGATGATAATATCATTCGTGTATGTGTGGACTACCGTCTTCATGAACGTAACATACTTCATTTTTCATAACCATATTTAATGATTGGTTTTAAAAGTAAAATTGATGTAAAAATATGATAAATATTTCATGATTATTATTTTTTATATGATATAACTATATAATATGCACAATAAATGGACTTTCATGACGAAACACGCATGATAAAACAAGGTAATTAACATTCTAAATAATAAAAATAATGAAATATTTTTAACAAACGGGTGTTAAAATTATACAAGAGGATTATATATGATATTATAAATATTAATATATTTATGTTACAAATTAATAACATGAATAAAACCATTATACATGAGTTTAAATTATGTTCTACCAAAAGTAAGTGTGGGGTAAGGGATTTCATCTCAATTTCATTTCATTGAGGCATATTGTAATGTTATGCACCTAGTTTCTTCTATATGGTGTATATACCACCCCTTTGACATGTAATATCCTGAATAATTCATTATTAATGGTATTTTAAGTTTAAATTTTAATTATTTCATCTAAGGATATTTGAATTAAGAGTTACCCAGTGGTAAAAAATTTAATAACTCGATTTATTTCCATTGGGTTATATTACTTCCTCATTGTAATTAATATTATAAGATTATGTATATAATAACTTTTGATTATATTATGTTGTATTTAAAATTTATTTATTTAGATTTATATTTGATACACAAATTTGATTCATTGGTTGATTCTCACTTCAACTTTATGATCTTTTCAAGGGCTTACTTCACAATCCCACTTTAATCGAGATTGCTTATTCTTGAATTTCAATTGAAGGAAATTATTTAAAAAAAAATTTAATAAACAATTTAATTTTCTTATCAACTAGTTATTCATTATATTTTAAATTAATAATACCGTTTCCCACTCTTTTGTACTTAAAATAATTAAGATTTTTTTTTAATAAAATTCAACTTTATTTCTCTCTTCGGTAGTAAATTTGTTCTCTTCCCAAACCATGTTTTCTAAAAATGTTTTCAATTTTTTTTCAAATTTTAAAAATAATTTATCAAAGGATTTTAAACCCAGTTTTACTCTTTAAAAAAAATTCAAAGGAATCTTATGTTGTTTTTAAAATAATGCCCGTTTGGATTTTACTGAAAATATGAAAGAAATATATTTTTCTTTTTCTAAACAAGGAACTTTCCTAACCTTTTTACAGTGAAAATGGAATATTATTTTAACTTTTATGACATGTAAATAATTACCTTACATTATTACCATCATTTATTTGAATCTTTCTTTGCATGTTTATGAGGATATTTTTAAAGATATTTTTTAAAGTGATTTTCAAAGAAAAGGGTTTTCAAAATATTTTTCAAAATGAAAAGGAAAATTTCCTCAATAGTGTTTAAAGATATTTTTAGGGTATTTATATTCATCAATTTAAAAACCCATTTATTTATACTTTAGTGGGTATATGTTGTATTCATACAATCCTTATTCTTCCTCTATATGGTTTATGATTAATTTGACCAAGAATAGTATTAACATTTACTTCCTTGATTATTTTTATAGTCATTAACTTCCCATTGAAATATTCACTTTCATGTGATGATTAGATATTAAATTCCCCCTAAATATTCATAATATTAATCATGTATATTCCAATTTCTTAAACTGTATACCATTTTAACATACAATATTTACATTGAAAGTTTTCTGTTTATTTTGGGAAATATTGATAAATCTATATTCTGTAATCAATATGGATATTTAATTATGAGGGACTTTATATATAAGTTAAATAGATTAAAAGATATATGAGGAATACATTGAACATGCAAGACATGGGTTGAGGATTGGTTAATTCAAGACCCTCAATTCATCGGTAGTCTCATGAGACAAAATTAGTTGGCCAAACCCTATGTGTTTATTACTGGTATGTTTTAAACTGTATTGTGAAAGGTTTTGATAGTAGTGATATTTTTTGCCAAACCAGATGAGTTTATACCCGTTATTTTCTAAACTATCTTGTGAAAGGTATTTATGATAAAGGTATCATGCTCTTGGGAAACATGATATTGTATATTTTAGAATTTAATTCATTTAGTATTCAGTTATTATTATCCATGATATTTCACAATGATATTATCTCTGGATGAATTTTATTCTCAATTAATTGATTAAATGGCATGTGTTTTCAGTTATTTACATTTACATATTGATTATACCTCATCTATTTATAATATTTAATTTATTTATTAAATATAATGTGATTTATTTATTTACCTTACCATTGATTATGATATTCAATTATTTAATTGGCATGTGTGTTCAGATATTTACCTTTCCATGTTATTCATTATTGATTGATTACACTTCATTTATTCATGATATATTCCATTGTACTTAACCCTTACTGATAATTTTATCTCACTCTTATTTTGTTTCCTTTATCAAGAATCCATGATGCGTACTATGGTTGATATGTAAGGATATGCTAGAGGAAATGAAGTTATTCTCAGAAAAAAAAATTATGCCATAATTTGTGTATTCAAATTTAATATAAGACTCAAGTATGTATCTAGTTTACCATGTCTATTAAAATATTTTGTCCTTTGGGATGAAATTACTTGTATATTATGCCAATTTAATAAAGAATACACCAACTCTAGGATATTGGGGTCTAGGTCTCTAAAGGTATGGGGTCACATAAAATAAACTGTGGGAATGAAAACTCATGCATAATAAAGAGGAGGGGTTGATACACAAATAATCATTTTAATTTAATAATAATTATCATAAAATCCATGTAATAATAATTAAATCAAAAATAAATCTAACACATATATAGGTCTATCAAGTTCATAAACATACATGCATGAAATGATTATATATTTAAAACTAACCAACACTCATTTCAATTTTTTCTTTATTAAGATAAAATACTATAATTAATAAATTAATTATCTTATTAATTAATTTATTTATTTATCTAAATTTTAAATCCAAATTGTTCTAGAGAAACCCATCTTCAGTGATATTAAAAAAATTAAATAAATTAAATTAAAAATTAATTAACTATAATATGTATACTAGAGGAATCATAACATGTACCTCCATGAACTATAAAATTTCCTATAATGTCCTTGTTTTATAATGTGTAATTACACGACATGTATCATACATGAATTATCATGATATTATACAATGTGTAGTTCTGTGTGTCAAGCCTAGTAGTTTTCTCAATATTTATAACACATGGCTTGCATTGATCTATGCGGAGTGTACTAATTTTAATTCTCATGAATAACATGATGTGTATGATGACTATACACAGTGTGTGGTTCAAATATTAATGAAGAATTTAATTAATAATTTAATAGTAAGAAAAACCCTAACATGTGATTTTTATTCAAGCTACACATTGTGTAGTTTGGTTTAATTTTGTAATTAATTTTTCTGTCTATGTATTTAATTTACACAGTCTACAACTTGGATTGGTGTGTACTCCATGTAAATGTGTATGAGTTACACAATGTCTATAACATGTTACATAATATGTATCCCTTTCTATGAAAATTTAAAATACACTCCTAGGTACTAGGTGTGTAATCCATGTAGAAATTTATGATCTATATAGAGTGTACTCTAGTTACAGACCATGTATTTACAACTAGCATGTGTTGCCCGACTATCAATCAAAACACATCATGCAATAAATGCATGTCCCATACTTCGACCACACATTTTTCAGGATGCCCACAAGGAAAAACCATGTGGGTTATAGGGTGTGTATTACCTCTAAAATCCATGTAACCCATCAAGATGCATTCCATATAGCCAATCAATATATAGTGTGTAATGACATAGTGTACTATTATCCCATATGACGAGTCATAATTTACAAAAACATGTCTTGGGGAAATGACACAACAACATGATGTGTATATTTTCATTACACTCCATGTATCCATGTTATATTAAACCTCTCAATAGAATCTCTATATGATCATCTATTCTTAACATGTTCTTGTTCATATAAAGATTAATGAAAAATAAAATTTCATATTCAAGAATGAATTAAACTGGAAATGAAAACTTACATGAATTAATTAATTGATAAATGATTAATAAATAATTATAAATCAATATGTGACTGCTATAATACCACTTAAAGGTTCCTGAGTATAACAAAAATTGTTGTACCCATGCCCAATAATGTTTTTTAATGGATTCCTTGGATAAATCCTTAAAACCAAACAGACAAAAACCCCAGAATCCTTGAAGGCAAGATATTTCAAATATAATTTATAATTAATTTATATAAATAAGAATTATATTTCATTTTAATCCTTTATTAATTATTGAATTTATTGACCTATTCTTTTCATATTGTCATTAAATTGAAGGATCCAATTGTATTATCCCTTTATCGACATCCACACATGCTCCAAAAATCTTGAAACATCACTATAGAATCACTGTGTGATAATGATAATGATTCTCACCACTTGAATCACTCCCCATTGATCACAATAGGAATTCATTTAAGTCTTGATTTATTCTTCTAGTTTTATAAATTACTTAAGAGGGAGGAGTAGGATCAGAGGACTTCATTCTTGGGAGCGTTCTTTAGAGATTTTTCTCTAGGGATTGAGAGAATTATCCCTAGAGAATGTTGTGAACAATGATAATTTGACCCTAGAAATGATATAATCAAGTTTATATATCTAGGTTAGAGAATTTATTATTGTATATAATCCTTTTTCCAATATTTTAATACTAAGAAAACCCCTGGTCAAATAATAATAATAATAATAATAATAATAATAATTCCTTGATGTGTAAGAAACTGAAATATAATATTAATACCACTTCTTAAATAAATAAATAAATATTTAATTAAATGATATTAAATATATCATTACCAAAATACCCTTAACTTAGTCTTTATATAAACCTTAACATTTATCAAACCTTTAAAAATGTCTATTTATTTAAATAAATAAACATCATTGCATTATTCATTCAATAAATAAAATTATATCCACTAAACTTGAGAATAAATATTTATTTAATATTCAACTCACATATTTATTCTTTTGAATAACTAGTGGATAAATATATATGACCAATTGAACCCAAGTAATTACTATTCTTTAAGATTGAGAATAATATTTATTATAATATTCAATTATAATAGAATATAGATAAGGTTCCAAAAACACCTAGTGTGTGACTGTCTAGGCCACTTTCTCAATTACATTAAGCTAACCTGCCTAAAGTCCTAGATTAGAATCTACAATATGTATTAGTAAACATAGAGAAATAAGTTAAATTTTAAATTGATAATAACCTCCCATGAATTATCACTTTATAATATAATTCATCTTTCCTGATATCTCATCAAGAAGGTTTCATCATATGTGTCATCAACCTATATTCTTAATATATCTTTATTTGACTTTCCTAAAATAAACTCATTGATAAACCTCCATGGCCATAAAATTTAATATATAATTCCATTCCAATAAAAGGGATAGAGATATCTACTTCCATTAACTTAGAAGGGGTAAATCCTTTCTTTAATTATTCATTAACGCCATATCACTCATGACACACCTAACATATCCTACCTCACCGTGAGTATATGTCATCACAGTTATCATCAATACATATAAGTATGTGACTCATGATATGAATTAATAATAATATCAACTCCAAGGACCAATAAAAAATCCATATATATGAATATCTAATGATACAAAAAAATATTTGGAATTCATATGGACGAGTTTGTTTTCACAGCCTCTCCTCTTAGAGATTATCAAGTGAAAAAATCATGATAAGAATTCTTAATGTATCATGAGATACCTACCCCTGAAAGCTTGTATCTTATCTATCTATATAGATGATGTCATCTAACCATATAACATTTATTTAAGAATATCATCATATCATTTCAAGGTTCTCATCCTAATGGGGAACTACTATGACCTTTTGATGTGATAGATAATCTAAGGACATTAATATATAAAATTTTACAAATAACAACAATCATATCATGATAATAAATTTATTGATATTAAAAATCATGAATATATAGGTAATTAAAAGTATAGAGTTTTCGGTTTTAGGGAACCAACTCTAAGAGACCCCCACTTGTACAAGAGCTAACTATTAATTACTTTCAGTCTGCTAGCTCTCACATGATATTCATACTTTTACTGAGATAAAGATTTAGTCAATGAGACTTCCATGTTCTCGTCTGTAGAAACTATGCATACTATGACCTCACCCCCATCAAGAGGTGATACTTTCAAATTATATGATTCATCCATTGATATGACCTTGTAACCTTCTCTAGAGACACGACTATAGTATTATTACAATATAATGTGATAGGGTCTTTATTTATAGGTACCGCATCAAGACACTGGATGAAGATTCATATACAAATTACTTATTTAGATATATTATAAGCTTTAAAACACTCATACTTTTTTTATAATTAATTACCACTACCTCCTTTGGGATATTTTATCCCATGACTCTTTTTTTAGGGAATATACATATACTAACTATGATTTTAGATCATTTTGATCTATATGAAAACTATAATATTTATATTTTCTAATGTATAACTCCCTATATCTTCTATAAACTAGGAATATATCTATTTCCGACTCTTTTTCTAGGGTGTGCATTATTCTGTGGGGACGCACTGGTTGTTTCCCCAAATTCCCGCTTTCCAAAATCAGGCAGCATTCGTCACTTATTCAGGGACGTTTTCTCCTTGATCGAAATGGGATGATGGGATATTAGTCTCTCCTTACATGGATTTATCCTTAGAATTCATCGCCTAGTCTGGGTCTCCATCAAATATTTTAGTTGCTGTTTCTGAATCTCATTCCCAGTGCCATATCTTTTTGGACGTCGGTTAATTACACTACTTCTTTCTAGACATTCAAAGGGGTATTGACAAGGTAGCAAACCTCGTTTGGAGTTAATGGTAAAATCAGGAATGTTAGGTCATCTCTGGATGCGTGGAAATTGGGGAACATGTATTCTTCCTCAAAAGAGGGAATCTTAAGGGCGAAGAACCCGAGTCATCCCACATCAGTCGTGGGGTATCTTATGTCGGAGGCATGTATCTGAGGTTTTCCTCAGCTTATCATTTTTAACATGGGGTATGCCATGAGTTTAACATATAGAGGATATAGTTATTCTAAAGTCGTGTCTTCTAAGGTTTTACTTAGGAATATCATGTTTAACATGAGGTAAGATGTGAGTTTAACATCTTTCGGAGATGGAATGAGAGTGATCGGAACATCTCATAGAGATGGATCGGATTGGTACATTCCTATGAGAGAGTATCTAGAAGGTTTACTAGATGATGGACCAAAATTCCCAATAAGGAATAATCTGAGGTGGTATCTCCCATAGAGGGAAGATATCACATCATGAAGGCTAATCTGGACACCACTGAGGGTGGATCAGGGAAAGTGCACTGTAGATAGGGGACACCAAGGTTTACCATTAGATAGAATTTAATCTTGAAGAGGATTCCTACATACCCTATGTAGATGACAGGGATCAAAACTCACATAGTTCGAAGGGATGGGTCATATGATTGGGGTGTACACAGAGGAAAATGGACTAGGAACATGATGGGGCTTACTCATGGTTAGCAGCCCATCACAAGTGGGACACTCTTGGTGGTATGGTTATGTATTGTGCGGGTCTTATTCATGGTTAGATGCCCAGGTGGATGGCATGACTTCACTGGGATGTGGTGGCCCAGGTAAGAATCAATATGGATGATGGAGGGTTGAATGAAGTGGATGAGTAATGATGTGGAACCATCGTGAAGGTGACATTATTGTTGGGATTGAACCCTAGAGAGGCTTTCTACGTATCCCTGTGGATGGGAATCAAATTCCGTGTAGTTCGTTGGGGTGATGGGACACCTGAGGAGGAGGCCCATGAGGATGGACACATGGATGGGACCTAGAGGGAGTGGCACCCCCAGGTTAGGGCATGACCTTCCCAAAACACAAAGGCTCAAGGGAGAGACCAGAATGATACATGAGTGATGGTATTGAACCTCAGGGTGGATTATTACGTATCAACGTGGCAGGGAATAAAAGTCCACATAGTTCAAGATGGGGGCATAGAATCGAGGTGTGAATAAAGGACAACGACCCAATGATGTGATGGGGGTTACGCATGGTTAGCAGCCCGAGAGTTGGTACGACACCACTAAGGGATGGACCAAGGATGTGGGTCCCAGCAAAGGGGACACTAAATTTTACCAGTGTTTAGGGTTGAACCTCAGGGAGGCTTCCTACATAAACTGTATAGGAGATAGGGATCAAAACCCACGTAGTTCGAATAGGTTTACCAGTGTTTGGGGTTGAACCTTAGGAAGGCTTCTTATGTACCCTGCCTAGGAGACAAGGATCAAAACCCACGTAGTTCAAATAGGTTTACCAATGTTTGGGGATGAACCTTAGGGAATCTTCCTACATACCCTTACTAGGAGATAGGGATAAAAAACCATGTAGTTCTAATAGGTTTACCAGTTTTGGGGTTGAACCTCTGGGAGGCTTCTTACATACCCTACCTAGGAGATAGAGATCAAGATCCACGTAGTTCGAAAGCATACAGTTTAACATCATGTGAGATGATAAGGTCATACAGTTTAATATCATGCAGGATAAGGGTGGACCTAGATGAAGTGGTTGGGGCTGATGGATGTTGATCTTGAACCTTAGGGAGGATTCCTATGTACCTTGCCTAAATAGGGAAAGGATTAAAGTCCACATAGTTTGGTTGGATGAGAATTGGGGATTACACACTGAATTCATCCCAGGTAGGATTCCATGTTCGATTCCTACTCTAATACCATGTGAGTCATGCTTTTTATAAGAAACAAGAGGCATTAAAGACCTGACGATAACGTCGAGAAAGGTGTGTATGTGAGGAATAGAGCGGGTCTTACATTTGGTTAGCGGTCCAAAGAGGAAACAGTGGATTACACTTGGTTAGCGGTCTAGGGAGATGGATATTGGGACTTACTCTATGATAAAGGCCTAATGGCGATAAAGCCCAATAGGAGACAGATGGGGTATTGAAGGTCCTTATGCCCATCTCTCTTATGGCATTTGTGCATGGAAGAATAGAGGAAGAGTAAGGATGATACCTCTCACAAGAAAGGCTAGGGGCTTACACCAAGATGGTTGTCATTCCCCATGGATAGATGTCATTCCATTCAAGGAGGAACTCATTCCATGTGATGAATATCTCACTCCCTTGGAGACCAGTGGGCATGAAAAATGTCCAAGGTAGGGCACCCCGTGTATATTACACCGGGTGAGCCTATAGTTTAATTTCATGTGTTGGGGATGATGATGCTTGGTAGTTTAACATCTTGCAGCTCAGACGATGAGGATTCACTCCCCACCCCTAGGACTTACATAACCAACACATTTTAACCCTTGGTTAAGGGAAGGCACTGACGATTTCGTATGGAGATGGGGTTGTGGAGTGATCCATTGAGGGGTTCACGTTAGCATGGTTATGCGAAGAAGTAATAACCATTAGCATTCCTATGAAAAGAAGCATGAGGCTAAGAAATGTAACATGAATCACCACCCAAGGGACCTTTAAACCACTTCATACAAACTTGGTGGGTCGTATAGGAGAATTATATGAAAGACATGGGTGTTGTGCATAATATGGGCTCTAATATGATGCCTTAGGGTAAGGATGTCACATAGAGAGCATAAGGAGGGGAACGTAAAATATTTAAGGGATACACGCATGATGAGGGGATGCATGCAAGACTAGGTGGTTGCACATGGAAGTTTCCCTGGTGCCACTATGGAGTGGTAATGGTGAATGGGACTTACGCATGAAAGCTGGTCGGGTGCTGCTATGGAGTGACAATGGTGAATATAAATTACGCATGGAAGATACCCGTAATGTCTTCCTCATGTCTAGACATGAGGGCATCTCAACTCACTGGTGGGTTGATGCATATAATTGAGGCCTACACCTATTCACTAGTGCACAAATGGGATAACACCAAGGGAATTGGAATCTATCCGAATAAAGGGAGATGAAAAGTGTGAATCACATGCCCAATATTCAGAATACAATGGGGAAAACATGACAAATGGAGAGAACTGCTGACCATATTCAAATCACAGCATCCACGTCACGTTATCCTGAGATGGAAACAAACAAATTAGGTCCAACCACTGACCATATTTGAAAAACTGGGCCAAACTCGAAGTGTGGTCCAAATTCTTCTGGGGCATTAGACCATAATGGCAGGTGAGCTGAAGCGGCATGGGACTAGTCCATTAGGGGGTCCCTTCAGACATGAAAGAGGATGAAAATCCGAATGAAGGACACACGAAGCATGAGGTGGAGTGATGGAATTATTGAATGGTTTCCAATGATCTTGAAATTATTCCATTGTAATCATGATATGAGGTATCTTATGCTTGACACATAATCCATCTCTTATTTGGGACAAGAGGCATCCTATTATTGAATGATAGGGCTTGCTACAGTTTAAATTCATATAGAGAGGACTGTTGGCATCTTATTCTTGGTGCATAAGGCATCTCTTGTTTAGAGAAAGAGGCATCCTATGTTTTTTAGATAGGATGTAATACTGTCTATAGTCATATAGATAAGACTATTGGAATCTTATGATTGTCACACAATGCATCTCTTATTCAAAAAAAGAGGCATTCTATTTTGTTATATAGTGAATAATATAATTTAATGTAATATAGATAGGACTATTGGCGTCTTATGATTGGTGCATAAGGAATCTCTTATTCATAACAAGAGGAATCCTATGCTTTTCACATAGGGCATACTACAGTTTATATTCATATAGACAGGACTATTGGCGTCTTATGATTGGTGCATAAGGCATCTCTTATTCTAAATAAGAGGCTTCTTATATTTTTCATATAGGGTGTACTACAGTTTATAGTCATATAGAGAGGACTATTGGGAATAAGGTTCCTAGAAATGGCTGGTTTTAGGACTTTAAAAAGAGCATCCCTTTTTGGTGGGTCCTGGAATAGGAGTTAGGTAATGGGGTTTGGATGAGTTACTTGAGGAATGGTTCGACTCAAGGTACTTGGGGAATTGATGATGAGAATCTCAACTCACATCATGGGAAAAATACCAAGAGGAATATGTCGACTCAAGGTGTTTCATGGAGTGTGGAGGAGTATCTTAAATCATGGTATTTCACAGGTGGAAGGTGGATGCACATAAGGATGCAATGGAAAATATTGTCATCCAAGATCGAAAAGTTCACGGTATGACTCACCATTTTTCATGGGGTGAGTGACGGAAGTAAGGGACCGACCCGAAGGGCTGGGACCATAGCCCGACACTGATCCTGAGTGAGGGTGTGGGGGAGTAGTCTCTGAAGTATGGATTGGTTGGTGTGAATGTACGATCTTCACAAAGGATAGGGCTTCACAAAGAAATAGGGTTTGCAGAGCTAAGGGTCTCACAGAGCATGGAGCCTCACGAAGCTCAGGGTCTCGCAGAGCTCAGGGTCTCATAGAGCATGGGGATTCGCAAAGCTTAGGGTCTCATGGATCATGGGGATTCATAGAGATCAGGGTATCGTAGAGAATGGTGAATCAAAGATATCAGGGTCTTGCAGAGCTTAGGGGCTTCGCAGAGCCTCGAGAAACCTGAAAGATCTCCCTTCTTCGCAAAGGGAGGAGGCCTTCGCGAAGGGCATCACTTAGCAGTGCTCAGAAGAAATGTGAAATAGGATATATTAGCCACCGAAGTGGTGGCCTAACCATCCTTATGAAGGGGGGTTATACAGCTATTTATAGGCGATGGAGGTTGGCAGAGCTCTCCGCGAAGAACAAATCTGCATTGTGAAGAGAAAATGACATCGCGAAGGAAATCACGCTTCGCAACCAGAGGCAGTTCCCTAAAGTTTCTTGGAGTCTTGGACACTACCATCACAACCTTTTTGGTTCTCACAAAGGCTCTAGTCAAGTACATAGGACTCATAGAGGCTTCCGTCATGGTCTTCGCAGTTCTCATGGAGGCTCTGATCAAGTTTCTTTACTCCACGATCGCAGAGGGAGCTCTGCGAATGGGCTTTGTGAACCAATTTTCTATCCCAACTTAAAATTTCCATTACTCCAAATCTTTAACTTCATTCAGGCTCTATGACTAGTTAAATAGAATCTTTTGAAATGGTCCACACTCTTGGATCATGTATGGAATCATTTGGAGTATATTTTGGATGCATTTTCCGGTGCCAACAATATCCTTCATATACCTAATATACTTGAGGATAACCTTCAAAATAGTCCAATGATGTTCTCCTAGGTCTTCTTGATATCTCTAGATACCATGATCAAGGAATTGGAAACATCAATCATAGTATATTATAAGGCATGCATGAAAAATACTATCAGATAAGCATATGGGATTTTAATCATCCTATCTCTCTCTCTCATTTTGTCAAAGGACACATTTTCTTGAAGATATGTATAGCATGTGACAATATAACTAATCACCTCTTATATTGTTCCATACCAAACATCTTTAGTATTTAGTTAATGTTTATACCCTAATATTTTCCAAGCTTTCCCTTAGATTTATCAAGACTGATCTTGATCCCTATAATGCAATCCTCTTCATTTAAGCCTTTCATAGAGAAACACTTGTTCAACTATGCATTAACTATCTGTAGGACTGATATCTAATTTCTAAAAAGTAATATGTTATCAAAATATACTAATACGAAAATGAATACATTCCCACTACACCACTTATAGATATAAGGCTCACATTCATACTTTATGAAAAAAATCACTTATAGCTTTATCAAAGTGAATCTTAAATGATTAAGATTATTTCTTCAATATATAAAATAATATTTTTAACTTTCAAACCTTATTGTAATCTTGTGGAGTCACAAATCCTTCTAGTTGTGCATATAGGAATCTTCTATAAGGTTTCCATTAGGGAAATCTATTTTGAGGTCAATTTTAAAAATCACATAATCATGATAAGATACTATAAAAACCAAAAATTTTATTGATTTATACATATAAATTAGTGAAATGGTTTCATTATAGTCTATGCCTTGATTTTTCATAAACCCTTTAGCCACTATCCATGCCTTATAGGTACTAAATTTTCCTTCTATGTATAGTTTCTTCTTTAATACCCATTTACACCCAACAAGATTTATATATACTAATGGATAAACCGACTCAAAAATGGTTATGTTACATGGAATCAATCTTAGAATTTAGACATTATTTCTATCTTTATACTTCATAGATTCTTACTACCTACTTGTAGGATATTGGTTCGTTATTATCAACCAATAATGGGTCACCGTCCTTGATGACTAGAAAACCATATCTCTCTAGTTATCTAAATTCTCTAACAATTTTACATAGTAATTTTGTCTCTATAACACCCTCTTCTAAGGGTCCTTATGAAATTTGTTCATGTGAAAACTCCTATGCATCTTGAGCATCAAATCCATCAATTTTAATCTTGATCCCACTATGTCTTTTAGATATGTTCCCCCTATCAAGTAATATGGACTATCTTGACATTATTGACTTCTTGTATAATAGATCATATAGATAATATCCCCTAATTTCCTTAGGATATCCTATAAAGATACACTCCATGCCCTGGGGTGCTAGTTTTGTGCGAGAGATGGCCTTAAAAAATGATTAACAACCCCATGCATGATTATGTGACAAATGTTTTCCCTTCCATACATTAACTCATATGGAATACCATTTTCCACTTTAGGTGTAACTCGTTTTATATGATTTTTATAACCTATAATTCACATACATAAAAATATAATGGAATATTTTTATGAACCATCATCGACCTCATGATGTCTAATAAGTTGTGGTTTATTCTTTAAATAACACCATTCCATCATGGTGTATAAGGAGGAGTGATTTGAGATAGAATCCCAAAATCTCAAATATAGTTGATGAACTCTTATTTAAGATATTATACATCGTGATCCAAATAAAGTTTCTTTGTCATCTTACCAAGATGATTCTCTACATCATCCTTGAAATCCTTAAATTTCTCAAAGGATTCATAATTATACCTCATCAAATAAACACATCCATGTCTAATAAAGTATTTGGTTAAAGTTACTAAGTAAGGGTATCCACCTCTAGATTCAACTAGAAAAGTTCCACACAAATTTTTATGATCTGATTCAAAAATACCTATGGTCCTTTTTCCCTTTCTAACAAATGTTTATTTAGTCGTTTTACCCTAAAAACAAGTGGGACACATACCAAGTGGTTTTATTTAAGAAGAATCTAAATACCCATTTTGATATAGATTTTTCAAGCACTTCTCATTTATACGACCAAGTCAATGATTCCATAAATGGGTGTGATGTGTGTCATGTAAAATTGATTAATTATTGATTTACAACACTTTATTTCCATATTTTAGTATGTAAAGACCATTATTAAAATGTTCTATACAATAAAAAATGATATATTCATAAAAGTTGTATATTTTATTCTCAATCATTAATATAAAGATATTCATTCCTAAACTGATCATGGATATAGTGTTTTTGGTAACATTATTCATATAATAACAATTCTTTAAGACAAAAATCAATTTCTTCATCAAAGTAAGGTGGTAGTATTCTATAGACAAGGAAACTAATCTTTATATATTTTCATCTTGAAGATCAACCTTATGTATTGAAACTTTCTTGAATCTAGTTGGTTCCTATATTTGGATAAAAATGTGAGCACAACGAGATGTATATAATACCAACTGGTTAATATAGAGAGGTTACAACTAATAAAAAATGTACTTAAAGATTTTGTATGATTTTTTACTGAGGTGAAGTTCTTTATCCATTGTCCCTTATCATCACATGAAAAACATTCAATATATTTCTATTTTTCCTCCTTCTAGATATTCCTCTTCTTGGAAGGATGGTACACATAAGACTTAGACTTGGAATGAGTCTTAGGGCCCTTTGACTTCCTCATCCTCTTACTCATAATAAGGTCTACAAGTTTCTCACACCTCATGTCCTTATCTACTTATAAAACCAAAGTGAGGAGTTTCAGGAGAGACTTATCAATATTTTTTATATTATAATTAACAATAAAACAAGATAATCTCTAAGGTAGTGAGGTAATCATGAAGTTGGTGCACAACTCATTCATAATATTGAAGAACAAGATGTCCAAATGATTGATATAGATAATCATTTTGATTGATTGAGGTCTAACTAGATTTATTTATCCAATAATGCATGTGAAAAGTACCTTAGATATCTCATACCACTATTTTCCACCCTTCACCTGAGATCGGTCACTAATATGAGACACCATGCTATATGCATCTACATCCTCATATAGCTTCAAGAGATCACTGGTCATGTATGATAACATGAGACACCAGATGTCTAGTACATCCACTAAGTGTTTCAAGTAGATAGTGATCTCTTCCCTAATATCCTCCTTATAAGTTGTATCAAGAACAAGGTAATCTAGCACATAATACTTCCTCTCTTGGCATAATACAATACATAAGTCCCTATATCACTCCTAGAAGTTACTATTGGTGAGTAGATTTTCTTTCACCAATAAGGTTCACAATGATAATATCAAGGTCATATTACTTTCTATTTTCCATAATAAAATAAAACCAGGTTTTAGTACTTTATCTTGATTACCAAATGTGGTGTAATAAATTTTATTTATTAGTATCCCACTATATCATAAAATACCAATATCCCTCAAAATTGGATTTAGAATACCTTGTTGCATGGATATTATAGTGTAAAGGATATATATTTTACTTATTACAACCTAGATGAGGACCAGAAAATATATTCAAAGGTATTTTGGTAAGAAATATTATAAAATGAATTAACTCATATTTCCTTGATCCATTGAGTAGACTACCCAATCCTGAAATCTTAGACTCAGATTTCTTCAACACTTTCCTCCTAGTTTCACTAAGTATCATAGTGGTGATCAAATTTTGATTAAAACAAGGTTAAGTCAACCTAAAACTTTTGTTAAGACTCCTTGATAATTTAAAGTTCCATAATAGAGGCCATAAGAGTCATTTGATCTATGATTTCATCTTAAATCAAGTAATAGAAGGTTATACTAACTTAATATTTTATTTTAGGGAATTTTATATTATAGAAAAAATTTATTTTTTAATCATTTTACACACTTTCTAATATTATATAGATATTACATAATTAATTAACCTTGTTGTGATAAAATAATTTTATTCATAATCCATTTATTTTAATCTTTATTTTGTTCTTATAAATTCATTTATTTTATGTGATCTCTATAAAGCATCCAATAAACATAAATAATTAATCATGCAATATATAGAAATAAAATAATTATATATATAAAGATCAAGAACTTTTATAATGGTCAGTTTATCAAGTAGATGATAAAATAATTGTTAAACCTAGGGGAATAACTCCTTAAACCAAATCTTGGATTGAGTGGTAGTATTCCACCTTTCCTCTTATGTATCTCCTTGGTTAGTTTCACCTCGACTATGCCTTAAACCACCTTCACTTTCTTGATAGATCCTTCCCTTTACATATGTTTACTCACACATAGGTGAGGGGAACTAAGGTATGGGGTTACATAAAACAAACCATGGACATGTAGGCCCAAACAAAACAAGTAGGATGGGATGATACATATATCATCATTTTAATTTAATCACAAAACTCATGTAATAATAATTAAGTTAAAATAAATTCAACACATTCACAGGTCGGTAAATATTAGAAATATCCATATATTTATTGATTACACATTTATAACTAGCTATCATTCATTTCAATTTTTTCTTTATTAATATAAATCAAAAAATATAAAAAAATTAATTATATTTTTAATTAATCAATTCATTTATCTGTTTTTTCCATCCAAACCATACTAGAAATACCCATATTTTTTAATTTTAAATATATTAAATAAATAAATTTAATTCAAACTTAATTAAGTAAAAAAAATTCATGGATGCTGTTAGTATTGAGTGACTATAAGTTTTGATAAATTGAGTTCTATTGTTTTGTTAAATTGAAAATCTCCTCATTTGTTTCTTTGTTGAAAATATTTTTTATTATCTAGTTTTTAATACATTTTTTATCATGTGTGTAAATAATGTTTCAAAATTTTTATTAATTTTCTTTAATTTTTTATTTTACATGGTTTTTTATAATAATTTCGTTGAAAATAACTGTTCTTTAATTGTTCATCATTTATTCTTATTGTTTTTATAATTTTTTTTTCAAATATTGTGAAAAACTAATTTTATAATGTTTTTTATTACTCATATGTATTCTTTAAAATTTGTTCTCTACCCTTACATAACTTCCTTTTACCCTTACATGAGTATTAGAAGTCACCCTTTACCCTTATGTAATTTCTTGTTACCCATACATGAGAATTAGAATTTATCCTTTACCCTTAAGTGAGTAATATATTTTACTCTTTACCCTTGCATGATACATATGGTACCCTTATATAAAATATATAATATCCTAATGTAAGTTTTATTTACCTTTATACATTCTATGAAAATCATGTTGTACCTTTACGTAACATGTATTATACCCTTACATATAGTCATCACCTTTACGCATCCTACAATAAATTTCTTGTCTACCATTACATATTATTTGGAAAGTTTAGATTACCCCTAGTAAAATTACCTTTACACCAATACTATGATTTGTTGTTTACCTTTATATAGGCTTTGTGTACCTTTTCACATTGTCTATATAACTTTACAAATGCTTTATTAATAATGTATTACCCTGACACACATTGTTGAAATTTATACCTATGCTTACGCATGGAATGAAAAAAGTTTTTTATATTTATGTAATTTTCTATTTCACCTTTACATGATATTTATAATTTCTATTTTATCTCTATGTATAATTAAAAAACTATGACTTACCCTTATGCATCTACTTTACTCTTATGCATATACCCTTACACATCTACCCTTACACAGTCTATGAAAAATATATTTTATTTTTATAACGTATAAAATTTCCTTACTTTTCATTTAGTGAAAACGATCTCCATGGAAGTAGTATCCTCGAGAAACTATGAAATACTTTTCCTCTCAACTGAGTGTGATAATTCAATGATAATATTTTTCCAATTTTATATCTAATTGATTGGTTTTAAATGTATGATGAAGAATTAGGAAACACCCATGTGGAGAAGATTTGTGAGATTTCCTTTGAAAAATTGAGTTATTAAGGTTTGGTATATAAAATCCAAGGCAAGCAGTGTGATTGAAAATAACAAGAAGAATCAATATTGATAACTACAATCAATCCATTACTATTGGATTACTGAAGCACTGATGATTTCCCAAAGGTTCCTTATTTTGTATAAAATCAAAAAGAGAGGTAGTTTACTTCTCTTCACTAGATTATTTTTTGAAATCATCCTATGTATAGTTAGTTTTAATTTTCTATGGAAGTATATATATTTATTGTTTTACACACATTTTTACCTCCATTATAAAAGGTAGTGTCTGTTTATGCATACCTGATCAAAAGGAAATCACATAAGTTTGGTTTGTCCTAATAGATCATTGTATTCTTGAACCCGTAAAAGGAAAAGGTTTGCTCTATCCTATAATATATTAGGTTGAATTATAAACCTATAAATAACTTATTATTCTCTATTTATTTTAGTGATTATGAGTCCCCTCACTGAGTTAGAGGGGATTTAAGAGTAGACTATGTTCACTTTGAACTAATAAAAATTTTGGTGTTCTTTTTCTTTGTTTTTTTCACTGTATCGTGTATTAGATTGTACATTTTATATTCATATTCTATTTTTTTTAAATAAATAAATCCCTGATAATTTTTTAATTAAGTTAATTTTTCTAAAAAGATATATTCACCCCCCTTGAGTCCATATTTCCATCAATATATCTACCTAATAATTGTTATCAAATATAATTCCTTTGGATAGGTAAATTATTATTTTATTATTCTTATTATGATAACATTTTTATAGACCTAACATTCTAAGGAAAAATAAATTTTTAATGGAAATTCAAGATACTGAAGTCATACATCCTCTCAGGCCACCTTACTTCAATAACAGTTCTTATGCATATTGGAAGGATCATATAATGGTATTTATAAAGAATATTTTTATTGAATATTGGACCATTATGAATAAATCTTATAAACTTTCCCAAGTAGATTTGGATACAGTGCCTGGAAATGACACCAATAAGTATGTACTAAATTATAAAATCATGCATTTACTTTATTGTGATTTAAGTAGAAACTTTTATTATCATATTTCATCATGACAAACTACTCATGATATCTAGATAACTTCAAAACTCACTCATCATGATTCTAATAATTTTAATAGAATAAAATTAGGAATACATCCGGCAAAATTTTAGGAATTCAAAATGCATGATCATGAGAACATTAGTATGATGAACAACTGATTAACCAAGTTCGTGAATGGCATGTTTGGTCTTGGAGATACTATGAATAATGAATTACTTATTGAGATAATACTTAGATCATTACATAATAAGTGGAACTCAAATAAAGTTATAATTGAATAAATGAAGGATTTCACTCAATATACTATGGATGAACTAATTGGATCTACTATTAAAGACAAGATATAATTTAAGAGAAATGATAATGAGGTTTAAAAAAAAGGTGTATCAAATAAATATAATTATAATATTTCTTATAACCCTTAGGATTCAAAATCTTAGAAAAATGAGGAAGATCAAGTTGCAAATATAAGCAAAGGTATTTACAAATTGATGAAAAGAAAATGTGGTTTTAGGAGATGATCCAAAAAGAACTATAATAATGATGAAAGAAAGTTAAATAGATGTAAATATAGTAAATACAATAGTGTTTCTCAAATAACATGTTTTAAATATAAGAAAATGGGTTATATCAAATCTGATTGTCCAAAACTTAAATAATAAGGAAGAGAAAAGTAGTATAAGAAATAATTAAAATAATATCATACTGAATAGAGTTATATTGAGTAATCAAGATAAATTAGTGAATTTGAAAGTGAGAAATATATATCATACCCATGTTTTATAGTTACTCAAGAAAATTAGGTAATTACTCAATCTGATTCTGGTTATAAAATAGATTCAAATATGTTTGGTTATGAACTAACTATATAAAATGAAAGATTACAAAGGAAAGTGTTGAATTTTTTTGAACTATAAGGTGGATTAAATGAAATACATAAGAATTTTAAAATGGAAAATAATAATCTCATTAGATAAAATGAAAAGGTAATGAATGAAGTTACATGTTTTAAAGATAAACATAGTAAATAATTAGAAACAATTCAAGCAGAATATAAAAGAACTAAAGATTATGTTTATATAAATAAGAAGGATAAAAAATAGTTTATTAAATGATGGATGAATTAATTAAAGTGTAAAGTGAGTGTAAAAATATTAAGTTAAGGAATACTAAATTAATAAATTAACAATTCCTGCTCAAATAGTAAAAATAGGAATATTTGAAATATTCTAAAAAAATAATGAAATGCTAAAAATAATGTTGCTTATTTAGAATAAAATATATAAACTTGTGTGAAAGGGAAATAAAATTTTGACAAGATTATTTCCATGAATAAACAAAATATGGATAAATATGTTTTTTTATAATAAGAAAATTAAAAAGCTGTATAATACTTGTTTTTTTAAAATTTCCAATGATAAATCATTCATTTTTACATGTTTCAAGTGTTTCATGAAAGGGAATTATTAAAATGAGTGTTCTCTCCAGTTTACTCAATATTTAGGTTTTTTTAAAACTATTAGTTTAAAAGATTTATATTCTAGATTACCTTATACTAAGTGTCTTAAATCTGTATGGGTACCAAATAATTTTTCAACTAGTCCACTTGGACCCAAAGTGGATTGTGTTCCAAAACAATTATTTTCTTGATTTGATTTTGGGAAACATTCCCTATAATTATCAAGGACATATGGTATATAGAAAATGGTTGATCACACCAAATTACTAGATATACATAGATATTTCTATCCTTTAATCAATGCGATGTCAGAGCTATCACTTATGGATGCAATATCGAGGAAATGGTTAAAGGTTATGGAGAAGTAGGTATTCATGAATCAGTTATAATATTTGAATTTTTATATTTTGAAATAATTAAACATAATTTAATTAATATATAATATATTTTTGATGATGGGATGATTTTTAGGTTTGAATACAATAAATTTATAGTATTTAAAGATAAAAGTGTTTTATTTTATATAAATAGGAAAGATAACATTTATACAGTTAAATTTTATGATCTCATAAGGAAAATTTCAAGTGTTTAAATTCTGTAGAAAATGATGATATTCTCTATCATAAGAGACTTGGTCATGATCATCTTCAGCTACTATAGAGATTGGATAAGCATGGAAATATTCAAGTTCTTCCCAAGTTAAAGGTTAGAAACTATTTTTTATGTAATTCACATTTAAAAGGTAATAAATAAAATAATCATTTTGACCTATTAATAATGTTAGTACTTATAAACCTTTAGAATTATTATATATTTATTTGTTAGCACATGTTAGAACTACTAGTTTATGAGGTATAAAGTATATGATTATAATTTTTAATGACTATAGTAGGTTTACCAAGATTTACTTTATGTATCACAAGAATAAAACTTTTTCTAAGTTCATTATATTTTTCAAAATAATTAAAAATCAAAATGGGTATTTAATTATTTCAATTAGAAGAGATAAAGGTGGTGAATTTTTAAATCTGTATTTTAAAAATTTTTGTGAAAAAATGGGTACTCACATAATTTCTTACTTCTATAACACCACAAAAAAATGGTGTTATATAAAAAAAATAGAACAATATATAAAATAGATCGAAGAATACTAAATAAATATAATTCACCAAAAATTTTGTGGGATGAATATTTTTTCACTAAATTTCATATTATGAATAGATTCTTTATTAGACCTTTTTTTAATAAAACACCATATAAATTTCTTAATATAAGAAACCCAAAAGTAGGTTACTTTAAAGTGCATGGGAATAAAGTTTTCATTTTAATTACTAAATATATCTTAGATAAATTTGGTTCTAAAAGTGACAAAGGAATTTTTCTAATATATTTTATCAATAGTAAATCATATAGAGTGTATAACAAGTGATAAATGATTATATAAGAATCTATGCATTTAAAATTTATACTATAATTCTAAGTTTGTATATGAGATAGTACCTAATAATGTTGATGAATATTTGAAATATGTTTATTTAATTATGGAAATTGATGAATATATTGATCAATTTATTAGGCATAACATATGGAATCTAATCGAACCCACTAAATAGAAACATGTTACAGTAACTAAATGGATTTTCTAGAATAATTTTGATGAATTGAGTTAGATAATTAAAAATAAATCTAGGATTTTAGATCAAGGTTATTCACAAGAGGAGGGAATATATTTTGAAGAGTATTTTTCTCCATTTTCTAGAATTAATCCTATTAAGATTTTATTATCTTATTATTTTCATTATAATTTTAAATTATTCTAAATGTATGAAAAAAATTTAATTTCTTAGTGGTGTTATTTTTGGAAAAATTATATATATATCAACACCCTGGATTTGAAAATGAACAATTTCTAAATCATATTTTCGAACTCAATAAAGTATTGTATGATCTCAAGAAAGATCCAAGATCTTAGTATGAAATACTATGTTTTTTTCTATAAAATGGTTTTAATAAAGGAAAATTTGATCCAAATTTATTCATTAAGAAACTTTACAATGATATTTTGATTCTCTAAATATATATTGATGATATAGTGTTTGGGTATTCAAGTGAAGCCATGTGTAATGTATTTTCTAGTCTTATGATAAGTGAGTTTGATACGATTTTGATGGGTGAGTTAATTTTTTTTCTAGATATTCAATTTCTTCAAAGAAAATATGATATATTTCATAATCACTCTAAATATTCTAGATAACTAGTTAATAGGTTTGGTTTTGATTCTTGTAAAATTTTGATAACCCCCATTTTCACTAATTCAAAATTGGATAGTGGTGAATATGGAAAATCAATTAAGGTAAAATTATGTTGAGGAATGATAGGTAGTTTGATTTACTTAAATACTTATAGGCCTGATATAATGTTTGATGTGTGTTTATGTGAAAGGTATCGAGATAATCCTGAATTTATTCATCTTAAAGTGGTTAAAAAATTATAATATATATAAAAAGAACTATTAATTATGGCTTGTATTATTCTGAAAAAATTTATTTAACTTGTTTAGCTATCCTCATTCTGACATTAGAGGTTTCATGATTGATAGGAATAGAACATCAAGTATGTGTCATTTCCTTGGTTAAAATTTAATTTCATAGAGTTCAAAGAAAAAATTCTTATTAGATCTATCACTAGAAAAAATCATAGTTTATTAGTAGTTTTTAGTGGTTTTTTACTAAACCTCCACTAAAAAATCATGAGAATTTAGCGGTAGTTTTTTAAAAGTCATTGCCAAATTTTAATCATTTAAAAAAACACTTTCTCTCCCGATCCCCCCCCACCCACTTCTCTCCCAAGCCACTTCCTTCTCCTCTGAGCACCCCCGATCCCTAGCCACTACACTCTTCAGTGCTCCGATGTCCCCCCATATGTGTGCTCTTATTTCCCCCGAGCCTCCCCTGAGCGTTCAATCCCAATTATCCCTCACCCTCACCAGTGTTCGAGCCCCATGCCCTCACCAACATTCGAGCCCCCCCCTTACCCTCACACTCACCAATGCTTAATCCCCTCAAACACTCACCCTCGCAAGCACTCAAGACCCACTGGCCCTCACCCTTGCCTTCTCCTGGATATACAGTTTCCTCTAAGCCCCCCTTTCCCTTGGCCTTATCTCCACCGCTTATAGGTAATATTTCTCTGTTCAGTCTAATTTTTTATATTTTTTCCACTATACATTTTGACTTTTGATATAAGATGAAGTGGTGGTTGGATTGTTTTGCTGTATACCATGAGGTCTTGGTTATTTCTACATGTTTTTCTTATTTTTTTATTATCATTGTCATTTTCTTCATTTCAATGTTGACTCCTCTAGAATGAAAATTCTTGAAGGTTTTATAAATATATATTTTCTTTATTGATAACCATTTCCCTTTTCTATATCTATCTACATTAACATATGGTGTCATATTTTTTAGGACTCAATGATTTAAATGGGTGTGTAATAGAGACACAAAGAAATTCCAGTTTCATACATTGTTAAAAAAATAATGGTATAATGATAATTTTGGTTCATTTGGATAATAAATGTTTCTCAATAATTTTTTATACATATATCATTATTTTATTTTTAAAATGGTTAATATTTATTTTAATTAAACTAATAATCTTGGTTTAAATTGGTTATATATAAAACTTGAGATATTTATGGTTTTTATTTCATTGTATTAAAATATAAATTTTATATAAGCATGTGAGTAATTTTATAATGTCATAAATTTAATTTAGCATGAATATTATTGTTGTCTCTAATTAATTAATTTCATATAAGAAATAAAATTAATGTAGAGACCCAATCTTTACATAAATAGACATTACATTAATTTTTCGGAATACTTAATACATAACCAAAACAAACACACAAGGACCGTAATAGTTTAGTGTCTTTGGAAACTCGGAAAAATAATCTTCTAATCATGGTGAAAGATTTTTAACATCTACCATAAAGATCTTCCCCTTTTGTTTTCTTACTTAAAAACTTTATTTATATCCTAGGGAAAAGAAAACATAAAAAGGGTGAGCTCAAATTCTCAGTAAGGTTAAACATAGATAACATAAAACAATCCATAAACATTTGAATGCAAAAACATGAACATAAAATCTAAACTTTAAAATCTTGAGCAAAGACATAAATCTTGGAAGTACGTAAGGCATATATCATAAAGGAACATCAATCATGATAAAATATCATGGGAATAAAACATGTAATTGTGTAAAACCATTAATCACGTGATATGATTTCCATAGTAGCCAAGGAATTGTTTTCAAGCCCATCTTAGTGGATAAAGTCCCTTTCTGAATCGATTTCACTCCTCATTCCAGTACTGTAACACTAAAACAGATTAACTTACTGTTCCAGCCATGTCTATATCATGAGATATAAATCTTTAACCAATGCATTGGAGGGAGATATAGGTCCCACCCATCTCATAAATAAATCATTCTTTCATGTGCCACAAAATAAACATACATCATTCATAATAACCCAATGAATAAAATGGGTTTCATAAACATCATTCCATCATAACATAATCCATATAAAACAAATGGATATCATTTCATCATAAGAAAAGTGAAACCATGTAAATCATATAGACATTATACTTGAAACATACACATATGAAATAATTTTATCTTATATGGAAAATGGTTTTGATAAAACACTTGAAATGAATTCTTGATGAAAATATCCTTTCTTCTTCAAAATCATTTTCTTTTCACAAAATGCCATGAAATTTTAAAAGAAAAGGATTTTGTTGAAAATATTCATGAAATCGTGTAGATTAATCTTCATAAAAATAAGGCGTTATGAAACTGTAAAAATCCGTTCATGCCGTATAAGTTAAAAAAACATCCTCCTCGTACTTTTGCTGGAAAAGTCAAAAAGTTTCTCATATGGTAAAAAAAATAAATATTCCTTCCATAACAAAATGTAAAAGTCAAAGAGGGGTAAAAATGACTTTAAAAATACATGGAAGAATATTAAACACTTTATGAAAAACAATTTATGGTCATGGATGAAAAATATAACCCTAGTAAATACTTACGTATAAACAATCTCGGATAAAAACGAGATTGGAAAAGTTATCCCTTACCTTAGGTCTGATATGATTCTTACATATCCAAACCTCCTGTATAATGATTTAAATAATGTCCTTGACTTTTTAAATAATTATATTCATTGTTATGATATCATATATGGTTCACTTATGACTTTATATTACCCGTTCTTTTGTAAATTCCACGTTAAAGCGGCGTTTTGGGTGAAATCGTTTTATTTATCATACGCGTTTGGACATGTTTTTCTTGATATTATTATTACTTATATCATGATTTACTTACTTCCATAATGTAAATAATGATTTATAGATCATATATATTCATTATATATATATATATATAATAGATATATAAATGAAATGAAATACATCGTTCATGGAGACGGTAGGTCGTACGTACGCATGAACGTTGTTTTCCTTTCCTTGTTGACTTGAATGGAAATAATTAGATGACATATATATATATACATAAATATAGTAGCTTTATCATGTCATATATTTCATTATTATTCATTATATATACTTTATAATCATTCTTGAATGGTTAACATGGAGAATGAATCTCATCGCGTTGTGGAGACGGTAATCCGTACGTACGCACGAGCGATGATATCATTCCCATAATTATTGAATTGAATTTGAGTGGATGATATAATATATCAGAATCAGTATTATGTTATAATAACTATACATAGTTATTCTTTACACCATTATACCCATCCAAGTAAGGTGGTGGTGGAAAAAACAGATTACACTGCGGCGTGGAGACGGTATTCTGTACGTACGCACGCGTGGTGATTTTGTTTTCTGTAGGATGGATAGAAGGTGAAATGAGGTTGTTTCATATTTATAATAAAATTTCAGTATATTAGTGATACTTATGTTATTACTTTATACTGAAATAACTATATAAGAATAAGTTGAAGAAGAAAGTAACTTGAAAGAATCGGTAGAAGAGATTACCTCTTCTTCGACGCACCTCTTTTAAGCATCCTATTAAGGCACTAGAGTTGGTATTTTGAGGAGACCAGAACATCTATAATGTTTCTAGGGAAGTTTATAAGGGAAATTGGTAGGGTTTGGCTGATCTTGAAGGCTCAAAATTGTGTAAAGAGAAGAGGGAGGAGGTTCCCTTTTATAAGGGGGGAGAGGGGAACCTTAGGAAAAACATAAAATATTATTTTATAATAAAGTCATATTCAGTTTATAATAGCTCAAATTTGATTTATTTTGAAGCTAAAGTGGCGATGGTTTGAAATACTCTCAACCAATAGGTTTTAGACAAGTTTATTTTACTATTTTAACCTTATCATTTAGATTTAACACTAAGTTAAATAAATTAACCTTTACCGTGTCTTCTTGTTTTATTACACTATATGGTTAATAAAATTACTATAACAAGCCAAACTAACCCCAAGTGGTTCATTATTAATATATATAACCTTATATAATTCATTTGGACAAAAATTATATTTTTAAGAATAGAATATCAATTAATAATATAATATATTTTTTAAAAACTATTTTATGTCAATTTTGACACTATTTGGTAATTGATTTTTTTGAAAATCATAACAGCATTATTAGTTCTAAAAAAGTTAATTTAATAAATACTAAAATGTAATATTAACCTATAAAATTATTTTAATTCATAAAAAGTCTCAAATTACATTTATTTGTGTATTTATAACATCAATTATATTAATACTTCATTAATAATGTATTTACTACATCATCATTGTGTCATAAATAAATTAAATTATTTAATGTCTAAAAATTATAAATAAAATACCATTATGTAGGAAATATTTTTATCTTTCTAATGAATATTTATAGTCTAATTTATCTTATGTATAACCCTATATTAAAGATGTTTTGTTTATTAAACTTTGATTTTAACTATTTTAACTCTTCTTTAAATAAAATAATAATAAATGTCCTAATCTAATCCAAGTGGACCTAAAGGGTAATATTTTATTTCTAAGGTTGTTTTTGGTCGAATTAAACTTATCCAATATAATTAGTACATGTTTTAGGGTAATAATAATATCATTTTTATCCTTAATTACCCTATTTACTTTTAACCGTTGTAAATAAAAGTAAAAAGTCACTATTCACCAAAAAATATTTTTATCTTATTGAACCACATTTTACTCCTTCATATTAACCATGTCTCTTGTATTTTTAAAATTCCACTCACATAAGTGGTAAAATTAAGTTTTATGTAAATTTTCAAATTCTCCTAGGAGGTGGGTAAAAGACGGTTAAAAGTTCAATAAAATTTTTATATATCTAAAATTATTATAAAATGACTCCAATGAATTACATTGAACTTATATATGTATTATGTATCAATTTTTACCTAAAATAAATTTAAATAAAACAAATAATTATTTAAATAAAAAGTCGGTTTTTAAATATTAACCCGGTGTTTTCACTATTCATCAAAAATTGAAAGTTTTCAGAAAAATACCAAAATTTTACCCTAGGATAATTTCGATATTCCGAATCCAAAAATGAATTCCATTTTGAAAGATAAAATTTATAAAATTTCAAAAATTGGGTATTACTTATTCATAACGGCTGGTTCATAATAATATTATAATAATATCTCGTTTAGTGAAACTCAGTATTACGTACAACACACGCTATCGAGGAAGGTTGCTCTGGCGTGCAAAACAAGTCTAGAATAGTGTTTGTGTATACTGTAAGCTAATACGGTGTTCTGTATAGCGCAAGATAATCTTGGTGTAGCGTACAACACAAGACATCAAAGTAATTAAAAATAATATTTCTCATAAAATCTCAGGGTGTTACATTCTACTCCCCTTAAAATGAATTTTTCCCTCGAAATTCGTTGGGGTTATAAATCGTTTACTACTTGAAAGTTTATTTCATAGAAACCCACATTGTAAAATGGAATACTAAATCATCATTTTAAAAAGGAGCGTTAAAAACATAATGGATACCCAAAGTAACTCATCACTGGGTTTCCACATAGGAGAATATAGATGAAAATATGGATATAGAAGAGAAATCTAACAATCATGTTTAGATGAAGAGTGGTAGAGAACATGGCTATGAAAAATCCAAAAATCATAAAGCCATAAATTTGTGATGATCTAAGGTACCGTATGATTCATCAGATATGAGGTCACTAGGACAACATTTTTGGTTTTCAAGATCATTTCCCTAATGTTGAAGAATTTTTGAATTAAAATAAATACTTACTTGCTTTTGGTATAATCTTACTATTGTTTAGACTTGAACAATTTCCACTTCATCTCTTAAATAAATGAAGTTGAATCTGTCTTCCGTGAAGTATTAGTAGATCATGCGATAGAATGATAGGTCATTCCATCTATCTCAAACATAAGGTTAAAAAAGTTATAAGTCCATATTATGGTGATATTAATTGCATATGGTTCCAAAAATGGACTTATACTTAATATATCATAGTGCTTAATAAAATAAAACTAGTTTCTACTAACCAGGGACTTCCTGTAGGCCAGAGGTAGGTGATAAAGGCCTGTCGCACTTCGGTTGTGGGTTCGATTCCCGTAACTTTGTCCGACGCAATGGGTTGTCGCTCGTCCTGCAGGTTATCCTTTTTCTAAAAATACATTATTATAACATCCCATCAATAATATCGAAAAAAGTTCTATCCTTAAACAATAATAACTTATGTCCAACATAATCCATTCTAATATTTAGGCTTATCTAAAATACTTTTATCCAAGCTTATAGTATAAAGAAAACAATTACTAGAAATGGCATCTACCGAGCATGTGAATACCATCATTTATCACCCATATATCATACGATATATCTTGTTGGTCACATTCCAAACATGTGAATTCCTTAATCATGTATTCTCTTGAAAAATGAATACTCATTTAACCTTAGTGAAAACATGAATGCTGTCAAAAGTTAACTCTTTCCACATACCAAAATCCCAAAATTTCGATATACTCAAACCATGATATCACTTTGTCCTTATATCAGCCATGAGGTCATGAATACTATCATACATATTATTTTCTCCTTATCTCTTCATTATGCACATTTCATATGATTTCCGAAAATATTTCAATCACTTTTCATGGTTACTGGTACCATAAAATTATTGAAAACCACAATGGACCAATACATAGATATTCCAATATACCATAAAAGTAACTCAACAAAATTATTCTTTAATAAAAATACATAAACACTTCAATTAATCATCTTAAATGATTGTCATGGAATAAGTCCTTTCTTTATTTAGAAGTAACCTCTTAGGTCAGGGCATTGAGTTGGGTAATGCCCATGTTCTCCGAAGATAAGACATTGAACTCCATAACAGTGTGTCACTCTATGACCCTTCTCTCCACACAGATAACATCTTCCCCTCCATTTGATGTATTCATCAAGGTTCTTCTTCCCTTATTTATAAGTCTCAATATTCCTTTCTCTATGCTTCTCACCATGAGAATAAGCATAAAAGTGCATCTTCCTCTTATTTGATGAATTAGGAATACCACTAAAGTTCACCTTGTTAATCATATATCGCGATGACTGATTCAGCATAATCAAAAAATCTTTCTTTCTAGGAATTACGCAATTTCATTGCTCATAGTCACAAATTTTTCCATTGGATTCAATGTTGACCCAATTCCTTCCGGTTCCCTCCATTGATTAAAACCAAAAAACCATGGTGTAAGAAACCGTTAAAATAACAAGAAACCGCATAATCATAAAAAGTCACTTATGGAATGTATAACTTATCACACATTCTTTAATCCATGACACCCTAGGTTCACCCTAGGTAATTCATGATCGTCAAAATAATTCAAGGACTGTAACCTATAGTTATACTAAACCTTAGGTACATCCCTAGACATACCTTATAAACATCTCTATGGATCTCACTAAATTTCTCGCATCCTAGTTTCCAAAGTTTAACTAAACCTTTCCTCTGATACCAACTGTAGAGACCCAATCTTGATATACTTATACATTACATTACGTTTTCAGAATAATTAATACATAACAAAAACAAACACACAAGGACCGTAATAGTTTAGTGTCTTTGGAAACTCAGAAAAATAATCTCATAATCATGGTGAAAGATCTTCAACATCTCCCATAAAGATCTTCCCCTTCTGTTTTCTTACCTAAAACCTTTATTTATATACTAGGGAAAAGAAAACATAAAAATGGTGATCTAAAATTCTTAGTAAGGGTAAAAATAGATAACATAAAACAATCCATAAACATTTGAATGCAAAAACTTGAACATAAAATCTAAACTTCAAAATCTTGAGCAAAGACATAAATCTTGGAAGTATGCAAGGAATATATCATAAAGTAACATCAATCATGATAAAATAGAATGGGAATAAAACATGTAATTGTGTAAAACCATTAATCACATGATATGATTTCCATAGTAGCCAAGTCATCGCTTCCAAGACCATCTTAGCGGACAAAGTCCCTTTCTGAATCGAGTTCACTCCTTGTTCCAGTCCTGTAACAATGAACCGGATTAACTTACCATTCCAGCCATGTCTATCTCATGAGATATAAATATTTACCCAATGCATTGGAGGGAGATATAGGTCCCACCCATCTCATAATGAAATCATTCTTTCGTGTTCCACAAAAATAAACATACATCATTCATAATAACCCAACGAATAAAATGGGTTTTATAAACATCATTCCATCATAACATAATCTATATAAAACAAATGGATATCATTTCATCATAAGAAAAGTTAAACCATGTAAATTATAGAGACATTATACTTGAAACATACACATATGAAATAATGTCATCTTAGATGGAAAATGGTTTTGATAAAACACTTGAAATGAATTCTTGATGAAAATATCATTTCTTATTCAAAATCATTTTCTTTTCACAAAATGCCATGAAATTTTAAAAGAAAAGGATTTTGTTAAAAATATTTATGAAATCATGTAGAGTAATCTTCATGAAAATATGGCGTTATGAAACCGTAAAAATCCGTTCATGCCGTATAAGTTAAAAAAAATCTCCTCATACTTTTTTCGGAAAAGTCAAAAAGTTCCTCGTATGGTAAACAAAAGAAATATTCCTTCCATAACACAATGTAAAAGTCAAAGATGGGTAAACATGACTTTAAAAATACATGGAATAATATTAAACACTTTATGAAAAACATTTTATGGGCATGTATGAAAAATAGAACCCCAGTAAATACTTACGTATAAACAATCTTGGATAAAAACGAGATTGGAAAAGTTATCCCTTACCTTAGGTCTAATATGCTTCGTATGTATCTGAACCTCCTGTATAATGATTTCAATAATTTCATTGACTTGGTAAAGAATCATATTCATTTTTATCATATTATATATGGTTCACTTATGACTTTATATTACCCATTCTTTTGTAAATTCCACGTTAAAGCAGCATTTTGGGTGAAATCATTTTATTTATTGTACTTGTTTGGACATGTTGTTCTTGATATTATTATTACTTATATCATGATTTACTTACTTCCAGAATGTAAATTATGATTTATAGATCATATATATTCAGTATATATATATATTAGATAGATAAATGAAATAAAATACACCGTTTATGGAGACGGTAGGTCGTACATACGCATGAACGTTGTTTTCCTTTCCTTATTGACTTGAATGGAAGTAAGTAGATGATATATATATATATATACATAAATCCAGTAGCTTTATCATGTCATATATTTCATTATTATTCATTATATATACTTTATAATAATTCTTGAATGGTTAACATGGAGAATGAATCTCATCGTGTCGTGGATACGGTAATCCGTACGTACGCACGAGCGATGATATAGTTCCCATAATTTTTGAATTGAATTGGAGTGGATGATATAATATCTCAGAATTAGTATGATGTTATAATAACTATACATAGTTATTCTTTACACCATTATACACATCCAAGTAAGGTGGTGGTGTAAAAACAGATTACACCACGGCATGGAGACGGTATTCCGTACGTACGCACGCATGGTGATTTCATTTTCCGTAGGATGGATAGAAGGTGAAATGAGGTTATTTCATATTTATAATAACATATCAGTATATTATTGATATTAATGTTATTACTTTATAATGAAACAACTAAAGAAGAAGAAGTTTAAGAAAAAATAAATTTGAAAGAATCGGTAGAAGAGATTACCTCTTCTTCGACGCACCTCTTTTAAGCTTCCTCTTAAGGCACTAGAGTTGGTCTTTTGAGAAGACCAGAACCTCTATAATGTTTCTAGGGAAGTTGAGAAGGGAAATGGGAAGGGGTTTTCCAAGCTTGAAGGATCAAAATTGTGTAAATATAAGAGGGAGGAGGTGCCCTTTTATAAGGGGAGAGAGGGGCACCTTAGGAAAAACTTAAAATATTATTTTATAATAAAGTCATATTCAGTTTATAATGGATCTAAATTAATTTATTTCAAAGATAAAGTGTCACGAACCGAATCTGGTCGCCGCCAAAACCGACACCTGACCCGACCCGTGGAAAGTACCTAAGGGTGTTCCCAATCCCCACGGGCTCGCACAAGCGCCTGGGTATCAAAAACTGAAAATTGCGAACAATTTACCCGAGTTTGTATACTTAAAACAACAAATGAATCCAAGAAATCAAATCTGGATTTTTCAAACCAAAACATCTTTTACTAAAATTCAGAACTGAATTACACAATTTTAAACAATGTTTGAAGACCATTAAAAAGGTACAAACTCATTAAATGATAGCCCAAGAACCTCCACATGGAAAGAGGCACCACCCTCAAACCATCTCCACAACACTGCATCACGATGGACCGCTAAAAACCCAAACCAATGGCATAAAACCTGTACCCGAACCTGTGACACAAAATAAGAAAGTCTACTTACACCCAATGGTGTAATTAGGGTGTGAGACAAATCCCAGTAGGATATCACCACTAAGAGATTCCATATTATAAACATTCAAAGATGAAAAGCATGCATGTTTTCAAAAACATGAAAAGCTAGTTACAATTTCTAAAAGATGCAACTTTGAAAAAGAACAGTTTTCAAGTGGGATATTTTAAGGGATTAACACTTTTAAAATAAACACCAAAGCTACTGAATTTCCCAGCCAAATGTACTGTATGCCGACGGTAAGTATAAAGTAACTAATGAGCACAAGCAATATGAAATAACCCCTAGGCACTAGCTAGTTGTGGGTCTCAGGTACCTCGTATCTCGGTGAGAGTAACCATAAAAAATATCCATTCTCGTGCATGATACACTAGTAGGGAACATACCCATAACCTAGTGGTCCAAAATCATCATCATCAAAGTTTAGTTAGAGTTGTAAGCATCAATCTTACTAAGTGAAACTGAGGCCAAACCCCACGGATTCACTAGCATACTAGTACACGTCCACTCACCTAGATACCCAGGTTTTCCCCTTGTGCTCAAACAAGTTAAACAAGTAAAGAAGTATAAATTGAACATGAAAATATCATTTCCACATCACAAATTCACCCAAAATCCCATATGTATACCACACAAGTCACAAAAGTCCATTTTTCATTCAAAATGATTTTGAAATCCGACTCACACCAAAATAACCCACAACACATTTCACATTTCTTCAAAACTTCCACAAAACCATTAAAAATATTTATAAAACAATTATAAGATACTGAAACTCATATAACAGCCCACACACATGGCACATAACACTACTTTCATAATAAAAATTTCAATTTTTCACATCACACTCACACAAAACAGTCCACATCACATTCACATCACTTTAACACCTCAATATCTCCTTCAAACAATTTAATAAAATATTTTCAGGATGATACATATGACATAACAGCCTTTTCAAAAATGAAATGTACCTTTTAGAAATATACTCCTACCAAAACATTTTTCCGATATAGTTTCACCACTTACACAACTCAATAAACCATTCAAAACTTTTATAAAACAATTATAATGAGTATACAATCCTTGCACAAAAAACCCATTTCAAAAACCTCTTTTTAAGCCAAAATCACACCAATCCCCTAAAAAAACCTAATTTTCATACCAATCAACATGTAATAATATAATTTCAAATGTTATATAGTCACCTTGAACAATATCACAAAAGATACCCATGAGAACACACGAATCCATAAAACACTTTCAAGGATTATAACAAGGTTACACACATAAAACCCATTAAAATACCCCCATTTTTAGGCCCACATGACACTATATCATTACCCAACCAAAATTGTTAGCCCCTTTCAACAACTAATAAATCACTTCCACATTTTACAAAACTACCACAAGAGATAACACATGAAATACATTTTAAAAATACACACTTCAAACAAAAATGTAACTTTAATACCAAATGATTTACTATTGCTACCAAAAATTGTTTTATCATGATTCACAGTATATAAGGAACATGAAAAATTATTTAATCAAGGAAAATAACTCATCATTAAATGGTTACCCACGAAATCACCTATCGAAATTGTCGAATCCCTCAAAACATGGTGTGAAACATCAACCACACCAAACCGGCTCCACAAGGATGATAAATCTGGCCCTAGACCACAAATTTTCACCAAAAAGACTCATGGTTAAACCCTAGGTACGAACCCTAGGTTTTGGACACTTTGGAACATCAAGAAAGAGGGATGAAACCCTAATAAAAGATGAGAAATCAAATAGAGAAATACTTACTTGCAGAAATATTGAATAGATCACCCTAAATCCACAAAAATATGAATCTCCAAGTACCCAAAACTGGTATGGAGGTTCTAAGGAGTCATATTAGGTCATGTGGGGACTAAAATTGGGGGAAAAAGATGAAAATTGAAGGACTTATGAAAGATTCATTTTACCTCGTCAAATATGGTCGATTTGAGAAAGAGTATGAAAGATCGCCCTAATTTGTGGTTCACCTGAGCTCCAAAATTGAGAAAATGATAATGGGGGTGATCCTCGGGATATTGGCTTTGATATGGAGGTAGAATCACGGGAAAATAGTAAAAAATGAATGAGATATAAAAAATTTAAAAAATTAAATTAAAGTAGGAAATGGGCTTACGGGCAGGCCCATTACCTTAATCAAAAACCCAAATCCATCATGATTTTGGATTTATATGTGGTACAAAGGGATATGGTGATTTTAATATATCAGGTTATGACAATTTGGAAGTGAAATGGGTATAAAATAGTAAAAATTGTAGGATTTATAGAAGAAACTAAATTTGTTTTAAAATCTGGAATTGGGCTCACAGTTTGTCCCAAATTTTCAAAACCCACCATTTTCACCAAAATGAGTGGTAAACCCCCAAAACAAATCAAGAATGGAAATTAAATGAATAATTAATTTAAAAAAAATGTCATGGGTGTGACAATTCTCCCCACCATAAAACTTTCCTCCCTCGGAAATCCACATCAAGGAAAAGGCAAAAACCAAACTCAACCGAAAGGCAGAAATGGGCTCCTTTGCTAAACTTTGCCCCCAAAGGCCAAAACACCTCCAGTGATCAATTATGGAAGGAATAATTCACAACCAAAACATACACCTATTTACTGAAATGATCAATCATATTCAGGATTTATCCTAAAAGAAAACTCCTCAAATATTATCTGAACAAGGCTCAAGCAATTTACCCAAACAAAAAAGAACATCGAACAAGGGTACACTTACCTTGATATAACTAAACCATTGGGAACTCTCCAATTCCAACGTTTACCCAAGGAAGATGTAGGTGGTTATATAGATCTAAACGAGACTACCCACTTCCAAGCCAATACCAAGTACAAAAGTGAGTTACTGGTACAAGGATAGACAAATGGGCTCCCCAACCATAAGAGACAACTTAAATTTTTTCCGAGACAAAATCAAGACACTAATAGGGGAGCCCCGAACAAACTCCCTGGTACAAGGGGTAGAATACCATTAGAAATTTTCAAAATAATATACATGAGACTCATATTGGGTCTCCCCACCATAAGAACCAACCATCTTAACTGACCAATATGGTCCGGCATAGAAAAATCAAAAAACTTAAAGAGTTGGGACGGATGCACGGTTAGCCCGCACAGTTTGGGAAACTGTGCGCTAACCATGTGGATCCTTATACCTACATGGTTTTCTGGGGAATGGTTACTACTAAATGTTCACTCAAAATGTCTAGACAAATCTAAAACTTTTCCCCCAAACCTAAAGGAAACCAAAGGGGAAAAGAAATTCATTGGGAGATAACATGGGGATGAGGCCCTCCACCTCTTTCCACCGAATGGGAACAAAAGAAGCAAGATGACAACACTAAATGTTTAAACTATTCCCATATCTCATACTGAGAACAGTTCTTTGTACAAGGTTAAAAAATACACTGGGATTTCATCTGACTACGTGTCAGCTTCTCTCCGGGACCTATGGCTGGAGCTGGAATGATTGAAGCATCTTCGGCCTCGCAGTTAGGATTTGGAAACCCTTGAATAGAATTTCTTATTTCGATGCTACAAACAACTACATGCAATACCAGATGGGTTCACCAAGACAAAACACACTCCAGAACTCACTTTACCCTAACATTTGATTTCACTGAAATAAGGGTTTAGAGGATGCACTCACATCACACCTTGTTTCTTTGGGTGAGAAACAACAGAAATAAAGGACACATATAAACACCTTCCTCTAAAATAGAGGATGTCGAGATCTCCCGAAATAAGAAACACTTATGAAAAAAAAGACTCACAAAATATTGTACAATTTCACCTTTAAAATAAAATGAGCACGCGACATCACAACGCGTCACTGAACATGACCAAAGAGAGTCATATAAATAATATAAGGAGGGTCCTTATACAACATCCCTAAATATCACATCATTCCAGAAAGTGTCCATAACAGCCTCTCGTGGCCAGATTTTCCACATGGGTGGTCTAACATAAACCCCTTCTTTAAAGAGACTATGAAGGACTCAGAGGCCCTCTTAGACACTATCCATACTGACAACCCCAGACAACTTCCACCTTTGAGGAATCAGGTAGCTTAAGAAACTATGGTCTCTTTCAACCATCCATGAGCACTCTTCTGCAACAAGAGGATCCGAAAAAAACTAAGAATGTAAATGGTGTAGACTCATTCTACAAATCTCAAGAAAATATTCCTTACATCGATCAACTAGAGGATTTTCCAATGGTGAAACAATCCGGGTTGCACTTTAGTTGTGCACTAACCCTTAATGGGGGCGTACCCTATCCAACAGGAGAACCCAAAGACCCAACCAAGTTGTTTCATTGGTAAAAACATTCCACAAAACATATTCAAACACATTAATGGAACCACCATAAAGGTTTCCAGAAACATATCTCATAGGATACTACTAACCGGTCCTTCTACCCAGCTTACCGACCAAACACAAACTCAAAACACAGTTCGAACAAGAGGGGTTCTTGGACTCAAAACATACCACAACATCAACATTTTCCAAAAACACACAATATAAACCATACCAAACAATTCATCAAGACATAATTTTTTTCTTTAAAAACATTTCTTTGTAAACCAACGTTTCAGCGGTTAGCGTATCCACCAATGGTACCCCATGGGCCTCACACATGCATGTTTTTGTGCCACATCGGGCACCCTCCTCATATTCATCCTGGAACTCATCCATTCATGCCATCAACCATCCATAATCCCATATAACCCCATGCATGTGGTCTCTCATTGAAATACCAATGGATAAAACTAAAATTCTTTCCACTTTTCAAAAAAAAACAGTCAACCAACCCATCCTTTTTGTCAAAACTCCTAACAATGAGATAAAAATCCCAATTCACATCTTACAAAACTTTTCATAAGGACACAACCATTTAGAAAAGAACTCACTTTCAAGTTATTCACATCAATTTGAAAACATATCATCCCATTAAAACACCCTTTAATTGTTTAGAAAAATATATTGGAAACACTTTTGAAAACCAACTTCAATATGGTTCCTGATTTCAAAAGAGGTGTAATCACACTATTTTCCATTTCAAAACAATTATGAAAATTCAGTTCCACCATTTCATAAATCAAACCATTCCATATTTATTTGAAAATAATTTCACAAAAACTTTACGCTTCGTAAAACCAAGTCACTTTAAAACCAAAGTTCCATGATTTCAAAACTAAAGCACAAAAAAATGCGAGAGGAAACTAGTTTCAGTGGGTGACTTAGACATATGGTTGGAAGAAATATTCTAATAACTTCACCATCACAAAGAGTGTTCTAGGGAATATCCTTGGCTCCACATGGCTTTCCAGACCCTACGAGCTCACTGAGACCATTAACTCAACTCTCTTTTCATTTCCCCTAATCATCATCAGACCAAGAAAACCAAAATACATAGATAAATCTCAACTTACCCTGGCGACTTGAATCCCGACATGAGGTGTGGTGATCAAGAAAACTACCCATAATTGGAATTTCATGTCCTGACAATCTTAACTCCAGACTATCCCGACTATTTCCCAAATAACATGACTCAAATAGAGCGAACCCCCTTTGATACCATTTTTTCACGAACAGAATCTGTTTGCCGCCAAAACCGGCACCCGACCCAACCCGTGGCAAGTACCAAAGGGATTTCCTGATCCCCATGGGTTGGAACAAGATCTTGGGTATCAAAAACTGAAAATTGGGAACTATTTACCCGAGTTTGTATACTTAAAACAACAAATGAATCCAATAAATCAAATCTGGATTTTTCAAACCAAAACATCTTTTAATAAAATTCAGAACTAAATTACACAATTTTAAACAATGTTTGAAGACCATTACAAAGGTACAAACTCATGAAATTATAGCCTAAGAACCTCCACATGGAAAGAGGCACCACCCTCAAGCCATCTCCACGACACTACATCACGATGGACCGCTAAAAACCTGAACTAATGGCATAAAAATTGTACCCAAACCTGTGACACAAAATAAGAAAGTATACTTACACCCAATGGTGTAAGTAGGGTGTGATAAAAATCCCAGTAGGATACCACCACTAAGATATTCCATATGATAAACATTTAAAGATGAATAGCATGCAAGTTTTCAAAAACATGAAAAGCTAGTTACAATTTCTAAAAGATGCAACTTTGAATAAGAACTGTTTTCAAGTGGGCTATTTTAAAGGATTACCACATTTAAAATAAACAACAAAGCTACTGAATTTTCCATCCAAATGTACCGTATGCCGACGGTAAGTATAAAGTAACTAATGAGCACAAGCAATAGGAAATAACCCCTAGGCACTAACTAGTTGTGGGTCCCAGGTACCTCGTATCTCGGTGAGAGTAACCATCACAAATATCCATTCCCATGCAAAATCCACTAGTAGGGAACATAACTATCACCTAGTGGTCCCCAATCATCATCATCATAGTTTAGTTAGAGTTGTAAGCGTCAATCTTTCTAAGTGAAACTGAGGCCAAACCCCACGGATTCACTAGCATACTAGTACATGTCCACCCACCTATATACCCAGGTTTTCCCCTTGTGCTCAAACAAGTTCAACAAGTCAAGAAATATAAATTGAATATGAAAATATCATTTACACATCAAAAATTTACCCAAAATCCCATATGTATACCACACAAGTCACAAAAGTCCATTTTTCATTCAAAATGATTTTGAAATCCGACTCACACCAAAATAACCCACAACACATTTCACATTTCTTCAAAACTTCCAAAAAACCATTAAACAATTTTATAAAAAAATTATAATATATTTCAACTCATATAAAATCCCACACACATGGAACATAATACTCCTTTCATAATAAAAATTTCAAATTTTCACATCACACTCACACAAAACAGTCCACATCACATTCACATCACTTTAACACCTCAATATCTCCTTCAAAAAATTTAATAAAATATTTTCAAGATGATACATATGACATAATAGCCTTTTCAAAAATGAAATGTACCTTTTAAAAATATACCCCTAACAAAATATTTTTCCGATATAGTTTCACCACATACACAACTCAATAAACCATTCAAAACTTTTATAAAACAATTATAAGAAGTATACCCAAGCTTTGCACATAAAACCCATTTCAAAAACCTCTTTTTAAGCCAAAATCACACCAATACCCTACCAAAAAATAATTTTCAGCCCAATAAACATGTAATAATATACTTTCAAATTTTATATAGTCACCTTGAACAATATCACAAAAATACCCATGAGAACACACAAATCCATAAAACACTTTCAAGGAGTATAAAAAGGTTATACACATAAAACCCATTCAAATACCCCCATTTTTTAGGCCCACATGACACTATATCATTACCCAACCAAAATTGGCAGCCCCTTTCAACAAATAATAAATCACCACCACATTTTACAAAACTACCACAAGAGATAACACATGAAATACATCTGAAAAATACACACTTCAAACAAAAATGTAACTTTAATACCAAATGCTTTAATATTGCTACCAAAAATGGTTTTCGAATAATTCAAAGAATATAAGGAACATGAAAAATTATTTAATCAAGCAAACTAACTCATCATTAAATGGTTACCCATGGAATCACCTACCGAAATTGTCGAATCCCTCAAAACATGGTGTGAAACATCAACCGCACCAACCTGGCACCACAAGGATGATAAATCCAGAACTAGACCACAAATTTTCACAAAAAATACTCATGTTTAAACCCTAGATACGAACCCTAGGTTCTGGAAACTTTGGAACATCAAGAAAAAAGGGATGAAACCCTAAGAAAAGAGGAGAAATCAAATAGAGAAATACTTGCAGAAATATTGAAGATATCACCATAAATCCACCAAAATATGAATCTCCAAGTACCCAAAACTGGTGTGGAGGTTCTAAGGAGTCATATTAGGTCATTTGGGGACTGAAATGGGGGAAAAAGGATGAAAATTGAAGGAGTTATGAAAGATTCATTTTACCTCGTCAAATCTGGTCTATTTGAGAAAGAGTATGAAAGATCGCCCTAATTCATGGTTCACCTGAGCTCCAAAATTTTGAAAACGATAATGGGGGTGATCCTCGGGATATTGGATTTGATATGGAGTTTGGATAATGGAAAAACAGTAAAAATGAATGAGATATGGAAAATTTAAAAAAATAATTTAAAGTAGGAAATTGGCTTATGGGTAGGCCCATTACCTTAATCAAAAAGCCAAATCCATCATGATTTTGAATTTCTATGTGATCCAAAGGGATATGGTGATTTTAATATATCAGGGTATGCCAATTGGGAAGTGGAATGGGTATAAAATAGTAAAAATTGAACGATTTATAGAAGAAATGAAATTTGTTTTTAAATTTGGAATTGGGCTCACGGTTTGGCCCAAATTTTCAAAACCCACCATTTTCACCAAAATGAGTGGTAAACCCCCAAAACAAATCAGGAATGGAAATTAAATGAATAATTAATTTAAAAAAAATGTCATGGGTGTGAAATAAAGTGGGGATGGGTCGAAATTCTCTCAACCAATAGGTTTTAGACAAGTTTAGGTTACTATTTTAACCTTATCATTTAGATTTAACTCTAAGTTAAATAATTTAACCTTTACCGTGTCTTCTTGTTTTCTTACACTATATGGTTAATAAACTTACTATAACAAGCCAAAAGAACCCCAAGTGGTTCATTATTAATATATATAACCATAGCTAAGTCATTTGTTCAAACCTTAGATTTTTAGGAATAGAATATCAATTAATAATATAATATTTGTTTTAAAAACTATTTTATGTCAATTTTGACACTATTTGGTAATTGATTTTTGTGAAAATAATAAAAGCATTATTAGTTTGAAAAAAGTTAATTTAATCAATACTAACATGTCATATTAACCTATAAAATTATTTTAATTCATAAAAAGTCTCAAATTACATTTATTTGGTTATTTATAACATCAATTATGTTAATACTTCATTAATAATGTATTTACTGCATCATCATTGTGTAATAAATAAATTATGTTATTTAATGTCTAAAAATTATAAATAAAATACCATTATTTAGTAAATCTTTTTATCTTTTTAATGAATATTTATAGTCAAATTTATCTTATGTATAACCCTATATTAAAGATGTTTTCGTTATTAAACTTTGATTTTAACTATTTTAACTCTTCTTTAAATAAAATAATAATAAATGTCCTAATCTAATCCAAGTGGACCTAAAGGGTAATATTTTATTCCTAATGTTTTTTTGGTCGAATTATGCTTATCCAATAGAATTAGGACATGTGTTAGGATAATAATAATATCATTTTTACCCTTAATTACCCTATTTACTTTTAACCGTTGTAAATAAAAGTAAAAAGTTACTATTCAACAAAAAATATTTTTATCTTATTGAACCAAATTTTACTCCTTAATATTAACCATGTCTCTCGGATTTTTAAAATTCCACTCACATAAGTGGTAAAATTAAGTTTTATGTAAATTTTCAAATTCTCCTAGGAGGTGGGTAAAAGACGGTGAAAAGTTCAATAAAATTTTTATATATCTAAAATTATTATAAAATGACTCCAATGAATTATATTGAACTTATATAGGTATTATGTATCAATTTTGACCTAAAATAAATTTAAATAAAAAGTTGGTTTTTAAATAGTAACCCAGTGTTTTCACTATTCATCAAAAATTGAAAGTTTTCAGAAAAATACTAAAAATTCACCCTAGGATAATTTTGATATTCAAAATCCAAAAATGAAGTCCATTTTGAAAGATAAAATTTATAAAATTTCAAAAAGTGGGTATTATTATTCATAACGGCTAGTTCATAATAATATTATAATAATATATCCTTTAGTGAAACTCGATATTGCGTACAACACACACTATCAAGGAAGGTTGCTCTGACGTGAAACACAATCCTAGAATAATGTTTGTGTATACTGTAAGCTAATACGGTGTTGCGTATAGTGAAAGATAATATTGGTGTAGCGTACAACACAAGACATCAAAGTAATTAAAAATAATATTTCTCATAAAATCTCGGGGTGTTACAATTAATGATATGTGTCTTTTCATGACATGTTAAGTAAATAACATTATATGATATAAAAATTAAAACAAGTTTTTGATCGAGAACCAATTATTAATAATATATATAGATTTTTTAAATTCTATAATTTTGAGATTAATTTTATTATATTGAATGGAATTAATATAGTATAATTTTATTAAATAACATGGTTGATGATTCTAAGTAAATTTGTAAATTCATATTGAATAATATTTTTTCAAAATTTATTAGTTATATTTTAAGTTTTTTATTTTTTCTACTTATAGATTTAATATTTTCAAATAATTTGACATAGATAAATTATTTTGAGTTCATGGAGGTGTGTTAAAACAACATGATGACGTGCTAAAACAACACTGGTGATATGCCACATTCTGTAAAATTTGACTAGAACACTCTCAAGACTTACATGGGATCCTACACAGTAGTGCTAAATTTCCTTGGGTTTATACAAAATCAACATGATGATATTCCAAAATTATAACTCTTTTTACCTTTATCGCTTTTTATATAGGTTAGTTCCCAATTAGAAAAGAAATTTTTTATCATATATTTTTAAGAGATATAATCTATATTAGATGGTCCTTAATACAAGATGAATGAGGTTTATTTATGATGATATGTGATATAATTATGGGAATAATGTTTGAATATTATGGTATGTTATAGTAAACAATGATTTTGTGAAAGGGATGAGGTTACATGAATGGTAATATGATAGAGATAATGTAATGATGATAATGGTATGATGTTGAAGGATTTTAGGTGGAATTAAATTTTCATGGGTGTTATAAAATGGGACCATTTAATGCTAATGTAGGATGGTTTAATTATAGTTTTTTGTAATTGATAATATTTCTTCTGTTTAATTGTCAATGGTGCTTCCAATTTAATTTCAATAATGTTTCCTAGTAGTTAACAACAATTTATGTTTTAATTTTAAATTTATTTTTCCGTGAATTTATCTTAACTCTGGAAAAGTTATGAGGTGTTTCCTTCTTAATATTAGCTACCCAAGTCAGAGAATGTGTGTCTATCTAATAGGTAAGTTAAATGGTTAGATTTTTTTTCCATTGATGTTTCTTGATGTTGTTTAATATTTCTTGATGTATTAATATTTTTATAGACTTTTATTTTTTCTTGTGTTTTTCATGATGATAATATTGATGCAATTTTAGCTAAGTAATATATATGGTTTATGTGAATAGAATTATTTGTAATAAAAAAAATTAATGGAAGGGTTAGTGAGTGATGTGATATTATTGTTTCTTGATAGATAATGGATCAATTGGTTTTGATATATCCACTATTGATCTTTTCTAATTTATTTTTTCATACATATTATTCACTTATGTTTAATGGTTATTTTTTTAATTATTTGATTGATTTGTTTCACCTTGTAAAGTGTAGAAACGTTTTGGATATATATGGATAAAAATTGGATCACAATACCAAGGAACACACCTTAATATGCTAAGGGTTTGGAGGAGTTTCTAAATTTTTCAACTTCCAATCGATCCATTGATGGGAAAATAATATGTCCATGTACTAAATATAAATTTAGATTATGGTTGAAGAGAGATGAAGTTTATTAACACTTGATATTGAAGCAATTCCCTACTCAATATTTGTGTTGGATTTGTCATAGAGAATCAAACATTACAGAGAGTTTGATCACTGATGTCAATTAATAGAATGAGCTCCCAACTTCATTGAAAATGGACAATGAAATAAAAAACCTTATAAAATATGCTTTCAGGTATTGAAATAAAACAACATCAACATCAAAACATATTAAAAAAAACCATTTGAGGGTGCTAAAATAGTAACATGACATGTGATTTTTTGGGACTATAGGACAACCAGATTAAGATTATAACATATCATTGGATCCCCCTCTTGATTTTGTGGAGAATAATGTAAGAGAGAACTTCATTGATCAGACAAATTCATTTCATGATTTAGTTGATGATGAAAATAAAGAGTTGTTTGGTGGGTGTTTAAAATATTCAAAACTTTATTTTCTATTGAAGTTGTATCATATCAAATGCATATGTGGAATTATAAATAAGGTGATCTTCATGATATTGGAATTTTTGTGTGACAAATTTCTTGAAGCTGAGATCCCTGAGTCTTTTTATGATATGGAAAGGGTTGTTAACAAGTTGTGTTTGAATTATACAAAAAATACATACTTGTCCTAATGATTGTATGCTTTATTGGGGAGAGGATTCAAGCAGACATGATTGAAAAAATGTTATTCTTCTAGATGGAATTAAATGGGTGGTGTTGGAAGTCATAATCAATATAATACTATAAATAAGAATAAAAATAACACACCTATAAAGGTTTTTCATTACTTTCCTCTAAATCCTTGATTGAAAATATTATTCATGTCATCGAAAACTGTTGAGAAAATGAAGTGGTATTCTATAGATAATAATAATGATGGGTTAATTTGATATCCAGGAGATTCACAATCATGGAAGAAATTTGATTCATTACATTCATATTTCTTATATGATCATAGAAATGTTTTATTGGGATTTATTGCTGATGGATTCAACCCATTTGGGACTTTGAGAACCAATTATATCATTTGACTATTTGTTTTGATCCCTTACCATCTGCCTCCATGGATGTGTATAAAAAAAACATCATTTATCATTCCAATTATTATTCCTAGAAAAAATTAATTTAAATGATATTTATATATACTTGTATCCTTCAATTGAATAATTCTAGGAGTTATAAAAAAATGGTGTTTAGACATATGATGCATCTTCTAGAACCATGTTCAAAATGCACAATGATCTAATGTGAACCATTAGTGACTTCCCGGGACTTGGGAACTTATCTGGTTGGAACACTTACATGGGTTTGACTTATCCTATTTATAACTTTTATTTTGAGTATGAACGACTACCTTACAATAAAAAATGTTACTTCTTGTGTCGTATAATATTTCTTGATGTGTCTCATAGATTTCAGTTAAATAGGTTAAATTTCAATGGTTCTATTGATCGTAGATCACCTACAAAGTTGTTGATAGATTCTGAAATATTGTCACAACTTGGAAATATTGAAACAAAATTTGGAAAGGTGTATAATTTGAATGATAGTGGTGAATGAGTTCAAAGTGCATCATCAAGTGAAATCGGAACGCAACAATTGAAGAAAAAAAGTATATTATTTAAAATTAAATATTGGGAATTTAATTTTTTGTGGCATAATCTTACTGTAATGCATATTGAGAATAATTTTTGTGAAAATTTGATCTTCAAATTGCTTAATGAGAATGGAAAATGGAAGGACCATCTCAATGCTTATAAGGACTTACAAACAATAAACATAAAGCATGATCTCTGGCCATATGAGAATAGAACATTTTCTCCAGCAATTTTTGCATTAAAAATTGGGATAAAGATATATTCATTCGAATTTTAAAACATGTGAAGGTATCTAATGGGTATTCATGTAACATCTCATGGTGTTTTGGTTTAAAGAATTTTAGGTTACAGGGATTGAAAATTCAAGATTCACATATTTTTTATAGCAGTTACTACCAATGGAATTGCATACATTGTTACCTGAAAAGGTTAGAGTAGTTGTACTCCAATTTTTCACATTCTTCAGACAACTATGTGAGAAAACTCTACAAACATTCATGCATGAAATCATTAAATGGAGGTTTTTATTTACACTTTATGCAATGGTTATGATCTTTACTCTATCATTTTTTACTGTCATGGTGCATTTAACTATGTATTTGGTTAAGGAAACAAAATTAGGAGGCCTCGTACATTATCAATTGGTGTATCCAATTGATAGGTACTTTATTTATATGTTTCTCATCATAAGTAAACAATTCTTAGAACTTTATTAAATACATAATTATGTTTTATTTCATAGATATCTTGGTAATTTGAAATCAAACGTGAAAAATAAATATCAACCTAAAGGCTCTATTTCTAAATTCTATTTGGTAGAGGAGTGTCTTACCTTCTGTAAAGTCCTTCTTTTTTTAACCAGGTTAAAATACGAAGGTTTTCGAAAAAAAAATCGGTTTATCGACAGGTCATTTTTTTAAACTGAGCTCCGTAATCTTATTCCAAGTGTTGGAACACCCAAAGGTGTCGTTTTTGGACTTGGGTAATTACCTGATAATTTTTAGTGGGTGTCCCAATGAGTCTCAGGAGCATCAGATCCAGAAAAGTCCACTTTAATGAATCTGCATGGGTAGTGCACAATTGCGGTCCAACCTGTGTAGTTTACCCTATTTAATAAATTATTTAATTTAATTAAATAAGATTATATGAGAAATTGTGATTAATTAAAAGAGTGTTTTAATAAAAATAATAATAATAATAATAATGAAGTTATTATTATGAATATTATTGTGGTTGTTTAATTAAATGAATGATAAAGAATTAATTAAAAGACGGTTGAAGAAATTAATGTGGATTTTGGGTTTATCAAAGAACCGTTTTAATTAAATAAAGAGTTTCAGAATTACTAAACCACCATTTATTATTAAATGGAGGAATATGATAATAATAATAATAATAATTTTATTATTATTATAATTGTGTCATAAATTATTTTAATGCTTTGAGATTTTAATTTCATGTTAAAGGAGTGTATCATTTATGAGAATTTAATGTAGTTTTTGAGCTTCTCAAAGAAAAATTTAACAGAATGAGGAGTTTTAGATTTAATGAAGCATTGTTATTAAATAGTGGTGTTGGGTTTATCAAAAGTTTGAAAAATAATAATAATGAGATTATTATTATTTTAGTTTTATGAATGTAATGATAATAATTATTATGGAAATTAAATTAGGGTTCATGGGTTGGAGTTTTTATCATATTAATGATCTTGTAATAAATTAGAAGTTTTATAATTAATTAGGAAATTTTTATTAAGATAATAATGAATAAAGAAGTGTTCTTAATTAAATGGGGTGTAACATTTATGTTAAAATATTTTAATTGGGTGTTAAATGATGTGTAATAGTTATGTGAAATTAATGAAGCTTTTGGGTATCTCAAAGAAACATCTAATTAAATAAGGAGTTTTGTAATTAATAAAGAAGTTTTTTTATTTAATAAGAGGTGTTGGGTTTTATCTAAGGATGAATAATAATAAAAATAATAATGTAATTATTATTATTATGGTTTTATGAGTGGTTGTTATTATTATTATGAATAATAATAATAATGGATTTTTTTGGGGTTTCATTTAATTAAATAAAAGGTCAATAAGAATTTAATTAATCACTATAAAGTAGAGGTTTTTATTATTTAATTTGTGTTGAGATAATTAATTAAATAATGATGAGTTGGAGTTTTTAAATTTAATTAAATTGTGTCAATAGAATTTAATTAAAAAAAACATGAAGTGGGGAAATTATTTAATTAAATTTTTTGAATGAATTAAATTAAATAATGTGTAAATGAGGAGTTGGTCATTATCAAAGTATAGTAATTTTAAATGGTAATATTAAATTAGGATTAAATGTGGATCTGGGTTTAATTTAATTAAACCATTTTAAATGTAGATATTGGGTTGTACATAGTTAGTCAAATGGTGAGGGTCAACTATGCGGTTACGCAATTTTTAAAATGATTTATTTTCATTTAATTTTTAATAAAATAAATATTTAATAATAATAATAAGGATAATATTTTTTATTATTATATTAATTTTATTGAATGATTAATGGGGGATTTCAGAATTAATTGTGAAACATTTATTTAAAGGTTAGTTAATGAAGTAACATTATATTAAATGAGAATAATAAATGTTATTATTATTATATTAAGACTATTAGTTTATCTTGGGTGTAATAGATAATTGGGGGATAGAACATGAGGGTGGTGCACCACCATACGGTAGGAACAACAAAAACGCATGAGGCCCCTCCTTTGAGGCGCGTTTCACCCCCCTCGCCGGCTCCTCTTCACGCGATCGAATCCTTCTGGTGTCTTCTTGGATCTTGTCCGTCTCAGTGAGGGATGTTCAAGGGGATCCTCTAGAACCTTTGGACCATATTCCAGCATCTTTTGAAAAAGGTAAGGCATATGGGTTCCTTTTCTCTTTTCTGTCATGTTTCAGTTAAGGTTATATAATCGTGGTATTGTTTTGCATCATTCAATTAAGGGTTTGATAATTTATATGAGTCTCTCGTACCTAGTTAGAGGTGTGTTTGTCCTTACTACTTTGATTCTGATTACCTGTTTAATATTTTTAATTTTATTTATATTTTTGTAGGACGCACATGTGAATATATATATATATGTGTGTGTGTGTGTGTGTGTGCAGATATATATATTGTGCACGCACTTACGATTGCGGAACAGTTGTGGATTGGTTTCTGCCAAGTATATTAAAGTGCTTCAAATTTAAAATGGTGCCACCCCGAGGTAGGGTCCCAAATCCTTAACACTTTATTTATGAATTATAGCTTCTTTAAATTAAATGATAATGTGAGTTTCCTTGATTATGATGTGTTGATACATGACACTTTTAATGTTATTAAATAACGCCACCCACATGAGATAAATGAGGACTTGAACATGTGTTGATTTTAAGCATGTTTTGCTAATTTTGTTAAAGTGATGTGATTAAATAGTTAAATGATTTGGATGGTTAGAATGGTTAATAGGTTAATTAATTGTATAATTAATTATCAAGTCATGAGTTTGAATAAAATTGTGTCTTTTACTAATTATTGAGAATATTGAATATTTGATGTGTTCAGAATATAAATTGGAAAATGGTAATAATTAATGGATGGATTAATTATTACGTGTTAAATGGTAAATGTTTAATTAATTTATTATTGGTTAAATAGATAAGATTTAATTAATTAATTAATTGTTGAATTAATTTATTTGCATGCATTAAATTAAAATTGTGAATTAATTGTTTGTTACGACTATTGGCCAAGGGTACCTTTTGATGCGTATTATTTTTACATGACTTAATATATCTTGGATGGAGTTGTTTAAAAATATGATATGTTGTGTGAGATGCTTGATAAATATCTAGGCTTTGTTCAGCATGTTTTGAGATGATTATACTATTCATTTAAATTTTTAAAGTCTGGGGCGAATCACTGTTTGAGTGGACGGGTTCAGACTTGTTAAATAATTTGGATAATTAAATGTTGTGTTAATTAATTAGTTGGATTGATAAGAATAATTAATTGTTAATTAATTAATTATTGTTGAGATGTTGAATGGTTAAATAATTGTCGACTTATATGATGGTCGATTTATGTTTTTAATTAGTTATTGAATTAATTAAAGGATTGGATTAATTATTTTTTGAATTAATTAAAGGATTAGATTAATTAATTTATGAATTAATTAATGGATGGTTTTGGGGTGTTATAAGTGGTGTTCTACACCAATGATAAATATATATGTATGATTGATAAACGGGTTTTGAGACAAGGACTGAAGCTCCAAATACTCACAGGGTGCTAGACATGGTGTTCTACACCAACGATAAATATATACGTATGATTGATAAATGGTTTGTGAGACAAGGACTGAAGCTCCAAATACTCACGGGGTGCTAGATATGGTGTTCTACACCCACCTTGCATGAAAATATTCTTTTATGGGTTAGGGACTGATGCTCCAAATACCCATGGGTTGTGAGATAAGGACTGACGCTCCAAATACTCATGAGGGTGCTGGACATGATGTTCTATAACCATTAATTAACATTGGACTATGGGTCCAATTGGTTGTACATGAAATGAATTAATGGTTAATAAAAAATGTTGTAAAATAATGATTTGTGAATTTAATATAAGAAAGGGTTCATAATTATTAATGAATTGGGTGAATCACTATTAGTTGACGGACCCAAGAGTGAATCACTATTTTAATAGACGGGCACAGACATAGTATATGAAATATTAAATTGAATAACTTATGATGGTTATCCAAGACAAATAACAGTATTGGATTCAGTAATTACTTTGATTACTTAGATGGACTTTAGAGACATCTGTGGTGAGTAACTTATATGGGGGATATCAGGCTTAGGACGAATCTCGAGGCTTTCGTAATTTAATGAGGTTTAATTAATTGAAAAATAAAAATGATTATGTAATGATTGTTGATTATGCAAGACAAATGTATAATGCACGTTCAGACACCAGCTGAGGGATGATGCAGGTACTTGGGTATATAGTTACTTTGTACTGATTACTTTATTTATGCATTCTTTCACACTGTTTAAATTATTTATTAAATGTCTAGATTTTGGGTAGACACTAGTGGTCTCAGCCTACTGAGATTTATATCTCACACCCTACCATGTCCGCCATTGCACTGGGTTACCCGAGTAGATTCTATTTGGTTGCAGGATTGTGTTGTTTGCATTTACTTGGAAGATAGGAGCAAAGGACCGAGCGGAAGCTCAGGATGCTCGAGGAGACCACCCTCAGGGCTTGGAGTCATTGTTTATTTATTTTTTGTAGTTCAATGTTCAGAATGTTGTTTTGTTTATTGTTTTACATTTTGTATAATTATCATGTCACGTATGGATCTACTGTATAATTGGCGTTGTCCATTTGTTAGTACAATATTTATAAAATCTGCCTACCACTGCTTTATCATTTATTAGACTACTTCTGCTATTTATTTCCATTGTTTGTTATTTACTCTGATATACCATTGTTCAACTCTGATAAGAGGGTATAGTCTCTCCACTGACTATCCTTAGACCCTCGCTGCTAGTTGATAGCCTCTAGAGTACGGGGAGACACACTTGAGGTCGTGTGTCGACCGGTCCGGCCACCAGTTCAGGGGTGAACCGAGTCAGGATGTTACAAAGTGGTATCAGAGGGTTTCTTTTCCATTGTCTTACTGTTTTGGGGTTGGTAAACAGAAGACTAAGAATGTGTGAGCGCTTGGGTTAATAGCCGTGCTTGGGACTGATCACCTCATGTACGAGAAATGACCAAGTGGTCAGGGAGGGGAATTGATGTTTGTACTATTAGAGGTTACATTTGATATTATTTCACCTTGAGTGATTGGTGTATATTCTGTTGTATATTGATTTTGAGAATTTTGAAAAAAATAATTATCTTGGCCTAATATGGCAAGGAATTTTCATACATTCATCATCTTAGGCTCTTAGAGATTCACATGTCATGCATATAACATGCCATGTAGTTGCATTAGCAGAATTCATGCTAATTTGGATTGTGTTCCTTGGGTGCAATGCCATGTTTTGATCTGATTTAGCATGACTCTCTAGATATCATGTTTCGATGATAGATTTAACATGATTGAGTGATTATATGTCATACTGCCTCAGTTATTAGCATGTTTTGTTGTTGTTCCATTCTTCTGTGTTATATCATGCTGTTGTTTTACTGCTTATTCTAACATGTTAGAGATGTTTTGGATATGTGAAAGGGGTGTTAATGATAAAATGTTAAATAAATGTTGATTGTGATAAATGAGAGACAAATTCCATTGATAAGGTGTATGGGCACCTTATCGATTGGTAGATATCCACCCATGTGTTTGAACATTATACAACCATAATATGTTTGAAAATGGATACAAATATAAAACTGCTAAGTTTTGATTGTAATGAACTATTGTTGGGTTGCTTTTTGAAGAACCCAGATTGAATAAATGAGACCTTTGGAGGTTTCCTTTTTTGTAAAAGGAATTTAGATGCTAAATTTACTATTTATATTTGAATAACACTGAATTTTATATGATAAATAGGATTTTTGTGATAGCATGCCTATTTTTTCCATAGGGCGTTGTTTTGAAAACCAAGTGACTTTTTGTGTAGATGTACTTATGTGTATGTTGAAATTCATTAAAATATTAAAAGGTTGAAATGAATTAATTAAAATTCCTAAAAATAAAAAGGGTTTTTTAAACCTTGTGATTTTTGTTTTGCGTGACCAAGAGAGAGGGTCAACATTTATATTTCGTAAGGGGATAACCCGTGGTAGGTAGTGCCCTTAGAATGTCCTAGGCCATTAAAGCAAGTTAGTCCCACTACTTGGGAGGACTTCTTGGTACTCGAGTGTTATGGAATGCTGATAGGTTTTTGCTACGGCTTTTATGATCAATGTTTTATGTGGTGATCGTGGTTCAAGGAATTTCACATGCATGCGTTAATGTGTTCTAAAAACACGTGCTGGTGAGCGGCTGATATTTTCTTAAGATGTCATGGAAAATCCTAAGGTGGGTACTACCGCTTTGTTTTCGATAAATGTGTCGACAGGTGATTCTGAGCTTTTAGAATAGAGTTGCTGGTAATAGTTTCACTGATCTTCTTAATGACCTTGGTAGGTCGGTTGTTTTAGTAGTGGTTCTCGATGGCCTCTCAGGGACAAGAATTTTTTAAGGTGGATATATTTTAAAGTCCCGTGTTTTTTAACCGGGTTTAAATGAGAAGGTTTTCGAAAAAAAATCAGTTTATCGACAGGTCATTTTTTTAAACCGAGCTCTGGAATTTTATTCCAAGTGTTGTAACACCAAAAGGTGTCATTTTTTGGACTTGTGTAATTAACAGATAATTTTTAGCAGGTGCCTCAACGAGTCTCAGGAGCACTGGATCTAGAAAAGTACACTTTAATGAATCTGCATGGGCAGCGCACAGTTGCGGTCCAACCCGTGCAATTTACCCTATTTAATAAATTATTTAATTTAATTAAATAAGATTATATGAGAGATTGTGATTAATTAAAAGAAAGTTTTTGTAATAATAATAATAATGATGATGATGATGTTATTTTTATTAATATTATTGTGGTTGTTTAATTAAATGAATGATAAAGAATTAATTAAATGATGGTTGAAGAAATTAATGTGGATTTTGGGTTTATCGAAGAACCTTTTTAATTAAATAAAGAGTTTCAAAATTATTAAAGGACTATTTATTATCAAATATAGGAATGTGCTAATAATAATAATTTTATTATTATTATTATGGTGTCATATATTATTTTAATGCTTTGAAATTTTAATTTCATGTTAAAGGAGTGTATCATTTATGAAAATTTAATGTGGATTTTGAGCTTCTCAAAGAAACATTTAATAAAATGAGGAGTTTCAGATTTAATGAAGCGTTGTTATTAAATAGTGGTGTTGGGTTTATCAAAAGTTTGAAAAATAATAATAATGAGATTATTATTATTTTAGTTTTATGAATGTAATAATTATTATTATTATGGAAATTAAATTAGGGGTCATGGGTTGGAGTTTTTATCATATTAGTGATATTGTAATAAATTGGGAGTTTAATAATTAATTAGAAAATGTTTATTAAGAGAATAATGAATGAAGGTGAGTTTTTAATTAAATGTGGTGTAACATTTATGTTAAAATATTTTAATTGGATGTTTAATGAGGTGTAATAGTTATGTGAAATTAATAAGGCTTTTGGGTATCTCAAAGAAGCGTCTAATTAAATAAGGAGTTTTGTAATTAATAAAGAAGTGTTTTTATTTAATAAGAGGTGTTGGGTTTTATCTAAGGTTGAATAATAACAATAATAATGAAATTATTATTATTATGGTTTAATGAATTGTTGTTATTATTATTATGAATAATAATAATAATGGATTTTTTGGGGTTTCATTTAATTAAATTAAAGGTCAATAAGAATTTAATTAATCGCTATGAAGTGGAGGTTTTTATTTAATTAATTTGTGTTGAGATAATTAATTAAATAACAATGATTTGGAGTTTTTAAATTTAATTAAATTGTGTTGAGAGAATTTAATTAAAAAAACATGAACTCGGGAAATTATTTAATTAAATTTTGTGAATGAATTAAATTAAATAATGTATAAATGTGGAGTTGAGCATTATAGAAGAAGGGTAACTTTAAATGGTAATATTAAACGAGGATTAAATGTAGAGTTGGGTTTAATTTGATTAAACCATTTTAAATGTAGATATTGGGTTGTGCACAGTTAGTCAAATGGTGTGGGTCAGTTGTGGGGTTACGTGGTTTTTAAAATGATTTATTTTTATTTAATTTTAAATAAAATAAATATTTAATAATAATAATAATAAGGATATTATTATTATTATTGTATTAATTTTATTGGATGATTAATGGGGGATTTAATATTTAATTGTGAAACATTTATTTAAAGGTTGGTTAATGAAGTAACATTATATTAAATGTGAATAATAAATGTTATTATTCTTATATTAAGACTATTAGTTTATCTTGGATGTAATTGATAATTGGGGGATAGAACATGAGGGTGGCGCACTACCATATGAGAGGAACAATAAAAACGAACGAGGCCCCTCCTTTGAGGTGCGTTGCACCCCCCTCGCCAGCTCCTCTTCGCGCGATCGAATCCTCCCAGTGTCTTCTTGAATCTTGTCCGTCTCGGCAAGGGATGTGCAAGGGGTTCCTCTAGACCCTTTGGACCATATTCCAGCATCTGCTGACAAATGTGAGGCAGATGGGTTCGTTTTCTCTTTGCCTTCATGTTTCAAGTAAGGTTATATAACTGTGGGGTTTTTTTGCATCATTCAATTAAGGGTTTGATAATTTATATGAGTCTCTGGTACCTAGTTAGAGGTGCGATTGTCCTTACTGATTTGATTCTGAGTAAAAATTTAATATTTTCAAATTTATTTATATTTTTTCATGATTCACGTGTGAATATATATATATATATATATATATATATATATATATATATATATATATGGTGCACGGTCTTGTGATTGCGGGCCAGTTGTGGGCTGGTTGCTGCCAAGTATATTAAAGCACTTCAGATTTAAAATGGTGTCACCCTGAGGTAGGGTCCCAAATCCTTAACACTTTATTTATTAATTATATCTTCTTCATATAAATTGAGAATGTGAGTTTCCTTAATTATGATATGTCGATGCATGACACTTTTGATGTTATTAAATGATGCCTCCCACATGAGATAAATGGGGACTTGAACATGTATTGATTTTAAGAATGTTTTGATAATTTTGTTAAATTGATATGATTAAACAGTTAAATGATTTGGATGGTGAAAATAGGTAATAGGTTAATTCATTGTAGAATTAATTATCAAGTCATGAGTTGGAATAAAATTTTGTCTTTTACTGATTATTGAGAATATTGAATATTTGACGTGTTCGGAATATAAATTGGAAATTGATAATAATTAATGGATGGATTAATTATTATGTGTTAAATGGTAAATGGTTAATTAATTGATTATTAGTTAAATAGATAAGATTTAATTAATTAATTAATTGTTGAATTAATTTATTTGTGTACATTAAATTAAGATTGTGAATTTATTGTTTGTTACGATTATTGTCCAAGGGTACCTTTTGATGCATATTATTTTTACATGCCTTAAGCTCTCTTGGATGGAGTTGTTTAAAAATATGATATGTTGTGTGAGATGGTAGCTAAATATCTGGGCTTTTTCAGCATGTTTTGAGATGATTATAACATGAATTTAAATTGTTAAAGTCCTGGATGAATCAATGTTTGAGTGGACGGGTTCATACTTGTTAAAGAATTTGGATAATTAAATGTTGTGTTAATTAATTAGTTGGATTGCTAAGAATAATTAATTGTTAATTAATTAATTACTATTGATATGTTGAATGGTTAAATAATTGTTTACTTATATGGCGGGTGATTTATGTTGTTAATTAGTTGTTGAATTAATTAAAGGATTAGATTAATTGATTTTTGAATTAATTAAAGGATTGAATTAATTAATTCATGAATTAATTAATGGATGGTTTTGGAGTGTTAGACATGGTGTTCTACACCAATGATATATATATATATATATATATATGATTTATAAATGGGTTGTGATACAAGGATTGAAGCTCTAAATACTCACGGGGTCCTAGACATAGTGTTCTACACCAATGATAAATATATATGTATGATTGATAAATGGGTTGTGTGACAAATACTGAAGCTCCAAATACTCACAGGGTGATAGACATAGTGTTCTACACTCAACTTGCATACAAATATTCTTTTATGGGTCAGGGACTAATTCTCAAATACCCATGGGTTGTGAGACAAGGACTGATGCTCCAAATACTCACAAGGGTGCTAGACATGATGTTCTACACCCATTAATTCACATTGAACTATGGGTACAATTGGTTGTAGATGAAATCAATTAATGGTTAATGAAAATTGTTGTGACATAATGATTTGTGAATTGAATATAAGAAAGGGTTCATAATTATTAATGAATTGGGTGAATCACTATTAGTGGATGGACCCAGGAGCGAATCACTATTTTAGTGGATGGGATCAGACATAGTATATGAAATATTAAATTGAATAACTTATAACACGTTATCCAAGACAAATAACAAGCTTAGATTCAGTCTTTACTTTGATTACTTAGATGGAATTTAGAGACATCTGTGGTGAGTGACTTATACGGGGGTGTCGGGCTTAGGATGAATCTCGAGGCTTTTGTAATTTAATGAGGTTTGATTAATTGATAAATAAAAATGATTATGTAATGATTTTTGATTATTCAATACAAATGTATAATTCATGTTCAGACACCAGTTGAGGGTTGAAGAAGGTACTTGGGTATATAGTTACTTTGTACTGCTTACTTTATTTATGCATGCTTTCACACGGTTTAAATTATTTATTAAATGTTCGGATTTTGGGTAGACATTGGTGGTCCCGGCCTACTGAGATTTATATCTCACACCCTACTCAGGCCTCCATTGCACTGGGGTACCCGAGTAGACTCTATTTGGTTGCAGGATTGTGTTGTTTTCATTTACTTGGAAGATAGGAGCAAAGGACCAAGAGGAAGCTCAAGATGCTCAAGGAGACCGCCCTCGGGGCTTAGAGTCATTGTTTATTAATTTATTGTAATGGAATGTTCAGAATGTTGTTTTGTTCATTGTTTTCCATTTTTGTATCATTATCATGTCATGCATGGATCTACTGTATAATTGTCATTGTCCATTTGTTTGTACAAGATTTATAAAATCTACCTACTGTTGCTTTATCATTAATTAGACTTCTTTTGCTATTTATTTCCATTTTTTGTTATTTACTCTGATATACCGTTGTGAAACTCTTATAAGAAGGTATAGTATCCCCAATGACTATCCTGAGACCCTCGGTACTAGTCATTAGCCTCTAGCATACAGGGAGATGCGCTTGAGGTCATGTGGTGACTGGTCCGACCACCAGTTCAGGGGTGAACTGGGTCGGGATGTTACACCTTTTGTTCTAGATACTTGGATGATATTTAGATAATATTTAATCGAGTTGGATATGTTGATGACACATCGATTCAATCTCCACTACATGGGAAATCAAAAATCTTTCATACTATTGGCTGATCAGTTGGGAGGAGCTCAAATGTTACACTGAAAAAAATTGAATTATTATAGTCACATAGATATATTCTACTGAATAGTAAAATTGCATATCCATTTATTGAAGAGCTCATGATACAAACAAATATAATAATAAGAGGTTGAACATGAAATGAGAAAGATATAACAAAATTTGTTAATAAAGAGCTTGTATAATGGTTTGAACACTATGTAAGTTCATAAATATTATAATCAATATGGATATTATGTTGACACATATATTTTATAAATCTAATAATGTATATTAGTTTTTATATATCATGAATACTAATACTCAGGCTGAGTTTTCAAAATATTGAAGTTTCTAAGTTGAGGTTCTCTAAAATAGGCTTGAAAATTCAGCCCTTACAATGTGAATGGATTTAAAATTCATATTTTTGATTGGGAAGAGGGTTTGAAAATACATAATAGTGGTATATTTATGATTTTCAAACTGGGATACTATGGAAAGTTGACTAATATTATCAAATTAAACTACCATGGGAATTTTTCAATTGTTTTTTTCAAATGAAAGTGGGTCGATATTACCATGGGTATTAAAAGAGATTCCTTTAAATTTACTTTTGTGAACTACTCTAGCTTGATGGATGTCGGTGACCGTTAATTACATGATTCTTATATCTTATCATCATAAGAAAAAATGGTATATTATGTGGAAGATTTTTAGGATGAAGGGTACGGTGTATTTTTTCACATAAAACAAAGAGACTTGTATGATATGGGAGATGAAGTGGAAGATTTGACCTCCAAAATTGAATCCCATCAACAGAAAGAAACAAACTTATATATCCATCATGATATTGAAAATTTGAAAATATTAGTTTTTCAAGGGAGGATGAAGTGGATAAAGTAATGATAGAGCATGAAAATAACATGATTGATGGAAAAAATGATTATATGTGTAGTCATCCATTAATTTATCAACTACTTATGTTATATGTACATTCATTCATTATCATAGCCATGTATATTTTGTTTTTCATTATTGTTCATCTGTTATCATTTCTAATTTTTTTCTACATGAATTTTTTGAAATATATGTTCTGAAACTTTTTTTATTTGATTAAATGATAGTAATTCTAAGGAGGAAGTGTTTCGCTAATCCCAATAAGCTCTCAGCATCTGAGACAGCGCCTCCCCATTCAGCAGGTTCAACAGCGAGGGAGAAAGTTTTCACTCCTGTTTCTTTGTGAGGATATTATAGGGTTCTAATTATAGGTAAAATTTTAATATGAATAAATTTATTTCAATTTTTTATACTACTAACTATTTTTTATCACACATGCAAACAATGTTATTATGGAGAGAAATATAAACAGTTCAAATGTCTTGAATCTGAACAGATTGAAGATAGTTTTCCCATTATGTTGTTATGGGGTCCCTATAGATGATTCTACAAGATTATTTGGCCACATTCTAGGCTATCTGGTGATGGAGTTAATAACCCTTCCAATTACCTATGATGGTTAGAGGCATGCGCCTCAATCTTGGAAAAATGAAGTCTTTGATTCACAGATAAAGGAAATTTTAATACATTATGGTGTAATTGATTGTCATTATGTTATTAAATTCTAATATTTAAAAAATTAATCTCTTTTTATAGATGCTATCCCACTTTATCGTAGCTAAGAGGGAGTTTATTGCAATGAAAATCACAATTCAGGAATAGGGGTTCATATAAAGATACAATATGCAAATGTCACCACTCTATAGAATGAATTGATTAAATTATATCAGAAGACGTCTTGATTTATCCCCAGTGATATTTCATTGATGGATGGTACTAAATAGGTAAATCAAAAAACTTCAAAATCATTTAGTACACAAAATTTTATTTTTTTTAAGTTTAAATTTAAATATACAACATTGTTCAATTTTCAATATAATTTCATGTAGGTTTTGGTAGTAGGAAGTGGATACAGAGATAGAGAGGGTTTCGAGCATATTTCATTGGGATAGTACATGGAGTAGTGAATGTGGAACACTAATCAATGTGAATTTTGACTATTTCATTTTAATTTTCAATTGTAGGGGTGATTTCTTAGGGACTTTTTCATCAAATTATAGGAAATAATTTAGATGCTTAATTTTATTAATGTGGTACATTATAAACTCATCAATGTGTTATAGTTAGATATATTTATTTGATATATTTGGATAACTATTTTTTGGCTATTTTGTGGATGTAGTTTTATTCTTTTAAAATCAATATATAGCAGCGGTTTAAACCACTTCCATATAATCCAAATTATTGTTTAGTGGTGGTTTAAAATGCTACTAAAACCCAAAAAACTACCGCTAAATAAAATTTCTATAACGGTTCCTAGAAACCATTAATAAATTGATGGAATGGATTGGATTTGAATATTGATGCCAACTTTAGTGCTGGTCTTTGGAAACCTTCACAAAACCATATGGTGGCAGCTTAAACCACCTCTAAATAAAAAAAACCCACTTCCATATGTTGATTTTGTTGTAGTGTATTTATATATGAGGCTAAGTATGTATCCATTTCTAATTTTTGTCCTTAGTTTCTTTGGATCAAGTAAACACTGTGTTATTTTTATGTTTATTTTGATAATTTTTTTATTTATTATGATAATAATAACACTATTTCAATCTCTAAAAATAATTTACAACGTTCTCAAACAAAGAATATATATAAGATTTCATTTCATTTGGAACCATTTTAATAAAGGATACATTGTATTATAATTTGTCCCACTAAAAAATAATTAGTTTTAATATTCCATAAACCACTATATGCTATAAGTTTCAAGAGAATAAAGTTTGAACTTAGAATATTGGAAGCATAAATATTTATCTTTATTCCTTAAAATGTTTTGTATTGGAAACTATTTTCAAACATAATATAAGAATAATATTTTTTATAAGAATCTATTTAGGGGGAGTTTTCCTTTTAGTCTAAAATTATGTAGAATGTTGAATTTATTTAGAAAACCCATCTATAGTACATGTGAAAATTTTAAATTGGGATAATGCATTTTAGAATTATTTCTCTAAATCATTTTGTGTTGAAGGTGTTTTCCCTATAGATTGTTGATCCTAAATTTATTAACCTATTTTATATAATCATGTTTGTGTCTAGTAATTGGTTGTTGCTTTTTTGTTACTTTTTGTAAAATTTCAAAAATTGGGATAATTTTTTGGAGTTTTTGAATTAAATGTTAGATTTTTCAATTTATAAAAAGGGAGAGATTGTTAATGTTGTATGATTGGAGTTTTTTTTAATAAAATGAGTTTTATTATTTTGATAAATTAAAAATATAATCATTTAACTTTTATTTGAAAATATTTTTTAATATTTAGTGTTTAACAAATTGTTTTTTGTATGTGTAAATAACATTTTAAAGTTTTTTCATGCACTTTGAGTGTTTTTTTACAGGGTTTATTATTTTTTATAATAATTTAGTTGTAAATAATTTTTCCTTAATTTCTCATCATTTAATTGTATTGGTTTTATAATTATTATTTTTTAAACCATGTGAACAAATAATTTTATAATGTTTTTCATTACACTTACATATTATTTACAATTTTCTAGTTACCCTTATTTAAGATTTAAAATATACCATTTACCCTTACATAACTTTCTGTTACCCTTACATGAGTATTAGAATTTACCCTTTACCCTTATGTATCTTCTTGTTACCCTTATATGAGAATTAGAATTTAACCATTACCCTTACAAGAGTTTCCATTTAACCTTACACGAGTATTATATTTTACTCCTTTTCCCTTATGTGACATATATGGTACCCTTATATAAAATATATGGTACCCATAATTAAGTTTTATTTACCTTGAAAAATGCTTTTAAAACCTTTTTGTACCTTTATATAATATTTATTATATCCTTATGTAAGTATTCATTAACTTTATACATCCTACATAAATTTCTTTTCTACTTTTACACATTGTTTGAAAATTTTAGTTTACCCTTATGTAGATATCTACTTACCTTTACTCTACTTCTATAAATTTTATTATACATTTACACACACTCTATGTACCTTTACACGTGCTCTATATACCTTTATGCATGCTTTATAAATAATTTATTACCCTTTCATATGTTGTTGAAATTGATACTAACCTTTACAAATGATATGAATAAACTATTTTTCCTTTATATAAGTTTCTATTTTACCTTTACATACTATTCATAATTTCTATTTTATCTTTACATATGATGTAAAAATTTGAAATTATCGTTACTCATCTACCCTACTCTTACACATCTACCATTAAGAATATACCCTTATAGAGTCTATAAAAAAAGCATTTTATTTTTACAAGGTATAAAATTTACTTGTTTTACTCTTAGTGATAGTGCTCTCGATCGAAGTAGTATCCTTCAACAAAGATACCCTAGTTTCCCTATCAAATGAGCATGATACTTCAACGATAATATTTTCCCATTTTTATTTCTAATTGATTTGTTTTAAATATATAATGAAGAATTAGGAAACACCTACCCGAAGAAGTTTTGTGGGATTTACTTAAAAGAATTAAAGCCACTAAGGTTTGGTTAATAAAATACAAGGTAAGAAACGCGATTCAAAAAAACAATAAAAATTAAGATTGATAAGTATGAGTGATCCATTACTATTAGACTACTAAAGTACTTCTAGTTTCCCAAATCATCCTTATTTTTCATCAAATAGAGAAGGTCTGAATTTTAATGCTCCACGCCAACTTTTTCATTTACATATTCCCATCTCTAGTTAGATTTAATGTTCTATGTGTCTATATTTCTTATTTTAAACATGATTGTACCTCCATTTCAAAAGGTAGTATCTGTTTATGCACACCAAATCAAAAGGAAATCACATAGGTTTGGTTTTTCCTATATAACAGACTGGGTTTTTTCTTGAACCCACAAAATTCAAAGGTCTAGTCTATCGTGTAATATATTAGGTTGAAGTCTATACCTATAAAATACTATTTCTTATCTCTTTGTTTTAGTGAATACCATTCCTCTCACTGAGTTATAGAGTATTGAAGAGTAAACTAGGTTCACTTTGAACTGAAATACTACAAAAATCTTGGTGTTATTTTTCTTTGTTTTTTCAACTATATTTTTTAACTTCTTAAACACTACACATCCACATTCTCTTCTATTCAAATAAATAAAACTCTAATTTTTTTAATTAATTCTAAAAGGTTTAAATGGAATAATCAACCCCTATAGCCCATCTTTCTGTTAATGTCTCTATCTAACAATTGGTATCAAATAAAATTCATTTTGATAGGTCAAATTATGATTTTATTATTCATATTATGCTAATATTATCCTAGACACAACGGTCTAAGGAAATATCATTTTTAATGGCATTTCAAGAAACTAAGTTGTTGGGAAAAAATCCCTCAAGGCATCATTGAAGTTTTTTTGAGGTGATTGTGTTTTTTGACAAAGTGGACATCTGAGTAGTGATTGTTGACAAAGCAAAACAATGACATAAAATTTTTTTGACAAAGAGGATTTCATGATGGAATGTTGAGTTCAAGAGCTGAGGTCAACGATCCATGTTTGATTCAAGAACTTCGACAAAAGGAATGGATGATCTGGAGGCGGTACAAAAGAACAGATACAAGGTGGCACCGTTTTCTAGTATTTGCCAAATTTTTGGGCCTGAAAATAGAAAAATAAAGAAAAGTGGTTTTTGGCAAAGGGACTTGCGCGCCGTGTACATAAAGGCTTGGAAACTTGCAAGCCATATGTTTTTCAAGATCATATCATCAAAATATGGAAAAGGGATAAGGTTCGCGCAAGTTTTGGTGAGGTCGCGCAGGTGACTTGTGCACCGAGAAAGATAATTGCATGTTGATGCCTTGGAATCTTGAGAACTTGCGCGCCTTTGGTTTTCCAAGATCTGAAGATCAAAATATGGCAAAGGAAATAGGTTCAAGAAATTTTGTAAGTGGGTCGCGCAAGTGACTTCCAGGGGCAGAGAGCTGCGTGCCGAGAGTTGCGCGCCGAAGGGAGACTTACGTGCCGTCGCGCAGGGTGGTCAATTTGCCTATAAATACTGGACCACCCCTCTTCATTATTCACCGGAGTTCAACACTTTGAGAAATCAGAGCTCCCTTCACGCAGGTGTGGTGGTCGCGCAAGTGGTGTGTGGGTCGCGCAAGTGAAGTTGCACGCCAATGTGAGAAGTTGCACGTTGGTTGGAAGTTGCGCACCAATATTGGTTTGGGCGTAAAAGGAAGAGAGTCGCACAAGTTTGGAGTTGGGGAAACTTGTGTCGCGCAAGTGACTGATGTGGACTTGCATGCCCATTGTGACTTGCACGCCGATACTTGCGCGCCGAGTTATACTTTCACGCCAAGTAAGGTTTGGTTCCGGCAGTGATTTTCGGGCTGCGTGGAAGCTAGAAGTTTTCCCGATACCTTCGGTGCAAAGAGAAATTCATCTACGAGTGAAATCTGGGTTTCAACAGAGCATATACACATAGAGGAAGATGCATTCCTTCATGAAAAGGAAGAGACCTATAGGTCTATAAACTGTGAGTGGATCCTTTCCGGAGCAGTGAGCAAAGGAATAGGAAGAAGGTGATCCTCTCCACCGGCAGTGAGCCAGAGAGAGAGAAACAGGGAGTGACCCTTGGGAAAGCAGTGATCTGACCCTAAACCTTGTAAAGGAAGTGAGCCTGGGACATAGTGACTGTGCCCGAACCTTGTAATCCACAGCTAGTGAAGTTTAGTGGACTTTGGTACGACTGGAAACTTGTCGGCGTATGCTCCTTGGACGTAGCCCTTTGCGGTGAACCAAGTAAAATTGATGTGTCATGTGCATGCTTTACTTTCTATTTACTTTGTGCAGAAGGAAAGAGAGAGAATAGTGTTTTTCTTAACAGCGAAACAAGATCAGAACAGGCGTTAATTTTAAATTATTCATACCCTGATTCACCCCCCCTCTCAGGGTATTCAGCCTTTTGGACCTAACAATTGGTATCAGAGCGAAAGGTTGACAGTTGTTCTTCTCTCAATGGAGGTCACTAATCATAAAGGTATTCTGATCTTCGACGGATGTAATTTTCAGATATGGAAGAATCGAATGCAACACTATTTCTGGTCTTTGGGAATGGATGTGTTTTCAGCAGCTATGCATGGTATCACAGCTGATATTAATAGTGGTGCGTTATCATAAGCTGAACCTAGAGAGTTGGATGCTGATTCCAAAGCGATCAATGCCTTAGGGGCATCCCTCTCCAATCCCATCTATACAAAGGTGATTTCATGCAAAACGTCACATGCCATGTGGGAAAATCTTTTGAATATATATGAAGGGGATACAAAGGTGAGAGAGACAAAGATGCAAGTGTTGTGGAACAAGTATGAAGATCTGAGAATGAACCCGAATGAGTCTATTGATGCATTCTTTGATAGGGTAAATGCTGTGGTAGAATACATGCGGGATCTTGGAGAAATTATCGAAGATATAAAAATTGTGAAGTGCATATTAAGAAAACTTCCACCTCGGTTCAATGCGAAAGTTTCTGTTTTGGAAGATAAAGACCCAAAAGAACTGACATTGGATAACTTTCACAACACTCTTGTTGCATATGAAATGAGAAACGATGTTAACGAGATTGTGGAAAAGGGGAAATCCAAAGAGGTGGCATTCAAGGCCATGAAGAAGCTCACCATTGAAGATTCTAATGAGGAAGAGGAGACAGATGAGGTGATGTCATTCCTTTCTTCAAATCTGCAAAGAGGAAGAAGAAATTTTAAAGGGAAACTTCCACTAGCATGCTTTCGATGTGGAAAGGTTTTTCATCTTACGGAAAGATTCCCCAAAAAGTTTCAAGATAATGATAATGATGATGATGAAGTTGAAATACCCAAGAAGAAGACTTTAGCATTTATTAAAGGGAATAAACAATTCAAGAGAAATTTATTCAAGAAAAAGAATCTTCTTTCACAAGAATTTGAAAGTTCATATGAGTCTGAGGATGAAGAGGTTGAGGAAATAGAAAATTGTAGATATCGTGGGGTAAATGCCTTGGTGGCGATTGTTGGTAGTTTTCATAAAAAGTAAGAAGCTGACGCTGAAGAAGAAGAAGAAATTGAAGGGAGAGTTGGTATGGAAGCCGAATTGGAAGAAACTATTGAGGAGATAGACATTTGGAGAGCCAAAACTAAGAAATCCAATAAAGTGGTTCGTGATGCCAAACTCTATATGAAACAACATAATGAAGAAAAGTCTAAGCTGTTAGAAGAAATTGAAAGACTAAAATCCTCAACACCAGAGATCTCAGAAAATATTGTTGAGTATAAGCTTAAAATCGAGGAACAAAAGAAGGAAATTGATTGTTTGACTAACATAGGAAAGGATCAGGTCAGACGTATCAAAGAGCTTGAAGAAGAAGTGGTCAGTCTGCAACAAAAAATTAAGGATCAAGAAAAACTCTTGAACCCCAATGTGATATCAGAAAAGAAGACCATTCAGAAGACATAGAAGATGAAAGAGAAGGCTCATAGTTCAGCAGGAGTGAATCAGCAAGAAAGCTCAAAAGCTAAGGCTGATTCAGGGCTTAATCAAAAACAAAAATATGTGGCAGTTGAAGTCAGACTGCAAGCACCCGTCCCGAGATTGAAGGTGGATTTGGGAACAAAGCAGAATCAGAATATTCAGAGATCCCAAGAGTAAACTCATAGTACTGAAGTAACACGGAGGAATGCACCTTATATCAGGTGTTATTGTTGTGTAAAGATGGGACATTCATAGTATGTGTGTTCCATAGCCAAAAGATATCGAAGGGAAAAAGAACAGAGATGGCAGCCAAACAGAGAATGGTTTTCCAGAACATATTTCGAAGGACACTGTTTTTGGTGCGGAGGATTTGGGAATATGTCTAGGTACTGCACTTCGACCATTCATAGAAATGTTCCAAAGCAAAATCAAAACGTTAGCAAGAAGCAAATCGATAAACTGACAAGTGAGTTAAAAATGCAGAATAGATTTGCGGCTTTGCAAGATGAATCTGGTCCATCATACTCTGAGAAAGAACAGAAGCCTCAATCCATGCTGAGTATGAAAGAAAAATTATGGACCAAGAAGAAGAAAATTGAGAATTCCGTGGTGGAAGAGATTGCCCTTAAAGCATCAGATGGATCTAGTGTGTGGATCCTTGATAGTGGTTGCACATCTCACATGAAAGGTAATAAGAATCTTGTTACAGGCATAAAATATGACAAAGAAGGAGTTGTCAAATTTGGAAACGATGAAGGCCTGAAGATTATTGGCTCAGGGAAAGCCATGTTTGGGGGAAAATAAATGAGGCGTGCTGATGTCTTGGTAGTACAGGGTCTCAGTCATAACTTGCTTAGTGTCAGTCAACTATGTGACTCTGGGCACTCTATCCGATTTACCAAGAAGATGTGTATTGTTAAATGAAAATATGGAGCAGTTGTTCTACAGGGAAAAAGGACAAAAGGGAATCTCTACCTTGTAAGTGGAGAAGAAGATATGTTCCTCTTATCCAGAGAGGAAGAAAACCAGTTGTGGCATAAGCGACTTGGTCATCTATGCCAACCATCTATGGAAGATCTGGTAAAGTGTGATGCTGCTAGAGACCTTCCCAAACTATCACATGATCGCACTCATACGTGTTATGCTTTCCAACAAGGGAAGATCATTAGAAAGACATACAGGCCAAAGGAACATAAATCAACTAGAGTGCTTGAATTGGTGCATGCTGATGTATGAGGACCTATCTCACCACGAGCTATAAATGGGAAAAGGTACTATGTTCTTTTCATTGATGATTTTAGCATAATGGATTGGGTATTTTTTATTACCCATAAGACAGAGGTGTTCAGTTGCATAAAACAGTATAGGAGGGAATCAGAAAAGATGCTTGGGTAGAGAATTCAGAAGTTCCGTACTGATAACGGTACAAAATTCACAAATACTCAAGTTGAAAACTATCTCAAGAAACACGGGATAAGGCATCAAGTTTCATCAGTTATAACTCTCCAACAGAATGGAGTGGTTGAAAGGAGAAATCGGATCATCAAAAACATGGCCAGAACGATGCTTATTGATAAAGACCTACCAGAGAAATTTTGGAAGGAAGCAGTTTTAACATCGGTCTATGTTTGGAACAGGTCTTTATTGTGTCCGAAGCAAGGGAAGACTCCATATGAACTGTGGTACGGAAAGAATCCAACGTTGAAATACTTTCGAATCTTTGTAAGTAAGTGTTTCATTCTCAACAAAGAAAATCATAGGAAGTTTGAGGCATGAGGAGATGATGGGATATTCCTTGGCTACTTAGGTAAAAGTAAAGCATATAAATGCTTCAACAAAAGGCTGAAAAAATTGTTGAGAGCAATGATTTCACTATAGTAGAAAATGAACAGAATGCTCAACGACCTAGTGAACAGTTTTTGGATGAAAGTGATGATGAGGTAAGAGAAACAAGGGGAGTAGAAGTGGCAGAGGCTGACTCAGAAGAAGATTCTGATGATGAACAAGAAAGTGTCAAGTCTGTGTCTGCAAGGAAGCCAAAGAGTCGAGCTGAAATTGATAGGCAGAATATCATTGGTGATCAGACATATCCAGTTCAGACTCGAAGAATGAAATCATTACAGAAAACATCATTTTTGTCTCAGTTGGAGCCGAAATGTTTTTCCGATGCAGCTGAAGATGAAAACTGGGTTCAAGATATGAATGAAGAGCTTGATCAGATTGAGAAGAACCAAACATGGGAGATTGTTTCGAGGCCAGCAGACAAGAATTTCATCGGGACTAAATGAGTCTATCACAACAAGATGAATAAAGATGGAAATGTGATTCGAAACAAAGCATGACTAGTGTGCAAGGGATACTCCCAGATAGAGGGAATAGATGTAGATGAGACATTTGCACCGGTTGCAAGGCTGGAGACAATCAGATTATTTTTTGCCATAGTAGTGCAAATAAAGTTCAAAGTGTTCCAGATGGACGTCAAATCTTCATTTCTAAATGGGGTTCTGGAAGAAGAGGTGTGCATTGAGCAGCCAGATGGTTTTCTTATTCATGAGGATGAGAACAAATTTTTTAGGCTGAAGAAGGCGTTGTATGGGCTGAAACAAGCACCAAGGGCATGGTACTCAAGGTTTGATCAGTACTTGAAGAATCTTGGTTTCCAGCGTGGTGGAGTTGATTACAATCTCTATTTCAACAACAATAGTAATCAAAGGATGATGGTGCTGGTTTATATTGACGACATAATATTTGGCGGATCAGATGAAGCTCAGTGCAGATAGTTTTCTGAATTCATGAAAAATGAGTTTGAAATGTCAATGATTGGAGAGATAACATTTTTCCTTGGTTTACAGGTGACACAAGGAAGTAATGGAACTTTCATTTCTCAATCCAAATATTCCAATGAGGTTCTAAGAAGGTTTGGAATGGATAATTCCAAGGAGATGAAGACTTTGGTTTCTACCCGGATGAAATTATCAAAAGATGATGATGGCAAGGTAGTTAATATCACAGAATACAGGCAAATGATTGGAAGTTTGTTGTACTTGACTGCAACAAGGCATGATATTGTTTTAGCCACATGCTTGCAGTGAAAAGAATACTTCGGTATATCAAGGTCACAGTGGAATTTGACTTGAAATATAATGAGAAATCTCAGATAGAGTTAATGGGATATACTGATGCAGACTGGGCCGGTTCAACGGATGACAGGAAATCAACATCTGGAGGTGCATTCTATCTTGGCGGACTATGTATTGCTTGGTTAAGCAAGAAGCAGGATTGCATTTCATTAAGCACTGTAGAAGATGAGTATATTGCGGCCACTCAAGCATTCACACAGTTATTATGGACGAAGAAATAGCTTGATGATATGGGAGTTGAAGTGAAGTCTCTGATCGGAATCTAGTGTGATAACTCAAGTGCTATCAATCTTAGCAAAAATCCAGTTCATCACTCAAGGACAAAGCACATTGAGATCAAATATCATTTTATCAAGGAGAAAGTGGAGCAAGGGATTGTGAAGTATGAGTATGTGCCTACAGAGTTCCAGGTTGCAAATATTCTGACAAAGGCCTTACCCAAGGAAGCATTCAAAAGGCATTGACTAGATTTGAGAGTTCAGTCGATTCCCCACACTTAAAAGCGTGTGGATGTGAACCCCCCTCTCCCTAAGGTATGATGTGTTTTTCCCTAATGTGCTGACATGTGTTCTCTACTCTGTTACAGACTGCAAAGGAGTGACCTTTGGGTTCGTTGACAAAGGGGGGGGATAGTAAGTGTTCAAGGGGGAGACAGTGTGGAAATTTGATAAATCATGAATGATATGGGGAGAAGCTGACAGGTAGAGAAGCCAGATAGGGGGAGTTGAAACTAGTTGAACGTGATTAGCCAGAGCTTAGCTTGGAAAACACAGTAAATAGGGCTAAAAAGGTTTTAAAGCTGACAAGGGAGAAATGAGAAAGGGAGAGATTTGGAAATCTGACGATGCTAGAAGTGATAGATCAAAGGATAGATATCACGACAGTTGAGGATCATGATAAAAGCAGAAGAGTGGTGTTGGAGAGTGGTAAGAATATTTCCAAACCAAACATTGGTCTTCCAAAAAGTCCTTCAAAAATTGGTATCAGTTTAGTACAAATTGGTATCAGTTTGGTGTCAATAGTGGGAGTCAGAGATGAAGTGATTCATTGATGAAATTTTCATTTACTCTTGTTTCTCACGCCGAGCATTTCTCATGTGGGCTTAGGGTATGTGTTGAGTAAATCCTTGATCGCTGTCAGAATCGCAAAAGGCGAATGGTGGCTGAAGAATTAATGATGCATATTTTTATGGAAGAGTTGTCAACAAACCCAAAGGGGGAGATTGTTGGAAAAAAATCCCTCAAGGCATCATTGAAGTTTTTTTGAGGTGATTGTGTTTGTTGACAAAGTGGACATCTGAGTAGTGATTGTTGAAAAAGAAAAACAATGACATAAAAATTTGTTGACAAAGAGGATTTCATGATGGAATGTCGAGTTCAAGAGCTGAGGTCAATAATCCATGTTTGATTCAAGAACGTCGATAAAAGGAATGGATGATCTGGAGGCTGTACAAAAGAACAGATACAAGGTGGCACCGTTTTCCAGTATTTTCCAAATTTTTGGGCCTGAAAATCGACAAATAAAGAAAAGTGGTTTTTGGAAAAGGGGCTTGTATGCCGTGTACATAAAGTCTTGGAAACTTTCAAGCCATATGTTTTTCAAGATCAGATCATCAAAATATGGAAAAGGGATAAGGTTCACACAAGTTTTGTTGAGGTCGCGCAGGTGACTTGCGTGCTGAGAAAGATACTTGCACATCGATGCCTTGGAAGCTTGAGAACTTGCGCGCCTTTGGTTTTCCATGATCTGAAGATCAAAATATGGCAAAGGAAAGAGGTTCGAGAAAGTTTGGAAGTGGGTCGCGCAAGTGACTTCCAGGGGCAGAGAGCTGCGCGCTGAGAGTTGCGCGCCGAAGGGAGACTTGTGTGCTATCGCGCAGGGTGGTAAATTTGCCTATAAATACTGGACCACCCCTCTTCATTCTTCACTGAAGTTCAACACTTTGAGAAATCAGAGCTCCTGTCACGTAGGTGTGGTGGTCGCGCAAGTGGTGTGTGGGTCGCGCAAGTGAAGTTGCGCGCCAGTGTGAGAAGTTGCACGCCGGTTGGCAGTTGCGTACCAATATTGGTTTGGGCGTAAAAGGAAGAGAGTCGCACAAGTTTGGAGTTGGGTAAGCTTGTGTCGCGTAAGTGACTGAGGTGGACTTGTGCGCCTGTTGTGACTTGCGCGCCGATACTTGCGCGCCGAGTTAGACTTGCGCACCAAGTAAGGTTTGGTTCCGACAGTGATTTTCGGGCTATGTGGAAGCTAGAAGTTTGCCCAATACCTTCGGTGCAAAGATAAATTCATCTACGGGTGAAATCTGGGCTTCAACAGAGCATCTACACACAGAGGAAGATGCATTCCTTCATGCAAATGAAGAGACCTACAGGTTTATAAACTCGGAGTGGATCTTTTCCGGATCAATGAGCAAAGGAAGAGGAAGAAGGTGATCCTCTCCACCGGTAGTGAACCCGAGAGAGAGAAACAAGGAGTGACCCTTGGGAAATTAGTGAGATGACCCTAAACCTTGTAAAGGCAGTGAGCCTGGGACAGAGTGACTATGCCCGAACCTTTTAATCCACAGCTATTGAAGTTTAGTGTACTTTGGTACGACCGACAACTTGTCGGCGTATGCTCCTTGGACGTAGCCCTTTGCGGTGAACCAAGTAAAATTATTGTGTTATGTGCATGCTTTACTTTCTATTTACTTTGCGCAGTAGGAAAGAGATAGAAGAGTGTTTTGCTTAACAGTGAAACAAGATTAGAACGGGCATTAATTTTAAATTAGTCATACCCTGATTCACCCCCCCCCCCTCTCAGGGTATTCAGCCTTGTAGACCTAACATAATTCATATATCTTCTTAAGAAACCCCACTTCAATGGAAGTGATTATGCATATTGGAAGGATCATATGGAGGTATTTCTAAATAATAATATTATTTAATATTGGATTGTTATGATTAAACCTTATAAACCAGTTAAAGTAGATTTGGATACATTAACTAGAAATGATGCTGGTAAGTATGTGATAAATTATAAAATCATATATTTACTTTATCATTCTTTTAGTAGAAATTTCATCTTAAAAACTACTCATGAAATTTGGAGGAATTTAAAATTCACTCATCATGGTACTGCTGTGTTAGAGAGAAAAAAATTATGAATACATCATATAGAATTTTAGGAATTCAGAATGCATGACCATGAGATCATCAATGAGATTTAAAACCAATTTACCAAAATCATAAACGACATGGTTGGAGATACTATGAAGAATGAAGTACTTATTGATAGAATAATTAGATCATTACCCAATAAGTAACATTCAAAAAAGGTTGTAATCAAAGAAAACATAGATTTAACTCAATATACTATTGATGAATTGATTGGATATCTTCTTTAATATAAGCTATAATTGAAGAAAAATTAGAGTGATGTTTTTAGAAAAAAGAAATTTATAGCATTTAAATCTAATACTACTATTTATACTAACCCTTATAACACTAAATCTTAAAAAATGAAGAAGGTCAAGTTACAAATATAAGAAAAGTAATTTATAAAATAATTAAAGGAAAAGTTGGTTTCAAGAGATGATCCAAAAAGGACTACTAGAAATATGAAAGAAAGAAAAATAAAATGTGTAGGGCTGCACAATGTATACACTAACTATATATCATGTAATTTATCATTCTGTATTCAATATACGGGGTGTGATAAATGCATTCCATGTAATTTGACCACAAAATTTCCAAAATTTCCATGGGGAAAACCCATGTGGGGTTACATGATGTGTATACCAGCTACACACCATGTAATCTGTCATTCCATGTTCCATATGACCAATCAATACATGGTGTGTAATGATTCCACATACTGTCATCTCACATGATGAGTAGAGATTTACATGAATGTTTCCTGGTGAAATGAACATGGGTACACAATGTGTGAATTATACGTTACACACTATGTATATGTTTTATCTGACCATAATCTATGGAAAATCCCAATGGTGTCTCTAATTTTTATTTATCTGTCCATGGACTATTCTTTTTCATATAAAGGTGAATAAAAAAATTATATAGGATTTTTAATTCTAGAAGGAATTAAAATATAAATGAAAACTAACATCAAATTTATAAATAGATCAAGGATCAATTAATAATTATGAATTAATATGTTTCCACTCTAATGCCACATGAAGGTTTTGGGTCACAGCAAAAGTGGTCGGGCTTATCCTCAATAAGGTTTTTCACCGGTTTCCTCAGATAAATCCTCATAACTAGAGAAATAGTAACCTTGGAATCCTTAAAGATAATATATTCACATATAATTTATAATTAATTTATGTAAATAAGAATTACCATACATTCAGGTTCATTTTTCATGGTTGAATTGATTGATATATTTTAATCATACCATTATTGAATTGAAGGATCGAAGTGTATAATCCCTTTTGTGGTATCCAAACGTGCTTTATAAACCATGTAATGTCATCATAGAATCATTAGTATAAACAAAAAATTTAACAACATTTTTTCCTTTCAACGTTGGTTAAAAAGTGACATTAATATAGATGATGTAAAAAGTTGGACGTTCAGCATCAGTTTGTAAAATCGACATTGAAAATAATTAAAAAATATAACATAATAAAGGATTTTGGAAATATTTTTTATGAAACCAAAGTTCAAAAAATTAATACTTAGCTTTCCAAACCATTTTTATTGAAAATCAACATCGAAAGTTATTTGGACATCAGTTTTATAAAAAATCAATGTCGAAATCCCTACTATGAAGGATTTTAAAGTTAGTTTTTTCTAAAATTGATAAAAAAAAGTAAATATTTTTTTTAAATATTGTAAAATACATAACTCCATACTTGTAAACACAAATTTCACTACCAAATAATATCAACAAACAAAACAGATATCATAATAATAAGAATCAAAAATCTTTTAAAACTTTCAAAACATTTTTTATAAATATACATCAAAATGAAACTACATCTACAAATTAGTCTAACTTAAAAAATAGTATGCAAATAAAATTTTAAGGTGTTTAAAGTTTTTTGAAATATATGGTGAAACATTATAAAAAACCTAAAACATAATTTGTTATGAATGTAAAAATACAACACATTTTTATAAATTTTAAGTGTTATAATGAAACTAACCTTTTCAAAATATATTTTTGTTCTGGTCATTATTATCTCATAAGTGAAAAGTAAAACATAATACATGCATTAAAAATTACCTAATTGATGATGGAAATGTATTTATTCAATAATATTTTTAAAATAGAAACACTAAATAGGTAAGAAAAAATAATTATTCACCAATATAAAATATATCTACACACATTCTATTTTTTTTTGTTTCTACAATTGAAAAGTAAGCCCTATTAAACTCAATCCATGAAACATTATATTTTAAAATATTAATTATCAAAACTCATAGAAAAGGAAAATATTAAAATCAAAGAACCAAAATAATAGAATAACAATTACTTATTTTACAACTTTCTAAATCTTCTCTGAACACAACCTAATAAAGAGAACAATCAATATGATTCATATTTATTTTGTGAAAAATATATATAACATCCAATGTCCACTAAAATATAAAAATTTCAAAATTAATAATAGTTTAATTAATAGTGGTTCATAATTATATATATTTTTTAATAGTCAAGGATTTTAAAAAAATAACATGTAACGTGTGTGTTTTCCAATCCTTCAAATATATATATTCAATTATAGAATCTTCATTCAAGTATTACACAACATATGAAATGTATTTTGGATCAATAATATAATATAAGTTCAATTTTATTGTATGAAAAGACCATGTATATACTTGATTAGAAAATTAATAAATTAATTCAATATAAAATATATTTTTTTAAAAAAATTAAATTCATAATTAAAATTTATTTACATAGAAAACAACTGTTACACGGGTATAGTGAGATCCACAGCCTTTATAATATCCATGGTGTTAGTTTTAAATATATTTAATGTATAATATCTTTCATATATATCTTCAATCATAAAAAAAATTATAACAATTATCTAATATAGAAACAACCTGTGTAAAATTTTTTGCCCCATCAACATACTGAGGAGTATCATAAGGTGATTGTTCCTGAAATATTATTTTATTTTTCATTAATTTATTTGAATTAAAATATTCCTATTTAATTTAAGTGTAAGAAAAAATTATAATTAATTCTGAATTTATTTATAGATAAATAATAAAAAATAACACATACCTCATATGTTAGGTAATGACAATTTTTTTTGGCCATAGTAAAAAACGACAAATACTTTGTCTAACTGTGGACACCTCAACAGTAGGAATCGATATTGGAGTTTTTGGTTCAATAATATCATTTATTTCTAATCTTAAATAACCTGACTATATAAGATAGTGATATAAATAATTCCATAGAAAATATATAATTCTATATGCTACCATATTCATATAGGGATCCCCTACTTGCAACTCACAATACATGGTTGGGTCTGAATGAGGAGGTGGAGGATTTGGTTAGGTAGATAGTGACTATATAATATCTTATATAATAAAATCCAATGTAGAATATTTAATTCTATAATATATAGACTCATTCAAACATTGTAGATCAACCTTTAAGGAATCTATTTCTCCCTTGTATTCTACCCCCATTAGCTCTGCACTATACGTGTGACCAAAATCATTTCTAAAAATAATACCCTATTTATACCCTATGACATGGATCATGTGTTCTAGATTTCCTAAAGCAGTTGTAAGAATATCCATCCTTCCCTCAGGTATAAATTTCTCCTATGTTTTTTTTCTCCTAAAGTTCTTCCTAAAATAATATTTTCAAATGTTATATTATTGATATAAATTTTAAAAATAGTAATATTGAAGAAAATTAATAATTAATTACTTATATCCTATCAGCTACTTATTTTTTTGAATCAGTAATATAATCCCCCTTTTTTCATTCTCTCCCGTTTTTCATTTTTCATGATGAGGGTAGGAGATGGAGGGTTGTATGGTACATATTAGAACTACTACTTCACTTGGTTCTTAATTCATTAACTATTTTGGTAATCATTTTATTCTCTAATAAATGATAAACTTTATGTCAAAATGTATAAGGGAATAAATTCTAGGAATATATCATTTATTAAGTTTTCATGGAGGTCTGTTAGATAATAAAAAATAAATAATTTATCAATTAATTAAAATTAATTTAACAAATAAATTTTACAAATAGTAAAAACATACCATAAAGGCTCCCACATATTGGAGACAAACTTCTATAATGTCTCTATATATAAAATCATATACTTAAAGCATGAATATTTATTCAATTTAATCCAAAAAAATAAAAATAAATCATCTTTTACTTGAAATATCTCAATCTAGTTTCCACAAAGTATATACATTTTTTCTTAATTAATTTCATCTATTGAAATGTAAATTTCATCTATAATTGAATAAATTAAATATTAGTCATATTAAATGTATAATATTTAAACCATTGGAAAACTAAATAAATAAGTTTATAAATTTTACCATAATGAACTCCCATAATATATCTTTCACTGATTGGTTGATGCTCCTCCAATCAGGGAATAAAATACTTTTCTTACAATGACTTTGCATAGCTAGTTAAGTCCTAAACTATGTGGCATGTGGGCCAATTAGGTGGTCATTATCATTAAAATTAATTATCAACCTCTTCTCTCTATATGTAAGTAAAATTTTTGGTAAATGTGAAATACCATGAATACCATCTTTAGGTACCATATTCTCTCGAGAATAAGAAGAGATGCACATAATTTTATGAAATATATTTTTAATTTCATTAAAAATTTAATTACTACAGATATATTTATATGAAGAAATGTATATACGTCAGTTCTCCAGCCATTATATCTATCATTTATAAATATTTATTCTAATTAAATTATATTTTGTGTTCTTGAATTTGATTAAAATTAAATATTTGTAATAAATAAAAAATTTATTGTTCATAATAGAAACCAAAAAATTTAATGTTATACTTTTCAACCAAAAAAATGTGTGACTAAAACTAATGAATATAACAAGTAACAAAAAAAATTATAAAAATGATTATCATCTAAAAATGTGTAATTTTTTCTATATATATTTGTTTAGAAATAAATAAATTTTATAAGTAAAAAATGAGATTGATCATAATAGAAATAAAATTATAAATATTTTGTTAAATAAAAGAGTATACCAGAAAACAAAGAGTATAAATAAAATTGTCACAAAAAATGATGAAGGAAAAACTTTTCAACCAAAAAATGGATATTTGAATCTAATTAAATTAAAAAATGTTACAAAAAAGGAAGGAATAATGAACATATATATATATATATATATTTAAATATCAATGTTCAAAAATGAATTTTTTAACTATTTCAGTTTCACAAAAAAATGATTCTTAACTGATTAATTAGGATAGTAATGGAGTGTTTTCCCATATCCCTTCTATATGGCCATTTCATATTACATGGATTGTTTCCACATCACAATCATTATTATCCTCAGGTTATCATGTAATAGATAAATAAATTTCTCAAAAGCTTTCATCATCATCAATATTCTCATCACCCAAATGAATTTTTACCATTTGAAAAAATGAACCAATGATCATTTATTAAGTAGAAAACATAAAATATTTTTTTATGCATCACCATGATAAATGATTCCCCATTGAAACTAAATATTTTCAAACCAACAAGTGTAAATCTATACTTATCATGTTTTACACCACCGTTACTATCATCTTAGTTATACTTAAATATTGGTTCCCAAAATTTAGTATAATCGATCTCCTATAGATCCTAAATAACTAAAAAGTATGAATTTTATGTAGAAATTGGGTTTTTATCTTTGGAACTTGAAAATTGTAGTGTTTCAGTGATGACTAATACTCTACTATTTTGAACAGTACTCTTGTCATCCTAGTTTTTTGTGTAAAATGTGTAATCGTTAATATAAATACCAAACTATGTGATCACATTAACACTTTGTCCCCCGACTAACTATTTCAATGTTTTTGATGTAGTTAAATTAATGTTGAATATCTCTTTAAACTATGAAAAAAATGTGTTTTTATGTTAATTTATCAACCAAATTTAATTTTTTCTCAAATATTGTACCTTCAATCAAATAATATCTGACGATATATATGGTTGAACCTCACCTATGTTATTCAAAATATACAAATTTTCATGGATCACTTCATCACATATTATTAACTTTATCTTTAAGCCACATATCCCTTTACATTCACTATCTACTGTAAAATATTGATATATAGGGAGACCAATGTGCTCCACTTCAAACAAGTAATCAATGATGAACTCAACCAACTTTTTTTATATATATTTTTGAACAATATAGGCCTCTGTTATATGTAGATTCTTAATATATTCCTTCAAATTTTCATATGTATATTTCAAAAGGATACATCCAATGTAAATAAATTGGCTCATATATTCTTATCTCTCACACTAAATGATTCAAAAGTGAATCATTATATTACAAAATGATGATGGAAAATATATTTCTAATTAAAAAATTTAGAGTACACCTTTGTTATACATCACATATTATAAATATAGATATAAAACTTTTCTTAAATGGAATTGAAAAAGTGATACAACCAAATGATAAAACTTTTGATAGGTATTAATAATATGCCACATAGTTTAACCAGTATCAATAGTTACATCAACGCTTGAAAATTATGAGATTTCATACATATTAACTTTAAATCCTTAAAGAAGACAAATTTTTTCACATTTTATGAAAATCAACTAGGTACTTTAATACTATACGAACATTGACAAAAATTTATATTCTCACACTTTCTTAATGTATGAAAATTTTGAGGCACATATGTTTTATTTCATTTCATTATGGGAGCTAACTCTGAACGTATTCTCATGGTTATTAATTACAGTTTTGTATGTGATCCACATTTTTTGTTTACTTTTACTTTTAATGATGTCCCAATCAGACAGTAAATTTTTTTTATTAATATGAATAACATCAGTGTTATGTTTTACCTCTAAAAAAATCTAATAAGGTAGCTAAAATAAAATGAATTGTTTGTTCAATGTATTTTTTTGATGAACATAACTTCCTTTAATTAAAAATGTGACGTCAATGTTTTCTACCTTTTCATAATATTTTTAAACTGATAAATTTTGTGGGGAAAATTATACTCTTGTAATCCATTAAATGAAAATTTTAATTTTGATAAGGATGATCAATTTGAAAAATCATTGATGTCCCATATACACTATTTTTCTTCCATTCTATAATTGTTGATATAAAGTCCCCTCTTCCCAAATTGGAAAATATTTATGTCCTTTAACACTGTATCCAGATAAGTTTATATATATAGGAATGTAGTTTATAGTGAACATTATCATAGCACATAAAAGAAAATAGTCTTTCTTGTATGCATCAAATACTTTAACGCCCATCTCCCAAAGAAATTTCAAATCATCAATCAATAGTGATAGATCAACATAAATATCATTTCCATTTTGTTTTTGGTATATAAATCATAAAAATAATAATATCATAATTATTATTGATACATATATATATGGAAAAAAAATTTAAACAACCAACATAACAGGCCACAAACTATGTTGGATACTAAGGATCTGATAAGGATTCATTCCATTTGTGAAAAGTCCCATTTTTAGATTTCTAACTCCATTAAAAAAGCATAAATTTTGTGATAAAATATTTTCCATTATGGTGAATAATTATTTTGATGTACGTTTCCATCAAAGATATTATAAAAACCCAAGATTTTAGAATAATAACATTATTTTCGATAGCGTATACGACATGCAACACCAATCTTAAACAACTTGTGAAATATATTATTTAAAGATGACCATTATAACCTAGACATTAAATTTTTGGATAAGAATTTGAATAACTAAATTATGAAATTATATGACTTACACATGTATAAAATAAATTCATTGGTTTTCAATTTACTGGTAATGAAAATAAAAAAAACATTTGAAAGTAAAAGAAATGTTTTTTTGAAAAACTATTATTATACATGCAATATGTTTTTTTTATCTTAATAAATTAAATTAACCACTATTAGTGAATTTTATTAATGAAATTGATATATTATATATTCATTAAAAAAATTATCATTCATCTGATATTTTTTCTAAGCATGGGATAATAATAAATCCAATTTTATGCATAAAAACTATATTTTTTTAAAATAAATAGTTTCAGCATGTTTTATGCACTTATTTTAAAATTAAATTTTAACACTTTTATAAAATGTATTTGAAAAAAATAACTTCATTTTGGAAATAATCATATCAAAATTATATTATGGTTATATATTTAAGTTTTTTGAAAAGGTTGATTTTACAATAAATAATGAAAAATACTGATTCTTCAAATACTATTATTTATTTTCATTAAATTAATTAATTTTAAAGTACCATTATGATTTGAATTTGATTTAAAAATAAAATTACTATTATTTAGTGATAATTAATATAATTAATTTAATTTTAATCATATTTATACTTGATTTTGGTATAAGTTTATTTTTAGGCTTAAAAGCACATTTTTCTTAAAACTGTTTTTTATTGGATAATGTTTATCCATTTTAATTAAATAAAATAACCCATAGTGAGAAATTATTTAAATAAAATTTATAAATTATATATCTAAATAAATTAATTTAAATAAATTTAATTATGATTACTATTCATATAGTTAATGTAAGATCATATTTTTCTTGAAAAATGTATTTCTTGAAAACCTATTTCAACACATTTTGTGGGTTTATTTTTAAATAAAATTATACCAATTCTTTGAATTTAATTTAATGATTTGGATTAAATATTTTAAATCATAATAATTAATATTATATAATAATTTCAACTTAATTTTTGTTCATAATGAATATTAAAGACACTAAAATTTATTTACCATGATTAAGGTTAAAATGAGGTTTTGCACGTTACATGAGCTTGTGTTAAAATTAATTTTCTACAGGCATGGAATTTTTATTTGATAATTTTGATTTCATATTAATAATTATTGGATCCAAATTATTTAATAATGATCTTTATATTTTAGGTTTAAAGGACAAATTACTGAGGTTAAAAAACTAATTACTCTGGTGAAAACTAAAATGGTAAAAGTAAGTAAAGTTAGAGGATAAGAAAATAACATGTTTATTTTTTGATTTTTAGGTTTTTATTGAAATTAAATTCTTTAAAATACTTTATTTATCAATATTTTAAGCAATTTGGGTGATGGTGACTTCCCATTATTGAATAGTTTTGGATAATACAAAAATTTCACTCCTCCTCAATTATAAATAGGCACCCCATCCCCTCGCTTATTCACACCTATAAAGGAATTTTTATTGAAAAAAATATACAAAAATATCTACCCAACATCCTTAGACACTTTATATATCTTTTTTTATTGCAAAAATACCAACCCTAGGGTTATTAATAAGAGATTCAAAGGAGATTATTCTATGTGAAGGTAATTGTATTCACTAAGATCTTTCATTTTTTACTTCTTTTTTTATCACCATCAATTATGTATCAAAAATTTCAATATAATAACAAAATTATATCCTATATAATAATATGTTATGTTTATGTAAAAATATTTATCCATATTTTTCTCAATCAAATGGGAAACAAATCCATCACTCGTGTGTACGATGGACAATCGCCTTACGGACTGATGTAATTTATTTTCCATCACCAAATCACATGGATAGTCATAATGATAGAAATAATGAATATAAGTTATAAATATGAATTGATATTAATTATTAAAAACTAATATAGCATACCCTTCCTTACCCTTTTACCCATTAATAGAATGATATCATCGTTCGTGCATACGTATGATCTACCATCTCCACGAAGTGATGTGATTCATTTTTTGTGTCCAACTTTAAATAATAGTTCTAAAAACATATCAAATGAATAAATATTATATTTATAAAATTAAAATAATTTTGGTGATGATGGATCAATATCCTATTTATAAGAACCATAACTTCTTTGACAAAACATGCATTAGAAAACGAAGCAGTTAACACCCGAAACAATGGTAATAATGAAATATTATTGAAAAATGGGTGATAAGATGTTATAATAAAACCCTATATGATATTATAAATATAAATAGTATTATTTTATAAATTTATAAAATATTAAAACCCATTATACATGTGGTTAAATCAAATTCATCTAAATGGAAATGTGAGGTAAGGGACTTCGTCTCGATTTTCCTTCATTGGGGCATATTTTATTGTTATGAAGATAATTAATTTTTTATGGTGTATACAATTCCCATTTTACATGTAACATCATGAATCCTTCAAATTTTACGATACTTTCAGTTCCAATTTTAATTATTTCATCCAATTATATTTGACATGAAAGTTACCAAGTGGTAAGGAATTTCATAACTCAATATCTTTCCATTGGGTTATATTACTTATTCATTGTATTTGATATTATAAGATTATGTGTGTAATGAATTTTTATTATTTTATGTTTTATTTAAAATATTATTACTTTTATTTTCATTTGATACACATAATCAATTCAATGATTAATCCTCACTTCAACGGTATGATCTTTGTTAGATATTTCATCTCAATTTCCACTCTATTGAGATACATTTGGTATTATACACCAATTAATTTTATGAGGTGTATCTAATATCATTATGATATGTTATATCATGATTATATATATATATATTCATGTTATTTAATATTTCATTTTAAGATATTCCTTTCATGGGGCTTATGATTCAAAAGTTACCAAAATAGTAAGGTTTTATGCTTCAATATCATTTTAATTGGGATTGTTTGTGATTGAATTCCCATTAAAGGAAATTATTTGATAATTTTTTTATTAAAACCCCTTAATTTTATTCTCCTATGTTAATTATTTTAATTTTAATTTAATATTACCATTTTTACCTATTTGTTTCTTAAAATTATTTAGAATTTTTTTTAATAAAATCCGACCTTATTTCTCTCATTAGTCGAAAATCCTTTTTCTTCCATATCCATGTTTTATAAAAATTATTTCAATAATGTTTTTAATATTATTTAATTATTTACTAAATACATATTTACCCATGTTTTAATTTTACAAAATTATTTAAAAGTAACATTCATTTCATTTATTGAACAAGGCACCTAATAACTTTTCTTTCAAATATTTAAAAGTAATATTTGTTTTAATGTACTCAGTATGAATGAAAATTTCCCACAATAATGATCAATCATTGATTTTAAAATTCCTTCACAGGTATCCATTATTCCTTTAAAATAGTTTTTTCCCTAATAATATATAAAATTTTTAGTTTTTATAAGTGATTTTCAAAGTTAAAAGGATATTTTCCTCAATAATTTTTTAATGATGATTTTAGGGTATTTCTATTAATAAATGATAAAAAACCTTTATTTTACTTATAATACACTATGTGAATTTTGTAATAGTACCATAATTATTCTTAATCTAGATATTTTATGATAATTTTGATGAGATAAAGTATTTAAATTCATTTTCTTGATTAATTTTGTAGTCATTAACTTTATCTTGAAACATTAAATTTATTTTAATCATTAGAAATTAAATTTCCATTAAATATCCATATTCTTTATCATGGATATGTTTATTTCTTAAAATTTATATCATTTTTATATACAGTGTTTTACTTTGAAAGTTATTTAATTGATTTGGGGGAAATATTGATAAATTATTCTTCTTTACTCAATATATATATTTTTTGATACAACATATTGATTCATGAATTAAATTGATCATTAGGTATATGAGTAATGATTTAGACATGTAGTGATAGGTGGGGAAAAAAATTATATAGCTCATTGATAAATTTATTGTCTCATGAGGTGAATTAGTAATCTTTTATTAAATGGGTTTTTGGTGTATACTTACCCATCAATTAAATTGTCTTGGTGCAAGGTCTTGAAAGTATAAATATCATGATGCCTTAGATCATGACATATAATACCAAGCATTCCCCTCATTGAGAATTAAATTATTATTATCCATGATGTTACTACATTGATATTATCTATGGATCATGTGGTTATTTATATGGAATTATTTGATCATCATTTATTCCTTCCATATTATTCCTTATACTAAACTTATTGATTAAATGACATGTGTTTTATGTTATTTACCTTTCCATATTGATTATAAATCATTTATTCATGATAGATTCCACTGTACATAACCCTTACCAAGCATTTGAGCTCACCCTTATTTTGTTCCCTTTTCCCTGAGGATATGAAGAAATAATATTTTAATGAGTTCAAGGATTTAGAATTTTTTTACTTTCACTATATTATATTTTATTATTTAAAATATAATATGAGACTAAAGTATGTATCTAGTTTACCAAGAGTACAAAACTATTCATCCCTTTAGTATTTGGTCACTTATATCTAGCCCCAATGTAATAAAGTAACCACTAACTCTAGGCTACTAGGGTCAGGGTCTTAGTTGGTATCATCAAAAGTTTAGTAGAAACCTTGGGAACTATATTTAGTAAAACATAGATCAAGGAACATAAACTTATGACATAATTTTTAGATAAGTATAGAATAACATCCTAAAGTTTTTTAAGGAAGATATTATGTGTTTTTTTCAAGCAATTATATCCATGTCTGGATACTACAATTGGATGTGGTTTTGGAACAATTATACCTCGGGGTAATAACTCCAAAAATTGTGCATTGGGATTTTAAATGATCCTCACCTGGTGTATGAAAACATGCCTTACTATACACTTTTTTTGACACTCTTGAGGATATATTCTTATTATTTTTCATATTTTTTTTACAAACCATCATGAAGGATTTGAATAGAAGATGAAAATGAGTGACCTAGGTTAAACCTAATGTGTCTTCAATTGAAAGTAATATTTCAATATTTAGATATTATATAATTAATTATATGTTTTCCACTATGATTATTGTTGCTCACACTATTCATTTTTGTTTTAGTCAATGGTTAGAAGCTATAGGAATCGTGTTAACATTGAATATGATGGAAAATGTGGTGATTATAGGCAACCAAATGGAATTATGATTGGAGTGAAATATATCATCATTATTCCAAATTAGTTATCTCAATATATGATTAAAAATATATACCTTAACCAACTCTTGGACTCACCAATAGTTATCAAGTAGTGGAGGCCATGGAAGAAATAAGTGGAGACCATGGAGGAAAGATATCATCATTATTCCAAATCAGTATCAAGTGATGGAGACCATGGAGGAAAGGCTTGACTTCATTCATGTCAAAAAATGGGAAATAGACACCCAGGATAATGTCTTAAAAGAATAGAAAAATGTTTTATGTGTGGAAAATAAGGGCATATAGCAAAAAACTACCGAGGAAAAGTGAGGAGTTCAATGGAGAGAAATAAATTTCATCCTAGAGATCCATGTATAGTTCACTATCTTAAATGTGGGGAACCTAAGAATTATCTGAGTTAAATCCTTCTTTTAAAGATTTACTATTAGACCAAGTAATAACCTATATTGAAGTAAATGGATTTAATTATTTATGTGTTGGAATTAATGAATTATATTTTAGAATTATTTTTATCAATGGTATTTTGGTTACAAGAATCATTAACATCTAAGGATTATATTAATTTGTGGAATTATATTTGTATTCATATGAGGTTAACTAAATAATTATGGGTCTATGGGTTTAAGATTGATCATAATTTAATAATATTACACCCCCCCCCCATTTTGAGGTTTTAAGTGATTGGATTTTAATGTTATTAATGACATTTTGGAAGATGTTTTATTGGGTAGAGATATATATAACTTTTAGGTTTAATGTAAAGGATTATTTGGGATGAATGCTATTATGTTTTTGAAGATATAATTTTAAGGGTATGATATAACCTTTGAGGTTAAAACAATATTTAAAGTTGAGTTTATTTAGGTTATTTGAGATATAGGGTTATTTATTTAAGGAATTATTAATGTTAAACACTTGGTTTTATTGTTGAATTTTAGATATTAATATATTCATATTCATTTTGGGTATTATCTTACATTTTGATTATCATTTTTGGTTTTAATAAAGATAATAGGAATAAATTTTAATTTTTTTGTGGATTATGGGATCTGTTAAAATTAATTTTTATTGCTTCAGGTATAAAAAATATTTATATAGATATTCATTTATTAGAGTAATAAATGAAGTGAAAATTGATCGAATAACAACAAAAGGATGAAATTGTGCTTATAAAAGAAAAGGATAAAAATTGAGTATATTTTTTATTGTCCTATATATTGATAGTAAAATAATCCCTCAAATCTATGAAAAAGAACTTGAAACAAAAAAAAATATCTGATTACCTTTATATCTAATGAATAAATGGTTTTTTAACTCATTGCAGATTTATATTTTTTGTGATCATTAACTTTATCTTGATAATTCACTTTTTTATGATCAATGGTCTCTATTACTCTCTATAATTATTTATAATTTTATTCAATGTCCTTATTTTCAATTCCCACCAAATTTCTTCTACTTGGAATCCTAGCTATGTGTTATTCTAGATGACGTTCATATTTCCCTTTCCCTCTTTCAAGAGGATGTTTTGTTAACCCTTTTTATGATGTGGGTTTTTCACAAATAAACTTTAAAATATCAAACCCTTGATTTCCGTCAGTAAGTTAAAATTTTGAGGATGAAATTTAATAAAGGTTTGGATAATTTTGTAACCAAATATTTTTAAAAAATAACATTATATTCAATCTTGTATATGTCACACAACACCCAGCTTAAATAACCCCTAAAATATATTATTTAAAGATAACTATTATAACCTAACAATTAAATTAGAATATATGAAAAGGAATAAATAAATTATGAAAAGTATATGAATTAAGAATTCATAAAATAAATTAACTAGTTATTAATTGATTAGTAATTAAAATAAAAATCATTTTAAAGTAAAATAAATGTTTTTTGAAAAAATAGTTTTTATACGCGTATTGTGTTTTTTATCTTAATAAATTAAATTAATCACTATTAGTGAATTATTTTAATGAATTTTATATTTTATATAAATAATAATTTGTTTTATCATTTATCTAATATTTTTTCTAATCACAGGATAATAATAAATCAAATTTTATGCTTAAAAACTTTATTTTTCTAAAAAATGGTTTCTTCGTGTTTTGCGCACTTATTGTTTTTACCAATTTTAGTAAATTTATTTAAATAAATGTAATTTATTTTTTAAATCAACATATAAAAATTATCTTATGGTGAAAATTTTATATTTTTCTAAAAAGGTTGATTTTTTAGTGAATAGTGAAAAATACTGATTTTTTAATTATTATTATCTTTATTCATTAAATTAAGTAATTTTAAAGCCTCATTGTGATTTAAATTTGATTTAAAATTTATATAAGTATTATTTAGTAATATTTAAAATAATTAATTTCATTTTAATCATCTTTATACCCTATTTTGGTATAAGTATATTTTTAGTCTTAAAACACATTTTTCTGAAAAATGTTTTTAAGAGCATAATATTTCTCCATTTTAATTAATTAAAATAACCCATAATTAAGAATGATTTAAATGAAATTTATAGGTTATATATAGAAATATATCAATTTTAATTTATCTAATTATTATTACTAGTCATATAGTTAATGTAAGAACATCTTATTCTTGAAAAATACATTTCTTAAAAAACCATTTTCAACTCGTTTTGCGGGTTTATTTTAAAATTAAATTATACCAATTATGTGAATTGAATTTCATGAAATATATTAAACATTTGGAATCAGAATAATTAATATTATATAATAATTTTAACTTAATTTTTTTTCATAATGATTATTAAAGACAATAATTTTTTTACCATGATTAAGGTTAAAACGGGGTTTTGTGCATTGCATGCGCTTGTGTTGACATTAATTTTCCATGAACGTGTAATTTTTATTTGATATATTTGATTCCATATTAAGAATTTTTTTAAGAAAATTATATAATAAGGCTCTTTTTATTTTATGATTAAAGGATAAATTACCTAGGTTAAAAAACTAATTACCGTGGTGAAAACTAAAATGGTAAAATTAAACTTAGATAATAAGAAAATAAAAAGTTTAAAACATGTTTACTTTTTATGGTGGATGTGTGGATAGACCTTATATTCCATACACTCCATTTTTTATCAATTTTAGAGGCACTTGGGGTGAGGGTGACTTCCCGTTATTGAATAGATTTGGGAATTTACAAAAATGTCACTCCTCGATTATAATAGGGAACCACCTACCCTCACTCATTCACACCACTCAATCCATTTGGATCAACAAAAAATTGCCTAAATCTATCCAAAAAATCCTTAGACACATTATATATCTTCTGTTATTTCCCCAAGACCAAACCTAGTGTTCTTAATAAGAGATACAAAGGAGGTTCTTCTAAGCCAAAGTAATTTTCATCACTAAGATCTTTATTTCTTAATCCTTATTTTATCACCTTAAATTATATATTAAAAAATGAAATATAATAATAAAATTATCTAACATATAATTATATGTTATTATATTTATTTCATAATATTTATCCATCTCCTTCTCTATCAAATGGAAAACAACGTCTTGACTCGTGTGTACAGCAAACTGGTAACCTCTTGAACTGATGAAATTTATTTTCCATCACCGAATCACATATATAATAATAATTATAGAAATAATTAATATATATGATAAATATTATATGATATTAATTTTAAAAAATTATTATATCATCATATTCCCTATCATTTTACCCATTAAGGGAATGATATCGTTGCTCGTGAGTATGTACGACCTACCGTCTCCATGAAGTGATGCAATTCATTTTCCATGTATATTTTTTAATAATGGTTATAAAAATATATAAAATTAATAAATATGATATTTATAATATTAATATAATTTTTTATGTGATGTATCTATATCATATGTACCAGAATCAGAACTTTCGTGACAAAACATGCATGAGAAAACGATGCAGTTAACAGCCAAAACAATGGTAATAATGAAATATTACTAACAAATAGGTGATAAGATGTTATAATAAGATCATATATGATATTATAAATATTAATATAGTTCTATTATAAATTAATAAAAAATTTAAAACCATTATACATGAGGTAAAATCATGTTAAACTAAAGAGAAACGTGAGGTAAGAGACTTCATCTCAACTTTCCTTCATTGAGACATATTTTATTTATAGGTACCTAATTCCTTTTATATGGTGTATATACTACCCATTTTATATGTAATATCATGAATAAGTAATATTTCATAGTATTTTAAGTTTTAATCTTAATTATTTCATCCAAGGGGATTTGACTTGAAAGTTACCAAGTGGTAAGGAATTTCATAAATCAATTTATTTTCATTGGGTTATATTACTTTTACATTGACTCTGGTATTATAAGATTATATGTGTAATGTATTTTGATTATTTTATGTTATATTTCAACTTTTTTTATGTGAATTTACATTTTATACACATAATAAATTCATTGATTAATCCTCACTTAAATGAAATAATATTTGTAAGAGATTTCATCTCAATTTCCACACGATTGAGATTTATTTAGTATTATGAACATATTTATTTTTATAAGAAGTATATAAAACCCATTTTATATGTTATATCATGCATATATTTATATTCATGGTATTTAATGTTTCATTTGAAATTATTCCTTTCATGGGGGTTATTATTTAAAAGTTACCAAGGTGGTAAGGGTTTATACTTCAATCTCATTTTAATCAGAATTGTTTATTCTTGAATTTACATTGAAGAAAATTATATATTAATTATCTAATAAAACCATTTAATTTTATTCTCTTATGTTTATACTTGTAATTTTCATTTAATAATACCATTTCCCCTCTTTAGTTCATAAAATTATTAATTTTTTTAATAAAATCAAACCTTATTTCTCTCATCGGTTGAAAATCCTTTTTCTTCTAAATACATGTTTTCTAAAAAATATTTAAAAAATGTTTTTAATATTATAAAATGATTTATTAAAGACATATTAAACCATTTTTAACTTTTACAAAATTATTTCAAAGGAATCTTCCATTCATTTTTTTGAATGAGGAAATTGTTGACTTTTCATACAAAAATGTGAAAGAAATATTTGTTTTGACATACTTGGTATGACTGACATTTTTCCAACATCATGAAAACTCGTCACTTTTAAACTTAATTAAAAATTATCCATGATTATTCTCAAAGAAAATATATTTCCTAACATTATATAGTTGTTTATTTTTTAAAAGTGATTTTCAAAGTTAAATGGATATTTTTCTCCGAAATGTGTTTAATGATCTTTTTTGGTATTTATATTCATCATAAAAAACCATTTATTTTAATTATTATAAACCAAGTATATTTTGTAATGGTGTCATATTTAGTATTTATCTAGATGATTTATGATCATTTTGACCATAATAAGTAATGACATTTGATTTATTGATTAACTTTATAGTCATTAACTTTCTCTTGAAACATTAACATTCCTATGATCATTCAACATTACATTTACCTTAAATATCCATATTATTTATCATGGATATTCTTATTGTTTAAAATGTATATCATTTCTATATATGGTGTTTTAATTTGAAATTTATTTGATTGATTATGGAAATATTGATAAATCTTTATTCTTTACCCAATAAGGATACTTATTGATAAGGCATATTGATTCACAACTTAAATCAATCATTCAATATATGAGGAATTATTTAGACATGTATTAATAGGTGGGTCCTATAATTATATATCCCCTTGATGAATTTATATTATAATTAAATGAATTAGCATTCTAGTATTAAATGGGTTTTTGGTGTATACCTACCCATCGATTAAACTATCTTGGTGCAAGGTCTTGATGGTATAGATATCATGATTTTTGAGACCATGACATCCAATATTAATAATTTACATCATTTAGAATTTATTTTTTATTATCCATGAAATTACTACATTGATATTATTCATGTATCATGTGATAATTTATATGAAATTATTTGATCATCATTTTTTCCTTCTATATTATTCATTAGGAAAAAGTTGTTGATTAAATGGAATGTGTTTTCAATTATTTACCTTACTATATTGATTATGACTTATTAATTTATTATAGCTTCTATTGTACGTAACCCTTACTGGTCATTTGAGTTTATACTTATTTTATATCCTTTCTTCAAGATTTAAAGAAGGAATATTTTAATGAGTTCAAGTATTCCTAATTTTTACTTTAAATGTGCTGTATTTCTTGTTTTCAAATGTAATAAGAGACTCAAATATATATCCAATTTACCAAAACTACTAAACTATTAGGTCCTTTAGGATGAAATATATTGTATATAATACCAATTTAATAAAGTTGCAACTAGCTCTAGGATATTGGGGTTAGAGACTTTACATATACACTCATATATATGCCATGTTATCCTCTTTGAATCATTTTAATTAGAAAAGAGATGCTTCAAATAAGGAATTAATAGAAGATAATGGATTACTTTTATAGGAGATTTAGTGATTATTATTGAGAATAAATATGTTGGTAAAAAGTTGGATATAAGGTATTTTTGGAAGTTGAGGAAGTTTTTCTTGAAGAATATTAAATCAATTAACTTTGTAAATGATGATAATCAGACTCGCCATTATATTCTGAAAATTGGAATCAACATACTTAAGAAAGTCCAATGGATTGAGAAGATTTTTCTAGAGAAAAGGATCATCAAATCAACCTTAGGTCCGATAAAATAAGATCATGTCATAATGAGGATTAGAGTTTGTATGGATACTATGTTAATTCTAATTATTATTTTCTGATATTACAGTTCTCATAAATCATAAGTATTTTTTGAAAATTGTGATGCAAGCCTTATGAAAAAAAGGGGGAGAACAAGTGCTGCCAATCATATTCAGACTGGAAAGGAAAAATTTTCTAGGATAATAGTATGTAACAATTCTTTAAATTATATGTCAGATTGTGTTATGACAATATTAAACATAATCAAAGTCATGAAGGAATTCATGCTTACAATATGAAGTTTTTGAAAGAAGGAAGTTGGTGAATTTGAAGACTTCTTGTCTTAGTTTATCGGTGTGAAAACACAGAATGTAGATTTGTTTAAAGGCTGGGAAGTTTTTTTTGAATCATGAAAAAATTAAGGTTCTAGTTTTTAGTCAGACCAATAATCCACAATAAATAGGGTGTATTATTACATTGTAAATAGAAATGAAAAAGAAGTTGTTTCTAACATGGGTCTATCAGACATAGTGTGTCATCGATCATTAGACACATTGATGGATGAAAAAGTAAATCATATGAATAATTATTTTGTAATTGGGAGTTGTTGGATCCAATTGATAAGAAAATTAATTCAGAGACTAATCAACAATGCAGTCAACCATTTTCATCAAGATGAATTGTTGGATGTTTTTAAGTTGGGTCAAGAACAAATTAATAACTCTGATTTGTCTTAAAGTGGGTCAGGAGAAAATAATTCTCTAATATGTTTAAAAATTGAGTCAAGATTCATCATATTGGAGGTGACACCGATCAATTATAGTGAAGAATATATCAATTCTTCAATTACAATCTATCACCGTTAAACTCATTAGAATAAGGGTAATCGGTCTGAAGAAAAGAAGAAAAGACAAAATGATTTAAGAATAATCAAGGGGAGACTTAAAGTTTGAATAAGTGTTTGAAAAAGGTTTTATGCATATTAGTTGGTTTAAAGCATCAGATAGAACTTCTTGTTTTATATTTGTTATAGAGAATCATATTAATCAATGTGTTTTGAACATCATAATGAGAATCTATCTATTTATTTTTATATATAATTGGTACAGAGAATTGTAATGAAGAAATCATAATGGAAATAAAAATTGGTCTAACAAATGATAAAAAAGTATGAAGTGATATGGAGTCGTGAGAAGATTTGAGAAGGTTCAAGAAGAGTTAATAAGCATTGAAAAAGTAAAATATATATCTAATATTCATGGGAGAATTATGTTTCAGGAAATTTGGTTGATCAAGAAAGTTTTTCAGAATCTTGACAAAACCATATTTGGGTCACCTATAAATAGAGGATTTACTTTGTACATTCTTGACACTTATACTATTTAGAGAGAAGAGAGAAGGAAGAGTGTTGAAAGTTTATAGAGATAAGTATTTTATGGATCGTGCTTACTAGAGGAAGTTTTCGAGACATAATAAGTAAAGGAAAAGTGACAATTTTTTATTTAGAGTTTCCAGATTAGACTGAGAAATCAGACTGGAATTTCTGGACTAAAGAAGAATCAGTTCAGTATTGTTTTAGCAGTATTCTAGCAGAGCAATATTTTTATATTGAGCAATCAGACTGAATAATCAGACTGAGAATTGGATCGAGTATCATTACAAAGTCTATAAAGTTCTTTCTTACTCTTGGGTAAGAAAGTGATTATTTTTTTTGAAAGTTTATGTTTTTTTATTGTTAATTTGGAAGAACATAAATTGTATTACATCATTTCGTGCTATTTGAAGAACAAGTTTTGTTGTATTGAACATTTTGTTGCACAAGTTTAAGGTAATATCCTACTTTTTTTATTTCAAAAAAATGATTGTTTTCTAGTATATTTTGTGGTATTATATTGTTTCCAAACCATACCAAGGATATAGCTACTATTCTTGAGTAGTGAACTTTGAAAATTCTGGTGTTTCTATAGATGTGTGTTTAATTTATTTTCAACTGAGAAATAAATATTCAACAGTATGAAATGGTTGTTTTGAAATTAAGGAAACTAAAAATAAAAAGGATATCACTAATTCAACCCTCCCCCACTTAATGATACTCATATCCTTTCCAGGTAATCTCAATTGGTATCAGAGAAAAGGTTCACTTCGTTTATTATTTGATGAAGTTTTAAAGGGAAGTTGTGATGGAGAATATGAATTGTGTGAAAAGTAAAGGTATTCTAGTCTTTGATGGTAAGAATAATCATATCTAAAAAGATATAATGTTTCCTTATCTTATATCTCTTGTATATGATGTTCTTGAAGATGCAACAAATGGATTTCCTCTTATTTATGATAAAGTTCCTCTTACATTTATTGAAAATAAAAATCTTGAGAATTAAGGAAGGGATAAGAATGATTTACTATCATCACTTTTTGAAAGTAAATTCCTAAGAGTAAATGGTGTTTCCACTGCCAAAGTTATCTGAGATAAGCTAAAAAACATTTATAAAGTCAATACAAAAGTGAAAAAGGAAAAGTTAAAAATATAGAGATTGAAGTATGAAGATCTCAAGATGCGTGAATATAAATCTATTGGTTACTTCTTTACCAGGGTAAATGGCATTGTTAGTACTATCAGATGCCTTGGTGAGAAGCTAGAAGACTCTACTATTGTTGAGAATATCTTGAGAATTCTTCCGAACATGTTTTATGTAAAATTTTCATCATTAGAAGATAGAGATCCTAAAAATTATCTCTGGATGAATTTCATATTACTCTCATCACTTATGAGATAATAAGGGAGAAAGTTATGAAAAGAAAAACAAAATCTGATCATGAAATTTATTTCAAAGCTACCAAGAAATAAAAGTATAAGAAGGTTATTAAGGAAGAATATGTTTCTGACTCTATCACTGAAAATGAGGTATGTAAAAATCTTGATGAATTTTTAACCTTTTTATCTAAAAAAGTTAGAAGAGGTATAGAAAATTATAAGGGAAAACTTCCCTTGGAATTTTTTGAATGTGGAGTTGTTGGGTACTTTGTGTCCAATTGAAATTGTAAAAATAAATAATAGGATAGTGGTAAAGATGAAATAAATCAAAGAATTTCATGGAAGAAACAATGTGATAAAGCTAAATCCTATTCTAAAGGGAAAGATAAAACGTTATTCAAATCTAAAAGAAGAATATTTTTTTCTAAATATGATGAAGAATAATATAGTTAAGTAGAATATGAAAAATCTATTGAGAATTCTAGTGAGAATAATTTTATTTAAATATTTAAAAATTAATAATTTAGAATCAATGGTTCCAAAGAAGAAGAAAATAAATTATAATTCTATCTAAAATAAGAGTTGAAAGAATGTTTGAGTAAGATTGTAAGGATTGAGAAAGAAATATGGAAATTGAAAAATGGAAATTCTTAATAAACAATCAAGAATGTTTTCTTAATTATAAAACTAAGATAATAGAAGATATTGATGATATGAAGAAATATATTGATAAATAAAAGAACCAGAATGAGCATCTAGAAGTTAATTTGAAAGAAAAAAAAGAATTGGAACTTTTTCAAAAAACAATTATAAATCTGAGAAGAGGGTTAAAATTTTTCAAAACTCCATATCTGAAGATGATGAAGGATTTAGGAAGGATAAACATGATAATGATCAAAAAAATACCTTCAAAGGTTTATAAAAAAGATAAAGTTTTTTTTCTGAAAATAAGAAAGCTGGGAAAGTTATGTATGTGGACAAGATTAACAATGTGAAGAATTCAAAAGTTTCTAAAAATTATGAGTCTGAAAAAGTTTCTATTAATTTTGGTTTAGATAAGGATGAAAATAAAACCAAACTGAAGAAGAATTTTTCAGATGATATCCGAAAGGTTTGTGGTTAATAACTTTTATATAAGAAGGTTGTTGAGAAACATGTTCACTACTCTAGTCCGTATGGAAGCTACATAGGTAAATATTATTTTTATAGATACTGTTGGTATTGTGGTGGATTCAAAAATATAAAAAAATATGTGTTGGTTAAATTAAAAACATCACTACTACTCCGCAATTTAAAGAAGGAAAATATTGAGAGGGTCAATCCCCTCAAAGGAGGAAATCTGAGAAGGATGTTTAGAAGAAGTATGGGAAATATTTTTGGGGAAATTCATAGAATGATGTTTGAAAGAAAACTGAGAAGGTTGGTGTGAAAATTGAAAATAAATTCCAACCTTTGGAAACTATTTGTGAGAGATGTGAAAAAATTGTACATCTTACAAAAGGATGTCTTATTTTTTTATCGGCATAAAAAAATTGTTTCCAATTCTTAGAATATGGAGATAAAGAAAGATAATGGGAAAGAAAAGGATTTTGTAGAAACCACTATGAAAGCTACTAAAGGATAATGACCTTATATTATTGATTGTGATTGTTATTATCATATGATAAGAGGCTTGAAATTTTTGAAGATTGTGAAAGACTCCAAATATGTAACAGTGACATTTGGAAATGATGAGTCACTAAGAATCAAAGGTGTTAGATTATCCATCATTGAGAAATAAAAGTTAAAATCTAAGAAGGATTTTTTTTTTGGGATATAATAAAACCTTATAAGTGTTTCATAACTTTTATATGAAGGTAACAAAGTTATATTTAGAAAACATGGGTTTGTTTTAAAAAGTGAGGAAGATGTAAAGATTGTTACAAGAGGCCAACGTATAAAAGAAAACTTATTCCAATTTGGTGAAATACAAAACTCTTATTACTTAGGCATGGTGGAAGAGAATTAGATATGGAATAAAAGGCTTAGACACATGTGTCAAAGAAACATGAGAAAATTATCAAATCAATATAGTGTTTGAGATATTCCTGATATATCAAGAAGAAAAGATTGGTGTTTCACTATTTTTTAGAAAGGAAATATTAAAAATTATGTGCATAAGAAAGTTGAAATTTGTTCAAAATGGCCTCTAGAAATTATCCATTCTGATATATGTGAGCCAATGAGGAAAAAAAATAAACTAATGGATATAATTACTTCATTACTTTCAGTGATGAATTTACTCTCATTACTTATGTTATGTATATGAAACATAAGTAAGATGTTTTGAAAATGTTTAAAGTTTCAAGAGGAAAAATGAGAAATAATGTGAGTATTAATTGAAGAAGTTGAGAACAAATAATGGCAGGGAATACAAAAATTAATAATTCAAAAATTATCTTGAGAATCATTTAATTAAGCATGAGTTCAATACACCATATACTCCTCAAAAAAATGGTGTTGCTGAAATGAAAAATAGAATTTTGGTGGAAATGGGGAGAATTATGTTACTTGATCATGGTCTCTCTCATTAATTTTGGAGGAAATCCATGATCCCTGCTATTTATATTCAAAAATTATGTTTCTATAGACCAAGTTCAGGTATGAATCCATATGAAATTTTTTATGTGAAAACTCTGAGTTTGAAACACTTAATAGTTTTTGGGAATCTATACATCATAAAAAAGAAAGGTGGAAACTTGGGAAATTTTGAGCAGAGAGGTGAATATGGAATTTTTCTAGGCTATGATTTGGAAGGCATAGGATATAGATTTTTCAATAAATAAATATTAAGAATAGTTGATTCGTTTGATGTGAAAGTTATAGAAAATTTTGAGGAAGATGCTAAGTAGATTTTTGTTGATAAGGAAGATGAGAAGGTTAAGGAGTGTTTTTTAAACAATTTTGATAAGGATACAGACAATTTTAATCCTACTCGAGAAGAAGAATCAGAATCATCTATTTCTAGTGATGAGTAATAAAGTCAAAAATACCATCCCAGTCTAAGGAAGCAAGTGTAAGATCAAAATATTATTGGTGATCAACATCAAAAGTTTCAAAAAAGAAGAATATAAAAAAATTATCACAAATAATTCCTTATATTCAAAATTGGATTTGAGAGATGTGAATGAATAATTTGATCATCCGAAATGGGTTCAAGATAGGAATGAAGAGCTGGACCAGATAGAAAATAATAATACTTGGTAACTCATACCCAAGACAGATAACAAAAATGTTATTAGCATGAAGTGGTTTTTCTAGAATAAGATAAATGAAGATGGTGAAGTGATAAGAAAAAAGAATAATTAGTGTGAAAAGGTTACTCACAAATTAAAGGAATTAATTTAGATGATACTTTCTCTCCAATAGCATGGATAGAAACAATCATAATCTTTATTTCTATATTTGAAAAATGAAGTTACAAATTTTTTTATATGGATGCCAAATCAACATTTTTGAATGTTGATCATGATGTGGAATTTTATATTAAAGAACCATGTGGTATTATTGTTGGGAAATATTAAAGTTATGTGTGAAAGTATAAGAAATACTTGCATGATATAAAACAATCACCAAGGGTATGGTACTCTAAATTGAATACATTCTTAATAAAGGTGATATTTAAGAATGAAAGAGTCTATAGAAATCTTTACATCAAAAAGAGTCAGGAATTTTCCATCATCATAATTGTTAATGTTGATGACATTATCTTTACTAGGAATTATGAAATAACTTGTGAATGATTTTCTAATGAGATGAAAAATTTATTTGAGATGTCCATGCTGAGATAAATGAAATAATTTCTTGGGTTACAAATCTCACAAAAGAAGAAAAACGTTTTTATTTCTGAATAAAGGTATGCTAATTAAATTCTTAATAAGTTCAACATGTAAAATTAAAAACCATTCTCAATAATGATTTTAGTGGGAACCAAGTTTTCAAAATATAGAGAAGGTAAGTAAGTTGACTCTAAATATTTTCAGAAGATGGTTAAAATTGTATTGTATTTGACTGCCTCAAGAACCGACATTATTTATTTTGTTAACCTATGTTCAAGATTTTAGAGTGATCCGAAAGAGTAACATTTATTGGTTGTAAAAATAATTCTTAGATATATTAAAGTCACAACAAATTTTAGAAACAGATATGAAATCTTAGAAAGTATTGACTTTTTTGGTTATTCAGTTGATGATTGGGTAGTAAATGTTGATGATAGAAGATCCACATCTAGTAGGGTCTTCTTTTTAGAAAAAAATTTCATTGGTTAGAATATAAATAAATAAAAAACTCAGTTAATATTATTATAGAAAAAGCTGATTATATTTCTTCCACTCAAACCACTACTCAACTTAAGTGGATTAAAACTCAGTTGGAAGACTTAATTATTGAATTAAAGTTATCCTTACTCTTAGGTTTTTATAATCAGAGTGAAATTAACCTTATAATAAATCTGGTACAACATTATCATTCAAAACATATTGATACTAAATATTATTTCATCAAAGAGTATGTGGAGAAGAATGAGCTGAATCTATAGTTTTTTCCTACATTGAAACAAGTTTCTGACATTTTCAAAAAACCTTTACCAAAGGAACCTTTTCATAAATTGAGGATTAACATGGCCATCCAACCTTCTTCTCACCAAGGTTGATGTATGTGTCTTTGTCCCCTCTCTCATCTTATCTTTGGATAGTGTTTTCAAGGGGGAGAATTGTAATGACCCAAACTTTTGAATAATATTTGTTTCCTAAATTTGTGTGTTATTTAATTTTATACTCTACAAAATTATATCCTTTAATTAATGAAGTGAGTATAATTAAATGAGACTATTGGGTTTAGACTGTTATATGACCGTTGGTCAATATGACTGTTGGAAACTAAACTCTTTATGTTACAATTATTGTTTATAAATACAAGCGATCTTGGTTAATAAAGAGAGAAGAGTCGATGGCCTCATCTAGTAGACTCGGGTCGTACGAAGCCCATCTGTCAGAGCTTGGGAAGGAGGTAGCATCTCTGGGCCTTTCTCTGGACCAAGCCCAAGCTAAGCATCAACATGTGAAGCTTGAACTAAATCGCCTAAGGGAGAAGTTAAAACTGATAGAAATCACCACTCGGACAATGTTGTCCGAGCCGCCTCAAGATTCTATCACCATATCACACCTTACACTTAGGTCTTATGTAGGTGTTATAAGGGGCTATGTAACGAGGCCTTAGATACTTTTTGTAATCCCTTGGTAAAAATAAAATTGTTATTTATTATTATGGTAAAATTTGTGATTTTCAAATGTCCAGATAAATATAGGATGAATATTATTGATAAATTTTGTAAAAAGGGTATTTTAAAATATTCATGTAAACTTTAAATAATTAATAATGTGAAATAATTTTCAAAAAATGGTCTTCTACAGTTGTGGCCAATAAGAAATTTAGAGTCTAATAAGATCAACTTAATTTTTAGTGAATAGTAAAGTATGAATAGTAATATACTCTTATGAATATTAATGAATAGTAAATTGGCCAAAAAAAATAGAAACTTCACCCATGAGTTTATAAATAAAATTTAGACATCTTAAAAGTGAAAAAACGATCATGGTATAAGTTTTGGTATTTTTGTATGTCATAAATATTTATTTAAAATTTTGTAATTAATTTAAAATTTTAAAATTGAAATTTATTTTCATAAAATGTAATCATAAATTGTTACTTTATTTTATTATGGTTATACTATAATTTTATGGGACCTTGATTACTTTTTCAAGGTGTTACAAAATGAGTTATAGATTTAAAGTTGTTTATTTGGAATAAATAATGATTTTATTTAAAAATTAAATTAAAAATATTTTGAATTTTTTTTCATAAAATGGAGTTCATTTTTGAATTCAGAGCATCAATATTAGGTTAGGGTAAATTTTTGGGATTTTTCTAAAATAGTTGAATTTTTAGTGAATAGTAAAAATACGGTTTTAAGTTTCGGTGTGATTAATGACATCATTAATGATGTAATAATGTTGTAATAATTCTAGTAGACTTGTAAATAGTAATATATTCTATGATTTGTCCCAAGTGGCCAATACTATGGTAAAATACCATGGGCAAGCCCATGGTTTTTCAAATACCACCGAGGAGGTGTCCCTTGGAACTTAATTAAATATTCCCTCACTTTTCCTATAAATACCAAGCCATTACCTCATTTATTTCATTCCAAAATCCCTCTAAAAGAAGATCCAGTCTTTTTACCTCCCATGGTGACCTCAATCCCCCCAAGGTCCCAACCTTCAAGCTTTCGAAGTTACTCTTCAAGGTAAGGGAACCTTCCACCCTCCTTTTTTAGTCATGATTTTCTTTAAGTTATATATTCTAATTTTCATATTCTTGTGTGGGGGTATGTTATTATATATAATTATTAATGTCCATTTAATTTCCAATTTATTATATATCCTTTCTTCTCTCATCAATTGATTTTCTGAATTTTTAATTGACACCGTTAGGTTGCCGAATTTTTGTAAAAGAAATCGCATTTCCTCTTTTCATTCAAGTTTCCTTTTCATGTGGTATGTTATTCATATATCCAAACAATGATCTTATTTCAATTTTATTATGTCGCTCTATTGTAAAATGATTTATTTATTTATGGGAGACCTCTTTCCCCTCTCTTTTTATTATTTTCTAAAACCATGTTATATAGCCGTTATGCTGTAGAAATTTTGTCTCAAAATTTCTCTCTCTTTCTCTCAATAAATTCTCTTATCATATTTATGTGAATACCCAGACCTATTTCATCTATATGTGTGTTCATAAAGACATAATAATTATATTCTTGATTCTGGAATTGACATACATATAAGCTCTATTCTCTTCTAGGGGTTATAAATGACATAATGATCTTATTTTTAAGCACTTTTAAAACATCACGATTTTGAAGTGAAGCCCATTTCTTTTACTATATTTGGGTTATTTACGAAATTTATGATTATGATCTATGTGTATCACATGGAAATAAAGACATATTAATGGTGTTCCCTTATAGTTCTCCAATGCATTGGGTAAATAAGTTAATCTCCAGATATGACAAGTTTCACGATACCTTGGTGAATAGACTTGATAATTTTTATGACACCTTGGGGATAAACCTTTGTGATATGTTCATGAATGACTAAATTAAATGTTCTAGACACATATTCATGTTATGGTTCAAGTTATTTTAATTATTAAATACCTCTACTTCCATTTCTCATGTCTTTATGTTTTTTTATCAAGTTCTTATTGATTTCACAGGTAAACTGATTCCCTTGTTTTCCTTACTGGGCCTTCTGATCACCCTTTCCTTTGATGTATATCTCCAGATTATAAGATGCAATAATTATACTTAGGAAGAACTTATGATGAATCCCTACAAGTGTATTAGAATAATGTTTTATGTTTTCATGTTTTATGTTCCTGATTTCCAAGACATTAGACTTTAAAGATCATCTGTTTATAAAATGTATTGAAAAGTTATATAAAAAGGTGAGATGCCATAGTTGGTATCAAAGGATAGTTTAGTTATTTATAGAAACTAGGCTATGAAAACTTTAGGAATAACCCTATATAAAAGTTTAAATATATGAATACTTCCTGGTATTTTGGTGAGTATTGAGTTAAGTGGTTTATCAAGAAAATACATCTCTATCTGGATACGAGCAGGTAGAGGCAGATCTGGCACAGATGTACCTAGGAGTGAAAACTATGACAAGGAGTTTTGGGCTTGACCTGGGGTATCCTGGTACATGACAACGGGCCTTGCTGCACTCTTTATTACAACACTCCCAAGGGATATTTTTGGTTAATCATAAGCTTTTTATAAATCATTATGAAGGATTTATAGATAAATGAAATTATTTAAAGCATGAAGTTTTAAGACATAAAATCCTTTATAGTTAAAAGATTCATAAGTCAAATAAGTTTCTCACTAAGGTTTTATTATTTTAGAAAATGGCGGGAAATAGTAAGAACCGTGCAAGTGGTGACTGCAATGAACCATGCGCTGACGGCCCTCTGATGGAATCCGAAATGGAAACTTTCATATGAATGATGAACCAACTAACTCAAGTTATGGGAAATAAATTGAATCAAGTTGAGAGACCAATTTCACCACGAAGGGAACAAATTTATGTTGAATACTTTATGCGTCAACGACCACCATCCTTCAGTGGATCTACCGACCCATTGATTGTTGAACAGTGGATCAACTCTACCAAGAAGATCTTTTCTGTGCTCCACTATTCTGAACAAGAGAAGGTTACCCTGGCTGTTTATTGCTTAGAGGGAGAAGTTGATCAGTAGTGGGAACTGATTAAAAACACAAGGCCAAGAGTGGAAGTTGAAGCTATGGAGTGGGAAGATTTTAGAGGGATATTCTTCAATGAGTATTTCCCTCGATCGATGAGAACAAGAATGGAGAAGGAGTTTCTCGAGCTAAATCTGAAGGAGAATGAATCTGTGGGAAGCTACAAGATAAAATTTACAAGGATTTCATGTTACACCTCTAGATTTGTCATGGATCAAAATGGTAAGGTTGATAGATTCTTCGGTGTACTGAGACCTCATCTACAGAAGAATCTATCCAACCGAGATTATAATAGCTATGAGGAGATCGTGTGAAGTGCGATGAAAGTCAAACTGGAGTTTGGTGAGACAAAATGGTCTCATAAATCCAATTACAAGAAAATATTGATGGATCCAAGCTTAGAAAGGAGATTCTATCAGGGAAGAAGAGGCAAGTAATTACAACATCCCACATGTAATAAATGTGGGAAGAATCATTCGGGGAACTGCCTTCTCAGGAGCGGGAAGTGCTACAAATGTGGTAGAGATGACCACATTGCACAGAATTACTGTTGTGAGGTAAATCCATAACTTCCCAACACTAATGACAAATGGAAGATGGTGTAGTCCCTACCTGATGACCAATGTTATAAGTGTGGACAACTTGGGCACTTTTCCAATCACTGTCCAAATCTGAAGGCAGTTGAGGGGAATCACCATCAGTCGCAGCAACGGCCAAGAGAAAAAGGTCGTACTTTTGCAATCACTACGGCTGAAGTTGATGCACAAAATGATGTGGTGGCTGGTACTCTTATTGTTCTCTCAAAGCTAGCAAGTACTTTGTTTGATTCTGGTTCTACACAATCCTTTATTTCATCAAAGTTTACAAAGAATTTAGAATCAACCCCTAATTTACTAAAAGTAGAGTTATTAGTCAAGACGCCTGGTTGGATTATCCAAGAATCATTAGTGTTTAGAAACTCTAGTATTTACATTAGTGATCACAATATTATCAAAAATCTAGTAGTCATTCCCATGCTGGAATTTGACATTATACTAGGGATGGACTGGATCTCAAAGTATAATGCTAAGATCAAATGCAGAAGTAAGAAAATATCACTAGTCTTGAATGGAAAATCTATAGTTATCTTCCAAGGAGAGATATCTAAACCTGATCTTTGTCTAGAAGAACCTCCTATATCATTCTTTATGGAGTTTATCGGTGAAGAATAAGAAGGAAATGCGAGTTTGAGAATAGAAAATGTCCCAATTGTCCAGTAATACGTTGATGTATTTATTGAGGAATTACCCGGACCTCCCCCAGAAATAGAGGTATATTTCTCCATTGAACTCATACCTGGATCCCATCCGATATCAAAGAACTCGTATATGATGGAAAATGTGGATTTGGAGGAGTTAAAGAAACAACTCCAAGATCTTTTGGAGAAGGGTTTTATTCGACTGAGTGTGTCTCCTTGGGGAGTACCAGTTATCTTTGTGAAGAAGAAGGATGGATCAATGTGGCTATGCATTGATTATAGAGAACTGAATAGGATCACAGTGAAGAACAAATACCCTCTTCCAAGAATTTATGACTTATTTGACCAACTTCATGGGGCTCAATTCTTCTCTAAGATTGATCTTTGATCTGGTTATCATCAATTGAGGGTGAAGAAATAATATATTCCAAAAAATGCCTTCCGATCAAGATATAGGCATTATGAGTTTGTTGTTATTCCCTTCAGACTAACTAATGTACCTTATATTTTTATAGATTTGATGAATAGAGTCTTTAAGGACTACCTTGATAACTTTGTGGTATTTTTTATTATTGATATTATGATATATACAAAATTCATGAGGAGCATGAGGATCATTTAAGGGTTATTTTGAAAACTCTATAGAAGGAGAGGCATTTTGGGAAGTTCAGAAAATCTAAATTATAGTTGCAACAAGTTTCTTTCTTGGGGCACATTATAACCAATGAAGAAATCACAGTTGACCCTGCAAAGAAAAAAGTTATAGAGGAGTGGCCTCACCCTACAACAATAACTGAGATTCATAGTTTCCTTGGATTGGTGGGATATTATAGTAGGTTTGTGAAAAACTTTTCATGGATTTCTAATCCATTAACCAAGTTAACTCGAAAAGGGTTCAAGTTCATCTGGAGAAAGGAGTGTGAGGAAGGTTTCCAAGAGCTGAAGAAGAGATTGGTTACCACACCCGTGTTAACTCTGCCCCTAAGTGGAGAAGGATTCATTATTTTTATTGATGAATCTCTAAAAGGTCTTGGGTACATACTCATGCAAAATGAAAAAGTTGTTTCTTATGCATCTCGACAGTTGAAGACTCGTGAGAAGAACTATCCTACGCATAATCTGAAGATAGATGTGGTCGTTTTTTCTCTGAAGATATAGAGGCACTATATTTATGGAGAGAAATGTGATATATACACAGACCATCAAAGTTTGAAGTATATTTTTACAAAAAATTAATTGAACATGAGACAGAGGAGATGGTTGGAACTTCTCAAAGACTATGATTGTTTAATTCATTAACATCTCGAAAGAGCAAACAAAGTCACTGATGCATTAATCATGAAAGAACCAGTTTTTCTTTCCATGATGAGGATTCAAAGAGATCCTTTGATCAATGACCTAGTAAAGATGAACATGGGAATTATAATGGAAGGGACATCATCAACCCTAACCCAAATGATTTCTCAACCGTTATTACTAGAGAAGATCAAGAAAGCTCATAAAGAATATCCTTTGTTACAGAATAATTTTGAGGCTGTGAAGGATGGGAAGTTTCCTGAGTTCAATATTGATCAAAAATGTGTACTGAAATTTTGTACAAGACTATGTGTTCCATCTATTCCGAAAATAAAGGATATGATGGATGAATCTCATAGCTCTACTTTATCTATACATCTTGGAAGCACAAAAATGTATAGGGACCTTTATGATCATTATTAGTGGGATAATATGAAAAGGGAGATTGTTGACTACACTTCAAGGTATCTGGTATGTCAGCAAGTGAAGGCAGAGCGACAAATTTCTAAAGGGGTATTGAAACCACTACCCATACCAGCATGGAAGTGGGAAAATATCAATATGGACTTCTTCAGTGGTCTCCCAAGAACATTCAAAGGAAACAATGTGATATGGGTTATTGTGGACTGTCTCACCAAGACTACCCATTTTATCTCCATTCGGGAAGATTTCTCTCTTGATTAACTTTCCAAGATTTACGTGAAGGAAGTGGTAAGGCTGTATGGAGTTCCACTTTCTATTGTATCTGATCGTGATCCAAGGTTCACATCAAAATTTTGGAGAATTATTCAACATGATCTGAGCACTGAATTAAATTTCAGTACGGCCTATCACCCCCAAACTGATGGCCAATCTGAAAAGACTATTCAAACACTCAAGGATATGTTGAGAACATGCTCAATAGAATTTAAAGGTGTATGGGATCAACATCTCCCTTTAGTTGAGTTCTCTTACAAAAATAGCTTCCACTCTAGAATTAAAAAGCCACCCTATAAAGCTCTATATGGTAAGTGATTGTGCAAGAGATGACAGAAAAGGTCCATTCCATCCAGCAACACATTAAGGCTACTTAGAGTCGGCAAAAGAGATATGTCGACAACCATCAAAGGGACTTGGAGTTTAATGTTGGTGGAAAATTCCTTCTTTGAATTTCACCTTGGAAGAGAGTCACGAGGTTTGGGAAGAAAGGGAAGCTTATCCCTAGGTACATTGGCCCCTATGAAATCCTTGATCATGTAGAAGCAGTGGAATATTAGCTTGCACTTCCTCCAAATCTAGAACAAGTTCATGATGTCTTCCACGTATCCCTCTTGAGAAAGTATATACATTCCCTTAACATGTACTAAATCCAGAGGTGTTATAATTGGAACATGACCTCTCTTATGAGGAGAAGCCGATGGAGATCTTGGATCATAGAGACAAGTATCTATGAAACAAGACTACCCACCTTTTTAAGGTGTTGTGGAGGAACCATAAATGTGAAGAAGCCACGTGGGAATTAGAGGAGTCTATGAGGCAGAAGTACCCACAACTTTTCTCTTCTTACGGTAAAAGTTAAAATTTCGGGGACAAAATTTCTTAAGGTGGGAATAATGTAAAGACCCGAACTTTTGAATGATATTTGTTTCCTAAATTTTTTTGTTATTTCATTTTATACTCCACAAAACTATATCCTTTAATTAATGAAGTTAGTATAATTAAATGAGATCATTGGGTTTCGACTGTTATATGACCATTGTTCAATATAACCATTGAAAACTGAACTCTTTACATTACAATTATTGTTTATAAATACAAGTGATCTTGTTTAATAAATAAAGAAGAGTCGATGGCCTCATCTAGAAGACTCGGGCCGTACGAAGCCCATCTGTCAGAGCTTGAGAAAGAGGTAGCATCTTTGGGATTTTCTCTGGACCAAGCCCAATCTGAGCTTCAACATGTGAAGCTTGAATGAAATCACCTAAGGGAGAAGTTCAAGCTGGTAGAAATCACCACTCGGGCAATGTTGTCCGAGCCACCCCAAGATTCTATCACCATAGCAAACCTTACACTTAGGTCCTAGGTAGGTGTTATAAGGGGCTATGTAACGAGGCCTAAGATACTTTTTGTAATCCCTTGGTATAAATAAAATTGTTATTTCTTATTATGGTAAAATTTGTGATTTTTAAATGTTTGGATAAATATAGGATGAATATTCTTGATGAATTTTGTAAAAATGGTATTTTAAAATATTCATGTAAACTTTAAATAGTTGACAATGTGAAATTATTTTCAAAAAAATGGTCTTCTACTATTGTGAATAGTAAGAAATTTAGAGTCTAATAAGATCAACTTAATTTTTAGTGAATAGTAAAATATGAATAGTAATGTACCCTTATGAATAGTAATGAATAGTACTGAATGGTAAATCGGCCAAAAAAATAGAAACTTCACCCATGAGTGTATAAATACAACTTAGACATCTTAAAAGTGAAAAAACGATCATAGTATAAGTTTTGGTATTTTTGTATGTCATAAATATTTTATTTACAATTTTTTAATTAATTTAAAATTTTAAAATTGAAATTTATTTTCATAAAATGTAATCATAAATTGTTACTTTATTGTCTTATGGTTATACAATAATTTTATGGGACCTTGATTACTTTTTCAAGGTGTTACAAAACAAGTTATAGATTTAAAGTTGTTTATTTGGAATAAATAATGATTTTATTTAAAAATTAAATTAAAAATATTTAGAAAATCATTTTCATAAAATGTAGTTCATTTTTTAATTCAGATCATTGATATTAGGTTAGAGTAAATTTTTGGTATTTTTCTGAAACAATTGAATTTTCAGTGAATAGTAAAAATACAGTTTTGAGTTTTAGTGTGATTAATGACATCATTAATGATGTAACAATGATGTAATAAGTATGGTATACTTTTTATAGTAATATATTCTATTAGGTGTCCCAATTGTTCAATACCATGGGAAAATACCATGGGCAAGCCCGTGGTTTTTCAAATACCACCGATGAGGTGTCCCTTGGAAATTAATTAAATATTCCCTCACTTTTCATATAAATACCAAGCCATTCCCTCATTAATTTCATTCATAAATCCCTATAAATTAATTTCTAGTCTTTTTACCTCCCAATTAGTCCTTCCAAGGTTCCCTAAATCCCTCCAAGGTCCCAACCTTCAATCTTTCAAAGTTACTCTTCAACGTAAGGGAACCTTCCACCATCCTTTTTTAGTCATGATTTTCTTTAAGTTATGTCTTCCAGTTTCCATATTCTTATGTGGGGATATGTTGTTATTTATCCTTATTAATTTCCATTTAATTTCCAATTTATTAGAGATCTTTTCCTCTCTCATAAATTGATTTTCTGATTTTTTAAGTGACGTCATTAGGCTACTGAATTTTTGTAAAATAAATTACATTTCCTCTTTTCATTCAAATTTCCTTTTCATGTGGTATGTTATTCAAATATCCACACCATGATATTATTTCAATTTTATTCTGTCTCTTTACTATAAAATTATTCATTTATGGATGGGATACCCTTTTCCCCTCTCTTTTTATTTTTTTCTAAAACCATGTTATATAGTCGTTATGCTGTAAAAATTTCGTTTCAAAATTTCTCTCTCTTTCTCTCAATAAATTCTCTTATCTTATTTATTTGAATACCCAGACCTATTTCTTCTATATGTTTGTTCATAAATACATAAAAATTATATTATTGATTCTGTAATTGATATACATATAACCCTCATTCCCTTCTATGGGTTATAAATGACATAATGATCTTATTTTTAAGCACTTTTAAAACGTCGCGATTTTGAAGTGAAACCCATTTATTTTACTCTCTTTGGGTTATTTATGAAATGTATTATTATGATATATGTGGATCAATTGAAAATAAAGACATATTAATGGTGCTCCCTGATATCTCTCTAATGCATTGGGTAAAGAATTTAATATCTAGAGATGACAAGTTTCACGATACCTTGGTGAATAGCCTTGGTAATTTTTATGACACATTGGGGATGAACCTTGGTGATATGTTCATGAATGTCTAAATTAAATTTTGTATCCAAATATTCATGTTATGGTTCAAATTATTTTCATTAAGAAATTCCTCTACTTCCATTTCTCATTCCTTTATGTTTTTTATCAAGTTCTTATTGATTTCACAAGTAAACGGATTCCCTTGTTTTCTTTACTGGACCTTCTGCTCACTCTTTCCTTTGATGTATGTCTCCATGTTATGACATGAAATAATTATATTTAGGAAGAACTTATAATGAATCCCTACAAGTGGATTAGAATAATGTTTTATGTTTTCATGTTTTATGTTCCTGATTTTCAAGACACTAGACTTTAAAGATCCTCTGTTTGTAAAATATAATGAAAAGTTATGTAATAAAAAGGCAGGATGCCATAAGAATTATTTTATAAATCTATACACATGAAATCATGTTTAAATTGGGAGTTGTGGGTAAGATTTTAATCCAACATTTAAGTGTGTTAACTATTTTAACTATTTGTTAGAGTGGTTTTAGGGAAACATTTGTTAATAGGAAAGTTGAAGACATGAAGAAAGTTGTAAATAAAGATGAAAAAGTTTCATGAGTCACTAAATTTGGAAAACATGGTTTTACTATCAGTAATTATTGTTTCCTACATTTATTTATCTCACATTGGATTATAATTTTAGATAATTAATCCATTTCTTGAGGTTAAAAATTTTAGTGGTTTATGAATCTTGGTTGTCAAAAAAATATAAATGGGATATTTTTGGGACCAACTTCACTGGAAGGTGTTTTTAGAAGCTGAGGAAGTTTACCTTGAAGAATATTGTATTTTTTTATCAATGAATTGTTAAAGAAGAAAAGAAATCAATTCACTTTGTAAAATATGATAATCAGACTCACCGTCGTATTCTAGAAATAAGACTCAACACACTTAAGAAAGTTTAGTTGATTGAGAAGATGTTTTCTAGAGAAAAGGATAATCAGATCAACCATGGGTTTGATAACGAAAGATCTAATCATAATGAGGATCATAGTCAGCATGGCTCTAATGTTAATTCTGAATATTCTTTGATTATATTAGAGTTATCATAAATCATAATTCTTTTGTGAAACTTGTGATGAAATACTTATGAAATAAATGGGGAGAAAGGGTGTTGCTGAGAGGGGTTGTCTTGGGTACTTTCAAATGATGTGTAATTTCTACTTCTTAGGTGTAGTAGAGTGGTTGACTAAGGTCATCTCTCAAAGGAGGAAGTAAATTTAACAACATATTTAAGTTATTTTGAAAATAAAATAAAATAACATAAATAAACTACATAAAAGGATGGGGGGTTTTTTAAAGTTTATAAGACTATAATAATTATGTTAGAAGATGAATTTATATTTGTTTGTTCTTTTTTTTTTAAATGAGATTAAGAAAATGCAACGAAAATATGTTTTTTAGAAAAATATTTTAATGGAGTAATAGATATAACTCTACCTCTTCACTTACTTATTAATAATTACCATTTAAATTAACATACACTTAATTATTATCCCCTAATTTATTAACCCCCAAACCCTATGAGAATTAACTTTACCACAAAGATGAAAAGGGTTAAACCCTAGACTAGCTTCTAAACGTGAAATCGCAACCCCCTACTTTGATTTTCGTTCCAATACTAGATTATGGTCAGTGGTAAATTAGGGAAATTATCCATTCTAGAAATGAGGATGAATTTAGTTTAGATATTATATTTTAACTCTATAAATTAATCTCATGTGGTTTTGTATCACCGATTAAGGTCGCGCTCTCACAATTCACACAATTATCAACCTCACGTGATTTTGCGTAAATCGTTCAATTGATTTATTAGTTTCTTTTAATTAAAAAACATAATTCATAAATCATAATATGTGAATTAAAGTAGCTCATTGATTCAAAATAATTATGTGAATATTTTTATATTTATATTGATTACTAAGAATAATTACTCTTCCATGGATGGTGTAGTCATCGTAGAAAAGTTTTGCATTTAAAAAAGGCTATTAAAAGGGTATAACCATATCACATTTCTACTCTTGATTTATATACCAAATATGAATATTAATAGAAGAATAAAATTTAAAATAACATAAGAAATGGAAGAGAAACTAAGAGTTTATTGAAAGAACAACAATATTACAAAGTAAAGAAGAATAATAAGGCTTCGATGAAGGGATCTAAGCTTCAAGAGCTCCCCCTATGAGTATAGTAAGTTCCAAAACCTCAAAGGTTATGAGAGGACACCTATGGAACTTCTAAATGACAGCACTTCACTCCTTTGTCTAACTTTCAAATTGGGTGCCCAAGGTGCCAATTTATAGCCAAAATGAGAAGTGGGTTTGGGCACCTAGATTTGGAGATATCACTTGTGTCTTGGTTTTAGGTTAGTAAATGACCTTATATTGACTTTTAAAAAAGTTAAAAGTTTTAGGTAAACATATTTACTGCATCCATGTCAAATTTAGTGGCCAATTTAGGATTATATCATGAGATATGGCCTAAATATAGAACCAAATATTTGACTTCGTGCAGATTTTGAATCCTGGAAATATTGGATTGTATGGAACCCTTAATGAATGAATTGGGATTTTGTTTCTTAAGATGAATTATATCCCATGAAGTTATGGAGAGGACCACAAAATTTCAGCTCATTTGGAGGCATTTATTACTCAAAAAGTGTAAAATAGTGGACAAATTTCCTTGGGATTCCTTGCAGTTTGGCCCATTTTCCTTCTAGATCATCTCCGACCCTCCAAATCACCTCCTCCTACAACAAAATCACCAAAACAAGAATAATTTACCTTTTTAGAAATGATAAAAATTTAATAATTTAATCAAATGGGATGTTAAATTTGAGATGATATTTGTAATTTAAAATAAAAAACAAGTTTAAAACAGTGATGTAAGGGTAATTTAAAGTAGTGAATTGTGATGTGATCACACCCCCACACTTACCTTTTTGAACTCTTGGGAAAAACCTCATATCATGTATTCAAAAACATTGTGAAAATATATGCATGTTCATATCCCTCAATACACAGTGTAAATATAGGCAAAGTAATAATCTCATCAAGGGTCAATATCAATAAATTTTAAGTCATTGTCTCATAAATTATACCAAATCAAAATCTAGTGAGATTAATGACACTAATCATAGAGAAAAAATTCATGGGTATACTATGCCAATAATTCCCCACATGTGTGTGTGTAAACCATTTCAAGATCATATCTACACCCTTTATTTAGTATATTTAGTCCAAGTAAAGTAATTCTTCTCACCAGGTTTAATTCACTAAACATGTTCTACATTCCTTTGCAATCGAATTTCAAGACCCACTCACTTAATCATTCCCAAAGTCAAACCTTAAGCTTCCAACCTATATATCCCCATATATTGTACATTTCATCACTCCCCTCATTTATTATTTTTTTAATTATCACTTGGAACAAATCTCACACTCATATCTCAACCCGTGTTCGATCTCCTTACGACACTAATTTTAATAGTTATAACAAGATCAATAGGTTGAGAAAGAGTGGTTTTTGACCTACCAAAGACACAACCCATATTTTTTTTGAGGGTGTAAAATAGTCTTATTATAGTTACACACGCATAGATCAATTCGGTACAATAATGAAATTGATTAGAAGAGAAGCAAACGTATGGACCAACCATTGATATAAGATGATATTTTTTTACCAAACTTGGATATAACTTCAATTGAGTAGGAAATATTTCACAAGTCATGGTTGAGTGAAAGTTTATGTAGAGAAATCAATGACACAATTTACCATGAACAAATATCACAAATAATGGTGTCAAAATCTAAATGGTTTTATAATGACACAACCAATCATATCATCGATGACTTCTATTTTTATAAAAATCAACCCTTGATGATGAAATATTACTCATGATTATCAATATACCAATGAATTTTGAAAAAAATCATTTTATATATGTTCTACATGATAATGTTACATGATATATATTTTTTAATTTAATAGAAAACTTAACAGAAAACACACACACAAATATGAAAAATCCTAAAAAAACTACCCCAAAATGTCCCCCCCCCCACACACTTAAAATATTGCATTGTCCTCAATGTAAACTTATGAAATGATATGTTCACATGAAATATATAATTTTAAATAGGACAAATAATATAAAAGTGAAAGGATTAGGAATAGTCTGATATCCTTAAGTGATGATGGGGTCATGCAGTGTGGTGAAATACACTACATCAGTAGAAATTCCCTAGATATATTAATTCAAATGTTTCCAATTGACTATAAATCTTATTCCAGTGTCCTCTTGTGTGATCTCCACTGCACCATAAGGAAAAATATTAGATATAATATAAGTACCTAACCATCTGGAATGAAACTTACCGAGCATCAGCTTTAGTTGTGAACTGTAGAGTTGGACTTTCTCTCCAACACGAAACTCCCTTTGTTGGATCATTATGTCATGAGCTAATTTTGATCTTTCATTGTAGATCATTGAGTTATCATATTATGAAAACTAAATCTCATCAATCTCTTTAATTTGTATCTTCCTTTGAATTCTATCTTAGGCCAAATCCATATTGCATTTCTTTATAGCTCAATATGCATGATTCCCATATTCCAATGGGAGATGACATGTTTTCCCAAAAACAATTTGAAATGGAGACATACTGATGGGTATATTTTATATTGTCCTATAAGCACAGCGCATCATCCAAGTGCTTTCTCTAGTCCTTCCTATTCGGCCGCAGGGTTTTTTCCAAAATTTGTTTCAACTCCCGATTTGAAACCTCAACCAGGCCATTTGTTTGGGGTGGTATGGTGTTGATGTTTTGTATGTCACCCCATACTTATGAAGGAGGGAATCCAAATTCCGATTGCAAAAGTGTGTCCCTTGGTCACTGATGATGGCCTTTGGTACTCCAAACCTAAAAAAAATATGTGTCTTGACAAAGTCCACTACAACATGATAATCATTGATCCTGGTGGCCTTATACTCCACCCATTTACTAACATAATCAATAGAAAAAAAAATATAAAAAAAACAAAATGAACTAGAAAAAGGACCCATAAAATCAATTCCCCATACATAAAAAATCTTACAGAATAATATGGGTTGTTGGTGCATCTTGTGTATCCTATAAATGTTCCCAATGTGTTGGAAATGTGAGCACAACTTACAAAACACATGAGCATCATGGAATAATCTAGGACAATATAATCCAAATTCTAAGACTTTCCTAGCTATTTTTTGGGGTCCAAAGTGTCTTCCATATGAAATTGAATGGCATAAATACAGAATAGACTCAAACTCATGATTTGGAACACACCTCCTAATAACTTGATCACTACACATACACCAGAGGTATGGATCATCCCAAACATAAAATCTTGACTCAATATTTAACTTTTGTACTTGATGTTTCTTTAAATTTTCATGAATTTCAGAGGCAACAACGTAGTTAACTAAATTAGCATACCGAGGATGCATACCTGATATAGAATAAAGATGCTCATCGGGGAAAGTGTCCTGAAGTGGTACCTGGTCCAAGGTGTCAGCCTCTAATGTGTGAGTAATCCTAGTCATGTGGTATGTCACTAGGTTCGTTGACCACTTCTTGTCCTTTGTATCAATATCAAATTCTTGAAGAAGGGGTATCCATCGATGAGTCTCAGCCTTGCGTCTGGCTTCTTCAAGAGGTACCTCAAAGCTACATGGTCAGAAAAAACAATAACTTTAGAGCCTAATAAATATGAACAGAATTTATCTAAAGAAAATATCACAGTAAGAAACTCCTTTTCAGTGATTGTGTAGTTTGATTGGGCTAAATCCAATGTCCTCAAAAAATAGGTAATCACATGTGAACGTCCCTCCACCATCTATGATAATACTAATCCAACTGTAAAGTTTGAAGCATCACACATCAATTCAAATGGAATGTCCCACTGTGGGGGATGTATGATTGGTGGAGTGGTCAGACACTATTTTAGCTCATCAAAGGAAGTCCTACAAGAATCATCAAACACAAAAACAAAATCCTTTTGAAGTAATCACAATATAGGAAGAGAAATGTTAATAAAATATTCAATGAAGCGCTGATAAAATACTACATGCCCTAGAAAAGATCTAAAATCACACACAGATGAAGGATAGGGTAAGGATGAAATAATATCTACCTTAGATCTATCAACCTCTATCCCATGTTTTGACACTACATTCCCTAAGACAATCCCATGCTCTACCATGAAATGACACTTTTCAATGTTCAAGGTCAGATTCTTATCAATACAACGATTCAACTCATTTCCCAAACTAAAGATACAATCATCAAAATTAGAGAATAATGCATCAAATCCATCAACATAATCAACATCCATGTCATAATCAGAGTGAAAATGATTAGAATCATAATATGAATCCATTTCAAAATCAAATCTAATAGTGGTTTGTTCATTAGAAATAGGTGTGTAAGTTCCCTTAGACATCAAAATAGATCCAATGCTCATAACCTCTCTAAGAATAGGACTATCAAATTCCATGGGGTTTTTATTTGGTGGATCAAATGGGACATAAAAAAGTAAAATGATCCTCTGAGGGGTAATTCATGGAGTCCATAACATTAAATATCACAACTTCATCTCCAAACTCCATGGAAAGTGTACCCTCATGGTCATTTATAATTGTTTTTACAATTTTGAGGAAGGGCCTACCTAAGATAATGGGATCATGAGAACTTAATTCATTATAATCCATGTTAAGAACATAAAAATCTTCTGGAAAGATCGTGTCACTTACCCGAACAAGTACATCCTCAAGGACTCCTGCTAGCTATGTTGTAGCTTTATTCACCAACTGCACCACTACTCTTGTCGGATTCAACTCACCAACTTGTAATGAAGAGAATACAGAGTGAGTCATCACATTTATGGAAGCACCTAAATCACATAGAGCATTAGAAAAGTGTAACTCCCCTATGATGTATGGTATGGTGAATGTATCGGGATCCTTTCACTTTGTTGGAAATGCTAGAGTTGGTGTAATGAGTGATGATACATTCCTTCTAAGATTAATCCTTTCATTTCCCTTCATCCCTCTTTGATTGGTACATAGTTCATTTAAAAAAATTACATACTTTAGTATTTTTTTCAATGGCTTCAAGTAGGGGTATGTTGATCTCGACACGCTTGAATGTGTCTAAAACTTCTTTTTTTATCGCTTCTCCATCCATATTCTTAGTTTGTAAAACTCTATTTGTAAATGGAAGAGGTTTAGGAAGAACATCATCAATATTTTACTTACCTTTATCTTTCTCCTTGGGTTTCTCATCAGTTGGTATGGAATGAGGCTTCTTCAGGGTTGAGTTGAATCTCGATGGAACGTTAGGTGCAGGTGTATCAGTTTTTTTCTTCCCACTTATCAATGTGGTGGTACTGATATTTCCCTTAGGATTTGGAGTAGGTTGGGAAGGAATATTTCTAGAGTTCTTACTTACCAGTTCATGGAGGGCGGTGGAAATCTGGCTCATCTGAGTCTTCAACTCCCTCAACTCCGAACCTTGACTCTTCATCTCATTTTGTTGATTAAGAACAATTTATTTCAAAAGATAATCAATATTAGAATCTAACTTTTGTTGAGAATTACCTTGTTGTTTACTTATTGATTATTGGGATTCAAATCTCCTTTGGGTTGTTGGAAACCCTACTGGGAAGGCGGAGGCTGATGGAAGTTTTGTTGAAAAGGGGTCCTTTGTTGTTGTCCAGAACCATACCTCATGTTCGATTGATCCTTTCACCCTTGGTTGTATGTCAAAGAAAAAGAATCATACTTATTCTGGGGATGTGGTTGTTGTTGCTGCTGATATGGTCTCCCAGGGAATATTGTTGCACAATCCTATGTCTCTTGTAATTGGGAGAAACAATCAGTTGAGTGGCAGGTTTCAGTGAAAATTCCACAAGGACTTATAGAAGAGGGTTGGGATGCCTTTTATGCCAAATTAATCTATCTCACCATAATAGTCAACTCTTTCAACTTGGTATCAATTAAATTACTATCAAGAGAATATGGACTTACCCAGTGTACTCCTCTAACATGTGGTGTACCTCGATCTCCAAATTGTTAGGAGTTTTTTTTCATTTTGTTTATCAACACACATGCACCTACTAGTGTTCTATCTACCAATTCCCTTATGTCCATAGCATCCACCATGCTTCTCTCTATAAGTGTGAGTCTTTCATAAAAGTACTAGAAGAGTAGTTTCTCACTGATTTGGTGATGTGGGCAGCTTGCACACAACTTCTTGAATCGCTCCTAGTACTCATACATTAACTCCTCTTGTGCTTGCTTTATCTACAAGATCTCCTTACAAATGGAAGTGGTCCTTGATACTGGAAAAAACTCTAGAATAAATGATGTTTCAAATCATTCCAACATGTTACATATTTAGGTTATAAATAATACATCCAATCCTTTGTAGCTCTATCAAGTGAAAATGGAAATGCTCTTAGTTTGATTTGATCTTCAGATACATTTCTTGGTTTTATGGTTGAGCAAACCACATTAAATTCTTATAAATGTTGTTTGGATCCTCACCATATAATCCATGAAACTTTTTAAGAAGTTTAATTAACCCATATTTCAATTCAAAGTATGATTCAAACTTTTGGTATGCAATACAATTTGGTTGATAGTTAATATCTAATGAAACCATTCTAGAATGTTTCTATTTTTATATTGGATTTATAAGTGTTTCCAATTTCAATGTTCTTAGAGTGTATTGATTCCTTAGTTGGGTAAATTTCAACACTTTCCGTAGATCGAGATTGTCTGATTCGAGCCCTAAGGCTGCATTCAATCTTAGGGTCTAGATCGTAGAGATCCTTGGGATGGGATTGTTTCATAAATCATATAAATTGATAAAATTAGACCATAATATCATGATAATAATTTTCTATTGATGTTTTAATAAATAAAAAAAGAGAGGAAGAAGAAAGAGAGAAAAAACAAACAAAAATTGAGAAAGGGGAAAGAAGAAGGAAGAATGAAGATAAAATAAAAGTAAAAAAAATACCTCTAATTGTTTTAATAAAATAATTTCCTCCCCAGTAAAAACACCAATTTGAAATGCATTGTCATGGGAGCTTTCAAATGATGTGTAATTTCTACTTCTTAGGTGAAACAAAGTGGCTGACCAAGGTCATCTCTCAAAGGAGGAAGTAACTTTAACAACATATTTTAGGTATTTTGAAAATAAAATAAAATAACATAAATAAAATACTTAAAAGGATGGGTTTTTTTATCATTTATAATACTATAAGAATTATGTTGGAAGATGATTTTATATTTTTTTGTTCTTTTTTTTTGAAATGAGATTAAGAAAATTCAATGAAAAGATGTTTTTTTAGAAAAATATTTTAAATTCATAATAAATATAAATATCCCTATTCATTTACTTATTTATCATTAATTTTTAAATTAAAATACACTTAATTATGATCTCATAATTTTTTAACCTTCTAAACCTACGATAATTAACTTTACCACAGAGATGAAAAAGGTTAAAACCTAGGCTAGTTTCGGAATGTGCAATCACAACACCCTACTTTGATTATCGTTCCAATACTAGATTATGGTCAGTGGTAATTTAGGGCACATTTCCATTATATAAATGAATATTAATTTAGTTTATATATTATATATTAATTATAAAAATTAATCTCATGTGGTTTTGTATCACCGATTAAGGTCGCGCTCTCACAATTCACACAATTATCGACCTCACATGGTTTTGCGTGAATCATTCAATTGATTTCTTAGTTTATTTTTATTAGAAAACACAATTCATAAATTATAATATGTGAATTAAATTATCTAATTTATTCAAAATAATTAAGTGAAGATGGTTAGATTTAGATCGATTACTAAGAAGAATTACTCTTCCATGGGTGGTGTAGTCATCGTAGAAACGTTTTGCATTTGAAAAGGTCATTGAAAGGGTATAACCCAATAAAATTTATACTCTTGATTTCAATACCAAATAGTAATATTAATAGAATAATAAAATGGAAAATAACATAAGAAATGGAAGATAAACTAAGAGTTTATTGAAAGCACAACAATATTACAAAGTAAAGAAGAAGAAGAAGGCTTCGATGAAGTGATCCTAACTTCAAGAGCTCCCCTATGAGTATAGGATGTTCTAGAACCTCCAAGGTGATGAGAGGACTCCTATAGAACTCCAAAATGGCATCACTTAACTCCTTGGTCGAACTTTTAAATGGGTTACCCAAGGTGGCAATTTATAACCAAAATGGGAAGTGGTTTTAGGCACCCAGATTTCTAGAGACCACTTATGTCTCAGTTTTGGGTTGGTAAATAGACTTATCTCAACTTTGAAAAAAGAGAAAATTTTTATCCCAGCATCTTCAATGTCTCCATGTCAAAGTTTGTGGACAATGGAGGATTATAGTGTGATATATAGCTGAAATACATAACCAAATCTTTTACATCGTGTAGATTCTATCCCCTAGATAGATTGGTTCGGATGGACCCCTTAATATATTAATTGGGATTTAGTTTCTTGATATGAATTGTATTCCATGAAGTTATAGAGATTTCCAAAAAAAATCATCCCATTTAGAGGCATATATTTTTCAAAATGTTCTAAACAGTGGACAAATGTCCTTGAGATTCCATGTTGTTTGGCCCATTTTCCTTTTAGATCATCTCTGACCCTTTAAATCACCTCCTCCTACAACGAAATCACCAAAATAATAATAATCGTACTTTTTAAAAGTTATAAAAAATTAATAATTTAATCAAATGTGATGTTTAATTTGAGATAATATTTGTAATTTAAAATAAAAAACAAGTTTAAAACAGTGATGTAAGGGTGAAATAAAGTAGTGAATCATGAAGCGATCAGTCTTCAATCATATTCAAATTGGAAAGGAAGAAGTTTCTGGTAGAATGGGATGTAATAATAATTTCCATTATAATTTATATGATTATATTCCAATATTTAACATAATAAAATTCATGAAGTAATTCTTGCTTACAAGTTGATGTTTTTGAAAGAAGTTGTTGAAATTGAAGATTTCCAGTCTCAGTTCATTGGTGTGAAATCACCGGGCACAGATTTGTTTGAAGGTTGGGAAGGTTTGTTGTAAACATGAAAAAAAAATGTGATGGTTTTTAGTGAGATGAACAAGACAAAAAAATAGGTTGAATTATTACATTATAATAATAATAAAAATGAAGTTGCTTTTAACACTAGCCCATCGGACGTAGTGTGCCACCGATCATCAGACACATTGATGGTTGAAAAAGAAAATTGGAGGTAGAATTGTTTTGTCATTGGGATTTTTTGGGATCGGTGTAAAATAAAATTAAGTCAAATATCGATCAATAATGTAGTCAAACATTTTCATCAAGATTAATTATTGGTTGTTTTTCAGTTGGTTCAAGGATGAAGGAATAAATATGATTTGTCTTGAAGTGGTTCAAGAGAAATGAATGATCATATATTTTTTACAATTGAGTCAAGAGTAATTGAATTGGAAGTGAAACTAATAAATTAGAGTGAGGAAAATACTGATTCTTTAATTACATCCTGAAACTGATAAACTCACGGACTCAAAGTAATCGGTCTGAAGAAAATAAGAAAAAGAAAAATGCTTGAAGAATGTCAAGGGGAGACTTGATGTTTGAAGAAGTTTTTAACAATATTTTTATGGATATCAGTTGGTTCAAAATATCAGAGAGAGATTATTGTTTGGCATTTAGTATGGATCATCATATTGAGCAGTGTGTTCTAAACATCATAATGAGAAGCTATCTATTTCATTCTATATATAATTGGTATGGAGACACTTAACGAAGAAATCATAATGGAAATCAAAAATGGACTGAAAAATGATAGGGAAGTATGAATCAAGATGAAGTTTTGAGAAGATTCAAGAAGTTTCAAGAAGAGTTAAGAATCATTGAATAAGTCAAAGATATATCCAATATTCAAGAGAGATTTAAGTTTTAGGAAATTTGGTTGAGCGGGAAAGTTTTTCATAATCCCACACAAACCATATTTGGGTCACCTATAAATAGAAGAAGTTATTTATATTTTCCTGACACTTATACTATTCAGAGCGAAAGAAGAGAGAAGGTGAAGAGATGAAAGTTTTTAGAGAAAATAAGTTTCTAGATCATGCTTACTAGAGGAAGTTTTCCAAACAAAATAAGGAAAGGAGAAGAAACAAGATCGTATTTAGAGTTTTCAGATCAGATTGAGAAATCAGATTAGGATTTCCAGACTGATGAAGAAGCAATTCATGATTGTTTCAGCAGTATTATGACAAAGAAATATTTATATATTTAAAAATCAGATTAAATAATCAGACTAGGAATCAGAATGAGTATCATTACTAAGTCTATTAAGTTATTACTTACTCCTGGGTAATAAAGTGAAGAATTGTTTTGAAAGTTTATTTTTTGTGAAAGTTGATCAGGAAGAATAAAAATTGTATTACATCATTTCATTCTATTTGAATTACATTCACTATTGTATTGAACATAGTGATATACAAGTGTAAGGGAATATCATACTTATTGTATTCTACACAAAAGGATTTTTTGTCTAGTGGATTTTGTGGTATTGGATTTTTTCCAAACTATTCCAAGGATGTAGGTAATATTTTGAGTATTAAACCTTGTAAGTCCTTGTGTTCCTATTGATGTGTGTTCGATTTGTTTTTAGTAGAGAAATAAATGTTTAACATGAGGAGAATGTTTTTTTAAAAGTAAGGAAACTTAAAAGAAAAAGGATATAACTGATTCACCCTCTCCCCCTATCAGTGATACTCATATCCTGGATGGGTAATCTTAGAAGCAAAGTTGGATTTTTCATCCATTTTATAATGGGATGTCCCATATTTAAGAAATTATGATAAAAATTCATATTCCTTCCTATACAACTCACACTTTTTGGGGAAAGAATGTATATTTTTAAACACCAAACCCATTTAATATAATATTTTTTGGCATCATTATTGGAATCTAGAAGCCTATTTCTTTCTAGATGTAGCCCTTTTAAAATTTCAAGCAATTTAGTGAAACTTTTTTCACTCCAACCATGTATTTCTTTCAAGTTAACTAATCTCAGCACCACTGATAACACTATAAATTTAGTGAAACCTAAGAATAGTGGTTTCTTATTATCTCCATATAATCATTAAAAAAATTGTTGTATTTCAATGTTTTCAACACCTATATCATGAATTAATTCTTCAAGGTTATCCTTCATCTCATGTTGAATCATCATTAGATCTTGAATTTTTTGTTATTTCATTATGCCAGATCTAGTATGTATAATAGTGACTAAAACTATAACAAATTTAGGGTCTTTGATTTCTCTGTACACTAATTTACTCATATACAAACACTACATGCATGGATAGAAAATAACATCTTTGTTTACAAGATTTTATTTTTAAAATTTCAAGAAATATCCAATGCCTTTCTCATATTCATTGGTAGTTTTTTTGAATTTATGTAATTATGATCCATTAATTACCTAAAGACATAATATAATATATTAATATATTAATATGTTTTAACATTTAAACATATATATATATATATATAACTAAAAAAATATAAGCATATAAATATATAATCATGTATAATTTTTAACAAACAATTTAAATATAAAAAAATTAATAACAAGAAAACAATTATAACCAAAATTAATTATAAATTCAAAAACAATTAATGAAAAAATTATTTCAACAAAAAATATTATAGAAAAAATTTATAAATACCAATAATTATAAATATAAATAGTTACAACTAAAATATTGTAATCACAAACAATTTATAATCAAAAAAAATTATAACCTTAAAGTAATTTTAACAAAAAAAATTATAATTGATAATAATATATATACAAAAAAATGAATACATGAATGAAATTTAAAATTAAAAAATAATTAATTAATCTTCTAAAATTAAAAAACTATCATACAAAAAATGGAGATATACTATTTAATTTTAATGAATGCACTCTAGGGTGGTAGAAATATTGTGAACGATTCAATATTTAGGAGAAGTGTATGTAAAAATGAGGTAGAAAATAAATTGAACAAAAACCTTGAAGCACGGTCGTGAGTTGAGTAGATTTGGGTTTCCATGGAACAAATGATGTCGATCTCCATGGAATAAGGATTAACGATGGAATATTGAAGAGAAACAATGAAAAAATAATAATGAAAATCAAACAAAAATGAAGATCGAGTACGAGTTCAGTGTCATCGTGAGTTAAGAGGATAGTGGTTTCAGAAAGATCATGTTAAAAAAATGAGGAGAAGTCCATGAAAATTAGAAATTTTAAAGTCCTTTAATGTCATTTTTTTTATAAAAATGACTTCAATATTTCTCAAGAATGAATTTTATTATCAGTAAAAACATATGATAAAAGTCATTCTGATACACTTTTAATGTCTAGATTTCTAAAATTGACATTAAAATATTCTCATACCACTTTTAACACCTATTATGAAAAAAATGATGCTAAAAATCTAATGTTGGGTCATATTTTTATAATATTAAAACACTAGGTTCTAGTTATATAGATTCTCACCACTTTCATCATCCACCATTGATCATAATATGAATTAATTCAAGGCCTGAATGATTCTTCTAATTCTATAGGGCACTTGAGAGGGAGGTGGTGGATCAGAACTCTTTATTCTTGAGAGTCTTCTTAAGAGATTTCTCTATAGGGATTGAGAGAATTATATCTAGAAAATGTTGTTTATAATAATCATTTATCCCTTCAAATGATAGAATCGAGTTTATATATCTAGGTTAGAGAATAGGTTATTGCAAATATTCCCCTAGGTAATATTTTAATCCCTAGTGAACCCCACATTGAATGATAATAATAATATTATTATTTACTTAACATGCACAAAATTTATGGATAATATTAATATAATTTATTAAATAAATAAATATAAATATATATATATATATATTTAAATTATATTAAATATATTATTCTCATTAGACCCTAAACTCGGTCTATCAATCCTTCTCAAAATTTAACAAACCTTGAATAATAACTATTTATTAAAACGAATAAATATCAATGCAAATGAGCCTTAGCCTGGTTGGTGAGCTCTCTCTAAGTGAATCCACGAGACCCAGGTTTGAAACTAGGCAGAGGCATAATTCTGGGGGTACTGTAGTAGGCACTATAGCAGGTACTATTCGGTATTGTAGCAGCTGGAACTATTCACCTTGGGCCACCGGTTTGAGCTTGGAGTCCTTAAGGACTTCAGGCCACCTAGGCATTCAGGTCGGTAAGGCTTTAGGGTCACCTCAAGGCCTTTGGGCCACACGATCAATGCAGTTTCCCCAGATAGACTCTACAGAAAGGAGCATCCTCAGAGGAGGATTCAAAGCAGGCGCACTCACCAGAGTAGAACCAAATGGATTTGAAAGAATGATAGGGTATGGAAACACCATCGGGACCAGCCTGTGCTTGCACGGGAAGCTTAGCTAGACAGTCATGCGAAGGTGGAGATATATCATCACGATGCAGATGCTGGGGAGGGGTAGTTCCTTGTACTTATAGTCTGGTTGAATTCCCTAAGACCTTCGGGTCATGTAATGTCTCTTAAGCCTGTGGTCCATGTAATATCTAAGACTATGGGCCTTTTAAGGGTTCCCCCTCATCCCTTGAAATGGGGGTTATCAAAAATCAATAAAAATAAGTTCTTCGGACCATTCAAGCAATAAATTTCAATACATTATTCATTCAATAAATAAATATCATATTCACTAAACTTGTGAATAAATATTTATTTAATATTCAACCGACATATTTATTTTTTCAAATAATTGATGACCAAATATATGTGATCAACTAAATTTTAATAATTATCATTCCTTGTAACTTTGGAATAATATTTATTATAATATTAAATTCAAATAGAATTCAACTAAGGTTTTGGATAAACTTAGTCTTTGACCCTATAGGAATCTTCCTCAGCGGTATTTGGCTAACTCACCTAAAGTCCTAGATTAACATCTGACAACATGTCTAGGAACCCATAAAGAAAAAAGTTAAATGTATTAATGAAAATAACATCCCATGAACACTCATTATGTAATATAATACCTTTGTATTGATATATAATCAAGAAGGTTATGCCACATGTTTCATCAACCTATATTCTTAAATATATTTATTTAACTTTCTAGAAATGAACTCATTGATAAACTTCCTTGGTCATAGACATAATTAGATAGTTCAATTTCAATCAAACGGGCTAAGATATCTACTTCCATTAACTCAAAAGGGAAAAATCGTTTTTTAAATTATTTATTAATTCTATATAACTCATGATGTACTTAACATATCCTAACACACCGTGAGAATATATGTCTTTAAAATTTTCATAAATACATCTAAGTACATGAATCATGATATGCATTAATAATAATCTCAAGTATAAGAACCAATTCACACATCCATAGATTGGAATATCCAATGGCACATAAAACATATGGAATTTTTATGGGTGGGTCAATTCTCATAACCTCTTCTCTTAGAGATTATCATGGGAGAAATTTATGAGAAGAAGTCTCAATGTATTATGAGCCTTCTTCCCCAAATATCCTATATCATATGTGTTAAGTTAGATGATGTAATACGACCATAGAACATATATTTAAGAATATCTTCATGTCATTTTAACGTTATCATCATATAGGGGATTACTATGAAATTTTGAAGTGATAGAGACTCTAAGGAAATATCCACATTAAATATTATGTAGAAAAAAAATAATTATATAATAATATATTTATTAATATTCAGAACTATTAATATACAGGTAATAAAAAGTAAAAAGTAGTTGGTTATAGGGAACCAACTCTAATAGTCTCCCATTTTAAATAGAGTGAACTTCTAACGAATTTCAGTCTACTAGATCTCACATGATGTTCAAGTTTCTACTGAGATAAGGCTTTAGTCAATAGGCCCACTACATTATCCTTTGTGGATAATCTTTTTACTATGACCTCACCCCTTATAGAAAAATCCCTCAAGAGGTGACAATTTTAAAGTATATTATTCATCCATTTATTAGACATTGGATCCTTGGATAGATCCACCACAAAAATATTGTTGGACTCCTCGTGTATTAATCATGTTTTAATGATCACAAATCTTATTCAACCTAGTTAACTCCTATAAATTATATCCAATCATGTGTATTTATGTTTAAAGTTTTTTCATGCTTTAAGAAGAGCCATGCAAGATCTTAATTGCTCTATATTTAGTTTACTTACTTTATACTATATTTGATCTACTCTCATAATACCTTCTTTGAAAATGATTAAGTCTAATCCTTTATATTATCATCATTATTTAAGTCTAAACACAGTTACTTTGAAAAGTCTAAGACACTGTGAGTCTACCACTAGCTATGTATTTCTGGCACCGTGAAGTAAGGTACCATGAAGCCAGACACCGTGAACAAGACACTGTGACACCGTGAAGCCAGACACCGTGAAGAAGACACCGTGACCACGAGACACCCTAAAGCCAAACACTGTGAAGAAGACACCGCGACCACGAGACACCATGAACAAGACATCATGAACAAGTCACCGTGAACAAGACACTGTGACCGTGAGACACCATGACCATGAGACACCATGACCCTGAGACACCATGACACTCAGACACCGTGATCAATCTAGACAATGTGTGAAGGAGACACCGTTTTCATGACTTACTGTGACACCGTTTCTTAAACTACTTTGTCTTCTTTCAATTTAATTTCTAACGGTCATATTTTATGATTTTAATGCACTGAAATAATTAATGTTTCTTTGTAGACATATCATCGGAAAGTATGAGGTATGAGGTGAAAAATACATGCAACCTGTCGGCCCCAACAAATGCATTCCAAGTTAAAAGCAAAGTGTGGCTAAGAATCATTATGGGCAATACAGAAATGAAACGCAAGGTCATCAGCACAATAATGAAGAATATACTTGGAGGAAGTTTAGAAATAAAGGCACACAGCATGAAACTCGACACTACTAAACACATGAAGAATATTTGAAGCTTAAAGAACATCTTCGCTCAATTGAACCTCACGAAGAACACAATCTAAATCGTGACACTCTGTTTTCCACAAAACTTCCTGAGAAGGACTAAAAGCTTCATATGCTTCAATCTAAAGGATTCCATAGCTGCATTGACATCACACAAGAGCATTCTAAACTCATCTCTATATTCTTTCTCTACTGTGATCATCCTTTTCTTTACATTACGAGCAGTGTGTGCTTCTGTCTATTTAGACACACACTGACTCCTAAGCTGAACTAGAGGATACTGAAATCCTCACACCAAACTCTTTATACCTTTGTGTATCCCATGTAGAACTTTGGTAGAGGTCTGAGGACCTGGACAGCCTGTGTACTGTTGTTTTTTCTTTCCCACATAGAATTGTGGTAGAGGTTTGAGGACCTGGACAGTCTTGGTACTTTTGTAAACCCTGATCCAGGGTGTGGATCAAAGTTTATTTATTTAAACTACTTGGTGGTAGGTGATCACCAAGTGGGGTGGATTAGGTATCGGCTTGAGACTGAACCACTTGTTTCTTATCTGTTGTGTTTCTTAAATTTAGTTATCTCTGTTTTATTGTTTTATTGTATAATCCAAAAATCACTAATTTCACTTTGATAGTTAATCTTGGAAAGAAGTTATAATTGAATTTTCTTAGTATAATAACTTCAAAAGTAATATTAATAACACAAATTAAGATTACTGAGAATTAATAAATCTTCTAATAAGTTACTTAAATAGTCAATCTCTTATAACAGTATAGCCTTGATTAACTGGGATGTATTTAATCTTTGAGGAAAACCTTTTTAGAAATAATTTTTAACAGAAATTTTAATTGGAACTCAATTCACCCCCCCTTAAGTATCCACTCCAACCAACATTTGGTATCAGATGATTTTTATTAGGACTCTTTGTAATCTTATTCAACTGTGATTTTAGTTGTGTCTTAAAGATCTTAAGTTTTTGTTATTTCGAAATTTTTATCTCTTTAAATACATTTTCTAAAATATAATTATGAATAACAGATTAGAAGGTGTAGCTACCAACAGGACAACCTTCTTTAATGGTGTCAATTATTCTCAATGGAAAATAAAAATGAAAATCCATTTAAAAAGTATGGGATTTGACATTTGGACTGCTATTGAGACTCAATATAAGATTCCATAAACTGTTAGAACTACTTGGGATGAACCTATGAAAGCTGCTTAAAATAATAATTGTAAAGAAATGAATGATTTTTATTGTGCTTTAGGAGATGAATAATTTAATCGAATATCTACTTGTAAGACTACTTATGACATATGGGATACTCTGGATGTTTCCCATGAGAGAACAACCAATGTTAAGGAAATGAGACTAAATACATACACTATTAAGTATGATAATTTTAAAATGAAATATGGTGAATCTATTTCTGATATTTATCTCAGGTTTAATGAGATAGTCAATGAAATGAGCTCACTGGGAAAAGATGTTTCAGCAAATGATCAAATCATGAGGATACTAAGATGCCTACCAGACATATGGAGAGGAACCTCTGTCTCTATACGAGAATCATGTGACCTTAGTAAGCTACCTGTCAAGGAGATGATTGGTAAGTTGATTATGTATGAAGAGGAGCTAAAGGTAAACAAAGAGGAAGATGATGAACCTAATAAGAAGTCAGTGGCATTTAATTCTACTACTTCAAAAAACAAGGACAAGGAGAAAGTTTACATAATTGAATAAAGATCAACTAGTGAAAATTATGACTTAGACAGTGATGAAGAGATGGATCATATAGCCAGGAGATTCAAGAAATTCTATAGAAAGAAGAACTTTTTCATAAAATCAAATTATAAGGGTAAGTATGACCAACAAGGTAATTGGAAGAGAGATTGTAATAAAGCTAATAAAAATGATGAGATAGTCTGTTATGAATGTAAAAGAAAAGGACATGTTAAGGCTGACTATCCAAAATTGAAGTTTAAGAAGAAATATGATTATAAGGAAAAAATATAAGAAATCTATAAAGGCAACATAGAGTGATTCAGAAGACAGGTCAAGTGGATCTGAAGCTTCTGATTCTGAAGAAAATAATCATGCCAACATGTGTTTCATGACTAAAACATCTGAGGTATCTGTTTCCCCTATGCTGAATGATTACTATTCTGGGAATGAAAGTGATTCAAATAATGATGATAATATTTCTAAAGCTGAATTAATTTAATACTGTAATATGTTAGAAGATACTTGTAATGAACAAAAAGATAAATACAAATCATTAAAGAAATAGTATGCCTTGACTAGTACTGTTAAATATGATCTTAGTATAGAAAAGGAAAATAATGCTTAACTGTTAAAGGAGAATACTGAACTTAAATTTTCTAATGAGAAAATTTGAAAATACTTAGAGAAGTTCACAAATGGAAATAATAATCTAACTCAAATTCTTGGAAAACAAGTTACACCTAATTATACTACTGGTTTAGGATACCAACCTGGACAGAGACAGATTATTAAGAATAAATTTATTCCAAACTCTGGACAGTGTGTTTCCAGTTCAAGTTCTGGAAACTCTTATGCTTTATCTAGCTATTCAAATTCTTACAGACCAAACAAAGTTTACTTATCAAAATAATTTTAAAATGTTAATTATAGGAAACCCATTAGACAAATATGAGTTCCTAAAGTTTTACTTGCTAACCTTTCTGGGCCCAAGAAAATCTGGGTACCAAAATTATCTTCTGTATAAATATGTATTGTAGGAAACTTGCTTGAAAAGTGCCTGTAGGAAGATATGGTACTTGAACAGTAGATGTTCAAGTCATATGATAGAATACTACTCATGCTTTAAGATCTTAATCAAAGTTGATGGAGGACATGTCACCTTTGGGGATAACTCAAAAGGAAAAATCATCGTCTTGGGACAGATTGGTAATAATGATTCAATTTTAATTTCTAAAGTATTATTTGTTGATGGATTAAAATACAACCTGCTAAGTATTTATCAGTTTTGTGATGATGGTTTCAATGTTAAATTTGAAAACGATGCTTGAAATGTATTTGATTCTAAAAATATTTTGGTATTTACTACTTTAATAAATGAAAATGTATATGTTGTAGATCTTAATTCTTTAGCTAAACAAAAGGTTACTTGTTTAAATGATTTTCATAAAGAATATTGTCTATGGCACAAAATATTAGGATACTACAATGTTCATTCACTTAGGAAACTTACTAGGAAAGGTTTAGTTAGAAACCTACCCAAACTAAAATTCCCAACATACAAAGTTTATAATCCCTATCAAAAGGGAAAGCAACATAAAGTTACTTTCAAATCAAAGAAAGAAGTTTCAACTTCTCAACCTCTCGAGTTGGTTCACATGGATTTGTTTGGACCATCAAGAGTTTCAAGTCTAAATGAGAAGCACTATATTTATGTTCTTGTAGATGATTTTTCTAGGTACACTTGGGTATACTTTCTTACTCACAAAAGTGAAGCTTGTTCTTATTTTATCAAATATACAAAGTATTTAGAAAACCTTAGTGGACTTAGGATCAAGACCTTGAGAAGTGATCATGGCTGTGAGTTTGAAAATCAAGATTCTTCATCTTATTGCTCACATAATGGCTATAGTCACAAATTCTTTGCTCCTAGAACACCTCAGTAGAATGGTGTAGTAGAAAGAAGAAATAGGACTCTTCAAGAGATTTCTAGGATGATGCTCAATGAATATGATTTTCCAATTTACTTTTGGGATGAAGCTATCAATAAAGCTTGTTATATTATAAATAGAGTCTTGATTAAACCAGTTCTTAAAAAGACCCCTTATGAGTTGTGGAATAATAGGAAGCCTAAAGTTAGTTACTTTATAGTTTTTGGTTGCAAAGTTTTTATCCTTAACACTAAATATAATCTTGACAAATTTTCTTCTAAAAGTGATGAAGGAATTTTCATAGGTTACTCAATCTTGATTAAATCCTATAGAGTATTCAATAAGAGAACCAAATGTGTGGAAGAATCTGTACACATCAAATTTGATGAAACTGATCTACATGAACCTAAGACCCCTCTTGAAAATTTTAAAGAAGACATGTCCATTTTGGACCTTAATGACAAAAACAGTGAACCTGTTGTTAAGACAACCAGTTCTGGAAATTTTACAGAACCTTGTAGAACCAAAACCTGAAAATGAAACTGAAATTTATATCCCTACCTTTTCTAGACTAACTAGGACCCTTAAAAACCATTCTTTAGATGTTGTAGTATGATATTTAGATAGAGAGGATCAAACTAGAGCTTCTCTGAGAAACCAGGTTGAACATAAAGCTTTTCTTTCACAACTTGAACCTAAAAATATCAATGATACAATCAATGATGAATTTTGGGTGATGGATATATAATAATAATTTAATCGATTTGAAAGAAACAAAGTTTGGGAATTATTAGATAGACCTAAGGACACTTTGACCATATGCACTAAATGGGTTTTTAAGAATAAAGTTGATGAAGCTGGTAACATAGTTAGAAACAAGTCTAGAATAGTTGCACAAGGCTATAGTCAAGAAGAAGGAATTGACTATGAAGAGACCTTTTCACCAGTATCCAGACTTGAAGCCATCAAAATCATGCTTGCCTATGCTTCACATTTGAATTTCAAGCTATATCAAATGGATGTTAAGAGTGCATTCTTAAATGGGTATATATATGAGGATGTTCTTGTTGAAAAACCCCCTAGATTTACAAACCCCCATTTTCCAAATCATATTTTTAAATTATCAAAAGCCTTATATGGTTTGAAGAAAGCTCCACGAGCTTGGTATGACAGATTGAGTAATTTTCTTATTTCTAAAGGTTTTACAAAAGGAATAGCTGATCCTACCCTTTTTATAAAAAAAATTCTAATGATGTTTTATTTGTTCAAATCTATGTAGATGACATTATTTTTTGGATCTTCAAATAATTCTTTATGTGTTGATTTTTCTAAAATGATGCAAAACGAATTTAAAATTAGTTTAATGGGAGAACTCAAATATTTTCTTAGATTTCATGTTTTTCAAAATGAAAATGGGATTATTTTAAATCAAAGTAAATATACAAAGGATCTTCTAAAATGTTTTGGATTAGACATAACTAAAAGTAGTGACACTCCCATGAGTACCACGTGTAATTTGGATCTTGATGAAGATGGAAAATATGTTGATCAATCCACTTATAGAGGAATGATTGGGAGTTTACTATACTTAACTGCTAGTCGTCCTGACATTATGTTTAGTGTGTGTATGTGTGATCATTTTCAAGCAAACCCTAAGGAATATCATTTAAATGTTGTAAAGATAATTTTCAAATACCTCAAGCATATACCCAATATAGGACTATTTTATCCCAAAATACAATCATTTGAATTAGTTAGTTATTCTGATGCTGACTTCGGTGGCTGTAAGTTAGATAGAAAAAGAACCTCTGGAACATGTCACCTTTTAGGCAAGTCACTAGTTTCATGGTGTAGTAAGAAACAAAATTCTGTTGCATTATCTACTACATAAGCTGAATACATAGCTACCGGCAGTTGTTGTGCACAAATTTTTTGGATGAAACACACATTACTAGATTATGGATATCAATTCATACATGTACCTATAAACTGTGACAACACAATTTCTATTAACATCTCAAAAAATCATGTTTCACATTCTAGGACAAATCATATTGATGTAAGACATCACTTTTTGAGATATCATTATCAAAAAGGTGATATCACTTTGGAATTCATTGGTACTGAATATCAACTTGCTGATATATTCACTAAACCATTAAATTCTGAGAGAATAGACTACATCATACATGAACTAGGCATGATAAATCTCAAATAGATACCTTACTTGTTATTGTTTCAGGTATTACTGTTCGATATCTTACTATGTTATACTTTACTATTTCATGATTACGGTTTCTCAGTTACTTTCTTTCATGTTTACTGTCTCACCGTAAAGTTTTATGTTTACTGTCTCACAGTTAGTATTGTGTACTTACTTTTTGACGTTTACTATCTCACCATAACGCACATTGAGAAGTTCGTTCATGGTCTCATCATGAATCTCGTTTATTGTCTCACCGTAATGACCAAACATGGTCTCACCATAAAAAAATATTTTATTTTTCTTTAAAACCGTATTGCGGTAATTATCTTTTTCACCTTTTCTATTTTCCCGCGTTTTTATTTTTGTGATGGTTGGTATTACTAAATGATAAAATAAAGATAGTATCACTCGATTCTTCACTTGAGGTTTCTTCTACCTACTCTTTTCGAACCCTTCTTCATCCCTGTAACCCTTCTCTCACTCAAACCTTCAGTGAATGCCAAGAATGAAGCGTCTGTCATCATCGACACCTGAGAAGCGTAGATCAAAGAAGAAGAATATTGAACCTAAGTTAACACCTGAAGGACCTTTAAATATGAATTTGGTAAACCATGTTGTTATACCTGAGAAAGATATTTTCCCCAAATGTCTTCTGTCTAGTAAGTCTCTGGTATTGAGAGTGTTAGAACTGCAAGGCTGGTTAGAGTGGTTCTCGAAGGAAGATAAACCCATCTATCCTAGGTTAGTGGCTCAGTTTTATGAGTACGTTCAATTCTCCTTTGATTCTAGTGAGAGTTATGTTGTAAGAACTTAGGTCAATGTCCAGAGATGCTCATTATATTTGAGGTTATGGGATTAATTCCTTAGGATACCTCATGAAGGCATCTGTTAGGATTATCAGAGAGGACCTCCACCTTCAACCGATTTCTTTGATTTAGAAGATTCCCTAAAAACCTTAACTGGAAATGGAACCCAGAGGAGAGCCATTTCTGTTGAATTAGATGGAGAATCAAGGATTCTATTCAAGTTTATACAAAATTTGGTTTGTCCCAAGAAAGGTGATTTTGCTGTTTTAAAATATAAATATGTATTTTTGATTCACCTTATAAAAAATGGGCATAAGATCAACCTGTGAAAGTATATCATACACCATATGTGTGAGTTGATCAAAGTCACATCCAAGTCAACTTCTCTGTTCTAATCTTGGCTGATCTCAACCATGCTTCTTTCCAAATGTATGGTTGGACCTAATGAGGAAGTAATTAAGGACTTTGAGTGCTGTCTCTCAAAATCCACTATCAAAATAATGAAGATAAACTAGAATCCTTGGAAAAAAATGGGTGGAAGATAGTGATAGAGTTTATGATAAATTCAATCCGGTGGATTATCCCTCAAGATTGAAAGACGTTTTTTATCCTGGTTTGGAACCAGATGAGATTGTTGAGTATCTTGAAAAGGAGGAAGAATATGCTGAAGTTCCACCTAAGGAAGATGTTATTGTTGAGGAAGACAGGACTATTATTCCTCATGTAGTTCTTGAAGAAGAAGTCCCTACTCCAAAAGAAACTGTTAATTTGGAAACTCAACCTGAAGATGTAACAGAATCAGTTGCCAAATAACCTAAAAATCATGTTATGGAAGAGCCTATAGTAGAAGATCCTATAGTGGAAGAGTTACCTATTTTGCAAGATGTCAATCTTGAGGAACTCCCTGTGGAACAATCTGTTCCTAAAATCATACCTACAGCTGAAGAACGGATAGAGCTAGCTTTTCAACTGGCTAGACAGGAAATGAGTGAGAAACTTAGAGCTGAGTCTATGAATTAGTCCAAGATCCTAAGCCTCTCATTCCTGAGAAGGAGACATCAGTTGAGGGGGATTAAACCCTAAATCTTGAGTCCATTGAAGCCTCACATCCAACTGAGTCAAGTGTTGTAGAAACTTAATATAAATTTCCCAGTTTCTATGATGTGGATGTCTCTCAGCAGGTTACAGCAACCGGACTTGATATTTCCTCCCTATTTCAGTTGAAATCGGTCTATATTTTTACACCTGAGAAGGAACCTAAACCTGTACTAGTCCCTACTCTTGAACCCTTATCTAAATAGCCATCCTTTGTGAGTAAGGATGGTCTGAAGGAATTTGATGCTACCCTCTTATATGGAGTTGAGAAACTCATGAATACACAACCTCATCCTGTGACAAATTTAAGTGAGAGATATGCCTCACTATTATTAGAGAAAATTATTTGGAAAATACAACCTAAGATGCTCCATGAGATTCAAGAATTAAGAGTTGAAAATAATATTCTCAGTAATGAAGTGAAGACCCTAAGAAGTATGGCTGAAGACATGCAGAGAGAGCTTCATTCAAGATCTGAACATGCTACTCCTCAAATCCCACAAGTTGGTGTGTCTCAGATTCAACCTTATCTAGCATCCTTAGATGAAAAAATCGATGAAAATAACAAAAAAAATTGTGAAGTAAATGAAAGATATTGTTTCCAATATTAATAAACTCACTGATGATTATACGGGGTGTCTTCAAAAGGTGTTGAATCAACTAAAATCTCTGACCACAGCTATCAAAGTATATGGTCAATCCTCTAAGCCCTCATTGGACAGTGATCTGCTCAGAACTGTAGTCAAAGAAGATATTCAGAATGTACTCAGTGGATTCAATACATCTTATTTATCTGAAGTTATCAAGAACAGTGATAGAGTTATTGACCTAGTACAAATCCACTCCAAAATTGCTAATGATTCTCAGCAAGAGATTTCTAAGAAAGTGGATTTCTACTTCAACAGAATCTTCTCCAAGTCTGATATGACAAACCATTTAAAGTACCTTGTAGAAAATCTTTGGATTCCTCCTATGACTCAAGCTTTCAAGAACCATGTCCAGAAGCTCACAGAGTTTACTCAATTGTTGGAAAAGTTTATGGAGAACAAGGATGATTTTGAGAAATCCATGCAGTATGGTGGAGAGATCATTACAGATTTAATCAAACTCCTGAGGACCTATCTTCATGTCTAGAGTACAACCATTTTTTCTCCAACGGCTGCACCGCTCAGACCTGGGCTGCCTACCTTCTCCTCTGCCCTAGCCTCAACCACTATGTCTGTCGGACAAGCACTCAGTCAGATCAGGCCTGTGATTCTTGATCAGCAACTGCCTAGATCTTCTACTGCTCTTACCTTGGATTCCTCAATCTTTGAAGGCCTTCCTTTACCCTCCTTATCAACCACCTCTCTTCCTTCTTCTACCTCAACCACTGCCCCTATAGCTTTCTCTTCTGCTGCTGCTAAAGGAAAAGAGAAGGCCAGCCCATGAAGAAGAATAGTGATTACTCTTTTTTGATAGGGATGCTATTGATTTTTTTATTACTCTTTTGTTTTGTACTAAACCTTGTTTACTCTTAATGGAATGTTCTTTTTTTTACCTCTCTTATTTAATCTTTTTGATAATCCCAAAAGGGGGAGAAGTTTCTATATTATATCCTTTTATCTCCTTTTATCTATATAGTTGAATTCAATATACACTTTAACTGTACATGATTTGTGATCATCAAAAGTGGGGATATTGTTGGACTCCTCGTGTATTAATCATTTTTTAATGATCACAAATCTTATTCAACCTAGTTAACTCCTATAAATTATATCCAATCATGTGTATTTATGTTTAAAGTTTTCTCATACTTTAAGAAGAGCCTTAAAAGATCTTAATTGATCTATATTCAGTTTACTTACTTTATGCTATCTTTGATCTACTCTCATAATACCATCTTTGACGAATGCTTAAGTCTAATCCTTTATATTATCATCATTATTTAAGTTTAAACACAGTTACTTTGAAAATTCTAAGACACCGTGAGTCTGCCACTAGCTATGTATTTCTAGAACCATGAAGCAAGGCACCGTGAATCCAGACACCGTGAACAAGACACCATGACATAGTGAAGCCAGACACCATGAAGAATACACCATGACCACGAGACATCGTGAAGCCAGACACTGTGAAGAAGACACCGTGACCACAAGACATAGTGACCACGAGACACCGTGAACAAGACACCGTGAACAAGACACCGTGAACAAGACACCGTAAACAATAAACTATGAACAAGATACCGTGAACAAGACATTGTGACCGAGAGACACCGTGACCATGAGACACCATGACACTCAGACACCATGATAAATCTAGACACCGTGTGAAGGAGACACCATTTTCATGACTTACTATGACACTGTTTCTTAAACTATTTTGTCGTCTTTAAATTTAATTTCTAACGGTCATATTTGATGATTTTAATGCACTGACATAATTAATGTTTCTTTACAGACATATCATCAGATAGTATGAGGTACGAGGTGTAGAATACATGCAACCTGTCGGCCCCAACACATGAATTCCAAGTTAAAATTGAAGTGTGGACAAGAATCATTACGGGTGATACAAAAACAAAAAACAAGGTCGTGATCACAATAACGAAGAAGATAATTGGAGGAAGTTTCTAAAGAAAGTCACAATGCATGAAACTCGACACTACTGAACACACGAAGCATATTTTAAGCTTAAAGAACATCTTCACATGATTGAACCTCACGAAGAACACAAGATGAACTGTGACACTCTGTTTTCCACACAACTTCCAGAGAAGGACTCAAAGCTTCATCTGCTTCAATCCAAAGGAGTCTAGAGCTACATTGACATCACACAAGATCATTCTAAACTCATCTCTATATTCTCGCTCTGTTGTGATCATCCTTTTCTTTACATTACGAGCAGTGTGTGATTCTGTCTGTTTAGACACACAATGACTCCTAAGCTGAACTGGAGGATACTGAAATCCTCGCACCAAACTTCTTATACCTTTGTGTATCCCACGTAGAACTTTGGTAGAGGTCTGAGGACCTGGACATCCTGTGTACTATTTTTGTTGCTTTCCCACGTAGAACTGTGGTAGAGGTCCGAGGACTTGGACAGTCTTGGTACTATTGTAAACCCCGATCCAAGGTGTGGATCAAAGTTTATTTATTTAAACTACTTGGTGGCAGGTGATCACCAAGTGGAGTGGATTAGGTCTCGTCTTGATACTAAACCACTTATTTCTTATCCAATGTGCTGCTTAAATTTAGTTATCTCTATTTTATTGCTTTACTGTATAATCTATAAATCACTAATTTCACTTTGATAGTTAATCTTGGAAAGAAGTTATAATTGACTTGTCTTAGTAGAATAACTTAAAAAGTAATATTAATAACACAAATTAAGATTACTGAGAATTAATCAATCTTCTAAGAAGTTACTTAAACAGTCAATCTCTTATAATAATATAACCTTGATTAATTGGGTTGTATTTAATATTTGGGGAAAACCTTTTTAGAAATACTTTTTAACAGAAATTTTAATTGGAACTCAATTCACCCCTCCCCCCTCTTGAGTATCCACTCCGACCAACAAATATTATCACAATAAAATGTGATAGGGTCTTTACAAGTAGGAAACCTATCAATATATTGGATAAAGTTACATATCCAAACCGATTATTTAACTACATCAGAAGAAAAAATAAACCCTTACTTTTCTATATAATAAGTGACCACTGCCTACTTTGAGATCTTCCACCTCACGACACCTCTATTGCAGGTGAAGACATATCTTGATTATGATTTTAGATCATTATGATCAGTTTGTAAATTATCATATGTATATCCCATGATGAATAGTTCCCCAAGTCCTCTATAAACTAAGATAACATCTTTAAACTAGAATATGTATATTCCTTTATGATTAGCTCCTCATATCCTATATAAACCAGAAATATATCCTTAGTAAGCCTCAAATACTTAAGGATAACCTTTAATGAAGTCCAATTCTATTCTCCCGGGTTTTCTTGATATCTTCCCACCATAATGAAGACATAAGAAACATCAATCCTGGTACATAACATGACATTCATGATAAATCCCATCATATAAGTGCATGAGATAAATCAGTAATATATCCTTAGTAACCCTCATATACTTAAAGATAACCTTCATAGTAGTCCAATGACGTTCTCCTGGGATTTCTTGATATATTCCTACCATGATGAAGGCATAGGAAACATCAAGCCTAGTACATAACATGGAATACATGATAAATCCTATCATAGAAGAATATGAGATTTTACTCATACTCTATATATAATATAGTTTATAAGGAAAAATTTTCTTGGATAGATATATACCATGTGAAACTGGAACCAATCCCCTCTTAGATTGTTCTATATTGTATATCTTTATTGTTTGTTCAATGTATGTACCATGAGTTAGTCCAAGAATCCTCTTAGATCTATCATGAATAATCTTAATCCCTAGAATGTAGTCTATTTCATGTAAGTATTTCATGGAGAATAACATGTTCAATAATGCATTAACTATAATGATTTTATTTCATTTATAATAAGTAATATGTCATTAACATATATTACTAGTAAAACAAATTCACTCCCACTAAACCACTTATAGACACAGGTATCACATTCATTCTTTATGAAACCAAATTACCTTAGTCCTTCAATAAAGTGAGTTCTCCATGATTTGGATGATTTCTTCCATCCATAAATGGATATTTGTAACTTTATTATTTATTTTCATCCCATAGAGTTACAAACCCTATTGGTTGTGTCATATATAAATATTCCATAAAGTTCCTATTAAGGAAAGCTATTTTGATATCCATTTTCCACATCTTGTAATCATGGTAAGTTTCTATAGAATCATAATTATAATGGATTTTAGTATGAAAAATAGTGAAAAGGTTTCATTATATTCTATTCCTTTAAATTATTTAAACCCTTTATCCACTAGTCTTACCTTATTGGAACTAACCTTACCTTCCATGTCTAGTGTAACACCCCTAATATGAGGCACATTACCCTTTTATTATGTATTTTTTATAGCTACCGGGGCACACAGGAGAAGCCAGTGGGTTGGGTATTTCAAAATATTCATCACTGGAGTGATGTAACTTTGTATTATTCAGAAATCTATGCCCCGGTATAGGTAAGAGGATCTCGTGTGAATTAAATAATCACAAAAAAAATAAACATGTACCTTGTTTGATTTGGAAACACGATTGACTACAACATGTTTTTTGTGATTGTTTCTTGAAGGATCCAAATCCAAAACACCTCTAGATCATCCACACACTCTTCAAGAATATGAATTAATGATGATCATCGAATTCTGAGTGATAGAATGGAGCTTTGATGATTCCTTCGACGTCACGGTGATCACCTCAACTCCATTACTATGATCCGTGAAGACGTCCTTAGATAGATTGATTAGAAAAATCCTTTCTCTCTCAAGAATGTGGGAGGAGAGATGAGCTATCAATCTATTAGAATTAGTTTCTTACCTTGCACACAAAAAATGTACTCCTTGTCTACTTATATATTGTATATAAAAAAATACCCAGTTAGGGTTCCCAACCCTCGTATATCTATCATCTACTAAATAAGTAATAAATAAATAACTATAATGAAAAAACTATGTCATAAATATTATTTATATTTCATCACATACTTTTAATATATATTAAATATATTACATGATAACTCTGATTCATTAACTCAACATTTAATTCCTACTAATATTGAACAAACCTTGAATATTAAAATAATATTCATTCTTCTAATATTATTCCAAGTATTTACTTAAACACTTGTAAATAATTTTAATAAATAAATTCAAACAAATTATTCTATAATCAAATAATAATGAATTTATTTATTCATCAGTGATCAAAAGAACTTGGAAAACTCTTGAACCCTTTAGTGGGTCCCACCATGTCCTACATACCTATTCCACAAAATATGGAAGAATCTTGAATGCACTATTGTGTGTGACCCTCTAGGTTCTTATCTCAATATTATGGAATAATATTCATAGACCAAGAGTGAAATATAAAAACCCATCATGGCCCCTAAATAGATAAGGAGTAGTCATAGTAATGACAACCAACCTACGAGCATGCATCATGTAATATAAACTCTTTTTCATATGATATCTAATAAATTAGGATGCACACTTGTGTCATCATCCCTTACTTGCTTTATTATTTGATGATCTGACTAGATGGACTTACCTTCGACTACCATGACCATAGATTTAATTAAGGCACTACCATCCTGATCAACCAGGTCAGAGATATCACTTCGTCAACTCAGAAGTGAAAAATCCTATCTTGATAATTCAACTAATTCCATACCACCAATGATGCACCCAACAAAAACTACCTTTCCCTGACTTTATTTTCATGGATTTTTCATTGCATCAAATTATGCAATAAAATAGAATACATTGATAATGATCTAAATTCAGGAGACTAATACACATTTTTGTAGATAGAAACAACCAATTACACTCAAAACATGTAGTGTTCCTATTGTAGGGTTTGTCCTAATGATCTCACTACTATAGATCACCATGTGCGAACTTCATGAGAATAAGTCTTAATGATTATGATCCACCAACACATGATATTATGACATCAACTGTGACTATTTATTATGATGTATCTAGACCATGTGACATATATTTAAGATTAATGTCATGTTATCTCAAGGTTCTCATTATAACCTGGGATCTACTACAACCTTTTTAAACAACAACTAATCTATGGAAAATACCATTTAAATAATGGATGAAAAAATATCTACACTATAATGGTAAGTGTAAATCATGCATAACTCATTGTACACATGGAATGGTAATCAAAAGTATTGATAAAGTTGGGTCTAGGGCACCCACTTTTACAACACTCCCACTTTTACAAGGTCCAACTTTCTAACCATCCTTATTATCTCTCACATGATTAAGATAATGGTTCTGCTGAGTCATTGATTTAGTTTTTGAGTCTTCCATGTTTCCATGACAAAGTAATTTTTCTATCTATGACTTTACCTCTTTGAGTAAAACTTATCAATAGATGATATCCCTGAGTATTTATCCTTTTTTCCACTATCAAACTTTGACAACTTGGCTAGTAACAATAATAGAATTCTCATAATGATAAATATTTACTTACTAGGTATGATTCCAAGAACTAGATCAAAGATGTTACCTATTTTATATTGCTTCTATATCTTCCACTAAAGCTGCAATGTACTCTGTTTTTTTAGATATGGTTACCCCTGGTTTGTATGAGCTTGTCTTACTAATATCCAAAGACTTACTATGATATTATATCATGTTGATCCAAGGAATACTAGTTTCATCCCCTTAAAACTATTATCCCTTCCTCTCCACAAACCAAACACATATCCTTTGTACTTAATAAAGTGAAATTGGATAGTTCTAACTATATCCCTTGCAGTTCTCCTAGATATAATAGATATTTTCCTACCATAAAATATTTGTTGGAAATATCATTTATTGTACGTAGTATAACATATGTGATTAATACATCGTAGAAGTGTATAGAATTAAACTTACCACATTAATCTCTTCTTATGTGCCACACATGTCTTCCTGAAGAGATTTATACTCTGTGGCATTGGTAAAAATTCTTTCTCAATTTGTCCCAATTTATTTTTTTAATACCTTTTTGGTTAATGTAAAATTGACTAGGTCCAAGCAAACATTGGATCTACCACAGTATATCTCATTCCCTAGAACTTAGGTTGCTACTTTAAGTTGATATCTAGATTATTTATTTTATTTTGTTCTTGACTAACTATAAGACCAATATTTGTTTTCAATATGTTACCAAAACCATTTTACTTAGAAAAAAATGGTTCTTCCACTAACCTTTGATAGACACATGGAAAAATTCATTCCGAATGAATATTCTATGATCTAGTCTCTTTAATCTTAAACTAGATTTCGGTAACTTGCACTCTTATTAGAATTCCATGATGTCACCAACCCTTTCCGGTTGCATCGTATAGACACCTTCCACAAAATTTGGTCTTGACATCCAATGCACAATAAAATGATCATAGAAATTATCTAGGACATATAAAATTATAATGGATTTAGGTATAATGATTTGATATTAGCAATATAGCCTTATTAGTATGACCCTTGTACCATAAATGTATAGTTTTACTTGAATACCTGCCGTAGTATTCAAAATAATAAGCACTTGTACGTTAATACATGGAATCCATTATGGAATTTTAATTGATCTTGTAAATCTTAGATAATTTCCATAAAATGCTTACTTGTAGGAATTATTGTTCTCGAATAACAATTTATCATTAGCCACGGTGAATAAAAAACTAACACCATAGTTTTATCCTTCCTACATAGTATGTGTCTCTGGAACATTTCTTTTCCACAAGATCTTGTGGAACTTCTTCTCATTTCAACTATTCATGCATCTCAAGCATTGACTAAATCCAAGTCAATATTGCTTCCACTATATCAAATAAAGATGTTCACTCTTTTATAGAAATATATTCTAACACTTGACTATAACTATTCTGTGATAGGGATTTAAATAATATTCAATATGTACTTTAGGATATTAACTGAGATGCATATTGTATTTTTCTTGATACAAGTTCATTTATATTATTAACAGACTTTTTTCATCCAAACAAAATGTCCCCATGACACTGAATTTATATCATAATAAAACTCATATGATATCCATTTTTCATGATTATTAGCATATGGTTATGGGATAACATTGTTATTTGTGATGCATGTCTTGAAAAATAGAAGTATCTGTAATGCATGAGTTTTAATATTGATGCTCTTTTTACTTATATCATGACTTTGATATGTATAATAAAATGTACATTTATGAATTTCTCAATGCTACATTATATTAATCAATGTTAACATATAAGATTCATCATCAATCCTCATTATTAACATCTTGGATTTGATGTGGATAAGGTAATGTGCATTTAGGAATTACTCTACGCTACATTATAATGATCAATTTTTACATGTAAGAATCATCATCGATCCTCCTTATTAGAATTATATCTCTAATGTGGATAATCTAATGTGCATTTAGGAATTAATCCATGCAACATTATATTGATCGATGAATTCTTGGTCAATATATTTTTCAGCATGTCAGTCTAAAGCAACTCATATCTTCTTACCATACATATACCATAATTCACTTTCACATTCATTAAACACTTAAAGGAATTTTATGAAGTATAATTACCACTATATTACCCTTATAATAGTTCATGATTGCTAGTTGTACTAGTTCCAAAATATTTTTGGTTGGCCTTTATTTCTAAAGGCTTCTTTATCCAAAACTAAGTTCATAAGTATGCCAATAATACCTAAGGTATTTAACTCTAAATATTCTAAAACCATACTAGGTATATCCTTGAAAACTACTTAGTTTTTCTTGACAAAGTATCATCTTTCCACAACTGGGTAAATAAGTATTAAATTTTATATTCGTCGGGTATTGCCTATGATTTAAGTGTTAATGAACTTTTGGTTTAGTATTAAATATCACAAGAAACATTAGTTCTGAAACATGGAATAATGTCTCCTCATGTCCAAAGGACACATGAGATAAATGTTTTGGTAATGCTTAACAATAGTTTATCTAGAATCGTTAATCTTGGCAATTAGAAGTTGTGTGCTTCTCACCGTTGAATTAGGAACCACTCTTTCTCATCTGCTTGGAGAACACACTATACTTCTTGTAATGTTTCTATTACTTACTTGGTTACTGTATTTCGATACACATGTGATAAGAATATTGTATTTAATGTCCAAGAAGTATAATAAAAATATTATTTACAACAGATGAATATAACTGAATAAGAAGCGATTGCTTGCTTCTTTAATTCATCTCATTTCATTTAAACTTCCATGTACTTATTTCATGATATGAAAAGAAAATAAATTCCTATTTAATAACAAACCTATTTTATTTGAAGGAAATTGTGAAGGTGATTTTGTCATCACTCTTTTACATTGGAATTTTTGCCTTGTCTTTCAACTTGTTTTCCATAAGAACAAAAGATATATCTTTCTTTAAGTTCTTATTTCTTAGCGAACCTTTTACTTAAAGGTAATGAAGTGTTTTCTCCATACTGTTTGTTTTGTAATCTTAAAAAAATAGAGAAAGTGGGTGAAAATGATATTAGAACATGATGTATTAAAAGATCATGGTCTGTCTGTCATATTTACACATAACCAGTGTAATTGTTGCCAATTCATATCTTACTTCACTTTCTCTTCACAAGATTCTCAGAGACGGGACAACACGTGAAATAATCCATGTCCAGATGTAGTATCCACAACTCACATCGAACATTGATGATATCATTATGACATAACTATCATATGAGTCATACACGAGTCTCCTATAAGAAATTTTCTCACCCTCGCTTCCTGATATGACTTAACAAGTATTGGGGACACTAATACCTTGAATTTCCAATATCGTAGTACTTTGCGCAAGCACCTATACTACTCATGGAATTTTGTACTGGTTTGGACATTTAATTTTTCCAAAATTAATTGCATTACTTAAATGTGGCATCACTTTCTATTTTATACATAAATAAAACTAGCAGATTAGTACTTTTATCTTGATTACCGAATAGACGTTATTGATTAATTAAATCTTCAAATGTCTCCCACTATTTTATTGAACTCTAGAAACCCATTGTACTAGAATCAGAATACCTCATCACATGAGTATTCTAGTGGCAAGGATCCTTGATCCTCACCTCATAGTCTACAGACTATGGTTACGCCACTACTCAGAGAGTTCAAGGTAGGCATTTGACTGGCCAACTACATTAACTCGCAGCTCCTTGATCTATTTGAGTGAAGTCCTAGCTTCTAAAATCATAAACTGATTTACTCAATACTTGACTTTGAAGTTGCAACAAGCTAGTTATGGCTACCCCTTTGCTGACAACTTCAGCTAATTCAACTCATATCCCTCATAATAACTTCCCGGTAATAGAAGACGCTCTCAACTATGGATGATCAAACACCCCATACACCTGTTTTTGTTCAAATTTAAACGATGGAAGACATTTGCAACATAATATTTCAGTGAGGGTTTTATATCTTTTGATGAATGTAATCTATTTCTATTAATATGCTGGTACTATGTTGTCGCAATCTCAATTGGACATTAATATAAAAACATTTATCATGTCTTTATACATTTTATCTGTTTATTATTTTATATAATCCCACAAACAAGTAAATGTATTAAATAATAAATAGTGCATAAAAGAAATAAAATTACCCGACTGGTCTTGAGCATCAAATAATTGTTGATCTATTTAAACTCAATGGATAAACCGTAACCTAGAGGTATCATACCTGAGTCGAAGCTTGACTCCTGATATAGTCTGTCCCCTTTCAGTATGTCCACTTCTCGTCTGAGGTATTGTCTCGTCTTGGTGGGGTCTGCACCTTATAGTGTCATCATAAAATGTACAAATATATATACTCACGTGCAGACGATGAGGTCTCAAGAGTGCACCATACAATTGATAAATTGGATGTGAAGGCCATTATAAATATTGAATTAAAAAATGATGATGCGCAGACCAAATTAAATTAACTACTTATTACAAACATTACACGTAGTGATAAATAATTAAATGAAATTATTTAGACAGACATGTGTTTAATCAATTGATAAAGACCAATCGGTATGAAAATTAAATACGCGATAAAACTAAATTGCACAAAATTTAAAGTTGAGAGCTTAAATATAAATTAAATGAATTATAGAATTAAAATAATTTATCTTCTTCTTCAGTCCGCAAATTAATTTAATTTTTTAAACTCCAAAAAATAAATTAATCAATTAATTTAATTTAATACCAAAATTATATTAATTATTTAAAATAATAAAACTATTATTATTTTAAAACAATAAATTAATATTTAATTAATTTAATTCAATATTAAAATTATATTAATTATCTAAATTAATTTAGATTGAATTAAAATTTTCTTGGGTCCAAAATTCCCGCGCATACCAATTACAGATACGTCAAATGCATGCAGACCTGTTTGGGGCAGGGCAGATCCCACTCAGGGCCTTCGTGGTTCAGTAAAACTCTATGCAACGTAGACAGGTGGGACATACCCATTTTGATCCATTTTGGGTTGGTCCGGACGCAGTTTAGCAACAGATTGTCGAATTTGTATCGCGGGATGGCCAGGGCCGACGAGGGGGTGGAACAGGGTGTGGAGGGTTACCTGGGGTAGAGATGCCAACCGTGGCATCCATAGGGTATGAGCCGGCTGCGAGCGAACAGTCGGGAGGCAGCGGCGACTGGTGAACAAGAGACGCACTGAGAGAAGCTACGTGCAGTGGTGGTTGGCCTTCAACAGTGGAGCACGTGGTAACTAGTGGCCAGTGTGGTCTAGCGATAGTAAGCGATCCCCGTGACGGTCAGTGCGAACACAAACACCATCCACCCCATTTTTATGTTTGATTGTGCTTTTCGAAAAGCCTACATGTAGCCTTTGTTCCTTTTGTTGTTTTATTTTTAAATTTTTTCTTTCTTTGGAAGTAATCAAAATAAAATGTAGGTTTTTTTGTTCAAGCTTCCAAGGGAAGCAATCCATCACTGAGAAAAAATATTTTGATTGGTGTGGTACTGACCCAGCTGTCGTTGTAATTGAGTCAAAGTTTAAAATTTATAACTCCTACTAACTACAATGTATAGCGGTTTGTAGATTCGAACCCACAGGGAAGGATAGTGACCAATTTTCTTTTAAAACTTTTCAAAACACCCCAATGTTGTCAGCAGTGGGGTGAACTTTATTTTTTTTACCGTTTTAACTTTTATATTTTTTACATGTTTTTATAAGGCAGTAAATTAACACCACTTTTTTATATTTTTGTTCTAAGATATGATGAAACATGAAGTAGTTTGAAAACAATAAGCAAAAGTGAGATAAAATACAGATAGATGAACAATCAAGATGATAAGCCCGAGGAAAAACTGTCATACTCGTTTTGAAAGGATTCCTAATCACTTAAATATTGCTGCAACGTACCACAAAAAAAAGGAATGACTTATTTTCCTCGCTAGGAGATAAGTAACTCAGATTGATCAATCTTGGAGTTCATCACTTAAAGAAAGTTGAACTGCAAGATTAATATTTGAAAATTACAACAGAACAAACTTGCTGTATATTCTGAAGTTTTCTGAATTAAATGCTTAAGAAATTATATCCACGACCAGTCTCACCGAATGATCGTGGAATTGAAAATTGAATGTGAGTGGTATGATGTGATTGAATGAATTCAGAATTGATCTCGTCGATCAAATCTGCATACATTAAAATGATAATATGAAAAAGGAAAATTAAAAGATACCAGTAGAAATAGATTTCCCCCCAAACTCAAGGTATTTGGCCAACTATCATGTTCATTACACCAATTGAAAACATCTAACCCCACAGTATGGGGTTTCCTCTGCACATTGGCGCAACTGCCCTCCCTTGCTCCGATGGTGTGGCTCTAGCCCAAAGAAGGACTCCTCGATGGCTTCAACAGAGGCGGCGACACCTCTCCCTGCACGATGACAGTGTGTGGCCGGCGGTGCGTGGCAGATCTTCTACAGGTGGATGGCTCAGACGCTTTAGTTCTGGGGTGAACTGGCTTGCGACTTGGCTTGGTTCAATAGTGGCGCAAAGATCCTCCTCTAGATCTACAGTGACGGGTTGCGGTCCAGCTTCAGCAACAAATCCGCGTCACTAGGTCCTCCCTGCACTCCCAATGACGATGGTTCCTCCACGGTCCATCACAACGCAATTCAGTGCGAGATCGACTACCCAGACGGCGGCAATGGATTTGTTTGACCAGATCCGAAAAAAAAGGATGACTCTGAAACTCAGATTCGGCTAGGGATGGGTTTGCTGGGGTTTAGATATGGAATTATGGTGTTTATCTGATTGAATTGTTCAGTTTCTGATTTGAGTCTGTTCAAATATGTGATTTTCTGAATTGGATGTGGAAGAGGAGGCGAGAGGCAGGGGTGGTGATGGTGTCGGTGAGTGCAGGAAAAACCGACGTTGGAAGGGTGGAAGCGGAAGGGTGCAAGGTTGTCGAAGAGAGGAAAAGGGTTTCTCGGTTATTTAAAAACCTATGTGGTATATAGTTTATCACATCAGTTTTTAAATAACAGATTTAATAAATCGCACCTTTGAAGCATCTTTCATGTCAGTTAAACAATAACCGATGTGAAAAGGGATATACGACGTGGATTATTAAATAACCGATGTAAAAACCACTCCCAGACATTTATTGCGTTAGTTATAAAATAACTAATGTAAAAACCAATTTTTTTTAATAAAACAATGAAACCATTATTATGCTCTGCCAGACCCGAAACAAGAAGAAACCAGACCAAAAGTAGACCAAAATCCCTACCATAGAAACATCAAAATTAGACAAAAACAAGAATCAGAGCAAAATTAAACATTCACATATTTAACATTCAAAACTTACAAAGTCAACTAAAAAACACCTAAATCCAACCAAAACAACAACCAAATACACAATTATAATTATAGTATTCAAAATTACATTTTACACTACAAAAAAACTAAAATCCAATCAAACCTGTAAAATAATTTGACCATTCCACTTGTAAGTGTTTGACCTCTTGAGAACTATAGGGTTGAGGGTCATAAAATAGCTACAAATTAAAAGGAAATTAGTCAACATGGATAATTAATAAAAGAAATGAAATATTATGGAAAAGTTTATAAGGAAATCTAACCTAGTAAAACTTCAAAAGCGTTCCAGTTGTAATTATTTCATACATAAATCTTAACATATAATATCCTTATTCGATGATTCCTTATTGTTCATGACAATTCTATTTAAATGAGTGTCAATTCAAAATATCATTTTTATGCAATACATCGAAAAGTACAAATTATAAATGGATATTTACCTTTACGTTTATGTATTTGATCTTAGCACTCTTTTTCTTTGTGTTTTTTTGAAAGTAGGCCCATCCTCTATTAGAAAATAATATTAATGGGATAAATTTAAAATTCGTTATAATATAAATAACTATTAAGAAATTAAAACATACTTTTCCAACATATTCTTAAAACATCCTCGCACATCGCCATGGACAGAGCATATCTAATAACGTGTTTTCTCCCTTGGACAAAAAACACCTAACATCCAATGATCACTTATATAAAAGAAAATTTAAGGTTAGTAGTTTTTTATGTTAAAAGATAAAGAACACTTTGCTAGATATATGTATCATACCTCTCACAAAAAGGCATCATCCAACACTGCGTGATTATATTTTGTTCAAATCTTTCAGCAATATAAAGTGTTCTTTGGTTGCATCCAAAGCATGTGCTTTAGGGGAAATCATATGCGGGTCTATGAATCCATATACATCTGTCTGCTCATTCTTCTCACACATGTTATAAAGATACCTAATACAAAACATATATAAGTTTAAATTTTTAATAAATATAATGTAGGGAAGGTGTTAAGACTTACATGGAAAAAATATGCACCACGTTGATACCCAACTTATCTCCAGTAACAAGATCCATTATATCATTTTTCATAATCCCCATAGTTATTGCATGTCCACAAACACGAGCTTCCATTGGAAACGAATAATGATCTTCCAATAAATTTAAATATCTTGAAAATTTGTCAAGACTACTAGAATCTATATCTGATGTCATACCCATTTGTCTTTGTTGTTGTCTATACAACATTTATTTACCTTTGAATTATTCCTGTAAATAAATAGAAAAATATATTAGTTTTCAAATGTTAAAACAACTTTAATAAAAAATAAAATAAAAGATATAACATACATACGTCTATGGTAATGAGTCGCATAAGTCTAGATGGCCAAACTAAAAAGTGACCGATACTATATCCAATTGTCGTCACCTCAACTGTAAGTAATGGTACTCAAGCTGATCTATCTATAATATTCTGTATAGTGACCTTATAATGCTCTACCTCTAACTGTTGATGATGAACTATATCTCTTATACAATATACCAGCCCATATGTAACTTTATGATGGTGAGGATCATCAACATACAACTCACAATAAATAAAAAGTTGTGGTAGAGGAGTAGGATAAAAAACGGGGTCCGTAGGCTGAGGTGGGGGAGTGGGAGCTTTTGGTGGAGGTAGAGGATAAATAATGGGGTCTGCAGGGGGAGGTGGAGAAGTGGGAGCTGCAGTCTGAAATTGTCTTTGTATGTCTGAAAACATAGACTGTATCGACAATCTAATCTTTTCCTCCATCGTCACATTAATATTATGAACTTCAACCTCCAAGGATTCTTTTTTTTTTGATAAACACCCTCAATGGAAGAAGTTGAAGAATGTGGAAACACTTTTCTTACCGATACACCCGTCGGGTATCCTCGTACACGATCGGGGTGTTCAGGCTTTCCCAATGTTGCAGATAAAATATCTTGCCTCCTAGCAGCTGTAAATACCCCATGTGTGCTATGCTCCTCAAGAGAATATTTTATTAATTAATTGAACATTTCTGTAATGATTCAAAGTATATAAAGAATATAATTAAATTAATTAAATAAAATAAATATCTTACAATCCTCTCAGCTATGATTCTCAATTCTTTCGAAAGATATTGCCCCCTTTTCCCATCTGATATCTCTTCCATTTTTCATGTCTAGATGGAGGGGATGGAGGGGAAATCTCTCCAGATCTTGAAGACTTAGCTCTAAGTTTTTTAAAATTTTCTGCCATCATTTGTTCTTCTAATAAACAATACCCTCCCCAAGATAAACTATGAGGGTATACATTTTTAGATTGGATCTCCTGATGAGATTTCCTTGTTTGCTATAAATTAAGAATAAGAAATCATTAACAAAACCTTAATAAGATCATTTATATAAGAAATCTTATAAAATTCTACATTCCCCTTACCAAAAATGATTGTTTTCTTCTACTTTCAACGAATTGTTTCCATGTGTCTTCATCTATGAAAGGATATATATGACATTTTCTATCATGTTGCCTATGAACAAAAATGAAATCAGATGTGAGGGTTGATTTGAAATCCCTCCATCTCCTAACAACTATTGATAAACATTTCTTCTTGACTCCTCTAGTGTCAGGAATATTAAATGCCATCTGATAAAGAAGAGGTAAAACATATTATACTATAAACATTTAAATATTAGTCAAACAATAGAAAAATATCTTACCAAAATTGTCTCCCATAACTGAGATATTATTGCTTCGTCCAAACTTCTCCAATCATCATACAAAATGCTTACTTTTCTTTTACCCTAATTTGATACAAAACTCTTAAAATCTTTTACATTTGGACCTCTAGGAATATCATTCTCATCAAACTCAATGAGTATCCTTTGGTCCTAGCTACAGGCAAGTGATAATTTGGGTAAACATGTGTAGCCACGTTTACCAACTCTTGAACTCTTCTTTGTCGTTATGGGAGCACATGAGGAAGATTGAGGAACATCAAGAGGAGCATGTGAATGTTCCTCCCCAGAGGCATGATCATGATTCTCATCTCCAAAATCACGTGGTTGATCAACTGATTGATCTTTCATTATCCTTCAAATAAAAAAAAGCAAATATTAGTTCACAAATATTCAAATTCAAATATTACAATACTAATGTAAACAAAAAATGAAAAACTGAACTAAGTTACGTAGTAGTAAACATGGTAAATATGGTAAGCATGTTAAACAATGGTAAATATGGTAAAGATGGTAAACATGGTAGTGTAATTTTCATTCAACAAAATCAATAAATATATAAGTTACGTAAAGGTAAACTATGGTAAATTATGGTAAACATGGTAAATATGGTAAACATGGTAAAGTAATTTTCATTCAACAAAATCAATAAATATATAAGTTACGTAATGGTAAACATGATAAACTAAACTAAAAAAATTAAAATAAACAAACATTTCTACTTATTTGTTTTAATACGTGTTTTAATAAAGAAAAAAATTACAATATCTAACATTTTATGAAATTAATAAATGTAAACAAGAAATAAACATATGTTACCTGAAATATTAGGAATGTACAAATGAATTGTTTTCCCAAATTCTTTCATCATGATCATTCCTTATGTCACAAACCATGTCTTCAACATGCTCATCATTATTTTCTGCTAATATTTCCATAGAAGTAGGGATCTCACATAAATCAGCATCTTCATAAAGTTAATCCTCGCCAACACATTGTTTTTTTCCTTGTAAAATAATAGACCACTACATATTTGATTGATCAACAACATAGAAAATATGTTTTGCATGTGTTTCCATTATAAAAGAATTTGTTGTGTCTTCTAATCTATTTTGATTAATAACTATCATTCCAAATTCATCGTGTCTAATATCGTTGTTACCGATAAACCATTTGCAGTTAAAAACATGAACTTTAATTTTAAAGTAACCAACCTACCATATTTCTTCAATGACTCCATAATATGCACTTGATGAAGAAATTGGTTTTTTGTCTTTAGAACTTGAAAAATGAATTGCTTCTACAAACACTAATACACCACTATTCTGAACTTCACTTTTGTTGTCCTAAGCTTTTGTATAAAATGTATAGCCATTAATTTCATACTCAGACCATGTTATCACATTTAAACTTGGACCACCCACTAACCATATTAATGTCTCTGATACATCTAATCTACCAATCAATGTCTGTTTAAACCATGGAAAAAATGTTTTGTTGTGCTCATTCAAAATCCACATTTCTTTCTTCTTTGGATGACATTATTTCAACTCATTAATATGCAATGTGATATACAGTTGAGCATCAACTATGTTATTCAAGATGTATAATTATACCTTCTTCATCTGTTCAGCTGACAATGATTTGACTTTCAAGCCATGAATCCCCTTTCCCTCATTATTAACTCGTTCATGGCGAGATGGAGGCAAACCTATGTGCTCTGCCATAGCCAATTAGCTCGTACAAAACTTCACAACCTCCTTAGAAATATAATTTTCAATAATTGAGGCTTCAGGTCGATATGGATTCTTAACATACCCCTTCAATATTTTTATATACCTTTCAAAAGGATATATCCAATAAAGGTATACAGGTCCACAAAGCTTTATTTCTCAAACCAGATGAACCATTAAATGCACCATTATATCAAAAAATTATGGAGGGAAATAAATTTCCAATTGAAAAAGTATATAAATTGCATCCTTTTCCAAAATTTTCAAACCATTCACATCAATCACCTTATTGAAAATTGAATCAAAAAAATAACACACCTTCATTATAGTCTTTCTGACATGGATGGGAAATATTCCATGCAATGAAACTTGTAGAAGTTATTGCATCATGACATGAAAATCATGACATTTCATACCTATCAACTTCAAATCCTTCAAATAGACAAAAAAATTTACATTTGAGGAATAACCTTGAGGCACTTTGATATCATGAAGACACTGAAAAAAACTAATTTTCTCCCTCTTGGATAATGTATGAAAAGCTGGGGGAAGAAATATTCGTCTTCCATTAGGAGTGGGAGCTAACTCTAAAAATATTCCCATTGATGGTAAGTCTAATATTTCATTCAACCCATCTTTAGTATTTCCTTTAATATCTAACCATGTTGCAATAAAACTATCACATATATTCTTCTCCGCGTGCATGACATCAATATTATGTTTCACTTCATGATATCTCCAATATGGTAGCTCAAAAAATATTGACCTTTTCTTCCAAATATGTCCATCATTACTGGATTTATGTGTTTTTTCCAATGTCACATCAAGGTTTTTCACACTCTCAAAATACACATCAGGGGATAAAGGTTTTGGATAAATATCAAATTCTTGTGACACGTTGAATGCCTTTTTTATTCTTCTATAAGAGTGATCCATAGGCAAAAATATTTGATGAACCATGTATATTGTTTTCCTCCCATGATTCAATTGACGATATGAAGTCTGTTGTTCAAAAATTGGACACACTTTATTCCCCTTAACACTGTATCCAAACAAATTTCCATATGCTGGGAAGTCGTTTATAGTGAACATAAGCAATGCCTACAGTTGAAAATATTCGATTTTATAAGAATCATACGCCCTAATACCATCCTCCCATAAAAGTTTCAAATCCTCAATCAATGGTGACAAGAAAACAATAATATCATTTCCAGGTTACTTCAAACCATAGATCATTATACTAAACATGACATATTTGTGCTTCATACAAACTTCAAAAGAGAGGTTGTAAATTACCAATAAAATAGGCCATGAACTATGTGTGCTACTAAGGCTTCGATATGAATTCATTCCATCTGTGCACAACCCAAGTCTGATATTTCTAATTTTATTTCCAAATGTAGTATACTACTCATCAATTTTCTTTCATTGTGGACAATCAGATGGATGGTGTATTTTTCCATCACATATCCGCTCATCAGCATGTCATCTTAACCTTTTTGCATCATGTGAATTAGCAAAATAAATATTTCAAATGATGAATTCTAAGAAGATACAAAAATACCTTGGCAGAGATCTCTATAATCTCTATATCAGCCTATGATTTTTCTTTCAAATTATACCGTGATGTATCACATTTAGGACAATTTGACAAAAATTCATATTCCTTCCTATATATAATATAGTCATTCGGAGAGGCATGCATTTTCTTATATCCCAATCACATTAGGTATAATATTTTCTTGGCCTTATAATGTGAATCTGGAAGATCATTATCTTTTGGAAGAATGCATTTCAACAATTGTAGAAGCTCTGTAAAACTTTTGTCACTCCATCCATGTTTCTTCTTCAGGTTAATCAATATTAACACCATTGAAAAAACTGTAAAATCAATACAACTAGGATACAATGGTTTTTCAGCATAACCATATAGACACGCAACTATCGGTTCTATATCAATTTGTTCTACTACAATATCACGAATCATTTCTTCAATTCCATTAGAGTTACCATTTTTCAAATCATCATCATCGGTAGATCTAACATTCTATCTAGTTTCACCATGCCAAATCCAAGGGCTGTAACTCGGATTAAAACCATGACAAATCAGATAATCTTTGATCTCTATACTTTTCAAATTCTTCATATTCAAACATTTCATGCATCGACAGAAAAAATGTCGTTGCTTGGAACATTTTGTTTAAAAAATTCCAAAAAGGCATCAACACCTTCCTCATATTCATTACTCATTCAATGTGACATAAACCAACTTTGAATCATTATTACCTATAACAAATATCAAAATTATACATCTTGTTAAGATAAGCTAATTTTATATGTTTATGAAAAATATCATAATTTGAATGTAAAAAAATTTTGAAATATAAAACAAATATATGAATATTTGAAAGAAGAACTTTCTTTACCAAGAATATGTTATCTCTAAATAAGTTGAAGTGGAGAAATTTGAAAACTTTAAAGACTTCTGGTAATAATTTATTACCTCGATCATAAATAAAAAAATCTTCAAGAAATTAATTATGAAATCACTGATGTTGATAGAAGAGTAAACCTTATTGTTAAATTTGAATATTCTCTTGAATATATCAATATTTGGAGGGATAATATGAAAATAATTTTAGGATTACATATCTCTATCATATGGATCATGATATAGTAGTATAAATTCATCTTGGATACTTTATTCTTAAGGTACACAAAGAATACATCCTGGTGCAATTGGATACCAAATTTACCCTTCCATAAACATTAAATATAAAGTATAAATATTAAAATATATATACATTCACTATTGAAAATTACACATATCCCAAATGTTTAAAACCATTGGGATAGCCCCTAAAACCATTGGGATAGAATATCCCAACGGTTTCACAAACTGTTGGCATGATAGTCGTTGCAATAGCCCTAGGGGGGTAGGTGGTGTCCAGGGGGGTTGGGGGCTGTCCAGGGGTGGGGGTGTCTAGGGGGTGGGGGGGATGTCCACGAGAGTGAGGGGCTGTCCAAGGGGGTAGGGGGTGTCCAGGGGGGTGAGGTGTCTGGGGGGTGGGGGGTTGTCCAGGGGGTGGGGGCTGTCCATGGGGGAGGGGGTTTCCAGGGGGTGGGGGTGTCTAGGGGGTGGGGGTGTGTCCAGGGGGGTGGGGGGCTATCCAGGGGGGGTGGGGGAGGGCTGTCCAGGGGGTGGGGGCTGTCTAGGGTGTGTGGGGGGTGTCCAGGGGTAGGGTTTTGAGAGGGTGTGGAGGGCTGTGTCCAACCAAGTTTATTTTTAAAGAGAATGGTAGAGTAAATTAGTTTAGATTCAAACACTAAATAATGAGTTCTATCATATAAGGAAAAATAAAATATTGAATATAAAAGAAATTTTAATTTGAATATATTAACAAAATTAAGAATTAAAGAATGATACAATTATTGATGGTAAAAAAATGTATTGAATAACTTCCTTGGTTGTAAGGTTATAGGCTAGAACTTTTATGATAATGATTTCAGGGTAGCACACACATGGAAGTACACACACACACACACATGGAAGTACACACACACACACACATGATAGAACACACATGGTAGCAACAAAAATCATATAACTTGCATGATATCACTCCCATGGTTTATTTTACCAAAAAATAACTTAGCATGGTATAAAAGAACAATATGACGCTTACCATGATAGCAAGAACAATGATAGAAAAATAACATCTCAAAACATAAATTTAGGGAATTGTGAAAAATAAAGAATGAAATTGAGGCGTGTGAGGATTACTTGAGTGTTGCGAGTCGACCTGATAAATCCGGTGATAATAAAGATGACGAATGATGTTGGAAAAATGAGGTTGGAGGGAATGAATTCAAAGACTCTTTTATAGGTTTTCTATGCGTGAGAGACAAGTCGCAGGTCACCCAATCAAAGAGAACAAAATGATAGAATACAGGGCCCGATAAAGCATTTAAAAGCTTTATCATGTCAGTTATTTAATAACCGATGTGATAAACTATTTTTTTATGTTTATCACATCGGTTATTAAATAACCGACATAGAAAATCCTTTATTACATCGGTTATAAAATATTCGACGTGATAAATTGTGGAGAATTGATTTATCACGTCGGTTATAAAATAACTGAAGTGATAAATCAAATCTTGTTATTTTTTACGTCGATTATAAAATAACTGACATTATAAATCGATTCTCAGTGCTTTATCACATCAGTTATGAAATAAAAGACTTGATAAACCAATTTTTATATCAATGCATGTTGGTTATATATAACTGACGTAAAAAATGCCGACGTGGTAAATTTTTTTACACTAGTGACTATTAGTGAGACAATTGAAAAAACAGGGAGGATGCATCAGTAGCATAAAAAATGGTTGTGCCAGTAGAAGTATGAGAGACCGATGTGAAGATTCAGTGTCAGTATGTTGTGAGAGGAAAAAGGACATGGCGTTGGTCTCACCGATGATAGAAAGAGAGAATGTATCGGTAGCATTATTAGAGACCAACACCAATAGGGTGGAGAGATGAACTGTCGGTGACTCATAAATAGAATCTGCATAAGTGAACTTACAAAAATTAATAATATACAACAAAATCTAATATTTAAATTAATTAAAATAATAACTTGATTAACTAATTAAAAATAAAAAAATAAAAAAATAGAATGACTAGAATTAAAAACTAAAATAACGTTAACTAATAAACTAAAACTTGATTATTAATTAAATTAAAATTAAACATTGTAATTACAAAGTTAAATTATTAAATGAAAACACTTAAATTAATAAACTAAATTAATATTAAACTAAATTGATAAAATATTAAAGTTAAAATTTGTTAAATAATTTGATTAAAGGGATAATAGTGAGTGAAAAATAATTACGTTGGTGATTCAATGAGTCACCGATAGTGGAAAAGGAATGTAAGGGTGCATTGGTAGCTTGTGCTACCGACAGTTAGTGTGTGTCTGTTGGTGAGACCGACATACTAAAAATAATATCAGTGACTTAACAATTTTAAACCGCATACATAAAATTAAAACATTAAAGAAATATTGACTTTAAATACTAAATTAATTAATCAAATCACTAAATGAGGACTTAAAACTTAAAAACATGCTATTTTATTAAATTAAAACTTAAGATCTTAACTTATACTAATTAACAGAATAATTAAATATAAAAAATTAATAAAGTTAATTTATTTTAATCAATCTAAATTAAAATATAAGATGTTAAATTATAGAATAAGTTAATTAACTGCAAATAAAATGTTTAAGTGTTTAATTAATATAAATGTAAAATTATTAAAAAGTCAAGAAGATTTAAAATTACTAAACTAATCAGTAAAATATTATACTAAAAAGATTAGTAAGTCTTAATTAAGTATTTTAAAGGAAAAAATTATGTAATTTGTAATAACATTTGATTATGTAATAAATTTAATTATAAAAATAAAAAAGTGCATTTATTTAGAAAAAAGTGAAAAAAATAATATAATAAATTATTAAAAACCTAATAAAAATATGTGGAAAACTATGTCAAATTAGAGCCACATAAAATTCCCCCACACTTAAACATTGTTTTTTCTCAAACAATACCATGTTTTATTATCTTTGAAAAATAGAAGTGTACTTTATAATCAACTACAAAATATAACTTGGTTAACAGTTTCAAAACAGAGGACTGAAAAACTGTCAATAGGCTTTTGACAAAAAAATGTTCAAATGAATCTTTCCCAATAAAAATACTCACTCAGTAATTAAAAACAATGAATCGTCTATTAATGAAGGCATATTGCATCATATATGAACCTACTTAATGATTTACTTCAACATAAATCTAGGTCCTAAATTCAAGAGTGATAAGAGGTCGAAAATAAGTGGAATAAAAAAATTAACAGTAGGAACTTGGTACTTTGAATTTCACCTAGGTTCCAATAAATAATAATTATTTTTTGAATGACCTTATTAATACAACCTAAATGATATCCATATAGATCAATTATTCCCTTCTTCATTTGGAGTTCATTATTCCCCTCACCTTAATGAAATCATTTTTGACCATAGACACTTTATTTAATTTTTCCCAAGACATGTAACATGTGATGAGCACTATGAAATTGCACTTATTCAAAGTGTACAGAGGGACTTTATTTAACATAAACACACCCAATCTCCAGGGTCTCAGAGATTCACTGTTGGTTCCCAAATGCCCATTTTACTCCAATTTCAAAAGATTTATATGAAAACCATTTAAAATAGCTCACTAAGTTGATTACTTTTAATAATTTAAATAAAATGATTCCCTTGGGATCAAATTCAAACTTTCAGTTCCTAAGGTTATGATCTCAACTCTACTAACTAGTATCTTATATTATTCTCAAACATAGTTACTAAATAAAAAATTCATAGATTCACTAAGATTGTTCACTCATAAATCATCCATCCTTATAAGATTAAGATTCAAGGCAACTCAACTACCAAAATGGCATAGTTATTAGGAAATACTCAATTGAAGTACAATGTACAGCCTAAAGAACCAGAATTGTGGAAGAATTTTGAAAAAAATTAACCATTTTTTTGACAAAAAAGTTTGAAGAAGCAGTGAGAATTGATGAGCTTAAATTGGGGCACATATTATCTTAGATTGGGTTGGCCCCATCCTCGACACTTAAAACCCAACTTTTTTCCCAAAGTTGAATTCCAAATTGGAGAAGAACAATTAAACAATCAAGGTTCAAAGTATATTTTCAATAAAGTAGATTGATGACATGTTGATGGGTCTCATTGAATTTCAAAAGAAAGTGTATTTTCCCCCAATAATATTACAATACGATAGGTTCACATGATTTATCATTTAAGGCAGTAACAAAAATTTTCAATTAAGTTCAAAATGTAGCATGTATAACTTGTTGATGCATAGTGAATTGGGTGTTAAGCATTTTAACAAATTAGTTTCAGTTGGATGTTCAATAAAGAAGAAAATATACAATCTAAAACACCCTATAGATACAAGTAGTTTCAACAAAAAACACAAACAGAAAGTCTGCATGTACTCCCACACTTAAGTTCTAATAGTGAAGATTTTAAACCAGTGAGTTTCAATTTCCAGCAAAAAGGTACATGCAGATTTTTTTAACACTCGAGCTCAAGTAGCATAATTTTTTAAGTAGAAAACATATAGAGCAAAATAATTTAGTGACTCACCAAAACTACCACTAATGAGTCACCGAAAATAGTGTATCGGAGCCTCAGGTGCATCATTGAGTCAATGATTCATCGACATTAATGAAATTGTGATGTAACAGTGAATTTTTTTATTAAAGTAAAAGGAGAAGAAAATAAATGAACAATTAAGAGTAAAGTACTTCCATAAATAATTTTTTCCAGATATGAACAACATAGGAATTCCACTCCTTAGATGAAACCAACTGCAACATTCTAACTCAGAAAATAAGAACCAAAAGCACCAAGAATAAGAAATAATAGGAAGTGCACTAAAACAGAGCAAGCAAGCATCACTTTATTCTAAAACAAAACTCTAGCACATACAGAGTATATAAAGACAAAAAAACAACACTTAATTCAATACAAAAACAAGAAAAATTAAAGAAAAACATGAACCATGAGTTGACTACCATGAAACACTGAGTTTTAAGTATTCATTTAGACTTTATTTAGAATTAGTTTTCCAACACTGTGAAGGTAGCCATGCCCTTTGTATGTCCCTAAAAATAAATTTTAACTCTCTACCCATTTACTAGCATGGGTTTTTTCTCTTCACCAGCTATATCAATAGCTCCATTCTCAAGCACTCTAATAATTATGAAATGCCTAGACTACTTAGATTTAAGTATACCAGGAAAGAGATTAAGTCTTGAATTAAAGAGGAGGTCTTTATCTCTAGGTTTAGACTATTTATTTTGAATGAAAACATCATGAAATATTTTAGTCCTCTCTTTTTTAAATTCTTGAATTATCATATGACTCTCTCCTAATCTCATATAACTCACTCATCTCAATCAATATCCTCTCACTGACATTCTTAAAATCAAAATTTAAGCCCTTAAATTCCCAATAGGACTTATGTTGCAACTCCACAGAAAAGTGGAAACATTTTCCAAAAAAGAGCCTATATGGATACATACCTACTGGGGTATTAAAATCTATTCTATATTCCCATAAAGCATCATAAAATTTAAGAGACTAGTCTTTTCTAGAATGTCACACAGTTTTCTCAAGAATTTGTTTCAGTTCCCTATTAGAAATTTTCACTTGTCCACTAGACTATGGATGATAAGAAATACTAGTTTTATGGGTGCATCCATACTTTTCCATCAAAGACTTTAACTTGTATTTTTTAAAGTGAGTTCTATTATCAGTGACAAAGGCTTTTGGAACTCTAAATCTTTCGAAAATATTCTTTTTGACAAACTTAATAGCATTGTTGGATTGATTATTGGGCAGTGATATTGCCTCAACCCATTTGGAAACATAATATTCAACCATTAATATGTATTCATTCCCATGAGATGATTTAAAAGGACCCATGAAATCTAAACCCCAGACATAAAAAATTTCTACTTCCAAAATACCCTTTTGGGGTAACTCTTGCTTTCTAACAACATTGCCTAACCTATGGAACATATCACAACCTAAAACAAAGATCCTAGCATCTTTGAATAATGTGGGCCAATAAAAACCAAATTGGAGGAATTTTTGAGTTGTCCTTTCACCACCATGGTGACCTCCCCAAGGCGAGGAGTGAAAGCTCTCTAGAATAGGTAGTATTTATTCCTCAGGAACACACCTCCTAAGAATACCATCTACACACCTCCTAAACAAAAAGGGGTTATCCAAAAGGTAATACTTAATTTCAGAGATGATTGTTTTCTTTGGTTATTGGATAGATTTTTGGGAAAGACTCTTGCTTCCAGGAAATTGGAAAAGTATTCAAACCATGCAGACTGCCTGATTGACATAGTAAGTAACTTCTCATCAGGAAAGGAAGATTTGACCTCCCTTGGATCTTCAAAATGGGTGTGAGGGAACCTAGATATGTGTCCAACAACTAAGTTTTCAGCTCCCTGCTTATACCTTATTTCTAAGCCAAATTCATGCAATAAAAGAATCCATCTAATTAACCCGAGTTTGGTTTCTTTCTTACATAGAAAATATTTCAAGGAAGAATGGTCAATGAAAATTATGACTTTAGAACCTAATAGGCACTACCTAAACTTCTCAAGAGCAAACAGAACAGCTAAAAAGTACTTTTCAGTAGTGGTATAGTTTCTTTGAGCCTCATCTAGCAGTCTACTAGCATAAGAAACCACATGCAGCTTCTTATCTCTCCTCTATCGAAGGATAGCTCCAACAGCCATATCACTAGCATCACCCAGTAACTCAAAAGGGAGTTTCCAATCAGGTGTAGTAATGATAGGTGATGTAGTGAGTTTTTCCTTAATAAGATTGAAAGATTTTAAACAATTTTCTTCAAAATGAAAGGGAACATCCATAACATGAAAAGAACACAAGGGATTAGTGATTTTGGGAAAGTCTTTGATAAGACTTCGGTAGAAACCAGCCTTCCCTAAAAAACATCTAATACCTTTAACATTTTTAGGAGGTGGTAATTTTTAAATGACTTCAATTTTAGTAGTGTCAACCTACAAACCTCTCTTGGAAACTTTATTTCCTAACACAATACCTTTAGTGACCATAAATTGGAATTTATCCTAGTTAAGAACTAGGTTGGTCTCTTTAAACCTCTCCAAAACGAACTCCAAATTTCCTAAGAAAGAATCAAATATACTACCCACAATGGAGAAATCATCCATGAAAACATCAATGATTCTCTTAATCATATCAAAAAATAGCCATCATGCACCTTTGAAAGGTAGAAAGGGATCCACACAACCCAAAAGGCATATGTCGGTAGGCAAATGTCCCAAAGGGGCATGTAAAGGTAGTCTTATCCTGATCCTATGTAGCTATAGGAATCTAGTTGTAACCAGAATACCCATCTAGGAAATATAAGAATTAATTCCCAGCAAGCCTCTCAATCATTTGATCAAGGAAGGGCATAGGAAAATGGTCCTTCCCAGTGGCTGCATTAAGCTTCCTATAATCTATATAGACTCTCCATTTGGGGGATTTTCTAACTTGAATTTCTTCATTCTTTTCATTTTTAACAATAGTGAAAACTCATTTCTTTAGGACTACTTGGACCGGGCTAACCAAAGTACTATATGAGATAGGGTAAATTATTCCAGTATCTAGCATTTTGATTACTTCTTCTCTCACAACTTATTTCATGTTTGGATTCAATATTATTTGACACTCTACCCTAGGCTTATGTTCTGAATCCATAGGTATTTTTTGTATGCAGAATGAAGGACTAATTCCTTTACTATCAGTTATGGTCCAGCCTATGGCATATTTGAATTTATTAAGAACATTTAACAATATTTCTTCTTGATTATCATGCAGTTATGCAGAAATTATAATAGACAGAGTGGAATTTTCACCCAATAATGAATATTTAAGATGTGTAGGAAGTGGTTTAAGTTCCAGAATTGGTGGTTTCTCAGTTGAAGGAAGACTCTTGGACCTAGGAGGTTCAAGGTCTTCAAAATATTTCTTATAAGGGGTTTGAAATGATGAAAGATTTTCAATTTCCAGTTCAGTTTCAAAATTGATATTACACCTATCCAAGAAGGAAAACTCACTGTCCAGAGTTTCCTGGTTTGAATTTAACAGATTTATCAAAGAATAGTCATCATTTTTCTTTAAAAACTCTCCCTATACTTCATCAAAATTCTCATAAGAAGTGTTGGTATCAATATATTCATTATAAAATTAACTCAATAAGTTCCTAAGTTTGGAAACACATGACACATAGTTAGTAGAAGAAGAATCTAGACAGTTTTCTAGTTCTGGAAAATTTTTCAGATTGTGAGTTTGAGAAGAATTTTCACTTTGTTCAACAGAAAAATAGAATTTTTTGTTTCCAAATTAATTTCTTCAATAGAGGATTGTTTTTCAGATTCTTCAAATTTTCCAAATGAATTTCCATCTTCTATGGACTCTATCTTTGAACAATTTTTAGGGAATGTTGGTCCTTTGATATTTTTAAAGACATTAAACTTTTCTTTATGTTATCCAATTTTAAAGATATGTTAACCCTTAGATACATAAATTACAGCACCACCAGTGTCCAAGAAGGGTCTACCCAGAATGATGGGAAACTCTTTGTCACACTCCATGTCAAGGACTAAAAAGTCAGCTGGCAGAAACAACTTTCCCACTCCAACTAGTAGATCATCTACCCTTCCCATAGTTTTAGTGAAAGATCAGTCAGCCTACTTTAGTATGAATGTGGTGGGTTTAAGGTCACCCAATCTCAATTGTTGGAATAGTGAGTAAGGGAGAAGATTAATACTAGAACCTAAGTCACAAAGGTAGTTAAGATGATCAGAATTTCATAAGGTACAGGGTATGACTAAGCTACCTGAATCTTTGAGTTTGGGTGAGATTTTCTTTTGGAGGACATCAATACACTCTTCAGTGAGGCTATAGGTAGAAAATTATTCAAGTGTTTTTTTGTTTGAAACAATTTTTTAAGATATTTCAAATAGGATGGGATTTGAATTAAGTCTTGAATGAAAGGAATGTTGACTTGAAGCTTTGTCAAAAGCCAAAGGAATTAAAGGATTTCATACTTGGTGTTGCTTTGGAGTTTCAATTTCATAGGGAAAGGGATAGGTGGGGAAAAAATACTAAGGAAAATAGGCACATCCCTCATTTCTTAAGTACCCTTGCCTTTTCCTTTGTTCTTTTTATTTTTAGAAGAATTTTCATCTTAAGTTACATGTGAGAAATTCATATTTTGATCATTTTCCATACTTTTCTGTTGATTTCCAGATTAATTACAAAGCATATTTTTATTTCGAGATTCACACAGTTTTTCATTTTGGGAATTTTCAAGGTCCTTTTCATGTTTAGATTGAGTATTAAGCCCACTTCTAGTGACAAAATCCATATATTTATCTTTAGGATTAATTTTAGTTGTGCTAGGTAATATTCCTTTATCCCTAGAAGTAAAGTCTCTAGATATTTGACCCAATTGAGTTTCCATATTATGCATTCTTGCATCATTTTGAATTTTATCAGTTTCATATTAGGCTTGATTTTTATTCAATTGAGTTTTAAATATTTCTTCTTGAGTGCCCATTCTATTTAAAATTTGATATAGTTTTGAAGATACTTAACCATTATAGTTTCCTTGAGAATTTGAAGACTCACCCCTTGGTTGATTTTGAAAATTTTATCTTAGTTGATTTTGATAATTAGGGGTAGTGGATTGTTTGATCATGCCTTGATCCTTCCCGGACAGATTTGGATGGTTCCTATAGCCTTGGTTATAATTGTTTGAAAATGGATCTTCTTTTTCAAGCATCCTAGGACCATAATTGACAAAGTTTGAATTCTCTTGTTGTTGGGATGGAATATCAAAGTTGGGAAAAAAGTTTTCAGTGTGACCAAACATCCCACATTGAGAAAATTATTCTCTAATATATTGGTTAGTGTTCTGAAAGCTAACTCGATTCACAGATTTTCTAGAATATTGGTTCATTTTAGATTGAAGTTGGTTGGTGATTTCATCTAGTTGAGCTTGAGTATCATTTCCAGAACCAGTGCTAACATTTATATCTCTTTATTCTTGAATTTTTATGTTGGGAATTTAAAGTAAGATTATTGAAAATTTGTCTCAATTCTTCATCATTATTATCATTAAAATTTCTTCTAGAAACTTTGTAACAACCCGAAATTTTGAATAAATCTTGTTTCCTAATTTTATGTGTTATTTTATTTATTTTTATACTCAACAAAAATATTTCATTTGATAACATGATTATAATTAAAATGAGACCGTTGGGTTTAGACGGTTATATGACCATTGGTCAATATGACCGCTGGAAACTAAACGTTTTGATTATTGTCTCTAAATACAAGTAATCTTGGTTAATTATTATAGAAAGAAGATTCGATGGCCTCACCCAGTAGTCTTGGACCGATCGAAGCCCATCTAACAGAACTTGGGAAGGAGGTAGCACCACTAGGCTTTGCTCTGGACCAAACCCAAGCCGAACTTCATCATGTGAAGCTAGAATGGAATCGCCTCTGCGAGAAGTTCAAACTGATAGAAATTACTACTCGTGCGATGTTAGCCGAGCCTCCCTCAGATTCTCTCACCTTAGCACACCTTACACTTAGGTCCTATGCTGGTGTGATAAGGGGCTATGTAAGGAGACCATAACTGCCTTGTGTAATCCTTTGTTTTAAATAAAAATTGGGATTTCTTCTTATGATGAAGTTTATGAATTTTTAAATGACCGGATAAATATAGTATGCATATTTTTGATAAATTTTAGAAAAATGATATTTTAAAAATGTTTATGTAAACCTTAAATAATTCAAAATGTGTAATTATTTTCAAAAAATGTTCTTCTACAATTATGTTCAGTACGAAATTTAGAGTCTAATAAGATCAACTTGATTTTTGATGAATAGTAAATTATGAATAGTGATTTTATGATTAGGATTAGTAATGTGTCCAAATGGATTATTAATCTCACTTAAAGAAAGTATTAATATAATCTAGGCACCTTGATTAAGTAATGTGATTCAATAAAATGGTTAAATAACGGTTTCATAAATTATTATTCCAGTATTAGTTTTTTTTGGGTGAATAGTGTTTTTTTAATTAAAAATTTAATTAAAAATATTTAGAAAATTATTTTTATAAAATGGATTTCATTTTTGAACTCAGAGCGTCGATATTATGTTATGGTAATTTTTGGGGATTTTTCTGAAAAAATGAATTTTCAGTGAATAGTGTATTTATTTAAAAATTAAATTAAAAATATTTAAAAAATTATTTTTATAAAATGGAGTTCATTTTTGAAATCAGAGCATTGATATTTGGTTAAGGTAAAATTTTGGGATTTTTCTGAGAAAGTTGAATTTTCAGTGAATAGTAAAAATACAGTTTTAGGGTTTCAGTATGTTTAATGATCTCATAACTGTGTCATGATGATGTCATGAGATATTTTAAGGTATGGCTGGCCAAAGGTGATTAATTATTGTATTGGGGGCCCCATGTGGCCTAACTCCATGGGAAGTACCATGGGAGGGCCCATGCTTTTGAGAAAACCACTTTTGAGGTGTCCCTTGGCCATTAATGCCTTGTCCCCTCACTTTCCCTATAAATACCAAGAAATTCTCTCATCCTTTCGACTCCCCACTCTCCCCCAACGACGTTCTGGTCTCATTAACTCCCAAGGAGTCCTCCCAAGGTTCCCCCAAGCCCTCAAGGTCCCAACCTTTGAGTTTTAAGAGTTACGTTTTAAGGTAAGGGATCCGACCTCTCTCTTTCATTTCAAGTAATCTCTTTTATGTCATTCCTTTTATGCTACATGTTCTTATATTGGAGGATGTTATTTTATAATCCTCTTACTTCCCTTTTCATGTTCATATAATTAGAGATCCCCTCTTACTCTCATTATTTCGTTTTATGAAGTTTTAAGTGGCGCCGTTAGGCTGCCGAAATTTTTGTAACGGATTCTTTCTCCCTTCTCATTTTTCAAGATCTATTTTCATGTAAAGTATTTCAAGTTACTTTTTATTATGTTGGGGTATGATCTCTAAATTTATCATACTAATATTTTATGATCATATGATGAGAGACCCCATTTTATCTCTTCAATTCAGTATTTTGAAGTTTTAAGTGGCGCCGTTAGACTGCCGAATTTTTAAGTGGTTCTTCACCCTTCTCATTTTGAAGTTCTACTTTCATGTCAATTCGTTCAAGTTCCTTTTTTTTATGTTGGGGTATGATCTCTATATCTATCATACTGGACTCTTATGTTCATATGATGAGAGACCCCATTTTATCTCTTCAATTCAGTATTTTGATATTTTAAGTAACGCTGTTAGGCTGCCAAATTTTTAAGGGATTCGTTCGCCATTCTCATTTTTCAAAGATCTACTTTCATGTAAAGTATTTCAAGTTCCTTTTGTATTATGTTGGGGTATGATCTCTATATCTATCATACTGATCTTTTATGTTCATATGATGAGAGACCCTATTTGATCTCATCAATTCATTTTTGTTGAAGTTAAGTGACGCCGTTGGGCTGCCGAATTTTCATAAGAGAAATCTTATTTTTGTCTTCCTTTCATGTTCTTCATTTCATATGGTATATCTTTCAAATTTCATTACCATGTTCTAAAATCCTTTATATTCTGTCCCTCTATTGTGTTATGGGTCATTTATTAGTGTTTGACCCATGTCCCCTCTCTTTTCAATGTTTTCTAAAACCCTGAAACATAGCCGTTATGCTGCAGAATTTTCGTCTCAAAATGCCTCTCTCTTTTTCTCAAAATTATTTTATGTTATTAAGTGAATACTAAAAGCTCTTATTTCTATATGGGTATTCACATATATATCAAAATGTTCTATTTTAAATTCTGGGATTTACATACATGAAACCCGCTTTCCCTTTCCGTGGGTTTAAAGTGATATAAAGATCATGTCTTTAAAGCAGTTTTTAAAATGTTATGATTATGAAATGAAACCCATTTCCTTTATGCTATATGGGTTATTTATGAAATGTTTGATGATGATATATGTGGCTCACATGATAATAAAGGCAAATTTAAGGGTGCGCCCTGATAGCGCTCCAATGCATTGGGTAATGATGTAACCACTAGAGATTACAATTTTCACGATACCTTGGTGAATAACCTTGGTAATTTTCAAATGACACCTTGGGGATGGACCTTGGTGATATGTTCATGATTGTCTATGTTAAATGATGTAGCCACATCTTAAAGTTATGAAAAATGTTATTTTTATTATGATATGCCACATGATTTTTTTATCATGCCTTAAAGTTCTTATTCATGACATAGTTGATGTATCTCAAGTTCACATGTTAAATGTTTCCCTTGTTTCCCTTATTGGGCCTTCTGCTCACCCTTTCATTTGATGTATGTCCCCAGGTTATGAGATGCAGTAATGAACCTAGGATGAACATGAGGAGAAGCCTTTCAAGTGTTTAAGAATAATGTTTTATGTTTTCATGTTTTAAGTTCCTGGTTTCCAAGACACTAAACCTTAAAGATCCTCAGTTTTGTATAATGTAATGAAAGTTTATGTGATAAAAAGGAGGGATGCTATAAACTTGATCAACTAAGTTTTGACTAGAGGAAGACAAACCTTCATAGAAGGTGTCCATGAGAAGGTGAGATGAGAGTTGATGATGGGGACACTACCTAAGAAGGACCCTGAATCTATCCCAAGCCTTATGAAAGGGTTCTCCATCATGTTGGTAAAAGATAGTGATCTTAGTTCTAAGTTCTCCTTTAAGTATTTGGGGATAAAATTTAATTATAAAGAAATTATAAACTTGGTCCTAGTTTTCAAAAATATTTTCATCTAAGTTCAAAAACCAATTTCTAGCATTCCCTTTTAGGAAAAATGGAAATACTCTCATTATCATCTCATTCTCTGTAAGTCCTAAAAGAGGTAATTTCTACACAGTGTTATAAAAATCTCCAATGAAGGCAAGAGAGTCCTCATTAGAGAGTCCATTTAATGCAGACAATAGTGAAATGTGGGACTATTTCAGCTCATAATTTTTGGGATCTAGGAGTTAATCTAATTGAAGAAGGATTACTTGAAACTTGAGGGAGTTGTAACTCCCCCATCCTAGGCCTTTCTACTTCCTCTAAAAGTTCAGTATGGTGATGGTGATGTTGATTTTTAGGAGTAAGAATTTTCTCATCTAAATTTTCCATTTCATTATTATGTTTGTTTCTTAGAGCAGTGAGATGCTTGTCTATTTCTAGGTTTAGTGGCTCTAAAATATCAACTGTAGATCTAATGCTCATGAAATATGTAACAATAGATTAAATTCATCACAAGTATTAGAAACAGAAGATCAGTAAAAACAAAAATATAGCAAAACAGTAGACAATAACTACAATGAATCAAAGCATATTTTTTTAATAGTTTTCAAATTTTTTTCAAATTTTTTTGGGTGTTTTTTTGTGAAAGTTTTTTAATGGAAAGTAATGACCACACAAAGCCTTCCCCAAAATAGTTCCAAAAACTAATGCCCAACTGTCACTGTAATTGAGTTAAAGTTTAAAATTTATAACTCTTACTAACTACAATGTATATTGGTTTGTAGGGTCAAACCCACAGGAAAGGATGGTGACCGATTTTCTTTTAAAACTTTCCAAAAATACCCCACTACTGTCAACAATGGGGTAAAATTTCTATTTTTTTACTATTTTACCTTTTATATTTTTTATATGTTTTCATAAGGTAGTAAAGTAACACCGTTGTTTTATATTTTTGTTTTAATCTATGATGAAACATGAAGTTGTTTGAAAACAACAATCAATAGGGAGATAAAATGATGATAGATCAACAATCAAGATGATAAGCCCAAGGAAAAACTATCCTACTGGTTTTGAAAGGATTCCTAATCACTTAAATGTTATTGCAACATGCCACCAAAAAAGGAATGAATTATTTACCTCATGAGGAGATCAGTCACTCAAATTGATCAATCTTGGAGTTCACCACTCCAAGAAAGTTCAACTACAAGATTAATATTTGAAAATTAAAATAGAACAAACTCATTGTATGTTCTGAAGTTTTATGAATTAAAATATTAAGAAATTGTATCCATGACCAGTCTCACTGAATGATCATGGAATTGGAAATTGAATGTGAGTGGCACGATGCGATTGAATAAATTCAGAATTGATCTTTCCGATCAAACCTGAATACATTAAAATGATAATGTGAAAAGGTAGATTAAAAGATAACAAGTAGAAATAGATTTTCCCCAAAACTAAAGGTATTTAGATAACTATCATGTTCATTACAATAATTAAAAACATCTAAATACAGAGTATAGTAATTGAAACAAAATAGGAAGAATAGACTCCCTCCTGAGTTGTTAAGCTTCAGCTCCTGCTCCGCGAGAACTCCAAGAAGTGGTACTCCAAGGATCTCCTACTGCTCTTAGGTTCTTCGTGAACGAATCGATGATGAATGAATTGTCGTCGTGTGAATCCCCCACTGAATCTTGCTGCTGCTCTGTTTTTTAAATCCACTATCATCTACTGCATAGTCACCAAAGTTCTCCACTGACATAGTCTTTTCTTTTTGTTGCGCACCGCACACGTGTGTTTTTTCACGCAAGACACATCACTTTATCTTTTCCCACATAACTAACTCATGACAGGTTCGTTGGAGTGAACCTGGTCGAAATTATGTATCCTGCATGTATCAGCAAAAGCGAACAATTAAAATATTAAAAACAACATACTTCTTTACTTAGTAATAATAATTATTTAAATTAATGTTACTTAACTAATTAATATTTATTTATTTTTTAATTAATAAATATTTTAAATATTTTATTTTATTTATTTTATTTTTTAAATAACTTTTATTAATTATAAAATTGTTTTCTTAATCTTTTAATCGATGGCGGTGCGTGGAAGATCTCCTGTAGCTGGTTGGCTTAGACACTTCAGTTCTAGGGAGAACTGGCTTGCAACTTGGCTTGGTTCAACAACAGCGCAAAGCTCCTCCTCTAGATCTGCAACGACAACTTCGACAATAGATCCACGAAACTAGGTCCTCCCTGCACTCCCAATGACGAAGGTTCCTCCCTGGTCCAGCACAACGCGATTTGGTGCGAGCTCAGGTACCCAGATGGAGACAATGGCTTCGTTTGTCCAGATCCGAAAAAAAAGATGACTCTGAAACTCGGATTCAATGAGGGATGGGTTCGCTGAGGTTTAGAAATGACCTGTTTGTGACTCATAAATAGAATCTTCATAAGCGAACTTACAACAATTAATAATATAAAACAAATTCTCATATTTAAATTAATTGAAATAATAAATTAATTAACTAATTAAAAAGATAAAACTAAAAAAAAATGCAAAGACTAGAATTAAAAACTAAAATAACGTTAACTAATAAACTAAAACAAGATTATTAATTAAATTAAAATTAACCATTATAATTACAAAGTTAAATTATTAGATGAAAAAACTTAAATTAATAAACTAAATTAATATTAAACGAAATTGATAAAAGATTAAAGTTAAAATTTGTTAAATAATTTGATTAAAGGGATAACAGTGAGTGAAAAAGAATTGCGTCGATGACTCAATGAGTCACCAACAACGGAAAAGGAAAGTACGGGGCATCAGTAGCTTGTGCTACCGACAATTAGTGTGTCTATGTCGGTGAGACTGAAATACTAAAAATAATATCAGTGTCTTAACAATTTTAAACTGCATACATAAAATTAAAACATTAAGTATATAACGATTTTAAATACCAAATTAATTAATTAAATAACTAAATGAAGACTTAATAATTAACAACATGTTATTTTATTAAATTAAAACTTAAGAGCTTAACTTATACTAATTAACAAAATAATTAAACATAAAAAAATTAATAAAGTTAATTTATTTTAATCAATCTAAATTAAAAGATAAGATATTAAATTATAGAATAATTTAATTAACTGCAAATAAAATGTTGTGTTTAATTAATATAAATTTCAAATTATTAAAAAGTCAAGAAGATTTAAAATTACTAAACTAATAAGTAAAATATTATAATAAAAATATTAGTAAGTCTTAATTAATTATTTTAAAGACTAAAAATACACAATTTGTAATAAAATTTGATTAATTAATAAATTTAATTATAATAATACAAAAGTGAATTTATTTAGTAAAAAGTGCAAAAAATAATATAATAAATTATCAAAAACCTAATAAAAAGATGTAGCAAACTATGTCAATTTAGATCCACATCAAATTCCCCCACACTTAAACATTGTTTGTCCTCAAACAATACCATGTTTTGTTATCTTTGAAAAATAGAAGTGTGTTTTATAATCAACTAAAAAATGTAACATGTTTAACAGTTTCATAATAGAGGACTGAAAAACCATCAATAGGATTTTGAAAAAAAATGTTCAAATGAATCTTGCCCAATAAAAAATACTCACTCGGTAATTAAAAACAGTGAATCATCTTTCAATGAAGGTGTCCTGCCGCATATATGAACCTACTTAATGATTTACTTCAAATAAAATCTAGGTTCAAAATTCAAGAGTGATAAGAGGTTAAAAATCAGTGGAATAAAAAACTTAACAGTAGGAACTTTGTACTTTGAATTTCACCTAGGTTCCAATAAATAATTGTTTTTTTGAATCACCTTATAGATAAAACCTAAATGATATCCATATAGATCAATTGTTCCCTTCTTCATTTGGAATTTGTTATTCCCCTCACCTTAATGAACTCATTTTGACCCTAGAAACTTTATTTAATTTTTCTCAATCCATGTAACATGTGACGAGCACTGTAAAATTGCACTTATTCAATGTATACAAAGGGATTTTATTTAACAGAAATGCACCCAGTCTCTAGGGTCTCAGAGATTCACCGTGGGTTCCCAAATGCCCATTTTACTCCAGTTTCAAATTATTTATATGAAAACCATTTAAACTAGATCACTAAGGTGATTAATTTTAATAATTTAAAGAAAATGAGTCCCCTAGGATCAAATTCAAATTTACAGTTCCTAAAGTTATGATCTCAATTCCACTAACTAGTATCCTACATCACTCTCAAACATAGTTCCTAAACCAAAAATTCATAGATCCAGTAAGCTTGTTCACTCAACAATCATCCATCCTCATAAGCTTTAGATACAAGGAAACTCAACTACCAAAATGGTATAGTTCTTAGGCAAGACTCAATAGATGTACAATGTACAGACTAAAGAACCAGAATTGTGAAAGAATTTTGAAAAAATTTAACCATTTTTTTGAAAAGAAGTTTGAAGAAGCAATGAGAATTGATGAGCTTAAATTTGGGCACATATTAGCTCATATTGGGTTGACTTTAAGACCCAAATTTTCCCCCAAAATTGAATTCCAATTTGGAGAAGAACAATTAGATAGTTAAGGTTCAAAGTAGATTTTAAATAAAGTTGATTGATGAAATGTTGACCGATCTCATTGAAGTTAAAAAGAAAGTGTGTTTTACCCCAATAATATTATAATACAACAAGTTCACATGATTTATCATTTAAGGTAGTAACAAAAATTTTCAATTAAGTTTAAAAAGTAGCATGTATAACATGTAGATGCACATTTAATTGGGTGTTAATAATTTTAATAGATTAGTTTCAATTGGATGTTCAATAAAGAAGAAAATATACATGCTAACACACCCTAAAGATACAATAAGTTTCAATAAAAAACACAAACAACAATCCTGCATGTACCCCCCACACTTAAGTTCTAATAGTGAAGATTTTAAACCAGCGTGTTTCAATTTCTAGCAAAGAGGCACATACAGATTTTTTTAACACTCCAACACAAGTAGCATAATTTTTTAAGAATCATACATATAAAGAAAAAAAATTTAGCGAGTCACCAACACTACCCCCAGTGAGTCACCGGAAACAGTGTATCGATGGCTCAGGTGCATTGGTGAGTTAATGACGTCCGACAACAGTGAAATTGTGACTTAACAGTGATTTTTTTTATTAAAGTAAAAGGAGCATAAAATAAATGCAGAATTAAGAGTAATGTACTTCCCTGAATAATTTTTTCTAGATATAAAAAAACATGGGACTTCCAATCCTTATATGAAACTAGCTGCAACATTCTAACTTAGAAAATAAGAACCAAAAGAACCAAGAACAAGCAGTAGTAAGAAGTGCACTAAAGCAGATCAAGCAAGCAACACTTTATTCTAAAACAAAACTCTAGCACATACAGAGCAGACAAAGACAACAATAATAACACTTTATTCAAAAAAAGATAAAATTAAATAAAATCATGAACCATGAGATGACTCCCACGAAACAATGATTTTTAAGTCTTTAGTTATACTTTATTTAGAATCAGTTTTCCAGCACTATGAAGGTAGCCAAGCTCTTTGGTTGTCCCTCAAAATAAAGTTTAACTCTCTGTCCATTTACCAGCATAGGTTTTTTTCTCTTCACCAACTATCTTAATAGCTCCATTCTTAATCACTCTAAAAATTATGAAAGGTCTATACCACTTGGATTTAAGTTTACATAAAAATAACTTAAGTCTTGAAATAAAGAGGAGGACTTTCTATCTAGGTTTAAACTCTTCGTTTTGAATGGAAGCATCATGAAAAATTTTAGTACTCTCTTTGTAAATTCTTGAATTATCATATAATTCTCTACTGATCTCATCTAACTCACTCAGCTCAAGAAATATCCTCTCACCAACACTCTTAAAATAAAAATTTAAGGCCTTAACTGCCCAATATGACTTATGTTGCAACTCCAAAGGAAAATGAAATCATTTTCCAAACAACATCCTATATGGAAACATACCTATTGGGGTTATAAAAGCTGTTATATATGCCCATAAAGCTTTATCCAATTTAAGAGGCCGGTGTTTTCTAGAATGTGACACATTTTTCTCAAGAATCTATTTCAGTTCCCTATTAGAAATTTACCCCACTCCACTAGATTGTGGATGATAAGAAATACCAGTTTTATGGGTGCATCCATACTTTTCGATCAAAGCCTTAAACTAGTAGTTTTAAAAGTGAGTTCCATTATCAATGATAAAGTCTTTTGGGACTCCAAATCTTGTGAAAATATTCTTTTTGAAAAACTTAATAACACTGTTGGATTGATTGTTGGGAAATGATACTGCCTCAACCCATTTGGAAACATAATATACCACTATTAATATGTACTCATTCCCATGAGATGATGGAAAAGGACCCATGAAATCTAAACCCTAGACATCAAAAATTTCTACTTCCAAAATAACTTTTTGGGATAGCTCTTACTTTCTACCAGCATTGCCCAACCTCTGGTACCTATAACAATATAAAACAAAGCTCCTAGCATCTTTGAATAAGGTGGGATAATAAAAACCAGATTGGAGGAATTTTTGAGCCGTCCTTTCACCACCATGGTGACCTCCCCAAGGTGAGGAGTGACAACTCTCCAGAATAGGCAGCATTTCTTCCTTAAGCACACACCTCCTAAGAATACCATCAGCACACATCATAAACAACAAGGGTTCATCCCAAAGGTAATACTTTAGTTTAGAGATGATTTTTTTCTTTGGTTATTGGACATATTTTTGGGAAAGACTCCTACTTCTAGGAAATTGGAAAAGTCTACAAACCATGTAGACTGCCTGATTGACATAGTAAGTAACTTCTCATCAAGAAAGGAAGAGTTGATCTCCCTTGGATATTAAGAATGGGGTGAAGAAGTCTAGATAGGCAGTCAACATCTAAGTTTTCAGCTCCCTGCTTATACCTTATTTCTAAGTCAAAATTCCACAATAACATAATCCATCTAATCAACCTGGGTTTGGTTTATTTCATAGAAAAAAAAATATTTCAAGGAAGAATGGTTAGTGAAAATGATGACTTTAGAACCTAATAGGTACTTCTTAAACTCCTCAAGGAAAAACACAATATCTAAAAATTCCTTTTCAGTATTGGTATAGTTTCTTTGAGCCTCATCTATTAGTCTACTTTCATAATAAACCACATGCATCTTCTTATCTCTCCTATGTCCAAGGACAAATCCAACATCCATATCACTAGCATCACACATTAACTAAAATCGGAGTTTCCAATCAAGTGTAATAATGATAGGCGATGTAGTGAGTTTTTCATTAATTAGATTGAAAGATTTTAAATAGTTTTCATAAAAATTAAAGGGATCATCCTTAGCAAGAAAAGAACAAAAGGGATTAGTGATTTTGTAAATCTTTTTGATAAACCTCCTATAGAAACTGGCATGCCCTAAAAAAATTATAATACCTTTAACATTTTTAGGAGGTGGTAATTTTTGAATGACTTTAATTTTAGTAGTGTCAACCTAAAAACCTCTCTTGGAAACTTTATGTCCTAACACAATACCTTCAGTGACCATAAATTGACATTTCTCTTAGTTAAGAACTAGGTTGGTCTCCATGCACCTCTCCAAAACTAACTCCAAATTTCCTAAGCAAGAATCAAATTTACTACCCACAATAGAGAAATCATCCATTAAAACATCAATGATTCTCTCAATCATATCAGAAAAAATATCCATCATGCACCTTTGAAAGGTAGCAGGGGCTCCACACAACCTAAAAGGCATCTACTGCTAGGCAAATGTCCTAAAGGGGCATGTAAAGGTAGTCTTATCCTGATCCTATGGAGCTACAGGAATCTGGTTGTAACCATAATACCCATCCAAAAAATAAAAGAATTCACTCCCACCAAGCCTCTCAAGCATTTGATCAAGGAAGGGCATTAAAAAATGGTCCTTCCTTGTGGATTCATTAAGATTCTTATAATATATATAGACTCTCCATTTGGTGGATTTTCTAACTTGAATTCCTTCATTCTTTTCATTTTTAACAACAGTGAAACCTCATTTCTTAGGGACTACTTAGATAGGGATGACCTAAGTACTATCTGAGATAGGGTAAATTATTCCAGTATCCAGTAGTTTGATTACTTCTTCTATCAAAACTTCTTTCATGTTTGGATTCAATATTCTTTGACACTCTACCCTAGGCTTATGGTCTGACTCCATAAGTATTTTATGCATGCAGAATGAAGGAATAATTCCTTTAATATCATCTATGGTCCAGCCTATGGACGATTTGAATCTATTAAGAACATTTAACAATCTTTCTTCTTGATTATCAGTCAGCACAACAGAAATTATAACAAGCAGTGTGGAATTTTCACCCAAGAATGAATATTTAAGATGTGTAGGAAGTGGTTTAAGTTCCAGAATGGGTGGTTTCTCACTTGAAGGAAGACTCTTGGGCCTAGGAGGTCTAAGGTCTTCAAAATATTTCTTATAAGAGGTTTTAAATGATGAAAGATTTTCAATTTCCAGTTTAGTTTCAGAATTGACTGTACTGCTGTCCAAGAAGGACAAATCACTGTCCAGAGTTTCCAGGTTTGAATTTAACAGATTTATCAAAGAATAGTCATCAAGTTTCCTTAACAATTCTCCCTATAATTCATCAAAATTATTAGCAGAAGTGTTTCTAATAATAGAGTCATCATCAAATTCACTCAATAATTTCCTATGTTTAGAAACACATGACAAATAATCAATAGAAGTAGAAGCTAGATTGTTGTCCAGTTCTGGAAAATTTTCCAGATTGTGAGTCTGAGTAGAATTTTCACTTTGTAAAAAAGAAAAAACATAATTTTCAGTTTCCTAATTGATTTATTCAACAGAGGATTGTTTTTTAGATTCTTCAAAGTTTCCAAATAAATTTACATCTTCTAAGGACTCTATCTTTGAACAAATTTTAGGGAATGTTGGTCCTTTGACATTTATAAATACATTAAACTCTTCTTGTTGTTCTCCAATTTTAAAGATAAGATGACCCTTATATACATGAATTATAGAACCAACAGTGTCCAAGAATGGTCTACCCAGAATGATGGGCACCTCTTGGTCACACTCCATGTCAAGGACTAAAAATTCAGCTAGTAGAAATAACTTTCCCACTCCAACTAGAAGATCATCTACCCTTCCCACAGGATGAGTAAAAGATCGGTCATCCAACTATAGTATGATTGTGGTGGGTTGAAGGATACCCAATATCAACTATTGGAACAATGAATAAGGAAGAATATTAATACTAGCACCTAAGTAACAAAGGTAGTTAAGATTATCATAATTTCCTAAGGTACAAAGTATGACCAAACTATCTAGGTCTTTGAGTTTTCGTGGGATTTTCTTTTGGAGGATAGCACTACACTCTTCAGTGTGGCTGTAGGTAGAAAATTTTTCAAGTGTTTTTTTATTTGAAACAATTTTTTAAAGATATTTAAAATAGAATGGGATTTGAATTAAGTATTGAATAAAAGTAATGTTCACTTGAAGCTTGGTCAAAATCCAAAGTAACTGAAGGAGTTCAACCTTGGTGTTTCTTTGGGGTTTCAATTTCTCAGGGAAAGGGATTGGTGGAGTAAAATTCCAAAGAAAAGTAGGCATATCCCTCATTTCTTCAGTATTTTTCTCTTTTCCTTTGTTCTTTTTATTTTTAGAATAATTTTCAACTTGATTTATAAGTGATAAATTCAGATTTTGATCATTTTCAAGACTTTTCTCTTGATTTCCAGATTGGGTAAAAAGCATATTTTTATTTCCATATTCACACAGTTTTTCATTTTCGGCACTTTCAAGGTCTTTTTCAGGTTCAGATTGAGTATTAAGCCCACTTATAGTGACAACATCCATAGTTTTCTCTCTAAGATTAAGTTCAGTTGTTCTGGGTAATCCTCCTTTACCCCGGGAAGTAAAGTCTATAGCTATTTTACCTAATCGAGTTTCCATATTTTGCATTCTTGCATCATTGTGAATTTTATCAGTTTCATATTGGGCTTGATGTTTATTCAATTGAGTTTTAAATATTTCTTCTTGAGTGTCCATTCTATTTAAAATTTGATCTAGTTTTGAAGATACTTGACCATCATAATTTCCTTGAGCATTTGAAGACTCACCCCATGGTTGATTTTGAAAATTTTGTCTTGGTTGATTTTGATAATTAGGGGAAGTGGATTGTTTTATCATGCCTTGATCTTTCCAAGACAAATTTGGATGGTTCCTATAGCCTTGGTTGTAATTGTTTGAAAATGGATATTCTTTTGCAGTCATCCTAGGACCATAATTGACAAAGTTTGAATTCTATTATTGTTGGGCTGCATATCAAACCTGGGAAAGAAGTTTTCAGTGTGATTGAACATCCCACATTGTGAACATTGTTCTATAAGAGATTGGTTAGTGTTCTGACAATCAACTTGATTAACAGATTGTCAATAATTCTGGTTTATTAGAGATTGAAGTTGGTTGGTGATTTCAGCCAGTTGACCTTGAGTATCATTTCCATAACTAGTGTCAAAATTTCTATTTACTCTCTTTTTGAATTTTTATGTTGGGAATTTAAAGTAAGATTATTGAAAATTTGTCTCAATTCTTCATCAGTATTATCATTAAAATTTCTCCCATTAGCTTGATCAACTAAGTTTTGACCAGATGAGGACAAACCTTCATAGAAGGTGTCCATGAGAAGGTGATATGAGAGTTGATGATGGGGAAACTACCTAAGTAGGTCCCAAAATCTATCCCAATCCTCATGAAAGGATTCTCCATAATCTTGGTAAAATCTAGTGATCTTAGTTCTAAGTTCTCCTTTAAGTATTTGGGGATAAAATTTCATTATTAAGGAATTATAAACATGGTCCCAGTTTTCAAAAATATTTTCATCTAAGCTCAAAAACTAATTTCTAGCATTCCCTTTTAGAAAAAAGGGAAAGACTCTCATTCTCAAATCATTATCTATAAGTCATAAAAGAGGTAATTGATGCACAATGTTTTATACATCTCTAATGAAGGTAAGTGATTCCTCGTTATAGACTCCATTGAATGTAGGAAATAGTGAAATATGGGACTGTTTCAGATCATAATTTTGGGCTCTAGGAGTTAATATAGTTGAAGAAGGATTACTTGAAACTTGAGGGAGTTGGAACTCCCTCATCCTAGGCATTTCTACTTCCTCTTAAAGTTCAGGATGGTGATGGTGATGTTGATTGCTAGGAGTATGAATTACCTCATCTAAATTTTCCATTTTAGTATTATGTTTCTTTCTTAGTGTAGTGATATGTTTGTCTATTTATAGGTTAAGTGGATCTAAACTATCAACCGTAGATCTAGTGCTCATGCAATATGTAACAACAGATGAAATTCATCACAAGTATCAGCAATAGAAGAGCAATAAAAACAAAAATGTAGCAAAATAGTAGATAAAAAAAGCAATGAATCAAAGAAGATTTTTTTCAATAGTTTTCAAAAAAATTTCAATTTTTTGGGTGTTTTTTTTTTGTGAATTTTTTTTGAAAGTTTTTTTTAATGAAAATAAATGGTCGTACGAAGCCTTTACCAGCAACGGTGCCAAAAACTGATGCCCAACTGTCATTGTAATTGAGTCGAAGTTTAAAATTTATAACTCCTACTAACTACAATGTATAACGGTTTGTAGGGTTGAACCCATAGGGAAGGATGGTGACCAATTTTCTTTTAAAACTTTTTAAAACACGCCACTGTTGTTAGTAGTGGGGTAAACTTTTTTTTTTACCTTTTATATTTTTTTATATGTTTTCATAAGATAGTAAAGTAACACCACTTTTTTATATTTTTGTTCTAAACTATGATGACACAAGAAGTAGTTTGAAAACAATAAGCAACAAAGATATAAAATGCTGATAGATAAACAATCAAGATGATAAGCCTGGGGAAAATCTCTCCTACTAGTTTTGAAAGGATTCCTAATCACATAAATGTTGTTGAAATGTACCACTGAAAAAGGAATGACTTATTTCCCTTGCTAGGAGAAAAGTCACTCAGATTGATCAATCTTGGAGTTCGCCACTCCAAGAAAGTTCAACTGCAAGATTAATATTTTAAAATTAAAATAGAACAAACTCGTCATATGTTCTGAAGTTTTTTAAATTAAAAGATTAAGAAATTATATCCACGACCAGTCTCACCGAATGATCATGGAATTGGAAACTGAATGTGAGTGTCACAATGCGATTGAATGAATTCAAAATTGATCTCACCGATCAAATATGAATACATTAAAATGATAATGCGAAAAGGAAGATTAAAAGATAACCGGTAGAAATAGATTTTCCCATGAAATCAAGGTATTTATCTAACTATCATGTTCATTACAGAAATTGAAAACATCTAGCTACATAGTATAGTAGTTGAAACAAAATAGGAAGAAGTGACTCCCTCCCGAGCAGCTATGCTCCATCTCCTGCTCTGCGAGAACTCCAAGAAGTGGTACTCCAAGGATCTCTTGCTGCTCTTAGGTTTTCCGCGAGTGAATCAATGATGAATAAATTGTCATATTGTGAATCCCCCACTGAATCTTGCTGCTGCTCTATTTTTTAAATCTGTTGTCATCTCCTATATTATCACCAAAGTTCTCCATCGACACAGTCTTGTCTTTTTTTTACACACCGCACATGTGTGTGTTTTCATGCAAGACATGTCACTTTATCTTTTCTCACGTAACTAACTCCTGACCAGTTCGTTGAAGTGAACCTGGTCATGATTCTGTATCTTGCATGTATCAGCAAAAGAAAACAGTTAAATTATTGAAAACAACTTACTTCTTTACTTAATAATAATAATAATTTAAATTAACATTACATAACAAATTAATATTTATTTATTTGTTAATTAATTAATATTTGAAATCGATTATTTAATTTATTTTATTTTGTAAAGAACTTTTATTAATTATAAAATTGTTTTCTTAATATTATTAAAGTTAGTTTTTAAATAGTGTTATAAAATATTATCTTAAGATTTCTAAAAGTTTTATTTATTTATTAACTATTATAAATAGTGTTTATTTTATTTGTTTAGTTTATAGTTTTTTTAATTTAGTTTTTTTAAATTAAATTTTATCTTCTTTCCCTCCCACCCACATCTCCATGAAGTGCCACCGGGGGGTTCCTCTGCACAGCGGCGCGGCCGCCCTCCTTTGCTCTGGGGTGTGGCTCCGGCCTGATTGAAGACTCCTTGAAGGCTTCAATAGAGGCGGCGTCACCTCTCCTTTCACGACGACGATGTGTGGCTAGGGTTTAGATTTGGAATTAGGATATTTATTTGGTTGAATTATTCAATTTCTGGTTTGAGTTTGTTCAAATCTGTGATTTTATAAATTGGATGTGGAAGAGGAGGCGAGAGGTATGGGTGGCGATGGCGTCGGTGAGTGTAGGAGAAACTGATGCTACAAGGGTGGAAGCGGAATAATATTTAAATTAATTAAAATAATAAGTTAATTAACTAATGAAAAAATGACACTAAAAAATGCAAAGACTAGAATTAAAAACTAAAATAACATTAACTAATAAACTAAAACAGGATTATTAATTAAATTGAAATTAACCATTATAATTACATAGTTAAATTATTAAATTAAAATACATAAATTAATAAACTAAATTAATATTAAACTAAATTGATAAAAGATTAAAGTTAAAATTTGTTAAATAATTTGATTAAAGGGATAACGGTGAGTGAAAAGGAATTGCGTCGGTGACTCAATTAAAACATTAAAGAATTAAAGATTTTCAATCCTAAATTAATTAATTAAATAACTAAATGAAGACTTAAAAATTAAAAACAGGTTATTTTATTAAATTAAAACTTAAGATATTAACTTATACTAATTAACAGAATAATTTAACACAAAAAATTAATAAATTTAATTTATTTTAATCAATCTAAATTAAAAGATAAGATGTTAAATTATAGAATAAGTTAATTAACTGAAAATAAAATGTTTAAGTGTTTAATTAATATAAATGTCAAATTATTAAAAAGTCAAGAAGATTTAAAATTACTAAACTAATAAGTAAAATATTATAGTAAAAAGATTAGTAAGTCTTAATTAATTATTTTAAAGACTAAAATTACATAATTTGTAATAAAATTTGATTAATTAATAAATTTAAGTATAAGAATACAGAAGTGCATTTATTTAGTAAAAAGTTCAAAAAATAATATAATAAATTATTAAAAACCTAATAAAAAATGTGGAAAACTATGTAAAATTAGAGCCACATCAGGTACCGATCATCAGATTCCAGAAGGAACTTGGTCAGAAATTAAACATTCACCGATATTAAGCTCAAAATCATAACATGAAAAAAAAAAAATATTGTGCTTTAATTTTAAACCGCAACATCCAATTTTCTATACATACCAAAAATTTCGAATGACCATAACTTGGTCATACGAAATCAAATTTACATGCGATATATTCCGTTAGGACTGATTTAAAGCTATCTACTTAATATATTGCAAATTAATTTTTTTTCTTGGCTCATAAAATTCAGACAAATGCTCTGATACTAGTTGCAGGTACCAGAGCACATAGTGGAAGCTGGTGGGGTGGGTATTTCAAAATTTCCATCACTGAAGTGACGTAAATTCATCACCTTCGACGATCCAAGCTCCGATAGAGGTATGAGGATATCATGTGAATTAAATACGCACAAAAATAAATAAACAAACATGTATCTTGTTTGATTCGATGGCGCGATCAATTACAATTTGTATTCCGCGATCGTTGCTTGAAGGATCTGAAGTCGAACCCCTCTAAATCGTCTACACACACTTCTATAATTTGTGAAAACGGTAATTGTCGAATTCCAAGTGCTAACATAGAGCTTTGACGATTCCTTTAACATCATGGCGATCACCTCGACTCCATTAATGCGATTTGAAAAGACATCCTTGCACTAGTAGAAATCATATTTTTTGGGTCCAGGGACACGGGTAACCGCATTTGGCAGTCACTAAAGGGGGAAATAGAGACCGCCTAAGGTGGTCTCTAGGCTAAAAAACCTAATAAATCACGTCGCCCCCACCCCCAACCTCCTGCAGCTCCCTCACCCTAAGCTTGCCGCCATCCTTGCCCTAAGTCAGCTACCGCCACCACAACTCCGAATCCTGCCTCACCCCCTCCCAACCTCTCACGAATCCCTCACCTTAAGCCAGCTTCCATCACCGCACCACTAGTACAAAAAATGTTTTTAATGTCACCATTTTTGACGTCGGTTATATATAACCGACGTGAAAATATGTGATATGTGGTTTTTTACGTCAGTTATTTTATAACCGACAAAAAAAATACTGAGAGTAAATTTTTTACGTCGGTTATTTGATAACCGACGTAAAAAACGAGGCATCTAACGATTTTTTTACATCGGTTATAAAATAACCGACGTAAAAAAGGTGGCAACTGAGTCCTTTTTGACGTCGGTTATTTTATAACCGACGTAAAAACCCAACCCGGAGAATATTTTACGTTGGTTATATTATAACCGACGTAAAAAACCAACACACGACAGTTTTTACATCGATTATTTTATAACCGACGTAAAAGCTGTGGTTTCTGATGTGTTTTTTTACGTCGGTTATAGAATAACCAATGTAAAAAACCAACACGCGGCTTTTTTTACGTCGCTTATAAAAGAACCGACGTAAAAAATGCGGTATCTGATACATTTATAACGCCGATTATTATAATAACCGACGTTATAAATGTAATACAACAGTTTATAATGTCGGTTATTAAATAACCGATGTTATAAAACATTTAAAAAATTTATCACGCCCTGTGGATTGTCTTTTCTGATTTTTCGATCGACAGACCTGCGACTCGTCTCTCTCGCGCGGAAAACCTAAAATTGACTCTTCAATCTCGTTTCGTTATACTCGTTTTTCCATCATCGTTTATCATCTTTACTCTCCTCAGATCTATCATCTCCACTCGCAACACTCGGGTAAGCCTCCCACAACTTTACTTTGTTCGTTTTTTTCCCCGGATAGTCTATATTTACGTTTTGCGATTTTTTTGTTTAAACTAGGTAAGATTCTTCGATTTTGAACCCTCTTACCTTGTTTTTCCATCATCATCTTATTTATTATCACCAGATCTATTAGATCGACTCGCAATATTCAAGTAAGCCTCACCTACTTCTATTTCGTTTGTTTTTGTTTCGCGGATGCCCTACATTTATGGTAATATTGGTTGTCATTGAAAACTAATGATCCCATTCACCTATATTACTGCAATTTATATCCAAACCATTGTTATACACCCATTCCGTGTACCAATGTGATTTATTTTATAAGTATATATGGTTTTTCATGGTGGAATGTTTGTTTTGGATCCTTGGTTGTTTCAATTTTGGGCATCACTTTTTATTGTTCCATAAACTATTTATGTCGCTTATTCTCGTGGACTATTATAAGTCTTCATATGGTATTAAAACCCGATTCATTGAATAATAGATCATTTTAGACTAGTAGGAGATACAGTTCATGGTTCTCATTTTGAATAATGGCATGATACCAAAACTAGTAGCTTGAGGTTGAAATCCCTAGATGTGCCAAAACTAGTAGCTTGAGGTTAAAATCCCATGGTTCTGGGGGGCTGTCCAGAGGGTTGGGGGCTGTCTAGGGTGTCCATGGAGGTGTGGGGTGGGGGGGCAGTCCAGGGGTGTGTGTGTGTGGGGGGGGGGTCCAAGGGGGTGGGGGGTGTCAAAGGGGGTGGGGGGGGGGGGCTGTCCAAGGGGGTGGGTGGGTGGGTGGGGGGGGGGGGGTTGTCCAGAGGGTTGGGGGGGGGGTGTCCAAGGGGGTAGGGGGTGGTGTCCAGGAGGGGTGGGGGGTGTCCAAGGGGGTAGGGGGTGGGGGGGTGGTGTCCAGGAGGGGTGGGGGGTGTCCAAGGGGGTGGGGGGGGGGGTGCTGTCTAGAGGGGTGGGGGTTATCCAGGGGGTGGGGGCGTGTCCAGAGGGGTGGGGGGATGTCCAAGGGGGTGGTGGTGTCCAGGGGGTGTCCAAGGGGGTGGGGGTGGTGTCCAGAGGGTTTGGGGGGCTGTCCAGAGGGTTGGGGGGTGTCCAGGGTGTCCATGGAGGTGGGGGGGGGGGAGTCTAGGTGTGTGTGTGTGTGTGGGGGGGGGGGGTCCAAGGGGGTGGGGGTGTCGAAGGGGATGGTGGGGCTGTCCAAGGGGGTGGGTGGGGGGGGGGGCTGTCCAAGGGGGTGGGGGCCTGTCCAGAGGGTTTGGGGGGTTGTCCGGGGGGTGGGGGGCTGTCCAGAGGGTTGGGGGGGGGGGTGTCCAAGGGGTGTCCAAGGGGGTAGGGGGTGGTGTCCAGGAGGGGTGGGGGTGTCCAAAGGGGTGGGGGTGCTGTCTAGAGGGGTGGGGAGCTGTCCAGAGGGGCGGAGGGCTGTCCAAGGGTGTGGTGGTGTCCAGGGGGTGTCCAAGGGGGTGGGGGGTGGTGTCCAGGGGGTGAGGGGGGCTGTCCAAGGGGGTTGTGGTGTCCAGGGGGTGTCCAAGGGGGTGGGGGTGGTGTCCAGGGGGTGGGTGGGGGGGGGGGGCTGTCGAAGGGGGTGGTGGTGTCCAGGGGGTGTCCAGGGGGTGTCCAAGGGGGTGGGGGGGGGGGGGTGGTGTCCAGGGAGTGGGGGGGCTATCCAAGGGGGTGGTGGTGTCCAGGGGGTGTCCAAGGGGGGTAGGGGATAAGTGTCAGTTGAGATTGACTATTGCATCGTGGTTTGTGAGATTATGACATGATGATTGTATTGTTTCATGGATATTAGTGTTGCAATATGATTCTATTTGGTTATATATATTTTGACCAGTCATCGACTATGAGAAAATTATGGGTTATGGGGGAGACCATGTCGTGGTTTTCAAATATGCGTAGTTATCCTGGCCCCATTGTGCCATGATGATTGGCTTTACATTGTGATTTTCTCAATCCGAGTTTTTATTTTAAATTTGATTTGATTCTCAGGTTTACTCCATTTTCTCCAATTTTCTATCAACCATTGGAGGCCCTATGGTTTTCTTTGATTCTATGGAATTTAAATCTGTTATATCTAACTATATTTTCTTTTTAAAATCATATTCAAGAATTTTTTTTTAAATACGCATAGATTTGTTTTATATTTCAAAATTTTTTACATTCAAATTATGATTTTTTTCATATAAACATATATTTGTTTATCTTAAGAAGATGTATAATTTTGATATTTGTTATAGGTAATAATGAGTCGAAGTTGGATTACGACACATCGAATGAGTAATGAATATGAGGAAGGTGTTGATGCCTTTTTGGAATTTTTTAAACGAAATGTTCCAAGTAGTGAATTTTTTTTTTCTGTCCATGCCTGAAATGTTTGAATATGAAGAATTTGAAAAATAGAGAGATAAAAGATCATCTGATTTTTCATGGTTTTAATCTGAGTTACAGCCCTTGGATTTGGCATGGTGAAACTGGACGGAATGTCACTGATGATGACGATTTGCAAGATGGTGACTCTGATGGAATTGAAGAAATGATTCGCGATATTGCAGCAGAACAAATTGAGATAGAACCAACAGTTGCACGTCTATATGGTGATGCTGAAAAACCATTATATCCTGGTTGTACAGATTTTACGGTTTTTTCGGCAGTGTTAAGATTGATTAACCTGAAGGTGAAACATGGATGGAGTGACAGAAGTTTTACAGAGCTGATACAATTGATGAAAGACATTCTTCCAAAAGAGAATGATCTTCCAGATTCACATTATAAGGCCAAGAAAATATTATGCCCAATGGGATTGGGATACAAGAAAATACATGCCTATCCGAATGACTGTATGATATATAAGAAGGAATGTGAATTTATGTCAGAGTGTCCTAAATGTGGGACATCACGGTATAAGGTGAAAGAAAAATCACAGGCTGATGTAGAGATTACAAAGATCCCTTCAAAGGTATTTTGGTATCTTCATATAATTCATCGTTTCAAACGTTTATTTGCTAATTCACATGATGAAATAAAGGTTAAGATGGCATGTTGATGAGCGGTTATGTGATGGAAAAATACGTCATCCAGCTGATTGTCCACAATGGAATAAAATTGACGAGCAGTATCCTACATTTGGAAATGAAATTAAAAATCTTAGACTAGGGTTGTGCACAGATGGAATGAATCCATACCGGACCCTCAGTAGAACACATAGTTCAAGACATGTTTTATTGGTAATTTACAACCTCTCTCCTGAAGTTTGTATGAAGCGAAAATATGTCATGTTGAGTATAATGATCTCTGGTCCGAAGCAACCTGACAATGATATTGATGTTTTCTTTTCACCGTTGATTGATGATTTGAAACTTTTATGGGAGGATGATATTAGGGTGTATGATTCTTATAAAATGAAATATTTTCAACTGCATGCAATGTTTTTGTTCACTATAAATGACTTCCCAGCATATGGAAATTTGTCTAGATACAGTGTTAAAGGGCATAAAGCATGTCCAATTTACGAACAACAGATGTCATATTGTCAATTGCATCATGGGAGGAAAATAGTGTACATGGGTCATCAAAAGTTTTTGCCTATGGATCACTCTTATAGAAGACTAAAAAAGGCATTCAATGGCTCACAAGAATTTGATATTGTTCCAAAACCTTTATCCCCTGATCTGTATTTTGAGATGGTGAAAAACCTTGACGTGACATTGGGAAAGTCACAGAAATCTGGTAATGATAGACACATTTGGAAGAAAAGGTCAATATTTTTTGAGCTACCATATTGGAGATATCATGAAGTTAAACATAATATTGATATCATACACATGGAGAAGAATATCTGTGATAGTTTGATTAGAACATTGTTAAATATTAAAGGAAAGACAAAAGATGGGTTGAATGCAAGATTAGACTTACTATCAATGAGAATACGTTTGGAGTTACACTACGGAAAAATCACGATTTAGCGACGGTTTTTTTCTGTTTCACGACGGTTTAAACCGCCGCTAAATAGATTGGCGGCGGTTTTGAAAAACCACCGTGAAATCGTGCGTCGGGAAACTATTCGTGACAGTTTTTAAAACCATCGCAGAACGTTTCGCGGCGGTTTTTTAGCGGCGGTTTAAACCGCCTCTAAATGATTTAGCGACGGTTTTTTATTTATTTCGTATTACTTAATTTACTTTATTTGTCCATGCATGCACATCCCATGCACATGCCCATGCACATGCCCATGCAATATAAAGAAATACTGCATTTAGTGAGATTTGAACCCCTAACCTCTTGCATATTTTCCAAAGACTTTACCACTCCAGCAAGCTCGTCATGTGGTTAATAAACATAATTTAATATACTTATATATATTAATTGAAAAAACAAATAATACATAAATAATAGATATAAACTTAATAAAAATAAATAATAAATAATAAATAATAAATAAATAATAAATAATAAATAAATATAAATAATAAATAATAAACAAATATAAATATAAATAATAAATAAATATAAATAATAAATAAATAAAATTAATAATTAATAAATAATAAATAATAAATAATAAATAATAAATAATAAATAATAAATAATAAATAAATATAAATAATAAATAATAAATAATAAATAATAAATAATAAATAAATATAAATAATAAAAAATAAAAAATAAATAAATAAAAATAATAAATAAATATAAATAATTAATAATAAATAATAAATAATAAATAATAAATAATAAATAATAAATAATAAATAATAAATAATAAATAATAAATAATAAATAATAAATAATAAATAATAAATAATAAATAATAAATAATAAATAATAAATAATAAATAATAAATAATAAATAAAAAATAAAAAATAAAAAATAGATATAAATAATAAATAATAAATAATAAATAATAAATAATAAATAATAAATAATAAATAATAAATAAATATAAATATAAATAATAAATAATAAATAATAAATATAAATAAATAATAAATAATAAATAATAAATAATAAATAATAAATAAATATAAATAATAAATATAAATAATAAATAATAAATAATAAATAATAAATAATAAATAATAAATAAATATAAATAATAAATAATAAATAAATATAAATAATAAATAATAAATAAATATAAATAATTAATAAATACAATTAATAAATAATAAATAATAAATAATAAATAAAAAATAATAAATAAATAAAAATAATAAATAATAAATAATAAATAATAAATAATAAATAATAAATAATAAATAATAAATAATATATAATAAATAATAAATAAATATAAACAATAAACAATAAATAATAAATAAATATAAATAATTAATAAATATAAATATAAATAATTAATAATTAATAATAAATAATAAATAATAAATAATAAATAATAAATAATAAATAATAAATAATAAATAATAAATAATAAATAATAAATAATAAATAGTAAATAATAAATAATAAATAATAAATAATAAATAAATATAAATAATAAATAATAAATATAAATAATAAATAATAGATATACATAATAAATAATAAATAATAAATAATAAAAAATAAATAATAAAAAATAAAAAATAAAAAATAAAAAATAAAAAATAAATAAATATAAAAAATAAATAATAAATAAATATAAATAATAAATAAATATAAATATAAATAATAAATAATAAATAATAAATAAATATAAATAATAAATAAATATAAATATAAATAATAAATAATAAATATTAAATAAATATAAATAATAAATAAATATAAATTTAAATAATAAATAATAAATAAATATAAATAATAAATAATAAATAATAAATAATAAATAATAAATAATAAATAAATAAAAATAATAAATAATAAATAAATATAAATAATAAATAAATATAATTAATAAATAATAAATAAATATAAATATAAATAATAAATAATCAATAATAAATAAATATAAATAATAAATATAAATAATAAATATAAATAATAAATAATAAATAAATATAAATAATAAATAATAAATAAATATAAATAATAAATAATAAATATAAATAATAAATATAAATAATAAATAATAAGTAAATATAAATAATAAATAAATAATAAATAATAAATAATAAATAATAAATAATAAATAATAAATAATAAATAACCAGTTACAAATAATAGATAATAAATAAATTAAAGTATATTATATAATAATAAATAATAAATAATAAATAATAAAGGAAACACATGAAAAAGTATGAAAAGACGTGATAAGGGATGAAAAATCATGAAAACGCATGAAAACGAATGGAGAAGCATATGAAGAATGAGGCATTAGAAAGAATGAGAACGCATGAAAACTCATGACAACTCTGGAAAACCCCTTAATAATTCAACATAATCATCATAATAACCCACAAAAAACCATTGATAAAGATAACAAGTCATGAAAACCCAAATAAACAGTAATAAATGGAGCAACCGTTAAAACCCGTCAAAACGGTCATAAAGAGACAAAAACATTGGACTCACATTAACAGAGATAACTTATGATCCGAGAGTCCGTTTTAGATCCGCGACCTGTCAAATCAAAGATCCTGAAATGATATTCGACCTGAAAGGTGAAAGAGTCTGAATGGATAGGCGGATCTGAAGTTATAACCATTTAAAAAAAACTGATGGGGAACAGGTGTTAGAAACGAGGCATCGAAAAACATAACAAACTTGATACCCACTAAAAAGGCCATAACATATGATCCAGGAGTGCATGTGGGTGCCGTGACCAGTCAAACTGAAGCTCATGGAACGAGCTATAATCTGGCAGGTGGAGGAGTCCGAACTGACACGCTGATCGAAAGTTAGGTCCGTTTGAAGACAAGTTCGACGGCACACCGGTGACGGAAATAGGGTTTCAGAGGCCTTAGAAGGGGTAAAAAAACATGACAGAAGCTTGCTTGTGTCGAACTGGTGTGGAACTCTCTTCTCTGGCTTCAATTTAATATGTGGTAGAGCCCAAACGGACACCCGAAGCGAAAGTTATGGCCGTTTAAAGTTGGAGAACTTTTTTCAACTTTCTTATAACTCTAATATCTTCCGCACCTTAGACCGTCTCACAGGTTTGATTATATGTACCTGTAGATCTCTTCATGAGCTTCGATTTGACTGGTCGTGGCGCTCCAACGGACGCCCGGATCAAAAGTTATGGCCATTTTAGTGATTTCAGGGTTTCTCGTGTTTTTTTATTTTTTCATTTCATTTCGCGATGGTTTTACCGAAACCGCCGCTATTTCGCGGCATTTTTTTTAAAAAACCGCCACTAATCCTCGAAAAAAATTTAAAAAAAAAATAAAAAAAAATAAAAAATAAAATGAAAAAAATTTATGGCATTTCACGGCGGTTTAAAAACAGCTGCGAAATGGCGGCCCGAAACACGTTTAGCGGCAGTTTTTAAAACCGCCGCTAAACGATAGTTTTCTTGTAGTGTTAGCTCCCACTCCTAATGGAAGATGAAAATTTCTTCCCCCAACATGTCATACATTATCGAAGAGGGAGAAAATTAGCTTTTGTCAGTGTCTTCATGATATCAAAGTGCCTCAAGGTTATTCTTCAAATGTAAAAAAATTTGTCTCATTGAAGGACTTGAAGTTGATTGGTATGAAATCTCATGTTTGTCACGTTATGATGCAACAACTTCTACCAGTTTCATTGCATGGAATATTGCCCATTCGTGTCAGAAAGACTATAATGAAGTTGTTTTATTTTTTCAATTCAATTTGTAATAAGGTGATTGATGTGAATTCTTTGAACATTTTGGAAAAGGATGCAATTTTTATACTTTGTCAATTGGAAATGTATTTTCCTCCAACTTTTTTTGATATAATGGTGTATTTAATGATTCATCTGGTTCGAGAAATAAAGCTTTTTGGACCTGTATATCTTCGTTGGATGTATCCTTTTGAAAGCTATATGAAAATATTGAAGGGGTATGTTAAGAATCCATATCGACCTGAAGCCTCCATTATTGAAAAGTATATTTCAGAGGAGTTTGCAGAGTTTTGTACGAGCTACTTGGCTGCGGCGCAACACATAGGTTTGCCTCCATATCGCTATGAACGAGTAAATAATGAGGGAAAGGGGATTCGTGGCTTGAAAGTCAAATCTTTGTCAGCTGAACAGATGAAGAAGTTAGAATCATACATCTTGAATAACATAGCTGATTCTCAACTGTATATCACATTGCATATTAATGAGTTGAAACAATGTCATTCAAAGAATAAAGAAATGTGGTTTTTGAATGAGCACAAAAAACATTTTTGTCATGGTTTAAAAAGACCTTTCTTGGTAGATCAGATGTATTAGAGACATTAAAATGGATAGTGGGTGGTCCATGTTTAAATGTGACAACATGGTCCGGTTATGACATTAATGGCTATACATTTCTATTATTTTTTTCAGTGACAATTACTTTACCATGTTTACTATGTTTACCAGGTTTACCATTTTTACCATGTTTACCATCTTGACTATCTTTACCATCTTTACCATTGTTTAACATGCTTACCATATTAACCATGTTTACTATTATGTAATTTAGTACAATTTTCTATTTTCCGATTATAGTAGTATTAAAATATTTGAATTTTTATATTTGTGAACTAATGTTTGTTTTTTTTGATTTGAAGGATAATGACAGATCAATCAGTTGATCAACCACATGATTCTGGAGATGAGCATATCAGTCATACCTCTAGGGAGGAACATTCACATGCTCCTCTTGATGTTCCCCAATCTTCCTCATGTGCTCCCATTACTACAAAGAGTTCAAGAGTTGGTAAACGTGGGTGCACACATTTACCAACATTATCACTTGCCCTTACACATGATCAGATGATACTCGTTGAGTTTGATGAGGATGATATTCCTAGAGGTCCAAATGCAAAAGATTTTAAGAGTTTTGTTTCCACTCAGGGTAAGATCAAAGTAATCATTTTGTATGATGACTGGAGAAGTGTGGACAAAGCAATAATCTCTCAGTTGTGGGAGACAATTTTGGTAAGATCTTTTTCTATTGTTTACCTATTCTTTAAATGTTTCTAGTATATATAATATGTTTAACCTCTTCTTTATCAGATGACATTTGATATTCCTGAAACTGGAGGAGTCAGGAAGAAATGCTTATCGATGGCTGCTAGGAGATGGAGGGATTTCAAATCAACCCTCACATCTGATTTCATTTTTGGTCATAGGAGTCATGACAATCCACGTCGTATATATCCTTTCATAGATGAAGACGCATGGAGATAGTTTGTTGAAATTAGAAGAAAAGAATCATTTTTGGTAAGGGCAATGTAAACTTTTATAATATTTCTTATATAAATGATCTTATTACTGTTTTGTTAATGATTTCTTATTCTTAATTTACAGCAAACAAGGAAATCTCATCAGGAGATCCAATCTAAAAATTTATACCCGCATAGTTTATCTCGGGGAGGGTATACATTATTGGAAGAAAAAATGATGGCAGAAAAATTACAAAAACTAAGAGCTGAGTCTTCAAGCTCTGGAGAGGTGGCCCCTCCATCCCCTCCATCTAGACATTAAAAATGGAAGAGAGCTCGGATGGGAAAAAAATGGCAATATCTTTCAGAAGATTCGAGAATCGTAGCTGAGAGTATTATAAGATATCTATTTTATTTATTTAAGTTAACCATTTTCTTCATATAATTTCAATCTTTACAGAAATGTTCAATTAATTAATATAGGATTCTCTTCAGGAGCAGAGCTCACAGGGGGTATTTACAGCTGCTGGGAGGCAAGACATTTTATCTACAACATTGGGAAAGCCCAAACATCATGGTCGTGTACGAGGATATCCGACAGGTGTATCGGTAAGAAAAGTGTTTCCACATTCCTAAAATACTTACGTTGAGGGTGTTTATAAAAAAAATATAATCCTTGGAGGATGAAGTTCATAATATTAATGCGATGATGGAGGAAAATATTAGAGCGTCGGTACAGTCTATGTTTGCAGACATGCAAAGACAGTTTCAGAATGCAACTCCCACTCCTCCACCTCCCCTTGCAGACCCCATTATTTATCCTCCACCTCTACCAGTAGCTCCCACTCCCCAACCTCAGCCCGCAGACCCAATTTTTTATCTTACTCCTCTGCCGCAACTTCCTAGTTATTTCGAGTTGTATGTTGATGATCCTCAACATCATATAATTGCATATGGGTTGGTATATTGTATAGGAGATACAATTAATCATCAATAATTAGAGGTATAGAATCAGAGGGTCACTATACAAGATATTATAAATAGATCAGCTCGAGTACCGTTACCTACAGATGAGGTGATGACGGCTGGACATAGTATCGGACATTTTTTTATTTGTCCATCCAGACTTCTTCGACTCATTACCATAGAGGTATGTATGTTATATCTTCTATTTTTTTTATTAAAGTTGTTTTATCATTTGAAAACTAATATATTTTTTTATTTATTTTTACTGGAATACTTCAAAGGTAAAGAAATATTGTATGGACAACAAAAAAGACAAATGGCTATGACATCAAATACAAATTCTAGTGGTTTTGACATATTTTCAAGATATTCAAATTTTTTGGCGGATCATTATGAGTTTCCAATGGAATCTCATGTTTGTGGACGTGCAATAACTGTGTGGATTATGAAAGCTGATATCATGGATCTTGTTATTGGAGATAAGTTGGGCATCAATGTGGTGCAGATTTTTTTCCATGTAAGTCTTAACACCTTTTCCCTACGTTATATTTATTAAAAATTTATACTTATGTCTATTTTGTATTAGGTATCTTTATAACATTTGTGAGAAGAATGAGAGGACAGATGTATATGGTTTTATGGACCTGCATTTGATTTCCCTTAAAGCATGTTCATTGGATAAGGAACAAAGAATGGTTTATATTGCTGAAAGATTTGAACAGAATATAGTCACACAATATTGGATGATGCCTTTTTGTGAGAGGTATGAAAAACATCTCTCTCAAAGAGTTCATTATCTTTTAACATAAAAAACCACTAACCTTATTTTTTTTATCAGTGATCATTGGATGTTAGGGGTTTTTTGCCCAAGGGAGAAGGCACTTTATTGGATATGCTCTGTCCATGGTGATGTGCGGGAAAGTTTTAAGAAAATGTTGGAAAAGTAAGTTTCAGTTTATCAATAGTTTTATATATTATAATGAATTTAAAATTTATCCCATTTGTATTATTTTCTAATAGGGGATGGGTCTACTTTCGAAAAAACACAAAGAAAATTAGTGCAAAGATCAAATATGTAAATGTAAAGGTAAATATCCTTTTATAATTTGTACTATTTGATTTATTACATAAAAATAATATATTGAATTTACACTCATTTAAACAGAATTGTCATGAACAACAAGGCCTCATCGAATGCAGATATTATATGTTAAGATTTATGTATGAAATAATAACAACTGGGACAATTGTGAACTTTGACCTGGTAAGATTTCCTTTTAAACTTTTCCATAATATTTCATTTGATTTATTCATTATACACGTTAACTGCTATCCTTTTAATTTGTATCTATTTGATGACCCTCAACCCTATAGTTCTGAAGACGTCAAACACTTACAAGTGGAATCGTCAAATTATTTTACAGGTTTGATTGATTTTTAGTTGTTTGTAGTGTAAAATGTAATTTTGAATACTGTCATTGTAATTGTGTATTTGGTATTTGTTTAGGTTGGATTTAGTTTTTTTAAGTTTACACTGTAAGTTTTGAATGTTATATATGTGAATGTTTAATTTTTCTCTACTTCTTGTTTTGGTCTACTTATGATGGTTTTTCTGGTATGGATTTTGGTCTGGGGGGAGGGGTTCCAAGGGTGGGGGGTGGGGGGGGGGGGGTGTTTAATGGGGTGGGGAGGGGGGGGGGGTATCCAGGGGTGTGGGAGGGATTTTCGGTGGGGTGGGGGGTATCCTGGGTGTCCATGAGAGTGGGGGGGAAGTCTAGGGGGGTGGGAGAATTTCCAGGAGGGTGGAAGGGCTGTCCAGGGGAGTAGTGGGCTGTCTAGGGGGTGTCAAGGGGTGTGGGGGTGTCCTGTGGGTTGAGGGGGGTTTCGAGGGGTGTGGGAGGGCTGTCCAGTGGGGGTGGGGTGGGGGAGGGGGTCCAGGGTGTCTATGGGGATGGGGGAGGGGGAATCTAGGTGGTGGGAGAGGAGGCGCCTCCATCCCTCGGGGGGCTGAACACCGCTGGAAGGTACTCATCACTCCCACATGTGAAACATTTTGATATCTCAAGCTTCGCATGTGGGAGTGATGAGTACCTTTCAACAGCATGCCCCCCGAGGGATGGAGACACCTCCTCTCCCAACAACAGCTGTCCAGGGGCTGTCCAGGGGGTGGGGGGCAGTCCAGGGGTGTTCATGGGGTGGTGGGGCAGTCCAGGGGTGTGTGTGTGTGGGGGGGGGGGGGTGTCCAGGAGGGTGGGGAGTTTTCCAGGGGTGTTGGGGGCTGTCCAGGGGGTGGGGGTAGTCTAGGGGTGGGGGGGGGGGGCTGTCCAATGGGGTAAGGGGGTTCTAGTATATTTTTGGAAACTTTTTGGTCTGTTTTAGGGGTGTGGGAGGGCTATCTAGGGGTGTGGGGGTGCTGTCCAGGGGGTGGGTGGTATACAGGAGGGTGGGGGGATGTCCAGGGGGTGGTGGTGATGTCCAGGGGTGTGTGTGTGTGTGTGGGGGGGGATGTCCAGGGGTGTGGTGGGGGAAGTCCAGTGGGGTGAGGGGGTCCTGGTATGTTTTTGGTAACTTTTTGGTCCTATTTCTAGGGTGTGGGAGGGCTGTCTAGGGGTGTGGGAGTACTGTCCAGGGGGTGGGGGGTATACATGAGGGTGTGTGGGGGGGGGGGGCTATTCAGGGGTGTGGGGGGCTGTCCAGGGAGTGGTGGGGATGTCCAGGGGTGTTTGGGGCTGTCCAGGGGGTCGTGGGGCAGTCCATGGGTGTGTGGGGGGGGGGGGTGTTCAGGGGTGTGGTGGGGGCTGTCCAGTGGGGTGAGGGGGGCTGTCCAGGGGTGGTGGGGGGATTTCTAGTGGGTTAAGTTTTAAATGTTATCAATGTAAATGCTTAATTTTTCTTTGGTTCTTGTTTTGGTCTACTTCTGTTTTTCTAGTACGAATTCTTGGTTTGGTTTCTGGTTGTTTCTGGGGAGAGCAGAGGACTAATTTCATTTTTTTTTTAAAAAAAATTGTTTTTTCATGTCGGTTATTAAATAAACGACGTGATAAACACCTGGGAAGTGGTTTATCACGTCGGTTATTTAATAATTGACATGATAAACACCGCGATGTTATATTTTTTACATCGGTTTTTAAATAACCGACGTAAAAAACAATATTTATAACGTCGTCCATATTAACGTCGGCTAAAAACCGACGTAAATGACGTTTTTTTTCACTACCGCACACTCTGAATCCCACCCCCAGTTCTCCCCCAATCTTCCGACCATGCTTGCGCCCCCACACCTCCCCTGATCGCGCACCCTCTTCCTCACCCTCTGATCACCACTGACCCACTGATCTGTAGATCCCGCATGCCATTACCACTGATCCATAGATCCAGATTCCCATTCACGACACCCTCGCATCCCCATCTACCAGCCTTGCCCTCCCCGTCCGCCGACCTCCACCTCCCTACCTCCGATCCCTCAGAGGTGGATTATTTTTCTTTTTGTGTCACTCTATTGTGTAAATACAAATCCAATCTGTAGATCATTTCTTCACTAATTTTCATCTTTTTTTCTATGTTTTACACTATCTAATTCATTTTAATAATTTTTCATCTACTATATGTTAATATAAAACCATGTTTATTTTATCCTTTACTATCTTTTTACTAAATTAGTGCATATTTCAAGCCAAGATCAACCTCTCATTCTGTTTATATTGTGCAATGTGAAAGGAAGTAGGATTATTTATCTTTTTATTTTTTGATTTTTTAATGTTAGTGTTCATTATTGTATATGGTGGTTTATGAATAATGCTTGGTTGGTGTATATGATGATGAATAATCAAGGATATTTCTTCTGGATTTCTTGGGGGTTCGACTTTTGTGTACTTGGTGTGTAATTATCTTGGCTCAGTGTTGTTCGACTTTGTTGAGGTAGGGGGTTTCTAGAATTCATTATTCTAAAATTAATTATTCTTTATATGTTGTGGGATTTATCCAAGTCCCCTAGTTGAGCCTTAAGTCCTTCATTTGTTATCCCCTTGAATTGAATGAATCAAACCATAACCATTATTCCAAAATCGTTAACTCCTTTGCCCAAATTCTTAGTGTTTCAAACATTATCTTGATTAAAACCCACCCTATTGTTCCATTAAACCAATTCATTATACATACTCAACCTTTGATAACCCACCCGCACCATGATTCCTTTTGAGATGGTAAGTAAAACACCATTTCCCCAGGCTTGGTGTTATGAAAATATGTCCCAGGGGAAGGGTTTCTCTAACCTTGTGCATTCCTTTTAATAACTCCCTCTTTGAACCCGATGTTGTGAAGATATTATCTTCAGGGAGGGGTTGTTATTATAATATTTATTCACTCTTCTCGGGCCTGGTGTGGTGGTTTTAGCTTGGGGGAAGGGGATCACTGTGTGGTTTTTTTGTGTTGTTTCCTTCTTTATCACGGAATATCTTTGGTTGTTTTAATTTTCTACTTAGGAACACTATTAAATATATATGGTTGCTATGGAAAATAATTTGTAGGTGTCTTAGAAAGGGTTGTGAAACTGTTATAGTAGGTGAACAATTTGGATAGCCTTATTTATTGTCATCAAATACGGTTGCTGAATTATTCTCTTATGCTACTGTGTTGTTATAGATAATTAGAAGGAATAAATATGAAATATTGAAAAAAGGGATGATCCTATAATGCAGAATTTATCTAAATAATGAATAAATTTATGTTATTTAATTTTTTTATAATTTGTTTGTTTCTAAAATAATTCATTAGCTACCTCCTTGAACAACGATGTTTAGTGGTAAGGTAATTTAAGATTAGAGGTTTGAAATTTATTTTCTATCCCTATGAATTTGGTTGGTGTGTTATGTGACTATTTCTTCTCTTTTTATTCATTATTCCATTTTTTTAATCTTGTTACATGTTTATATATGTTAGGTGTTAGTACCCCTCATTATGTATCTTTCTATTTATGTCTTTTTGTTTTATTTTTCTCTATTCATTTCGTGATCTTGAACCTCCATTAATGGAGATCTAACCTACATTTTCAGTTTGATGGAGCATGCTAATTTTTTTTATAGTGACTGCCTATGGACAAGTGATAATAATTTTATCACTGGCTTGGTTATTGTGATTTTGATGGGATGATATCATGATGTCGCATTTGAAGGAAGATCAAGAATGAAAATCATTCCCAACAACAAAAATACAAAAATACAAAGATCATATATCTTTCATAACTAAAACCCTTTCAATATCACCGTCGCTTCATTATGTAGAGAATTTCAAGCACCATAGAGAGCATAGAAAGAAAGTGAGACCTATCCATCCACATCAGGTACACCTTTATTTTACATTTTCATTAACATATTTATATTTAATCATAAACCATGCTAAATTTCATCATTAACCTCCAATGAAGAGTAACATTTGGATTGTAGTGATGAAATCAGTACACACACTAGTCAACTCATCTTCTATAGCATCCTACTATAAAACTATTGTAGGAAAATTTTCATACCACAATCCACACACACCATAATTTTTATCTATAGTTATATTAGGAATAACATTATTTTGGTAGGAATCCATTAGATGAAAAGTATCTATTTTATGTTATAAATTTGACATTACATCAAATTTTATATCAAGAACATTCATTCAATTGTATAGTATTCTTACTATTTATTCTCATGAAAATATTATTTTCCTTCCATGATGAATTTGTTTTACCCCAACTCATCTCATTCTATTGCATAATATTCTTACTCAGATTTTATTTTCCCATGCATGGTGTTATCAATTTAACTCAATATATAAATTCTCTTAAATTTATTCCTTTACTCTAAATATTCTTCACCCTTTACCATTTTACAAGTATCGTTTTTAGATAATTATAGAAATGCAGCTAAAATTATCACACATTCTATACAATATCTCAATAAATCAGTATTTTAAATTTACCTCTTCTTCATACGAGTCTTCCACTAACCCAATCAGTCAATTTATATCTTCAGCATATTTGTTTCATTCTTCTTGAAACCGTTTTTCTCTAACTCTTTGGTAATATTCTCAATAACTCACAATTTTTCCAGATCTTCAATAAAATTTTAATATTGTATATTTTTAATTTTATCTATATATCTCTTTATGGATTCATGTGACACAATATTCTTAGGTGGATATAACTCATACATGTTCTACAACACTTCTCGAGAAGAATTTTCCACAATCTATATATGTTCAAGTTTATGAAGAAAGGATAGACCTTCTACGTGACGTGATAATTGGTTCTGTAATAATTTCCTTCCATGATAGCCTGTTCTTATTTGACTTTTCCTTCCCTTTGGATTACCCCAATAGTTCTGCTAGGGTGTAGTATCTTTATCACAACCTCCATCTAAACCCAAACCTGTATCTAAGTGTTTATGTATACCTGAGCCTACTAAACACTTAGAGTGGCTAGAGGAATCAAAAGTGGAATACTTACAAGTCAACAATTCTTCAAGTTTTGGTGTCACTCCAGGACCTTGTGATTAAGGATAAACCCTTCTATAATGATCACTAGGTGAATCTTGATGGGGTAATCTTGGAGAGTGCATCCAGGAGTTACACTGAGTATGTGTTCTTTCTCTCCTACAAGACATTGCTATATTCACTAAAAAAGACACCAAAAACTTAGAACCTTTCATTGTTGAGAATTTTCTTCAGTGGGGTGATGTTATACTTGCATAGTTTAAGGAATATACTGAGGGTGTTGCATGGTTTGGTTAATTTTATGTGTATAAAGGGTTTTATGGTCCCATGAGGATATCAAGTAAGTTCAAGAAGTTGATAAATAAGATCTGTGAAGAACTTGATGCAGCCTTTGCAAAGAAACAAGGTTCTATGCCAAATAATTCTAATCTCTTGAAGACCATTGTTTGTTCTAGTGATCACCAATATTCCATGAAAAAGAAGTTTAAGATCAAAGTTAATTTCATAGGGAAGTTGAAGTGGATTTTTAGATTGTAGAAGATGAGAAAGAAGCCAAAAAAGAATGCCTGAACGGAAAAAATGGTAGCCACGATCAAGTAGTTATTTTCAATTTCTAACATAATAAAAGATAGAGAGTGAAGAATGGTCCTTGAATTTAATATCTAGGTACAATTATGTTTTTCCCTTTTATTTTTTAATCCTCATTAGTTATTATGATATGCTCATGGTGATATTCTCTAGAGATGAGCTTGATCTCCATTGTTGGATCATTGGAAATGCAGTAAATATATAAATTCTGACAATCCTCAACATCAACAGGCTTCTTTTACATCATTGAATGACTCCCCCTTTCTTTTGGACTTATTTAAATTTTTTGAGAACATGTATTATGTGAGAAAAATAATTGTTTATGGCTAAATATTCAATAGAACCAGTAGTACCCTTTAAACTATTCTTTTCTACTTTGAGATATAATTTTTCTAGAATATATAGATTACTATTTCATAAAAAATAGGCCTCAATTTGAGCCTTCATTAAGGGGAAAATTTTTAGTCCACTAACATCTGTAGTGAATCTAGAACATTTATTTCGATCATGGTAACATATCTAAATTTAAAGGTAGTATTCAATTTGTTTCTTACTATAATTTTATTTTTATTCGTATTAAAGGATTTAGTATAAACATCATGGTCTTTATTAAAATAATATATCAACTTCTTAAATATATTATCAACATCAAGTAACTTATATTGAGTCTATATTTGATCATTCCGCTTAGTAAAAACCTCAAAATCAAGATCTTATTTATCAAAACTAGATCTGAACTTGATAAGGACGTCTAGGTTAGATTTAATGACCAAAATGGATATATTATAATGACTGTATATGGAGAGACTAGTGAGTATAGCCTGAGCCTTTTATGAGTTTCTTTGGCCATTGAAGACATAACATCTTTGTCTTTCACATGATCCTAGATTCATTCAAGAAACATGAAGCACTTACATAAACATTACATGGATTCTTGCATGTACTTCTATGAAAATCCATTTTTTGATCATCCAATAATTTTCAAGCTTGGATTTCAGTATCTATCAGGTAAACATTACTATATTTTTGATGAATTATTGTCTGGTCATATGCCTTTATCTGAATTGATTTTTTACTCAGCTTTATTGCTTCAGTATGAGTTGTGATTGAAGTGGATTCCAATTATGCCTTCTTCTAGTCAGCTATATCATATGATATTATCATACTTTTGTCAGACTAAATTCTCCATCCTTACTCGAACACAAGTATCTTCCAATCATGGTGATCAGTGTATGAATGTTTTTCACCATAGTGAGTTCTAAATTTTAGTTTCATTCTACTTAATCAAAAGAGATAACCACATTGAACCTTCTACACCTTCTTCTATTTGTAGGAGGTTGTTTTTTGGGCTCTTTGTCTACTGTCGAAGTGCATGATTTTTTTTAAAAAAATTCCCAGGTTAGCGACCACCTTAGGCAGTTTCTAATACTATCATTTTTTTCAGATCATTAGTGATCGCTTTTGGCGGTCACTACTACTCCTCCCGACGACTGCCAACAAGATCAATTGTGGAGCCCTTATAGAAACTGCCAATGGCGGTTGCTATTGGACTTTAGTGATGGGAAAACTATAACCACCATTGGATTTCAGTTGGCGGTCACTGAAGACCATTAGCGACCACTTTTAGCGGACCCTAATGGTCAATATTATAGTAGTGTTAGATCGATTTATTGGACAATATATTTCTCTATCAAGGATACAGGCGGAGCGAGGAGATCTAAATCCATTAGAATGTGTTTCTTACCTTGCACACAAGAAATGTACTCCTCATATACTTATATAGTGGATGTGAAAAATACTCAGTTAGGGTTCTTGGCCCTTGTATATATTTTATTCACAAAATAATAAATAAATAAATAATTATGATAAACTATGTCATAAATATTATTTTTATTTAATCACATACTTATAATATATATTAAATATATTACATGATAAACCCAAGTCATTAACTCGACTCATAATTCCTACTAATATTAAATAAACCTTGAATATTAAAATAATATTAATTCATCTAATATTATTACAAGTATTTACTTAAACACTTGTAAATACTTTTTATAAATAAATTTAACTAAATTATTATATAATCAAATAATAATGAATTTATTTATTCATTGATGATCGAAAGAACTTAGTAAACTCACGGAATTTGTGGCGAGGCGCACCATGTCCTATATACCTATTCAATAGAATAGGTAAAAATCTTGAATAAACTATTGTATGGGACCCTTTAGACCCTTATCTCAATAGCAATGAATAATATTCACACACCAAGAGTAGAATATAGCAACCCATCATGACCCCTAAAGAGATAAGGAGTAGTCATAGAAATTAAAACCAACATATGAAAACACACTATGTAATATAATCACTTTTTTCATACAATATCTCATAAAGAAGGATGCACACTTGTGTCATCATTATTTCCTTGATTTATTATTTGTTGATCTAATTGTATGGACTTACCTTCAACTAATATGACCATGAATTTAATAAAGGTATTACCATCCTGATCAACCAGGCTAGAGATATCACTTCCCGAATTCAGAAGCGACAAATTCTATCTTGAACATTAAATAAATGAAATACCACCAATGAAACACCCAATAAAAGTACCTCACCACAACTTCATTTTCATGGTTTTCACCTTGTATCAAAGCACATGATCAAATGAAAAACATTGATAATGATCTCATGTAAGGAGACCAATGAACATATCCATAGATATGAACAACCAATGACACCTGAAACATGTGGGGTTATTATTGGTGAGTCTATACTCATGATATCACTACTAGAGATCACTAAGTGAAAACTTCATGAGAATAAGTCTCAATGCTTATGATCCCAAAACACCTGATAGTATAACATCAAATGTGTCCAGTCAGTATGACATATCTAGACCATATGAAATATATTTAAGATTAATGCCATAGTATCTCAAGGTTCTTATTATAGCTTGGGATCTGATATTACCTTTTGATATGAAAACTAATCTATATAAATTACCATTTAAATAGTATATGAAGAAATATCTACACTATAATGGTAAGTTCACATCATGCATAACTAACTTTACAAATGAAATGGTAATTAAAAGTACAGATAAATTTCAGTCTAGGGAACCCACTTATACAAAATTTTGAGGTTATATAATATGTAGTTCTAGTATCAAGAGTTTCTGTATGGTTTTGGAGTGTTTTGAAAGGGGTTTAAGGGTGAACATTTGACCATGGTTAGGGAAAACCATGAAATTTCACTAGGAAACCATACGAGGAGATGTCGAGAGTCACTGGGTAGGTATACGGTTGGTCTAAATTTTGTCTTAGCCATGTGGGTGCCCATGAGAAATCATGAAAGATGGGAACATTTGGACAGTAGTAGCGCACAGTTGGCATATGGTTTTCAAAACCATATGGAAAAATTGTGCAACTCACTAAGTGATGTTTAGTAGCATGTTCATGATTAGTACAAAGTTTATTAAACCACATGGCCTAACCATGAAATGTGCATTAAATGCTACAAAAATTAGAGTTCAACACATATTTACACAATTAAAATATCATTTTTCTCCTATTATTCTAGGCTTATGAACTCTTATCCTCTACTAGGCATTGTTGGTGATTCCCTTTGATCTAGAAGGTAATATTTATGATTAAAGGTTCGTTGGATCTTTGGAATCAGTGATAAATCCTCATTTTTTATTATTCTATCCAAATCTATCATATAATATCTCATGTAACATTATATCTAATCCTTTATGGATATATTTATGGTCTATGATGTATTTGTATGATATATTGATTTGATTTATTGAAATAAGAAGTTTTAAGCCTAGATCTAGAGCTTTTATTATGCCTTTTTCTACAGTCATCACCTATTGAGAGGGAGGTGGCTTCACTATCACTCCTCTATTTCTATAATTAGAAGGATTGAATTTCCAAATTTATTTAATTTTATTTTAAATAGAAAACCCTTATTGTAAGTATGTTTGAAGATATTGGTTTTTATGGATTTAAGTAATTCTTATGACTTGTTTCTTAAGTGATTTTTGTTTCAAAGTAATTATGTTAAACCTTGTAGAATATTTGTTTTAATGGTTTGAGGATGAAATTAACATCTTAATTATTTGAAGAAAATTGAAATTAATTATTTGGTTTGATAAAAATGAAATTATGGAATATGGTATTAGCAAAATTGGTGGTGTGGGTTCATAATTCATTATACGAGGCTTTGTTGAAACAAACTTGGTGCTTAGTACTAATTAGAAAGGAATACAATATTTATCACCTTGTGATAACTTGGTGAAGGAAAAATCACCACTCATGAGTATTGGTATTTTCATTCGATATGCATGTTTGTGAGAGAGAGAGACTTTGATAGGTATTACAAGTGGAAATAAAGAATGAATAAAGTGTTTTAGTTCAACTATTTTTCTTAAAATACTTTTATTATGGAAAAATATTTTGATATCCTCACCCTTTATCTTATAATTTTTTTGAACTAACTTGTTTGTAGTCCTAGTGGAATGTGTAAGAACTTGGATATTCATTTTAAATATGGATCTTGTTTTTGGGTGTTTTTGAGAAAAAGGGGAGATTTTGGAAAATTCATGAGTACACGCCATGTACCCAATTTTTGTGGGTAGCCGTGTACTAGCCGTGTAACGACTGAGTACATGGCCATGTGAGGTGACCTGGAGACCTCCTAAAGTAGGGTTGGTTAAGGCATGTACATGACATGTACATTAAATGAACAAGCCATTTACTTTTCTTTTTATTTGTTAAATCAGACTACGGTCGCGTCTAATCCACATAAACATCTTCTTCTAACCCCGTCTCGTCCAAGAGTGACCATAATCGATGATTCTTCTTCGAGACACTGATCCATTGTTTGTTCTTCGAATCAAACACTGTCGATTATATTGGAATCACCTTAGTGTGTTCTTCCTTATTCTAGATCCTCTCCTCTTGATTTCTCTTCTTTCATGAGTTATTCGAGGTTGAACGTTTTTGACATTTTTATATATCTAAGATGTTTTAGGTTGATTCAAAGACTGAGATTAAACTATATCGATCGTAAAACGTTGAGGTAGGTGGTTTGTTCCTTTCTATAATTGTCTTTGGATTATATGTGCAAAAAGTGCCGAATACCCTTGTTCAGGGTATTGTGTACATTGGAATTTAACCCTACTTGATGCCTTTAATGGGTTTTTTGATTGAGAAAGGGGTTTTGATTATGAATTAGGTTTATTACCTTGTATATGTATGTGTTTTTTCATGTTTTTTTTGATATTGGCTATTGGGTCTAGAACTACCTATTAGGATATTTTGTTTTCCATGCCTAGTTCTGTTAGGATGGAATTGATATTATATGACATTCTTGTAATGTGCAGTGTAGCTAATTATCCTTGTAGTAGATGATATTACTTTGACTGCTGGATATCGTTTGTGCATGATTATATTACACAGGGCTGTGAGAACCTGGTGTAGTTAGACCATAGGTGTAATTGACGTTGAGAGCTTCCCTAGAGTGTCTGTTATACTTTTCACGTTGCAAGACCATAGGGGGGATGAACAATGAGTTCACCCTCAGAGTGTCTATAGTATACCGTTACGAGACTACATGGGGAATGTACATTGGGTGCTTCTTCAGAGAGTCTGTATTTATCATTAAAAGACCACATGGGGAATTGACAGTGAGTGCTTCCTCAGAGAGTCTTTGTCTAAGTTGAACCAGAGGGGTTAGACTGTGAGAACTTTCTCAAAGGGTTTCTTGTGAATGATTGGTTGAATATTTAATAAATGTAAATGAATGTATTTGAAACTGTAAGATTGTTTTCTTTTGAGTACTTCCTTGTTTATTACTTCATTTTTCATATTACCTGCTATATATATTTGCTGACAGTTAGGCATATATCATTGGGTGTTTGCCTACTAGGATTCGTCTCACACCCTGTTTGGGTCATGCTATTAGGACCAAACATATTATATTGTTTCAAGTATAGATTAGGGCAAGCGCCCTTCTACTTTAGGTAATTGATTGATGTGGATCTGGAGAGCATGGGACCAATATGAGGCTTGCGATGCTACTGGAGTTTACATGTTTTACTTTTACTTTGGTTTAGTACTGTATTTTCAGCATTGTGACTTATTTGGTTGCTTTCCTAGACATATGTGACATGCATCATTTATATATGTGCTCCAGTTATTTATTTACTTCAGTCTTCCACTGTTTACTTATTTTATGGTATTACTGCTTCCACTGTTTTATATTATTGATATTCTGCTGTGTTACTCTACCAATGAGGGAATTGTTTCCCCAATATCACACCCATAGTCCTCACTGCTAGTCGGAAACCTCTGGAATTCGTTGAAATGAGCTTGAGGCCATGTGACCAATCGGGTACGGGGAACCTTTGGGTGGCACCCGGAACCGGGACATTACAAAGTGGTATCAGAGGGACTCTTTTCTTCTTTGACTTACTGTTTGGAGCCTATAAATGTGGATAAGAATGAATAGGTAGTTGATAATAAGCTATGCCCAAATGTAGCTAATATGTGTATAGGGAAAAGCCAAGTTACCTCGAATATTACAATTTTTCTGGTCTTGAAATTATTACAGTTGATTTGATTTCACCATTGAGTGATTCACATGTTTTGTGATATTATCATTGATATTATTAAGGTTCTATTTCTATTGCAACCCGATGAGTAAGGGTATTCCATATCATGCATCATACATGCACTTGTTAGAAGTCACATGTCATGCATTCTTGTCATGCCATTTAGGGTGCATTACCGATTGCATGTTGTTGTGATATATGTTGTGCTATATATACATGCTATTGTGATATATTCCTTGATAAAATACCTGATATTGATAGGGTATTGCTAATATGTAAAGTTTCATTTGAATGGGTGCTAAAATTTGGTCCCCAAGGTGTTATGGGCCCTCATGGATTGGAGTTTGGTGGATCATGTGGTTTTTTTCACTGTTATAATTTGTAATATACATGAATATGATGCCAATATTTGATTCACGGGGAGTATGGGCCCCCATGGATCGGAATTTGGAAATTAAATGTTTGTTTTAGTGTTTTTATGGGGTTCTAGAGTACTTTCTGAGGATTAATATCCGTAAAAAAACCAGAATACACAGTGTGTAATGATGAATACATGCCATATATCCTTTTGTTCGGGAAGGAACAACTTTTCTTAAGTACACTCCATGTAATCCTTAACTGTGTGACTGACTGTGTGAGCATGGATATAGGGTTGGAAATGTTAAGTGGAACACACTATGTACTAGGAGTACACACCATGTTATATGGACTGTGTGTCCAGCCATGTGACCAATGACACAAGTGGATGAATCTTAGGTGGTACACACCGTGTCCAATTATTTCATGTCGTGTAGAGTCTACTGTGTCTCCAACTGTGTGACTAATGACACAGGTCGGTGACATCTTTCTAGTACACACCGTGTCTGGAATAAACACGCCATGTAGTTTTGTTTTAAGAGAACCATTTGGTTTATCCGTATAGAGGAAATCGGGCAAGGGGAAATGATTTAAGTACACGCTGTGTCAAGGGAAAACAAACCATGTGTATGGGGTGTTACATGACCAGTTTTGGTAGAAGTACATGCCAATGTAAGGGATTAAGGGAACACGCTGTGTAGGGGTCATAAATGCGATGTATCCATGTTTTGGAAAACTTGAGTGTTTTATTTATCCTGTTCCTTTATTTCACTTATAAGTTTTAGTCCTTGATAATCTTGAACTGAGGTGTGTGATTGACCTTACAGATTCATGCCACCAAGATGTACTCTAGTTGTACGCCAGATACTGGGCAGCAATCAGAAACTGGACATGGCATATCAAGGACTACCAACAGATCCTACTGTCGTGCCTGTCTTGTCACTAGACATCATTCCAAACACAGGTGCTGATGCACAGTTTCGAGAATGCTTCGTGAGGTTTATACAGACCTTCCGAGGAGAACCGCATCCTGCCCCATCTATGGTAGAGTTGATGTGGGGTTTTCAATAGTAGCATCCTCCCACTTTCTCAGGGGATGGTGGAACTCAGGCTGAAGAGTCATGGTTAGAATCCATGCTATCTATATTCGATCATCCCGAGATGCCTCCAGATAGGAGGGTGAAGCTCGCTAAATACATGCTTTAGGATTCCTACAAGAGATGGTGGGATGTTATATCATAGGCGGGATGACAATGGATTATGGCTTTGGATGAGTTCTACCATACCTTCTATGACTACTTCTACCCAGAGACTTTGAGGGTCAACCGAGCCCGAGAGTTCATGAGTTTGGAGTAGGGTACACTCTCAGTCATGGAGTATTCTTCTTGCTTCACAGATCTGCAGTGCTTCACACCCATTCTAGGGGGTGATGAGTTATTTCAGGAGAGAAAGTTTGAGTATGGTATTAGGCATGATATCTGATCTCAGATGAACATATTCAGGTTGATTCCATAACTTCTATAGTCAACCAAGTGCTGATCACAGAGCACAACCTGAGGGATTCTGGATCTGTTGGCCAAGGAAGTTCAGCATCCAGAGTTGGTACCCTTCTGAATGATAGTAAGAAGCGCCGTAGGGAGTCTACACACATATATCTAAGTAGGCGGGATACTCCTTCACATAGCCAGGTGGTATGATACCAATGCGGGTAGAGTGGGAATGCGAGGATACATTTACCAAGAGACCCAGTTGAGTGCTGATCTTGCAGCAAGATGGGTCATCTTCAGCATTTCTTTCAGTTTTTCTCACCATCAGCTGGTGATAGGGGTTCTGTTTCAACTCCTCGTACCAGAGTAGGACTACCAGTCCCACATCAGACTAGGGGCTGGAGTTCTTTAGGTAATTTAGTCTAAGGTGGAGGTTATGGCTGTAGTGGTCAGATGTAGGGTTTTTGATAGCTGTAGGGTGGATCAACTCAGAGATCTTAGACAACTTCACAGGGCCGTGAGGTAGATAAGGATTTTATGCTGGAGCAAACCCAGAAGGATAAATATCTTGGACCCTTTATAGTTAGAGGTATGATTTTGTTTTCCTCAGTTTTAGCTTCTGCCCTTTTCGATATAGGGGCTTCCCATATCTTTATATTTGTGCCTATTGTGGAGAGCCTTGGGCTCTATATCTTTACTTCTACTGATATCTTGACGCTGGGCACTCCATTGGGGACTAGAACAACTAGTGTACATCAGTGTAAGGAGTGCCATCTTGAGGTTGGTAGGTGTCACTTCTTATGGGATATTTATGTCTTAGAGATGACAGGCTATGAAATCATTCTCAGAATGGACTGGTTAGTTCCCTTCTAGGCTGTTGTCGATTTCTATCATCGTAGTGTGAGTTTCATGTCACTAGAGGTCATTTTGTTTCTACATAAGGGCGAATGGGATGTCCAGACGAGCAGAGTGGGACCCGAGCATCATGGGTTGGGAGGAATTACAACCCAGATTGCTAGTTTATATCTGGATGACCAAGGGACTTCATATATGGATTTCCCTCCAGTAGTCAATCATTTCAAGGATGTATTTACATATGACTTCTTAGGTTTATCTCCGGAGCGATACATAGATTTCTCTATTGATCTTATGCCAGGAGTGACACCAGTATCCATTCCTCCTTATAGGATGGATACACCAGAGCTACAAGAGCTCAATAAGCAGTTAGAGGAGTTATAGGAAAAGGTTTTCATCTGAACCAATACATCTCCTTAGGGTTCACCTATCTTATTTGTGAAGAAGGTGGACGGTACCCTTAGACTTTGTGTGGATTATCAGAAGATGAACCAGTTGATGGTCAAGAACCGATATCCCTTGCTGAGGATTGATGATCTCTTTGACTAGCTTCGAGGAGCCCAGATATTCTCAAAGATTCACTTGAGATCTGGTTATCATCAGTTGCATGATATACCATCAGATATACCTCTTACAACATTTCAGAGCAGGTATGATCTATATGAGCATGTGGTTATGCCGTTCGACCTCACGAACACGCTGACAGTTTTCATAGAATTGATGAACTGAGTGTTCCATCCTTGCTTGGACTCTTTTGTGGTGTTTTTCATAGACAATATCTTGGTGTACTCTCACAATTGACATGACCATGGTACCCATCTTGAGATCGTTTGGAGTACACTGAGAGAGCATCAGTTATGTCCTAAGCTCTCAAAATGACACTTTTGGATGGACCAGATTCACTTTTTGGGTCATGTTATCTCAGAGACAGGAGTATTAGTAGACTCAGAGAAAGTGAGATTAGTATTTTTTTGGGAGAAGCCGAAGAAATTATTTGAGTTACAGAGTTTTCTAGGGATGGATGGTTACTACAGACATTTTATACAAGACTTTTCATGCTTATCAGCGCCACTGATGGGCCTGACTAAGAAGTGTTTGAAGTAACTGTGGACATATTCCTATGATTAAGCCTTTCAGGAGATGAAAGGGAGGTTGAATTCAGCACCAATACTAGTTTTTCCAGAGACAATCTAGAGTTATACTATTTACTATGATGCATCAGGTATCAGGATGGGAGCAGTACTTATGTAGGGGGAAGGAGTTGTTGCATATGGGTCTTGGCAGTTGAGGCCACATGAGAGGAATTATCTGACGCATGATCTTGAGTTGGATTTAGTTGTTCATTATTTATTCTATTAGATACATTACCTTCTGGGAGAGAATTTTGTGGTATACACTGACCACAAAAGTCTCATGTATATCTCTACCCAGTGTGACTTGAATTTGAGACAATGAAGGTGGGTTGAGTACCTTCATTCCTTTGACTTTGATCTTGCCTACACACCTGAGAAAGGCAATGCAGTGGCTGATGCATTGATCAGGAGGACTCAGATATAGGAAGTTCAGAAGGCTAGCAGTGAGTAGCATCTTATAGCTATGTTCTCTGAAATGCATTTGAAGGTAAATGACATACATGGGGAGATATTTCTTTCTTCTGTAGATATTACCTCTACTCTAATTGATCAAGTTAGAATGAGGAAACTATCAGATTCTGAAGGACTAGTTCTACAGGAGAGTGTGTTAGGAGAGGAACCTATTCTTGGATGGACCGTAGGAGAGAATGAGATCTTGCGTTTTCATGGGCGTGTGTGGGTGTCAGCAGACATATGTGAGGAGATTTTTTTGGGATTTTCATTCCTTAGTTTGGGTAGTTCATCATGGTGTCGACAAGATGAATTGAGATATACACCGTCAATATTGGTGGCCCGGTATTAAGAGAGGTGTTGCTGGTTTCGTGATTAGGTGTTCTACCTGTCAGCAGGTGAAGGCGGAGCATCAGTGACTAGAATAGCTTTTGCATCAGTTACCCATTCCCAAGTGGAAGTGGAATGATGTCGCGATAGACTTCATGAAAGGTTTACCGAGGTTTCCTCTAGGGAATGATGTAGTTTAAGTTTTCATTGACAGACTCATGAAGGTTGCACATTTATTTCCGATCAAGGAGACCTTCAGTGTTGATGAGATAGGAAGGCTGTACATCCAAGAGATTTTTCGTTTACATGGGGTTACACACTCCATCATTTCAAACAGGGATTCCTATTTTACTTCTTGGGTCTGGAAGGGACTACAAAGGGATTTGGGTACTCAAGTACTTCTGAGTACATCTTACCATCCCCAGACAGATAGCTAGTCTCAGCATACGATTCAGGTGTTGGAGGACATGCTTCGAGCATGCGTCCTATATTTTGGAGGATCTTGGGAGAATCACATACCTTTCATGGAGTTTTCCTAAAATAATAGTTTTCAGGAAACTATTCAGATGGAAATTAATGAGGCTTTATACGGTAGGCCATGCCAATCACCCCTATGTTGGATGGAGGTAGAAGAGGAAGCTATGATGGGACGTTGTCTTGGCTAAGAGACCACAAAGCAGGTGGAGTTGATTCAGAAGAGGATGACTACTACACAGTCACAAAATAAGTCTTATGCTGATCGACGGAGACAACCTCTAGAGTTCGAGGTTGGAGATCAGGTTTTCCTACGAGTCACACTAAGGCTGGGAAAAAGAAGGATTAGGAGACAGGGAAAGCTTTCACCAAGATACGTTGGGCCGTTTGAGGTTTTAGAGAGAGTCAGGCCAGTAGCCTATCGATTTCAGTTACCTCCTAGGTACTAGGATATGCACGACTTCTTCCACATTTCTCAGCTACAACGTTACTTCTCAGACCCGTCTCATGTTTTTCAACCTGAAGAGGTTGAGTTGGAGGTGGATGCATCATTCAAGGAGCATCCTATATGGATTGTTGATCGCATCAAAAAGGTTCTCCATGGATGGTTTGGTCCTCTAGTATGGGTGTTATGGCAGCACAAGCGAGTATAGGATGGGACTTGGGAGAGGGAGACCGATGTGTGTTTGCAGTGGCCGGAGCTGTTCAAGGATTCTTCTGTGCCACTTTGTTAGGGAAATTCAAGGACTAATTTCTTTAAGGGGGAAGTTTTTAAGAACTTGGATCTTCATTTCAGGTATGGATCTTGATTTCGGGTGTTTTTTAGAAAAAAGGAGATTTTGGAAATTTCATGAGTACACATCGTGTACTTAGAAGTACACACTGTATACCCAATTTCTATGGGTAACCATGTACTAGCCGTGTAATGGCCAAGTACATGGTTGTGTGAGGTGACCTGGAGACCGTCTAAATTGGGGGCCGGTTAAGGCATGTATACAATGTGTACATTAAATGAACATGCCATGTAATTTTCTTTTTATTTGTTAAATCAGACCAGGGTCGCGTCTAATCCACAGAAACGTCTTCTTCTAACCGCGTCTCATCCAAGAGCGATCGGAATCACCGATTATTCTCTGAGCCACCGATCCGTCATCCATTCTCCAAATCAAACACTGTCGATTGCGTTGTAATCACCTCAGTGAGTTCTTCCTTCCTCTAGAGCCTCTCCTATTTATTTCTATTCTTTCGTGAGTTATTCGAGGTTAATAATTTTTGATGTTTTTGTAGATATAAAACATTATAGGTTGATTCAAAGGATAAGGTTCAACTATATTGATCATAAAACATAGAGGTAGGTGGTTTGTGCCTTTTTGTAGTTGTCTTCGGATTATATATGCAAGAAGTGCCGAATACCCTAGTTTAGGGTATTACGTACTTTGGAATTTAAACCTGCTTGATGCCTGTCATGGTTTGTTTTCTTGATAAAGGGTTTTTGATTATGAATTAGGTTTACTACCTTGTATATGGATGTGTTTTCCAATTTTTTTTGATATTGGCCATTGGGTCTAGAACTGCCTATTAGGATATTTTGTTTTCCATGCCTAGTGCTGTTAGGATGAAGTTGATATTATATGACATGCTTGTGATGTACAGTGTAGCTACTTATAATTGTAGTAGATGAGATTACTTTGGATGCTGGATATCATTTGTGCACGATTGTATTACACAGGGCTGTGAGAACCTATTGTAGTTAGACCATAGGGGGAATTGACGTTGAGAGATTCCCTAGAGTGTCTTTTATACTTTTCATGTTGCGAGACCATATGGTGAATGGATGTTGAGTACTCTCTCAGAGTGTCTATAGTATATCGTTACGAGACCACATGGGTAATGGATATTGATTGCTTCCTCAAAGAGTCTATAGTTATCATTAAAAGACAATAGATAGAATTGATGGTGAGTGCTTCTTTAGAGAGTCTTTGTCTAAGTTTAACTAGAGGGGTTAGACTGTGAGAAATTTCCTAGAGGGTTGCTTGTGAATGATTGGTTGAATATTTAATAAATGTAAATGAATGTAGTTAAAATTGTAGGATTGTTTTCTTTTGAGTACTTCCTTGTTTATTACTTCATTTTTCATATTACCTGCTATATATATTCACTGACAGTTAGACACAAATATTTGGGTGGTTTCCTACTAGGATTTGTTTCCCACCCTATTTGGGTCATGCTATTGGTCCCAAACGGATTATATTGTTGCAGGTATAGATTAGGGAAAACACCCTTCTACTTCAGGTACTTGATTGCTGTGGAGCTAGAGAGCATGGGACCAAGCTGAGGCTTGTGATGCTACTGGAGTTTACATGTTTTCCTTTTACTTTAGTTTAATACTGTATTTCTAGCATTGTGACTTTTTTGACTACTTTTCTAGACATATGTGACACACATAATTTATATGTGTGCTCCAGTTGTTTATTTACTTCAGTCTTCCACTTTTTACTTGTTGTATGGTATTATTTATTCTGCTATTGTATATTATTGCTATTCTGCTGTGTTACTCTGTAAATGAGGTCATAGTTTCCACACTATCACACCCAAGGACCTCACTACTAGTTAGAAGCATCTGACATGCAGGGAAATGTTCTTGAGGCCATGTGACCAACTGGTTACGAGACACCTTTTGGCAGCACTCGGAACCAGGACATTACAGAATGTGTGGGAAACTCTTGGTGGATGACCTACTGGGTATTATTACTCACCCCCTATATATGTACTTTGGTATATATACAGATTTTTTTGACATACTATAGATAAATGGGGATCTCTCACTGTTGTAGATGAGAATGGGGGATAATTGATCTATTGTTATGTATTTTGTATCTTGGTTGTTATTGTTGTGTGGATCTCTAGGTTAGTTCCATTTTTTTTTTCACTTTTTCAATATTTCTAGGTATTCCATTTCATAGTCTTGTTTTGTGCTGCTATTGACTTTTTCACTCTAATTATTTATCTTGGTTCTTATTTTAGTGTTGTATTGTTTTACTTTAAATGTATCCTATACCATTTTTTCTTTATTATGTATTTAGTAGGTCGGTTTTATCTTAGGAAAAATCATACCCTAATGATTTAGTATGCCCGTGGAACTTGTTTCTATCCTCTTTTTCCCAGGGACATCACCTAAGGTCAATAACACCCATGCATATTCCTAATCGAATGATTGAGGAGCATGATGTTACAAATGGTATCAATCTTGGTCAGTATTTCATTTTGGGATGATAGAAATGTGTTAGTAAAGTTGGAACTTGAAGTGTATTACCTAAAAATATGTAGCCAACCTCTTTATAATGAACTTCAAGTTACCAGGGTGGTTCAGGTAAAAAAGTGTGGCGAGACACTTCTAAGTTTTTTTTCACCTCATCATAATGGGTTTAACAGATGAGAGTTCTGTATCAAACATTAGTAAGAAGACCTCCCAATATGATGAGATCATTCAAGTGATTTTTGATTGGTGTTTCTTTTGAAAGGGTGACATAATAACCTTTTTTACTAACATGGGTGAGTGTTATTTAGATAAAACTAAGAATTTATAATAAATGGTTTCAAGAACATAGTAATTATACTTTTCTTTTGTTTTGTTTGTTGATTGTTGTTGGTATTGAATTGTGTTTAGAACTTATTTTTGTTTTATTGTCTAAAGGAATATGAAAGTTCTATTGAATTATAACCTAAACTAGTAATGACTTTAGTTATCAACAATTAGATAAATTCTAATTGGGATCCATGTTATTATAGGATATTATATACCATTTTATATTGAGCACTTAAATTAATAATTCCTTATTTCCTATTTTATTTTTTTTCTTAGTAACTATTGCCATGTTAGTACTGTACATAACCTTTACACATGTTTGAATCCTTTTTATGTAGTCTGTAATTTTATTATTTTCATGACATACTAGGGGCTTATTTAAATTTATTTATTTAAAAATTTTATTCTTATTATATATGATTACACAAAAAACATTCTATAAATTTGACTTATAATTTCCTTGTTTAATTTATGAAAATTTTATAAGAATAACAAGTCATTGTTCTTTCATGTTATATGTAAAATTAGTAAAGTATGTCTAGTAACATTAATAACATAGCACATAGAATTATTATCCATAAAATGTAATAGAATGTTGTACTATTTTGTTTTGGAACTAATTCTCTTATTAGATCATGGACCAAGAAGTATGATTAAAATGTAACTATTTTTGGTCAATTTGAAAACCAAATAAAGAAATAGAATGTTCATATTATTTCCTATAATGTATGAAATTATAAAAGAATATGGGTAGAAAAACAATAAAGTTTTGATATGTTAATAGGGATAATCTACTATAATGTTTTAACTATTTTGGAAAACTTTCAATTAATAGTATATTGGTTATAGAAGAATGTGAAATTTATGATCTGTTAATTTTTTTTGTTTAATTTCTCACAAAACATTGTTTTATTTTATTTGGTTGATTATAATTTCCTATGATTAAGATTATTTTCACATAAAGTATTTTGTTCCTGTATTAAAATGGTTTCTTAATCACGGGTTGATAAGAAATTTCGTCACCTTTTCATGTATATGAGATGGTTGGTGCATGTTGCGCTACATCTTGGTGCTTCAGTGATTTTGTTATTCCTGTTGATGTGATCTGAGTTAATAATCTATGTTTTAATGTAAATAGGGGTTTTTAATTTTTAGATTTATTTTTCTATAATTTATTTGAAAAATGTTTTTTGGATTTAAAACTAGTTTAAAAAAAGGATTTTCTTGAATGTTCTAGGAAAATTTTCATAAATTTTCAATTCAGTTAAAACAAATTTTTAAAGAACTTCCTTTAAGTGAAATTTCGAGGAAAGGGTTGGATAAATAGAAATATTTTACTATTTTGAAATGTATAATTGTCTAGTTTTTACGAAGTTTTTTCTATAAATATGGATCTATTTCATCTTGGTTTTTAAGATACTTTTAAAAAATTAATTTGAAAATAGTTTTACTGGTGATGAAATTTTAGAAAAAATGAAATCATTTATTTAATGTTCCCTTGAACAACACCTTATCAAAAAAATTGTTTTTTTTTTGTTTTTGGAACTTGATAAATTATCATTTAGTTATTATATAATGTTGTTACACATATAATTAGTGGATAAAAACATTATTGGTGTGTTCAAATGGACAATAATGAGTTACTGTCCTTGGGAAATATTTGGTTGGATATTTTCCTTCAGGAATAGTGGAGTAGGATACAGTGGCTAAGCTACCTATTCTTGTTTTCCTATTATATTGCTTCCATTTTAGTGTTTTTTTACTTATGGTGCTTGTGCTTCTAATAGTGCATGCATGTAGTTTCTACTTGTTATGATTACATCCCCACAGTCTACTTATTGCACTAGTTATGCTTTGACATTCTTATCCTTATTGAGTAAGTTATACTTATTTCTTGATGATAGATGTAATGCATGGAAGGGAAATAGTATTTTCATTGGGATTTGATATGTTATGGGTTAAACATATGTATTGTGGGTGATGGGATAACATGTAACCTGAAATTGGTGACCCTGATCTTTTTCCTTGCCCGTAGTATAACTTTTGGGGAATTGCCTATCTTCCTTGTCTCTTGTTCATAATCTGAGGAGTAATATAGTTCCTCTCTTCCAATGGTATTTCTATTTCTCTTTTTGGTGATTTATTATCACATTTTTAAATAAAGTTTTCATCTTTTTAATGGAGTAGAAATGACTTTTTATTTGTTGCCTTATGTTTTGGATCACATGTCTGGGTTTAATGGGGGATTCTATCACTAATTTGGGTTATTCCAGTTTCTTTCTTGTGTTTTCTCATGTTTGGACTCACAAATGACTACTACAACCACATTCCTAATCAGTTGGGAACTGGATGTTGGGTATTTCTAGTCTCTAAAAATTGGGTTATAAAAATGTTGAATCATGAATGATTCATGGATAAAACCGCTAGAATGAACTTGGGCAGTGCAGCAAAGATGATTTCATAGTTTTCTATATGTTGTATCTCATTTCTATCTTGGGTGACCAAGTATAAAAATGTTACTTGATATACTCTTAATGGTATTTCCATTAGGTTAAACCTTATAGTGGGGAGCCATAATCATTGGTCAGAGGATGAAAATTTTCTCTCTAGTGTACAATTCCAAATTCAGATTCCTCCTTATGTTAGGAAAACCTCATGTAGACTATCCATCTAAGTGTAGGGAAGGTACACATGATAGTGAATGTTTCACACTAATCAGTGTGAAAGTTATGAAAAATACCTATACTTTTTTTATATGGTGAGTTAACTCTAATAGACATGGACAACATTTGTATTAAGAATCTTATTATCATCAAAGTTCACATTGGTTGATGCATTGAGTCAATGTTTTTCATTCTATTTCATGGAATCACATCTCTAAAGTTCATGTTGTGAGGTACATTTAGGAACTAAATACTTTTTATCATGATCCAATTATACTTGTATTTTACTGAAATATAGTTCATTTTTAGGTTAGTGGTTAATGCATTTCCTTTTGGGAATATAGGTTATTAGTGAATGCATGAAACCATATTCAATCAAAGGGGAAAACTGAGATGATATTTTAACTAGTGGGAACTGGATAATTAACTTTAGTAGACCATGAAAGGATAATTTTCCTAAACAAATATTTCATAGATTTCTAGTTCTCCACGGATTCTTCATATGACCATATTAGGAGTATCATAACATTATCTCTATTCAAGTTTTTGGTGTTATTTTTGTTCTATCCCTCTATTGTTAATCAAGGAACTTGTGTTCTTCATGAATTTTTGGTGTTAATGTGTTATATCCTAGTTAATCAGTGGATGTTAGTTATTTTTTTGGGTGGAAACTCTTGAATCCTAAACTGCATTGAAAGGGTTTCCAGTTGGGAAACATCATATTCTTGATTCAATGCGGTGAAAATAGACCATTTATCTCCTTATAGTCCATCTATGAGTCTAATTCCAGTTGACTATTTCTTACGATCTTATCATTTACAAGACAATTAAACTAATCAGATTCCATTGTATTTTGTACCTTATTCCATACATGATAATCTTATGCCGACATGATGTGTACTTTTGTTATGTCATAGGTACTAGTAGAGGTGAATCTTTAGAAAATGCTGGGGTGATATACTTTTATACTAGACTATTAGTTTTACCTAAATCCTATTCTCTTTTAGCCTCTAGATTTTTAGGGACAAAAATTATTATGATGAAGAGAAGATAACACCCTCGATTTGAGGCACTTTACCCCTTTATTATGTATTTTTATGTTTTGTAATAATTGGGTTGAGTCTCAAGAGTTTTTAGATGATTATAAAGTGTTTTGGAGGGGGGGGGGGGGTTAAGGGTGAAAAATTTGATCATTATTAGGAAAAATCATACACTTTATCCAGGAAACCCTTCTAGGAGATACTGAGGGTCATTGGGCAGGCATATGGTTTGACCAAACCGTGTGGGTGCCTAGGATAAACTGTGTGAGATGGAAAATTTTTCATGGTATCAGCACACTATTGGTGCATAGTTTACTAAAACATGTTGCACAACCATGTGACTACCTAGGTGATGTTCAGTAGCATGCACACAGTAGGTGAACAATTTGTTAAATAGTGTGGCCTAACCTTGCAATGTGCATTAAATGATATGAAAATTAGTGTTTAACTCGTATTTACACCCAAAAATCTCATTATTATACTATTTTATTAGGATCTTAGAATCCTATCATATCTTAGGAATTATTAGTGATTCATTTTGACCATTAAGGTGATTTTAATGATTTTAGGTGTGTTGTACCTCCAAAATTGATGGAAAGTCCTCATTTTTTTCTCTCTAGATATATGGTTTTCCCCTCTTATAGAACATTAGATATAATCAGTCATGGATATATCTATGGTTTATAATGTGTTTTTATGATATATTGATTATATTTAGTAAATAAAATAGGGTTAGAGCCTAGATCTAAATATTTTTCTGTTCCATTCTCAATTTTCATCATTCATTGAGAGGTTTCTTCACTATCAATCCTATATTTCTAGAATTGTAAGGATTGGATTTTTTTTTTCAATAGAAAACTCTTTTTTTATGTTTTGTAATATCTTGGTTAAAGGTATGTCTATTTTAATGTTTAGGAGGTCGTTTTTTAGGTTCAAAGGGCTTCAAGGAGTTTCAGAAGTTTTCAACAAAACCTGGACTGGGATCTGCCTGCAAGGAAAATTCATCTCATGAAAGTTATTCATTACATGAATATTTATCAAGTATGATCTTATGAATTCCATTCAGAGTGTAAAAAGGTTAAGGCTGTGAAACATATCCACGTTATTAAATGGTTGATCAGTTTTTTTAAGTTGAGGAATTACCTTTTTTAGTTTATATGAAACTTTAAGGATTCAACACATGAATCACATATTCATGATGTTAATTGTTCATGACCTATATGTTTTTATCATGCTTTAATCCCAAATCCTAATTTATTCTCTCTTTATATTCCTTTACTCTAACCCTAGGATCTTCCAGGTGATTTTGGGTGTCTCCTCTCCTTATAGATTACTTTGTTTGATGTTTGATCTCTATGGTGGTTGCACTACATCTCTCTCAGTAAGTAGCCTTTCTGATTCTTCATTGACATTGGACATGGATGTGGAATTTTACTACATTTTTTTCAACTTATTGGTGACATTTTTTTGTCCTTTCTAGATCCATTGTGTAATATTCTTTTGAGGTAGACCCTCATGTTGGTTGTGGTGTGGCAGGTGTGTTTATCAAGATATGTGTGATCTAACCTCCCCAATGAATCTAATTTTTTGTGGATTTTGATTCTAAGATGTGGGAATCCTTTTTAAGACCTATATAATTTTATTTTGTTTCATTCCAGTGTTGGTGGATCCCATTATGGCCAGTGTTTGACCTGAGCAGAGGTAAGTTGTTTCATCTCTATCCTTTGTTTAATGAACCGTGATTAATTTGGTTTTATAAGTTGATTTATAAATAAATTGTAATGATTGATTTGTGTGGGTAAATGGATTTTCTATAAAATATGGGTTTCCCTTAGTTTTGGGTAAAGGAAAATGGTGCTTTTAAAGAATTTAGAAATGGTTTATGAAGATGGTTTCAAACATAGGTTTGATAAAAATAAAGGGTTGTTTGAAATTGATTGTAAAAATACCTTTTGAAATTATTTACAAAATGAAACACATAGGAAGCCTTGGGTACTTAGGTGGAAGGTATAGCTTATGTCCATTGTAAATTTTACTGTTAGGGGGTTCACTCATGGGGTGTTACTTTCCCCCTAGTCCTGTTGTTCTAGGGACTTAATATTGACATTATTGGGGGGGGTTCACTCATGGGGTGTTCCTCTACTCCATAGGACTATTTTTATGGGGGATTTAGTGAACACCAATCATTGATTACATTATCAGTAGTCTTCTAGCCTAACTTGTTATGATCCCTAACCTATTTATCATTTTGATTTGGATTTGTATTTTTCTAGATTTGATATTCCTTCTTTGAATTTGATAAATGCTTATGAAAATTATTGTTCAAAAAAATTTTTATTGACTTGTTTTAGAACTGTATAAAGAGGGAAATATTTACCATGATTTTTATATAAATAGACTTATCATTTATCATTCTATTTTCTCCTTAAAATTAGTATATTAGGATTGTTTTTATAAAGAATTGATATGAAACACCTGGGTGGGATCCTACTAAGCCTATTTATCTCACACCCTTCACACCCCTTCAACAATGTGTATAAATAGTTATGTATTTTGATGCAGGAAAAGGAAAGATTCCATAGTGAGGTGATGAGGATTACATTATTTGGGTATGGGTAGCCTGTGGTGATATGGTGGGATGTTTCCCAAATTATCAGCAGTCATATTTGTTTTATTTGTCCTTTACTAATGGTCTTGTACTTTGGGGTTTGTTCTGAATACTTTGAGTTGTATCACTTCTATTATATTCTTTTAGTTATGGACTAAATTTATTCTAGTTATTATTCCCTTGTTTACTTATAATATATATATATATATATATATATATATATATATGCACCATGTTGTCTACATCATCAAGGTAGAAAACGTTCTCTTTTGTTTTTGTTGATGCTCGGGTTCTAGTCGCTAACCCACAAGGATTCAGAATACCCTTTAGGTATGTGATGGATTAGTTTGGGTACGATTTTGTGAGGGTAACCTGATTCATTTCATTATGAATTTGTATCAAAGGATGTTTTTCCTCAAGAGTCCTTATTTTGAGACAATTAGTAGATTGGAGATAGGACCATCGAAAATTGAGAGGTAGGTTGTGGGGAGTACCTGGATAGCTCTTTCCATGAAAAGACTCAAATTATTGAGGGATGTTGGGTTTTGTATCTCCTATGTTGAGTTCTTGATCCTAGTATCAGTTTTTTCTTATGTTTTTTTTGGTTTGAACTGAGGTTATCCTATTATCTGACCATTTCTTCTGTTTTTAGTGTAGAATGATATGTCTTCGAGATGTCTTCTATAGGTTACAAAGTAGGTTTTAGTGGATTATCCTCAAGGGAATCATACTTTGAATCAGAATATTATAGAGGTTATCCTCTAAGAATTTCATGACATAGATCAAAATATACCACAAATTTAGAATGCAACTGTCGAGGCACTGCTATGAGATCTAAGAGACAAGGATCGATCTCGAGATTTATTATATGAGAGACCCCAATAATTTAAGGGTATGAATGATTCCTAGGAGGTGGAGGACTATATAGAAAAGATAAATTAAATCCTTAACTTCCTAGATACACTTGGGACTATTAAGGTGAAGTGAACAACATTCAGACTCAAGGGTCCCAACAAGCGATGGTGGGATTCTATGGTATAGGAAGATAGTCTTGTGGTCTTGGATTGGAAGGGTTTCAAAACCCTATTATTAAAATAGTTATACCTAGATCCTCTAATGATGTAAAAGTATATATAGTTCCTCTATTTACATCAGGTAGAGTGTTCAATGTTAGAGTACACCAATCAATTTATGGGTCTGGTTCGTTTTTCTCCAGAATTGGTAAATAATGATCAACTAAAATTGTAGAAGTACCTATATGGTTTGTGACAAGATATTAGATCCTAGGTATTTATATTGATTCTTTTTACCTATAAAGATATGGTAGACATGGCTATGATCATAGACATGAACATGGAAGACAATATTGAGTTTTCTTCCCCTTATCTTCTACCCAGTGGTAGCTTCATTGGCATGAAGGGAAAGAAGAGGAAGTGGAATGAGCATTATAGGAGTGGTGAAGGTGGTTATTAGTAGAATAACTACTCTACACCATTATTTATAGCCATTATTATTCCCCTAAATTTCTATAAGTGTGGAAAGGTTAGGAACACCAGACATTCTTTCTTCATTACTGTGAAGATGTGCAATGGTTGTGGTTGCTACAACCATCTGTAGCGATTTTTGTCAGACTATGTATATGCCTAGCTATGATCAGGGATCATGGGATCCAAAGGCCACTGCAATGTATTCAGAAGCTTTAATGTCCATAGGGACCTAGCTACAAGACTCATGATTTAATAACTTTCATGCATTGGATGATTTTCTAGGAATGTTTTATGTGGGTCCAGTGAGAGTGAGAGGTATCATTTTTGTTGCATCTTATATGGAGACTACTTTATTTGATATTGGTGCTTCCCACTCATTCATATGTTCCCATTTTATTGATGTGTTAAAACTTCCAACGAATATCATGTCCTTTGTCATGGAGTTATAAACACCTCTTGGAAAGAGGAAAGAGTATTGGTTTCAGTGTTTATCCCATTATTTATCAATATTTGATGTAGAGTTAGTTTGGGATTTCCTTACTCTTGATATAGATCTATTTAATGTCATAATCAGGAGAGATTTCCTAGTTTCTCACCATGATAAGATTTATTTTTATCATCAGTGTGTCATGTTACTTACTATTGATGGGAGATGTCAGCTATTTTATGGAGAGTGGGATATAAGGTCTGGTAGTACAAGACATTTCCACCCATATATCAAGAGTTTTTTATACTATTTCATTTGAACCATATGTGGTTTCTTATCTTGTTTATATTACCATGGTTGTTCGATAATTTTTTGATATTTTCCTAGATGAATTATCTAGCATTTTTTTACATAGAGAGGTAGAGTTTATTATTGATCTGGTGTAGGGTATGCAACCGATCTTGACACCCTCTTATCCCATGGAACCAATGAAGTTGAAAGATATCAAGATCTATTTGGTTGATTTTATGGAAAAGGCTTTCTTCCCTAGTGTTTTTCCATTGTAAAACCTAGTTCTATTTTCCAAGAAGGCTGATGGTTCAATTTAGCTATGCATAGTCTATCAGAAGTTGAAATGGGTGACGGTTAAGAATAAGTATCCTTTACCCAGTGTTCATGATTTGTTTGATCATCTGAAAGGGGAAAAGTGGTTTTTGAAGATCAATATTTGGTTAGGTTATCATAAGCTTAGGGTTTAAGAGTTTGATATATAGAATTTGACTTTTAGGAGTATATATTCCATTATGAATATCATATAATCCATTTTGGTCTAACTAACGCTTCTATAGTTTTATGGCCTTGATGACAATATATTCCATAAGTATCTCGACACCTTTATTATAGTGTTAATGGATGATATTCTTGTTTATTTGAGATTTTATCAAGAGAATAAGCATCATTTGAATACGATTTTAGAGATTAGGAGGAGACACTAACTTTATGGAAATATTTCGAAATGTATTTTATGGATTGAAGAAGTAAAGTTTCTAGGAAATGTGATTTATAAGCATGGATTTCCAATCGATCCTGAGAAAGTGAAGGTTATATTTTTATGGGAGGAGCTATAATTTTTTTTGAGATATGAAGCTTCATTGGTCTTACTAGATACTATCATTGGTTCATCAATTATTTATCAAATTTAGAATCACCTTTTATTATTATTATGTTTAAAGGGGTGAAATTCATATGGTATGAAGTGTCATACTTCTTTTGTTTATCTAAAAAAACTTATGATATCAACACTTATTCTCATCTTACATAATCCTGGTAAGGTGTATATGGTGTACTAAAATTATTCTGGTGCTATTTTGGGTTGTGTGCTTATATGATATGAGTATGTTGTGTCCTATCGATCTTTTCATCTTCAAAAACATGAGAAAAATTACCCCACTCATGATTTGTAGCTTTTCGTGTTTATGTATGCGCTTAAGTGTTGGTAGTTCTATCTTTTTAGGGAGATGTTCACAGTCTTTTTTGAACATAAGATAATGAGTTATATATTTTATATGAAATAATTGAATATAAGACAAAGGTGGTGGATGGAATACCTTTATACATTTGAATTAGACATATTCTAAACCTAAGGGAAGGGTAATGTCATTGAATATTCTCTTAGAAAGAAATATCCATCATAGGATATATTGGAACTGAAGAGTGGAACCTAATGGGAATCATCGCTAAATTGCATCTGGACACTCAAGAGAATGATTCAAGAATGTTTCTGAATAGTTTTCAATTTTTATCATCACCACTTGAGTCTATTATATATAATCGATAATAGGATGATGAATTTAGAGGAATCAGAGAAACCCTATATACCAGGGAGGTCGTTTCAAGTTAGTCTCTCCATCCTGATGGTATTATATGCTTTAGGAATTGGTTTTTCATCCCAATATAAATAATGAGTTCAATGTTGTATGACTGTCATAGTTATTTATTGTCCATTCATCTAGGCACTATGAAGATGTATTATTACATGAGATAGTGATTCCGGTGTCTAGATATGAAGCATGGCATTAAAGATTATGTGTCCCATTTTTACACTTACTAACAGATAAAGGTAGAGCATCTAAAACCTTTTGGGTTTCTCTAGACTCTTCTGATGATGGTTTAGAAATGGGAGGAGGTGTATTGGATTTTTTTTATATTTACATGTACTCCCTGAGGGAAGAACTCTATTTGGGTAGTGGTTGATCAATTGATGAAATTATTCCATTTCACTCTAAAAGGTTGAAGATACATGTAAGCTGCATATGAAGAAGAATATAAGGTTACATGTGATTTACTATACTATTGTTTTAGATAGGGATACTAGGTTTACCTCTTAGTTTTGGAAGAGTCTCCAAGAGGTGATAGGGAATCATGTCAGGTTGAGTAAAACTTACCATCCATAGATGTATTTCTAGAAAGAGTGTTCTATTTAGATTTTGGAGGATATTCCCTATTCTAACTTCTTGTATTTTGATGGATCATGAGATAACCATACAAGTACGGTTGAGTTTTATTATAATAAAAGTTATCAGTTGTCAATCATAATGGAACCCTTTTATGCTTTGTATGATCACTTTTGCAGATCACCTCTTTGTTGGATATAGGTGGGAGATGACTCTTTTGTGGGACCGAGTCTTGTTCAGGAGACTTTAGTGAGGATTTATGATATAAATTATTATATGGTTACAATTTCTATTTGTAATAAATCATATGAATATCACCGATAATATCCTTTAGAGTTCACCTTAGGTGACTAGATTTTCTTGAATTTTTCTCCACAGTTGGTTCACCACCGGCTTGGGAAACAAGGAAAGTTAGTTATAAGATATGTTGGAACATTTGAGGTCACTTATTGACATGTTTAGGTTACATATCAGTTGGAATTATTGTCTTAGTTGATAGGCATTCATAATTTTTTTCACATATCATAGATCCAGAAGTATCATCCTGACCCCTCTCGTGTTTTGAGTTGGGAGGAGGTTGATTTGGAGCACGTTGTTTTATTTGTGGATAAACCAATAGAGATTATTGATTCTCAGGTAAAATAATTACATGGGAAGTCTATCCCATTAGGCAAAGTGTTATGGTGACATGGATCATATTCTCATGAAACTTGGGAGCATGAATCATCAGCGAGGGAGAAGTGGACTCATCTCTTTCTAGATCACCCTTCTTCTCCATGAATTCCCAAGGAAAAAAGTATTATGGTGGAAATATTTTAACATTCTAGTTAAAGTTAAATATCTTTTAATGTTTAAGAGGTTGTTTTTTGGGGTTTGGAGGGCTTTGAGGAGTTTTCAAAGTTTTCAGCATAACCTGTACTAGTCGCTGCCTGTAGGGCACATTCACACCCTGAAAGTTATTCACTATGTGAATACATCTCTAGGAAGATGCCTTGAATTCCATTTAGAGTATGAAAACAGTTTCATACATGAAATATGTTTACATCATTAAATGGCCGATTAGGTTTTTTTAACCAGAGGTGATTCCTTTTCCAGAATACATGCAACTTGAAGGATTCACATAGTGAATCATGTATTCATGACATGAATCATTGAAAACCTGTAAGTTTTTATCATGCTAAAATACTTAATCCTAATTAATTATCTCTTAATATTTATTTCCTTGAACCCTAGGATCTTTCGAGGTATTTTTCGTGTTTCTAATTCTTCTGAATCACTTCATTCAGTGCTTGATCTTTGTGGTGGTTGTGATTAATCTCTCTCAGTAAGAGACCTTTCTACTTATTATTTTCCACTGGTCACAGTAGCAGTATTGTTCTATGTTTTTTTTGGATTCGTTGACCTAGTAGTGATGTTTGTTTGTTTCATTCTATATCCATTGTGCAAACTTCTTCTAAAGGCTGAACCTAATGTTGGTTGTGGTATAAAAAGTGAATTTATCAAAGTATGTGTGATCTAACCTTCCTATCAAATCTCATTTTTATGCATTTTTTATTCTAATATGCGTGAATAATTGTTAGGGCCTCAGAAATTGTCTTTTATTTTCATTTAGTGTTGGTGGATCCCATTACGGGTAGTGTTCAACCTGAGTTGAGGTAGGTGGTTTCATATCTTTCCTTTATTGAATGAAACATGATTTCTTATGTTTTATAAATTTATTTATAAATAAATTGTCATTATTGATTTGTGTGCATAAATATATTTTCTATAAAAGATGATTTTCACTTGGATTTGGGTAAAGGAAAGTGTCATTTTCAAAGCATTACATAATGGGTTGTGAAGATGGTTTTCAATGCAGGTATTATAAAAGGAAAGTTTTTTTTTGAAATTGATTGTGAAAATACCTTTTTAAATGATTTAGTAAATGCAGCACATGTAAATCCTTGGGTACTTAGGTGTAAGGTATAACTTAGGACCATAATCCATTTTTTTAATAGGGGATCATTTAGGGGGTGTTTTATCTACTCCCTTGGACTACTATTCTAGGGACTTGATATTGACATCGTTGGGGGGGGGGGGGGGTTAACTCATGGGGTGTTCTTATGTTGTCTAGGAATATTGTTCTGGGGATTTGAGTGTGTACTAGTAATTGATCATGGTATAATTAGTCTACTATACTGACCTTTCGCGATACCTGGCCCATTTACCATTATTCTTTGGCTCTGTATTTTTTTTGGATTTGATGTAACTTTTTTGACATTCATAAATATTTATAGAAATTATACTTAGAAATATTTTTTCTTGACTTGTTTTGGAACTATAGAAAAGGAAAATATTTACCATGCTTTTGATATAAACTAATTTATCATTTATCCTTCCATGTTTTCTTTAAAATGAGAATATCATGATTGTTTTTGTAGAGACTTGATATTGAAAACCTAGGTGTGATCCTACTACACTAGTTTAACCAACACCTTTCACACCCCTTCTGTCATGACCCGACCTCGGGGTCCGTGCCATGACTACCCCAAGCCCGCCTTCCATAGGCCAGGGGCTGGCGACTAGCACTAAGGCATAATTCCCAGAAAAAGGGAAGGCATTGCCTTTAGAAAGTAAACAAACACCATAGAGCAAGCAAGAAGAAGTAAACACTAAGTAAAAACTGGGTACAACAGTGAGTACGGAAAAGTAAGTGGGCCAGAATACAAACCCAAACTGAAAGTAAAGTACAACTGAAAAAGGAAGCACAACAACTGAAAAGTAAAACCGCAACGTCGAGCTGTCCACTAGTAGTCCCACCTGAAGGGTGGGTACAGATAGCCTCCACAGCTCCTCAGGTCCAGCCGTCTGCTCCGAGTACGCCCCGCCCAGTGGTCCACCTCTGGGCAATGACCTGCTCCTCGTGCCTCAACCACGATCAGCGCTGTCCGTCGTCTACAACCAACACAACATAGTGCGGGCATAGCCCGTGCAGGGGTGAGTATAAGCTACTCAGTAGGGACCCCGAGACCCCCGAAGGTCTCCCAGAATCCACAAAGGATAATCCACAAAGGAAAGATACAATCACGATGTAACATCCGACACTACTTAGGTATATGGCCATACATATACCTAAGCCATCAATTCCAGTTCGGCTCCAACATCCAAGCCCAAGTTCGATCACATCCACATAGGATAGCACAACACAATCCACACAGGAAAACAAGTCAATCATATCGAAGATAATGATTGAAAGTCAAGATTCATCTCACACAGGTATACTTCTTCATAAGACGATAGAGATGATCAGATGTAGCCACTGAATCATCTAATCCGTCGGACCCACACAGGATCGATATGTACTAACCCCCGCAATGACCCACACAGGATCGGACCCACACAGGATCTGTAGGCGCTGGACCACACAGGACCGCTGAGCGCTGACCCACACAGGATCTGACCCACACAGGATCGGTAGCACTGATCCACGTAGGATCGCTGAGTGTTGTAGTCATTGCCGTCGAATCCATGGAGGATTTCTATACTTTCGTCATCGTCGAATCCACGAAGGATTTCTGTACTGTCGTCATCGTCGTCGCAGTCGCAGCCAGCTCTAGGGTTCCCGCACACAGCAAGCTCATTCGGGAGGGTCCACTCCACGAGCTGAGGGGCTGATACATCAACTGACACATAGTCCGAAGTTGATGTATCCAAAATTTTTGTATCGTCAACAGGAACTCAACGTCACAGACGACGCGTCAATCGGACGCCCGGTCTGAGAGTTATTGGCTTTTTCGTCCCAGGGGCCCGGTTGGTTTTTAAGTCAAAACCAACCAGACCGTACTCTATCTGTGTCCAAACCTCAAGTGGAGTAAGCCAAAAGGTTCGTCTCATCAAGAGGAATCCATAAAGGTTGATGGCATGCCAATCGGTCGTCCGGAGCTCAAGTTATAAGCGTTTCCGCTCCGAGGTCCCGGTTGGTTTCCTGTACGAACCAACCCGGACGAACCCAAAGTTCTCCTAAACCTTGAGTGTAATATACCGAAACGACCGTCTCGATCCAAGGATCGCATCACAGCTGACGGTGCGTCGATCGGAAGTCCGCATCCTAAGTTATGGGAAAAAGACTGTGAGAGGTCCGATATTAGGGGGTTCGGGCCCGGTCCGACCCGGCCCGGTACCCCCTGGGTCGGCCCGAACCGGGTCGACCCAACCCAGGTCCGGGTCCGGACCATTAGGGCGTGACCCGGCCTGGTGGGCGTGGCCTGACCCCGCCGGTGCGTCCCGGCCCGGCCCGGCCTGGGCGCGGCCTGGGCGCGGCCCGACCTGGGTGCGCTCGACCTGGCCAGCGAGCCAGGTGGCTCGACCATAACGGCCGAGCGAAGAGGGGGGGGGGGGGTGCCCCCCCGCGTAGTGAAACCATGGCCCCCATGTGGGGGGGCCGCACCTGCTGGCCAACCGGGGTTACAAACCCCCGTTTTTTCCCCCTGTCCAGCCGGCCCGCTCCGGCTGGCCGGCTGCTGCCGCCACGGGACCGGGGCGGTCCCGTCCCCCTGCTCCGACGCCAGCGGCCAAAAATCGGGCGCCACTCCCTGCTCCGCTGCGACCCCACTCCGGCCACGGTGCCTTTGTGGTTCTCCGGCGTGGCAAGACGGCGCCGCGCTTCTTCACCCAAACTCATAGCTTCCACGCGGTGCAACGACACCGCGCCGCCTTACACGTGCCGCAACAAAACCCAACAACCAAGGGGGAGGAGGGTTAGCCGTGTTCGTGCGGTCCGACCTCCTCCCGTTATTGCGATAACAGGCAGCCCAGATAAGACAATAAAACAATGATGAAAGTAATCAGGAACAAAAAGCAATAATCCCCCTACCTCGAACGTATTTGAATGAAGGTTCGTCGCGAGATTGCACGTCGCGGAAGGAGGCGTCGCAGAAGGAGGATCATCGCATCGCGGAGAAAAGATTCGTTGGCATCACGTCGTCGATCTCCGAGGATCCGGCGTTCTTGTCGACCTTCGTCGGAGGTCGGTGTTCTTCGTCGGCGGCGGTGCGTTCTTCGTGTTCTTCGCGTTCTTGACGAAGAGGAAGAACTTCAAGAACCTAAGAAAATTCTCCCAAGCCTCTCACAACCCAACCACTCTAATAAAATAAGAGTTTGTCTTATTTTATTTCTCAAGCCATGCGTTTTGAAATTCAAAAATGAAATAATCAATTAAAGAAATTAATTGCAATGTTTAAACCGCCAAAATTAATTGAGGTGTTTTATAACAGAAAAACGCAAGGGTTGACTTCCACTTAAAAGGGGGGGGGGGGTGCGGGTGCGTTACCTTATTAAAGGAGGGGGTTTAGGAAGAAAAGAAATGATGGGGATCGTGTGGGCCCCACCTCACAAATATCCTACCTAGTGGGTAGGATATTATGGGTCCCACTTCATCCACTTAGTTTAGGTTAAACAAAATAAAATAAAATTGGTTGCACCACTTTTATTTTATTCCTTCACTTAACCCAAAAATTTAAAAACCACACCCGAGCAAACGCAACTCCAGAAAAGATGTTTATAAGCAATTACCGGCACTGCGATTCCATCGGTGCCCTCAGAATTCGATTCCGGGCACCGGTTCAAAAGTTAGGAAAACCCGCTCGTTCGTTCACTAAACGTACCCGAGCTAAACTTTGGAAAATGATTCCAGGCACACTGGGCCTCGGAATCAGGTGCCGTTAGAAACTGCGTTCTTGTAAAATCCCAAAGAAAATTAAGAAAAAAATTTCCCTTGAATTTTATGGGTCTTTACATTACTCCCACCTCAGGGATTTACGTTCCCGTAAAGATACATAAAAAACTAGGGAAACAAATGTGGGTACTGAGCACGCATCTGAGCCTCCCGCTCCCAAGTGCTCTCCTGGAGGTTCCCATGCTGCCATCTGATGCGCACTAGAGGAATCAACCATCCATGTAGGACCCGGTCCTATCGATCCTCAATCTCCACCGGGACCTCCGCAAAAGTCACCCCATCATCAACGTCCAGCTCCCCATGGTCAATGATATGCGTCGGGTCATGCACGTATCTCCTTAACTGAGATACGTGGAAGACGTCGTGTACCCGGTGCAACTGAGGTGGTAGAGCCAGGCGATAAGCCACCTTGCCAATCCTGCTGAGGACCTGGAATGGTCTGATGAAGCGCGGAGACAACTTTCCGTCTCGCCCAAATCTCCATAAACCACGTCGAGGTGAGACCCGTAAGCAAACGTGGTCACCATCCTCGAACTCTAGTGGCCTCCGCCTCCTATCAGCATAAGACTTCTGCCGGCTCTGAGCTGTCCTCATCCACTCCTGGATGACCTAGACCTTCTCCGTTATGGCTTGGACCATCTCCGGTCCCACAAGTGCTGACTCCCTAGGGTCTGTCCAGCACAAAGGAGATCTGAAAGGTCGGCCATACAATGCCTCATATGGTGCCATCCTGATGGTGGAGTGGTAGCTGTTGTTGTACGCGAACTCCACCAAGGGTAGGTGGTCCTCCCAACTGCGACCAAAGTTGAGGACACATGCACGGAGAATATCTTTGAGAGTCTGAATGGTCCTCTCCATCTGACCATTCGTCTGAGGGTGAAAGGTGGTGCTCAGATGTAGCTGCATCCCGAACGCCTCCTGTAACCCCTTCCAAAGTCGGGAAGTAAAGTGAGCATCTCGATCGGAGACGATAGATGATGTCACACCATGAAGCCGTACAATCTCCTGAACGTAGAGACGTCCGAAGCTCTCCACTGAGCCCTGCTCTCTAATGGGTAAGAAGTTATCTGACTTGGTGAGTCGGTCGATAGTCACCCAAATGGAGTTGTGACCTCTGGAAGTGCGTGGAAGTCCAGTCATGAAGTCCATAGATATGCCATCCCACTTCCACTCCAGGACCTCCAAGGGCCGTACCAAGCATGCGGGTACCTGGTGCTCTGCCTTCACCTGTTGACAGGTGAGGCATCGAGAAACAAACTCTGCCACAGCCTTCTTCATACCCGGCCACCAGTGCAGTCGTCTGAGATCCTGGTACATTTTCACCACTCCAGGATATACTGCCAAAGGGGAAGTGTGAAACTCTCTCAGAACCTCCTCCTGTAAAGTAACTAGTACCAAGGTACGTCCTCTGAAAAGGACGTCATGCTCTCCTCCTAAAGAGAAACCATCAGGTGCCTGTCCTGAGGATATCTGCGCACGCCACGTCTCACAGTCGGTGTCCCCACACTGTGCCTCTCTGACCCGCTACAGTAGTGGAGGAGTTACTGAAGAAAGGCTACTCCATTTCTATCCATGAAGGATATCTGCAAAGCGACTAGCTTCTCTGTCGCCTCCCCAAGTAGCTGAATGCCCGTCCTCCTGCTGAGTGCATCTGCTACTACGTTCCCCTTTCCAGGAGTATAAACTATCTCAAAGTCATAGTCCTGGAGGAACTCGATCCATCGCCGCTATCTCAGGTTTAGGTCCTTCTGTGAGAATATGTACCTAAGACTCTGATGGTCAGAATAGACTGTAAAGTGCTCTCCCATCAGATAGTGTCGCCACATCTTCAGAGCAAAGACCACTGCTTCTAACTCTAGGTCATGGGTAGCGTAGTTCTGCTCATGCAGCCTCAACTAACGTGATCCATAGGCGATCAATGCCCGCTCCAGCATTAGGACACATCCAAGTCCAGTCCCTGATGCATCGCAGTAGACTACATACCCTCCCTCCTCCGGTAGCCTCAAGATAGGCGCGCTGGTCAATCTCTGTCTCAGCTCCTGGAAGCTCTGTTGACATCTGTCTGACCACACAAAGGGTTTCCCCTTCTTTTTCAAAGCTGATAGTGGTGCCTCAACTCTGGAAAAGTCTGGCACAAATCTACGATAGTACCCAGCTAGTCCCAAGAAACTCCGCACCTCCGTCACGCTCCTGGGTGGCTCCCAAGCTAGCACTGCCTCGATCTTCGCAGGATCCACCGCAACTCCCGCCTTAGAGATGACGTGTCCCAAGAAGTGGACCTCGCGTATCCAGAACTGACACTTATAGAGCTTACCATAAAGCGGGTGCTCTCGGAGTGTGTCCAGTATAACCCGCAAGTGGTAGGCGTGCTCCTCCTCAGTCATCGAGTATATCAAAATTTCGTCGATGAAGACCATGACAAATCGATCAAGGTATGGATGAAAGATCCTGTTCATGAGGGCCATGAATACTGCTGGAGCATTGGTTACGGCAAATGGCATAACCAAGAACTCATAGTGGCCATACCGACATCTGAAGGCCGTCTTCTGCACTTCCTCGTCCCGAACTCTGAGCTGATGATAACCTGATCTAAGGTCTATCTTTGAGAACCACCATGATCCCTTGATCTTATCGAAGAGGTCATCAATCCTCGGTAGCAGATACTTGTTCCTCACTATCACCTGGTTCAGGAGAAGATATTCGACACAAAGTCGCAAGCTTCCGTCCGCCTTCTTGGCGAACAATATCGAGGAAGCCCAGGGTGAAACACTGGGTCAGATGAATCCCTTGCCCTGCAAGTCCTCCAACTGTACCCGTAGCTCTCGAAGCTTGGCGGGAGCTATCTGATATGATGGGGTGGATATCGGGGTTGTCCTGGGGTACAGATCAATATAAAAGTCTACCTCTCTGCGAGGAGGTAGTCCTGGAACGTCGTCGGAAAAAACGTCTGCATACTGATCCACCACTGCAGGAAAACCAGGACTCCGCACGTCAACTGCTTCTAGGATGAGGCTAGCCAAATGATGAGTGATGGGCTGTCCTCTCCTTTGCGAGAGTCCATCCTGTGCTACGAAGGCTCCCTTCTCGCCGGTGAAGGTGAACCTGCTCCCGTCGGTGCGTACACACCGCACCTTGCGCCTAATACAGTCAATATGAGCATGGACTATAGATAACCAATCCAAGCCCAAGATGACGTCGTAAGGTCTCGACGCCGCTATAAAAAGATCCCAGTCGAAGCTCTCGCCTCCTAGAGTAAGCTCACACTACCGGCACCAGTGCGTAATCGTCGAGTATGCTCCCGTAGGAGTCTCTAGCCATAAGGATCGAGCCAACAGCTCTGTCGGAATCTCCGAGCTCCAAACAAGGGTAGCGGCTATAAAAGAATGACTCGCACTTTTGTCTATAAGAACTACAGAAAGGGTGGAATAGACACAGATAGTACCTCGAATCATCTCGGGCGCGCCGTGGTTGTGGGCCTCCGCTACCTGGAGTTGTGCCTATCTCTTCCCGCTAGCTCCCTGTGGTCGGGGTGGACCTCCTGGTTGTGGTGGTGGTAGAGCCTCGAAGCATCGCCCACCACCTGTTGCTCGGCCAGCTCCTCTGCCTCGTCTGCCTGCTCCCTACGGACCACCACGGTCGACCCTCTGCCTCTGCCTGGGTGGTCCCTCAACCGTCTGCTTCTCCTCCGCACGGCAGGTCGGGCAGTCACAAGCCATGTGGCCCTACCCGCCGCATGCGTAGAACTTCCTGCCTCTCGAAAGACTGGCTCTGCGCTGAGTGCCCCGCACCTCTGAGCCAGTGTCCTGAGGTCATCCGCCTAAGGGTATGGTCCTCCTGGACCCATGTGTCATCCGTCGACTACCAGCTGCAGAAGACTCTTCTACGTGCCGCCCTGCGGTAGGTCTCGCCGCTGGTGTAGACTCAGCAAGAAAGCTCTCGATGATAAGGGCTCACTCCAGTACCCCTGCCTGAGTCGGAATGCTGAGGGAGATCAGTGATGCCCTGATCTCCTGCCTCAATCCCTGCTCGAAGGTCCGGGCCCAGAAGAATGGGTCCCGTACCATGTCCGTCGAATAGCGTGAGAGATCTGTAAATCCCGCTGAGTATTGGGCGACCATCAAGCTGCCCTGCTGCAGTTGTAGAAGCTCCTGGATGCGCACCACACAGAGGGTGGCTGGGACGAACTATGAGCAGAAGAGGCTCTCAAAGTCCGTCCAGAGGAGACATGCCTCGTCGTGCACTTGGAGCATCAAGATCCACCATTTGCCTGCTGCCGCGTGCAGGAGGCTCGCTACGAGGATCACTATGAGGTCTGCTGGTGTCCTCACTAACCTGAAAAATCGTACAACTGCCTCCAGCCAATTATCGGCTGCCTGAGGGTCCGTCTCCCCATGGAACCTGGGCGGTTGTTGACGCTGAAACTCGTGCAGTGCACTAAGGCGACGTGCATCATCAGCGGCTGGGGCTAGTAGCATCGGTGGCTCGGTGGGTAGAGGTACCGCCAGTGCCTCTGCTGTCAAAGGGCCCTGTACCGAGGCCTCGTCGCTCGGTGGGCTGTCGTCACGTACAACGCTCGGAACCCTAGCTGGCTGCCGTCGTGGGGCCATCCAGAAAAGAGACAGGTGCGCCACAGTCAAAACAGTATACCTGGTGAGATGACACAAAGTAATCACAAAGAAAACTTGAAACATAGATGCAATCAATGTTTTCGTGCACTAAGTCGGAAATCAAAAGTTAGGGTCCTGGTGTACGGATACATCGGCCGCCGCACCAACACTGGACTCCCTGGACTGATAACCACACTCAATACTCTTAACACTATTACTTCACATAGAAAAAGATCAGAGTCCTGAGTTCTACGGTAGAACCGAACTCCTCTGATACCAATTTGTCACGACCCGAACTCGGGGTCCATGCCGTGACTACCCCAAGACCGCCTTCCATAGGCCAGGGGCTGGCGACTAGTACCAAGGCATAATTCCCGGAAAAAGGGAAGGAATTGCCTTTGTAAAGTAAACAAACACCACAGAGCAAGCAAGCAGAAGTAAACACTAAGTAAAAACTGGGTACAACAGTGAGTACGGAAAAGTAAGTGGGCCAGAATACAAACCCAAACTGAAAGTAAAGTACAACTGAAAAAGGAAGTACAACAACTGAAAAGTAAAGCCACAATGTCGAGATGTCCACTAGTAGTCCTACCTGAAGGGTGGGTACAGATAGCCTCCATAGCTCCTCGGGTCCAGCCGTCCGCTCCGAGTACGTCCCGCCCAGTGGTCCACCTTTGGGTACCGACCTGCTCCTCATGCCTCAACCACGATCAGCGTTGTCCGTCGTCTGCAACCAACACAACATAGTGCGGGCATAGCCCGTGCAGGGGTGAGTATAAGCTACTCAATAGGGACCCCGAGACCCCTGAAGGTCTCCCAGAATCTACAAAGGATAATCCACAAAGGAAAGATACAATCATGATGTAACATCCGACACTACTTAGGTATATGCCCATACATATACCTAAGTCATCAATTCCAGTTCGGATCGAACATCCGAGCCCAAGTTCGATCACGTCCACACATGATAGCACAACACAATCCACACAGGAAAGCAAGTCAATCATATCGAAGATAATGATTGAAAGTCAAGATTCAGCTCACACAGGTATACTTCTTCGTAAGACGATAGAGATGATTAGATGTAGCCACTGAATCATCTAAGCCGTCGGAACCACACATGATCGATAGGTAGTAACCCCCGCAATGACCCACACAGGATCAGACCCACAGAGGATCTATAGGCGTTGGCCCACACAGGACCGCTGAGCGCTGACCCACACAGGATCAGTAGCACTGATCCACGTAGGATTGATGAGTGTTGTAGTCGTCGCTGTCGAATCCACTGAGGATTTCTATACTGTCGTCATCGTCGAATCCACGAAGGATTTCTGTACTGTCGTCATCGTCGTCGCAGTCACAGCCAGCTCTAGGGTTCTCGCACATAGCAAGCTCGTTCAGGAGGGTCCGCTCCACGAGCCAAGGGGCTGATACATCAACTGACATGCAGTCCAGAGTTGATGTATCCAAAAGTTCCGTATCGTCAACAGGAACTCAACGTCACAGACGACGCGTCAATCAGACGCCCGGTCTGAGAGTTATTGGCTTTTTCGTCCCAGGGGCCCGGTTGATTTTTAAGTCAAAACCAACCCGACCATACTCCATCTACGTCCAAACCTCAAGCGGAGTAATCCAAAAGGTCCGTCTCATCAAGAGGAATCCATAAAAGTTGACGGCACACCAATCGGTCGTCCGGAGCTCAAGTTATAAGCGTTTCCGCTCCGAGGGCCCGGTTGGTTTCGTGTACGAACCAACCCGGCCGAACCCAAAGTTCTCCGAAACATTGAGTGTAATATACCGAAACTACCGTCTCGATCCAAGGATCGCATCGCAGCTGACAGTGCATCGATCGGAGGTTCGCATCCCAAGTTATGCGAAAACGACCGTTAGAGGTCCGGTATTAGGGGGTTCGGGCCCGGTACCCCCTGGGTCGGCCCAAACCGGGTCGACCCGACCCGGGTCTGGGTCCGACCCATTAGGACGCGGCCCGGCCCGGCCTGGGCGCGGCCTGACCCAGCCTAGGCGCGCTCGGCCTAGCCAGCGAGCCAGGCGGCTCGGCCGTAACAGCCGAGCGAAGAGGGGGGGGGGGGCTGCACCCCCGCGTAGCGAAACTGTGATTACTGTAGCAGGTACTGTAGCAGCAGTGGAACTGTAGCAGCTGTGGAACTGTAGAAGCGGTGACACTGTAGTGGCGGCGGTTACTGTAGCAGTGCGGGTACTGTAGCAGTACTGTTCACTGAGGGGTCCTTTGGGCCAAAATATGGGCTTTCAAGCCTTGTATTAAGGCCACTTGGCCTTGGGACTTCGTGCTATGTTATGGGTCACCTTCTTCCCAGTCTAAAGAGGTCTTTAGTTTAAATAATAAATTGAGGCTACGGCCCCAAACTTAAAAAAAAACATAATATATACATATCTACCCACAAGAATATAAAGTGGTTACTATTAAAAAATTATCAATTTCTTCCATATTACAAAAGTTTTTAACATGAAATCTTTTCATGAAAAATCTTCACAATTTTTAGCTTGAATTCTTCATTTCTTATACCCATTATTAAACCCTATAATTTTTTAAACATGGGATGATCACAAAAAGATCAGTATAGGACATAAAAATAAAGAAAGAAACCATTAGTCTATGAATACTAATAAACATATGAAATAATTTTCAGAAAGATATACTTATTACCCTTAAAGTATCATATACTTACTTTAGGAAAACATGATGCTTATATAAAAAATAGAAAACATAAATAAAAACATAAAGGTAACTTGGTGAATTACTTAATTAAGATATTAACCCTCTCAACTACCATATTATTTGTAACCCTCATTTATACCTTACAATTTTATCCTCACGGCTACCTTATGGTGTAACTATCGTAGTTACACTTGGAGTAACCATATGACCAACCTCCAACATAAACATACCCATTGCATTGGAGAGAGATATAGGTCCCAACCTTCATCATAAAAGAATTACCAATAACTGGAACATATTCAAAAAACATAAATAATTACATCATAAAAACATTCCTTTTGATTTTTTAAAAAATAAAAAGTTAAAAGAAGTTTTTTAAAGAAAAGTCCCTTACCTCAGGTTATTCTTACTTCAAATGTGTTAAAACCTCCTATATAATGGTTTAAAGAGTGTTATTAATATATTAAATAACTATATTATTATCTATAATACCTTATATGATCTTTTTATAACAACTTTCCACCCATTTGATGATAATATTTTGTTATTTTCATTGTTTCAAGTGTGTTTATTTCAAGGTTTTCATGGTTGGGTCATTATGGATTTTCTTGTCAAATGGATGAAAAACTATAGAAGTGGAATGAAATGGTATTGATATGTTTCCAAAATTTTAACTGATACCATATATCATTTTTTTCCTGATATGTGGATGATTTATTATAGAAAACATTAATTAAAATAATTTAATTTATTTTGGAAGTTTTTTCGAACATTACAAAATTATATTATTTTATTTAATATAATGTTTATATATTGGTTCCAAAACATTATATAACTTATAATATATATAATAAAATATGATTTAACTATTATAATTATTTTATTACTATCTTTTAAGGCGGTAAAATAAAATTAAAATTCACCGTCCCTGAAGGCGGTGAATCGACACACCACTTACGATGGTTTTATTTTATAAAATAAGAGGAGAAGAGTGAAAATACCCAGTCAGGATTCAAGTATCACTGAGAGGGGTAGGGGTGAATTAGTGTTATCTTTTTTATTTATGTTTACTTACTTATGAAATAACATTTGACTCCTATTAAATATTTCTTTCCCTACTGAAAACAATTCAAACACACATCCACAGGAACACCAAACTTTACAAGGTTCACTACTCAAAAAGAGTAGATACGTTCTTGGTATGGTTTGGAAACAATAAAATACCAAACTATCCACTATAAAATATCCTTTTTAGTGGAATATTAAGAGTAGGATATTCCCTTACACTCATGCAGCACTATGTAAAAAATCCAATAGTGCGTTCATGTAACACTATGTAAAAAATAAAATAGTGTGTGTGCTTCTTATAGTAAAAAAGGTGTAATCCAATTTTTGTAACAACCATGTTACTATAATTATTTATAAACTTTCACAAATATGATATTTCAAAATAATTCTTCACTTTCTTACCTAGAATCTTATAAGAACTTCCTCGACTTTCTAATGATACTCAGTCTAAAACCCCAATCATATTTCCACATTTGATTTCTCAAAACTAAAATAAAACTTTTATGCATAATGTTAGTTTTCAAAAAATTTCTTTCACAAACTATTTTAGTTCCTCTGATAACTTCTTTGAGTCCTCCACAAACTATCCTGCTTCCACGATGAACTACTCATATCCTTTGCATATTGATTTGCACCATGTGGAATGAGTGCTTCACGGATAACCTTCCCTTCCGTAGACTGCCTCTACTTCATATATGGATGATGTCCCATGGACTACTGATGTTTTGCAGCCACTTTTTATCTTCAGAAAATTGAACCCACAAACCTATTCAACATACTATCCCTAGGAACTATCATCTTCACAGAAATGATTCTCTATGAACTACTATCCTTCGTGGAATTATACCTCGCAGACTTCTTCTCCTTCATATATTTTTCCCTCACGAACTCTTTCGCACTTACCTAAATTCTTCCAAAAGTGATGATATATTCTAATAAAATTCTCTCACACTAATCAAGTGATTAGTAATCTTTATATAGGCAAATAAGATCGGTAAAACCTGCTAATCTGATTTAGCCAAAACTTTGATGTAGTACAGCCTTCACTACAAACTGCTATGCGGTTTGAATAACGCCTTTCCCTTTTGAAGCATTCACTATATTATACAAAAGGAAATCCTTTGAAGTGGCCATAATCACCACCTCATTTCAGAAACGACATTCCTCCCATGAACTGTTAGCCTCCCAAAAACTATTTTCCAAACACAGTTCACATAACACACTTCACAGTTCTCATTGTGATGCTATATAGAAATATTCATTTTCCAATTTTACTTCATCATGCCTCATACCTTCTATGCAGTCCACGAATTGTGCTTCATATTCCGTGAACTACATTCTTCAAACTCCTTTATATAAAACACTTCTTTTTTCCATAAAAAACTCCCGACTTTGAGGCCCAAAAATTTGGCAAACACTTGGAAATGGAGCCACCTTAAAAATATACTTTGGAAACAACAACTATACTGATATGTGGTAATATGTATTTATAAACAAACAAAAATTGAGATATTTATAAAGCTTCCACCATCTTCTACCAAAAATCACTTAATTCCAAAACCACTTTATTTATTTCATCATGAACCCGATCTGTCATGATATTTAACATTTGATTGATCACCTTTATCATCACCAGATTTACCAAGGAAAGTATTAAAACTTCCCTGTATTCTAAAAAAATATTTCTTTCCTAATCAAATGAACCTTCTTAAGAATTGTGAGTTTTATTTCCTAAAAACGATTTCTAGTCCGATCATCAACTTGTACAAAGTGAGGTGATTTATTTTCATCTCAATATTCCTTGACAACAAAAGACAATACCCAAATAAAATAATCTTTCTTATCAGTTTGGTCCTAGAAATATCCCCCTTTGGATTTTGTTGTCAACCAAGATTCATAAATCACTAAACTTTTTAACCTTAATTAATGGATTAATCATCAACAATTCTAAGCCTATGTGAGTTAACTCTTTGTAGGAAATAAGAATTATTGAAAGAAAAAACCATGCTATCCAAAATTAATGACTCATTTACTCCTCATATGTCTTTCTCATCTTTCTCCACTTCTTCAAATTTCCTAGAATAAAAAAATTTCCTCCTAAAACCACTCTAATAGATAGTTAGAATACTTAACACACTTACACACTGGATTCACATATTACCCACAACCCCCCTTTATGCATGCTTTTATAAGGATATATTTATGAAAAAATTTCCCCCATTGAAAAAAATATGAAAACGTAAGATGATATAGGTGACATAAACATATATCTAAACCTTGATGAGAAAGATGTTGGACACCCATGTTCAACCTCAATTTAAAAAAGTGGTTCCTTTGGTAAAGATTTTGTTAATATGTCATTAACTTGTTCAGATTTAGGAATATATTCCAACTTCAATTCATTCTTCTACAAATTCTCTTTGATGAAATGATATTTGATATCAATATTTTTTGAATGTGAATTTTGTACCAAATTCTTTTTAAGGTTGATTTCACTTTGATTATTTCATCACAAGATCAAGGGTAACTTTACTTCAACAAGTAACTTTTCCAACTAAGTTTCCATCCACATAATTTGGGTAGCAGTTTGAGTGGAAACAATATACTCAGTTTCAGTTGTGCTAATAGTTATTGAATTCTATTTCTTTTCATTCCAAATAACACAACTTTTCCCCAGAAAGAAAAATTCACAAGATGTGGATCTTCTATCATCAACATTTTCTACCCAATCAGCATCTAAATACCCAGAAAATCCAATACTTTGTGAGCTATCATACCTAATTCTTAAATTTGTTGTGCCTTTGATACATCTGAGAATTGTTTTTCTATTAAGTAAATGTGATTCATTATGAGAACTCTAAAATCTTTCAAATAAGATAACAATATAAAAAATGTCAGGTCTTGAGGAAGTCAAATATTACAAACTTCCAATCAGTTTTCAAAACTCTTTCTAATCAAATTCCTTACCTTATCCATCTTTACAAAACTTAGTTCCAACTGAAATTAATGTCAAAACTAGTTTCTAATTTTCCATGTAAAAATTATTAAGAAGTTCATTATCATACTTTTCTTGAGAAAGAAAAATGTGTTTACTCTTTTTTAAGATTTTTAACCCAAGAAAGTATTTCATTTCCCCCCAACATGGACATATCAAATAAATTTTTCATCTCTTTAGTAAATATTTCACAAGTTCTTTCATCATTCCTAGTTAATATATTGTCTTCAACATAAATAATTATGATGAAAGAAAAATCCTGACCTTTTTTTATGTAAATATTTCTACCAACACTTCCTTTCTTTAAATTTACCTTCCTTAAGAAAGTATCCAATTTGTAATACTATTCCCTTGGAGCTTGTTTTAGACCATACAATTTTTTCTTCAACTTTCACACATAACTTTAATCTTTCCTAATAATAACTCCACATGGTTGTTCAATGTGAACTTCCTCATTAAGAACACCATTAAAAATGATGATTTTACATCCATTTGAAATTTTTTTGTAACTTTACTGTGCAAAAATAACAAGAAATATTATTATTGTTTCTAACCTTTCTACTGGAGAAAAAGTTTCATCAAAATCAACACCTTAAATTTGTGAGTAACCTTTTCACACTAATCTTGCCTTGTCCCTTATCATTTTTCTTTCTTCATTTATATTTTAAACCAATTTTGTACCAATAACATTTTTGTTATTTGGATTGGGTATGAGTTCCTAAGTATCATTTTTTTCTATCTGATCAAGTTCTTCATTCATAGCCTAAACCCATTCCAGATGCTCAAAATCATCATTCACATCATTCGGCTCAACTTTTGAATATTAGGAAGTGAGTGTAATAACTTTTACTATTATTCTTATTTGAACCTTATGATTTTGATCACTAATAATTTTCTAAGCCTACACTTTCTTCCTTAGCCTAGGACAAGTTATTTAAGTTTCATCCTCATCACTTGAAATAAATGAGTCTAATTCTTCTTTTTGAGTAGGATTACCACTATTGGTATCCTTATCATAATTATTAACAAACCTTTATTTATTCCATTAAAATTCCTTATCAACATAAGTTTGTTTTTCTTCCTCAATATTTTCAATATCTTTTTCATCAACAAAATAAAAAATTACACCTCTTTCTTTTTTGAAACATCTGTATCCCCTTTATTTTGAAGCATATCCCAGAAAAATTCCATCTTCACCTCTCTGCTCAAACTTTCTAAGGTCTCCACCTTTCTTATTTATAAAACATGGACTCCAAAAAAATCTTATGTGTTTAAAACTTGTATTTTTTTCCATAAAAATTTCATTTGGAGTCATATATAAACTTGACCTATAGAAACATCAGTTTTGGATATAAAAAACAATACTCATGGATTTCCACAAATAGTAATTAGAAAGACCATGTTCAAGTAACATAGTTCTTTCCATTTACATTAGAATTATATTATTTATTTCAGCAACCTCATTTTACTGAGGTGTGTATGGTGAACTGAAATCATGCCAAATTCCCTGATTCTCAAGATAATTTTAAAATTATCCATTCTTATACTCACCACCATTATCAGTTATCAACTTCATTATGGAATACTCACATTACTTAACAGCTTTTCTCATAAAAATTTTAAAAAATTTCAGAGCACCTAACTTATATTTCATACAAATTAAATAATTAATTTGAGTAATGTCATCAATTAAAGTGATAAAGTAATCATCTCCATTTATTTATTATTTTCTCACTAGCCCGCAAATATGATAATTAATAAGTTTTATGGGTTGTTTTGAATGAATCTCAAATTTCTTATTTACGAAGTTTGTAATTTTACCTTTCTAAAAAATAGTGAAACACTAATATATTCTTCTTGACATATCAGAATACAATGGAAAATTTCTCACTTTTGATAAATTTCTCATGTTTCTTTGACACATGTTCCCCAAACTTTTATGCCTCAATTTATTTTCTTCCACCATACCCAAGTAACACGATTTTTGTGTTTCACCAACTTGGAACAAGTTTATTTTTGTACATTGACCTTTAGTAACTATCTTTCCATTATCCCAACTTTTCACAAAAAACACATATTTTATGAAGATAACTTTGTTACCCTCTTCAAAAATTTGTGAAACAATCCGTAGGTTGTGTTTCATCCCTTCAATATATAAATACTTATTAGATTTCATATTTTCTTTCCTAATAATGGCTAGTCCAACACCTTTGATTTTTAGAGATTCATCACTGCCAAAATTCACCATTACTTATTTAAATATTTTCACATTATTAAACAAAATTAAGCCTCCTTTAATATGTTAATAATACCCACTATCAAGAATTCAAGTTCGTTATGCTTTTAGAGATTTTAAAGCGATTTCAATAATAAGAGATTTTTCATCTTCCTTTTCTTTATTCACCTCTGGCTTCTGAGAATTTTTAAGAAACTTTTGTTGTTCCAATAACAAATAAAGAAAACCCTTATCAATATTTACAAGTTTTTCACATATTTCACAAATAGTTTCCAATGGTTGGATCCTATTCTCAACTTTCAGACCAACCTTTTTAGGTTTCTTCCAAAATTCATTCTCAGAATTCTTCTTATGAGAGAATTGAATCCCCCTCAAACCTTTCCTTCCATAACTTATATAATAGTAGTAATTTTTTTGGTTGAACCAACACATATTTTATATATTCCTGAATCCACCACAATACCAGCAATATTCATAGAAAGAGTATTTGCCTCCAAAATTTTTAGATTGACTGGTGTTGTGAGTATGTTTCTCAGCAACCTTCTTAACAGAACTTTATTGACCATCAACCTTCATATTTTCAAATAGAGCTTTCTTCTTCAACTTAGATTTCTTTCCTACCTTGTTGAAACCAGAAGTAATAGATTTTTTTTCAGTCTTAGGGTTTTTAGAAACATTTTATTTTTAAACTTTTAAACTTTAGCCACATACATAATTTTCCCAGATTTCTTCTTCTTAGAAAAAAATCTATACTTCTACTCAACCTTTTAAGGTAACATTTATTGATCCTTATTAGGTTCCTCCTTATGATAACTTCCACCTACTTCAAATATACAGTTTTTGAAACTTATATCTCTTTATTCATCATTAAAAAGTTTTTGTTGTACAAGTTAAAACTATTCTTATTTTTCCTTTAGCTTTACTTACATATGTTCATTATGATTCTTTTCTTCCTCATGATATTTTTTCAAATATTTAGTTTCTATTATCATATTGACTTTCTCATCAGGAATTTTTTTTATTTATTGAAGATTTTTTATTCTTCATTTTCATAATTTATTTTCTTGACTTATGATCTTTCTTAGACACTCTTTTACTTCTTCTTTAAGATGAAATTCAAAATGAGTTTCTTCTTATTCTTAAAAATTTCTACTTCCAAACTCTTCATAATTCATGGTTGAAATTAAAGTATTCTCTCTATCATTTTCAAATTATTTTTCAGATTTAGCTTCACTTTCTTCTTCATCATCTTCTTTAGACAAGAAAATTCTTCTTTTTTATTTGAATAGTTTTTTATCTTTCCGTCTAGAAAAATATTTATCATTATCAACCTGTTTCTTACATGACCTACTTTTTATTCTTTGTTCTTCATCACTATCCTATTTTTTATTTCTTTGAGGACAATTAGAACAAAATTTCCCAAATTATCCACAATCAAAATAATTCAATGGAAGGTTCCATTTATATTTACATTGACCTCTTCTCACATTTTTAGAAAACAATGATAAAATATGATCAAGATTTTTACATACCGTATTTTTGGAGTCAGAGTTAGAAACATCATCCTCCTCATGAACTTCCTTATAATTTTCCTTCCTGGTAGCTTTGAAATACATTTCTATATCAAATTTTGTTTTTATCTTCATAGTCTTCTCCCTTATCATTTTATAGGTGATCAGTGTTCTATGAAAATCATCCACAGATAATGTTTTATGGTCTCTATCATCCAATGGAAAAACTTTAGAATCAAACATATTGTGAAGAAATCTTAAGATATTTTAAACAACTATATAATCCCCCAAATTTTCACCAAGACATCTGATAGTGTTGAAAATTTCATTTACCTGGGTAAGGAATTCCCCAATAGATTCATACTCACCCATTTTCAAATATCTATACTTCAGCCTCTAGATTTTTACTTTTTCCTACTTCAATTTTGTATTTCCTTCATAGATGTTTTTCATATTATCCAATATACATTTATCTATGGAAACACCTTTCAATTTAAAAAAATAACTTTCAAAAAGTTATGTGAGTAAAGAATTTTTATCTCTTCCATCATTCTCAAGATTCTTCTTATTAACTCGTGTAAGAGGAACCTTTCCATAAATAGGTGAAAATCTATCTGTTGTAGCTTCTAGAACATCATACAAAACAGAAATATGATAAGGCATCATTCTAAAATTCTAGATATGACAGTTATTTCCATGGAATATAGAAATCCCCTTACCGTTCACACAATTTAGATTCTCCATCACAACTTCTTTTCAAAACTTTTTCAAATAATAAATGAAGGAATCCATCGACTCTGATACCAATTGAAAATACCCAATCAGGGTTCAAGTATCACTGAGAGGGGGAGGGGGTGAATCTGTAAAATATTTTTCTTTTGTGTTTCCTTACTTATGAAACAAAATTAAACTAATATTAATGATTTCTTTCTCAATTGAAAACATTTCAAACACACTTCCATAGTAACATCAGAATTTATATGGTTTACTACTTGACAAGAGTAGATACATACTTGGTATGGTTTGGAAATAATCCAATACCACACAATCCACTAGAAAAAAATTATTTTGTGTGGAATAAAATGAGTAGAATATTACCTTACACTTGTGTAGCACTATGTAAACAACCCAATAATACATTCGTGTAGTACTATGTAAACAATCCAATATTATGTGTTCTTCTACTATCACAAAAGATGTAATACAATTTTTGTAACAACCATGTTACTGTGATTCTTGATCAACTTTCACAAATAGAATCTTTCAAAACAATTCTTTACTTTCTTACCTCGAATTTGGTAAGAAATTTCTAGACTTTGTAATGATACTCAATCTAACACCCTAATCTAATTTATTTGTATGATTAATCAAAACTAAAATCCTAATTTTCTACATATTTTTAGTTTGTAAAAATTACTTTCACAAACTATTTTAGTGCCTTTGATAACTTCCTTGAGTCCTCTATGAACTGTTCTATTTCCACTACAAACTACTTGTATCCTTTATGTATTGAGTTTCACTGTGTGTCACAAGTGCTTCATAGACAACTTTCCCTCATGAGGATCGCCTCTACTTCACAAATGACTGATATTGTGTGGCCCCATTTTCCTTGTGGAAAATATAAACCACAAACCTCTTCCATGAATTTTCCATTAAAACCATTTCTTCACAGAAATGATTCGATATGAACTACTATCCTTTTCAGAATTCTACCTCATCAACTTCTTCTCCTTCATGGAATTTTCCCTCGCGAACACTTTCAGACGTATGCAAATTATTCCAACAGAAATGATCTCTTATAATAAAATTCTCTTACACTAATGATATAATTAGGAGTATTTATATAGAAAAATAAGATCCATAAAACCTTCAAATCCGATTTACCCAAAACTTCGATGTGGTACAACCTTCACCACAAATTTATATACAGTTCACATAATTCCTTTACCCTTTGCGGCGACCGCTATATTCTGCAAATAGAAATTCTTTGTGGTATCCATAATCATTGAATCATTCCAAAAAAGACATACATCCCATGAACTATTAGCATCCTGTGAACTTTTATACACCCATAAACTATTTTCCACATGCGGTTCACGTAGCGCGCTTCACGGTCCACATGGCACTACTATGCAGAAATATTTCTTTGCCAATTTTCCTTCACCATGTTGCGTACTTAATATATGGTCTGGGAACTGTGTTTAATGGTTCGCGAACTTCATTTTATGAACTCCATTATATAAAATCTTTCTTTTTCATAAAAACTCCCAATTTTAAGGCCTAAAAATTTGGAAAACACTGGGAAATCGAGCCACCTTAAAAATATGCTTCGGAAACACCAACCATAATGATTTGCGGTCCTCTGGATTTTTCAAAAAAAATTGATATATTGCTAAAACTTAATACCTATTTTACCAAAATTAAATTCATTCCAAAACCACTCGACTACTTTCATCACAAACCCCATCTGTCATGACATTTAACATTTGATTGATCACATTTAGCATTGTCAAATTTACCAAGAAAAGTATTATAACTTCCCTATATTATTGAAATATATTTATTTCATAATCAAGTGTATTTTCTTAATAATTGTGATTTATATTTCTATAATACAATGGTCAGTCCAATCATCCAATTTTACAAAGTGAGGTGATTTCTTTTTATCTTAATCTTCCTTGAAAACAAAAGACAATACCTAAATACGATAATCTTCCTTATCAGTTTGGTCCTAACAATTTCCCCCTTTGAATTTTATTGTCAACCAAGATTAATAAATCATTAAATTTTTTAACCTTAAGCAATGGATTACTCATCAAAAATTCTAAGCCTATGTGAGCTAGATCTTTGTAGGAAATAAGAATTATTGACAGAAAAAACCATGTTTTCCAAAAGTATTGACTCATTTCTTATTCATCTTTCTTCTTAAACGTTCTCCACTTCTTCAACTTTCCTAGAATACAAAAATTTTGTTTCATATAACCACTTCAATATAAATTTACAATAGTTCACATACTCACATGATGGATTTATATCTTACCTAAAACTCCCCCTTTATGCATGTTTCCATAAGGATAGATTTATGAAACAATTATCCCCCATTACTACACTATACAAGGGTAATATGAGATAAGGGACATAAAAACATATCTAAAACTTGATAATAAAGAGGTTGGACACCCATGTTCAACCTCAATTTTAAAAATGGTTTTGTTGGTGAAGATTTTGTGAATATGTTAGTAACTTGTTTCGATGTAGGAATATATTCCATCTTCAATTCATTATCCTCCACATGTTATTTGATGAAATTATATTTGATATCAATATATTTTGAATGATAATGTTGTACATGATTTCTTATAAGGTTGATTTAACTTTTATTATCACATCCCATGAGCAAGGGTAACTTTACTTCAACCATAAGTCTTCCAACTGAGTTTTCATCCACATAAGTTGGGTAGCAGCTTGAGTGGAAGCAACATACTTAGCTTCAACTGTGCTAAGAGTTACTAAATTCTATTTATTTTTATTCTAACGAACACAAATTTTCCCTAGAATGAAAACTCCACCAAATTTGTATATTCTATCATCAATATTTTCAATCCAATCATCATTTTAATACCCAAACTAGTCAATAATTTATGAGCTATCATACCTTATTCTGAAATTTATTGTGCCTTTTATATATCAAAGAATTATTTTTCTAGTAAGTAAATGTGATTATTTAGGATAAATTTGAAATATTACACATAAGGTAACAATATAAACAATGTTGGGTCTTGAGGCAGTCAAATATAAAAAATTACAAATAGCTTCCGAAACTCTTTCTGATCAACTTTCATGCCTTCTCCATCATTAGAAAACTTAGTTCCCACTAAAATTAGTGTGGAAACTACTTTTTAATTTTCCATTCCAAACTTCTTAAGAAGTTACTTAGCATACTTCTATTGAGAAAGAAAAATGTGTTTATTCTTTTGTAAGATTTGTAACCCAAGAAAGTATTTAATTTCCCCCAACATGGAAATCTAAAAAATCTTTTTCATCTATTCATAAAAATTTTCAAATGTTATTGGATCATTACCAACATAGATAATTCCATCAACATAAACAATTACAATGAGGGAAAACTCCTGACTTTATTTTATGTAAGGAGTTCTATCAAATATTCCTTTCATAAAACTCATCTTCCTTAAGAAAGTATCCAATTTGGAATACCATGCCCTTGGAGCTTGTTTTAGTCCATGAAAGGATTTATTTAACCTACACAAATAAATTTAAATATTTCCTAACAACAAAGCCACATGGTTGTTCAATGTAAACTTCCCTATCAAGATCACCATTTAAGAATGATGATTTCACATCCATTTGATTTTTTTTGTGAATTCAATGTGCATTAATAGTAATAAATATTATTATTGTTTCTAACCTTCCCAACAGAGTTAAAGTTTCATCAAAATCAATACCTTCCATTTGGGAGTAACATTTTCACACTAATCTTTCCCTATTTTTTATCACTTCACCTTCTATATTCATATTTTTCAGAAAACCCATTTTGTACCAATAACATTTTTGTTATATAGCTTGGGTAAGGGTTCCAAAGTATTATTCTTTTTTATCTGATCAAGTTATTCATTCATAGACTGAACCCATTCCAAATTCTCAAAATCTTCATTCACATCATTCATCTCAACTTTTGAATAAAAGGAAGTGTGTGTAATAATGTTTGATATTCTTATTGTTTAAACCTTACAATGTTAATCACCAAGAATTTTATGAGCCTCCACTTGCTTCCTTAGCCTAGGATGATTTATTTAAGTTTCATCCTCATCACTTGAAATTGCTGAGTTTGACTATTCTTCTTGAGTAGGACTACCACTATCGGTATCCTTATAAGAATTGTTAACAAAAAATTCCTTATCCTATTCAAATTCATTAACATAAGTCTATTTTTATTCATGAATATTTTCAAAAAATTTCACATCAATAGAATAAAAAGTTCATATTTTTTCTTTTTTGAAACATTTATACCATCTTTCTTCTAGAGCATATCCAAGAAAAATTCAATCTTCCCCTATATGCTCAAACTTTCCAAGGTTTCCACCTGTCTTCTTTATAACACATGGTCTCCCAAAAACTCTTAAGTGATCCAAACATAGAGTTTTTCTATAAAAAATTTCATATGGAGTCATATATTAAATTGGAATTTAGAAACATCAGTTTTGAATATACACAAAAGTACTCATGGTTTTCCTCCAATAGTAATGAGATCAACCATGTTCAAGTAATATAGTTCTCCCCATTTCCAATAGACTTTTATTCTTTCTTTCAACAACCCAATTTTGTTGAGTTTTGTATGGTTAACTGAACTCATTCCAAATTCCTTGATTTTGAAGATAATTTTCAAATTATCTATTCTTATACTCGCCACCATTATCAGTTCTCAACTTCTTTATGGAATACTCACATTCATTATGATCTTTCCTCCTAAAGATTTTAAACATATTTAGATCATCTAAATTATGTTTCATATATACAACATAAGTAATGTGAGTAAAGTAATAAATGAAAGTGATGAATTACTTATCTAAATTGGTTTATTATTTACTCATTGTCCCAAAAATATCAAAATTAATAAGTTCTAGGGTTTTTTTGAACGAATCTCAACTTTCTTATGAACTGAATTTGAAAATTTTCCTTTCTAAAAAATAGCGCAACAACAATGACCTATTCTTGACATATCAGGAATAACATAGAAATTGTCTCCCTTTTATAACTTTCTCATGTTTCTTTGACACATGTGTCCCATCATTTTATGCCACAACTCATTTTCTTCCACCATACCCAAGTAATAATATTTTTGTATTTCACCAACTTGGAACAAGTTTCCTTTTGTATGTTGACCTCTTATAAATATATTTCCATCATCATAACTTCTCAAAACAAACCCATATTTTCTAAAGATATATTTTTTACCCTCATCAAAAAGTTTTGAAACACTCAGTAGGTTGTGTTTCAGCCCATAAACATATAATTTTTTCTTGGATTTCATCTTTTCTTTCCCAATGATGGCTGATCCAACACCTTTGATTCTTAGAGATTCATCATTGCCAAATTTCACCATTACTTCTTTGAATTATTTCACATTCATCAAAAACATTAAGTATCCTATCATATGTTAATAACACCAACTATCAAGAATCAAAGGTCGTTCTCCTTTTAGATCTTTTAAAGCAGTTTCAATAATAAGATCTTTTTCTTCTTCCTTTTCTTTCTTCACCTCAGGATTCTAAAAATTGTTAATAAACTTTTGTTATTTTGGTAACAAAATAATATAACCCTTATCAAGATGTCCAGGTTTTTCACATATTTTACAAATAGTTTCTAGTGGTTGGAACCTATTCTCAACTTTCACACCAACCTTCTATGGTTTCTTCTGAATTTCCTTCTCTGGCTTACTCTTTTGGGAGAATTAACTCCTTAATACTTACCTTCCATAAATTGTGTAATAGTATTAATGTTAGTGGTTGAACCAAAACACATTTTTTGTATTCCAAAATCCACCACAAAACCAGCAGTATCCATAGAAATAGTATTTTACTCTAAAATTTTCATATTGAAAGTTTTTTTGAGTTTTTTTCTCAGTAATATTCTTAACAGAACTTTATTAACTACCAACATTTCTATTTTTAAACTAAAATTTCTTATTCAGCTCAAATTTATTTCTATCCTAGTTTGAACCAAATGTAATATAAATTTTTTCAAATTCAGAGTTTTTAGAAACTTTTGATTTTTTAAATTTATTAATTTTTTCCATATACATAACTTTCCCAACTTTCTTCTTCTCAGAAAAAACTTTATTGTTCTTATCAACCTTTGAAGGTAAATTTTATTGATCCTTCTCAGGTTCCTCCTTACGATAACTTTCAAATAATTTAGAGATAGATTTTTTAAAACTTATATCCCTCTATTCAGATTTAGGAAGTTTTGTTGGACAAGTTCAATCTATCATTATTTTACCTTCAACTTTACTTTCACATGTTCATTATGATTCTTTTCTTCATCAATTTATTTTTTCAAATCATTAATTTCTTTAATAATATTGACTTTATCATTAGGTAAACCTTATTTTTTATTTGTTTAAGAGTTTTTATTCTTCAGTTTCTTGATTTAATTCTATTGCCTTCCAATATTTCTTATACACTCTTTAAATTATTCTTTAAGTTGAAATTATAATTGAATTTATTATTCTTCTTTAGAACTAATGTTTCCAAACTCTTCATTATTCACTATGGAAATAAAAGTATTCTCTATATCATTTTTAATAGATTTTTCAGATTTAGTTTCACTTTATTATTCTTCATTATATTTAGATAAAAATCTTCTTCTTTTATATTTGAAGAATTTTTTATCTTTCCCTTTAGAAAAATATTTATCTTTTTCACCCTATTTATTCCATGACCTTATTGGTCTTATTTATTATTAATTACTATCCTCTTCTTTATTTCTTTGAATAAAATCAGCCAAAAAGTTCACAATGGATCCACATTTAAAAAACTTCAAGGGAAGTTTCCATTTATATTAAACTATACCACTTCTCACATTTTTAGAAAACAAGGTTGAAATTTCTGAAATATTTTTAAATACCTAATTATTTGAGTTAGAGTTAGCAACATAAAATTCCTCAAGAACTTTCTTATTATTTTATTTCATAGAATCTTTGAAATAAATTTCTCTATTAGCTATTGTTTTTCTCTTCATAGTATTCTCCCTTATCATTTCATAGGTGATGAGAGTGCTATGCAAGTAATCTAGAGATAATGTTTCAGGGACCCTGTCTTCAAATAAAGAAGCTTTAGAAAAAAACTTGTCAGGAATAATTCTTAATATATTTTCAACAATTGTAGAATCCTCCAACTTTTCACTAAGATATCTAATAGTGCTAAAAATTATATTTGCCCTGGTAAAGAAGTCCCAAACAGATTTATACTCACCCATTTTCAAATCTCTATACTTCAACCTCCAGATTTTTAGTTTTTACTTGTTCACTTTTGTATTTCTATCATAGACATTTTTTTTTCAGATTATCCGAGATGACTTTATATATGGAAACACCTTTCACTCCTAAAAACTCACTTTAAAAAAATGATAATAGTAAATCATTTTTATCTCTTCCATTATTCTAAATATTATTCTTATCGACATGTGTAAGAAGAACCTTGTCATAAATAGGAGTAAATTCATATGTTGTGACTTCAAGAACATCATACCCAAGAGACATAAGATATGGCATCATTATATCTTTCTAGATATGATAGATATTTCCATTGAAGATCAGAATCCCCTTACTGTTCATATAATTCATATTCTCCATCACAACTTCTCTTCAAAACTTTAGCAAAGAATAAATGAAGGGAACCTTTATCTATGATACTAATTGAAAATACCCAGTAAGGATTCAAGTATTATTGAGAGGGGTAAGGGTGAATCTATGATATCTTTTTATTTTATGCTTCCTTACTTATGAAATAATCTTTGAATCCTATTAAATATTTCTTTCAATGTTGAAAACAATTCAAACACACATCCACATGAACATTATAATTTACAAGGTTCACTACTCAACAAGAGTATCTACGTCCTTCGTATAGTTTGGAAACAATCCAATACCACACAATATAATAGAAAACATTCCTTTTGTGTGGAATGAAGTGAGTAGGATATGCCCTTACACTCATGTTTCACTATGTAAACAATCTAATAGTGTGTTCATGTAGTACTATGTTAACAATCCAATAGTGTGCATGCTTCTTTGAGAACAAAAGATGTAATAATTTTTTTTAACAACCATGTTACTGTGATACTTGATCAAATTTCACAAATATGATCTTTCAAAACAATTATTCACTTTCTTACCCAAAAGCTGGTAATAAATTTCTAGACTTTGTAATGATACTCAGTATGACACCCCAATATGATTTCCATGTTTGATTTCTCATACCTGAAATCCCTCTTTTACGTATATGGTTAGTCTATGAAAATTGATTTCAAACACTATTTTAGTTCCTTTGAGAATTTTTTTGAGTCCTCTGCAAACTGTACTAATTTTATCATAAACAACTTGTATCCTTTGTGTACTGAGTTGCACTATGTGGCACGAATGCTTTGAGGATATCCTTTCCATCTACGGACTGCCTCTGATTCATGGCTGACTAATGTCCCATGGACTATTAATGCTTTGTGTCCCCATTTTTTATTTGGAAAATAGAACCCACAAACCTCTTCCAAACACTATCCCCGTGAAATATCTTCTTCATATAAATGATTCCCCATGAACTACTATCCTTCACAAAATTCTACCTCGTAAACTTATTCTTCTTCATGGAATTTTCCCCTATGAACTCTTTTAGACTTACTCAAATTCTTCCAACAATGAAGATCCATTAAAATAAAATTCTCTCACAATAATGATCTGATTAGTAATATTTATATAGGAAAATAAGATCTATAAAAAATTCTAATATAATTTACTTGAAAATTTGATGTGGTGCAATCTTCACTACGAACTGATATACGGTCTTTATATCACCTTTACCGTTTGCGGAGGTTATTGTATTCCAAAAAAAGAAATCCTTTATGGCATCGCTAATCATCATATCTTTCCAAAAAACAACATGTCTCCCATGAAATATTAGACTCCTGCAACCTGTTAGCCTCTCAAAAAATGTTTTCCATACGCTGTTCGCATAGCACGCTTCGCGGTCCACATAGCACTATTATGTGGAAATCTTCCTTTTCCAATTTTCCTTCATCATGCTGTGTACCTTATATGTGTCCCAAAACCATATTTTATGGTCTGAGAAATTCATTACATGATATCCTTTGAATAAAACCTTATTTTCCATAAAAAACTTCCGATTTTTAGGGCCAAAAATTTAGAAAACACATGGAAATAGAGCCACCTTGAAAATCTGCTTCGACAACACCAACCATACTGATTTGTGGTCACTTGGATTTTTCAACAAACACAAATTGATAAATCTCTAAAGCTTCAACCATATTCTAAAAAAATTCACTTCATTCAAAAACCACTCAATTTCTTTCATCACAAACCCAATATGTCGTGATATTTAACCTTTAATTGATCACCTTTAACATCACCAAATTTACCAAGGAATGTTTTGAAACTTCCATATATTCCAGTAACATCTTTCTTTACTAATCAAATAAAATTTATTAAGAATTTTGAATTTGATTTATTGAATATGATGTTCAGTCCGATCAACCAATTTTAAAAAGTGAGGTGGTTTTTTTTCATCTCATCCTTCCTTGACAATAAAAGACAATACCCGAATACGATAATCTTCCTTATCAGTTTGGTCTTAAGAAATAAGAGAGGTTTGATGATGGATATTCGATTATCAGAATAACGTTATAATATATGTATGATATTGGAGTTATCATGTCACTTATATTATGAGAGTTTTAGATAAAATAAGAAAATAAAATAAATTTAATAGAAAATAAAAGAAAATGAAACAGGATTTTACCTCTTGAATTATTCTCCTTGAGAACCATTTTAAGGCCCTTGGTTTTGGCCTTTTGGTGAGACCAGCAGGTCTTGGACATGTTTAAGTGTTTTGAGAAGTGAATTGGGTATAAATTAAAAAAGATATATGGATTTGGAGGTGTGAGGATAAGAGGTGGTGAGGGGGTGGTATTTATAGGGGAGGAGAGGGGTGTTTTTTCATTATTTTATTCATTAGTTTATTATTTTAGCTTAAGACTATGAATAGTTTGGGAATTATCACTAAATATATTAAAATAATTAAGGGAGTTTGATATTATGATGATTACATTATAAATTTCTCAAGGAATAGTATATTTAACTTATAATGTATATATACCATAAATTATTGTATTTTATAATTCACAAAATTCAAGTATTTTAGAAAAATCCCAAAAATTCACCCTAACCATTTTTCGACATGTAAAATTTAAAAATAAAATATATTTTAGGAAAATTATTTTCTAAATATGAGAAATTTATGTTTTAATTAAAATAATCATTTATTAAAAAATATATACTAATTTTAAAATTATAACTGATTTTATGACACTTTGAAAAATTGATCAAGGTCTCATAAAATTATCTTATAATCATAACAAAAAAAATATTAATTTATGAATCTATTTTATGAAAATATATTTTCTTTTAAATCATTATATTAATTATAAAATTTTAATTAAATATTTATGAATTACAAAAATACCAATACTTAATTTACCATTTCCAAAACATTTATTTACTTATTCCATGATATAAATATATCATGATTACACTTATTAGATACATAAATTTTATTTATAATCTCATATGTGGGGTTACTATTCTTTTAGTATATATTTCTTAATTTCTATAAAAACTAATTATTTCATTATACATTTATAGTGAATTTAACTATTTAATTCCAAAATGAAAAAAATTATTTTACAAGTACCTGGGTTGACACATTCTAACCACCTTCTAGAAATTTCATCCTTAAAATTTTTATTTACTTATTAAAAAAGTGAGGATACCTTTCCCTAATAGTATTTTTATATTACCATGTTTCTTCTTCAACCATGTTGTTTCTCCACAAAACCTTAACATGGTGAATTACCTTATTCTACAATACTTTATCTCTATGATCAAGAATCTGAACAAGTTTATCTTTATATGAAAGGTTATCTTCCTGTTGAACTACTTCTAGGATCAAAACATGAGATGAATCTTGAACATAATTTCTTAACATTGAAACATGAAAAACATTGTGTACTTGAGATAAACTTATAGGAAAAGATACTATGTAGGAAACTGGTCCAACTTTCTATAGAATTTCGTAAGGTCCAATGAACCATAGAATTAGATTTCCTTTCATACCAAAAATCATAATGCTTTTCCATGGAGATATTTTAAGGAAAACATGATCACCTACCTTAAAATAAAAGAATTTCCTCCTATTATCTGCATAACTTTTGTGACTTCTATGAGTTTTACTCATGTGTTTCTAGATCATCTTCACTTTCTCAGCTACTTCCCATACTAATTATAGTCCCATAAACTTACATTCCCAAAATTCATCCCAAAATTCTAGATTTTAACACCTATTTCTATATAATGCCTCAAATGGTTCTGTTTGTATACTGGAATGAAAATTGTTTTATAAGAAAACTCAACAAAATAAATATATTGATCCCAACTTCCCTGGTAATTCATTGAACAAGCCAAATCATGTACTACATGGTAAGAATTTTTTTCTTGGTATTTCCATCAAATTGAGGATGAAAATTAGTGTTGAAATTTAATTATATTCCGAATGACTTCTAAAGGACTTTACAAAAGTTATAGGTAAACCTATGATCACAGTCATATACAATGGAGAGAGGAACACTATGTAACCTGAAAATCTCTTTAAGGTACAACTGAGAAATTTCATCTAACGAAAGAGTATCTTGAATTGGAATGAAATGTGCATATGTAGTCAGCCGATCAATAATAACCCAAATAACATTATTACCTCAATAAGTATTTGGTAGTCCCACCATGAATTCTATGTATATATTTTCCCACTTCCACTCTGACACTGGAAAAGGATGAAGTATCCCCTTTGTTAGTTGTCTCCTTGCTTTAACTTATTGAAAATTAAAACATTTCATAGTAAAATCGACAATTTTCTTTTCATTCTATCCCACCATTAATACCCTTTAAGGTCTCTGTACATCTTAGTGCTTCTAGGATGAATTGAAAATAGAGAACTATGAGCTTCACACAACAATTATTTATTGATATTCGAATCACATGGAACACATAATCTCTTCCCAAATCTCAAAACACAATCTTTACCAACATTAAACTCAAGAAACTTACCTTCCTTAATCAATTATACCTTTTTTTTATAACTCATGATCTTCCTTTTGTTCTTGTTAATTCCTTTTAAGAGAGATGAATGCACTGAAACCTGAAAAAAAGTAGAGTAATTTCCTATACCAATAACTTACAAGAGAAAATTCATCAAATAATTAATCAATGGGTCATGTCACAAACGTAATAGGGTTAATGTTGCATGATTTTTTTGACTTAAGGAATTCTCCACTTTGTTTACTTTTCCAAAATGGTAGTTAATTGTGGAATCATAATCCTATATCTGTTCAATCCATCTTCTCTGCCCCATATTCAATTAATTCTAAGTGAATATATACTTTAAAAATTTATGGTCAACATATATTTTACATTTGGAACCATGTAAATTATATCTCCAAAATTTTAAAGAAAAAACCACAACTTCTAATTCTAGATCACATGTGGGATAATTTAACTTATAAGGGTTTAGTTATCTTTAAGTATAAGAAATAACTTGATCATTATACATCAGAACGCTACCAAGTCCCTTCAATAAAGCATCAATATAGATTAAAAACTCTCCATTTTTTGAAGATAGATCCAAAACTAGATAATTCACCAAACTTCTCTTCAGTTCCTGAAAAAAATAACATTCTTCTATCCAAATACATTTAACCCCTTTCATGATAACTTAGTTTGCGGGATAAATAAACGTGATTTTTTTTAACAAACCATCTATAATAACCTGCTAATCCAAGAAAACTACAAATCTATGTAACATTTTTAGGTATTTCCCATTCATCAACCACTGTTGTTTTGTAGGGATCAACTAGTATTACATACTTATTTACAATGTGCCCAAGAAAAGAAATATATTTCATCAAAAAAATCAAATTTTATAAATTTATATATAAATTATTTTCTTTAAGTGTTTGTAGGAAAATCATTAAATGTTTTTCATAATCCAAATAAATTTTTGAATAAAACAAAATATCATAAATAAAAACAAAGACAAACTTTTCCAAAAATTCATGGAAGATTATATTCATGAGATCTATAAATAAAAAGGGGGAATTTGTTAAGACAAAATGTATAAAAAAAATCATAATGACCATATCTAGTTTGGAATGCTATTTTCAAAATGTCATCCTCATTAACCTTTAGCTGATAGTACCTGGATCCCAAGTAAATCTTAGAAAAATACTAAAATCTCTAGAGCTAATCAAACAAGTCATCGATATGAGGAAATAGATACTTATTCTTAATATTAATGTTATTAAAATATATATGATGAATGGAAATCCTCATGGAACCATCTTTCTTTTTGATAAACAAAACAAGATCACCCCATGGTGAAGTGCTAGGATGAATGAAGCCTTTATCAAGCAACTCCTGTAACTACCTTTTCAATTATATAATTTCCACTTGATCCATTATATAAGGAGGCTTTGAGATTTGGTTTTGCATCAGGATATAAGTCAATAGTAAATTCAACTTACCGATCAGGTATAAAACTGATAAACACATCATAAAAAACATACATGTATTCATTTATCACTAACACATCATTCATTTGAACTGTTCCTTTGTTTTCAATAATATATGCAATATAACATTCATTTCTTTCTTTTAAAAATTTCTCATATTCTTAATATGTTATCAATGGTATGGGTTCATTCTTGTATAAAAACATATACTCTTTCTAAAAAAACTTATTTATCTCTAATATCAGTCTTAGCATGATAAAAAGAATGCTAATTCATAACCAGAATAACATAAAACTCCACTAAGGAAAAAACAACAAGGTTTTTAGGTAATGTATTTCTACATAAAACAAAAAAAATTCTTATAATGATTTTTTATTTAATATTTCCCCTTAGTGTTTTAACTATAAGTCCCAATTTCATTTCTTGAGGTAAAATTTCTAATTTACCAAAAAAATTCTCAGAAATAATAGAATGTGTGACCCCATATCAAAAAATATATTAGAAATATCTGATTAAAAAATAAATGTACACAACACCAATTCATTGGATGGCCCAATATTTGCTAAAGAAATCACAAAGGATTTCACTACACCTTTCTTCTTATAATCTTTCTTCTTTCTATCTTTCAAATATTTCATTAAGAAGGTATTTGAATAATGCCCCATCTCACCACATTTAAAACACTTTACAATTTTCTTATTAGAATTAAACATAAGATCATTTTGATTTCAATCTTGGTCCATATGTACAAACTAACCACATTGAAAACACTTCCCAGATTTGTTAAAGCATTTCCCAGGGTGATTTTTTCCACACTTTCAACAAACTAGAAACTAAATTTTATTACCTTCAGATTTATTTTATTGATTCATACCCATTTCTTTCCCTATGGAAATTTTATTCTTCTTGTTTTCAAAGTACACATGATCATCAAAAAATTACATTTCTACCCTCTCAGCACATTTAACAAGTTTCTCATAACTTTTGAATTCTCAAGAGGCCAATTCACTTTAGTATCTTGGCTTTAAACCTAAGTAAAAATGATTTATTTTACTATCAAGATCCTGAATATGATTTGGAGCATACCCTTCCAATATAGGGATGTTTGATTAATAAAAAACCATTGAATCTTCCTCCTTTTATTTCAATTCAAGAAATTTCTTTTCCATCCTAATTCAAACCACCTTAGGAAAATATTTTCCAAGTAAAGGATTTTTAAATTCATCCCATTCCAAGGTTTCAATCTCCTCTCTATCTATGATATTATTGAACATTGAACACCACTGATCGACTTCAACTTCAAAATTATAAGTATAAATACTAACCCTTTAATTTTCTAAACAAACCATGACCTCAAATATATTTTTAATGGATTTAATCCACCCTTCAGCCACCACTGGGTTAGGTGATCCACTGAAAGTAGGAGGGTGTTGCCTCATAAAATAATACACTACCATCATGTTACTTTTTGGTATATATGGTTATATTTCATGGATTCAACCTAAATTTATAGCCTATTTAAACTAATCCATTAATGTCATAAATTACTCAGTTCTAATTCTCACTATTCTAGGTTGTGGATTTAGAAATACATCATCCGCTTTGTGCCTTCCAACTTCAACTTCCCAATTTATTATGTGGAAATCATTCTAAAAATACATTTCTTAGATTAAGAAACATGGTAATATTTAAATTATATATCATTTAAACAAAACCATAAGGTAAAAAAATAATTTATGATATTATATTAACATCATCCTAATCCTGAAAGTTATTTAAACCATGCTCTGATACCAACTATAAAGACCCAATCTTAAACATTACATAATCCAGTTAATTCAACTAGAATTAATATTCTTACATTCCCAAATATCATATCAGTTTAGAGTTTTAGATATTTAGGAAATAATTCATGCATATCAAACCACAATCATACAAAGTGGGTATGATTAAAACAATAAATATTTATTCCATAATATTAAAGTTTTTAACATAAAATCTTTTCATAAAAAATATTGACAATATTTATCTTGGTTTCTTATTTTTTCTTACCCATCCTTAAAACCTATGATTTTTTTTAAAACCTGGGATGAGAACAAAAGTCTCAGTAGGGGACATAAAAAGAAATAAATAAACCATTAGTTCATGAATACTTATAAACATATGAAATCATTTTCACAAAGATATACTTCTCACCCTTAAAGTATCATATACTTTGTGAAAACATGAGATTTACAAGAAACATAGAAAACATAAATAAAACAATAAAGTTAACTTGGGTAATTACTTAATATTTTAACCCTAATGTATACCATATGATTTGTAACCCTCATGGGTACCTTACAATTTAACCCTCATGACTACCTTATGGTGTAACCATTGTAGTTACATTTGGAGTAACCATACAGTCGAAATCTAACATAAACATACCCAATGAATTGGAGGGAGATATAAGTCCCCAATTAATCATAAGAAATTAAAAATAACTTAAAAATATTCATAAAACATGAATAATTTTATCATAAAAATACTCCTATTGAATTTTGTAAAAATATAATGTTAAAAGAGGATTTTAAATAAAAGTCCCATACCTCAGGTTCGTCTTAATTCAAAATTGTTCAAACCTCCTATATAATGGATTTAATAGTTTTATTAATATGTTATATAAATATATTAATATCTATAATAACTTATATGATTTTTTATAATAACTTTCCACCCATTTAATGATAATATTTTGTTATTTTCATTGTTTTGGGTGCATTTATTTCATGGTTTCATTGGTTTGTTCATTATGGATTTTATTGTCCAATGGATGAAAAACTCAAAAAGTGGAATAAAATTGTATTAATATGTTTACAACATTTTAAATGATACCACATATCATTTTTTGATGATATTATGATGATTCATTAGATAAAACATTATTGAAAATGATTTAATTTATTTTGGTGGTTTTTACGACCATCACGAACTTATATCATTTTATTTAATATCATGTTTATATATTGGTTCTAGAATATTATATAAATTATAAAATTTATAATAAAATATTATTTAACCATAATAATTGTTTTATGAACAGACTTGATGGTGGTAAAATAAAAATGAAAATTCATCGTCCACAAAGGCGGTGAATCGACATGCCACAGATGATACTTTTATTTTCTAGAATAAGATGAGAAAATAGAGGTTTGATGATGGATGTTATATTAAAAAATAACATTATATTATATTTAATATAATTGAGTTATCATTTCAATTTTATGAGGAAATATGATGAGATAATAATAAAAGAAAATAAATTGAAAAGAAAATAAAAGAAAAGGAAATAGGATTTTACCTCTTGAATTATCCTCCTTGAGAACCTTCTTAAAAATCTTGGTTTTGTAATTATTGAGAGAAAAAAAGGTCATAGAAGTGGTTAAGTGGATTGAGAAGGGAAATGGTTAGAAATTAAACAATCTAAAAGGCTTTGGAGGTGTGATGAGAAGAGCTGGTGGGGGTGGTATTTATAGTGGAGGAGAGGGGCATTTTATCATTATTTTATTCATTAGTTTATTATATTGGATCAATACTATGAATAGTTTTAGAATTATCACTAAATATATTAAAATAATGAAGGATATTTCTATATTATGGTGATAACATCATCAACAACTCATAGAATAGTTTATTTAACTTATAATGTATATATACCATAAATTACCATATTTTACTATTCACAAAAATTCAAGTATTTTAGAAAAAACCCAGAAATTAACCCTAAAAATTCTGAAATGTGTAGAATTAAAAAATGAACTCCATTTTATGAAAATAATTTTCTAAATATGAGAAATTTAATTTTTAATTAAAATCATCATTTATTCGAAAAAATACCGATTTTAAAATTATAAGAGATTTTATGACCCTTTGAAAAATTAATTAAGGTCTAATAAAGTTATCTTATAATAATAAGAAATAAATATTTTAAATTATGAATATATTTTATTAAAATATATTTTATTTTAAATGGTTATATTAGTTATAAAATTTTAATTAAATATTATGACTTACAAAAATACCAACACTTAATTTTTCATTTCCAAAAAGTATTTACTTATTACATGATATAAATATATTATAATTAAACTTATAAGATACATAAATTTTATTTATTATCTCATATGTGAGGTTACTATTATATTAGTATAGATTCCTTAATTTCTATAAATACCATTTATTTCATTATACATTTATAATGAATTTAACTATTTAATTCCAGAATGGAAAAAAATTATTTTATAAGTACCTGGGTTGTCACCTGCCAGGTTTATCTCCCCATTGAGAGTTTTCTTCATAGACTTTCACTAGGTATGGATTGATATTTGTGTTAATATATCGGATAAACCCATGTAGTTTTGAGTGCTAGAGGTGTGGTTGGAGGATTCTGTAAAGCATGGGCTTGTTATACCTAGCGTTTTTACATGGAAAACCCTATATTATTCTCCTAGGATGTGGATGAGAGCTTGAGGTTAGGTACAAATTGATGTTACATGAATTAGGTGACTGTTTAGATGGAGTTTCCACCCCTAAGAACTGATGAATTTTTCGACCAGTAGTTTGGGTGAAGTGGCTCTTGGAGATTGACCTCAGGACAGGTTTTCACCACCAACTCCAAGTTTGAGAGGTAGATGTATAGAGTATGGATCCCTAAATCCACTAAATTTTCCTTGATTTCTTGGTGATACCCTTTATAATATTGAATTACCTGATAAAGTTGTTGGGACTTATGAACTGGATACTTAACCCTTATTGGACCAGTTTGTGGTAGTCTTATTTGGTGATATCCTTGTGTACTCGATGTTAGAGGTGGAGTATGTGAAACAATTAAGGATGGTTCAGCAGAGTGTACCATATTTAAGAGGAGATCTTGTAGAGTCAATTATAGATTTGGGAGGTCCACTTCCTGTGATATGTATTCCTAGACATAGGTGTGACATTGGACTTAACAAATCTTGAGGTAGTTCTTTCTTAGGAGCCACCCAAGAGCATATCTAAGGTGAAAATTTTCCTTTTCTTGGTGAGTAAATAGAGGAGTTTTGTGGATGAGAACTATAGGATTTTTTCCCATTTAACTAAATTAAAATTAAAAGGGTATCCATTTACATAGACTGAGTAGTATCATAGATCCTTCAAGTAGTTGAGGTTGAGGCTAACCTGTTCAAATGTGATGAGACTACTTGAGGATAGATTTTAGAATGTAGTGTTTTGAGATGCCTTTGGAGATGGGATCAGTTGTGCATTGATATAGAGGAAGGCAGTGATTGCTTATGGGTCAAGGTAGTTGAGACCCCATGAGTAAAAATACATGACTCGGGACCTAGTGTTTTCATCAGTACTCTTTACTCTGAAGATGTAGAGGAACTATCTTTTGGGTGAGCATTTTTTTGTTTACTCAGACCACCAAAGTCTTACATAACTCTTCACTTAGATAGATCTAAACCTGATTTATAGGAGTTGGTTGGATTTCCTGTAGGTGTAAAACTTTGAGATATTATATACTCATAGTAAGGGAAACATGGTGGAAGATTCTAATACTAGGAAGTCCCATTATTACTTGGTGGTGGATGAATTAGAATAGTTGTCTTCATAATAGTTGACCATAGTAGAGGAGAAAGGTGAAATTTTTCTTCAATCGATGGTGGAAAATCCTTTGCATCTTCAACATGAAAGAGATGATCCATATGTATAAATAAACTATGAGGTTCTATATGACCAGTTATCCCCAAGAAATTCACTAGATAGATTTTATGAAAGAGGGTAAAGCATCATCCTTTTCTAGGGATGGTCGGTGGTCCCAATAAAATTGCATGAGTAGGCAATGTGGGTGTTTCTAAATTACCCCTTTTCTGTACATCTGAGTTTGTAAAATATATAAATATACCTTTATTAGAAGTTTTTGTGGGATGGAATAAGGTAGTTAATTTCTAAGTTCATCTCTTAGTGTCTCACAATTCATCAGGTAAATGTTGAGCATTAGGTTACTGTAGGTTTGAAACAACCTCTTGAGATCCCAGAGTGAAAATGGGATAGAATATACATGGAATTTGTGATGGGGATTCCAAAGATAATGAGATGTCACAATTCTATCTAGGTGATTGTTGACCAAATTACCAAGTCTAAACACTTTCTTTACATTAGGGACCATAGTTCGGTTGAGAGTATGGGGTAGTTGTACAGGTAGGATATCATCTAACTATATGGGGTACCCTCAACAATTATCTCCAAACATGATTCCATATTCACATAATGGTCATAGAGTGGATTGTATTAAAAATTAATGACCTCATTGAGGATAAGTATAACATTTCACCCCCATAAAAATGGCTATACTGAGAAGAATATCTAGGGGTTGGAAGATATACTGAGAGCTTGTGTGATAGACTTCGACCAGTGATGGAAGGGACATTTAATATTACTAGAGTTTTCTTATAATAAAAACTATCACTCTACTATTATCATGGAAAATTTAGAGGTCATATATGGGATACCTTATAGTTATACTTGTACTTGATTAAGGTTATAGATACTTCTCTTATTGGGATCGAGATGGCACAATTGACGATAGAGAAGTTTTCGATGATTCGTGAGAATATGAGGATAGCCTAGAGCACACAAAAATATTTCACAGTTTGACATTGTAGGACCTTGGAGTTTTAGCAGGGAGGCTATGTGTTTTATGAGTCTCTACACAATGAGGGAAGTATAGATTTAGCTAGGAAATCAAGATATCCCTAAGGTTAATCTGATTGAATGAGATCTTATGGTGGGTTGACGACGTTGTTTACCACTTAGCCCCATCGTAATAGTTGGATCAATTTCTTGACATCTTCCATGTGCCTTAGTTAACACGATGCATTCATAAATATACAAAAATTATTTATGGGGAGAGATGGTCATTAAGGATTGATCCACCTTCTCATATTACCTGATGGAAATCAAGGATCAGTAGGAGAGGATCCTATATGGATGGGACATCCCTTTGTTCGTGTGATTTGCAAACCTGAGAGCGTGTAGAAGATATCCTGGGAGTATAGGAGTCAGATGTGAACTCAGTATCACCACATTTTGTTGTAGCATGTTCTTTTCAATGTTAAAATCCTTGAAGGTGGGTAGAATTTAATGACTCTGGTTTTTTTGGATTAGTTCATTGAATATTTCTTTGTATATATCTAGATTTTTCCTCAAAGTCGGCGTAGTGTTTGGGTGTCTTGGGACCTTAAAATTAAAATATCCAAAATATTTATATATCTTAATGTATGCATGAACATAATGTTTTAAAAAAAACCAAGTAATGATAGAATAAATAATTTTCATATTTATTAATATGAATTATATAGCTATATCAGTTATAAAAATATTAAGTAATTTTTAATCAAAAAGGAAATAGTTTTAATTAAATACTTTTATTATAAGTTTTAATTTAAATGTTTAATTCATAAATTCTATAATTTTAATTTCAAAAAATTAATATAATTTTATAAATTAGCATATAAAAATTTACTTTGGGAGAAAATTTTGTATTTTTATGAAAATATTGATTTTTAGTGAATAGTGAAAAATATCAATTTTTGTAAAAATTATTTTCTTTTTAATAAATTATGTAATTAAAAATTATAAATAAATTTTAAATATTATTTCATATAACATAAGTATTATTGAGTTATATTTTATCCAATTAATTAATTTTTAATCAGCTTTATACTAGTTTTTAGTATAAGTTTTTTTTGGGTTTAAAAATGGGTTTTACTAAAAAAAATTAAAAATGAATATTTTTTCTCCATTTTAATTAATTAAAATAATACATAAGGGAAAATGTTTTAAATTAATTTTATATATTATATATAATTAAATATTAATTTATCTTTATACAATTATTATTATTAGTCATAGAGTTAATATAAAATCTTCTTTTGATCTAAAAATATTATTCTTAAAAACCCGCTCTCTTAATGTGTCTGCGAGATTAATATTAAATTAAATTATTCCACTTATGTGAATTGAATTTGAAAAAATAGATTCCATATTTGGAATAAAATTATTTTATAATTTATATTAATTTCAAATTAATTTTTACCAAAATGAATAAATAAAAAAGTAAAAAATTAATTACCGCAGTTAAGGTAAAATGGGTTTACTAGGGGGTTAAACTAAACATATAAGGGTAAAAATGAACTATACACTTGAAAAAAAATATTTTCTGGAAATAATTTCACCATTAAACCTATATGGTTTTATAATGGTTCATTTTGGACCCTTTTGACATATGGAAAACATGGGAACACTCATTTTTTTTTCAAAATACCAAGTGTGTCCTCTCTCCCACTTATAAAAGGCCACCTTGTCTCCTCCTCTATTAACACATTAAAACCTATTTGGTTTGGAAAATACATACAGAAATAACTTCCAAAATTCCCTAACCTTATCCTAGGATCCTTATTTTTGGCATAAATCAAACCTATAAAGGTTTTTAGTGAAAACTTAAGAAGGATACATGAAGAAGTGGTAATGTTCATCAGTAAAATTTTTTGTTTTATTTATGTACCCATCCCCTTAAATTATTATTAAAACATAAGTATATAATAACCTCAGTATCTTACATATACTTATATGTTTTTTATGTTAATTTAATAACCTAAATCATTTCCCTCTTCCATCAAATGGGTTAAAAACCAGCATTCGTGTGTGTGACAGACTATCACCTCGTGAAACAATATCATTTATTTTTTCCATTACCACCTCTCATGGTTGGGTAATATGATGTATATAAATTATATATATGATATTTATAACATAATTATACCTATAGAGTCATTATATTATATATTACTTTTTTTCCATTCTGTAGGGGATACGTTAACGTCACTTGTGTGTACGATGGACTACCTCTATGTGAAGAGATGTTATTCATTTTTCCCTAATGCATTACATGGAAGGTAATATGGGTATATATATTTAATAAATGTGATAAAAAATACATATTTGTTATATTAATTACATATTTATCATTATTTAAATATAATACATCTTTTACTGTCTTATCTTTTCACTCACTAAAAAAATGATAACGTCATTCATGGACGTGTGGACTATTGCCTCCTCGAAGCGATGTGATTCATTTTTCATCACCACATCAAAATAATGATATATATAAGTATATATAATTAACTAATATTTTATTTTTTATATTATTATAATTTTATAAAGATAAAATTTTATTTACCTTCTTTATATAATGATCATTGAAAATGGAAACTTTTCTCATGCGTACATACAACCCGCTGTCTCCATGATCGTAACATTAGTTCATTTTTCATAAAAATATTTCATGATTGATTTTAAAAGTTAAATTGATATATAAATATGATAATTATTTAATTATTATTATTCTATATATGTTTAAATAATGGCCTCTTTGACCATAGTCAACTTACCTAAGTCATTTTTGACAAATAAGACGAATGCCATCAAAACATCTGATATAAACTTAAGTGATTAAGTAATTGTATATAACATTATAATAAGTGTAATAAAACTAATAATAAACATAAAAAGGGTTACAAATCAAGTAAATAATTAACATAAGTTTATTATTTAGGAAGATAATGACACATGTGTTAATTCATACTCAAGGTAAGGGACTTCATCTCAATTTCCTTTTGTTGAGGCATATTTTGATGTTGTACAACTATATTATTTTATGAGGTGTATATAAAGACCCTTTGAAATTTTATATCATTAATTTATCTATTATCATGTTATTTAATTTTTTTCAATGTTAATTTTTCATGGGGATTATGATTGAAATATTTCAAATTGATAAGGGAATTTTCTTCTAAATAAATCACATTTTAATGTTTTTCTTCAAAGACTTTTTCTCTTCAGTGTCCATGTTTTAAAAATTAAATTTGAAAATTTTTTATATGGAAATAAAATATTTATAAATTTTATTTTAGTTTATTTTAAAATATTTTAAAATGAATCTTTTACATGTTTTACACAAAACATTTTGAGAAATGAAAAATATAATATTCTATTTTTAAAGCATATAGAGACAAAAAAATTTCCTACCACCATGGATGTTATTTTATTTATAGTTTACTTTACAATATTACTTGTTTTATTAAATGAAAAACCCTATTTTATTTTCTTTTTGGGTATTTTGGTTTTAAAAATGGGTTTTTTCAAAAGAAAAGTGTATTTTGGTTTTGAAAATGGGATTTTTAAAGAAAATGGTATTTTAGTATCCAAAGGTTAATTTAATATGAGTTTAAAAGTGTTTTTAAAATGATAAAATGTTTTATTCATGTTGTGGTTCTTGGACATTATATACGATGGGTTCACCCAGATAGCATCGGGTGAGCCCGTTATAAATTATTTGATGGGTGAGCTCTGATAGCTCTTAAATGCATTGGGTAATGATTATATTATCCAGAGAATTATATTATATGTTTACCATCTAGTTATTCCAATTTGTAAGGGTTCTATAAGGGTTTTATGAGATGATTTCCCAAGATAACTACATGGATTTTCTATTCTTTTTAATTAGTTTTCATGGAAATTTTTTTTTTCAAAAGGTAAAATAAATGATCTTTTTAAAAGAATGATAATTCAATTTCTAGGTAAAAAGTTATATTTTTTTAAAGAAATGGTTTCAATGGGTTTTAATGTTTTTCACTAGACTAACAATTTTCTTCTTTTTTATGTCCCTTACTAAGGTTTTTGTGCTCATACCACATTTTTAAAATTTTTTCCACAAGATTTAAGGATGGGTAAATTAAAAGAATTGGATAAGTTGAAATTATTGAAGATTTTTCATGAAAATAAATAATTTTTTTCTTAAAAGTATCATCTGGTGGAAAAAAATGATACTAATTTGAAGTGTCCACTTTGTATTATATTATTTTTTTATCTATAAGTTCTAACCAAATTTTCTAAAACTCAAAACCTTAAAATATTCTTAAATTTAATAGAATGAATTATTGAATTAAACTCAATATTAGGTAATGTATAAGGCCAAGTAATTATAGTTGGTATCCAATGTTATTTTAGATAACATTAAAGGTTAGGATAATGTTAATAATAATCCCTTCAAATATTTTAGCTTATGGTCAAGTTAAAATGATATATAATTTTAAGATTTCCATGTTGCTTCATTTAAACTATGTCTATTTAGAATGGTTTTCCATAGAGGAAATAGTAAATATATTATGGGAAGGCACCGAGAGAAAAATATCCTTCCAAATAAGAATTTTGAGATGGTTATAATTGGAATAGAATAGTTTGTTATAGTGATGACCCAGTAGAAATAAGATATTAATGATAGTGTTATCCTTGCTAGAGAGGAACAAAATATACCATAAAGAAACATGTATATTGTGGATAATTTCATAAAGAAGCATCCCCCATAATTTAGTGGCACATCTAACCCTGTGGTAGCTGAAGGATGGATCAATGCTTTGGATAAGTTATTTGATATCATGGGATGTTCAGAATGTCAAAAGGTAACTCTTTCCATTTATCATTTTGAAGGTGAAGCTGATTGATTGTGGTATTTGTTTAAGAATACCAGAGAGAAAGATGATCTTGATTCCATGGAATGAGAAACATTTAAGTATATTTTCCTTTAGAAATATTTCCCAAGTATTTTTTGACTCTGAATGGAAAAACTATTATCGAAATCGAGGAAAAAAATATAAAGATTCTATAGCTGCATATAAAGGAAACTTCACAAGATTGTCCAAGTATGTTTCATATTTTATTTGGGAAACTGATAAAAAATTAATGTATTTTACTCCAGATTGAAACCAATTCTATGAAGATCTTTAGACACATGAGAATTTGAAAGATATGAGAAATCTGTTCATTGTGATAAGAAAATCGAGATGGATTTTTTTGACTCTTATGTTTCTCATGATGATAAAAGTAATAAGAATCCCAACTGATAAGTGATGAGGAAATTTACAAGAAATAAATATAGAGGTAGGAAAATGAAGTCCCCATCTTGTGGTAAGAGTGGAAAAAATACCCTTAGAGAATGTATTATGAAGTTGGGAAAGTGTTATCGATGTGAAAAGTTTAAACATATGGCCCTTGAATGTAAGGAAATGATCCCTAAATAATCAATGAATAGAGTAATTGATATCCATCCAATGGTAAGATGTTTTGGTTGTAATGATTTGGGTCATTATGATAATGCATGTCTGAATTTAGTTTCACAGGATGGAAATCATCATGATTAGAAACATAAATGTGTATTAAATTCATTTTCTACTAATATTGTTGATTATGTTCCATCAAATGAAGTGGTGATAAGCATGTTACTTGCATATTCAAATTATTAAAATACTATATATGACTCTAGATCATCTCATTCTTTCATTTTGATAATTTTTTTTAATTTGGGAATATCACATAATAGAAGTAAGATATAACTTTTGGTAAAAACTCTGGGTGGAAGTATTAAAAAAACAAAGAATTATAGGAATATTCATATTGTTATCAGTGGGATGGTAATTCCTAAAAATATTATTTAACTGACCATATTAGAGTTTGATATAATTTTTGGTATGGATTAGCTTTTAGTTTATCATGATAAGATAGATTACAGAGGAAATGATGTTTTAGTCAATGATTCTATGCTATTGATAACATCCCAGGAAGGGTGGAAGTATTAAAGAAACCATGAATTATAGTAATATTCATGTTGTTATCAGTGGGATGGTCATTCCTAATTTTTTTTGTTAAAATATCCATAGTAGAGTTTAATATCATTTTGGGTATGGATTAGATTTTAGTTTATCATGATAAGATAGATTAGAATTCCAATGATGTTTTAGTCAATGATTTCAGGCCATTGACACATAACAAGAAGCCGAGAAATTGATTAGATGTGGCAGTGAATGTTACCTATATCACATCATTAAAAATAATGAAACTATTAAAATTAGTGACTTTCTAGTAATAAATGAATATATATATGTATTTACATATGATTTACCTGATTCTATTTCTGATCAATAGTTTGAGTTTACTGCTGACTTAGTACTCAATGCTAAGCCTATTTTTAAACCCCCTTATCAAATGTCTCAAGATAAACTTTAAGAATTAAAAAATCAATTGCATGAGTTATTAGATAAAGGTTTCATCCAACCTAGCACTTCACCACGCGATGATCCTTTCTTTAAAAAAATAAATATGGTTCAATGAGACTCTATATTGATTATAGATCCTTGAATAACATCACTATTAAAAACAAGTTTCTTTTAACAAATATCGATGATTTTTTTGATTAGCTATAGGGAGTTTATTAATTTTTTGAAGGTTGAACTATGGTTAGGGTAACATCAGGTGAAAGTGAAGGAATAATGCATTCATAAGATTCTGTTTCAGACTAGATATGGGAAATATGAGTTTGTAGTTACACCATTTGGGCTGTCTAATGCACCTGATATATTTATAGACCTTATGAATATAATTTTTCATGGGTTCTTGGACAAGTTTGTAGTGGTAAATGTTTATGAAATTTTGGTATATTCTAATAGTTAAGAGGAACATTAAATACACTAAATCATTGTTTTGAAAACCTTAAATGAAAATAAATTATATTAGAAATTTATCAAGTGAGATTTTTTGTTGCAATAAATTTCTTTATTCAAACATATTATTTCTAAAAGTGACATAAATGTTGACCCTGCTAAAAAAAGTTGTTAAAGAGTGTCAAAGACCCAAAAATATTATAAATATTTGTAGTTTTCTAAGATTATTAGGTTACTATCAGTAGTTTGTTGAAAACATCAATATATTTTCTAGCCCACTAACTAGGTTAACTCAAAAAGGAGTAAAATTCACATAGAAAAAAGAATGTGATGATTGTTTATATGAACTAAAAAGAAGATGTGTGAATGATTCAATTATGGTCCCACCTTCTAGAAATGATTAATTTTTAATCTATAGTGATACTGCATTAAAATAAATTGGTTGTGTCCTAATGAAGAATGATTAGATAATTTATTATGATTCATGTCATTTGAAACCTCATGAGTTACATTTACCTACACATGATTTGGAATTAGCGTCTATTATTTTTTATTTAAAAATTTAGAGACATCATTTTTATGGAGTAAATTATTTAATAAATATTGATAAAAAAAGTTTGAAGTATATATTAGCTCAGAAATAATTGAACATGAGAAAGAGAAGATGGATTGAATTGATTAGGGATTATGATTTCATGATTCATTAACAACTTGGAGAAGCAAACAAAGTGGATGGTGATTTGAGTGAAAAATAATAATTCTACATTAACCATGTTATGTTTGGAATGTGACACTTTGGTTAATTATATGATAAATTCCAGCCTAGAATATGTGGATGTAGGTAGATCCTCTGTTTTGTTTTAGGTTTTAGTATAGTAAACTTTTTTAGAAATGATCAAGCAAGATTAGATGGAGGATCAATATTTATAGGAAAAGATAGAATTTGTTAAGAAGCATAAGTTATATGATTTTAATATTGATGAAGAAGCTGTTTTATGATTTTGAATAATATTATGTGTTCCTTATAATTCTAGTTGAGGAAAGAGTTATTGAGTGAATCTCATAGTTCTCGATTTTCCATTCAACCAGTAAGTACTAAGATATAGGATACCTTTGGTAATATTTTTGGTTATATGGAATGAAAAGTGATATTTCTAGAATCACCATGAAGTGTTTGTCTTGTTAGTAGTTTAAAGAAGAATGAATATTATCAAAAGGGATTATTCAACCTTTTCTAGTTCTAGAGTGGAAATGGGAAAATATATCAATGGATTTCATGTTAGTATTTACAGATACTTCTTAGGTTAATAATGTGATTTGGGTTATTGTTTATTGATTAAATTAATATATTCATTTCCTTCCCATTCGATATACAATGACTTTAGATTAGACTTATCTACTACATAGAAAATATATTATTATATTACATGAAGTTTATCTCTCCATTATATCATAATGTGATCCCAGGTTCACATCCAATATTTGGAATGGACTTAAGAAGTCATTGGGTACCAAATTAGATTTTAGTAAAAATTTTCAACCTCAATATGATGGGCATTATGAGTAGAAAATTAATACCAAGGAAAATATGATTCATTATTTTTAAATTGATTACCAAGGAAGTTGGGATTAACATATTTTTTGGTTGATTTTTCTTATAACAAAAATTTTCATTCTAATGTACAGATGGAACCATTTTAGGAATTATATGGAAAGTAGTGTCAGCCACTAGATTTTTGGGATGATGTAGGAGAAAGGAAGTTAATGGGGCTAGATTTATTATAGTAAATGGATTAGAAGGGTCAATTTATTAAAACATATGAGGATAGTTCATAGCAGTCAAAAAAGATATGCTGATAACTAGAGGAAAGATCATTCTTTCAAGGTAGGTGATCATTCATTTTTCAAAGTTTTTCCATGGAAAAGTATTATAAATTTTGGGGAAAAGGGAAATCTAATTCCATAGTTCATTAGAACATATGAAATCTTGGATAAATTTGGATAAATTTCATATTAAGTGGATTATAACTTGAGTTTATCTTAGGAAAACAATGTATTTCATGTTTCAATGTTGATGAAATATATGCCAGATTCATCTCATGTTTTGAGATCCAAATTATTTTAGTTGAAAGAGAATATTTCTTATAAGGAACAACCAGTTTAGATTCTTGATCATAGAAATCAATTATTAAGTAATAAGGTGATTCACCAGGTTAAGGTTTTATGAAAAAACCATATGCTTGAACAGGTAACAAGGGAATCTGAAAATGATATGAGGGAAATATATCCACACATATTTATTAAGTGAATAAAATTTAGAGGACACAATTTCTAAAAGGGGGAATAATGTTGAAATTCCTGGATCAGTTGTGATCACCGAGAGGGGAGGGGTGAATCAGTGATAACTTTTTCTTTTTAAGAATTGTTCCTTTTGAATGATCAATTCAACCTCTATGGATGGTTAAGTCCTAGATCTACTCTTGTGGTGATTCAGTGATAATGAAAGCACAAAACACATATATTTACAAGGTTCGGTATAAAAACCTACTCCTAGCCGTGTTGGCTACACTCCCCAACACAGATTCTTCACTATTCCAAAATATGTTTACACGGTAATTGGTTATACCCCCCAATTACAAGTTGGTTAAACCCCCCAACTTCACAACATCTTTTTCACCACAACTTCACTTATCTTCTTCAAATGTGTTGTTAAATTCTTCAAGTAGCTTCAACAGACTTCAGGAGAACTTGTTGGTCTTTCTCACCAATATTAAGGACTTGGAATGATTAGTTCTTTTGTATACACACACTTAAATGTGTGTCCTTCTTCTTCTTAAAGTGTGTACACCTTTTATTCAACCTGTATGAATGTACACACATTCAATCCTTCCTTCTCCACTTGTACACACACTAAAGCTTGTCCTTCTTCACTTGCTAAGCACACACACAAACCGGTTAAACTTTACTCATATGTATGCAAGCCTCAACCTTCTCTTTTTCACACACCCTCACAACCCAAAAGATAGGGTGTGGCCTTTACTTCACACGAACTCACTTCAAAGGAGGGTGCGAAAGTGTGCGGCCTTCTCCTATCTTCTGCCACACAAGGTCTTGGGTGCAACAGCCACGCAGGGTGCGGGAGTAGTGGGCACGCAAGTGTAGCAGCTGCTCCTTCTACCGTGCAAGTAGCGCGGTAGCTTCCTCCTGCCACGCAAGTTAGTGGGCAGAGAGGTCGTGCAAGTTTCTCGTGGATCAGCCTCTTCCTTCCATGCAAAGGGAGAGCGCAGGGTGGCCCTGTACTCCTTCTTTCGCGCAGGGGTTGCGCTAACGGTTCCCTCAGAGCCTCAGGTGGCTACGGACTTAACTGTCGTGCTCGGGCGCGAGAATTATTCCTTCGCGTTGCACGGAGCTTCGCGAGATCTCTTATCAAGTAATCAGAAACCTCTTCTCAGTTTGGGATTCTACTTTTGTAGACAAAGAGTGTGAATAAACCCGCGGGGTTCAAATATTTGAATGCCCGAGATCTGCGGTGTTTTGAAATCTTCAAACACGGATCAAGATACGGCCGCAAATGTCGGTATATTTCGTTCAACGCCGACTCCTTCTTTCTCGGTGAGTACATCTCATGTATTTAGTTTAGAGTGCATGCAAGGCTTCTATTAGTACGTCGAACAGAAAGTGCACCCTCGAAAACTTCGTTTTCCTCGGGCTCCCTCGAACTTCTTCATCTCGTTTCATGCATGTGACTTTTAACGTATGCATGTGTTCGTGAAGGGGAGATGAACACAATGGAGGACTTTTCTTCATCAGAGGCAGCTGGGAGGTCCTTCTGCCTTGCTCGGTGGCTCTGGTTTTCGGGAGGCAGCGCAGGACGTCCCTAAGCCGGCGGGAGGTTGAAGACAACCTCTTCACCGTTGGATCCACGTTTATTGAACGCGGACGACCACGATTATATCATGGCGCGACAGATGAGATGAACGGCCGTGATCAGGTGGGTGATCGGATGGACGACGCATATCAGCTCCACGTTATAAAAAGGTCGTCCCACATCGAAGCAAGCCGCGGTTTTCTCACTGTTTAACAAAAAGATCCTCCCGAACATAGTTCAGAAATCTCCTCTCCCCCCTCCGGTGCCACTCCACATCGGTTCTCCTCCGGGGGCGCTCTAGCGCCCACTATGCTCCTCCGAGCGTTCCATTGGCACCCACGCTGCGCGGGATTCACCACCGCGTGGCTCGGGGTTATACACAGCCCTGCCTCATCGGGCTGGCCCATGCGGTTTTCCCATGGGCGTGGTGACTTCAGTCCCACGTGTGCCTTGGGTTGAGGCCCTAAGGCTGGCCCAATGGTTGGATTCTTTTTGTTAAAGAAATAGTTGGTACTTTGTATAAAAACAAATACCAAATTCCAAACCATAATTCTTCACTAAAAACATATTCTCCATTCTTCTTCATCTTCAAACATTATTCCTTCCTTTCTTTTTGAAACATCAACTCCAAGATCTTCATTGATTTCTTCCAATTCAATCATGATTTATGCATGGAACATATATTCATTCAACATGTAGTTGAGTACTACATGTACTTTATCAAATGTGGTAACATTTTATCACCTTGATACAAGTCTCGGAACTTAAGACCAGTTCAACAATCATTAGAGTTAATGATGCTTCAATCATCATTCTTCAAGCTTCATCATTCTTCAAGCTCTACTTCATCAGTTGGCACACATTGACAGGTTATTGAAAACAAATGAAATCACTTGGGCACAACAATCTCCCCCTTTGTATTTGGTTGTCAATACTCCTAAGCACACTTTGAGAATGTCACAATGTGTGTGAAAATGATTTATCCCCCTTATTGCTCGACAAATGCAAAGGGATAAATGGAAGTCATACCCAAAATGTATAACCGCTTGACCCTGCACAACTTCAACTACCAATGCTCCCCCTTAAGGGATGCACTCATCTCCTTCAATTCCCTGCATGTAAGTAAAAAAATAAAAAATTTTAGGGAATAAGGAGGGACCTTTTTCTTCCTCAAGTGAGAGGAGAAGGCTAAACATGAAGTTTCAGCCTTAGCTCAACAAATATTTCTGTAGGCATAGCTTTAGTGAAAATATCTTCCACCTGATCTTGAGTAGAAATGTAGTATAGCTTGATGTCTCCACTGGTGACCCTTTATTTGATGAAATGATATTTTATATCAATGTGCTTGGATCTGGAGTGTTGTATAAGATTCTTAGACAATCCAATTGCACTTTGATTATCACATACGATCCTCAAGGGTTTTTCAACTTTAATTCTCAAATCTGCTAGCTGCACCTGCATCCAAATAATTTGTGTACATGCATGTGTAGCTTCCACATATTCTTCTTCGGCTGTGCTCAACGTTACAGAATTTTGTTTCTTGCTGTACCAACTAACACATCCTTCTCCCTGAAAGAAGGTTCCACCAGATTTGGATCTTCTATCAGTACAATCACCAGCCCAATCAGCATCTGTGAATCCCAACAACTTTATGTTTGTACTGTGTTTTTATAAGATCCCATAGTTGAGGGTTCCTTTCACATATCTCAAAATTCTTTTAGCTGCTGATAAGTGAGATTCTTTTGGGTAACTTTGAAATCTGGCACACAAAGTCACTGCATATGTTATATTTGGCCTTGAAGACGTGAGATAAAGAATACTTCCAATAATTCTCCTAAACTCTTTCTGATCGACATTGTTGCCTTCATCATCCTTGCATAACTTAGTTCCAATAGAAATGGGTGTTGAGACCTCCTTTTCATTCTCCATTCTGAACCTTTTCACTAAGTCCCTTGCATACTTCTCTTTTGAAAGAAATATGGATTTCTTCCTTTGTTTAACCTGAAATCCAAGAAAATATGTCATTTGACCAAGCATGGACATTTCAAAGGTTCTCTTCATCTGCTCAGAAAATTCTTCACATAATCCTTCCTTGTCACCAGAAAAAATAATATCATCCACATAGATAATGACTATGAGAGTACCAGTGGCCATTTCTCTGACATAGAGATTACTTTCAACTATTCCTTTGACAAACTTCATGCTCTTGAGACAACCATCCAATTTGGAGTACCAGGCTCTAGGGGCCTGCTTCAATCCATACAAATCTTTTCTCAATCTGCAAACTATACTACCATCTTTGTCTAGCATGAATCCCTCTGGTTGTTCTATATACACCTCTTCTTCAAGATCTCCATTTAGGAATGTAGATTTCACATCCATCCGATAGACCTTGTACTGCTTGTGTGTTGCAACTGCTAAGAACATTCTGATAGTTTCCAGTCTTGCAACTAGTGCAAAGGTCTGTTCAAAGTCGATTCCATCCATTTTTGAATACCCTTTGCATATGAGTCTGGCCTTATTTCTGGAAACTTCCCCATTTTCATTGAGTTTGTTTCTAAAAACCCACTTTGTCCCAATAACATTTTTATTTTTGGGCCTTGGTACAAGATCCCAAGTGGAGTTCTTTTCTATTTGATTGAGTTCCTCATGCATAGCTTGTACCCATTCCTCATGTTCAACTACTTCATCCACTTTATGAGGTTCAACTTGAGAAACTAGAGCAGTATGATCTTCCAATCTTAATCTTCTTCTAGTTCTTACTGAGGACTGTGGGTCACCAAGGAAATTTTCTGTGTCGACATGTTTCTTCAATTTTTTGTATCCACTACTTCCATTTTCATTACCTTCCTCTTCACCACTGGTGTGTTCAGAGTTGATCTCACCAGCAGTTGGTGTTGGATCAGTTAGTTCTTCATTCTTTTGTTCCAAGGTTGTGTCATTCTTTGAGTCATCATTATCCACAGTGTATGGTTTGGTGTTGTTTTCAATTATTCTGACATCACTGCAGTCAATCATTTTGTTCAACCTCTTATTCCAGCATTTGTAGACTTTTCCATCAGGTATGTAACCCATGAAGATTCCTTATTCTACTTTTCCCTCAAACATTCCCAAATTAATGTTTTTAATCTTGATGATGCAAGGACTGCGAAAGACTCTGAAGTATTTAACAATTGGTTTCCTGTTAAACCACATTTCATAGGCTATCGTTTGTGTTTATGGTCTCAGGAGACATCTATTTTGTATGTGTATGGCAGTGCATACCGCTTCTCTCTAGAGAAACTTAGAGATATTGTGCTCAGCTAACATAGTCCTCCCCATTTCAACTATGCTTTGATTCTTTCTTTCATCCACTCCATTATGCTGTGGAGTATATGGTGTACTGTATTGAAACTTGATTCCATGATTGACCATATAGCTTTCAAAATCATCACAAGTATATTATTTTCCATTGTCTGATCTCACTTTCTTGATACAGAGTACTAGTTCTTTCTCAGCCTACCTTCTAAATTTTTTGAACATTATAATTGCTTCTAACTTGTGTTTCATGAACATGAAGTTGGTCATCCGAGTGTAATCATGAATGAAGGTTATAAAATAAAGATCTCCTCTTGTAGACTTCTGTCTCATTGGTCCACATATGTCTGTATGGATGAGTTCAAGAGGCCTAGCAGACATGATATCTACTCCTTTGTGTGAACTATGGGTCAGTTTTCCATTTTGACATGTGTCAAAAATTTCATCTCTTTCTCTCTTTAATTTTGGCAGATCTCGTATAATATTGTACTTCAGAATTTTACTCATACTCCTTTAACCAAGATGGCCAAGTCTTCTGTGCTAGAGGTTGTTTTCATCCTTAGAACTTAGGTAACAAGAATTGATGGACTCACCAATTTGAAATAGGTTTCCAGTGGTTCTTCTTCCTTGAGTGATGATTTTTCCATCCTTAGAGCTCTTGATGATGCATGAATCCTTGTGGAACAACACCTCATGTCCATCATCACATAATTGGCTTACACTCAGCAGGTTGTGATTTAATCCTTCAACAAATAACACATCATTGGATTTTATATTTGTTGTTTCAATCATTTCCTTTCCAACTCCCTTGATTCTTAGAGAACAATCATTTTTAAACACCACGGTTCCTCCCTCATGATTTTCTATGTTGCTAAGATTTTTTATCACTAGTCATGTGTGATGAGGACCCACTATCAAGGATCCATGCCTTGGTTTTACTGCTGGCTTTTAGAGAAACTTCAGCAAAGCATGTGATTTCTTCATTGGGTTCCTGAATGCCTTTTCCTTTCATGTATTTTACTCTTTGTTCAGGAAGAACAGTTATACATTTATCAGCTCTATGACCTTGTTGGTCACATCTTCCAAAAGCTTCACCCAGGTAGTCAGATTTTCTATGAATTGGAAGTTTTGATGCTTTCTGTAGTACACTCTTGGTTTCAGGATATCTCCCCCTTGACTCATGCCTCATACTTGGAAGAGACATGTTATACCAGCATACATAGGCTTTGTGTCCAAACACTCCACAACACCAGCAGTAGCCTCAAAACCTTGACCTTCTCCGCTGATAAGAGTCATGTTGTAATTTTCTGTCCAAGATTTGAGTAGTCCTTCCTGGGGATTTCCTTTCTTCCATTGAAGATGTTTTTTAACAAGTTTTTGTATTCCCTGTTTGTCTCAATTTCATCTTTGAACCTGCATTGTAGAGATAATAGATGTATTTTGAGATTTACTTAGTGGTGAGTTGACCTGACTCTGAGCACCGACATGAGATGATTCTGCCTTGACCTCAACATCCTTGTTAAAGTCTTCTCTCATCTTTGTCAAGCTATTCTGTGCTTCAATCCACTTGTACTGTGTCACGGATTTCTCTTCTTCTTTGAGATGAAGTTTCTCTTTAAGATCTTTTGCTATCTTATCCAGCTCAGCTGCCTTTAGTTTGTGTCTCTTGATTTCATCAATGTACATTGTCTCTTTCTTCATACACTCTTCCAACTCCTCAGTCATCCTTTTGGTTTCCTTTTGTAACAGTTTCTTCTCTTTCTTGAGCTTATTGTTTTGCTCAAGGAAAGCCTCTAATTCATATTTCAAAATGTGTTCAAGCTATGTTTGTTCACTTTCATCATCTTCACTACTGCAGGTGTCAAACCCTTTTTCCACATGAGCCATAAAATTTGTTTCTTCTTCTGATTGACTGGCTGATGTGGAGTCTGATTCTTCTTCTTTTCTCACATAGCTTCTTCTTTCACCTGGAATTAACCTTTTCTTTCTTGCACCAAATTTTCTTCCTTCTCCTGGGTTTCTACTCCATTTCTTCTTTTGTGATTTTTCTTCTTCAATTTCTGGAGCACTAAATCTTTTCTTGGGATAGTTAACAGAAAAGTTTCCGATGTTATTTCAATTGAAACACCTCAGTGGTAATTTCCATTTTCCCTTGAATTTATCTTTTCCAAACCTTTTTGATAAAAGAGAAATAATTTTGTTGAAATATTCATCTTTTTATTCATTGTTGGATTCACTTGATTCTAAGACTTCGTCATCTCTTATCTTGAGTTGTCTCATGGCCTTGAAAGCCATCTCATCTTTGATATTCTTCTTGAATACTGGGATATTTCTCATTTAATATGCAATGAGAATGTTTTGTAGTTTATCAAGAGAGAGATCATCTTTGTCCTCTAATGCTGAGACTTTGGGGTCAAACCTATCGGGAAAGTTTCTCATTTGTTTTTTTAACAATAGTTGAGTCTTCCAACTTTTCCCCAAATCCCCAAATGTTACTAACAATTTCATTGACTCTTGTAAAATAATCATCAATATTTTCTTCTTCTCCCATCTTGATATCTTCAAATTTTCTTCTCCAAATTTGTAATTTAGCTTCCTTGACTTTCATGTTTCCTTCATAACTGCTTTCCAATTTGTCCCAAATTTCATTAGCATTCTTGAGTCCCATGACTTTTGTGTATACCTTTTCTAAGAGTGACATAAAGATGGAATTTTGAGATTTACCATCAACTTCCATATTTATTTTCTCAGCAAGTGTCATAGCAGCTTCAATAGCAAGAGGAGGGAATCCAAATAAGGATGCGCCTCTAACTTCAAGGCCGAGGGATAGAAGGTAGGGTAACATCCGATTATTCCATTTTTGGTCATTCTTGCCATCGAATGTAGGAACACCCCAACTATAAATAGAATTCAGATTGTCCATCTTCTCAGAATTAGATCCTAACAGAGGCAACCTCCTCTGATACCAATTGAAATTCCTGGACCAGTTGTGATCACTGATAGGGGAGGGGTGAATCATTGATAACTTTTTCTTTTTAAGAATTGTTCCATTTGAATGATCAATTCAACCTCTGTGGCTGGTTAAGTCCTAGATCTACTCTTGTGGTGATGCAGTGATAATGAAAGCACAAAACACATAGATTTACAAGGTTTGATAAAAATACCTACTCCTTTCCGTGTTGGTTACACTCCCCAACACGGATTCTTCACTATGCCAAAAGATGTTTACACGGTAACTGGTTATACCCCCAATTAAAAGTTGGTTAAACCCCCAACTTCACAGCATCTTTTTCCCCACAACTTCACTTATCTTATTCAAATGTGTTGTTCAATTCTTCAAGTAGCTTCAACAGACTTCAGTAGAACTTGTTGGTCTTTCTCACCAATATTAATTACTTGGAATGATTAGTTCTTTTGCATACACACACTTAAATGTGTGTCCTTATTCTTCATAAAGTGTGTACACCTTTTATTCAACATGTATTCATGTACACACATGCAATCCTTCCTTCTCCACTTGTGCACACACTAAAGCTTGGCCTTCTTCACTTTCTAAGCACACACACAAACCGGTTAAACTTTACTCATATGTATGCAAGCTTCGACCTTATCCTTTTCACACACCCTCACAACCCAAAAGATAGGATGTGGCCTTTACTTAACCCAAAATCACTTCAAAGGAGGGTGCGTAAGTGTACGGACTTCTCCTGTCTTCTGCCACACAAGGTCTTGGGTGCAACAGTCGTGCAGGGTGCGGGAGCAGCGGGCACGCAAGTGTAGCAACAACTCTTTCTACCGAGAATGTGGCGTGGTATCTTCCTCCTGCCACGCAAGTTAGCGGGAAGAGAGGGCGTGCAAGTGTCACGCGGATCATCCTCTTCCTACTGCGCAAAGGGAGGGCGCATGGTGGCCCTGTACTCCTTCTTTCATGCAGGGGTTGCGCAAACGGTTCCCTCGGAGCCTCGGGTGGATCTAGACTTAACTGTCACGCTCAGGCACGAGAATTCTTCCTTCGCATTACATGGAGCTTCCCAGGATCTCTTCTCAAGTAATCAGCAGCCTCTTCTCAGATTGGGATTCTCCTTTTGTAGACAAAGAGTGCGAATAGAACCACGGGGTTCAAATCTTTGAATGTCCGAGATATGTGGCGTTTTTAAGTCTTCAAACCCGGATCAAGATACGACCGCAAATTCCAGTATATTTCATTCAACGTCGACTCCTTATTTCTTAGTGAGTACATCCCATGTATTCAGTTTAGAATGCATACAAGGATTCTCCTAGTATGTCGAACCGACATTGCACCCTCGGCAACTTCGTTTTCCTTGGGCTCCCTCGAACTTCTTCATCTTGTTGCATGCATGAGACTTTTAACGTATGCATGTGTTCGTGAAGGGGACACGAACACAATGGAGGCCTTTTCTTTATCAGAGGCAGCCAGGACCTCCTTCTGCCTTGCTCGGTGGCTTTGGTTCGCAGGAGGCAGCGCGAGACGTCCCTCAGCCGGCGGGAGGTTGAAGACAACCTCTTCACCATTGGATCCATGTTTATTAAACACGGACGGCCACGATTATATCGTGGCGTGGTGGATGAGATGAACGGATGCGATCAGGCGCACGATCAGATGGACGACGCAGATCAGCTCCACGTTATAAAATGGTCATCCCACATTGAAGTGAGCTGCGGTTTTCTCGCGGTTTAACAAAAAGCTCCTCCCTAACACAGTTCAGAAATCTCCTCTACCCCCACCAGTGCCGCCCCGCACCGGTTCTCCTGCGGGTGCGCTCTAGCGCCCACTATGCTCCTCCGAGCGCGCCATTGGTTCCCACGCTGAGTGGGATTCACCACCGCATGGCTTGGGCTTATACACGACCATGCCTCATCGGACTGGCCCATGCGGTTTCCCAATGGGCGTGGTGACTTCGGTTCCACATTTGCCTTGGGTTGAGGCCCTAAGGCTGGCCTAATGGTTGGCTCCTTTTTTAAAGAAATAGTTGGTACATTATATAAAACCAAATACCAAATTCCAAACCATACTACTTCATTAAAAACATATTCTCCATTCTTCTTCATCTTCAAACATTATTTCTTCCTTTCTTTTTGAAACATCAACTCCAAGATCTTCATTGCTTTCTTCTAATTCAATCATGATTTATGCATGGAACATATCTTCATTAAACATGTAGTTGAGTACTACATATACTTTATCAAATGTGGTAACATTGTATCACCTTGATACAAGTCTCGTAACTTAAGACCAGTTCAAAAATTGTCATAGTTAATGATGCTTCAATCACCATTCTTCAAGTTACATCATTCTTCAAGCTCTACTTCATCAGTTGGCACACATTGATAGGTTATTGACAACAAATTCAATCACTTAGGCACAACAATATCCCCCTTTGTATTTGGTTGTCAATACTCCTAATCAAACTTTGAGAATGTCATAATGTGTGTGCTAATGATTTCTCCCCCTTATTGGCCAACAAATGCAAAGGGATGAATGAAAGTCATACCCAAAATGTATAACCGCTTGACCCTACACAACTTCAACTACCAATGATCCCCCTTAAGAGATGCACTCATCTACTTTAATTCCCTGCATGTAAGTACAAAAATAAAAAAAATTAGGAAATAAGGAGGGACCTTTTTCTTCCTCAAGTGAGAGGAGAAGGCTGAACATGAAGTTTCAGCCTTAGCTCAACAAATCTTTCTGTAGGCATAGCTTTGGTGAAAATATCTGCCACCTGATCTTGAGTAGAAATGTAGTCTAGCTTGATGTCTCCACTGGAGACCCTTTATTTGATGAAATGATATTTTATATCAATGTTCTTGGATCTGGAGTGTTGTATAGGATTCTTAGACAACCTAATTGCGCTTTGATTATCACATAAGATCCTAAATGGGTTTTCAGCTTTAATTCTCAAATCTTCTAGCTTCACCTACATCCAAATCATTTGTGTACATGCATGTGTAGATGCAACATATTCTGCTTCGGTTGTGCTCAACATTACAGAATTTTGTTTCTTGCTGTACCAACTAACACATCCTTCTCCCTGAAAGAAGGTTCCACCAGATGTGGATCTTCTATCAGTACAATCACCAGCCTAATCAGCACCTGTGAATCCCAACAACTTTATGTTTTTACTATGTTTGTATAAGAGACCATAATTGAGGGTTCCTTTCACATATCTCAAAATTCTTTTAGCTGCTGATAAGTGAGATTCTTTTGGGTCACTTTGAAATCTGGCACACAAAGTCACCAAATATGTTATATCTTGCCTTGAATCTGTGAGATAAAGAAGACTGCCAATAATTCTCCTGAACTCTTTCTGATCTACATTGTTGCCTTCTTCATCCTTGCATAACTTAGTTCCAACAGAAATGGGTTTTGAGACCTCCTTTGCATTCTCAATTCCGAACCTTTTCACTAAGTCCCTTGCATACTTCTCTTGTGAAAGAAATATGGATTTTTTCTTTTATTTCACCTGAAATCCTAGAAAATATGTCATTTGACCAAGCATGGACATTTCAAAGGTTCTCTTCATCTCCTCAAGAATATTCTTCACATAATCTTTCCTTGTCACCAGAAAAAATAATATCATCCACATAGATAATGACTATGAGAGTACCAGTGGCCATTTCTCTGACATAGAGATTACTGTCAACTATTCCTTTGAAAAACTTCATGCTCTTGAGACAACCATCCAATTTGGAGTACCAGGATCTAGGGGCCTTCTTAAATCCATACAAAGATGTTCTCAATCTACAAACCATACTACTATCTTTTTCCAGCATGAATCCCTCTGGTTGTTCTATATACACCTCTTCTTTAAGATCTCCATTTAGGAATGTAGATTTCACATCCATCTGATAGACCTTGTACTGCTTGTGTGCTGCAACTGCTAAGAAAATTCTGATAGTTTCCAGTCTTGTAACTGCTGAAAAGGTCTCTTCAAAGTTGATTCCTTCCATTTGTGAATATCCTTTTTCATACAAGTCTGGCCTTATTTCTGGAAACTTCCCCCTTTTCATTGAGTTTGTTTCTGAAAACACACTTTGTCCCAATAACATTTTAATTTTTGGGCCTTGGTATAAGATCCCAAGTGGAGTTATTTTCTATTTGATTGAGTTCCTCATGCATAGATTGTACCCATTCCTCATATTCAACTGCTTCATCCACTGTATGAGGTTCAACTTGAGAAACTAGAGCAGTCTGATCTTCCAATATTAATCTTCTTCTAGTTCTTACTGAGGACTGTGGGTCACCAATGACATTTTTGTGTCAACATGTTTCTTCAATTTGTTGTATCTCCTTCTTCCATTTTCATTACCTTCCTCTTCATCACTGGTGTGTTCAGAGTTGATCTCACCAGCAGTTGGTGTTGGCTCAGTTAGTTCTTCATTCTTCTGTTCCAAGGTTGTGTCATTCTTTGAGTCATAATTATCCACAGTGTGTGGTTTGGTGTTGTTTTCAATTATTCTGAAATCACTGCAGTCAATCATTTTGTTCAACCTCTTATTCCAGCATCTGTAGCCTTTTCCATCAGGTAGGTAACCCATGAAGATTACTTCTTCTATTTTTTCCTCAAACTTTCCTAGATTAATATTTTTAATCTTGATGATACAAGGACTGCCAAATACTCTGAAGTATTTAACAGTTGGTTTTTTGTTAAACCACATTTCATAGGCTTTTGTTTGTGTTTCTGGTCTCAGGAGACATCTATTTTGTATGTGTATGGATGTGCATAACGCTTCTCTCTAGAAAAACTTAGAGATATTGTGATCAGCTATCATAGTCCTCCCTATTTCGACTATGCTTCGATTCTTTCTTTCAGCCACTCCATTCTATTGTGTAGTATATGGTGTACTGTATTGATGCTTTATTTCATACTTGACCAGATAAATTTCAAAATCATCACAAGTGTATTCTTTTCCATTGTATGATCTCAATTTATTGATACAGAGTCCTAGTTCTTTCTCATCCTTCCTTCTGAAAATTTTGAACATTGTGATTTCTTTTGACTTGTGTTTCATGAACATGACGTTGGTCATCCGAGTGTAATCATCAATGAAGGTTATAAAATAAGGATCTCCTATTGTGAACTTATGTCTCATCGGTCCACATATGTCTGTATGGATGAGTTCAAGAGGCCTAGTAGACATGATATCTACTCCTTTGTGTGAACTATGGGTCATTTTTTCCTTCTGACATGTGCCACAAATTTCATCTCTTTCTCTCTTTAATTTTGGAAGATCTCTTACAATATTGTACTTCAGAATTTTACTCATACTCCTTTGACCAAGATGGCCAAGTATTCTGTGACAGAGGTTGTTTTCATCCTTAGAACTAAGTTAACAAGAATTGATGGACTCAACAATTTGAAATAGGTTTCTAGTGGTTCTTCTTCCTTTAGTGATGATTTTTCCATCCTTAGAGCTCTTGATGATGCATGAATCCTTCTGGAACAACACCTCATGTCCATAATCACATAATTGGATTAAACTAAGCAGGTTGTGATTTAATCCTTCAACAAATAACACATCATTGGATTTTAGATTTTTTGTTTCAATCATTTCCTTTCCAACTCCCTTGATTCTCAGAGAACAATCATTTCCAAACACCACGGTTCCTCCATCATGACTTTCTATGTTGCTAAGAATTTTTGTATCACCAATCATGTGTGATGAGCACCCACTATCAAGGATCCATGCCTTGGTTTTACTACTGGATTTTAGAGAAACTTCAGCAAAGCATGTGATTTCTTCATTGGGTTCCTGAATGCCTTTTCCTTTAATTTCTTTAACTCTTTGTTCAAGAAGAACAGTTATACATTTATTAGTTCTATGACCTTGTTGGTCACATCTTCCACAAGATTCACCCAGGCAGTCAAATTTGTTCTGAATTGGAAGTTTTGATGCTTTCTGTAGTACACTCTTGATTTCAGGATATCTCCCCCTTGTCTCATGCCTCATACTTGGAAGAGACATGTTATACCAGTATACATAGGCTTTGTGTCCAAACACTCCACAACACCAGAAGTAGCGTCTAAACCTTGACCTTCTCCGCTGATAGGAGTCATGTTGTAATTTTCTGTCTAAGATTTGAGGAGTCCTTCCTGGGGATTTCCTTTCTTCCATTGAAGATGGTTTTTTACAAGTTTTTGTATTCCCTGTTTGTCTCAATTTCATCTTTGAACCTGCATTTTTAGAGAAAACAGATGTATTTTGAGATTTACTTAGTGGTGAGTTGACCCGCCTCTGAGCACCAGCATGAGATTATTCTGCCTTGACCTCTACAGCCTTGTTAAAGTATTCTCTCATCTTTGTCAAGCTATTATTATAAGCTCGTAAGGGAAGCTTCGAAAATGTTATAACAACGGAAAATATCCGCACTCTTCGTATAAGTTAAAAAAACATTCTAACCTTAATTTTGTCGAAAAGGTCATAAAGTACCTTCTTTGGAAAATGACGGAAAGATTCCTTTAAAAAAATATAAGGTCAAATAAGGGTATAAATTACTTTAACCCATTGTCTAGTAAATAGTAAAAATGTTTTGAAATACATTTTTAAGAAGCATGGATGTGGATGATAAAGAGGCCCAGTAGATAATTACGTATAAACAACCTCAAATAATGAAGAGATTGTGAAATTAACCCTTACCTTGTAATTTTACTTGGTTGAGGGTAGGTTAAACTCTTGTAAAATGGTGAAATAATTGTTATTAAATTATAAAACAAAAATATACTTTATTATGATATCATATATGATCTTCTAATATTGCTTTGTTAATGATATTTTAGTAGTATCATCGTTTCGGGTGTTAAGTGATTCGTTTTACTTTATATGCTTTGTTATGTAAGTAATGTTTTTTATGGATAGGATGTATCTTATTAATATTCATAATGATATTAAGTCTTTAAACATTATTTTTAATCATCAAATAAAAATTATTCTTGAATGGAAACGATGGGGAATGAATCTCATCACGTTCGTGGAGATGGTAATCTGTACGTACACAAGAGCGACAATATCATTATTTTGATATTAAAATTGTATATAATTGGATGGAATATCATATATACAGAATTATTATCATATTATATTTATTATTTTTATCATTTATACTCATTATTATACCCATCCAAATGATGAAGTGTTTGAATAACAAGCTACACCACGACGTGGAGACAGTAATCCCTACGTACACACGTATGGTGACTTTGTCATTTATAGGATGGATAGAATATTGAATGTGGTTGTACCATTTTTATAATAACATAAAATTATATAGAAGATACTGGAGTTATTATTTTATAATGTAAACAACAAAGATATAGGAAGTGTAAGAAGAAAATAACTTGAAAGAGGTGATGAAATATTTACCTCTTCTTCGGGTTCTTACTTTTGATTTGATCAAAAGGGATCATTAGGATGGCTTTCTGACTAAAGGAAGGCATCTAGGAGGAATAGATGATAGTTTAGAGGATATTTGGTTAGGGTTTTGCTGATCCAAATGGCTTTGAAGGTGTGAATTTGAGATAAGGTGAAGTGCCCTTTTATAAGATGGGTGAGGAGCACCTTACGAAAAGATTGAAATATTATTTTATAATAAAATAATTTTAGGTTTATAATGGCTCCAAAATGGTTTATTTCTTGTATAAGGTTGGGATGGGTCGAAAAAAACTCAACCAATAGGTTTTAGATAGGTTTGGGTCACTATATTAACCTTATCTTTTATATTTAACTCTTAGTTAATTAGTTTGACATTTACCATGTCTCTTTGTATTTTTATATTATATGGTTAATAAACTTACTATAAACTTCCAATAGAACCTAAAGTGGTTCAATAATCACATATATTATATTATTTAAGACCTTTGGCCGAGACTTATATTTTTAGGAATAAAATATCAATTAATAATATAATATTTGTTTTAAAAACTCTTTTATGTCAATTTTTATACTATTTTCTATTTTGTTTTCGTTAAATTCATAACAACATTATTACTTTGAAAAAAATTCATTTAATAAACCCTAACATGTCATATTAACCTATAAAATTATTGTAATTCCTAAAATGTCTCAAATTACATTTATTTGGATATTTATAATATCAATTATTTTAATATTTCATTAATAAGGTAATTACTCCATCATCATTGTGTCATAAATAAATTAAATTATTTAAGGTCTAAAAATTATAAATAAAATACCATTATGTAGGAAATAGTTTTATCTTTATAATGAATATTTATAGTTGAATTTATCTTATGTGTAACCCTATATTAAAAATGGTTTAGTTATTAAACTTTGAATTTAACACTTTTAACTATTCATTGAATTAAATAATAATAAATGTCCTAATCTAATCCAAGTGGACCTGAAGGATAATATTTTATTTCTAATGTTGTTTTTGGTTGAATTAAACTTATCCAATAGAATTAGGACATGTGTTAGGGTAATAATAATAATATTTTTACCTTTAATTACCCTATTTACTTTTAACCGTGGTAAATAAAAGTCAAAAGTTACTATTCACAAAAATTATTTTCATTTCATTGAACCAAATTTTACTTACTGATATCAACCGTGTCTTTAGGATTTTTGAAATTCAACTCACAGAGGCGGTAAAATTAAGTTTTATGTAAATTTGCAAATCCTCCTAGGAGGTGGGTAAAAGAGAGTAAAAAGTCCAATAAAATTTTTATATATCTAAAATTATTATAAAATGAATCTAATGAATTTAATTGAACTTATATAGATATTATGTATCTATTTTTACCTAAAATAAATTTAAATAAAATAAATAATTATTTAAATAAAAATTTGGTTTTAAACAATAACTCAGTGTTTTTCACTATTCATCAAAAATTGAAAGTTTTCAGAAAAATACCAAAAATTCACCCTAAGATAATTTCGATATTCCGAATCCAAAAATGAAGTCCATTTTGAAAGATAAAATTTATAAAATTTCAAAAAGTTGGTATTACTATTCATAATGGCTAGTTTGATTGGTTGTGATGTGTTTGAATTTGAATTTGCATACAACACAAGCTACTGTATTATTCAAAAGAAAATGTACCATGGAATCTTGGGGTGTTACATTCTACCCTCCTTCAAATAATTTTGTCCTCAAAATTTCTAAAATATTACTACATAAAAAGATTCGGGTGGTTCTTCATCATAAGTTCCTTGGGTTCCCACGTTACCTCCTCCATCTGATGGTTTCTCCATAGAACTTTTACCAGACGAGTCGTCTGGTTTCTCAACACTTGTTCTCTTGTATTAAGAACCCTAAAAATATCTTCACAATAAGACACATCGGGTTCCAGTTCTAATTCCTCATAGGTGAGTACATGCGTTGGGTCAGACATGTATTTTCTCAACAGTGATACATGGAGCACATCATGAACTTTGGAGAGTCTTGGTGACATTACCAAACGGTAAGCTACAACTCCGATTTGTTATAGAATTTCAAAAGGTCCGATGTACCTGAGACTCAATTTAACCTTCTTACCAAAACGTATAACACCCTTCTATGGAGATACCTTTAAGAAAACATGATCTCCTACCTGAATTTCCAAATCCTTCCTTCGGTTATCAACATAGCTCTTCTTTCTACTTTGAGCCGCTTTGATGTGGGTTTGGATTACCTTAACCTTTTACATCGTTTCCTCAACAAGTTCTGGGCCTATGAGTTTTCTTTCACCAACATCATCCCAACAAGTTGGTGTGTGACATCTCTTTCCATATAATGCTTCATATGGTGCCATCTGAATACTTGAATGGAAGCTATTATTATAGGAAAATTCTACCAGAGGTAAATATTGATCCCACATACCTTGAAAGTCAAGTGAGAAAGATCTCAACATGTCTTCTAAGGTTTGAATAGTTCGTTTTGATTTTCCATCAGTTTGAGGGTAGTAGGCAGTGCTCAAATGAAGTTTAGTATCCAGGGATTTCTGAAGACTTTTCCAGAATCTTGATGTAAAATGGGGATCATGGTCAGAAACAATCGATAAGGGTACTCTATGAAGTCTTACAACTTCATTAATATATATTCTTGTATATGTTCAAGTTGTAAATACTCTCTTATAGCAAGAAAATGCGCTGAATTGGTAAGATGATCAACAATGAACTATATTGCATCATTCCTTCTAGGAGTCTTTGGTAGTACCATGACATAGTCCATCGTAATATTATCCCATTTTCACTCAGGTATGGGAAGAGGTTACATGAATCCTCCAGGATGCTGCCTTCCAGCTTTCACTTGTTGACAAACTATACATCCTGACACAAAATCAGCAATCACCCTCTTCATGTTGTCCCACCAAAAATGTTCCTTCAAATCTCTATACATCTTGGTGCTCCCAGGGTGTATAGAGAAATTGGATCTATGAGCATCATCCAACAATTCTCTTTTTTAGATCAGGTATATCGGGAACACAAAGTCTCTTCCCAAATTTTAAAATTCCATCTTCATATACGAAGTCACTCAAACTCCCATCATTTAAAGCTTTAATCTTCTTTAGAAACTCCTCATCATCAGTCTGAGAACTCTTTATCCTCTCTAGTAAAGATTGTTTGGAAACCATTTTAAAAAGTATTTATGTTTCACCTTCCATGATTATTCCCATATCTATTTTCACTAGATCCATGAAAATATGATCCCTTTCAACTCTCATCCTGTTCAAAACTCCACGATCCTTTCTGCTCAAAGAATCTTCCCCTTTATTTTCTTTCCCCGGGTGGTAGTGTATAGTGTAATCATAATCCTTGAGTATTTCAATCCATATCCTTTGCCTCATGTTGAGTTATTTCTGTGAGAAAATATACTTTAAACTCTTGTGATCGACATATATCTCTCATTTTTCACCATAAAGATAATGTATCCATATCTTCAGAGCAAATATTACAGCTGTTAACTCAAGATCATGAGTAGGATAGTTTTTCTCATTAATTTTTAGCTATCATGATGCATATTTAATAACCCTATCATTCTGCATAAGGACACAACCAAGTCATTTCTTTTAATCATCACTATAAATAACAAACCCATCATTCCCTGATGGTATAGTCAAGATGGGAGTATTGACTAATATTATCTTTAGTTCTTTAAAACATTATTCACACACTTTTTTCCAAACAAATTTAACCCCTTTACATGTGCGCTTGGTTAATGGGTTTTTCAATTGGGAAAAATTCTGGACGAAACATCGATAATAACCTGCTAAAGCAATAAAACTACATAACTCAATTATACTCATCGGTGCTGGCCATTATTGGATTGCCTTGGTCTTTAAAGGATCAACAGAGATTCCATCCTTAGAGACAATATGGCCAATAAAATAGATCTCCTGAAGCCATAATTCACACTTGCTAAACTTCCCGTATAATTCATTTTTTCTGAGAGTTTTCAGAATGGTGCGCAAGTGATTTTCATGATATTAATAGATTTTGGAGTATAATATGATATCATCAATAAATACCACTACAAAGTCATCAAGATATTCCTTAAAAACTCTGTTCATTAGATCCATGAAAACAGAGGGTGCATTAGTCTTCCCAAAAGGCATTACTGTAAACTCATAATGCTCGTACCTGGTTCGAAATGCTGTCTTCATTACGCACAACTGATGGTATCCAGATCGAAGGTCAATCTTTGAAAAAATATTGATCTCTATGAAGTTGGTCAAATAAATCATCAATGCGAGGTAGGGGATACTTGTTCTTTATTGTTATAGCATTGATCTCCCTGTAGTCAATGCACAACCTCATAGATCCATCTTTCTTCCTAACAAAAAGGATAGGGGCTCCCCATGGATAAACACTAGGGAGAATAAACCCCTTATTACTCAATTACTCTAGTTGTTTCTTTAGTTACACTAGTTCCACAATGGCCATTCTATAATGGATTTTCGATATGGTCCTTGAACTAGGAATTAAATCAATAGAACACTCAATTTCTCGTTCTGGAGGATATCCATGTAAATATTCTAGAAACACATCAACATATTCTTGCACAATAGGTACATCCTCTATTTGAGCATTCTTTTCCTCACCCATAATTATTTCATTCTCTTCCTCCCCAATAATTGAATTTAGTTGAGCTACTGGTGGTGGATCTAGATAAGAATCAGGTGGTGACGATTCTACTATAAAGATAAGGTGTTCTTTATCATCGTCATCAAAAATAGTAACCTCCTTCTTCTTATAATAAATTTTTGCATCATGGTCCGAAACCCAATCCATACCAAGGATTATATCAAATTTAATTATGGGTATGATGATGAGATCAGCAGATAAAGAACATTTATATGCCCTAATGGGGACTGATTCACAAAACTTTGTTGCAATGATACTTCCCTTATGAGTTTTGACTAACAACTCCATTGTTAAATAAAATTGGAAATATCTATTTTTATTAGAAAACTGGGAAGATATGAAACAATGTGATGATACAGAATCAAATAAAGCATTTTCTAAACTTGAGGAAACCACTAAATTACCTACCACCACGTCTTTCAGAGCTTCAACCTCAGCAGTAGTGATAGCATAAGCTTGGCCTTGATCCCTTGTAATTTTTTGAGGTAAGTTTCCTTGGTGCTTAGGAAATTCATTTACATAATGACCCCTTTCACTACAATTGTATCATTCAACATTGATAGCCTCTTTCTTCCCCTTGCAATCACAAGCTTGGTGGCCTTTTCACCACACTTGTAACAGACTCCCATTCCCTTCCGGAAAGTACCAGGGTGTTTCTTCCCACATTTACTACAGGATGGATATTCAAATTTTCCCTTCTTCCCATTATTTTAATTCCAAGAGTTTTCAATAGATATCTTCTTCTCTTTCTTTGCTTTAAATTCATAAGATTTAGATAATTCCCTTTCTGTCTTGATAGCACATGAGACAATATCTTTGTATGATGAGAAGGACTGTGAGACTAATGCTCGATGGAGAAATAGTTTTAACCCATCAAAGAAACAATCGATCACACTTCTTGGGTTATGTATATAATCTTTATCATTCCTCACTAACCTTATAAAGTTAAATTCATACTTTACGACAATCTCATCCTCCTTGTGCCTCAGACTCAAAAATTGTCTTTCCATATCCGCTCGATGGTCATGAGGAAAGTATTTTTCTAATAAAATCTCTTTAAACTCCCTCCATTCCATATTTGATAGTTCATCATCTTCCTTTGTGTTTTGAATAAATGAACACCATTGATCAATATCTCCAGTGAGGTGGTAAACTGCCATGACAACTTTTTCCCTTTCACTACTCCCCAAGGCATGAAATATTTTCTCTAAGGTATTTATCCATTGCTCAGATACTAATGGATTTGTACTCCCATTTAATTTTTGTGGTTGTTTCCTCATGAAGTGATCTAACATTGATCCTCCATGCTATGGATCAGGGTGCTCCATATGGGTAAGGTTATTATTCATAACCTGAGTGAGTTGTCCCAGTATGGTGATAAACTGATCAGAACCAGTTGCTTCACTAGATCCACTATAATTATCTTGAGTAGGAGGGAAATCCCTACATGGATTACATCTGTTGATATGGTTTCCATTCCTTCCACTAGGCGCCATTTCTAAACAATGGTATAAACTAGATTAGTTTATGAATCAAAATACATAATTCCAAACATGTAAAACAATTAACATAATCTGAAAAGTTTATGGATATACTCCATAATCATATAAATGTTTTATTTGAGGAATTATATACTCATAAACCCTTCATAATGGTTTGTAAATAAAATGAGAATTATCCTATGCATATCCCCCAAGATTGTCGTAACCAAGAGTGCAACAAGGCCTGTTGTCTTGCACCAGTTCCTGTTCGAGTCTAGCTCAAAGCAGTGTTTTTGGGTTTTACCCCTAGGTACATATGTGCCAGATCCACCTCTACCTACTAGTATCCAGGCAGGGATGCATTACTTGGAAAACTAACAAAATATCTATAGTACCAAAATTCTAGGAAGTTCTTCAATACTAGTCCTCAAAGTCTATCTTAGGGTAATGTGCTCTAATCAGAGTTTATCTAAATATACCTTCCAAGGTATGTACTAAACTTTCTATGATACTAACTATAACACCCCTAACCTAGTTACCCAGAGTCTATGCATTATAATATAACATTGGCATGATCACAAAAGATCAAGTCTCAAAAGGCCGATTAGTTTAGTAGCCTTGAAAGTACTAGATACATTCATCAGTTTTACATTACAACATGAAATAAAAAAAATAAAAACAATATTTTCTTCATTAACCAAATTCATATCCCACGGACTATCCCTATAGGTCAGTCATAATATACTTCTTCACATCATGGGAAAAATAAAACATAGAAAGGGGTGAGATCAGATGCTCAGTAAGGTTAACAATATAGCGGAAACATTCATAAATAAGCATAAACATTTAAGGCAATGTATAAGACTAGAACAAAAGACTTTTAAACTTGAACTTCAATATAATATGGAAAAAATAAAATCAAATAATTCCATTTACTTATTCACATGGATATTATACTAGTTGAATAGTCACATGCAATATCAACAACCACTTTCATAATGGTGGAATGCATAATGCCAGACTTCATAACCACATAGTCAAGGCCTTATGCCCAGACTACAAATAAGATTTTTTCAAGGCCTTGTTCCAAGACACTAGTTTGTCTCTTGAGACCTACATATGCATCGAGGAGCTATATCGGGCTCCACCTATCACTTACTAAGTCCAATGCATTTGTCATATGAAAAGGTTTAAACATAACATAAACATTCGTATTAAAACTAGCATACGAAATGTCAATACTTTATCCATAAACCATGAATGGTGTAAAAATAACACATCCATAGTCAAAGATATCACAAAAACTTAAATACAATATGGAAGTTTTGTATCATAATAAATCAACTTCAAATAATCTTAAAATCCATCAAAGGATGTTGACATAGATGAAATCTAAACCTTTTTTTAGAGAAATATCTCTTTCTATTTTGAAATCATTTAAAATTAATATAATTATAAAATAAAAAATTTATTTTGGAAATATTATTATAATATTACAAGGTAAGCTTTAATGATTTTATAATGGCAGAAAATATCCGCACTCGTCGTATAAGTTAAAAAAACATTCTTACCTTAATTTTGTCGAAAAGATCATAAAGTACCTTATTTGGAAAATAACAGAAATATTCCTTTCAAAACATATAAGGTCAAATAAGGGTATAAATTACTTTAACCCATTGTCTAGTAAATAGTAAAAATGTTTTGAAATACATTTTTAAGAAGCATGGATGTGGATGATAAAGAGGTCCCAGTAGATAATTACGTATAAACAACCACGGATAATGAAGAGATTGTGAAATTAACCCTTACCTTGTAATTTTCCTTGGTCAAGGGTAGGTTAACCTCCCGTATAATGGTTAAATAGTTTTTATTAAATTATAAAATAACCATATACATTAATATGATATCTTATATGATCTTCTAATATTGCTTTGTTAATGATATTTCAGTAGTATCATCATTTCAGGTGTTAACTAATTTATTTTCCTTTATATGATTTGTTATGTAAGTAATGTTTGTTATAGATAGGATGTATCTTATTCATATTAAGAATTATATTAAGCCTTTAAACATTTTTTTTAATCATCAAATGAAAATTAGTCTTGAATGGATATGATGGGGAATGAATCTCATCACGTTCGTGGAGACGGTAATCTGTACGTACGCACGAGCGGTAATATCATTATTTTGATATTAAAATCATATATAATTGGATGGAATATCATATATTCAGAATATTTATCATTTTATATTTATTATTTTCATCATTTATACTCATTATTACACCCATCCAAATGATTAAGTGTTTGAATAACAAACTACACCATGACGTGGAGACGGTAATCCGTACGTACGCAAGTATGGTGACTTTGTCATTTATAGGATGGATAGAATAATGAATATGATTTTACCATTTTTATAATGACATAAAATTATATAGAATATAATGGAGTTATTATTTTATAATGGAAACAACAAATAAAGAGGAAGTGGAAGAAGAAAAGTACTTGAAAGAGGTGATGAAATATTTACCTCTTCTTCAGGTTCTTCCTTTTGATTTGATCAAAAGGTCTCTTTAGGTTGGATTTATGACTAAATTAAGGACTCTAGGATGAGGGGAGGACAGTTCAGAGGATATTTGGGCAGGTTTTGGTCGATCCAAATGACTTTGAAGGTGTTAATTTGAGAGAAGGGGAAGTGACCTTTTATAAGAGGGGTGATGGGTACCTTAGGAAAAGATTGAAATATTATTTTATAATAAAATCATTTTCGGTTTTTAATGGCTCAAAAATGATTTCTTTTGAGGATAAGGTGGGTATGGGTCAAAAAACACTCAATCAATATGTTTTATACAGGTTTGGGTCACTATATTAACCTTGTCTTTTAGATTTAACTCTTAGTTAATTAGTTTGACATTTACCATGTCTCTTTGTATTTTTATATTATATGGTTAATAAAATTACTATAAATTTCCAATAGAAACTCAAGTGGTTAATTAATGACATATATAATATTATTTAAGACCTTTGGCCAATCCTTATATTTTTAGGAATAGAATATAAATTAATAATATAATATTTGTTTTAAAAACTCTTTTATGTCAATTTTGACACTATTTGCTTTTTTGTTTTTGTTAAATTTATAACAACATTATTACTTCGAAAAACATTCATTTAATCAACCATAAATGTCATTTTAACCTATAAAATTATTTTAATTCATAAAAAGTCTCGAATTACATTTATTTGGATATTTTTAATATCAATTATTTTAATATTTCATTAATAAGGTAATTACTGCATCATCATTGTGTCATAAATAAATTAAATTATTTAATGTCTAAAAATTATAAATATAATTCAATTATGTAGGAAATTCTTTTATCTTTCTAATGAATATTTATAGTCTAATTTATCTTATTTTTAACCCTATATTAAAAATGGTTTAGATATTAAACTTTGAATTTAACACTTTTAACTCTTCTTTGAATTAAATAATAATAAATGTCCTAATCTAATCCAAGTGGACATAAAGGCTCATATTTTATTCCTAAGGGTTTTTTGGTCGAATTACACTTATCCAATAGAATTAGGACATGTGTTAGGGTAATAATAATAATATTTTTACCTTTAATTACCCTATTTACTTTTAACCGTGGTAAATAAAAGTCAAAAGTTAATATTCACCAAAAATTATTTTAATCTCATTGAACCAAATTTTTTACTTATTGATATCAACCGTTTCTCTCAAATTTTATAAATTCAACTCACAGAAGCGTTAAAATTAAGTTTTATGTAAATTTACAAATGATCCTAGGAGGTGGGTAAAAGACGGTAACAAGTTCAATAAAATTTTTATATATCTAAAATTATTATAAACTGAATCCAATGAATTAAATTGAACTTATATAGGTATTATGTATATATTTTGAACTAAAATAAATTTAAATAAAATAAATAACTATTTAAATAAAAATTCGGTTTTGAACAATAACTTAGTGTTTTTCACTATTCGTCAAAAATTGAAAGTTTTTCAGAAAAATACAAAAAATTCACCCTAAGCTAATTTCGATATTCTGAATCAAAAAATGAAGTCCATTTTTAAAGATAAAATTTATAAAATTTCAAAAAGTGGTTATTACTATTCATAACGGCTAGTTTGATTAGTTGTGGTGTGTTTGAACTCGAAGTTGCATACAACACAAGCTACTGTATTATTCAAAGGGAAACATAACATGGAAGATTGGGGTGTTACACAAAATTCTTCTTTGATATATGTTCTAAATGAATAATTTCATTTTCTCATGTAACAGTTTAATTTGTTTATTCAGTTTTCTCACCCTGACACCCAAAATATGTCTGCATTGGCCAATAATTCTTGTCCAAACATCATTTAAAAACTATTTCTTATGAATTTATACCTCCGTTATTTTATTTAGTCATCGTTGGACCATGGGGTCATGATTATACATTTCTAGGTGGGGAAATGCCTGATCAGACCCCCATATTCACATGGGATTCACGTGAGATGAATGAGGCAATGAATCAGAGATGGAATCAGATTATTTTTGGGTTGAGGGTGACTGATTTGTTGATTTGTGATCCAAAATAGATATGTAAGTGAAAAATATGTGCATGGGGTGATGACAGTGCACGTGGGTTCATGTAGGAAGAGTTGAAGGTTTGATCTTCGGACAACAGAGGGTTGAAATTTATAGCCAGAGAAAGATCCATAGTTTTCGAGTTTCTTAGAGACAAAATATGATGAAATGGAAATAGATCTACGATTCATGGAACATATATGAGAATCTGTAGAAAAATCCAACTAAACTCCGTGTATTTTGAAGAACACACACCGTGTAGTACCCTAGCCGTGATGACTAGGTTTTTGTGAGTTTATAAGTATCAGATGCGTTGTGTCACCCCAACATTCCATGTGGCCTAGTGTAGAAGGAAAGAAATGTAATCTGGGAGTACATGGGCACAAGCATGGCTAGGTACACACTATGTGATGAGATACACAAACACATCTAGGGACACTATTGGAATTCCATGTGGAGAGACACACACTATAGCGAACTACACAGACATGAAAAGAATTTCACTGACATGACCAAAAGCACGAGTAGGGACCCAGGTGGCTAAGTAACATTGTGTAATCCATCTACACATCATATAGATCTACACAATTAGTGATATATTTACCATCAGGGACATGACCAGGAAGAGAAGTGGGACTACATACCTTGTGAACCCCTTACACTCTGTGTACACCTTCTTACTTTTTGGGGAAACTTCTACCTCTCATATCTACTTTGTTTGGACTATGATTTTGTATTGAGAGTTTACTATCTTTACTGTGATTCCACATAGAACACAATGGTGGCCCTCATAGTTCCTTTCTGGATATGATGCAAGATGTTTTGGGTATGATTCTTATTTAGGTGGTGATCGATGGCAACTTTGATCAGTCCTCTATTCACAGAGTAGTAACCCCTATTGGGTAGTGTGAGTGTCCTCATTAAACCAAGTGGTAATACCTATGGAATTAGGGTGAGGGTCCTCTATCTATCTACTGATTTGTACCCCCTAATAGATCAGGGTGTGGGTCCTCTATTTACGGAGTAGTACCCCTTATCAGGTATGGTGCATGTAGAGACCCGAAGCTTGACGTACATGAACATTACATTAATTTTTCGGAATACTTAATACATAACAAAAACAGAAACACAAGGACCATAATAGTTTAGTGTCTTTGGAAACTTGGAACGTAATCTTCTAATCGTGGTGAAAGATCTTCAACATCTCCCATAAAGATCTTCCCCTTTTTTTTCTTACCTAAAACCTTTCTTTATATCCTGGGGAAAATAAAACATAAAAAGGGTGAGCTCAAATGCTCAGTAAGGGTAATCATGGATAAAATAAAACATACCATATACATTTGAACTTAAAAACATGAACAGAATGTTTAAACATCAAAAGCTTGAGCAATTACATAAAACATGGAAGTACGTATGGCATAGATCATAAAGAAACATTAAGAATGATAAAATAGCATGGGAATAAAACATGTAATTGTGGCAACCATTAAGCACATGATATGATTTCCATAGTAGCCAAGACATTGTTGCCAAGACCATCTTAGTGGACAAAGTCCCTTTTTGAATCGAGTTCACTCCTCGTTTCAGTCCTGTTTTACTGAACTAGTTTAACCTGCCATTCTAGCCATGTCTATCTCATGAGATATAAATCTTTACCCAATGCATTGGAGGGATATATAGGTCCCAACCATATCATAATGAAATCATTCTTACTTGTGCCACAACATAAACATAAATCATTCATCATAACCCAAAGAATAAAATGGGTTTCATAAATATCATTCCATCATCACATAATCCATATAAAAGAAATGGATATAATTTCATAATAAGAAAAGTGAAACCATGTAAATCATATAGACATTATACTTGAAACATACACATATGAAATAAAGTCATCTTAGATGGAAAAATGGTTTTGATAAAACACTTGAAATGAATTCTTGAGGGAAATATCCTTTCTTCTTCAAAATTAATTTCTTTTCACAAAACATCATGAAATTTTAAAAGAAGAAGATTTTGTTGAAAATAGTCATGAAATATTTTTGAGAAAGCTTCATTAAAATAAGTCTTTATAAAACCGTAAAAATCTGTTCGTGCCATATAAGTTAAAAAAACATTCTTCTCATACTTTTGCCGGAAAAGTCAAAAAAGTACCTCGTAATGTAAACAAAAGAAATATTCCTTACATACCATGTAGTAAAAGTAAAAAATGGGTAAAAATGACATTAAACATACATGAAAACACTTTTATAAAACAAGGACATGGATGATAGAAATAACCCCAGTAAATACTTACGTATAAACAATCTCGGATAGAAAATAATTGAGATTGCAACATTATCCCTTACCTTAGGTCCGATTTGCTTCGTAAGTGTCCGAAACTACTGTATAATGATTAAAATAATGTTATTGACTTATTACAGAATCATATTCATTGTTATGATATCATATATGGTTCACTTATGACTTTATATTACCCGTTCTTTTGTAAATTCCATGTTAAAGAGCGTTTTGGGTAAAATCATTTCATTTGTCGTCCGTGTTTTGACTTGTAATTATTCATATGATTACTTAGATCATGATTTCTTACATATAGAATGTAAAACATGATTTATATATAATATATATTCAGAATATACCTATATATACTAGATCGATAAATGGAAAGAAATACACCGTTCATGGAAACGGTAGGCCGTAGGTACGCATGAACGTTGTTTTCGTTTCCTCATTGAATTGAATGGAATTAATTTGATGACATACACATATATATATATACATAAATCCAGTATCATTATTATTTCATATATTTCATGATTACTTATTATATATACTTTATAATCATTTATGAATGGTTAATCATTGAGAATGAATCTCATCGCGTCGTGGAGACGGTATTCCGTACGTACGCACGAGCGATGATATCATTCCCATGATCGTGGAATTTTATTGGAGTGTATGTATACTATTAAAGAATCAATATCACCTTATAATAATAATATATAGTTATTATTTACACCATTATACCCATCCAAGTAAGGTGGTGGTGGAAAATAGACTACACCACGGCGTGGAGACGGTATTCCGTACGTACGCACGCGCAGTGATTTCTTTTTCCGTAGGAGGGATAGATGGTGAAATAGGGTTGTTTCATAAATATAATAACATATCCGTATATGAGTGATACTGATGTTATTACTTCATAATGAAACAACTTAAGAATAAGAAGTGGAAGAACAAATAAAGTTGAAATAATCGGTAATGAACATTACCTCTTCTTTGAAGCACCTCTTTGAGACCTCCTCTTAGGGCACTAAAATTGATCTTTGAAGAAGACCAGGAACTCTAGGATGTTTCTAGGGAAGTGGGGAAATGAAATGGGCAGGGTTTGGCCGAGCTTGAAGGCTCAAATTGGTGTAAGGAGGAGAGGGAGGAGGTTCCCTTTTATAAGGGAGGAGAGGGGCACCTTTGGAATTCTTAAAAATATTAATTTATAATAAATATAAACCCACTTAAAAACCTCTAAAAATGACTCATATCCGAAGATTATATGGGGTAGGGTTGTAATATCATCAACAAATCAAATTTAGACATGTTAGGAATTTATTTTAAACATTATCAACTTGATTTATCCTTATTTAATCAATTTAATTTTATTTATGGTAATAACATTCTAAATTTTAAATTATAACAAAAAATTACTTAATTGTTGTGAATTTTCCATAATTGGATACTTTATATCATTTTCTACCATATAAATTTAAATTTATAATTTTTAAATATTTTTGCAATTTTTAAACAATTTTATAATATGTTATTTTTATAAAATAACAATAGTGTCAATTTTGACACTATTCATTTATTTGAATTTAAATAAACTATATATAGAAGATATGTTCGAACTAAAAGCTTTAATAGAATCATAAAAGGTCATATTTATCTAGAAAATTAGTGGAGCACATTAAATAGTTCATATAATAGTTATTTTATTATTTTTAAAAACCATTTATTTGGTTTATCTCTTTATAAAATAATTACTACAACATTTTTGTATAATTATTTAATATACTTATTTGTTGCATACAAAATACAAATAAAATCCTATGATGAATATAAATCTATTACCTTTCACAATAATAAATTTACTCTAATTTATCATCTTAAAATAACAATATTTAAATTGTTATATTTATTAAATTATGAAGGTGACAACTTTGGCATCATTTAAAATAAAATAATATAAGTGTCATAATTGCCTTAATAAGGATCCAAATGGTCAAAAATTAGGCCAGTGGATGATTAGGGTTTATATATACACTAATAATAAGTTTTTTTTCATATTTTTGGTCCTTTTGATATGTATTACTATTTCAATAAAAACTATATTATTCATTTTTCACTAAATAAATAATTTCTGCATCATTAATGTATCACTATTAATGACAATTATTTAATCCCAAAAAAAATTCTAAATAAATTATCATGATGTAGATAATTTTATTATCTTTCTAGAGACTATTAATGTTCAAAGTTTTATGATTTTTATCACTAAATTAAAATTATTATAAGATTTAAGAGAGTGACATGTTGTCACTTTCTTTGGTTTTAATAATAATTAAATTATTTTCATGGTAAAAAGTCCATAAAATGAATCTAATCCGACCCTTAGGTGATATGGGTATACTTTTAGCCATCCAATAGAATTTTGGCATGTGTTAGGGTAATTTTATAATATTATATTTAACCTTAATTACCCGATTTACCTTTAACTATGGTAAATAAAATTTACCGTAGTTACTATTCAGAATTCCCAAAAATAAAAAGTATCCTATTAACATAATTTGGACCCACTGATTCCAAATATGGAATCCATTTTTTTAAATTCAATACACAGAAGTTGAAAAAATTAAATTAAAATTAATCCCGCTGTCGAATGAAAACGGGTTTTTGTTTAAAACATTGCAAAAGATTGAATTGATTTAACCTACGAATTCAATGTAAAATCAATGCTAATGACATAAATTATATTAAATTGTAAAAATGTATTTTATTTATACTTTAAAACCACTCAATATTATAATTTAACCATATAAATTATTACGATGAAAAAAATTGTTTTTAATTAAAATATAGCGTGTTTTTACTATTCATTAAAATATGAAAGTTATCAGAAAAATATCAAAACTTTATCCAATGTAAATTTTTATATCCTGATTCAAAATAAGAATCTTATTTTGTCAAATTGAACTTATAAACATGTCAACAACTATATTTAAAGTGGGTGCGCCATCAAAAGTCGGCAAAACTGCATTTTTTGAAAAATACATATTTTACCCAAAAAATTTATTTTGTTCTTATACCATGTTCTAGAAAATGTTTAAGATGAATAATAATGTTATAAAATTCAAAATTTAGTTAATACTATTCATAACAGCTGGTTCATAATAATATTATAATAATATATCATTGTTTAGTAAAACCCGGTATTGCGTACAACACACGCTATCGAGGAAGGTCGCGATTGCATGTAATGCAAGACAAGTCAGGGTTGTGTGTTGTGCAAGACTCCTTTATTATTTTGTATAAAAGAATCCAACCATATTTAATTTATACATTGAATATATATATATATATATACCCTCAATGTTGCGTAGAATGACTATTATAAAACGAACTTGAAATTATGTGTAACACAATCTAAGAATAGTGTTGTGTATACTTCAAGCTAATACAGTGTGGTGTATAGCACAAGATAATCTTGTTGTAGCATAAAACACATGACATCAAATAAATTAAAGAGAATACTTATCATAAAATATCAGGTTGTTACATTCTACCCCCCTTAAAATGAATTTCGCCCTCGAAATTCGTCAGGGTTATAAATCGTTTACCATTCATAGAATCCCACATCATAAAAAGGAACACTGAAACTTAATTTTAAAAACTAAAGTATGAAACATAACAATTACCCAAAGTAACTCATCACTGGGTTTTCATATAGGAGAACATAGGTGAAAATATGGATATGGAAGAAAAATATAACCATCAAGTTCTAATAGAGAGTGGTAGAGAACATGGCTATGAAAAATCCATCAATCACAAAGCCATAAATTTGTAATGATCTAAGGTACCATCTGATTCATTGGATATAAGAGCACTAGGAAAACATTTTTGGTTTTCAATATCATTTCCCTAAAGTTGAAAATTTTGAATTAGAAGAAATAATTTCTTTATTTTGGTACAATCTCACTGTTGTTCGTTCTTTGAACAATTTCCACTTCATCTCTTAAAGAAATGAAGTTGAATTTGTTATTGGTGAAGTGCTAACAGATCATGTGATAGAATGATGGGTCATTCCATCTGTTTCAAACAAATGGTTAGAAAAAGTTATCAAATATACATAAGTCCATCTATGGTGAGATTAATCATATATGGTTCCTAAAATGGACTTATAATTCATATATCATACTGCTTAATATAATAAAACTTGTTTATACTAAACAGTGAATTCCTGTAGGCCAGTGGTAGGCGATAAAAGATAGTCGCACTTCGGTTGTGGGTTCAATTCCCACAGCCTTGTCCAACGCGATGGGTTGTCGCCCATCCTGCAGGTTGTCCTTTTTCTAAAACTACATTACTATAACATCCCATCAATAATATCGAAAAAAACTTCTATCCTTAAACAATACTATCTTATGTCCAACATAATCCATTCCAATCTTTATCTAAAATAATTCGGTCCAAGCTCATAGTATAAAGAAAACGATTACTTGAAATGTCATCAACCAACCATCATTTATCCCCCATATATCATAAGATATATGTTGTTGGTCAAATTACAAACATGTGAATACCTTAATCATGTATTCTCTTGAAAAATGAATACCCATTTAACCTTAGTGAAAACATGAATGCTGTTAAAAGTTAACTCTTTACACATACCAAAATCCCAAAATTTCTATATAATCAAACCATAATATCACTTAGTCCTTATATCAGTCATGAGCTCATGAATACAATCAAACATATCATTATCTTCTTATCACTTCATTATGCGCATATCATCTACTTTCCAAAAATATCTGAATAACCTTCCATGGTTACCAGTACCATTCAACATATACTTTCATATACTTTAGGAAAAACAATAGTGTAACAATCCTTAGATGATTCTTTATTCCATAGTACCATACATTATTCTTTATAAACATACAATCATTCCACTAAATTCTTAACCACTAGCTAATCTTCATCATTTATTTCATCTCATATTTCATTTGTAGTCTCTTCATCATCATCCACATAAATACTACCTGTATGACCATGCTGATTCTCTTCATGAGATTTTCCCTTAGGGCATTGGTTTGAATAATGCCCATACATTCCACATTTAAAACATCTAATCATTGTTGATGTCGTAGAAATACCATTATCCTTGTCCATGGTGTCAACTGAACCTTTTCCTTTGCACTTACAGGCTTTGTGTCCTTCTTTTCCACACCCAAAGCATCTCCCAGTTCCTTTGAAACAATCTCCCTGATGCCTCTTCCCACATGATTTACATGAGGGAAATTGAACTTTCTTTCCTCTATGATCATCATGAAACTCCATCTTTCTCTTATTATCTAGGTTGGGAAACTTACCAAAGTTGAGATTATTGATCATATTCTGAGATTTCTGATTATGCATAATAATGATGTTTGGACTTCCAAATCCTGTTTCATTTGGTTGCTCATGAAGAATACCATTCCATTGTCCGTCATATCCTCCATTATCGTGAATCTTCCTGTTTCCAACCATTTTCTAAAACCCAAAAAGAATAGTGTGAGAGGCAAAAATCATGCTAGGGAAAACAACATAGTAAAGGGGAAGTACCATCAATATCTAACATCTTAGGTTAAATTATATGATCGTTAGCGCAATTCTAGGACTATAACCTATACGTATACTTAACCTTATAGACATCCCTAGACATACCTTAGAAATATCTCTAGGGATGTCACTGACGTTTTCGCATCCTAGTTTCCAAAGGTTGACTAAACCTCCATCTGATACCAACTGTAGATACCCAAATCTTGATGTACATGAACATTACATTACTTTTGTGGAATACTTAATACACAAAAAAAACAGACACACAAGGACCGTAATAGTTTAGTGTCTTTAGAAACTTGGAACATAATCTTCTAATCGTGGTGAAAGATCTTCAACATCTCCCATAAAGATCTTCCCCTTTTTTTTCTTACCTAAAACCTTTCTTTATATCTTGGGGAAAAGAAAACATAAAAAGGGTGAGCTCAAATTATCAGTAAGGGTAAGCATGGATAAAATAAAACATACCATATACATTTGAACTTAAAAACATGAACATAATGTTTAAACATCAAAAGCTTGAGCAATGACATAAAACATGGAAGTACATATGGCATAGATCATAAAGAAACATCAAGAATGATAAAATATCATGGGAATAAAACATTTAATTGTGGCAACCATTAAGCACATGATATTATTTCCATAGTAGCCAAGGCATTGCTGCCAAGACCATCTTAGTGGACAAAGTCCCTTTCTGAATCGAGTTCACTCCTCGTTTCAGTCCTATTTTACTGAACCGGTTTAACCTGCCATTCCAGCCATGTCTATCTCATGAGATATAAATCTTTACCCAATGCATTGGAGGGAGATATAGGTCCCACCCATCTCATAATGAAATCATTCTTACTTGTGCCACAACATAAACATAAATCATTCATCATAACCCAAAGAATAAAATGGGTTTCATAAATATCATTCCATCATCACATAATCCATATAAAAGAAATGGATATAATTTCATAATAAGAAAAGTGAAACCATGTAAATCATAGAGACATTATACTTGAAACATACACATATGAAATAAAGTCATCTTAGATGGAAAAATGGTTTTGATGAAACACTTGAAATGAATTCTTGAGGGAAATATCCTTTCTTCTTCAAAATTAATTTCTTTTCACAAAACATCATGCAATTTTAAAAGAAGGATATTTTGTTGAAAATAGTCATGAAATATTTTTGAGGAATCTTCATGAAAATAAGTCTTTATAAAACCGTAAAAATATGTTCATGCCATATAAGTTAAAAAAAACATTCTTCTCGTACTTTTTCCGGAAAAGTCAAAAAAGTACCTCGTAACGTAAACAAAAGAAATATTTCTTACATACCATGTAGTAAAAGTAAAAAATGGGTAAAAAGGACATTAAACATACATGAAAACACTTTTATAAAACATGGACATGGATGATAGAAATAACCCCAGTAAATACTTATGTATAAACAATCTCGGATAGAAAATAATTGAGATTGCAACATTATCCCTTACCTTAGGTCCGATTTGTTTCATAAGTGTCCGAACCTCCTGTATAATGATTTAAATAATGTTATTTACTTATTAAAGAATAATATTCATTGTTATGATATCATATATGGTTCACTTATGACTTTATATTACCCGTTCTTTTGTAAATTTCATGTTAAAGAGCATTTTGGGTAAAATCGTTTCATTTGTCATCCGTGTTTTGAATTGTAATTATTCATATGATTACTTAGATCATGATTACTTACATCCAGAATGTAAAACATGATTTATATATAATATATATTCAGAATATACATATATATAATAGATCTATATATGGAAATAAATACACCGTTCATGGAGACGGTAGGCCGTACGTACGCATGAACGTTGTTTTTGTTTCCTCATTGAATTGAATAGAATTAATTGGATGACATACATATATATATATAAATAAATCCAGTATCATTATTATGTCATATATTTAATGATTACTTATTATATATACTTTATAATCATTTATGAATGGTTAATCATTGAGAATGAATCTCATCGCGTCGTGGAGACGGTATTCCGTACGTACGTACGAGCGATGATATCATTCCTGTGATCGTGGAATTTTATTGGAGTGTATGTATACTATTAAAGAATCAATATACCTTTATAATAATCATATATAGTTATTATTTACACCATTATACCCATCCAAGTAAGGTGGTGGTGGAAAATAGATTACACCACGGCGTGGAGACGGTATTCCGTACGTACGCACGCGCGGTGATTTCTTTTTCCGTAGGATGGATAGATGGTGAAATAGGGTTGTTTCATACATATAATAACATATCAGTATATGAGTGATACTGATGTTATTACTTCATAATGAAACAAAATAATAAGAATAATTGGAAGAAGAAATAAAGTTGAAAGAATCGGTAACGGACATTACCTCTTCTTTGAAGCGTCTCTTTGAGACCTCCTCTTAGGGCACTAAAATTGGTCTTTGAAGAAGACCAGGACCTCTAGGATGTTTCTAGGGAAGTGTGTAAGTGAAATGGGCAGGGTTTGGCCGAGCTTGAAGGCTCAAATTGGTGTGAGGAGGAGAGGGAGGAGGTTCCCTTTTATAAGGGAGGAGAGGGGCACCTTTGGAATTCTTAAAAATATTAATTAATAATAAATATAACCCCACTTAAAAACCTCCAAAAATGACTCATATCTGAATATTATATGGGATATGGTTGTAATATCATCAATTAATGAAATTTAGACATGTTAGGAATTTATTTTAAACATTATCAACTTGATTTATCCTTATTTAATCAATTTAATTTTATTTATGGTAATAACATTCTAAATTTTAAATTATAACAAAAAATAACTTATTTGTTGTGAATTGTCTATAATTGGATACTTTATAACATTTTATACCATATAAATATAAATTTATAATTTTTAAATATTTTTGTTCTTTTTAAACAATTTTATAATATGTTATTTTTATAAAATAACAATAGTGTCAATTTTGACACTATTCATTTATTTGAATTTAAATAAAATATATACAGATAATATGTTCAAACTAAAAGATTTAATAGATTCATAAATGGTCATATGTGTCTAGAAAATTCGTGGAGCACATTAAATAGTTCATATAATAGTTATTTTATTATTTTTAAAAACCATTTATTTGTTTTATCTCTTTATAAAATAATTACTACAACATTTTTGTATAGTTATTTAATATACTTATTTGTTGCATAAAAATTAAAAATAAAATCCTATGATGAAGATAAATCTATTAACTTTCACAATAATAGTTTTAATCGAATTTATCATCTTAAAATCACAATATTTAAATTGTTATATTTATTAAATTATGAAGGTGACAACTTTGGCATCATTTAAAATAAAATAATATAAGTGTCATAATTGCCTTAATAAGGATCCAAATGGTCAAAAATTCGGCCAGTGGATGATTAGGGTTTATATATACACTAATAATAAGTTTTGTACAGATTTTTGGTCCTTTTGATGTGTATTAATTTTTCAATAAAAGCTATATTATTGATTTTTCACTAAATAAATAATTTCTGCATCATTAATATATCACTATTAATGACAATTATTTAATCCCAAAAAAAATTCTAAATAAATTAACATGACGTAGATAATTTTATTAGATTTCTGGAGACTATTCATGTTCAAAGTTTTATGATGTTTATCACTAAATTAAAATTATTATAAGATTTAAGAGAGTGACATGTTGTCACTTTCTTTGGTTTTAATAATAATTAAATTATTTTCATTGTCAAAAGTCCATAAAATGAATCTAATCCGACCCTTAGTGATATAGGTATACTTTTATCCATCCAATAGAATTTTGGCATGTGTTAGGGTAATTTTATAATATTATATTTACCCTTAATTACCCAATTTACCTTTAACTATGATAAATAAAATTTACCGTAGTTACTATTCATAATTCCCAAAAATCAAAAGTAGCCTATTAACATAATTTGGACCCACTAATTATAAATATGGAATCTATTTTTTTAAATTCAATACACAGAAGTTTCAGAAATTAAATTAAAATTAATCCCATTGTCGAATGAAAATGGGTTTTTGTTTAAAACATTGCAAAAGATTGAATTGATTTAACCTAGGAATTCAATGTAAAATCAATTCTAATAATATAAATTATATTAAATGGTAAAAATATATTCTATTTATACTTTAAAACCACTTAATATTTTAATTTAACCATATAAATTATTACGATGAAATTTTTTTTAATTAAAATATAGCATGTTTTTACTATTCATTAAAATATGAAAGTTATCTAGAAAAATATCAAAACTTTATCCAATGTAAATTTTTATATCCTGATTCAAAATAAGAATTTTATTTTGTCAAATTGAACTTATAAACATGTCAACAACTATATTTAAAGTAGGTGCGCCATCAAAAGTCGGCAAAACTGCATTTTTTGAAAAATACATATTTTACCCGAAAAATTTATTTTGTTCTTATACCATGTTCTAGAAAATGTTTAAGATGAATAATAATGTTATAAAATTCAAAATTTAGTTAATACTATTCATAAAGGCTAGTTCATAATAATATTATAATAATATATCATTGTTTAGTAAAACCCGGTATTGCGTACAACACACGCTATCGAGGAAGGTCGCGATTGCGTGTAATGCAAGACAAGTCAGGGTTGCGTGTTGTGAAAGACTCCTTTATTATTTCGTATAACAGAATCCAACCATATTTCATTTATACATTGAATATATATATATAGATATACCCTCGATGTTGCGTAGAATGACTATTATAAAACGAACTTGAAATTATGTGTAACACAATCTAAGAATAGTGTTGTGTATACTTCAAGGTAAAACAGTGTGGTGTATAGCACAAGATAATATTGTTGTAGCATAAAACACATGACATCAAATAAATTAACGAGAATACTTATCATAAAATATCGGGTTGTTACAGTGCAAGTCCTACTTACACTAAGTGGACCCCCTTATGGAATTAGGGTATGGGTCCTCTATATATATATTGAGTGGTACCCCTAATATATATGTGTATGGGTACTCTATTTACAAAGTAATACCCCCTATTGGGTAGGGTTTAGGTCCTCCTTACACTGAGTGGTACCCCGTGATAGACCATGGTGCATGTCCTCTATTTACAGAGCAATACCCCGTATGGGGAAGAGTGTGGATCCTCCTAACACTGAGTGGTACCCCCTATGGTATTAAGGAATGAGTTATCTATCTACTGAGTTGTATCCCCTATCGGATTGAAAATGGGTCCTTCTTATATTAAGTGGCACCCCATGACACACTAGAGAATGTTTCCTCTTCTCGGAGATTGTTTCCCCTCAACCATGTGGCACAATGGCAAGGCATGGGCCCTGCACATGATTACTTATTTGTAAAGATAGATGAGATGATGGGAATAATTTATGGACTATTAGAACTGATGGTACTATTTCTTAGGGATAGTTTTTTAGAGGGACATCCCCTTCTCTCTCGTTTGAGTTTCTTTATTTTGAGAACATGTGTGTGTATATATATATCCATGATGTTGGATTTTTACTCCTTTTCTTTGGGTTGAGCTATCTAATATTCATTCCTATCATGTCTCTTACAACTTCCCTTAAGCTTTCGGGGCATCCTACTAGGTATGTATATAATTACCCTTAAATGGGATTTTCCTACACATGTCGTGTCTTATGGAGGCAACATACACATTGGTTGCAATTATAGAGGAGCTTAGGGATATTTGATGCATTGGACTAAATATTGGGGTTTGAGCTTAGAGATCATGATCTGGAATCTCTCAACACTTTTACATTCTATTTTGTTCAATTTGGGACATCTTCCTAGTTGGGAATGTATTTTTTACCTTTAATTTCAGTTTTCACTATCATACTCTTATACACCCTAGAGGTTTTCACATGTGTGTTTATATTCATGAGATCACATATTTTTATTACTATTCATCTTCACCATTCGATTGAGATGGTTTGGTGTGTGTGCATTGGTACATTAGGAAAAGGCCTCCCATATAAGTTAGAGCATTCATTGATTTTTTGTATCCCCTAAGCCATGGAGACATGCTTAGGGTAGTTTCAAATTGAGCCTCGTTAGGTCGGGTCATGACAGATTGTTATTAGAGCAGTTCATTCCTTGGGATGGCGTTTGGATTAGTCCCCTTATGAGGATTTTGGTTGGTATTTTGGGAAAAAGTTTCAAAGTTTTTCAAGTTAGGCATTCAGACCAGAGATTAAAGTATTGGTGCAACAACTAGAATATCCACTCACCAATAGCTTGACTACCTACTTATCGACTTGACATACTGAGACATTGGTTTCAAAGATTAACGGTACACACATCATATATGATTGAGTATTTTGACTATCCTTCTTGAGTTATTTCCCCATTTATTAAATATATGCACATCTGAACATGGTATGCATAATGACCCTAGCCTTTTACATGTATTGTTACATGATTTTAAGCATGATTAATCACAAAATACAAACCAAGGATCATAAATTCTAGTGTATTTGGAAGATTAAGTACATAATTAGAAATCATGAAACCAAAATAAAAACATATTTTATTTAATCTCCATAAATATATCTAAATTCATTTTAGTTATTACATATTCATAAGATAATCTGGGTAATATATGAACAAAAGTGATGATCTATAAAGATCAGTAAGGGAATACACATCAGAATAAAGCATAAAACATTGGTTTGAAGACATAACTTGATGAAATAGAAAAAGTGTGAAACATGAATAAACATAAGAAAACATAACATGAAAAACATGGGATCTTGTAATCAAGGAATCAAAGGAATGTTTTAATAACATACAACATGTCATAAGCATAAGTTAAGGATAACATATAAGACCACTGAACATGGATGAAAAAGTCCCATAAAGGAATTAGGTTTACTCCATGTCCTAACATGATGTCTCATGAGACTAAAAATTATCCAATGCATTGGAGTTATATGTAGGTGCATCCATCATAACATGTTCATGAATATGTGTTCCATGTAACGACCCATACTATAATAAATAAAATTCCCACTTTTGATTTACCTAAATATATTATTATGTAATATGGTTATAGAAAACACATGCACTCCTTTAGTTTTATTATATCATATCAGATTTAAAATACCTTTAAGAATCATAACCATTGATAATATACTTTTTGAATAGTGATTACATGATTGGTATAAATATATGGTTTAAATAAATTCAATTGACACAGACAAAAAAAGTGATGTCTTCAACCAGTAGGATTGTACCCTATGATTCCTCTTTATTAGAGATTTTCAGGGAGATAACATCACTAGGATTTTCCCTCGACCAAGCCCAATATCTAATAACTTAAGCATGAGGTAAAATATTTATGGTAGAAGTTCAAGCTCATCAAGATGACGACCCAAACCATGTATGTCAAACCACCCCATGAAAGTCTCACCGTCACACACCTTAATCTTAGGAATTTTATGGTGTATTAAAGGGATATGTATCAAGACCCTACCAATATGATTATGCACATTATTTTTTATAGAATAATGAATATATTTTCATCCTATTATTATTACTTTACAAATGTTTTTTTATTTTGATATAATAAAACACAAACATTATTTTTGGATAATATTCAAATTAAATTAAGAAATTTATTTTGATAAATTAATTAATTTTTGAAATAAATATTATTTTAATAAAATATTATTATTAAATAATTTATTAAATAATTTTTATTAAATATAAATTATCATATAATTTTAATGAATTAAAATATAATTTTTATAAGGGTTCAAAAACTGTTATTATAAAAAAACTAAGCCTTTATCAATAAATGACGATTATTATTTTAAAAATGAAAATTCACATATTTATAAAATTATTCTGATTAAATGAATATTAGTTTCAAAATCACATTTTCAAAATTATCCAATGGTAATTTTTTCATATTTTTCTAAAATAGTTTAATTTTCGGGTAAAAATTAAATACCGTATAAATATACGATGTGTATTATGAATTCATAATGATGTAAAAGTGATGTAATAAATAATATAAAAGGTATAAAAAACAAATACATGTTTTCAATTTAAAATAATGTTATTTTTTTTATTAATTTTATAAATCCTTTGTAAATCCTCGAAAACCATTAATATATTTTAATATTTTAAAATCATTTATTTAAGATTATAACTCACCTCAACATAATAAAGGGAATTATTTTATTAATTTCGGCCCTTGGCCTTATAAAATAATGAAAACCACTCACATTTTGAAGAAAACATTGGAAAAAACAAAGGGTAGGATTGTGGTTTTGGTCCTTTTATTATAGAGTCCAAAACATATGTTTGGGAAATGATAAAGAATTCCACACTCATTTCCTATATAAACCCTCCAAATATCCCATTTCTCTTCAATAAAAATCCTTTTAGAATGTATTTACTCTTACCTACCCTCTCTATATTCCTCCCAAGGCACCTCTAAGCTCTCAAGATGCTCCTCCCAAGAATTTGGAGTCACACACTCAAGTAAGGGATCCCCACCATCTCTTCTTTATTCAAGATTCCTTATTATCTTATGCCTTTTATTTACAATTACTTATGTTGGGATATGTATTTACATATCCCCATTAATAACTATTGTATTTAAAAATTATTATAGAACCATTTCACTCTCATCAATCCATTTTATGAATTTTTATGTGATGCTCTTATGCTGCTGAAATTTCACTGTGATTTTCCATGCCCAAACAATTGTGCAGTGAATACCATACCAATTTATTATAGAGTGTGTTAAAATTTATACACTTATACCTATTTTTAATTTGATATTACATGTATGTATTCCACACTTTATGTTTGTGTAATTAAATGTGATGATATATGATTCCATGTTTTATTATCTATGTGGAACACTTATGCATGAGAATGAAATGAATGTGATGGGTGCACCAAAATTATATAGTACTCCAATGAATTGGGTAATGTTTATTCTCATGAGAAGTCATGTTGGGATAGAGAGTGAACCTAATTCCTTTATGGTACTTTTTCCATCATGATTTATTGGTAGTTAGCCTTGACCTATGTTTATGATGCCGTGTTTTAAGTTGTTTCCATATTTACCATGTTGCCTTTATTATTATCATACTATATCATATCCCATTTTTTATGTATATTATTATTACTACTTTTATGCCCCATTTATATTCCTATTTCAAAACATGTATTATCTTCTTCATTTTATTCCATGTTTATTCCCTTACTGGGCTTTATATCTCACCCCTTTCTTATGTATGTCCCTAGGTTATCCCATGAGGTTTTAAGTGTGAGCATGTTAAATAAGTTTTCAATAAATATGATTATTTCCTATTTTAAGTTGTTATGTAATGTACCTAATTTCCATAGACACTATAATTATCAATCTTCTGGGTTGTATTAAGTGTAACCTTATGTAATAAATCATGTATTAATGTGAAATAAAGAGTAGGGATGTTATAGTTGGCATCAAATGAAAATTTTAGTTATTTTTGGTATTAGGATTGTAAAACTCTAGTGAAAGTCCTAGGGATAATTCTATGTATAAGAAAACATACCTAAATTTTGTTAATTATTGAGTATGTGGTTTATCAAGTAAATATATCCCTGTCTGGATACTAGAAGTGGACATGGTTTTGGAATAGATGTAACTAGGGGTAACAACTCTAACAAGGTGTATCGAGCCTAACTTAGTGTAACATGATACATGAAAATGGGCCTTACTACGCACCTGGTTTGATACTCCTATGGGTTATGACTTGGTAAAATTACAATTTTATTACAAGCCATTATTAAAAGAACAATAAAATTCTCATAAGAGTATATGTTAGGAAATAAATTATGGATAATATAGATTGAAGCTTGGAAATCGATATGTTAAGGAAGTAAATGTAACTTTCATGTTATCCCTTTAATTTCATTAAATTCCTATTTATGTGTTTAATAGTTTTAAAAATACTCATCCCTTATTTTTCCTTTATTATAGACAATGTCTAGAAATAGGAGGAATTGGGTAAACAATCAATCTGACATGAAATGTCATGAATACCCCAATGAGATTCCCAACATGATGGGAGTGTGAATCATGAAATTTATAACTATAATCTCTTAGATAACTTAAGTTCTAAATAGAAACCTAGATCATGAGGAGCGTCCAAATCCCCCTAAGAGAGAACAAGCTAAAATTGAGACCTTTATGTGATAAAGTCCTCTAGATTTCAATGGACCATCTAACCCATTAATCGTGGAACAATGAATATACTCCATTGATAACATCTTCTCAATCCTTAAATGTTCCAAACTAGTAAAGTTTCTACTAGATTTTTATCATATGGAGGGATAAGATGATCAGTGGTGGTCATTGATCAAGAATATGAATCCCGAGGAAGAGATTCATCTGACGGGGTGGAAGGAATTCTGAAAAATGTTTTTTGATAAATATTTTCCCCAAACTCTCCATCTTAGAATGGAAAGTGATTTCCTTGACCTAAATAAAAAAGATGATGAATCTATCAGGGTGTATGAGGAAAACTTCACAAGACTTTCACGATATGCCTCTGTATTTTTCATTACACCCAAATGCAAGGTTGATCGCTTCATTGGTGGACTAAAACCGAGTATATGAAAATCCCTAGTGATCTATGACTTTGATAGATTTTAATAAATTGTATGATGTTACCTCAAAGAAAAAAATGGAGATCGGAAAATCACAAGGGTATCACAGTGATAAGGAGAGGAATGTGGAGTTTAAATCTAGTAGTGTGATGGAGAAATATAATGGTTCCAAAAAATTTCAACATCCCGCTTTTCAAAGGTATGTAAATAAGAACCCAAAATATTTCCTAAATGGGATGAGAAAATGATTTAGGTGTGGGAAGGAAGGGTACCTAGCTAGAAATTACCGACAAGAGAAACATGCTAATGCAATGGACAAAAGGAATTCTCCAATCAACCCTCTATGTATTGTTTTTTGTTACAAATTCCTAGAACCAGGGCACTTTGTAAACCAATGCACCAAGACAAGGGTTTTTGGAGAAAACAAACAACCTCCAAGGTAGAAAGGGAGAGATTCTTCCATCACAACCACTAAGGTGGATCCTAACAATGAAGTGGTGATAAGTACACTAGTTATTAATTCAAGAATAGCGAATGTAGTTTTTGATTATGGTTCTATGCATTCCTTCATATCATGAAAGTATAGTAGAGCTATTCAAACACCACCACAAATAATTTAAGTAGAGTTATCAGAGAAAATGGAAAATAGAGAAATTATTTCATACCAAGTATATAACTCCTTCCGTATCATAATTTGTGGGATGAACTTCCCAGTGAACCTTTTCATACTACCTTTGATGAAATTTGATGCAATTATAGGAATGGATTGTCTTTCCTTGTATATAGCCAACACAAATTTCCTTAAGAAGGAAATAACTCTCCTTATTTCAAATCGACCCCCTGATTCTATATAAGTAAAAGGAGGAGGATTAATCTTCTTTAGCACCAAAAAATCAAGAATTGATATTATTACCCTATGAGTAAGAATATCTAGCTCAAATTATTGAGTCTAAGGAAATAACCATCCTCGAAGACATTCTTATTGTGAGGGAATACACTGATGTTTTTTCTGAGGAATTTCCCCATCTTCCTCCTAGCAGAGAGGTTGAATTTTAATCAAGATCATAATTGGGGAGTTACCTTTATCCAATAATCCATATAGAAGAGATATTTTGGAACTTGAGGAGATGAAGAAACAACTATAGGAGAATCTACAAAAAGGGTTCATATTCCCAAGTGCTTCACTATGGGGTGCACCAGTCCTCTTCATAAAGAATAAGGATGAGTGAATTCACCTTTTCATTGATTATCGTGAGCTTAACAAGACCATAATAAAGAACAAGTATCCACTATATCATATTGATGAATTATTCAAGCAGCTTCGTAGAGAACAATAATTCTCCAAGGTGGATACATGGTTGGGATATTACCAATTTAGGGTGAATAATGAGGATATCCCCAAGACTACTTTTAGTACAGTGTATGGGCACTATGACTTCATAGTAATTCCATTTAGACTGACTAATGATCCAAAAATCTTCATGGACTTGATGAGTAGAGTATTTGTAGATTAACTTGACAAATTTGTGGTATTATTTAAAAATGATATTTTAATATTCTCCAAAATCAAGGAGAATAATTTATGAGAATCTGAGCACTATACTAAAGACCTTTCAAATGGATAATCTCTATGTCAAGTACAAAAAATGTGAGTTCTGGTTGAAGGAAGTATAATTCTTAGGGAATATCATTACAAGAAATGGGAAATCTATGAAACCTTAAAAAACATAAGTAATTGAAGTATGGAAGAGGCCAACATATATGATATATATCCATAGTTTCCTTATATTAACTGGGTATTATCATTAATTTTTGAGAAATTTATCATGATTTTAAAACCTTATAACCAAGATAACTCAAAAGGGAGTCATGTTTTCTTGGATCGATGAGTGTGAAAAATGTTTCAATGAAATGAAAAGGAGGTTTATCAATAACCCTATACTCACACTACCCATAAGTGGAGAAAGTTTTGTGGTATTTAGAGATTCTTTAAAGAAGGGATTGGGTTGTGTGTTAATGTAGAATGACAAAGTCATAGCCTATGATTCAAGGTAGTTGAATGTTCACGAACAAAACTACCCAATGTAAGATCTGGAGTTGGATGCAATGATATTAAATTTGAAAATATGGTGACATTATCTCTTTGGAGAGAAGTGTGAAATATATATGGATCACAAAAGTCTCAAGTATATATTAACATAGAAAGAGATGAATATATTCCAACGAAGATGGTTAGAGATGATCAAGAATTATGACTGCTCAATTCACTACCATCCTAGGAAAGAAAATAAAGTCTAACATTATTTATGTAGAAATGATCCAATAATTCTATCATTGATGAGAATTTATAGGGATATGATCTTCTTATATTTAGAAAGGATGGACATATAGGAATCATAAAGGAAGTAACATCATCAATCCTTTCACAAATGATTTCTCAACTATCCCTTATTAATAAGATTAATGATACTTGAAGAAATGATGTGGAAATTCAGAAGAAAGTGGAAACCATATGGAAAGGGAAATCCTCAAAGTTCAATGTTAATGAAGAAGAAGTTATGAGATTTGGGTCAAGACTATGTGTACCATCAAATCCTGAGTTAAAGAAGGATCTATTGGATGATTCACATAACTCAACCTTATACATCAACCTAGGAAGCAAAAAGATGTATTGAGATCAATGAGAGAACTATTAGTGGGAAAATATTAAGAAGGAGATCAAAGAATATACATCAATATGTCTTGTGTGTCAGCAAGTGAAGTCGGAAAATAAAAAAACCCAAAGTTATGATGCAACCATTACCCATACATACATGTAAATGGAAAAACATCACCCTCAAAATTATCACTAGTCTTATGAAGACATAAAGAGGGAATAATGATATATGGGTTGTGGTGTATCATATTATAAAGACAACAAAATTTATTGTTATTCAAGAGGACTTCTTATATGATCAACTTGCACAGATATACATTAGAGAAGTGGCGAGGTTGCATTGAGTACTACTATTGATTGTATCTGATCAAGATCCAAGATTCACCTCCAAATTCTAGAAAATATCCAACATGATATAAAAATGAGATGAGATTCAGTATGACCTATCATCCTTAAACAAATTTCCAATTTGAGTGGACTATTCAGACATTGAAAGATATGTTGTGAGCATGTTCTATGGACTTTAAAGGAAGATGGGACCAACATTTACCTCTGGTTGAGTTCTCTTATAAAAATAGTTTCCACTCAATAATTCAAATGGTTACCTATGAGGACCTTTATGGGAAGAGGTGAAAAACACCTGCATGTTGGGATACATTTGGGGAACAAAAACTAATAGGTCCTAAAATGGCCGAGGAAATGGTGGGAAAGGTGAAAACCATTCAGCAACACATCAAGGCTTCTCAGAGTTGACAAAAGTGATATGATGAAAATCATTTATGAGACCTATATTTTGATGTTAGAGACATGTTATTACTCTGAATATCTCCATGGAAAAAAGTGATGAGATATTGGAAGAAGAGAAAGCATAATCTAAGATACATTAGCCCCTTTGAGATCCTTTATCACAGCAGAGCGATAGCCTACCGACTAGCACTTCATCCTAAAATATCTCAAATACATGATGAATTTAATGTATCCCTCTTGAGTATGTAAATAATTGACCCCTAAAATATACTAAATCTATAGGTGGTACCATTGGAGAATGATATTTCCTATTACGAACAGTCAGTGAAGATCTAGATCGTAGAGACAAAGTTCTACGAAATAAGATAATGCACCTGGTAAAAGTGTTGTGGAGAAACCAAAAGTTTGAAGAAGAAATTTGGTAACCATAAGAGGTGATTAAACAGGTGTAACATCTTCTATTTTAGTTTGATAAATGAAAATTTTGAGGAAAAAATTTCTAAAGGGAGGAAGATTGTAATGACCCAAACTGTTATAAATAAAATTTCATACTTTGATTTATTTAAATATCTTATTATGTAATATGGTTATATTAAACACATCCAATAATTTGGTTTTATTATATCCTATTAGATTTAAAATACCTTTAAGTATCATAAATTTTGATAATATAACCATTGAACAATGATTACATTATTAGTATAAATATATGGTTTTAATAAATACAATTGACACAAACAAAGGAAGTGATGACCACAACCAGTAGAATCATACCCTATGAATCCCATTTATTTGAGCTTTTGAGGAAGTTTAGATCATTGGGATTTTATCATGACCAATCCCAAGCCGATATCTAACAACTTAAGAATGAGAGAAACCATTTACAAGAGAATTTCAATCTCATCGAAATCATGACCCAAACCATGTACGCCGAACCACCCCATGAAGTTCTCATTATCACACACCTTACTCTTAGGGATTTTGATGGTGTATTAAAATGATATGCATTAATACCTTAGAAATATTATTATGTACATTATTTTTTATAGATTAATGAATTTATTTTAATCCTATTATTATTACTTCATAAATGATTTTTATTTTGATACAATAAAATACAAAATGCATTTTTGGATAATATTAAAATTCATTTAAGGAATTAATTTTGAGGAATTAATGGATTTTTTAAATAAATAATATTTTATTATTAAATATAATTTATCATATATTTTTTTTAAGTCAAATGTATATTTTATAAGGGTTCAAAAACTATTATTGTCAAAAAACAAAGCATTTATCAATAAATGAAGATTATGTTTTTAAATGGGAAAATGAAAATATTTAGAAAATTATTTTAAAAAAATTAATATTATTTTTAAAATTATAATTTCATAATTATCTAATGGTCAAATTTTCATAATTTTTTGAGACAATTGAATTTTTGGGTAAAAATTAAATACCGTATAAATATATGGTGTGTATTATGACATAATAATGACAAAAATGTGATATAATAAATACTATAAAAGGTATAAAAGACTAAATATATGTTTTCAATTTTAAATTATTTAATTTTATGTTTATTTTATTAATTTTATAAAGCCTTTGTGAATCCTCCCCAACCATTAATATATTTTAAGATTTTAAAATCATATCTTTAAGACTATGACTCATCTCCCAATAAACAAGGGAATTATTTTATTAATTTAGACCCTTTACCTTATAATACAATGAAAACCACTCCCATTCGGTAGAAACCATGGGTAAAAACCATGGGAAGGTTTGTGGTTTTAATCATTTTATTATATTGAGTTCAAAACCTATGTTTGAGAAATAATAAAGAATTCCCCACTCATTTTATATATAAACCCACACAATATCCCATTTCTATTCACTAAAAATACTCATAGTACATCCTTAGTCTTCTCTAACCTCTCTATAATCCTCCCAAGTAACCCCGAAGCTTTGAAGAAGCTCCTTCCAAGAATTTGGTGTCACACACTCAAGTAAGGGATCCTCACCTTCTCTTTTTTATTCAAATTTCATTATTATCTTATACCTTCTATTTCCAGTTCCTTATATTGGAATATGTCTTTAAATATTACTATTAATTACTATTTGACATCAAAATTATGATATACCCCTTTCTCTCTAATCATCCCATTTTATGATTTTTTTAGTGACACCGTTATGCATATGAAATTTTACCATGACTTTCCATGTCAAAACAATTGTGTAGTGAATACCATACCCATTTCTTATCAAGGGTGTTCAACTTTATACAATTTTTACTATTTTACTTGGGACTTACATGAATGTATTCCACAATCCTTGTTCATGGAATAAAATGTGATGATAAATGATTCCATTTTTTATGATTTATATACAACACTTAATTATGATAATGAAATGAATGTGATGGGTGAGTTTGAAATTATATAGAACTACAATGCATTAGGTAATGTTTAGTCTCATGAGACATCATGTTGGGTTAGGGAGTGAACCTGAATCCTGTATGGAACATTTTACATCATGATGTATTGGAATCTAGAATTGACCTATGTTCATGATACAGTGTTTTAAGTTTTTACCACATTTCCCATGCTTCCTTTATGATTATCATGCTATATCATGTCCCATTGTTCATATTTATGATTATTACTCCTTTTATGACCCATTGATATACCTATTTTCTATCATGTATTATCTTATTAATGTTATTCCATGTTTATTACCTTACTGGTCTTTATTTCTCACCCCTTTATTTTTTATGTCCCAGGTTATACCATATAGTTTTAAGTGCGAGCATGTTAAATAATTTTTCAACAAAGATGATGTTTTCCTTTTTTAAGTTGATATGTAATGTACCTAATTCCAAAATACACTAGTCTTCTCAATCTTCCTAGTTGTATTAAGTATAATATTATGTAATAAATCATGTATTAATGTGAAATAAAGAGTAGGGTTGTTATATTCTATATTAAGAATCTAGTATAAGGGTTACCCATGGAATGAATTAGGCATCATAATCACGTCATAGGGCATAAAAAAAGGAAATATCATAATTGTTTCCCTAAAAGGCTGTATTTAGAAAATAAATGGAAATTAATAAGGTAAAAATAGTCATATTTCATGATAATTTATGTTATAATTAAGTGAAAATATGTAAAAATAGTTTTTAAGAAACATTAGAAATGAAAGATTTTAGTGTGGTTTGAGGAAAATATTAAAGAGAAATTAAAGTGGAAAATGCATAATCTATTATATAAAACCATAAATGAACTAAGATATATTTTCATGATAAAGTGATTTATTTTATAATAATTATGAGGGTTTAACACAAATTTTTTATGGTATTTGAAAACAGTTAAGAAATTGGGAAGTTCCCTTTAACCGGGCTTTCTTATCAGGAGCAATTGAGAAGGGAACCTTATAAAATCATGTATTTCCCCATAAAATGAAGAATAATTGATCTAGGAAAATATTCATGAAACATAAAAACATAATTTAGGAGTGTTACATAATAATAATTAATAATTTCATTAGGGTAAGGAGAGAGAAAGTGTAACCCAAAGGAAAAATGGAGGTTTGGAGAGAATCCCTTATCTTATGTCCAAAACTGTTATTCACTTGTAATTAATGTCCTAGATAATAAAATTAAATATATTAATTAATTAATTTATAACCAATTATTGATGGATTTAATTTATTATAATTTTATTAGGTTCATTTATGGCCGTTTCATTGACTTATAGTGTTTAATTTCGGCGTTTCAAGAGTGTTCATATCATGATTTAATGATATGTTCCCCTGAGTTTAATTATGGGAGTTCTTGTAAAATGGAGGAAAAACTCCAGAAGTGGAATTATATGATATTGATGATCCTAAATAATTTTAAATGGTCCAATATAACATTTTTTATAGAAATTATAATGATTCATTATATAAAATGTTAACAATGAACATGAGTTTATTTTGGTGAATTTTTGATCATCACATACTAGTTATGTTTATTATTTAATATTATGAATATATACTAGCTCAAAAACAAAAAATAATTTGTAATATAAATTTTAAAATCTTTTTTAACCATTATTATGGTTTTATGACCATAATTGAAGGCAATATTAGAAAATGAAAAATCATCGTCCATGAAGGTGGTGAGTTTACACCTCACGAACAATGTTATCATTTTTAGAAGAAAAGGGGAATAAAAGAGAATTTATAGTGAATATAACATTAACATAATAAAATTAAAGTATATATTTGATACTTTATTTATCATGTTACTTTGGATAGGGGTGAGAGAAGGACAAGGAATGAAAATAAATTTAAAAGAAAATGAAAGAGTATTTTACCTCTTGAACTTGTTCTCCTTGAGAACCTCCTTAGGGAAAATTAGTTTTTTTATTTTGTTGAGTAAAAGGATTCTATATTAAAGATATACAATCGTTAAGAGAATTGTGTATAATTTTTACAAGCTTAAAGGCTTTGGAGTTTTGAGGAGAAGGGGTGGTATTTATAGGGGAGGAGAGGGGTGTTTTTTGATTATTTTCTAAATTTGTTTATTATTTTGGATCATGAAAGGAAATAGTGTTAATTTTTTTGAGTTATTAAACTAGTGCATGTGTGTTCTAAACAATGTATTCTTACCTTATCTATACATCATTAATGACTCAATAATTCAATTATTTGTTAAATATCATAAATTACCATATTTCACAGTTCACCAAATATTCAACTATTTTGGAAAAATATAAAAAATTCACTCCAAAGATTTTTAAATGTATATAATTAAAAAAATAGTCTCCATTTTAAGAAAATAATTTTATAAATATTATAAATTTTATTTTTAATTAAAATAATCAATTACTCAAAAGAATATCGATTTTAATATTATAGCTGGTTTTATGAAACTTTGAATAATTAATTAAGGTCTCATAAAATTATCTTATAATAATAATAAAATAAAATATTGATTTATGAATCTATTTTATGAAAATAAATTTTTTATTAAATCAATATACTAATTATAAAATTTTAAATAAAAATTTATTCTTTACAGAAAATACCAACACTTAATTTATCATTTTTAAAACATTTATTTACTTATATAAAGATATAATATATCATATTTTCATTTATAAGATACCCAAATTTTATTTACACTTTTATAGGTGAGCTTACTATTCTATTGGTTAGATTACTATTCATAATGGTCATATTACTATTCCAATGGTTAAGTTACTATTCCATTGGTATAGGTTCTTTAATTTCTAGAAATACCAATATTTTATTCATTATTCATTTATAAAGTTTATATTGTTTTATCTTTGTTATTTTATTTTATTTATACTATATAACATAATTATAAGAAGGAAAATTTCATTGATAAAAGTTTGGCTTATTAAATTCTTCCCCCTTATGAAATTTCACCATTGAAATTTAATTTAGAATACTAAGGTGAAAATAGGTTAGGGTAATTATACTTCATCACTTCCTTTTCCCCCCTGTTTCCTCTTGATACTTATAGTTCCGCCATAGTACTTTGACCAGGTGAGTAGTCTTGTTGCATATAAATTTATCTCCATGATCCAAGATATTCATCGATTTCTCTTCATATAAGAGGTCTTTCTCCACTTGTACCACCTCTAAATTTAGTACATGTGAGGGACCTGGTATGTACTTCCTCAAGAGAGATATGTGGAATACATCATTTAATTGAGAAATAGTAGGTGGAAGTACTAGTCGATATGCCACAACTCTGACATGATCAAGAATCTTGAAGGGGTCGATGTACCTAGGACTTATCATTCCTTTTCCTAAATCTCATGATCCTATTCCATGGAGATATGCAGAGGAATACCATGTCTCTAACCTCAAACTCTGGGTCCCATAGATGATTGTCTTCATAGATATTCTGTCGAATTTGGGAATCCCATATATTCTGATGAATGGTTTTCATCTTTTCTACAATTTCTTCAACCATTTCAAGTCCTAGAAGCTTCCGTTCACTGACTTTATCCCAGCATGCTGGTGTTCTGAATTTTTCCCATAAATGGATTTATATGGAGCCATTTGGATGCTTGAGTGGAAGCTGTTATTGTTGGAGAAATTGACCGAAGGAAGATGTTGGTCTCATCCTCCATTTAAGTCCATAGAACATGCTCTCAAAATGTCTTCCTATGTTTTAATATTCCACTTAGATTGACCATCAGTTTGAGGATGATAAGCCATACTAAAGTTCAACTTAGTGTTTAGATAATTTTGAATACTTTTCCAGAACTTCTAGGTGAATCCCTGATCTTTATCGGATACAATTGATAGTGGTAATCCATACAGCCTTACCACTTATATGATTTATATTTTTGTAAGTTAATCTAGTGATAAGTCCTATCAAATTTTTATAAAGTGAGATTTATTTATATATCAATCCAAAATAACCCATGTAGCCTTATTTCCTCTGGTTGTATTTAGAAGTCAGCTAATAAAGTCCATTGTGATTTTTTCCCACTTCCATGTTGGTATGGGTAATATTTTCATCACCCCCTTATAATTTTTTCCTTATAGCATTCATTTGCTTACATACATGAAAATTTGATGTATATTTAGTGATCCCCTTCTTCATACTGTCCCACCAATAGGTATCTTGGAGATCTCGATACATATTTATTCTCCCTGGGTGAATAGAGTAGGTTGATCTATGCACGTCATTCAGAATATCTTTATATATCTCTTGATTGGATGGTACACATATTCATGACCCAAATATTATGAATCCTTCCCCATTAATTATAATCTTATAGGATTTACCATTTCTGATAGATTCCACCTTTTCCAAAATTTCCACATCATTTCTTTGAGTATCCTTTATTTTAACCATAATGGATAGTTGAGTAATAAATTAAGAAAGAATTAATGATGTTCTTTACTTAATTATTCTAATATCAATCCTTTTAAAATATAATAATATGGTACTCTTCTCAATTATCATCATTGATAATGTTGCAGTATCTTTTCTACTTAGAGCATCTGACACTTTATTTTCCTTACTGGGATGGTAGTGGATTGAGAAGTCATAATCCTTGATAATATCTAACCATATTTTCTAGTGCATATTAATCTCCTTATGTGTTAATATATATTTTATTCTCTTATGATCAATATATAATTCACAATTCTCCTTATAGAGATAATTCTTTCATATTTTTAATATGAATATCATAGACGCCAAATCCAGATCATGCATAGGATATTTTTTCCCATGAATTTTGAACTTCTATGAGGTGTAATCTATCACTTTATCATTTTTCATCAGTACACAACCTAATACCTTATTTTTATAATCAATGTATACCATAAATAGTTCCCCACTTGTTGTATGTGTGAGTACTGGTGTAGTGATAATATTTATTTTCAAATCTTTGAAGTAGTCTTCACTTTCATTGGTCTAGACAAACATTTCTCCATTCCGAGTCAGCTTGGTTAGTGGGTTTGAAAATAATGATAATTTATTCACAAATCAATAGTAATACCCAGTTAGACCAAGGAAACTATGGATCTCTATTACAAATTTTGGTCTGGGCCACTCTTCAATTGGCTTTGTCTTGGAAGGGTCCACAAATACTCCTTTGCTGGTGACAACATTCCCTAAGAATGATACTTCCTCCATTTAGAAATCACATTTAATATAATTTTCATAGGTTTCCCCCTTCTAAATGTATTTATCATAGTATTTAAATGATCCCCATGCTTCTCTTTTCTTTTGGACTATATCATAATATAATCGATAAAGACAACCACAAATTTGTTAACATAATCTCTAAATACCCTACTCATTAAATCCATGAATATTTCTGGAGGATTAATGAGTCTTAAAGGAATCAATATGAACTCATTGTGACCATACCTTGTTCAAAAGGAAGTCTTGGTAATATCTTCCTTCATAACCTTTAATTGGTGGTATCTCGACTGAAGGTCCACATTAAAGAAATAATTAGCACAACATATTTAATCAAACGAGTAATCTATCCATGGCAGGGGATTATTTTTATTTTTATTTATTTTTTTGACCCCACGATAATCAATAAAGAGGTGAATCAATCTATACTTATTGTTGAAGAGGACGGACACACCCCATGGTGAAGAAATCAGGCATGTAAAACCCTTGTCCAGATTATCTTACCACAACTTCTTCAATTCTTCAAGATCAATGGTGGATATTCTATAATGTTTCTTTGATATAGGTAAAGATCTATGAATAAGTTAAATTGAGAACTCAACCTCTAGATCAAGCAGAACACCATACAATTCTTTAGGGAACACATAAGTTTAATCCCTCAAAATGGGAATGTCCTCGAGAATGACTCTCTCCTTTTTCTCAATCATTTGAGCTAGATATGATTTCTCACAAGTCAATAATATTCACACTTGAGATGATGATTTTGAAGGAGATTCATCCCCCTCCTTACAATTTTACAGAATTGGAGGATGCCTCGGGATGTGAAGAGTGATATCCCTTTCCCAATAGTTGATGTTGGATTTATATAAAGATACAAAATCCATACCCAATATAGAATAAAACTCCACAAAAGGAATTATGAAAATATTTTCTAGGAGGTTCAGTCCGTAAAAATTAACCAGGGATGATTTTTATAATTTGGATGCAATAATTTCCCCATTTACTATTATCATAGATAACTCAACCTCTATAGTTTGAGGTGGTGTTTGAATAGTTCTACTAAACATGAAATATATAAAAGAATATATAGAACTAGAATCAACTAGAACTTTCACTATTCTTAAATGAATAACCAGCATACCTATCAACACATCATTGTTGGGTTCCACCTTAGTAGCAGTGATGGAATATTCACTTCATTGTTTCATTGGGGGTTGTTGTTGGTGATTTCCTCTGAAAACCCTTGGCTTAGAGAATTGGATTGAAAAATTATCATATTCCTTGTAGTTGAAACAATGAACTATATGCAGAGTGTTGATCTAAATATTCTTTTATTCTTCCAAATTAGTAGGATTCTTCATATCCCTTCAACAACTATTACCCATATTACCCTCTCTTCCACATTTTGAATCATCACCTGGTTCCCCTTATATAGTTTACAAGATGTTTCTTCCCACACTTTTGACTCGTACGATGTTGGTATTTCTTTTCGTCATGGGATTTATCTATTTATCCTCCCATATTAAAATCCATTTTCTATTATTTATCTCTGGGCCCACGAGACCACTAAGAGTCTCTGATATCCATTTCAACCTTAATGGAATAATGGAAAATATACTCATAGTTATCGAAGTCATGAATCACCAATTCTTTTCATATACTTGGCTCTATTACACTAAATAATTGATCCATATTGATTTTAGTGTTCATGAAAAAGTGAGAGTCATATCATGGAATCCTTGTCACATTTTCCTCATACACCATGACAGACTCATCTTTCTTTTGAATTAGACAGAGGAACTCCAATTCCATCTTAAGAAGGATAGTTTAGGGAAAATATTTTTAGAAAAATATTTTCTTGAATGCATCCCAATCCATGGAATAAATTTCCTCCTTGGACTTTGTGTTTTTGATTAGTGTCCACCATTGATTAGCTTCTCTATAAAAATTATAGACCACAAGTGTGACTTTCTCTTATTACGAGCATTTAAGAACAAATAATATCTTCTCAATAGAGTTAATCCATTGTTCCGTGATGACGGGATCAAAAGATCCACTAAATATGGGAGGCCTTTTACACATAAAGGATTCAATCATAATTTTCCCTCTATTAGGAGAAGGATGGAGTTCCACATGATTTAATTTATTATTCATAACTTTAACCATTTGAGAAAGTACTTTCATGAAGTTTTGAGAGCCCGTTCCCATCATATTCAGTATTTCATTAGGGAAATCATCACATTTCATATCACATTGATTTTTGGAATGAGTTATCCTATTTCAATCCATTGACTAAGAAAAATAAATCACAATTATGGGGAATTCAATACTTATCTAATAAACATATAAAAAGGAAACATTCAACATAGAAGTATAAACTTGTAAATGGAAATTATATCCTATCTTGTGATTCCCTATGTTTTAATCTAAGTTATCCATGAAGATAGAATTATCCCTAGGGTTATTACCAAATTTCTCTAGTCCTAGTCTTCAAAAATAACTAGACTATGCCTTTGATAACAACTATAATGGACCTAACCTTTTATACATATTATTACATGATTTTAAGTATAATTTACTATCAAATACAAACCAAGAATAGTAAAGTCTAGTGTATTTGGAAGATTAGGTACATAATTAGAAAGAATGAAACAAAATAAAAAAATATTTTATTTAATCTCTATAAAGATATATTAACTTCCTTTTATCTATTTCATCTGCAAAGGATAACCTGGGGAATACATGAACAGAAAAAATGATCTACAAAGCCTCGTAAGGGAATTAACATAGGAATAAATCATAATAGATGAGTTAGAAGGAATAAGATGATGACATAAAGAGGAACGAAACATGAATAAACATAAATAACTATAACATATAGAACATTGGATAATGTAATCATGGAATCATAAGAATGTGGAAGCAACATAAAACATGACATAAGAATGAGTCATGGCGAACTGCCAAGACCATTCCACATGGAAAACATAGTCCCATAAAGGAATATGGTTTACTCCCTATCCCAACATGATGTCTCATGAGACTAAAAGTTACCCAATGAATTGGAGCACTATCTAGGTGAACCCATTATAACATGTTCATTAATATGTGTGAATCATTAATAATTAAGCATAAGGTTCACCTATGGAAAGAATTGGGTATCATAATCATGTTGTAAGGCATGAAAAAGGGAATATACCAATGGTTTCTATGAAATAATGGATTTAAATCATACATGGACATTCATAAGGGAAAAATAAGAATAGATCATGATAAGTGATGTCAAACTGAAGTGAAAACATGTTAAAAGAGTGTTTATGAAACATTAGAAATGAAACATTTTAGTGCGTTTTAAGGAAAATATTAAAGTGAATTTAAAGAGGAAAATTCATAATCTTTTATATAAATCCAAATATTTAAAAACATATATTTTCATGATAAAATGATTTATTTTGGAAGAATTATGTCTTGACCCATCCCATAAGGCTCGTTCCATGACTACTCCAATCCCACCTTCTATAGGCCATGGGATGACGACAAGCACCAAGTAGGCATATCCCAAAAAGGGAAGGCATTTTCTTTAAACCTGTATGCATGAAAAAAGCTCAAATTGTGGAAATAAAACAAAAAATAAACCACAACTGTCACTGAGACAACTACTGAGAGTAAAATACAAATTGAAAGTAAAAATGGTCAGAATACAAGCCAAAAATCACAAATAAAAGTAAAACTACCCTGATCCATCCGCTTGAGACCCTACCTGAAGGGTAGGTGAAGGTTAGCTACTTGCAGCCATAGAAGTCTTTCTGTCCCATCTCACTAAGAACCACCTGGTCCCAAACCAACAAGGTCTCCATCAGAGCATAGATCTCCTACATGAGACACGACACATGTGGGTGAAGTCTGTGTAGGGGTGAGTAACACAACAATCAGCAGGGACCCCAAACCACAAAGGAAAAAACACAAAGCATGACCAAAAAGAAAAGATATCTCACACCAGGTATAACTTAATGAATAGAAAGTAAGATTATAAGTCCTAAAGCCAAATCATCTTGTACTGCTGAGGGACTCATCCCTGATGAGTCACTGAGGTTCGCTTGGCTACTCGACCACTGAGGTCTTCTCGACTACTAGACCACTGAGGTTTGCTTAGCTACTGGACCATTGAGGTCTGCTCCGCTACTGGAATACTGAGGCCCACTGAGCTACTGGATCACTGAAGTATGCTCTTCTACTGGACCCCTAAAGTATACTCAGCTATTGGACCACTGAGGTCCGCTGGGATACTGGACCACTAAGTTCCGCTCATCTATTGGACCACTGAGGTCTGCCCAACTATTGGACCACTGAGGTACTCTCAGATACTGGTCCACCAAGGCCCTTCTCATCATATCCTTCATGTCACATCCATCCATAGTATTACTGATCTCCATTGTGCTTGATTCTAAGAGAATCTACTTCTCAAGCCATTGGTCATATCTCAACTGCCACAAAAACTCACTTAAAGTGTACCCAAAGGACTGTCTCATCACAAGGGTCCCAACTATGTAGACGGAGTTTCAATTGGACGCCCAGTTTGAAAGATATTGGTGTTTTAGTAAATAGGATCCAGTTGCATCTGGGGCCGGTCTCACTTGGTCGGACTGACCCGACCAACCCAGCCCGGGGGCCCCACATGACTCAACCCATTTAGGCTAACATGACCCGACTTGGTTGGGTATGGGTTGACCTGGTCTAGCCTGGCCTAGTGGATAGGCCCATTGGGCATTGCTGGACCCAACCTGGTTCTCATCTAGTCCGGTCCGACTTAGTCAGACCAGTTCTAACCAGCCATGATGCCCAACATCCTAGTTTCCCATCTGGACCAGCCTATATGGTGAGTCAGTTATCCTCTAGTTTGAGCTGCCTAGAAACCTAGTTCACTCCATCAGCTTGGCCCGCATGGGTGGGACAGATTGGGTCTAGCCTGGATGCCACTCTGGCACCCGGTTCGCACAACCACATGGCCAGTTGTGGCTAGCTGCCTCCCTCCACACACGGTCCAAAGTGGACTACATGCCAAAACATGCTGCGGCCTACCCCGCAGGCTGCTCCCCTTGACGCGGTGCCCTAATAGTATCGCCACCCTGCACCACCATGACCCCTACTAGTAGCGGCCTTTTACACCACGACACATTGGTGGTTCCTTCCACTAGCAACCAAAATTGATTAAATGGTCCTTTTTCCAACCCGCGAGCAACTTCAAGATCCTGGGATTGTTGCTGCCTCACCATTGATCTAGAGGTTCATTCACGAAGAACATGAGAATTCCCAAAATGGAGGGATCTAGTCCTTACTCATGTCAGCTCAATCCCTCCACGTTAGAATTCATAAACAAATTTTAAGAAGGTTAAAGAATCTAACATGGATCTAATTTCCCATAACTACCCAAATGAAAAACCCATTCCCACAAGAACAAACAACCTATGGATCAACCTGTTAGTGGGTTAGTCCACATTCATTGTTTTAGAAATACATAATAGGAAATAAAATCACAATGAATAAATCCCTACCTAGAAAAGGATTGGTCAACATCGAGGTTCAATCGTCGTTGGTAATCTATTAAGATACATTACGATCCATCATCTCATCAACCTTCGATTTGTGATCCATCATCATTGGTGATTCATCATTTTTTGTCATTCTTTTCTCTCCAACAGAATTCCTCCAGAGCCTCAAAGCAATATCCTGGGTCGTTCCCTGATCCCATATCTCTGTTAATCAACTTAATAGAGGAAACAAGTTTTAGAATTTCTGTTACATTAAGTCTCCACATTGTTACACTGTTTCATTTATTAAATGATACAACTGTCTCCTCTCTATATTACAACAATACATTTTAGAATAAAATAAACTTTTTAAGTTTATTTTTTTCCTTAAAATTCCAGAAAATTAACTTTTACCCTCGACCCAGACCCCACCTAAGGAAAGCACACCCTCACAAGCTCAATGGTACTCTCAGATTTCAAATATGAGTTACCATTTATGAGTTATTTGAAATAAAATAATCTTTAATTAATTATTTTATTTACGGTCACGTATAAAAACTAATTTCCATAGTTGGCCCATACTGGAAAATGTTAGGCTCTGCCTAAGTAAAAAACACCCTTATAAGCTCAACGGTGGTCTCAGATTCTCAATCCAAGACACAATTTGTGATTTATAAGGATTTGAAAAATAAAATAGTTTTATTTAATTATTTTATTTACGGTTATTCCATTTTTGGGTTTTCCCACTGGGGAATCATGCCAAATAATCTTACCTAGGGTAAACCCACTGCTCTGAACACAACAGTGCCATAATATTTCTATTCTAGGAACTTATTTAAGTGTTATTCAACTCTCTTAGGAAAAATTCTCATGCACACTATTTAAAATTTAACATTTTTCAACGTGTCATTCTGGGCACTCTGGGCCTCGAAATCACAAGTCATCTTAGTTCCTAGTCTTGAAATAATATCATATAATTAAAATAAAATTACATGGAATTTTGGGACATTATATTACCCCCAAATTTAAGGATTTACATCATTGTAACCCAAAACATGGGATAAACAAACAAATGGGGGTACTGAGCACGAATCTGAGACTCCCACTCCCATGTGATCTCCTAGAGATTCCTATACTACAAAAGAACACGAACTAGAGGAATCGATAGTCCATGAAAGATACTCACCTATCGATCCTCTATTACCACCAGGTACTTCACGAATGTCTCCTTATCGTAAAACTCCAGCTCGCCGTGGTCGATGATGTGAGAAGGGTGGTGCACATATATCCTCATCTAGGATACATGGAAGATGTCATTCACACTCTCTAACTTCTAAGGTAGAGCCAAGAGGTACACCACCTCACCCACTCTACACAGTATCATGAAAGATCATTTGAACCTCAGAGATAACTTGCCACCCTAGAAAAATATTTGTATCCATCATCGAGGAGAGACCCATAGGAATACACAGACCCCCTCCTCAAACTCCAAGGGTCTCTATCTACCATTAGCATAAGAATTCTGTCAGCTCTGTGCAGTTTTAATTTTCTCTCAGATGACCTGTACCTTCTCAGTGATAGCCTGTACCATCTCTAGACCCATGGGTGCTGACTCCCCTAGGTCTTTCTAGCATAACGATGACCTGCATGGTCATCCGTAAAGTTCCTTGAATGGTTCCATACTGATGGTGGAGTGGTAGATATTGTTTTATAAATACCGAAACAGTGGTAGGTGGTCCTCCCAACTGTGACCAAAATCAAGAACACAAGCACGAAGCATTTCTTGCAAGGTCTATATGGTCTGCTCCATCTGACCATCTGTTTATGGGTGAAAGACTATTCTCAAGCATAGCTGAGTCCCAAATGCCTCCTGGAATCCCTTCCACAACCGATATGTAAATCATACATCATAGTCTGAGACTATCGTAGATGGGAATTCATGGAGTCGAAATATCTCCTGCACGTAGAGGCGTCCCAAGTTCTCTACTGAACCCTTATCACGAATGGGTAGGAAGTATGCCAAATTGGTGAGTCAGTCTATGATCACCCAAATGGTATCGTGCCCCCTAAACATATGTGGTAATCCCATCACTAAGTCCATCAATATTTCATCCCACTTCTAATCTGGTACCTCAACGGGTTGTGTAAAACCCGCTAAAACTTGGTGCTCAGCCTTCACTTGCTGAGAAGTGAGTCATCTTGAGACAAACACTTCCAATACTTTCTTCATCCCCGTACACTAGTACTAATGTTGGAGGTCCTAATACATGTTCACCACAACTAGATGTACCACCAAATGGGATGTATGGAACTCCCTCAATACCTCCTCCTACAACACCACTGGTACTATGGTGCATCCTCTGAAAATGATGATGTGCTCCCCACCTTTTGATTATCCATTAGGGGAATGCCCTGTGGACATTTGGGAATGTGTAGTATTATAGCTAGGATCTCTGAGTTGAGCCTCCCTGACTCACTGTAAGAGTGTAGGGGTAGCTACCATGGACTAAAGAAAAGTTGTCTCCTCTCTATGCATGAAGGATATCTGAAGTGAGACCAACTACTATGTGGCCTCGTTCATTAGATGTGAACTTGATCTTTTGCTTAGATCATATTCCACCATGATCCCCTTCCTAGGAGTACATACTATCTCAAATTCATAGTCCTGGAGGAACTCTAGCCAACATCTTTGTCTCAAGTTCAAATCCTTATGAGAGAATATATAATTAAGACTCTTGTGGTTAGAGTAGATGGTAAACCATTCACCCATGGAGGTAGTGTCACAAAATCATCAATATGAATACTACCGATTCCAATTCAAGATCAGGGAACTCATCAAAATCTATCTTAATTGTTGAAAAGCCTAGATGAACCTTTACATCCACACGAAAGGCCACCCCTTTCAACTGATCGATGTGTTCATCATCCCTTTGGTAGTGGGTACTCGTTCTCCACAGATACTTGGTTAAAGGTCCGATAATCCACACATAATCTCAAACATTGGGTCTTACTAAGCCATTCCTTTGAAAGTCCCCAACCTATACCCTGAGATAACGAAGTTCTATGAAAGCTATCAGATATACCGATGCTGATTCCGATTCCATCTTAGGGTGTAGAATGACGCAGAAGTCCATCGCCTTGCATGAAGTTAATCCTTGAAATATATTCTATAAATACATCCCTGTACTCTTCCACTACTGTTGGGAACTAAAAACTAAAAACATCTATTTCTACATGGGTAATGTTGGCCAACTCAAGTGTGATTGGCTACACCCTCCTATTCATGACTTTATCCCATGCCGCCTGGGTTTCCTTTTTTTCCGACCAAGGAAAAACCCATTCCAACGCTGCAGACATAACAAATCCTTTTACCTAAAATAGTCAATCTGATCACGAACTATGGATGGCCAGTCCATTCTCAAACTAACATCATAAGGCCTTGACACCACTACCAAGAGGTTTCAACCCAAACTCTCATATGAAGGGTCAGATTACACCATCAACATAAGTTTGATTATCGAGTATCCTCCCATAGGTATCTCTAGACGTAAGGGTCAAGTCAAAAGTTTAACCAGAAACTCTAGGTCTTGAACAACATTTGTGACAAGAAGGGATGATTATCAACTGTGTATATTAATATGGCATCTAAGAGTAGAAAAAAACTATACCTCAAATCAATCTCGGAGCCCTTGGGTTATAATCCTTGGTCGCATGTAGCTACCCCCTTCACCTGTCCTCTAGCTCCCTATGCCTGGTGTAGACCAAATTAGGGTGGTAGTTTTAACATGTCAAAATGTATACCAACTCTTGCTGCTCTTCCAGATACTCTACCACGTTTTCCACCCTGAATATTAATCTATTCCTATCACTATCTCTACCCCGGTGGTCTATCCACCATTTCACTGTCAGTATGATGGGCTGGAAAATCTCTAGCGGGATTTCCCCTACCACCATTAGAAAATAATTACCTCTTTCTAGGAAAACTTTACTCACCCTACGAGCCTTGAGTTGTATATCCCATTTCTTGGGACCTCTTCTCAGAACATATCACATGTCCAAGTCTCTGAGACTGACGTCGGCTTCCTGCATTCCCACTACTGACATCCACTGGTTGTATCTAATCAACCAATGGAATTTCGAACACAAAGGTTATCTGTAGAACCCTAGCATAAGTAGGAATCCACATAGGAATAGTGCTACCCTAGATGTCCCTAAACACATCTCTTTAAAAGGTATAAGACTTGAATCACTAGTCATATCATATTCATCGAGTACCGGGAAATGTCGGTAAGCCTCGAGGAATACTCAACTAATGACATGCCATCCTACCAAAGCTTTAGAAACTCTTGGGAACACATAACCATTATATTTTATGGAAATATCCCCTTATCTAAGAAATGTTTTGAAGCTCTGTCCATGGAAAAGTCACCTCATCATAAGATCGGGTAAACTAACCCCTCCATCGCCCTACTGAGCCACATTGAAGGCTCATTTCCAGGACCTCCATCTGATCTAATGGTGTCCTGACTAGATAGAAAACTTGGTAAACACCTCAAGTCAGTCCTTAAACTTTTGTGATTTTGTCTCATCTTAGAACCTGGGAGGTCTCTATCATTGAAACTCATGAAGTGTACTCAGCCCGCGCATCTCATCTGCTGGTACTACGAGTACCGTGTGCTACTCCCCAGGCGAGGGTATAGCTAGTACAACACCCGATGGTGATGTCTCTGGTATGAACCCCTGTACCCATATTGTCACCCCATAGATCATCCTCATGCTCATGCGGTGGAATCTTGGCTAGTTATATACAAGGAAGCGCCTGAAAAAAACAAGATGTACCACGATCAATAGAGTATACCTGGTGAGATAACTCAAGAAGGACATGGATAATTCAACCCATTTATATATTATACATGTACCATCATTTTCCATGAAACTAGTGTTTTCATGTACCGAGTCGAAAAGAAGAATTTAGGGTCCTGGTGTGTGGATACATCAGCTTCCTCACCAACACTGGGTTCCTTGGCCTGAAATTATAACTCAAAACACTCAACACTATTTACCCAAACCGAGATCATAGACTCTAGGTTCTTAATGTAGAACCGACCTCCTCTAATACCAAATTTTCATGAACCGTCCCCCAGGGTCCATACTATGACTACCCCAAGCCCTCCTTCCATAGTCCAGAAGATGAAGACTAGCATTGAGTAGGAATTTCTAAAAAAGGGAAGGCATTTACATTAAACCTGTACACATGCACAAAGCTCAAACTGTGAAAAGTAAACAAAAATTAAACCACAACTATCTCCGAGACAACTAATGAGAGTACAATACAAACTAAAAGTAAAAAGGGGCCAGAATATAATCCCAAAACCACAATGGAAAGTACAACTACCACGGTCCATCTGCTCAAGATCCTAACTGAATGGTAAGTGAAGGGTAACTTCTTGCAGCCATATAAGTACACCTATCCATCCCGTCTCACTGAGTACCAACTAGTCCTGGACCATCATGGTCTCCGTCGAAGCATCAATCACCTGCACGAGACATGAATCATGAGGGTGAATCCTCTGCAGAGGTGAGTAACACAGTACTCAATAGGCAGCCCAACCCACAAAGGAAAGACCAAAAAGTAATACCAAAAAGAAAATACAGCTCACACCAGGTATAAATTAAAGTATAGAAAGTAAGATTATCATTAGTAAAGTAGATTCATCTTGTATTACTGAGTGACTCATCCATAATTAGTCACTTTGGTTCACTCGGCTACTGGACCACTGAGGTCCACTCCGCTACTAGACCACTGAGGTCCGCTCGACTACTAGACCACTCAGGTATGCTCCGTTACTGGACCAATGAGGTCCGCTCGACTAATAGACCAATAAGGTCCACCCTGATACTGGAATAATGAGGTCCACTAAGGTCTACATGGATATTGGACCACTAAGGTTCGCTCAGCTAATGGACCACTGAGGTCCTCTAGGCTATTGGATCTCTGAGGTCTGCTCGGCTACTGGATCATTAAGGTATGCTCGTCTACTAGACCACTAAGGTTTGTTCAGTTATTGGGACACTAAGGTCTTCTCAACTACTAGGCCACTAAGGTCCACTCACCTATTATCCCACTGAGGTCCACTCGGCTACTAGGCCACCAAGGTCCTGCTCATCATATCCTTCAAGTCACAACCAACTATAGGATTCACGCTCTCCAATGCACTTGATTCTGTAAGAATCTAATCCTCAAGCCATAAATACTATCTAGAATTCCAAAAAAACTCACCTAGAGTATACCCAAAGTATTGTCTTGTCGTAAGGGTCCCAACTCCATAGATGGCGCGTCAATCAGACTCTCGGTCTGAAATATATGGGTGTTTTGGTAAACAAGGGCCGGTTGTGTTCGAGCCCAGTCCGACTTGGTCGGACTGCCATGACAAACCCCGCACAGGGGTCCCACATGACCCAACCCATTTCAACTAACCCAACCTGACATGTTTTGTTCTGGGTCCACTTGGTCTTGCCTAGACCAGTGGTTAGGACCATTGGGCCTTGTTGGACCCGACCCGATTCGGTCGTGGGTTAAGCCCGTCGGGTCGCCTAGTGACCCAGTTCTCATCTGGTCCAGTATAACTTAGTCAGACCAATTTTGATCAGATGGGCCGCCCAGTGGCCCAGTTCACTCCATCGACCCAGCTTGCATTGTCGGGCCAGCTTGGGTCCAGCCTGGATGCCGTGCTGGAATTCGGTTTGCGCAACCATGTGGCTGGTTAAGGCTGTCCGCCTCCCTCCACACACGGTCCAGCATGGACCACATGCCAGTGCACACTGCGGACCACCCCTTGGGCCACTCCCCATGATGTGGAAACCGACCGAAATCACAACCCTTCCCCACCACGACCCCTGCTAGTTGTGGCCTCCACCGCTACAGCGCACTAGTGGTTCCTTCCATGGGCCACCAGACTTGCTCTGGTAGTCTGTTTTCCGACACGCTAGCACCTCCAAGATCTTGGGACCATCACCATCACTACTACGGGTTCAAATTTACCTCTCCATTGATCCGGGTGTTCATTAATTAAGAACACAAGAATTCCCACAATGGAGGGATCCAAGCCCTGTTCGTGTCGGCCAGATCCCTCCACATTAGAATTCATAAACAGATTTGAAGGAGGTTTAAGAATCTAACATTGATCTAATTTCCCATAACTCCCCATATGAAAAACTTATTACCAAAAGAAAAAAATACCCACAGATCAACCTGTTAGTGGCTTGGTCCATGTTCGTTGTTTTAGAAAGAAAGAACAGGAAATAAAATCACAAAGAATAAAACACTACCAAAAAATGGATCGGTCAACATCAGGGTTCGATCATCATTGGCAATCCATTAAGAGACATCATGATCCATCATCTCATCGACCTTATATCCACGATCCATCTTCATTGGACATTCTTTATTCTTCATCATTCGTTTCTCACCAACGGAATTATTCCAGAGCCTCAGAGAAATATCTTGGGTCGTCCCCTGATCCCATATCTCTATTAATCAACTTAATGGAGGAAACATGTTTCAGTGTTTTTGTTATTCCAAGTTGCTGTGTCTTCACGCTGTTTCATTTGTGAAATGAAATAGGTGCATCTTCACTACGTTGCAACGAAACATATTCGAATAAAATAAACTTTTTAAGTTTATTTTATTTTTCCTTAAAGTGCCATAAAATTAACTTTTACCCTCAAACCGCACCAGTCGAGGTTAGGCCCCACCTAAGTAAAGCGTACCCTCACGAGCTCAATGGTATTCTCATATTTCCAATACGAGTCACTGTTTATGAGTTATCGAAAATAAAATAATCTTTATTTAATTATTTTATTTATAGTCACGTCCAAAAACTACATTCCATAGTTGGCCAGTTCTGGATAATGTTAGGCTCTGCCTAAAGAAATAACTCCCTTACGATCTCATCAGTGGTCTAATATTTTAAATACAATAAACCTTTTGTTAGTTATAAGGATTTGAAAAATAAAATAGTTTTATTTAATTATTTTATTTATGGTTATGCCATTTTCGGGTTTTCTCACTGGAGACATGAACTAACTAATCTTAAGTTACACCTAGGGTAAACCCACTGTTATGAATGCAACGATTCCCTTAGATTTGTGATCTGAGAAACTGTTTAAGAGTTATTCCACTTTTTTGGAAAACTACTCATGTGCACTATTTAAACCATAACATTTTTCGACAGATCATTCTGGGCATGTGGGGCCTCAAAATCGCATGCTGTCTCAGTACCTGGTCTTGAAATAATCCCGTATAATTTAAAAAAAATTACATGGAATTTCGAGACATTAAAAATTATGGGGGATTAAAAAAGATTAGGGATGGTACTTGAAAATGGGTAATAAATTGAGAAGTTACCTTTGATTGGGCTTTCTTATTGGGAGAAATTGTGAAGAAAACGTAATAAAAATATATATTTCCATGTCAAAGAAAGAATAATTAATCTTGGAAAATATTAAAAAAACATACACGTAGAATTTAGGATAAGTATATAAGAATAATTAATAATTACATTAGAGAAATGAGAGAAAAATCATAACTTGAAGAAAAAATAGAGGTTTGGAGAGAATCCCTTACCTTTTGACCAAAAATATTTTGGACTTGTACTTAATATCCTGAATAATAAAATTAAATCCATTAATTAAATAATTAATTAAGAACCAATTTTAATTTATTTAATTTTATTATGAACATTTATGTCTATTTCGTTGACTTATAGTGTTTAATTTCATTGTTTCGGGAGTGTTCGTATCATGATTTTATGATCGGCTCCCTTGAGTTTAATTATGGGAGTTATTTTCAAATGAAATAAAAAATATAGAAGTGAAATTATATGATATTTATTCTCCTATATATTTTTAAAATTTTCCATATATCATTTTTGTAAGAACTGATAATGATTCATTAGATAAAATGTTAACGATGAACGTTAGTTTATTTTGGTGAATTTTCGACCATCAAAAACTAGTTTTGTTTTGTTATTTAATATTATGAATATATATTTGTTATATAAAATTAAATAAGTTTTAATATACATTTTATAAGCTTTTTTAACCATTATTATGGTTTTATGACCATCCATTATGGTGGTATTAGAAAACAAAAAATCATCGTCCACAAAGGTGGGGAATCGACACCTCACAGATGATGTTTTCATTTTTTGAAAAAAATGGGTAGAGAAGAGAATTAAGGGTGGATATACCATTAACATAATAAAATTATAGTATATATATGATACTAGTGTTATCATGTTAATTTGTACTTGGGGGTGTGTGAATGATAAGAAATGAAAAGAAATTTAAAAGAAACCGAAATAGGATTTTACCTCTTCAACTTCTTCTCCTTGAGAACCTCCTTAGGGAAAATTGGGTTAGGTATTTTGTTGAGAAAAAAGGATCATGGATTTAGGGGATATAATTTGAAAGATTATTGGTAAGAATTTGGAAAATCTTCATGGCTTTGGAGGTGTAAGGAAAAGGGGTGTTGAGGTGTGGTATTTATAGGGGAGGAGTGGGGTTCTTTTTGATTAGTTTATTCATTTGTTTATTATTTTGGATCATGAAAATAAATTGTTTGGATCATTGTGACTAATTATACTAATTATTTCATGTGAGTTCAAACTAATGGGTTCTTAATTAATACATACATCATCCATGACTCAATAATTCAAGTATTTGTTAAATATCACAAATTACAGTATTTCATTATTCATCAAAAAAATTAACTATTTTATAAAAATAAAAAAAATTCACCCCAACCATTTTTGACATATATAATTTAAAAATGAACTAAATTTTATGAAAATAATTTTCAAAATATAATAAATTTCATTTTTAATTAAAACCATCATTTACTCAAACAAATAGCAATTTTAATATTTTAACTATTTTTATGACACTTTGAAAAATTAATTAAGGTCTAATAAAATTATCTTATAATAATAAGACAAAAAAATATTAAATTTTGAATATATTTTATGAAAATAAATTTTCATTTAAATCATTATATTAATTATAAAATTTTAAATAAACATTTACACTTTACAAAAAATACCAACACTTAATTTATCAATTTTAAAACATTTATTTACTTATATCAAGATATAAATATATCATATTTTCATTTATAAGATACGAAAATATTATTTACACTTTCATAGGTGAGTTTACCATTCTATTGGTCAGATTACTATTCCTAATGGCCATATTACTATTCCCATAGTCAAGTTACTATTCCATCGGTATAGGTTCCTTAATTTTTTGAAATACATATTATTTCATTAATTATTCATTTATAAATTCTGTATTGTGTTATCTATGTGATATTATGTGATTTATACTATATAACATAATTATAAGAAGGAAAATTTCATTGATAAAATTTGGGGTTGTTACAGTATGTCTTGATTAAAAGTTCAGGATGCCTTTGCGATGAAAAAAAACTAGGTTACCAGTTCCAAATCTTGATTAAAATCCAATGAGTGATGACAACTCAGTTTAGGTCCCATCTCACAAAATCCTTCCTCCAGGTGGACAGGTATTAGCATCTCTACTGGTCGAGTAGCAGATCATACCAGCAGATCAAGTTGAGGATGTGCGTAGTCTTAGCACACTTCATGAGTTCCTACACTAGAGGCCACTAGGATTACATTGAGAGTCAGATCCCCAAGTAGTGGAGGATTGGATATAGTCTGTGGTCCATTTTTTCCAGCTTATCTAGACACATAAGTATCATGTGGATTCGTTAGTAGCTAGCCTTTTCCAAGGATAATTTGGGCATTAATGGACCCTTGTTACCCAGATACATGATGAGTCAACACTCTGATGTACCGAATTCTAGTTATTGTTCCCTGAAGAGTACTACCCCTCTTACTTGTTCTTAGTTATAATTCAAGTGCTTCTAGAGCTGTATCAGGGAAGGATTATAGTGGATGAGTATGCTTAAAGGTTTAAAAAACTTATGTTGTACTCCCTTGACATGATCCAATATTGATACTTCAAAGTACATAAGTTTTAGTAGGGTCTCTGTAGATATATCCATGATAGTGTAGTACCCTTGTGCATCTTCACCTATACTGGGATACTTGAGTAGGTGGTAGTGAAAGAGATAATCATGTCTGATGTATTCTAGGAACCTAGAGTTGGAGGTGGGTGCTATAGGTATGAGTCGTCTATAGTATCTATCTAGTGGTATTCAATGGGATCTTAGTGTAGGTGACCTCCCCATGACCAGAATTGAGCACATGGTAGTGTAGAACAAAGAAAACATAGAGGACCAAGGAAGTTCAGAGATGGGTGGTGCTATGTATGTGATGGACGAGGTCACATGGTGTGTGAGTACCCAACCAGATGTGCTAAGGAGCGTAGGTAGATATCTGGAGAACCTACATGGCAGATGAAGCATTGTGATCAGAGGTCTTCCAAGAGAGGATAGGGAGGCCCCTTTGTAGGTGGATATAGTTGAGGAGAAAGTGAATCTCTTGGAGGAGGAGTAATGGGTGGTGGGATTCACTATAATATCCTTGTAGCACCACCTCAAAGAATACCATGTTAGTCTTAGGGATCTAGTGGTCGGGAATGTAGCTAGGTGCAGGTGATGGATGATTATGATATAACAGCACACAATATGATAAGCGGTATGATATGTGTTTATTATAATCTTGCTTTAGTATTATTATAAAAAGGTGCAATTCATTCCTTCATCTCTCTCCTCCTGGTGTGATATTTGGGGCTCCCAATTGAGGAGTTATCCTAAAAAAAATTTCTCGGGGTTCCTATGGGGAATGCTTCTTCGATATCTTTTATCTGATGGCAGTGCAAGATATCAATTTAAAGGTACAAGTTTTCATTAGACATTTTGGACATCACGATGGAACTATATGATTTCATGTTGGGTATGGATTGGTTGTACATGGTTTGAGCCCATATTGACTATCACTACAGATGATTCAGATGCCTTTGCACTGATGGGATGAGATTATTCTTTTTGGTCTAGAGAGATCTTATGGAAGGACAAGTGGGTTTTTCGAGTAAGAGACTACATCCCATCACCCATCAGTTAGTGAGTGTATCCTTTAATACCGTATTCTCTTTAGGCATCTAATTTTTTTTATCCATGGATGATTTTATGGACATATTCCCTGATGATGTTTCGAGACTTACTCCGATGTGTGAGATAGAGTTTTTCATCAACTTGTATCCTAGGACCACTCTAATATCTTCTAAGGCATATTAGATGGCGCTTACCGATCTTTGGGAGTTGCATTTGTAGATAGAGGACCTTTAAGAGAAAGGTTTCATTAGGACCAATTTGTACCCTTGAGAAGTCCTATTGTTTTTCGAGAAAAAAGAGGACGAGATATTGTAGATTTGTGTGGATTATTATCACCTAAACTAGGATAAGATAAAGAAAAAGTACCACTTAATGAGTATTGATGAACTCTTTGACCAGTTTCAAGGTGTGAGGTGGTTCTCAAAGATCTATCTCTGGTCTGGCTATCACTAGTTGAGATATTTTAAGACTAATATTCTGAATCTGGAATTCCAATGTCTCTATAAACACTATGAGTTACTAGTTATTCACTTTGGTGTGAATAATTCCCCCGCTATTTTTATGGATTTGATGAATCCGATATTCTACCCATACTTGGACTAATTTTTGGTTTTCTTCATCGATGAAATACTCATATACTCTTCATCTGAGGAGGATCATATAGAGAACTTGAGCATGGTTCTAGATATTCTCAAGGAGAACCAACATTATAGAAATATATTTAAGTGAAATTTCTAGATTCACGAGGTTCACATCCCGGGGCATGTCATTTCTGAGCATGGTTTAACTATGGACCCAAAAAATATTGACGCAATTATTTCTTGGGATTCACCCAAGATAGTGTCAGAGGTGTAGAGTTTTATTGGCTTGGCATGTTACTAAATGAGTTTTGTGGACGGATTTTCTAGGATTTCATCCCCTTTGAATACCCTGAAATGGGAAGAGCATCCTTTTTCCTAGACTAGGTAGCTCTAGTGGGCCTTATAGGAGTTGAGGATGAGGATGATGGGTCTGTTACGAGACTACGAGAGTAGGGAATGGAGTATGTAGTGTATTGTGATTTCTTAGGATATGGGTTTAGATGTAGAGGAAGTAAATTATCACATATTGGTTGAGGAAGTTGAGAACCAATGAGAAGAACTATATGGATCATGACCTAGAGTTCGTAGAGATAGTCTTCACTTTGAGGATGTGGAGGAAATATCTTCTGGGAGAGTGCTTTGTTATTTACTAGGACCACCAGAGTCTCATGTATGTCTTCAAATAGAGAAACTTGAACCTAATTCATATGAATAGGTTGAATTTACTATAGTAATATGACTTTGAAATAGTCTATACTTCGAGAAAGGGAAACAAGGTGGTATATTCCCTTAGAAGGATGTCCTAGGTCCATTTAGTGCAGGATGATTCTAAGAAGTTGGATTCTCTATAGTTGAACCTATTTGAGTAGGAGCATGAAAATTTTCATCTGTCTATGGTGTTGACTCATCCTTTCCTTTAGTGTGTAAGAAGTGCTTGTTGGGAGACACAGACTGTGAGGTATTTTGTGAGCAGATATCCGTTGGAGATTCACAAGATGGATATTCTTAAGGAGGGAATCATGTCATCCTTTTCCAGGGATGGACAATGGTCCCATTAATGATGCAGGAGGAGGTGATGTGAGAGTTCAACACTTCTACCTTGGATGTACATCCTAGTGTGGGGAGGATGTAAAAAGACCCTCGGTGAATGTTTTGGTGGGACTACATGAGACAGAGTGTGGATGAGTTCATCTTATGGTGCCTCAACTTTTAGCAAGTGAATGATGAGCACAAGGTTTTGGTAGGTTTTTTTGCATCCCCTTGAGATCCTCGAGTAGAAATGGGATGACCTATCCACGGACTTCTTGATAGGGATTTTGTGTAAAGTAATTTTCAATGATTCCATCTGGGTGCTAGTTTGAAAAATCATGAAGTTAGATCACGTCCTTGCCATCAGAGAGAAGAATTATATTGATAGTTTGGGGTTGATGTACATATGGGAGATTATTTTCCTTCATCGGATTCCCTCAACTATTTTATTTTACTATAATGCGTGATTCAAGTCATGTTTATGTAGTGACCTGAAGGAGGAATTCAAGACCAAGATAAGGATGTGTATAACCTTTCAACCCTGATATATAAGAAAACTGAGTGCACTATCTAGGTGTCTGAGGATATGTTGAGGGATTGAGTGTTAGACTTTGGTTAGATCTGAGAGTATCACTTTACCTTTATAGAGTTTTCATACAATAATAAATACCACACTATTATCAGCATGAAATCTTTTTTGGACCTATACGGGAGACCCTTCAGGTCACACTTGTGTTGGACAGAGATCATAAAGGAATCTATTATGGGCCAATAGATGGTGCATGTAATGATGGAGAAGGTCAAGTTCATACATGAGAAGATGAGGAAACCCATAGTAGGCCTAAATCTTACACAGATCAATGTAGAAGGCCCTTGGAGTTTGATTAGGGAGGCCACATTTTTCAGAGTGTCTCCCAATGATGAACATTCCATAGATTCTGTAGTGGAGGAAGGTTATCCTCAAGTTTCATCAGTATGATCAAGATATTTTAGAGGGTTAGAGTGGTTTCTTAACACCTCACCCGACCCCCATAGTTGGAGTAGGTGAACGACATCTTCCTTAAGTCACATTTGAGGAGATATGTGCATGACCCCATGCATGTTATTGACTATGGTGATATGGAAATCATGGATGTATCCACCTTTTCTGACCCCCTAGTGATGATCAAAGATCAATAGGAGAGGACCCTGTGTGTATATACTATCCCATTGGTTCATGTTTTGTGGTAGTAGGAGAGCTTTCAAGAGAGCTTGCAGGAGAGCTCCTGAGAGTGGGAGAGCCAGATGTGGTCTTAGTATCTCAAGATTTTTTGTTTAGTTTTTTATTTTAGGGAATGCAAATATTTTAGGAGGGAATGATATAGATACCCTATTTTCCCATTGTAATACATTAAAATATTTATAGATATATTTTCAAAGCCAGGCACTGAGATGACGTGTGATTCGAAGGCCCGGTGAACCCAAAAAAACTTTTATAGAAATATTAAAAATATTTTATATTACATGTGAATAGTTTCTTAATGAAAATGGGATAACACTTAAATAGATTATTAAATCAGAAATACAAGACCATGGTTGAATCCGAAACATGAGGTTTACATTAGGCAAAATCTAAAATAGGTTTGCGTGAGATGTTTAGATAAAAGAAGTTGTTTTTGGGTGCGTTTAGTTAAATAAATAAAAAAAATATTTATTTAATTAAATCACCAAAACCCAATTCACCCTTTAAATACACCATTATTTCAATTCTCTAGGTTTATCTGCATAAACCCTGGGATAATTTAGAGGCATTTTTCATTCCCTCATTGATGAATCAGAATTAGACGATGATGAACCTATGGATCTAGGAATTTTGATGTACAATGAATGTAATGACTCCTATAATTTGTTAGAAATAATATTATTTGATGAAAAATGATCCTAAATCAGTTAGTACTCATCAATTCATTTTTATTTCCCTATTTATTAAATTGATTGAGCAGGATCAAAATGATTATTTGATCTGTGTTTGAATTAAGCCATTACATGCACCCGTGTACTGGTTTAATTTTTTTATTCAGTTTTCTCTTCCCCACACCCCAAATCTATATCAGTTGGCCAAGAATGCTTGTAAAATGATTACTAAACATATTTTTCTTGTTCCTTTCTCTTTTTTATTTGTGTTATTCATCGTTGGACCATGGGGTCATGATTCGACATTTCCGAGTGGGACTGAGTGCAATTGGACCCCCAAATCCGCAACAAATACACGTGTGATGAATGGAATGATGGATTAGGGATGGAATTGGATGATTTATGGGTTTAAGGTGATCAATTTATTGATATGGGATCCAATATGGAAATGGAAGTTATGGAAGGTGCACACGAGGTGATGACGCTGCATGTGGGTTTGTGCGGGAAGAGCCAGAGGTTTGATCTCCTTCCCTGGAGGGCTAGAATTGCCAAATAGAGAAAGATCCATAGTTTTTGTGTGAATAAAAGGCAAGATCTAATAATATAAACACAAATCTGGGATCTGCAGAACAAATATAAGAATCTGTGAAAAACCCAACTACATGCCATGTATTCCAAAGAACACATGCCATGTAATCCCCTCACTACAATGATTAGGGTTTCATGAGTTTATAAGTATCACAAGAAGTGTGTGACCCCAGAACACCATGTGACCTAGTGTTGGCAGCCCAACATGTACTCTGGGAGTATAGGGGCACAAGAACATCCAGGAATGTGTCGTGTTCCAATATACCTAAAGACGACCAGGGAGATGGGAAAAACCCTATGTGGTGAGACACGTCGTGTACCGAAGTACAAAAACACATATAGAGTTTCCTAGACATGACATAAGAATAAGAAGGACCCCAGGTGGCTAATTCACACCATTTAGTCCACCTACATGTCATGTAGTGCTATAAAGTTAGTGAGTTTTGTACCTTTAGGGACACGAATAGGTAGAGAAGTGGGACCACACGCCTTGTGGGCCCCTTACATGCCGTGTACCCCTTATTCCTTTTGAGGAACCTTTTATCTATTGTATCTCCTTTGTTTGGACTCATATTTTGTAACGACCCAAAGTTTTCAATGAAAATTTACTTCTTATAATTATGTCATATAATCACATGAAATCAAAAACTAATAAACTACTAAGTTTTATGTGACCTTTAAACATAAGTTATAACTTCTGTGATTTGAATTTCGAAAATCTGACATACATGGTTGTGATGAGTAGGTTATTTGAATTATAATACAACGAAATTAATTTTGGTGAATAGTAACATACCCTTATGAATAGTAATGTTAAAATTATGAATAGTAATATACCCTAATGAATAGTAACCTATGATAGTATATAAATAAGATTCAAGTGGAAGTATGATATACCTATATCTGGGAATAATAAAATAAATGTTTTAAAATTATTGTTTTTCTAGGAAATTTTTATTATAATTAAAAATTAAATTAATTATATTTAGAAAATTATTTTTTGACAAATGGATTTCATTTTTTGATTCTACATGTTGAAAAATTTTTAGGGTGATTTTTTTTGGATTTTTTTGAAATACTTGAATTTTTGGTGAATAGTAAAATACATTAATTTACTGTATAAATACATTATAATTTAAATCTACTATTCCTGACATCATAAGTGATGTAAGAAACCAACTCTCAAACTCAAATTCACTTATTAATATTTTTTTTCATGGAATTATCACTATTTCTTGTCTTATGGGAAAATAATAAACTAAAGATTATAATATTATGAAAACCCTCCTCTCCTCCATTATAAATACCACCCATCCTTACATATTCTTTTCACTCCTCTCAAGCCTTGTTACTAGCCTATATTATTACCAAATAACTCTATAAGATCCTCCCCCACTTCCAAAAGAACTTTTTCTCCTAAAAAAACCAAATCCTGTCCCCTTAAGAGGCTCTCAAGGAATATTGAATCAATAGGTTTTTCTTTTCTTTTCTTTCCTTTTCTTTTCAAGTTAATTTGTTTTCTTTTCTATCCTTACCTCTCCTCATCAAAATGTTATGAAAACTCCAGTACCTTAAATGTATTGGAATTTTTTTATGATAATTTAATAAGTTATTATAATCTCTCCTTCACTCTTCATTTCTTTTAGTAGTAAAGACACCATCCAAGATGTGTTAATTTACCACATTCAAGGATGATGGGTTTTCAATTTCTATTACCATCTTCAATTATGGTCATGAAACCATTTTCATGGTCGATATATACCATAATATATGTATTATTACTCATTTATGGTTCTATAATCATTTTTTAAATAGGGTTTTGGTTTATAATACAAAACATGTTCTTTGTGGTAAAAAATCACCAATTAACCCAAAAGGTTGTCACTAAAGTTTTATATAATGATTCAAATTCACTCCAAGTAAACATGTTAAATTTTCAACCATGTAACCTTCTGGATGTTCCATAATAAAATATAACTTCAATTATGGACAACCATCTTCATCATACATGTTTATCCAAACATGAATCGATCATTAAAACCAAGCAAGTAAACGGACCCGAACAATGAAATTGAACCTCATAACCAATAAAAATGGATATCAATGAACTTAAAAAGGTTATAATAAATATTTTTCATATATAATAGGTTTGGGAATTATTAATTAACAAACCTAATTTTATTATTCAGGTCATTAAGTTCAATGAAAGATCACCATCATATTTAAGGTAAGGGAACCACTCAATTTCACTTTTATTCAAGAATTTCCTCTATATTATGCCATTTTATGTGTAATCCCTAATGATGGGGTATGATTTCAAAACTCCACCATAATTCTATAAAAATTTATAAGTGATGAGAAACCCATTTATCTCTTATAAAGCCCTCTTAAGTACACCTGATATCATGCCGATAATCTGTAAGTAATTCTACCTGAATCTCCTTTATTCCTTCAGGTTGCCTTATCTTTCTTTCTACAAAAATTAAGTTATCTTATATATTTATGTGATTATTATAAGTTATGTTTACATTTAAAAAATTAATTTATCAATACAATTACATCATTATCTCTTCGGGATATATATGTTTTTAAGTGATTCCCTCCTCAATACTTCTGGATAAACAAACCTCTTTTAAGGGAACTTCCTGAATTCTTACCCAATTTCAAGTGCACTCTATCTTATATTTTAAACCACCATTATCTTTATAAAATCACCCCTTTTATTATTAGAAACTACTGGGTTCACTTATGGTTTTTTAATAAAGTATTGTACCCTTTTCTATTTTAAAGGTTCTATAGTATTTTCCTTAAAACCTCTTAAAAATGTTTTAATGCTAAAATTTCTTAAATAATTTTCTTAATTATTGTCACTTATACTTGACATCACTTCCCATGATACATTCCTATTTTACCTTATGAATTTCAATTTATATTTTAGTTCTTTTCTTTCATGGACACTTTTATGATATGACCATTTTTTATGATTTATGTCATGATTATGGTACCCAATCATTTCCATGGGTAACACATATGTTTATATATGACTGATTATGTATGATTAATTATGTGGAAAACATATTCATGGAAAGTTAATATGGGTGTGCCCAGATATCACTCTAATACATTAGCTAAAGTTGAGTCTCATGAGACATTTTGTGCGATGGTCTTAGCGATTAGCCTTGAATTTTTCTACTATGTGCAACAGTCCTAGAAGTTAGCCTTGGATTGTGATACTATGAGAAATGATCTTGGTGGTTAGCCTTGACTCATACTAAATAAATGTTTTATGTTTCTTCCACATTAATATGACTCCATATTTATATGATTCCATGTTCATATGTTAGGATTCCATATGTTACATGCCTTATTTTATATCATTATGTCATGTATTAAATCCCATGTGATAATGATTTGTTCTTATGGTTATTCCCTTACTGGGATTTTAGCTCATCCCTTTGTTTATGTTATCTCTAGGTTATCCTATGCAGATGTATGAGAACAATGGGAGAAAGGAGCTCATTATGGAGTTTAAATAAAAAGTTGTTTTTTATAATGTTTTATTATATACCTAGTCTTCCATGTAATGGCCCAGACCTTCATGATCCATCCCTTTGCCAAATTCTAGGATCCTAAGGGGTCTCCCCTCGTTCGGTGCGACCGATCGGTGTTATCTAGCCTTGTCGGGTTTTCCTTCTACAGTTTTTCCCGTAACGCCTCTTTTAGGCCCTTTTGACCTTTTAAGGCATTTCAAGGCCGTTTTTAACCCATAATTAATATCTAAAAATCCAGAGAAACCTCCCTATTAAATAACAATTAATTCAGTCGTGTGTAACCACTCAACCGCGTGGTAGAACCAGGATCCGACTTCTAAGGTGTTCAAATTCTTTATCCCATAACATTGGGGATCTCATCTAATTATCACACTAGAAATTATTCTTCTCCCTATTGGCTAGTCTCCTACTTTTCCTTATGCATTCGAAGTCCTTTCTTTCCCGAGGCAAGTGGTTCACCTGTGTGGGAGCCCTACGAGTCACACTCCCCCTATTTTGGTGCATGGAGAAAAACTTCAATCTTTGATCAACCAAGTAGAGATTTTCTTCTTCGTATCTCCTTTCTATGTATCATGCGGGGTGGGCATGATTTTGACTTTGTGGAAATTGATGAAACTGAACTTAATGAAGATAATGAATAGACCTTTAAAGAATGAGGGGGGGGGGGTGATCGATGTTCTGCTGTACTCTTTATGTTGTTATGTGTTGTGAATTGTACAGGACTATGCTCATTGAAAATCATGGTTGTTGGTGGTCTTTCACTTTGCACTAATGAACCTCGGTGCTCCAGGATGTTTAAATAACCGTAACATGGAATTGGTTAATTACGTATACTTGGTTTAATAAATTGAAAGTAACAGGATCAACCTTTTTCTGTGATAACCCCGGTTAAAAGCACAGTGGAATTGAAACCATGGAGTGTGTTAAATATTTTAAATCTAAAAATACCCACATGGGCCTGCCTTGTGTTGGTGGTAGAGGTTTGGTTGTTTCTTTCGTGGGCCGATTGTTGGGGTGATACGGGTGGGGATGAGATCCTCTGTTGTTGTACTTTCGCTGGTTGTGGATTTGAGGCTGTGTGGTTACTATGCTTATATCACGAATTGGGGTGGAATCATCTGTTGTTGAGAGACCGTTGGCTCCTGGATTTTGGGGACTTGGGGCTGTGTCTTGGGGTTTTCTTTGGTTCCAGTACTTCGAGGGATCTCACTTATCCCTTTGTTGTTGTGACTTGCAAGAGAACCGGGTGTGAATGCTTAAATTGTTGTTTGGCTGTTTCTTTCTTTTTTGCTTGTGGTTATGCCTGTTAGTCACCTGGTAGTTAAGAATTCACCCTAATGGGATTTCTTGAACATGAAAACAAGAATGGTTGAGTGGGGAATTAGATTGGGAATGAGTTGTGACTTGGTCGTGAGTGCCATGACTTCTTTTGTGAATGAATAGTAACAAGGGTGTTTGTGCTTAGGTTTTGGAACCCCTAGGTTGGGATGAGTGTTTTTTACCTATACATATATTTGTAGCTTTTATGTTTCTTATTCATGCCCCACCCAAGTTGAGCACTTAGTCCCAAACACCCCATTTCATGGGGAGGGTGTTTTTCCCGACACTACTATGAGTGGATGGTTATTAGCTCCTTTTCTGCTCCCTTTCCCGAATAGCCCAAGACTCTTCGGGCAAGCTGTGATGGCCTGAGGTCCATTATTAGACCAAGAATCTTTGGGCAGGGTAGTTGTGGTGGTTGGCCTAGGTGTTTGTAGGGAGGTTGTTTCCCAAGTTTCTTTAGGATGAGGCCCAGGTGTTTTCAGGCATGACGATAGCTTTCTAGCCCAGGTGTCTTCGGGCGTGACAATAGTTTTCTAGCCCAAGTGTTTACGGGCATGGTTATGTGTGTTTGTTGTGGCCCAGGTGTCTGCGGGTGGGATGGTTGTTGTGGCCCAGGTGTCTGCGGGCAGGGTTTGGCAGTGGGACTGAGGTGAGGTTTTGGACAAGGTGTGTGCGGGTGGGGTGTGGCAGTGGGACTGCGGTAAGAATGGAGGGATTGGTTCGATGCGTAGGATGTCTTCAATAACCAGTGGGAAAGTGGCGTGGGGTTCCCAAATATCGATGTGATATTACTATATGTTACTTGACTTGCATTATTTTGGGAGCGTGCCTTAGTGAGGTTTGGGTGGATAGCTTTTCCTTGTTGGGTGTTTGGTTATCTCTTTTTCCACGGGTCATTAGAATGTCTCCTCACTTGTGCACGAGAGTCTTTGGTTACCCTACTGAGTGTACTTGTATGCTCACCCTATGTATGTAAAACTGTTTTCAGGTTTCCAGGAGGACTTCAGGGATCGTGCGGGACCGTACTAGCGTGGACCTTGGGGCAGTTTCTGTTGCCATTTTCATTTTTCTTGGTACTTTAACTTTGGAGTTTTTGAGGCTTGTATTATTTACTGTTGAACATGAATATGGGAATGTGTTACTTTTGGATTTTCATTTACTTTTATCTTTGGTATTGTTGGGGTTGCTATCTTATCTCTCGTTTCTATAAAACAAAAAGGGTAATGGCTTCCATTTTGTGTGAGATTCTATACCCTTGGCACTGGTCGCCACTCCGGGACCTATTGAAGGCGGGTTTCAGGGGTCATTATCTCTCCTTCAACTTAAAGAAGGTCTTGGAAATCTATTGACCCTTCCCTCATTTTGGTGAAGGCGGGTCGTGACAGAATGTTATCAGAGGCCTGGTTGAGAGATAGGACGAAGTATGGAGTTAGGCACAGTGAGGATTTCATGGGATGGTAGGGAAACAGTGTTGGGTGATCTTGGTTCGTGAAATAGGCCAGGGAAGACCGGCTAGGACATGGGATTTTAGGGGCCCCCGTGATCTGATGCAAGGACTCTGGACCTACCGAACGACCAAGTGAGGCTACACTGATTGCAGGGTAGAGACCCTAGGAAAGGTACATGCATCATAATGACTTGTGTTCTCATGTTTCTGGGTGTTTTGGGGATTCAAAAATAAATAAATAAGTCAAATAAAATGTAAGAACAATATTCTACACTACCTGGGCTTAGGAATTCCTTGTTTACTTGCAGCTATGGCGCCTGAGAGACGACCACGAGTAGTGCAGGCAATCGAGGCCCAGGAGGTTGAATCGGATGACCGACGGAGGGCTGACCAAGAGGAGGAGGATGATCAGTGGCAGAAGATGCTTTGTGCCTTCCAACGGCAGACCCTCGGGAAGTATGAGGGCAACACCTTAGACATGGAGACAGAGAGCTGGCTAGAGGAGCTAGTGATCGCTTTCAGCTTGATTTAGGCTCTGGCCGAGTACTGGGTTCCTCTGGACGTCATCTAGATGCAGGGAGCAGTGTGTCAGTAGTGGACACTTTATCTCGGGGAAAGGAAGGAGGCTGAGGTTGCATGGGCTGATTTCGAGAAGGAGTTCCGAGTGGAATTCCTCTCTTCTACGATGAAAGATGAGAAGAGGTAGGAGCTAGTCTCTCTCCAGTATAGGGGTATGTTAGTGAGAGAGTTGGGGATCAAGTTCAAGGATCTCCTCCACTTTTCTCCAGACCACTTTCTAGATGAGGAGTTTCGGGCAAGATGTTTGGAGGAGGTTCTCTGACCTTCCCTCCAGTGCGCTGTTACTCCCTTCACCCTACCGACATACTTAGAGGTGAAAAAGAAGGCTGAAATAGTAGAGAGGATGCACACGTTGGGAGGTGTATCACGAGAAGGGATTCAACTAGGTCCGTCAAAGGGAAAGGCCGCCAGCAGCAGGCCTCCAGCATCGGGACCCTCTAGGTTCCGACCAACAGGGAGCAGGCCACACCAGTTCTAGTTCTGCTCCCCTAGCCCTCGCCCTTTCCCTTCGAGCCCAGGGCCAAGTGCTTTGTCTGCGGGAGCCACGGTCACCTTCGGAACCAGTGCCCGGTTAGAGTGTAGTACGGTGGTAGTGGGCAGACCCAGCACCCACCTCAGCAGCACCAGATTCCAGCTAGGCCCTTTCAGTAGCAGCAGAAGGGGCAGCGAGCTCCCGCTCCTCCGAGGGCAGACGTTTCAGGAGGAGGCCGCCCCCAGGGCGCTCCTCATGGACCTCGACTAGGGCATGGTCGGGGAGGTGGCCGACAGCCGAGAGGAAGAGGAGCCAGGTGCGGGCAGTTTCACGCTGCAGAGGTAGCAGTCCCAACAGGACCGAAGGTCGTTCGAGGTACGATCAGTTTGTTCAGTACCCTTTCTTACATCTTGTTCGATACAGGATCTTCGCACTCCTTTGTCACACCCAGTCTGGACCGTGCTTTGGGTCTAGATGCCGAGAGACTTCCAGGGCCCCTAGTGCTGAGCACACTAGTAGGAGGTCAGACTGACTTTTTATATGTTTTTCGAGAATGCAGACTGATGATAGGGCCACATCAGTCAGTCAGGGATCTCCCACTATTGCAGATATATCAATACAATGTCATCTTAGGCATTGACTGGTTGTTCTCTGTGTGTGCCGTCATTGACTGCTTCTGAGGAAGGGTTGTGTTTTCGGACTTGAGCAGATGACGTGTGACTTTCATCAGCGAACGGGGTTTCCAGGGGACCAACAAGAGAGGGGAACCCCTCCTCTCCTTGTTAGCTGAGCTATCAGTGGAGTCAGCGAATGCAGAGATGGTGGAGGTACCAGGGATCGTTAGTGAGTTTATGGACGTCTTCCCTGAGTAGGTGACGACTCTACCCCCTCGACATGATGTCGATTTTGGGATAGACTTGCATCCTGGTGCTCATCCGATTTCGATGGCTCCCTACCAGATGGCACTTCGGAGCTACGGGAGTTGCGGATTCAGATTGACGATCTGATGAAGAGGGGTTATGTTCGACCAAGTGCGTCACTGTGGGGTGCTCCAGTCTTGTTCGCAAATAAGGAAAATGGTGGTCTAAGGCTGTGTATAGACTACAGGAGGCTGATTCAGGTGAAGGTCATGAATTGCTACCCTCTTCCGAGGATAGACGATCTTTTCGACCAGCTGAAGGGGGAATGATGATTCTCCAAGATCAACCTGCAGTCTGGATATCACTAGTTGAGGGTGAAGGAGGGAGACATCCCAAAGACGGACTTCAGGTGCAGATATGGGAACTTCGAGTTTGTGGTCATGCCATTAGGCATTACAAATGCTCTATCTGTATTCATGGGGCTTATGAACTCCGTCTTCCGGAAGTATCTGGATCAGTTCGTAGTAGTGTTCATCAATGACATCCTGATCTATTCAAGATCAGAGGAGGATCACGCTGAGCAACTGAGGACGGTTTTGGAGGTCCTCTGATAGCGCCAACTCTTTGGGAAGTTGTCTAAGTGAATGTTTTGGACGTGAGAAGTGCACTTCCTTGGGCACGTAGTGTCCGAGCAGGGAGTAGCAATAGACCCATCGAAGGTTGAAGCGGTTGTTTCTTGGGTAGTACCCAAGAACATGGTCGAGGTCTGTAGTTTCCTCTGGCTAGCAGGTTACTATCGAAGGTTCGTACCCAAATTCTCCCGAGTTTCAGCACCTTTGACAGCCTTGAAGAAGAAGGATCTAGCTTTCATGTGGGACGAGCAATGCGAGGCAGCCTTCAACCATCTGAAGGAGAAGTTGGTTAGTTCCCCAGTGCTAAGGTTACCAAAAGAAGGGGAAGCATATGAGGTGTGCTGTGATGCTTCAGGGAAGGGCCTCAGATGTATGTTGATGCAGTAGCAAGGGATGATCTCCTATGTGTCTAGGCAGTTACCTCCCCATGAGCGTAACTATGCCACCCATAATCTAGAGCTTGCGGCGGTCGTGTTCGCACTAAAGTTGTAGCGACACTACCTCGTCGGGAAGTGCTTCGTGGTCTTCACTGATCACAAGAGATTGAAGTATGTCTTCTCCCAACGGGACCTTAACTTATGATAGTAAAGATGGATGGATTTTCTTTAGGACTATGATTTCGAGATTTCATACACCTCAGGGAAATGAAACGTGGTGGCTGATGCCCTGAGCAGGAAGTCGCAGAGGGATGCGGTCCGAGAGTCAGCGAACGCTTGGAGGGTGATGGAGGAGTTGGCTGCCCTGCACCTAGATGTGAGGATGGATAACGGTAAGGGTTGACTATATCAGATGACAGTACATTTTCTCTATTCCTTCAGGTGGAGGAGTCTCAGTGGGGAGACCCAGAGAGTGAAGTGATGCGTGACCGGGTTAGCCAAGGAAGTGCTCCAGAAGGGTGGGAAGAAGATGGTAAGAATCATATGCTATTCTATGGTAAGTTGTTCGTTCCGGAGGAGATGCATGGGAGAGTCCTTGGTGAGTTCCACAGCTCACCCCTGGCAGTGCACCCAGGAGTTTCCAAGATGTGCCAGGGTCTGAGGAGACAGTTTTGGTGGCTCAGGGCAAAGCGGGTGGTGGCAGAGTTTGTGGCCAAGTGCCTAGTGTGTCAGGAGGTGAAGTCTAAACACCATGTTCCAGGTTTTTTATTACAACCTTTAGATGTCCCCGAGTGTAAGTGGGATGACATCTCGATGGATTTTGTCATGGGGCTACCCAATGTTCAAGGGGGTGTGACGCCATCTGGGCAGTAGTGGACTGATTGACGAAATCAGCTCACTTCCTAGCAATCAAGGAGTCCAGTGCAGTGGACGCTCTAGCACGAAGGTATGTGGATGAGGTGGTGCAGTTGCATGGGGTTCCAAGGTCCATAGTATTAGATAGGGATGCACGATTTACCTCACGATTCTAGAGGGGTTTGCAACATGCTTTTGGCACCCAGCTGCGCCTTAGCACTGCCTTCCATCCCCAGAAATATGGGCAGACAGAGCGCACCATCTAGACCTTGGAAGATATGCTACGAGCATGCATCCTGGATTTCGGGGGATCGTGGGCACGACACTTGCCTCTGGTAGAGTTTTCCTACAACAATAGCTACCACTCTACCATTGGCATGGCTCCATTCTAAGCTTTGTATGGGAGGCCGTGTCTCTCACCCATGTGCTGGACATAAGTCGAGGAGGCAGGTGTCCTTGTCCCATAGGTGGCACAGAGAGCAACGGAGAAGGTACAACTTATACGAGAGAGGATGAAGGCTGCTCAGTACTGGAAGAAGTCATATGCGGATGATAGGAGAAGGCCCTTGGAGTTCGAGGTCAGGGACCATGTGTTCTTCAAGGTCTCCCCTCGGTGTGGGTAGCAGAGGTTTGGCAGGGGAAGTAATCTCTCTCCCAGGTTCGTCGGACCATTTGAGGTATTGCACCGGGTCAACGAGGTGTCCTATCAGCTGGCGTTGCCACCACAGCTACAAAGGGTGCACGATGTCTTCCATGTGTCCCAACTTCGTTGGTATCTGCACGACGATTCACACGTCCTTGACTGGGGGGAGCTAGATATCGAAGATGATGAAACCTTCGTGGAACGACTAGTGATGATCGAGGGTCGTGAGGAGAAGGTGCTTTGTGGATGAACCATCCCATAGGTTCATGTGTTATGGAGGCATGGTGGGCTTGAGGAGAGTACCTGGGAGAGGGAAGCGTAGATGCGTGCCTAGTACCCAGAGTTGTTTTGAGTTTTATCCTATTTTGTCAGTACTTGTTTGCTATGTAATGATTTACCTTGTTGACTATGGGATGTGCAATTTCCTTTTTCTATGAATGTGTGCGAAGTGTCCTAAAGGATGGGGAGGGGAGGAACTGATTCCTAGTTGGGACGCATTAAAGTGGATGCACCTAAACCCGTGTGGGCGAGTCAGTGCCGCCCAAAGCGGATAATATCTAAACACGGAGGAAGGGAAATACCTCTCCCACATGGCCGGACGGTTTATTATTTTGTTTTGCGTGGTTTAAAAAGGAAAGGAGCGGTAGGAAATCCGTGATTGTTTAGGAGATAAGGTGTTCCTATGTCAGAGAGGTTCACTCCTAAGAGGTATCTTCCAGGGTGGTTGTTCGGACCCCCCTCTTTCCTTCGGGTCTGGTTCTGGATTCTCGAGGGTGAGGATAGTTTGAGAGGTATCTGATGTAATGGCCCAGACCCTCACGATCCATCCCTTTTCCAAATTCTAGGATCCTAAGGGGTCACCCCTCGTTCGGTGCGACCGATCGGCATGAACGATCGGCGCGAGCGATCGGTGGGACCGATCGGCGTGACCGACCGATCAGTGCGGCTGATCGGTGTTATACAGCCTTGTTGGGTTTTCCTTCTACAGTTTTTCCTGTAATGCCTCTTTTAGGCCTTTTTTACCTTTTAAGGTGTTTCAAGGCCATTTTTAACCCATAATTAATATCTAAAAATCCCAAGAAACCTCCCTATTAAATAACAATTAATTCAGTTGTGTGTAACCACCCAACCGTATGGTAGAACCATGATCTGACTTCCAAGATGTTCAAATTCCTTATCCCATAGTGTTTGGAATCTCATCTAATTATCACGCTATAAATTCTTCTTCTCCCTCTTGGCTAGTATCCTCCTTTTCCTTGTGCGTTCTAAGTCCTTTCTTTCTCGAGGCAAGTGGTGCACCTGTGCGGGAGCCCTGCGAGTCGCGCTTCCCCTATTTTGGTGCATGAAGAAAAACTTCGATCTTTGACCAACCAAGTAGGGATTTTCTCCTTCGTCTCTCCTTTCTGTGTATCATGCGGGGTGGTAATGCTTTTGCCTCTGTGGAAATTGATGAAACCAAACTTAACAAATATAATGAACGAGCCTTTAAAGAATGAAAGGGGGGGTGATCGATGTTCTATTGTACTCTTTATGTTGTTATGTGTTGTGAATTGTACGGGCCTATGCTCACTGAAAATCATGGCCGTTGGTGGTCTTTCTCTATGCACTAATGAACCTCGGTTCTCCTGGATGTTTAAATAACCGTAACATAGAATTGTTTAATTACGTATACTCGGTTAAATAAATTTAAATCACCAGGATCAACCTTTTTCTGTGATAACCCCGATTAAAAGAATAGTGGAATTGAAACCATGGAGTGTGTTAAATCTTTTAAATATGAAAATACCCACATGGGCCTGCCTTGTGTTGGTGGTAGCGGTTTGGTTGGTTCTTTCGCAGACCGATTGCTGGGGTGATACGGGTGGGGATGGGATCCTCTGTTGTTGCACTTTCACTGGTTGTGGATTTGAGGCTGTGTGGTTACTCTGGTTATATCACGAATTGGGGTGGAATCCTTTGTTGTTGAGAGACCGTTGGATCCTGGATTTTGGGGACTTGGGGCTGTGTCTTGTGGTTTTCTTTGGTTCTAGTACTTCCAGGGATCTCAATTATCCCTTTGTTGTTGTGAATTGTAAGAGAACTGGGTGTGAATGCTTAAATTGCTGTTTGGATGTTTCTTTCCCTTTTGCTTATAGTTATGCCTGCTATTTGCCCGGTAGTGAAGAATTCACTCTAATGGGATCACTTGAACATGAAAACAAGAATAGTCGAGTGGGGAATTATTTTGGGAATGAGTTGTGACTTGGCCGTGAGTGCCGTGACTTCTTTTGTGAATGAATAGTAATAAGGGTGTTTTTGCTTAGGTTTTGGAACCCCTAGGTTGGGATGAGTGTTTGTTACCTATATATATATCTGTAGATTTTATGTTTCTTATTCACACCCCACCAAAGTTGAGCACTTAGTGCCGAACACCCCATTTCACAGGGAGGGTGTTTTTCCCAACACTCCTATGATTGGCTAGTTATTAGATCCTTTTCTTCTCCCTTTCCCGAATAGACCAAGACTCTTCAGGCAGGCTATGATGGCCTGAGGTCCATTATTAGCCCAAGAATCTTCGGGCAGGGTAGTTGTGGTGGTTGGCCCAGGTGTTTGCGGGCAGGTCATTTCCCAAGTGTCTTCGGGATGAGGCCTAGGTGTTTTCGGGTGTGACAATAGCTTTCTAGCCCAGGTGTCTTCGGGCATGATAGTAGTTTTCTGGCCCAGGTGTTTGTGGGCCTGGTTACGTGTGGTTGTTGTGGCCTAGGTGTCTGCGGGAGGGATAGTTTTTGTGGACCAGGTGTCTCCGGGTGGGGTTTGGCAGTGGGACTGCGGTGAGGTTACGGCCCAGGTGTGTGTGGGTGGGGTGTGGTAGTGGGACTGCGGTAAGAATGGCGGGATTGGTTTGATGCGTAGGATGTCTTCAATAACCAATGAGAAAGTGGTGCGGGGTACCCAAATATCGATGTGCTATTACTATATGTTACTTGACTTGCGTTATTTGGGGAGTGTGGATTGGTGAGGTTTGGGTGGATATCTTTTCCTTGTTGGGTGTTTGGTTATATCTTTTTCCACGGGGCATTATAATGTCTCCTCACTTGTGCACGAGAGTCTTTGTTTAACCTACTGAGTGTACTTGTATTCTCACCCTACATATGTAAAACTGTTTTCAGGTTTCCAGGAGGACTTCAGGGATTGTGCGAGACCGTACTAGCATGGACCTTGGGGCAGTTGCTGTTGTCATTTTCCTTTTTCTTGGTACTTTACCTTTGGAGTTTTTGAGGCTTGTATTATTTACTGTTGAACATGCATATGGGAATGGGTTACTTTTGGCTTTTCCTTTACTTTTATCTTTGGTATTGTTGGGGTTGCTATATTATCTCTCGTTTCTATAAAAATAAAAAGGGTAATGCCATCCATTTTGTGTGAGATTCTATACTCTTGGAACTAGTTTCCACTCTGGAACCTATTGAAGGCGGGTTTTGGGGGTCATTATCTCTCCTTCAACTTAAAGAAGGAAGGGCTTGACAATCTGCTGACCCTTCCCTCCTTTTGGTGAAGGTGGGTCATGACATTCCAAGACAGTAGACTTTACGATCTTTAGCTTGTATTATGATGTATAATTATGCTCAAAATCATGTAATGTAATATGTAAAAGGATAGGGTCTATATAGTTGGTATTAGAGGATGGTCTAGTTATTTTTGGAGATTAGGAATAAAGCACCTTAGTGAGAACCTTAAGGATAAGACTATGTATAAGAAAACATCCCTAAATTTTTGTAAGTATAGAGTAAGTGGTTTTTCAAGAAAATATATCTCTATCTAGATACAAACATATAGAGGTTGCTTCGGCATAGATATACCTAGGAGTGAAAACTTTGACAAGGAGTTTTGGGACTGAACATGGGTATCCTGGTACACGACAACGGGCCTTACTACACACTGGGTTTGACACTCCTAGGGGATGTTCTTTGGTAAATTCATGAGCTTAGTACAAACCATTATTAAGGGAATAAAAAAAATCCCATAATAATATAAGTTAAAAAATAGATCAAGGATAACCTAGATTTAAACCAAAGGAATCACAAGTTAGGATATACTTCTCCTCTAAAAGTTTATCCTTTATGTTTAACAGTTTCCTTTTTTATGTTCAATAAATAATTATTCAAGCCCTTTAATTGTATGTTCTTTTTCTTAGTTAATGGCGGGAAATATAAGAACACGTTCCAACAACCAATGTAAGAGGCAATGTGAATATTTCCCTAATGATATGCTTGATATGATGGGAATGGGTGATAAAAAATTCATGAATGTACTTGCTCAGTTGGATGGAGATATAAATAATTACTTGAATCATGTGAAACACCCTCCTCCTCCAAGGAAAGAGAAAGTTTCCATAGAATCCTTCATGCCGAAAATGCCTCCCATGTTTAGAGGATCTTCTAATCCCCTCCTCTTGGAATAGTGGATTAACTCCATTGAAAAGATATTCACCATCCTCCAGTGCTTGGAAGAAGAGAAAGTTGTACTGGTGGTCTATTGTTTTGATGGGGAAGCTAATCAGTGGTGGACACTAATCAAGAATACAATGTCCCAAGAGGAAATTGATTCCATGGATTGGGAGGAATTCAAGAGGATGTTTTTCAATAAATATTTTCCTCAAACCTTCCATCTCATGATGGAAAGATATTTTCTCCATCTCAAGCAGAAGGAAGATGAGTCCATTAGGGCGTATGAAGCAAACTTTAGGAGGCTTGAAAGGTATGCCTATGACTTTGTCATGAACACTGAAATTAAGGTAGATCACTTCTTTAGTGGGATAAAGCGGAGTCTACTAAAGGTGTTGGTGATAAGAGACTTCGATAGTTATGTGGAGATTGTCTTTTATGACCTCAAGGTTGAAATAGAGATCGAAGACTCTTAGTGGTCTCGTGGGACTGGTGAGAAGAATCCAAAAAGGGAGAACAACATGGGTGGTTCAAAAAACAAATCCCATGATGGAAATAATCCCAAATATCCCAGTTGTAAAAGTTGTGGGAAGAATCATCTTGGGAACTGTCTAAAGGGAACCAAGAATTGCTTCAAAAGCGGATGAATGGGACATTTGGCCAAGAATTTACAAAGGGATATGAAGAATCCTTCTAATGTGAAAGAAGAAAGGAAGGTTCAGATCAGTACTCATCCTATAGTTCAATATTAAAACTGTAAGGAGCATGGGAGTTATTCAAACAATTTCCCTAATCCAAGGGTTGGAAGATGAAATAAATAAAAACCTCTAAGCTAAAAAGGAAGGGCTTATGATATCACTACTGCTAAGGTAGATCTAGAAAAGGATGCGGTGACAGGTACAATAGTTATTCATTCAATAATAGAGAACATACTATTTGATTTTGGTTTTACGCATTCTTTCATATCTTGAAAGTTTAGTATAACTATTCAAACACCACCTCAAAATTTGGAGGATATGTTATCTATGAGAATAGTGAATGGGGAAATTATTGCATCCATGGTTTATAGCTCCTCCCCAATTAACATTTATGGACTAAACCTCCAAGAAAGTCTCATCATACTTAATTTAGTGGAGTTCGATGCTATCTTGGGCATAGATTGACTATATTTATACAAATGAAATATCAAATTTCGGGAAAGAGAAATAAATCTTCACATATCAAAGAATCCTCTAATTGTTTAAAAGTGTAAGGAGGAAGATGAATCTCCTTTAGAATAATTTTCTCAAGTGTGGATATTAATTACTTATGAGAAAGCATGTATAGCTCAAATGATTGGGAAAAAGGAGAGAATCATGCTTGAAGACATGCCTATCTGAGGGATATCACTGATGTATTCCCTGAAGAGTTTCTTGGTCTTCCTCCTGACTAAGAGGTTGAGTTCTCAATTGAACTTATTCATAGATCTCTGCCTATATAAAATAAACCTTACAGAATGGACACCGTAGAGCTGGAAGATATGAAGAAGCAGTTACAGGAGAATCTCTATAAGGGTTTTACACACCCGAGTGCTTCGCTGTGGGGTGAGACAGTCCTCTTATTCAAGAAGAAGGATTGATCAATGTGCCTCTTTATTGATTATCTTGAGATCAATAAAATCATGATAAAGAACAATTATCCCCTTCCACAGATAGATGACTTGTTCAATCAACTTCATGGGGATAGTTATTTTTATAAGGTGGACCTTTGGTCGGGATATCACCAATTAATGGTGAGGAAGAAAGATATTACCAAGACTACCTTTCGAATGAGGTATGGACACTGCAAGTTCATAGTGATGCCCTTCAGACTCACTAATGCTCTAGAATTTTTCATGGATTTAATGAATAGAGTCTTTAGACATTACTTCGACAAATTTGTGGTAGTCGTTATTAAATATATTTTTATATACTCCAAGTGAAAGGAGGAACATGGGGAAAATTTGAATACTGTGTTAAAAAATTTTTGAAGGGAGAAGCTCTATGCAAAGTACAGTAAATGTGAGTTCTGGATGGAGGAATTTTCATTATTTGGGAATTTTACCACCCAAAAAGGGATATCTGTGGACCCTTCCAAGAAAAATAAAATTGAAAAGTGGACCATGCAAACATCTATAACAGATATATATAGCTTTCTGGGTCTATCTGGACTCAGAAATGTGAATTCTGTTTTAAGACATTGAAAAAGAGGCTAATCACTACACCAGTACTCAGACTTCCAATAAGTAGAGAACTCTTTGTGGTGTATAATGACTATTTAGAGAAGGGCTTAGGATATTTGATGATGAAAAATAATAGAGTGATATCCTACGCCTCAAGGAAGATAAAAATCCATGAGTAAAACTATCCCACGCATGATCTGAAGTTGGCAGCTATGATCTTTGCGTTGAAAATCTGGAGGCATTATCTTTATGGGGAGAAGTGTGAGATATATACTAATCACAAAAGTCTCAAATATATATTCACATAGAAAGATCTTAATATGCACCAATGAAGATGGATAGAGCTCATTAGGGATTATGAATTCCTAATACACTACCACCCTGGTAAGGAAAATAAGGTGGAAAATGCTCTAAGTAGAAAGAGTCATGTGTCTTTATGAATGATGAGAATTGAAAAGAATCCAATCTTCTTAGAGTTGAATAGGATATACATGGGAATCATTAAGGGAGGAACATCATCATTACTTTCTCAAATGATTTCTCAACAATATCTCATAGAGAAAATAAAGGATGCTCAAAGAAAAGATGTGGAAATTATGAAAAGGGTTGAAGCTATCATAAATGGGAAATCCTCAGAGATCATGATTGATGAGGAAGGAGTTATAAGATTTGGTTCATGATTATGTGTACCATCCTATATAGAGATAAATGAGGATCTTTTGAATGACGCACATAGCTCTAACTTCTCTATTCACCCAGGGATCACAAAGATGTATTGAGATCTCTGAGAAATATTTTGGTGGGACAATATGAAAAGGGAGATTGCTAAATATACATCAAAGTTCCTGGTATGTTAGAAAGTTAAGGATGAGAGGAAAAAGTATAAGGGGATGTTGCAACCACTACCCATACCAACATGGAAGTGGGAGAAAATCACCATGGACTTTTTCACTGGACTTCCAAGGTCATCCAGAGGAAATAATTCTATATGAGTCATTGTGGATCGTCTTACAAAGATATCTCACTTTATTGTGATTTGAGAGGATTTCTCATTGGATCAACTTTCAAAGATATATATAAAAGAGGTGGTAAGGTTTCATGGAGTGACACTATCTATTGTATTCTATAGAGATACAATATTCACCTAGAATTTCTGGAAAAGTCTCCAACATGATCTAAAAACTGAACTGAATTTCAGTATGACCTATCATCCTCAAACTGAAGGCCAATCTGAGTGGACTATTTAGAAACTAGAAGACATGTTGAGAGCATGTTATATAGAATTGAAATCTAGATGGGACTAACATCTTCCATTGGTTGAATTATCCTACAACAACATTTTCCACTCAAGCATCCCAATGGAACTATATGAATCCCTTTATGGGAAAAGGTGCAGAACAACGACGTGTTGGGATGATGTCGGTGAGTGTAAGCTGCTAAAACCTAAAATGGTTTAAGAAATGGTGGAGAAGGTGAAAACCATTTAGCAACACATCAAGGCAGCCCAAATTCGACAGAAAAGTTATGCAGACAATTGTCGATGAGACCTTGAGTTCTAAGTTAGATAAATGGTATTTCTACCCATATCTCCATGTAAAAGGTAACAATGTTTGGGAATAAAGGAATGTTAAGTCCTAGGTACATCATCCCCTTTGAGATTCTTGATCATGTCAGGGTTTTGGACTATCTAATATCACTTACAGCTACCATTTACAAAGTACATGATGCCTTAAATGTATCTATCTTAACAAATTATGTACCAGATCCTTCACAAGTACTCTCTTTATAGGTGGTACATTTAAAGAATGATCTTTTTTAAGAGGAGAAACCAGTGAGGATCTTGGATCATAGTGATAAAGTTCTATGTAACAAGACTAATCACCAGGTCAAAGTACTATAGCAGAACCACCAGTACAAAGAGGAAACATGGGGACTATAGGAGGTAATGAAGGAAAAGTACCAGCACATGTTTATGTCTTAGAGTGTAAAATGAAATCTCGAGGGGGAAATTTCATAATGGGGGATAATGTAATGACCCAAAGTTTTCAATGGAAATTTTATTATTATAATTATATCATATAATCACATGAAATAACAACATAACGAACAAATAAGTTCTATGTGACCTTCAAACATAAGTTTTTTACTTCCGGGATTTGAATTTAGAAAATATGACATACACAGTTGTGATCAATAAGTTATTTGGAGTCTAATATGACCAAGTTAATTTTTGGTGAATAGTAACATACCCTTATGAATATTAATGTACCCTAATGAATAGTAAACTATGATAGTATATAAATAAGATTCAATTGGAAGTATGATATTCCAATATCTGGGAATAAGAAAATATATGTTTTAAAATTGTTGTTTTTTGAGTAAATTGTGATTTTAATTAAAGATTAAATTAATCATATTTAGATTTTTTTGAAAAATTGATTTCATTTTTGGATTCTACATGTAGAAAAATGGTTAGGGTTAATTTTTGGGTTTTTTCTGAAATAATTGATTTTTTGGTGAATAGTAAAATACATTATTATTTAAATTCACTATTATGGACATCATAAGTGATGTAAGCACCAAAATATATAACTCAAAAGCACTTATTACTATTTTTTTCATGTAATCATCACTATTTCTTATATTATGAAAAAAATAATAAACTAATGATTATAATATTATGAAAACCCTCATCTCCTCCACTATAAATACCACCCATACTTACCTCTGTTCTTTACTCATATAAAGCCTTGTGCCTTGAATATATTCTAAAAAAATAACTCCCCAATATCCTACCCCATTTAAAACAGCCATTGGTCTCTTAAAAATACCAAATCCTCTCCCCTTAAGAGGCTCTCAAGGAATATTGAATCAAGAGGTAAATTCCTCTTTCCTTTCCTTTCTTTTTCTTTTCAAGTTCATTTGTTTTATTTTCTATCCTTACCTCTACTCATCCAAATTTTATGAAAAATTCAGTAAATTACATGTAATATAATTTTGTTATGATAATTTAATAAGTTATTATCATATATCCTTCACTCTTCTTTTATTTTAGTAGTAAAGACACCATCTGAGATGTGTTAATTTACCACATTCAGGGGTGATGAGATTTAAATTTTTATTACCGTATTCAATTATGGCCATGAAACCATTATCATGGTTGAACCAGATCATAATATATGTATTTTTCTTCATTTATGGTTATGTAATCCTTTTTTACACATGGTTTTGGTTTATAAAACAAAATTTCTTCGTTGTGGTCAAAAACTGCCAATTAACCCAAAAGGTTGTCACTAATGTTTTATATAATGAATCAACTTCATTACAAGTAAAAAAGTTAAATTTTAAACCATGTAACCTTCTGTATATTCAATAATAAATATAACTTCAATTCTAGACTACCACATTTATCATAAATGTTTATCCGAACATGAACCGATCATTAAAACTAAGCAAGAAAATAGACCAGAATAATAAAATTGAACCGCATAACCAATAAAAATGGTTATAAATGAACTTAAAAAGGTTATAATAACTATTTTACATATATAATAGGTTCTTTAATTATTAATTAATGAACCTAATTTTATTATTCAGGTCATTAAGTTCAATAAAAAATCACCACCAGATTTAAGGTAAGGGATCCTCTCCATTTCACTTTTATCCAAGAATGTCCTCTATGTTATGCCATTTTATGTGTAATAAATAATGATGGGGTATGATTTCGAACCTCCCCATACTACCCTCATTATTTATAAGTGATTATAAACCCATTTCTTTCTCATGAATCCCTCTTAAGTACACCTGATATCGTGCCGATAATCCGTAAGGAATTCTACCAGAATATCCTTTATTCCTTCGGGTTGCCTTATCTTTATTTATACCAAAATGAAGTTATCTTATCTATTTATTTGAATATTATAAATTATGTGTACATGTAAAAAATTCATTTATCAATACCCTTACATCGTTCACTTTTGGGAGATACATGTTTTTAAGTTATTCCCTCCTTAATAATTCTTTATAAGCAAACCTGTTTTAAGGGAACTTCCCAAATTCTTACCCAGTATCAAGTGCACTATATATTCTATTTTAATCCACAATTGTATTTATAAAATATTTCTTTTTTATTATGAAAACATTATTGGTTCACTTCTGTGTTTTTATAAATTATTTTTCCCTTTTATATTTTAAAGGCTCTATAGTATTTTCCTTAAATCCTCTTAAAAATGATTTAATGCTAAAATTTCTTAAATAATTTTCTTACATGTTGTCACTTATACTTGAAATAACGTCCCATGATACATGAATATTTTCTCTTATGAATGTCCATTTATATTTTAGTTCCTTTATTTCATGGACACTTTTATAATACACCTATTTTTTATGCTTTATGTCATGATAATGGTACCCAATCCTTTCCATGGGTAACCCTTAAGTTTATATATGATTAATTATGTATGATTAATTATGTGGAAAACATACTCATGTAAAGTTAATATGGGTGCTCCCTAATATCAGTCTAATGCATTGGGTAAAGTTGAGTCTCATGAGATGTTATGTGTGATAGTCTTGGCTGTTAGCCTTGGATTATGCTACTATGTGAAGAAGTCTTGGCAGTTAGCCTTGGATTGTGCTACTATAGGAAACAGTGTTGGAGGTTAGCCTTGAATCATACTAAATAAATGTTTTATGTTTCGTCCACATTACTATGACTGCATGTTTATATGAATCCATGTTTATATGTTATGATTCCATATGTTACATTCCTTTTTTATATCCTCATGTCATGCCTTATATCCCATGTGCTAATGCTTTGTTCTTATGGTTATTACCTTACTAGGCTTTTAGATCATCCATTTGTTCATGTTATCCCTAGTTTATCCTATTTAGATGTATGAGCACAATGGAAGATAAGATCTCATTATAGAGTTTAAATAAAAATTTATTTTTATAATGTTTGATTATGTACCTAGTCTTCCAAGGCACTAGAATTTATGATCCATGGCCTATACCCTGATGTATAATTATGATTAAAATCATGTAATATTTTATGCAAAAGGATGGGGTTGTTATAGTTGGTATCATAGGATGTTCTAGTTATTTTTGGATATTAGGAATAGAGCACCTTAGTGAGAACCTTAAGGATGAGACTAAGTATAAGAAAACATCCCTATATTTTGGTAAGTATAGAGTAAGTGGTTTATCAAGAAAATATATCCATTTCTAGATATAAACAGGTAGAGGTGTCTCTGGCAAAAATTTAACTAGGAGTGAAAACTTCAACCAGGAGTTTTGGGCCTGACCTGGGGTATCCTAGTCCATTACAATGGGCCTTGCTCCACTCTTGGTTTGACACTCCTTGGGTATATGATTTGGTAAATTCATGATCTTAGTACAAACCATTATTAAGGGAATAAAAAAATCCCATAATAATATAATTTAATAAATAAATCGAGGATAATATAGATTTAAACCAAAGGAATCACAAAGTTCGATATACTTCTCCTTTACAAGTTTATCCTTTATTTTCAATAGATTCATTTTTTATGTACAATAAATAAGTATTAAAGCCCTATAATTGTACGTTTTTTTTTCTTAGTTAATGGTGGGAAATAGAAGAACACATTCCAAAAACCAATGTGATAGGAAATGTGAAGATTGCCTTAATGATATTCCTGATATGATGGGAACAAGTTTTCAAAACTTCATCAAAGTACTTGCTCGGTGTAACGAACTGACCCCAGAAGCCCGAAGTCTATGAATTATCTTAATAAATTGGAATGATACAAGGAATCATGTACTGAAAGACCGATTAGTTTAGTAGTCTTGGAAACAAGATACATACATAAGTTCAACATTACAACTTGAAAAGAAATACAACACTAATTTATTCCATTATAAACATCCAACCTCCTAGATTATTCCTGAAAGTCACCCATAACTAACTTTTTCACATCCTAGGAAAATGAAACATAAGAAAGGGGTGAGCTTAAATGCTTATTAAGAGTAAGCAATACAGCGAAAGATAACATAAACATTTGGCATGGTGAATAATTGAAAACACATGCCTTTACAAATAATAAACATGAATACTTTATGGAAGGAATATGATCTAAGTAAATAATTCCATAATAAAACATAGTAATGGGTATTATATTAGTCAAATAACCACATGATCCATCAATATTATTTTTATAATGAGGGAATGTATAATGCCGGACATTCTGAAACAACTTTTCAAGGCCTTGACCAAGACGTCTAAAAATAATTTAGGACTAAGCCAAAACCATATATCAAATTGGGAAAGGCCTCAGCCAATTCCACCTCTAATTGTCTCATGAGAACTACCGATGCATTGAGGATCTATAGCGGGCTCCACCCCTCACTTACTGAGTCCAATACATTCCTCATATGAAAAATTTTAAACATAACATATACATTCATATTAAAACTAGCATATGAAATGTCAATACTTTAACCATAAACCATGAATGGTATAAAAATAACACACCTACAGTCATACATATCACAAATCATTAAATATAATATTTAATATTTCATTTATAATAAATCAACCTCAATCAAGAATAATATCCAAAAAGGATGTTGACATAGTTGAAAATGATTAGTAAAACTCTTTGAGAGAAATATCCATTTTTCATGAAAACATTTAAAAGTCACATAATTTAGAAATGAAGACATTTAAATACATTTTTTAATCAAAGTGTCCCATACCACTTTTAAAATTTTGAAAGGAATTATCATTTTAATACATTCGTGTCCATATAAATAAATCCTTAAAAACCATTTTGAAAAAATGGACATTACTGAGAATGACGTAGAATAATAAATATTTAAACCATTAAAAATGATGATCAAGTTAAAGAGTAACTTAAAATAATCATTTATAAATTTATTTTATAAAACATGGACATGGATAATAAATATATCCCAGAAAATACATACATATAAACAATCACGAATAATAATGAGATTGAGGAATTAACCTTTACCGATTTGTTAACTTACGAAACATACACCCCATGAAAGAAGGATCATAAAATGAAGATGTAAATACCCATAAATTAAAGTATATTACAAAAATAATACAATCATGGGGCAGTACATACACTACACAAAAGGAGATAGTGGAAATATAACATGAATCTAACGGGAATAAGAAGTGAGATGAAAACCCCATACCATGTTGTAATCAATCGAGTTGTATGAACAAAAGTTAATAAAAACCAAATGAATCAAAGAATACCATTAATATAAAGAGAATCACTATAATATATATATATATATATATATATATATCAAATGGTAGTACACAATACACCACATTCAATAAATAAGTGGCAAATATTGGAAATCTCACGGAATTAAAAGTGAGATAAGAAACCCTTTACCTTGTACTTTTATTGGTCGAGGGTACATTAACCTATTTTATAATAGTTAAATAATTGTTATTAAATTATAAAAGAACCATATACATAAATATTATATCATATATTATCTTCTAATATTGCTTTGTTAATAATATTTTAGTATTATCGTCATTTTGGGTGTTAACTGATTTGTTTTCCTTTATATGTTTTGTTACATAAGTCATGTTTTTTATGGATAAAATGTATTTGATTCATATAAAGAATGATATTATATCATTAAATATTATTTTTAATAATCAAATAAAAATTATTCTTGAATGGTTATGATGGGGAATGAATCTCAACGCGTTCGTGGAGATGGTAATCCGTACGTACGCACGAACGCTACATCCATTTTTTTTATTTTAAAAGGAAACAAAACCAAATGATACATCAATATATTATTATTATAGTACAATATAATATTTTATATATGTTAAATAATTTCATTAACGCCATTTTTTATAAATTCCATGTATGTTAAGAACAAGTCATATCACTTTGAGGGGGTGGTAGTCCACACTTCCTCAAATGAAATTATCGTATATATACACCATGAAAGGAATAAAGATATGATATAAAAGAGAATTAAAGAAGCTTATAGATAAAATAAATATCATAAATATCATATATAATTATAGTTCCATAATAATGGTCACCATAAGAGGTGTTAGTAAAAGATTGAAAAATCATTGTTTCGTGAGGTAGTAGTTCACCGTCCACAGAAACATTATTTTCTTTACCCATTATATGGAGGTTTGTGTAAGTGTAGTTCAAATAATTTTCATAAAAACAACATATTATATTAAGGATACTCGTGTTGTTATAAAATAAATGAATAAAGAGAGTTTAGGGGGTTGGATAAGTAAAATAAAAGAAAATAACTTAAGAGGAGATATTACCTTTAAATCGGATAACATTCTTTGGTTTGAACCAAAAGGTTTCCTTGAAGTGCCTTCTGCCTAAGTTAAGACTTCTAAAAGGAAAATATAGATGTGAAGAGCTTAATTGGGCAGAGTTTGGATGAGTCAAGGGGCTTGAGAGGTGTGAGAAATGGGTTAGAGGTGAGGGATTTTTTTAAGGGGGAGGATGGGCTCTTTAGAAAAGTTTGAAAATATTATTTTATTATATAATTATTTATAGTTTATAAAGGTCCAAAACTAATTAAAGTAGAATATAAGATGAATGATATTAGAAATAAAATCATCCAATAATAATTGGACAATTTTTGGATATTGTTTTAATTTTTATAATCTGATTTATTCAAATCATTTATTAATGAGGTAAACACTGCATCATTATTGTGTCATAAATAATTTTATTTATTTTATGTTTAAAAATTATAAAAAATATACCATGATGTATGAAATAGTTGTAGCTTTCAAATGAATATTTATAGTCTAATAGATAATATATATAACCCCATGTAAAAATTATTTTACTAAAAGATATATGCTTATGTCATTTTTGTCTTTACTTTAAATTAATTAATATAGTGTCATTATCACTCTCAAGTGGCTCAATGGTGTCCCAAAATAAACCCAAGAATGGCCATGGTCGGACATGTATAAACCAATAGGAATAGGATACATGTTAAGGTAATTTAATATTATTATAGTATTATTTTTAACCATTATTTACCGGATTTACCCTTTAACCATGGTAAATAAAATACTTACCGAAGTAATTCTTCATAATGTTTAAAAATAAAAGTTACCTATTTACACAATTTGGACCTCTTGATTCCAAACATGGAATCCAATTTTCCAAATTCAAAACACAGAAGTGGCATAAATTAATTTAAAATTAATTCCCGTTGTCAAAACAAAAAGCGTGTTTTTTAAGAAATAATAACTATCAAAAGATTGACACTTGTTTATGTCCAGTTTAAATGTGAAATTACATCCAATGAACTAAATTAAATTAAATGATAAAAATATAATATAATGATACTTAAAAACCCTTCAAATTTATTATTAAAAACTATAAATTATTTCAATTAAAAACGTTGTTTTTAATTAAAATTTAGTATTTTCACTATTCATCAAAAACTGAAAGTTTTCAGAAAAGTACACAAAATTCACCATAAGCTAATTTTGATATTTAGAATCCAAAAATTAAGTTCATTTTTAAGAATAAAATTTATAAAATTTAAAAATGTGGGTATTACTATTCATAACAACTACTTTTATTGGTTGTGGTGTGTTAAAACTCCAAGTTGCGTACAATGCAAGCTGCTGCATTATTCAAAGGGAAACGTACCGTAGAAGCTTGGGGTGTTACATCATCCCCTCCTTAAATAAATTTCATCCTCAAAATTTGAAATTATTCAACTAAAATAAGAGGTTGAAAATATAAAATACCTTTGTGGAAAACTCACATCGAAAATAGTGTTAATAAAATTTAGTCTTAATAAGAGGGGAAAGAAAATGAAAAAGTCACCACCAACTTAGGGTTTAGAATATAAGAACATTGGTGGAAATTACAAAAAAATAATTGGAGGAAAAATGTAAATATTTATAGGGAGTGATTGAGGCCATCAATCACAAACAGGTGTAAAATTGAGGGCCTCAAAGGAATAAATCTAAGATGATTTAAAATATCATCATGTTGGACCCTCTATGTTTTTGTAGTTTTCATAATCACAAATAATGTCAATATAAAGATTATCATACCATTAAATATCTCTAAGTAAATCAATTATGTCATACATAACAATATACTTAAACAATTCAATAACTTATATTCATGAATCAATATGTTTACAAGTGTATTTTTAAATGAATTTTGGATAACTCTTAGTCTTGTAATGATTCGTGTAACACCAAAGTCGACACACCGATGTTCGACACACCAAATTCTACACACCGAAGGTGACATACCAAAGTCGACACACTTATGTTTGACACAACAAAGTGGACACACCGAAGGTGATAGACCAAAGTCGACACACCGATGTTCGACACACCGAAGTTGACACACCTAAGGTGACAGACCGAAGTCGACACATCGATGTTTGAGACACCGAATTCATCACACTGAAGGTGATAGACCGATTTTCAACACACTGAAGTCGACACACCGAAGGTGATAGACCAAAGTTGACACACTGATGTGCAACGCACCAAAGTTGACACACCGAAGTTGATAGACCAAAGTTGACACATCGAAGATGACACACCGAAGTTGACACACCGAATTAAACACACCGAATATGACACACTAAAGTTGAAACATCGATGTAAACACACCGAAGATGAATCACCAAAGATAACAGACTGATGTTACCAAGAAAAAGATAATAGACCGAAGATGACACACCGATAGTCATAAATAACTGTTTCCATTTTATTAATTCAAATTTATTTCTAAGAGTCATATTTAGACAAATTAATGTTTCTGAAATTATTTAATGTTGTCTGTAGGACTATCCGTAGATAGTACGAGGTACATGATCATGTAGAGATATTCATGCCTAGTGGAACTTGAAGTATAAAAGGACTACATCGACTTAAGAAAGAGATCTCTAAGAACACGCAGAAAAACAGACTGTGCAAATACGCAAATAGAGGAACAAAAATCTTAATATTACAAGAAGTTTCAAAAAAGAAACATTCTGCTGAAGCTCACTATACATTGAGACACTGATGAGTTGAATCTTTTCATATATTGAATATGGATTACAGAAATTGTGATACTCTATTCTGAAGTAAACTTTCAGAAGAGGACTCAAATACCATTTCCCCAACATCTATTGAGTCCAGAGCATTGTTGCATAACACACAGAGAATTTTTAACTCTATCATCTTTCATAACTATGTTATGTTTTATCATTACTATTTGAGTAGTCTGTTTATCTGTCACACACACAGTCTCTTAATAATAACTGGAGGATATTACAATATCCTCACTCTCAATCCCTTCTTACACTTGTATCCCATGTAGAACTGTGGAAGAGATCTTGTGTGATCTGTTTATTTATTTTTCCCACGAATAACTGTAGTAGAGGTCATGTGTGACTTGGACAACCAAGTGTGCTGTTATGAACCCCGATCCAGTGTGTAGATCAAAAGTTTATTAATATAAACTGCTTGGTGGCGGGTGATCACCAAGTGGAGAGGACTAAGTCTCAGCTTGAGACTAAACCTGTTGTTTTATCAGCTGTGTTGTTTATCTTATATTTCTTATGTATTTCCTGCATTAAGATAAACTAAACTTTGATAGTTAGTTTAGCAAGTTTTTACATCTATTTTTAATCAATAGGTTTGTTTTGAAAGTTTTACTAATCTTTATATTGGTAAAATTGAGAACTAATCAATATTATGAGAACCAAATTGAACCTTCAAGACTTTTATAAATTAACTACAAAATGGCTTTGTGTTTATTTTTATAGGGGATATTATTTTTTAAAGAACCCTTTTTAACAGAAATTTTTATAGATACTCAATTCACCCTTCCTCTTGAGTTATATACTCCGACCAACATTTGGTATCAGAGGATTTTGAAAGTTACTATTATTTTTTCAAATCGTGTCAACTGTGATTATAGTTGTGTTTCAAAGATCTTCAAATTTCTATTATTTATAAACTTTTATCTCTTTGAAATTATTTTACAAACTTTATCATGGAAAATAGATTGGAAGGGGCTGCTACTAATCGACCACCTTTCTTTAATAGAACTAAGTATTCTCAGTGGAAGCTTAAAATGAAAATACATCTAGAATGAATGGGATTTGAAATCTGGACTGCTATTGAAAGTAAATATGAAATACCTAAAACTACTAGAAGCACTTGGGATGAACCTACCAAATCTACCTATAATAACAAATATAAAAAAATGAATTCTCTATACTGTGCACTAGGAGATGAAGATTTTAAACATATTTCTTCTTGTAAAATTGGAAATTAAATTAATGATACTCTCTCTGTTTCACATGAAGGAACATATAAAGTTAAATAAATTTGATTGAATACTTATACTATCAAATACAATAACTTTAGAATGAATCATGATGAGTCAAATTCTGATATGTATCTCAGGTTTAATGAAATCATGAATACCATTATTTCTTTAGTAAGATAAGTGACTTCCAAAGAGAAGATTATACGGATTCTGTGATGCTTACCAAAAAGATTGTGTGGAACATCTATTTCTATCAGATAATCATGCGATATTGATAAAATGACAGTGAAGGAATTAATTGGAAAATTAATGATGTATGAAGAATAAGTAAAGGTAAATCAAGAGGAGGATGAACCAAAATGAAAGTTTGTAGATTTAAAGACATCTGTATCTAAAGGTAAGGACAAAGATAAAGTTAATGTTACTGCCAAAAGCTCAAGTAGTGATGAAGTTGCTTCAGACAGTGATGAAGAAATGGCCCAATTGGCTAGAAAATTCAAGAAATTCTATAGGAAAAAGAATTTCTTCAAAAAGCCTAGTTACAAAGGAAAGTATGATAATAAGGGAAATCAAAAAAAGGACTAGAAGAGAAATGATAAATTATAAGATAGAATATGTTATGAATGAAAAAGGAAAGGACATGTCAAGGCTGACTGCACAAAGATTAAATACAAGAAAAAGTATGAAAATAAGGATATAAGGTATAAGAAAGCAATGAAGGCCACCTGAAGTGCCTATGAGGACGGCTCAAGTGAATCTGGCTCTTCTCAAAATGAGAAAGATGATATGGCTAATATGTGTTTCATGACAAACACAACTGAGGTAACCTTAGACTCTCCTACACATAATTCTTATTATTCTAAAAGTGAGTATGAAAATATGACAAATGATGAAATATTCAAATATTGAAACATGTTAGAGGAAACCTGTAATGAGTTGAAAGATAAGTATAAATATTTGAAGAAACAACATGCTCTTACTGTGACTGCTAAATCTGAACTTACAACGGAAAAAGAGAAAAATGATCAACTGCTCAAAGAGAACAATGAGTTAAAAATGACTTATGAGAAATTGAATAAAGACTTAGAAAAGGTTACTAATGGGAAAAATAATCTTACTCAAATGATTGGTAAAAAAATATCTTCTATGTATACTTTTGGGATAGGATATCAACCAGGTCAAAGGAATTTACCAGATCACATTTTGTACAAAAATCTGGAAAATATGCTATCTTTTTCGAAAACCAGAATTGTACTGCAAGTTCTAGTTCCACAAATTCTTTTACTGTGTTAAATTCTTCAGGACCAAAAAATTTTTATTTTTCAAATACTCTATATTCTTCATATAGGAAACCCATAAGAAAATCGTGGGTTCCTAAGTCTTATATTACTAATATATGTGGACCCAGAAAAATATGGGTACCAAAGTTGTTTCTTGGTTAAATTGTTTTGTAGGTAAACTGCCTAAAGAGTTCCTGTAAAAAGATATAGTACTTGGACAGTGGGTGTTAAAGTCTTATGATAGGGGATTTTTCAAGATTTAAAAGTCTTATCAATATTGATGGAGTACATGTCACATTTGGTGACAATGGTAAAGGAAAAATCATCATCCTAGGCCATATTGGTAACCCTAACTCTATTTCAATTTCTAAAGTACTGTGTGTTGATGGACTAAAGTATAACCTGCTCAGCATATCTCAATTGTGTGGTGATGAATTTAATGTCAAATTTAAAAATGATTCATGCCCTGTTTTTGATTCCAAGAATAATTTTTTATTTACTGCTTTTAGAAATGATAATGTATATACTATAAATCTAGACACACTAGCCTCACAGAATGTCTCTTGTCTAAATGAATTTCACAAAGAGTCATGTATCTGGCATATAAGACTAAGACATTTTAATATACAATCTCTTAAGAAAATAACTAGAAAAGGATTAGTTAAATACTTAACCAAATTAGAGTTTCCAGAAAATAAAGTATGTAATCCTTGTCAAAAAGTAAAGTAACATAAAATCTCTTTCAATCCAAAGAAAGAAGTAACTACTTCTCAACCTCTTGAGTTAGTTCACATGGACTTTTTTGGACCATATAGAGTTTCGAGTCTCAATGGGAAGCACTATGTTTATGTTCTTGTAGATTATTTATCTAGTTACACCTGGACCTTTTTCCTAGCTCATAAAAGTGAATCATGTTCTCACTTTACTAAGTATGCTAGGATTGTAGAAAATCTCAGTGGATTTAAGATTAAATACTTAAGAAGTGATCATGGTTGTGAGTTTGAGAATCATGATTTTGAAGCCTTCTTCTCACAAAATGGCTATAATCATAACTTCTCTGCACCTAGAACACCTCAACAGAATGGTGTGGTAGAATGGAGAAATAGAACCTTACAAGAAATTTCTAGGACCATGCTTAATGAATATGATTTACCCATTAATTTTTGGGATGAAGCTGTTAATATAGATTTCTACATAATAAATAGAGTCTTAATAAGACCCATTCTTAAGAAAACTCCTTAAAAGTTGTGGAATAATAGGAAACCCAAAGTAGGTTTTTTAAAGTGATTGGATGTAAAGTTTATATTCTGAATACTAAAGATAATTTAGATAAGTTTACTTCCAAAAGTTACGAAGGAGTATTTATTGGATATTCTACCTAAATTAAAGCCTATAGAGTCTTTAAAAAGAAAACCAAATGTATGGAGGAATCTGTACACATCAAGTTTGATGAAGCATGTCTACATAAGCCCAAGACCTCGCTATAAAATATGGAAGAGGATATGTCTAATCTGAACATTAATGATAAAACCTAAAATAATCATGTGAAGGAATCTTTGAAAACTTCTAGTTCTGGAAATTCTCCACATCCTAACCCTAGTGAACCAGATCAACCTGACCAACTTGAAATATCAATTCCTACTTTTTCTAGACCTACTAGAACCCTTAAGAATCATCCCTTAGATGCTGTTGTTGTAGATTTAGATAGAGGAACACAAACCATAGCTTCCTTGAGAAACCAGGTTCAAAATCAAGCCTTCTTGTCATAGCTTGAACCTAAAAATATAAATGATGCAATCAATGACTAATTTTGGGTAATGTCCATACACGAAGAACTTAATCAGTTTGAATGAAATAATGTTTGGAAACTTGTAGATAGAACTAAGGATACTTTGACCATAGGAACCAAATGGGTGTTTATAAATAAGGTTGATGAAGTTGGAAATATAGTTAGAAATAAATCTAGACTAGTTTCACAAGGATATAATCAAGAAGAGGGAATTGATTATGAAGATACTTTTTCTCCATTAGCTATACTTGAGGTAATTAGGATCTTACTTGCCTATACAACACACTTGGATTTTAAACTTTATCCAATGGATGTAAAAAGTGCATTCCTAAATGGTTATATAATTGAGGATGTTTTTGTTGAACAACCCCCAGGTTTTACAAATCCACTTTTTCCAACTCATGTGTTCAAATTATCGAAATCTTTATATGGTTTAAAACAATCTCCAAGAGGTTGGTATGAAAGGTTAAGTAATTTTTTTATTTCCAAAGGTTTTAAAAAAGGACTTACAATCCTACTTTATTTATAAAAATAGTTTTTAAAGAAGTTTTAATAGCCCAAATATATGTTTATGATATTATTTTTAAATCTTCTAAAAAATATTTATGTAATGATTTTTCAAACATAATTCAAAGTGAGTTTGAAATGAGTTTAATGGGTGAACTTAAATATTTTCTTGGATTTCAAATATTTTAAAATAAAGATGGTATTATCTTAAATGAAAGTAAGTATACAAAAGAGCTTTTGAAAAGATATGGCTTTGATAGCATTAAGAGCAGTGAAACTCCTATGAGTTCTACATGTAAGTTAGATCTTGATGAAAATTAAAAATCAGTTGATCAAACTACTTACATAGGAATGATAGGGAGTTTTTTGTACTTAATAGCTAGTAGGACAGATATTGTGTTCAGTGTGTGTATGTGTGCGATATTTTAAGAAAACCCAAAATAGTCACATTTAAATACTGTTAAAATAATTTTAAAATACCTCAAATATACAACTAACTTAGGACTGTTCTATTCAAAAGAACAATCGTTCGATTTAGTTAGTTATTCAAATGCGGATTTTGGTGGATGTAAGTTAGATAGAAAAAGTACCTCTAGAACGTGTCACTTTTTGGGAAATTCACTAATATCATGGTGTAGTAAAAAGTAAAATTCAGTTGCATTATCAACTGCTGAAGTATAGTATATTTCTACTGGTAGTTGCTGTGCACAAATTTTGTGGATGAAACACACCTTATTAGACTATGGATTTCAATTCAAAAATATCCCCATAAACTGTGACAACACAAGTGCTATTAACATTTCTAAAAATGCAATTTATCATTATAGAACAAAAAATATTGATGTAAGACATCACTTTTTGAGAGATCATTATCAAAAAGGTGATATAACTCTCGAGTTTATTAGGAATGACCATCATCTTGCTGATATATTCACTAAACCCTTAAATTATGAGAGAATGAATTACATCAGACATATACTAGGAATGATAAATCCGTAGAGGATCTTCTTGAAGCTGATCTTCATGAAACCAATCCCTTAAAACCGATATTCTTGAAACCGATCCCTTGAAACCGATCTTCTTGAAACCGATCTCATGAAACCAATCTTCTTGAAACGTATCTTCATGAAACATATCTTCTTGAAACCGATCTCATGAAACCAATCTTCTTGAAACCGATCTTCTTGAAACTGATCCCTTGAAGCTGATCTTCTTGAAACTGATCCCTTGAAACTGATCTTCTTGAAACTGATCTTATTGAAACTGATCTTCTTGAAACTGATCCCTTGAAACCGATCTTCTTGAAACTGATCTCATGAAACTGATCTCATGAAACCGATCTCATGAAACTGATCTTCTTAAAACCGATCCCTTGAAACCGATCTTCTTGAAACTGATTTTCTTGAAACCGATCTTATGAAACCAATCCCTGAAATTGATTCATTGAAACTGATGTATTTAAGGATTGTTTTGTAAATTCTGTCTTTTTTAAATAAAACGATGCTGTTTTGTATGCTTCTTTTTTCCATGTTTAAATTTTTATGATTTACGAGTTATAATACCTAAATGATATATCTAGTTCAATCCATCCTGACCTTTCACCTTCTCCTCTACCGTAAATCCTTTTACCTTTTGTCACTTTTCCTCTCGACTCTCAACCTCTCAACTTTTTTGGAATCTGATGCCTTGTCATGGTGAGGACTAAGCACGCAATGGAAGAACCTATCGAATATCCTTCTTCTAAGCGTCAGAAAGGTGAGTCCAGTGGGACTATGAAACCGAAATTGGAAAGCCAAGTGGTTACAACTGAAAAAGAGGTGTCTGCTGAGTGGATTATGTCAAGAAAATCCTTTTTGTCGAAAGTACTGGAATCTCAAGGATGGCTCAGTTGGTTCACCAATAATGAAAGACCATATTATCCTCATCTAGTGCATGAATTATATCAACATTTGAGGATATCCCTGGATGAAGTGGGGGTAGAAAAGATGAAGTCTGTAGTAAAGGGAAAGGAGATAGATTTCTCATCCAAGGAATGGGATGAATGCTTAGAGATGCCCCATGAAGGTGTGTATGCTGACTATACTGCTAATATTCCACCTTCCTCTAATTTTTTCTCTTATGAATATGCTCTAAAGAAGATAACTGGAAATGGATAATCTAGGAGGACTGTTGCAAATGAATTTGAAGGATAAGTAAAGCTTCTTTTTAAGTTCATACAATATCAAATCTTCCCAAGGAAGGGATATTTCTCTACTATGAAGTATCAGGATGTTTTCTTGATCTTTTTGTTGAAACATGGGATAAAAGTGAATCTATGTAGGTATCTAATGGTGCATATATCTGATTTGATTAATCCATCCAAGAAGGAAACTTTCTTATACTATCCGAGGATGATTTCTGCTATGTTTAAAAGATTAGGTTGTGTGGAAGATAGAGATGAAGTGTTAAGTGCATGTAGTGGATTTTGTCTTCAAAAAGATATTTGTAAGAAGATGAAAATATTTTGGAACCCATGGAAGAAATGTTGGGTAGGATATGAGGAAAGGTTGTTTGAGGATTTCAATTCGGTTGACCACCATTCTAGACCAAAGGACCAAGTTGTTCCAGGTCTCAAACCAGGAGAGGTTCCAGTTTATTCTGATGAGTATTCTGAACCTGAAGTGACAAGGGAAGAAGGATCTCCTTTTGATGATAGGAGTGATCCTGATATTTCTGAAAGTCCCAAAGATATGACTTATGGAACTGCTAGTCCACCTTTGGATTTTCCCTCAAGATAATATTTTTTAGGTGATGAGGATGACTAAGAAACTGAAGTTACTGGACTTGAAGGCTGTGTTAGTAAATTTGATGAATAATCAGATGATGATAATGATTATGATGATGGTGATAATAGAGGAAATGATAAGCATGTGAGTGACTCTCTAAAAGTGGGACAACAGGTGGTTGATAGATCCAATGAGGAATCTGTACATGGGGATGGTGATGGTGATGAGCATAATGAACAACATGATATTGTTCATAGAGATATTGAACATGAGGACATGCCACCCCATCCGAATGCTGAAAATCAAGAGATCATTTTGGAATTGAATGATATTATGGCTTCTGGCCAAGAGGAAGAAGATGTGGTTCTAGTGCCTCAGATTGAGGAAGTTCCTGCTGTAGTTGCAGTGGCTAGAGCACAAGCAGAACCTAAAGTTCGGTTGGCTCATGTTCCTAGATAAGTTATTATGGATTGAAACTAGAATGAAGAAGTTGATGTTGATGAAGTTATTCCTGAGCATTAGGGAAGGAGGATCAGAATTGATAATGTTGATCCAAGAGACTGGACCTATGCTAGAGAGTGGAATAATGATCCAGGATACATTCATTTCAGTTTAGAGTATGACTCAGATGAGAAGAGGGTACCTCATCCTTCTGATCCAAAAGTCTAGGCTGAACCAAAACATATTGCACCTATTCCACCAACTGCACCTACACCAGTAGAACCTATAGCTCCGTCAGTGCCTAGTGACTATGTCACTAAGGCTGATTTGGAGAAATTTAAAAATGAGATATGTGAGTCTGTGATAGCCTCAGTTGGATCCAGAAGTAAAGCCTTCACCTCCATAAGTATCTCATATGTTGATGTAACAAATATTGTAAGAATGGTGATCCATGAGATTCAACCTAATCTCATTACTACAGTATAAACCATTATTAGACACATCACCTTACTGAGAGAAGCAGTAAGAAAGATGAGCAATGAGTTGAATTCTTTAACCTATGACTTCAAGAACTCATTTAGTGGTGTTATGTAAGTTCTTAGGAACTTTGTGACTCATCCACTCAGTGTAGATCTGAAAAAGTTTAAAGAAGAGCTTGGAAAAATGTTGACTGGCACATCTAGTTCCATGAGTGGGAAAAGTGCTGTTGCTGATTTGGAGTCTCTCAAGGTTGTGATGAGAGAGGAAATTCAAAAAATTCAGAGTGTTTTATACAAATAAACCCTTGAAAAAGTACATCAAAATACATATCTTATATACAATATGGTCAGACAGTGCACCAATGAAGCCTCTACAACTCAGAAAGAAATTTGGAAAAATGTGGATAAGTATTTCACTAAGATTTATACCAAGCATGATATCATCAATAACTTCAAGTTTCTCACAGAAAATTTTATAATTCCTCTAGTCAGAGAAGAATTCAAGAATAAAGTCCTCCAATTGAAGGAATTTACCCCATTGCTAAGTAAATTTATGGAAAATAAGGATGACTTTGAGAAATCCATGCAGTATGGTGGTGAAATCATTAATGATTTCATCAATCTACTTAAGCCTCATCTACATGTTCAGGCCAAGGCTATTGTGGTCCCTCCAACTGCTTCAATTGGTACTGCCTCTCGGCCTCCTGCTCAACTGACTCTCTCTCAGGCTCTTACCCAGATTCGCCCGATCATTACAAAGCAGACTCCTAGTCATGTGTTATCAGAAAGGTGGCCTACCCTTGTAGCTACTATTCCTACCGATGTTGCCCTGTCTAGAGTTATCTTCAGACCACCTCTTCCCTCTGCCACTCCCACACCTTCTCCTTCTCCCTTGGATCCTTCAAACAAATGAAAATCTCCTCAGCATCCAAACCCTTAGTGATGGATTGTATCTTTTGATAGGGATTTGTATCTTTTTGTTTTCCTTGTAATTTTATGCCTTTTAATGAAAATCCTTATGGTTCATTTCTTTTGTATTATTTCTCCTTACTGTTTTTCTATTTTTTCTAATCCCAAAAGGGGGAGAAAAATAAGGCATACATTATACCTAAGGAGTACATTATTTATCTAAGGGGGAGGTTTTTTGGTTTAGGACACTCGAAATCTACTCAACTTAATCCATTTACTGAGGGGGAGCCTTTTTTTAAAAGTTCAAGCAAGTAAAAACTTTAGTTGTATTTTACAATTACTTTCAGTGCAGCATGCTATGTCAAGCTATCTTTATTCTATATATTTTTTTGCATGTATACCATAATTTGTGATTATAAAAAAGGGGGAGATTGTGGGACCCTATATGTTATTGTAGTTTTCATAATAATAAATAATTTCAATATACAAATTATCGTACCATTAAATATCTCTAAGTAAATCAATTATGTCATACATAAAAATATACTTAAATAAGTTAATAACTTATATTCATGAATCAGTATGTTTACCAGTGTATTTTTACATGTATTTTTGGATAACTCTTAGTCTTGTAATGATTCGTGTAACAATGAAGTCGACACACCGATGTTCGACACACCGAAGTCGACACACCGAAGGTGAAATACTGAAGTCGATATACCAATGTTCGACACACCGAAGTCCAAACACCGAAGGTGACAGAGAGAATTCGACACACCGATGTTTGACACACCGAAGTTGACACACCAAAGGTGGTAGACCGAAGTTTACACACTGATGTTCGACACACTGAAGTCGACACATCGAAGGTGATAGAACGAAGTCGACACACCGATGTTTGACAGACCGAAGTCGACACACCGATGTTGACAGACTGAAGTCGACACACTGAAGATGACACACTGAAGTCGACACACTAAAGTCGACACACTGAAGATGACACAACGAAGTTGACGCACCGAAGTCGACACACCGAAGATGAATCACCGAAGATAACAGATTGATGTTACCAAGTAGAAGATAATAGACTGTAGATGACTCACCGATAGTCATAAATAACTATTTTCATTTTATTAATTCAATTTTTTTTTCTAACGGTCATCACTACTGGAAATGGGGTCTATCCCCACGCACCTATTCCCACGGTTCTTTAAACCGTGGGGATAGTATGTTTTTTTGATGTTTATACCCACAGTTTTATTAAAACCGTGGGTATTAATTTTTTTTTCGAGCCCTTGTATCGGGCTCCTCCTCATTCTCTCCTCAAATCCGCGACGCATCGCTCTACCCTACCTCCCCATGCCACGACGCCGCTCCCCGACCACTGACTCCCGACCCTCCCCTCTCCTCTCCGACTCCCCTCCCCGGCCTCCGACTCCCCTCCCCGGCCTCCAACCCCGGGCTCCGACTCCCGGCTCCGCCTCCCAGCTCCCGACTCACGGCTCCCGACTCGCGGCTCCCGACTCGCGGCTCCCGACTCGCGGCTCCCGACTCGCAGCTCCCGATTCGCGGCTCCCGGCTCCCGACTCCCGGCTCCCGACTCCCGGCTCGGCCTCCCGGCTCACGACCTGGACCTCCCGGCCTTCTCAGTAGTGATTTTTTTTATGCTGGAGTCCCAGATTTCCTGGTAATTTCTTAGTCTTGGTTGATTTCCCATAATTTCATCATATTACCTCTTGATAATCAATTAGTGTTGTAGTCAAAGGTAGCAGTTGATGCATTCATAGGTTAATGGAGTAGTTTGATTCTAAATTTTTTTAAGCAATTTCATTTTTTATGATGGAATACTAAAAGATGAATGATATAAATATCCTGATTATCAAACCCAGTGAGAATATTTCCCCAAATTAATTTAGCATTGATAATCCTAAGATGCACTATTTTGGCCTTAAAATAGTATATATGAAGGTATGTACATACACATGTTGAGCAGTTCCGGGTGGTTGTTTATAAATCTATCAAGTTTCAGGTGTTGGCTTGTTTCCTCTTTGAGGAAGGGTACCCTTCCAATTCCTCAAATTTATTAATGCATTAATTAGTTTCTTACTACACGTTTTCTTTGTTTTTAGTTAATGCAGTGAATACATTAGATTAAATTCCTCTTAATCTTGAATTTAGTATGTTTCATGATTTAAGAGTTAAAGGTAATAAATTATTGTTTCATAAGAAATATCATGTTTATATATTAAAACCCCTCCAACGGAGGTGCACTGTCTTCAAGTTAAAAAACAATTATTAGACTTTTAGGATTTATTGTCTTGTTGTACTGATATTTCTTTATGAATTGATGTTATGTTTGAATTATGTCATATATGACCCCTAATGGAATTAAAAAAACTAAGTTTTCCTTTTTAAATGATTAAATAACCAAGGAACCGTTTAAGTTCTTTGACCGGTTTTTATATTGGAATTACCCATGTAGAATTGTTTCCCATAATTTTCATTTTAGTATGTTGACATGTTTGAGCCACCATTCGGTGAGCCTTAGATTTAAATTTCTAAGGGTATGATTTTCTATATTAAATGGCTTGAATTATCTTTTGAATTTCAGAATGGAAATTACCCTGTATGCACAACATTTAACCCGCCTAATTTAAGTGCTTCAATGTAATAATAAACTGTGAAATAGAAATTGTAAAGTATACTAAGTACATGAATTATCCGTATTAGATGTAATTGAAAAATATGTTGCGTATTCATAGAACCCCTTACCATGTTAATGGAAGGTACCAGAGTGAACCTTGATTATTGAAAATGCCTTAAATGGATTAAATGAGTGGTTTCAAGCTACATGGCCTTGTCACACTAATGAAAGGCTAGGGTTGAACAAAATTGACTTATTGATTAATTATTACTTGATTAAAGGGTTTCATGCTACTTGGACTTGTCACACTAATCAAAGGAAAGGCTTGAACCAAATGGAATATTATATGAATTCAATATCAAAGTAGGTGTGGCCTGACTCAAGCTCACCTTGGATACTTGAGAGAAAGCCTTGAGCACTCAAGGACCCTATTCCGAATTCAAGGATACAACTTTCTTAGGTTGTGACCTACATAGAACCTGATCCTTGTCTAACTTTAGATGCCTGGTATGACACCATATAATCCCTCATGTATTACAACAAGATTCCTTAGATACACTCCTTGGTTCCAGAATTGACAAGTAGGTGCCATGGTAAAATCCCAGCCCAATCTTTTCTTAGACCCATTTTACCTTGGATGAACTTCTTAGACTAGATAGTCCTCTTATTGTGGAATTAGTTGGACTGTTATCCTTGGATTACACTCTTACCCCATGTGAGGCTATAGTTATTACTAAGTTGTTGACACTTGAGGTCTATGTTTCCTTGGTTATAACCTTGGAACTTCATTATTAAATATCATTACATGTTTTCTTCTCACATCTTAGAACCTCAATATCTTTCTCATATAAATTATATTTAAACTGGATAAAATTGATTAATGAAATGGTTACACATTCTGACACCAGTCAAAGGCTAATGAAGGTATAACTGCTATGTGTCCCATAGGAACCTGTACGGGTGATGTTTATTTATCTCTCTATTATTATTCTATATACCAGTGAACTATATATTTTATACTGCACTATCTAGATTGGGCTGGACATCAGTGGTTCCATCCTATTATTATTTATATCTCACACCCTACTCAGGCCGCTATTACATTGGGATACTCGAGTATACTTTCATTTTCTCAGGACCTTGGACCTTGCTTTTCAATGTATGCTTGTAACTAGAGTTAGGAGAAAAGGACTGAGTTGGATCTCGGGATGCTCAAGGAGATCGCCCATGGGGTTTTGATGTGACTTTATTATTTTTTTATTTTATTGAAAATAATGATGTAATGTTTACTACTTTTAGATATGTATCATTACCATGTCATGCATTCATCTGTTGTTTAAACTACCATTGACCACTTTAATTCAGTTATAATAATATTTATCTTATGCTGCTTTGTCATTTATTTACTACCTCTTTCATTGTTGATTGTTATTTATTCAATTTTACCACTGTGTATATGTGATAAGAGGGTATAGTCCCCACTATCACCTCTCGAGACCCTCACTACAAGTCAAAACCCTCTAACGTATGGGGAGACTCACCAGCCCCCCTGCCCTACACAACCTCTCCCCCTCCCTCTACTGCACCAGTCCCTCCCCCTCCCCCTTCCCTTGCACCAGCCCCTCCCTTAACCCCCTGCTGCAACATCCCCTCCCCCTGCACCAGCCCCTCCCCCTCCCCCCTCTTGCACCAGCCCCTCCCCCTACCATGCACCAGCCCATCCCCCCCACCAGCCCCTACCCCCCCCCCCCACTACACCAGCCAGCCCCTCCCCCTCCCCCCTTCCCTTACATCAGCCCCTCCCCCCCCACACTGCACCCCCACCAGCCCCTTACCCCATGCTTCCCCAGCCCCACCACCAGCCCCTCCCCCTCCCACTTTCCCTGCTGCACTGGCCCCTCCCCCTTTCCCTGCTGCACCAACAAACCCTCTCCCTCCCCCCTGCACTACTTTCCATGTGGAGTGTCTTTTTTAACTTTTTTCTTTAGTTTACATCTCAAGGAAGACCTTTTTCTCTTTTTCCCTACTTATTCAATCATGAACTCCTCTTGTCATTAAATACTTGTCATTAAATATGTTTTGCTAGCTACTAATATGCTTTGATTGATTTAATAATAAAATTGATTGTAATGATTTTTTTAAATATGATTTACATTGTTGATTGAATGATAATTTTTTTTCTTGTTATAGAATGGATAGAAACTGGATGTATCGTACCGATCGGATTTCAACCGAGTTTCAAAATAATTTGGAGAATTTTTTAGATTTTGCATTTAGCAATGCGTCAGATGGAGGTTGTATACAGTGTCCCTGCTATAATTGTGTTGGAAGACCATGGTTAAGACGAGAAGAAGTTAGTTACCATTTAACGAAATTTGGATTTCAAGCAAACTATAATGTTTGGTTTCACCATGGAGAGACGAGTCAATCTTCGACTGTTCATAAACGAAATGAACGAAGTGACATGGAGAATTTGATATTTGATCGGTTTCCATATGTGCATCATTCCGAGAGAGATAGCATGTCGGTGCAAGAAGACAATGATATCAGTACACATGAGGAAAATGCTGAAAATGATGATGTTGACATAGTGAAAAATTTATTGGATGATGCCAGAACTCCAGTATATCAAGAATGTACTAGAATGACCAAGTTGGAATTTTTAATGCGGTTATATCATGGGAAAACTATGTATGGGATTTCTAATACTGCCATTGATTATATTCTTACATTTTTGAAGGACTTGCTTCCTGATGGTGCAGATATTCCCTCAAATCATTACATGGCATGGAAGTTAATTAAGCAGCTTGGATTTGCTACTAATAAAGTCCATGCTTGTCCGAAAGATTGCAGTTTATTTTTGGAGGAAACAGCTGACCGTAATGACTGTAAAGACTGTGGTACATCTCGATGGAAGACAAATGCAGATGGAACACCGTCGCGTGTGCCACAGAAAGTCATGTGGCACTTTCCATTGATTCCCAGACTTCAAAATCTATTCATGTCTCCAGAAATCTCAGCCAATATGCGATGGCACGATGTTGAGAGAATTAAAGGAAATGATGAGCTGGTCCATCCAGCAGATGGATTAGCATGGCGGACATTTGACGCACAACATCCTGATTTTGCAGCTGAGGTGCGTAATGTCAGATTGGGCCTATCATGTGATGGTTTTAATCCGTTTGGTCAGATGCTTACTGCTCATAGCACGTGGCCGGTTTTTATTCATGTTTATAATCTTCCTCCGTGGATGTGTATGAAAAAACCTTTCACTTTCTTGAGTATACTGATATCTGGACCTTCGGATCCTGGTAATGACATAGATGTATACTTGCAACCTTTAATAAAAGAGTTGAAACAACTTTGGGATTTAGGTGTGCAGACATTTGATGCTTCTTCAAAGAATACGTTTCAGATGCGTGCTGCCCTTCTATGGACCATAAATGATTTCCCTGCCTATGCAATGATGTCTGGGTGGAGCACGAAGGGAAAACTTTCATGTCCCGTTTGTATGAAGAATACATGATCGAGAAGGCTTAAATATCGTCGTAGTTTCAGTTTCATGGGGCATCGCCGATTCTTGCCAATGGATCATCAATACAGGAAGAATCGTCAGAGGTTTGATAATAATGTTGACACTGAAGAACCACCTCAACGTATGTCAGGAAGTGATGTGCTTGATGAATTGAAAGATTTCAGCTTTTCATTAGGAAAAGGTCATTTGACATCTCGAAAGAGGAAGAATGCTGATACTGAAGTCATTTACAATTGGAAAAAGAGAAGTATTTTTTTTGTGTTGCCATATTGGTCTACTAATTTGTTACGTCATTGTTTAGACGTAATGCATATTGAGAAAAATATATGTGAAATGTTGCTTGCAATTCTTTTGAATATTAAGGGGAAGACCAAAGATGACTTCCGATCTCGTCGGGATTTATTGGATTGGGGTATTCGACCAGAACTACATCCTGTTTGTATCGGTGAAAACAAATGGAAAGTTCCTTGTGCTTCTTATGTGATGACACAGGCAGAGAAAGATCAATTTCTGGCAGTATTGGAGAATATTAAGGTTCCAGACGGCTATTCCAGCAACATATCTAAACGAGTCAACAGAAGACATTTGAAATTGAAATCCCTAAAAACTCATTATTACCACATCCTTCTTCATGAATTGATTCCAATAGCAATTCGACATTTGCTATCCAATAATGTAAGGGTGGCAGTGATTCGGTTGTGTCATTTTTTTAGAGACCTTTGTGCTAAAAGGTTATCCAAATCATTGTTGATAAAAATGCAGCAAGAGGCACCATTAATTCTGTGTGAGTTGGAAAAAATTTTTCCTCCATCCTTTTTCACTTTCATTCTGCATTTAACAGTTCATCTTCCAACTGAGACACTTCTTGGGGGACCAGTTGCTTTTCGGTGGATGTATCCCACTGAAATAAATATGTGCACAATGAAATCATATGTCCGAAATAAGAATTATCCCGAAGGTTCCATTGTGAGGAGTTATCTGGCCCAAGAATGTATGGATTTTTGTTCAATGTATTTGTCTGATGTGAGCACAAGACATAATCGACCAATGAGAAATGAAGATGAGAAGTATGAGGAAATTCAACCCTCGTTTCCATCTCTTCCCCAAACAGGTGGAATTGTCGGGTCATATACATTGGTTACATTGAGCTCTGAAGAGCGGAATATGGCACATCGTACAGTCTTGTTTAATTGTGGTTTGTTCGATGCCTATATCAAGTAAGTAATTTGAATATATATATGTTATCTCATATGATATCATATCACATATACCTTATACTTTTATTGTCATTTTATGTAGAGAACATAAACAAATTATAAGTAGAGTTCATCGGTCTTTGCCGTTGAGAAGGAGAGAGGCTATGCATAGCCAAGAGTTCCCAGCTTGGTTGAAATCAAAGGTATGACCATTACATTAAATACCTTAAAATATAGATATATATTTAATTATATTACTCATGTATTCCAGGTATTGAGTTTACCTGCTGACTTCATTTCTCAAGAATTAAGAGCGTTGGCTTTTGGTCCCAATTCTTTGGTTCGTGACTGCAAATCTTTAATAATCAATGGATACAAATTTGTTACAACTGATAAAGCGGTGAAAATGAGAACACAGCATGATGGCGTTATGTTAATTGCTAGAACGGATTGTTATGCCAGTGCATCTGATAGTCGACCTCGATATGAAGATGTGTATTATTATGGACTGGTTGAGAAAATATTGTTATTGGATTACTACTCTCGAGGTCGAGTCACTATGATGCAATGTAAATGGTTTGATTCAATGACGCGCCATGGTACATTTATTGATGATTGCGGATTTAGAGTTATTGACATGAGTCGATTCCTGCATACCGATGAACCATACATTTTGGCATCAATGGCAAAACAAGTGTTTTATGTGAAAGATCATCTGAACCCTGATTAAGGTGTCATTAATGAAGTAATCCCAAGACATATTTTTCATGATGCTGGGGATGAAATTGTCACCATTGACGCCCCCATCGGTGATAGCCAAAATATTGCATTTGATGACACAAATTGTCCCATTGTGAGGGATGATGTTGAACCTGAGGTAGTGGAGGGTAATATATAAAAGCAACCATATATATTCAGAGTTCATTCAGTTTACCTTGACGTGAGTTTCTCAGGTTGGTACTAATTTAATTACTTTAATTTACTTTTAGTTTGAAATGATATGTCTGTTTTAGTAATGTTTGGTTTTAAAAATTGTATAACTTGGTTGTAAATTATCATTACTGAAAGATGTTATGACATTTTTAAGTAGTATCTATGATTTGTAAAAATTGTTGCTAAAAAATATTTATTTCATTCTTATGCAGATTATGAAGAAAACTACAGAAGCTCGCAGGAAGAGATTATTTGATGCTGATCCTGTTAGACGTGAGCGCGAGTTGTCTTCAGTGAGTATATTAATTTAAATATTTATCTTCTGCATTACAAATAATATCAAGTTCATATTTTTGATCCAATTATTTAGGGACATGTAACTCCAGAGAATCCTCTTCCCAGTATGGGACCGAGTAGGGATCCTCCTAGACCTAGGCGGAGCTCCCGTCTTACCACTCCCCACACTGACCCATTAGTGGACATCCCATCTACCACACATGTCCGCCCTCCGCTTGAGACCCTTGGGATGTTCCCATACATGCCGCCATCATCATCCCGTTTACCCTCTTTTTCCCATTCCATGTCCACGCCGACTCGACCGATGTTCTCACCTGCACAGTTTTCATATCCATTCATGTATCCCCAGACCTACTATGCATATTCTGACATGTCTACGCCACATCCTTTTCCTACCATCCATCCTACACATATTGAGTCTGTTCCTTCAGTTTCCACTCCTGTTCATGAAGATCAGCCGGAGCATGCTGTGGAACAGATACTTCCTTCGGAGGATGCTGATCCAGCACAGTCTACGGATGCCTCACAGCCTATTCAGGAGCCTGCATCAGGTTTTATTATTATAAATGTTTCAAATTATAGCATTTCACTTTTTTTCTATTGTATTGTCACCTAACTCTTCTCTTGTCACCTCTTATCTTATTTAGTGGGATCTTCTAGTAGGCGACGTGGGCGCACTCGAATGAGGGATGCTTGGAATCGTGAAACTCAGATTATGGTGGATTACAATTCTCAAAATCAAATGGTAGGTAAAAATGCTAAGGAGTGTAGAAGTTTCATGGCTACTTTAGCCAAATATCATGATATCGTTCCGGTGGAACCGGTCTCATGGAGACATATCAGTGCCGACATCAAGGATAGGTCATGGGCGCAGATATGGGTACGAAAATTTTATAAATTTATATTGATATTAGTAATGTATTTATATGACTTAACATGTTTGTTGCAGAGTCGATTTAACTTTCCTAACGGTGAAGCTGCCAAAGCTGCTAGGTTGAGCGATCTTGGAGAGTATTGGCGGTCATAAAAGTTTGAGTTACATATTGGTTGGAGGAGCAGAGTGGGTACTGAGTTAGAGGGTGTACCCACAAACCCTGACTATCCAAAAAGTCAATATCAAAAAATGACCGCACATTGGAATACTGAACAGTATAAGGTAGTACCCATCTTTACTGTTTTTTATATAAAATTTAATTTTTATTACTTGTATTGTTTTTTTGTTTCTTAGGAAGTGTCAGCGAAAAACAAAAAAAACAAAGATGAAATGAAATATCTACACACATTGGGGCGCACTACAATGCCCGATAAAGAGAAGCGGCTGGTACGTTCATCTGAATTAAAATAATGTCCTTATTTATAACATGTCATCATAACTTATTCATGCTTTCCCTTGGTTAGTCCATGTCTTTACCTCAATGTTTGTGGGTATTTGTTGCAACTCACTTCAATCCAATATTTTGCATTTATCATATATGGTTGTAATTCAAATTTGTGCACTTCTTATATGCAGCAAGCTGATTTGGGCATTGAAGGTCCTGTACCTCGTGCCAAATTATTCTGCTTCAGTAGGAAAAAAAAAGATGGAACTGCAGTTAATTCACAAACACAAGATAAAATTGTAAGTTTGTTTATTTATATTTCAAACATTTATACGAAATTCATAATTTAATATGTTTATAATTTCAACAGTCTGCCTTGGAGGCCATGGATGAGAAGGAAGCTGACAACTTAGGGCCAAATGATCATTTCAGTCAGGTGTTAGGTGTGGAGAATCCAGGAAGAGTCCGTTGTAGACCAGGAAAAAACATTGTCCCCTCTAGGTATTGGTCATCATCAGACTCCTCTAAGGCCTCTGAGTTGGAAAGTGCGCGTGCTGAATTAGCTGCGACAAAGAAAATAGTATTAGAGGAGCGTGAAAAAAGTAAGCTGATGAATGAACATTTCATGAAAGCTCTGTCAGTTTTGAGTCAGTCACTACCATCAGAGGTTGCTGCCACTTTTCATTCATGTATGACATCAATGCGCTCTTTAAATAATGCCTCGGGTGATTCCCATGAGGGTCCTAGTGGCGATAACGGTGGTGGCGATAGAGCTGACGAGGATGTTGCTGATGATGTTGTTGGTGATGAGATTGCTGATGATGATGCTGACGGTGCGGTTGGTGATGATGTTGCTGTCGATGTTGCTGCTGATGATGATGATGCTGGACATGAGGATGACAGTGATGGCGATGGGGGGGATATTAATCCCCTCCATTTTTGACTTAGCAGAGAGACGTGTGTTGGAGTTTAATGTTTTTTTTTGTATTGGTGGACTGCTTGTATGTGAATTTCTTTATGCAATGAAATGCATTTTGGATTATGTTTTCATCAGGGGTGTTATTTGTCAGTTATTTAGGTAATTTTCACATGCCATTCTGTTTACTCCTTGTTTTTTCATGAACTTTCTGCAGGGGGAGGTGGGGGGGGGGTGGGCAGGGGGGGAGGGGAGGGGGAGGGGGAGGGGGGAGGGGCAGTGGGGGGCTGGGCAGTGGGGGGCTGGGCAGTGGGGGGGAGGGCTGGGCAGGAGGGGGAGGGGGAGGGGGAGGGGCAGGGGGGGGTGGCTGGGCAGGGGGGGGGGGGTGGCTGGGCAGGGGGGGGGGGTGCTGGGTAGTGGGGAGGGGAGGGGGGTGGCTGGGCAAGGGGAGAGGGGGGGGGGGGGGGGCTGGGCTGGGGGGAGGGGGTGGCTGGGCAGTGGGGGGGGGGGCTGGGCAGTGGGGGGGGGGGCTGGGCAGTGGGGGGGGGGCTGGGCAGTGGGGGGGGTGGGCAGTGGGGGGGGGGAGGGGCTGGGCAGTGGGGGGGGGGGGGGTGGGCAGTGGGGGGGGGGGGGGGGGGCTGGGCAGTGGGGCGGGCAGTAGGGAGGGGGGGGGGAGGGGCTGGGCAGTGGGAATCCTGCACTAATAAGTGCGAGATCTCTACAACAGGTATGTTTTCCTAAAATTGTGGAATAAACCTCCCTACCATGCATCATTTTTCATTTGCATTTACACACTATATGAATGCAGGTTATTGGTCGTAAAATCATGGAGTTGACCCCCTTTTCATCCAACATATGAATGCAGGTGATATGTTTTAACTATTGACTCCACTGTATATTGATTTTTGTGGGTCATGTCTAAGAGTTGCTAGACATACTTTGATTGTTCTCATCCCAGCATAGCGATGAACCAAAATATTGGTGAATGTGCATGGGCTGATGGAATGAATGCCTTCAATTTACAAGCATGGAGAAGAAACTGACTGGTATTTCTTATCATCATATTCAGGCTTTTTATTCTGCATTTTAATCTGCACTTTAGTATTTTATTGTCATGTAGTAATAACAAAATTTCTATATGACATTTCATTGCTTATGAGTCTTATATATTCATTAATAATAATTCATGGTTTTATTTGTTGCATGTACAGACTGTAGCAAATTAAAGTATGATTACCAATCAGTGGTTTGCCATTCGATCTTTATCAAGGTGAGCTGACAAATCTATGTTCCCATCTAACACATCATTTGAGCTTATTCATGCATGACTCATCTATGTGAATTCTTCTTTGAGTTAAGAGTCTAGCTGAAACACACTTTAGATATTGGAATCATTGAACACACATGCATTCTGAATGTCCAATTTTTTTTTCCTGCTCGTTGGTTATTGGTTTTAATCTAGCTTCTTTCATTTGGTTGGCATTTCCGATCACTTTTGTGCTGAATATGTTTTCCATCTGTTGCTGGCAGGGGGACAAGCAGGACGACACCTTGCGGCGGTTACTCCTCCTTAGAGAAACATTGAATGGTTAGCTCTATATTTTTTCGTATTTCCTCATTCCTAAACTATATCTCCTCTCAGCGCAGCCTCTCATCCATCTTTCCACAAAACGTGCATAGCAGGTGGTACAAAAGCTCAATTCAACTGAAAACATTGGTTTGGAATTGTCTGGCATATTTTATTCCTCTAGGTATTCCTACACATTTCTAGATCTCCAAACCTCACCGAATTAGGTATATCAGGGGTCATCCAATCCTCTATTAATCACAGATTAGCATTCATTTCTTTAAATCTTCTGAGAAAACATCCTCTCATGCCATCCATATCATCCTATTTGAAACTAACTGGAAGATGCTGCCCCGCGGATGTCGCTGGACCGGGCCAACACGCTGCGGTCACGCTGCGGTCACGCCGCGGTCACGCCGCGGTCACGCCGCGGTCACGCCGCGGTCACGCCGTGATTTGGCCCTGCTCTAGGACGACACCCTGCGGCGGTTACTCCTCCTTAGAGAAACATTGAATGGTTAGCTCTATAATTTTTCGTATTTCCTCATTCCTAAACTATATCTCCTCTCAGCGCTGCCTCTCATCCATCTTTCCACAAAACGTGCATAGCAGGTGGTACAAAAGCTCAATTCAACTGAAAACATTGGTTTGGAATTGTCTGGCATATTTTATTCCTCTAAGTATTCCTACACATTTCTAGATCTCCAAACCTCACCGAATTAGGTATATCAGGGGTCATCCAATCCTCTATTCATCACAGATTAGCATTCATTTCTTTAAATCTTCTGAGAAAACATCCTCTCATGCCATCCATATCATCCTATTTGAAACTAACTGGAAGATGTTGCCCCGCGGATGTCGCTGGACCGGGCCAACACGCTGCGGTCACGCTGCGGTCACGCCGCGGTCACGCCGCGGTCACGCCGCGGTCACGCCGCGGTCACGCCGCGGTCACGCCGCGGTCACGCCGCGGTCACGCCGCGGTCACGCCGTGATTTGGCCCTGCTCCAGGACGAAACCCTGCGGCGGTTACTCCTCCTTAGAGAAACATTGAATGGTTAGCTCTATAATTTTTCGTATTTCCTCATTCCTAAACTATATCTCCTCTCAGCGCTGCCTCTCATCCATCTTTCCACAAAACGTGCATAGCAGGTGGTACAAAAGCTCAATTCAACTGAAAACATTGGTTTGGAATTGTCTGGCATATTTTATTCATCTATGTATTCCTACACATTTCTAGATCTCCAAACCTCACCGAATTAGGTATATCAGGGGTCATCCAATCCTCTATTCATCACAGATTAGCATTCATTTCTTTAAATCTTCTGAGAAAACATCCTCTCATGCCATCCATATCATCCTATTTGAAACTAACTGGAAGATGTTGCCCCGCGGATGTCGCTGGACCGGGCCAACACGCTGTGGTCACGCTGCGGTCACGCCGCGGTCACGCCGCGGTCACGCCGCGGTCACGCCGCGGTCACGCCGCGGTCACGCCGCGGTCACGCCGCGGTCAGGACGCGGTCACGCCGCGGTCACGCCGCGGTCACGCCGCGGTCACGCCGCGGTCACGCCGCGGTCACGCCGCGGTCACGCCGCGGTCAGGACGCGGTCACGCCGCGGTCACGCCGCGGTCACGCCGCGGTCACGCCGCGATCACGCCGCGGTCACGCCGCGGTCACGCCGTGATTTGGTTCTGCTCCAGGACGACACCCTACGGCGGTTACTCCTCCTTAGAGAAACATTGAATGGTTAGCTCTATAATTTTTCGTATTTCCTCATTCCTAAACTATATCTCCTCTCAGCGCTGCCTCTCATCCATCTTTCCACAAAACGTGCATAGCAGGTGGTACAAAAGCTCAATTCAACTGAAAACATTGGTTTGGAATTGTCTGGCATATTTTATTCCTCTAGGTATTCCTACACATTTCTAGATCTCCAAACCTCAACGAATTAGGTATATCAGGGGTCATCCAATCCTCTATTCATCACAGATTAGCATTCATTTCTTTAAATCTTCTGAGAAAACATCCTTTCATGTTGTCCGAACCAGATCATCCTCATCCTCTGCACATGTCATCTGAACCGGATCAGCCTGTTGTGATAGAAATTCAATGTCTGCTTTTGACTGAATTTCACACCAAACCAAGAGATAATAAATGAGTCAAACAATCAGACAAATGGTTTAGGTTCTTTTTCCTCTGCTCACAACACCTATGACTCTAAAACTCTGGATGCCACTGGCACTGCTATAAAAACCAGAAAACTCTCCACTAATCTAAACGTCATTCATACCACTGGTTGTCCTATAAAAAATAGGAATCCTCATATTAGTCTAAAGTCTCTTTAGGCTAAGGCACAAACAAAACACACTAACATTGATAAACAAGGTACCTTGACACTGGAACCTATAAAACATACAAAAGGAAGCACAACCTCTGTACAAGACCCCACGCTAATGCAGGCACATTTTGAACCCATCGGGCAGAGGCCCCTTCCATTAGATCTGGACGCTATCAAGATGCAGAATATAGATGATTCAAAGGACCCAGGTACACCTACTCTTCATTCTATTAATTTAACTTTTGTTGGTGCTAAATCTGTAGATAATATGAACTATTATGAACAGCCTATATCCCTGTTATCTAACCAAAATACCATTTCGTTGATGCTATATAACATGAACATTACAAAATCAATTAAGAATGCTTCAAGAAATGAACCAATAAAGAAGAACTCTGGCAGGGGGACAAGCAGGGGGCAGGGTGGGGGGGGGGGCTGGCAGGGGGCAGGGGGGGCTGGCAGGGGGACAAGCAGGGGGCAGGGGGGCAGGCAGGGGGACAAGCAGGGGGCAGGGGGGGCTGGCAGGGGGACAAGCAGGGGGCATGGGGGGGGGGGGGGGCTGGCAGGGGGGCAAGCAGGGGGCCAGGGGGTGGGGGCAAGCAGGGGCAGGGGGGGGGGGCTGGCAGGGGCAGGGGGGCTGGCAGTGGGACAAGCAGGGGGTGGCAGGGGGGGGCTGGCAGGGAGACATGCAGGGGGTGGCAGGGGGGGGGGACTAGCAGGGGGCAGGGGGGGACCAGCAGGGGGCAGGGGGGACTAGTAGGGGGGTGGAAAGGGGGGACAAGCAGGGGGGAGGGGTGTCCAGGCAGGGGGGAGGGGTGTCCAGGCAGGGGGGACTGGTAGGGGCAGGGGGGGGGGGGCTGGGGGGGGGGACTAGCAGGGGGCAGGGGGGGGGGGGGGGCTGGCAGGGGGACAAGCAGGGGGCAGGGGGGGGGCTGGCATGGGGATGGGGGGGGGGGGTTATGGCTGGGGGACAGGGGGGGCTGGCAGGGGGGGCTAGCAGGGGGTAGGGGGGGCTAGCAGGGGGCAGGGGGGGGGGGTGTCCATGCAGGGGGGACTGGTAGGGGGCAGGGGGGGGGGGGGGGGGGCTGGCGGGGGGGGGGGGGCTGGCGGGGGGTGGGGGGGGGGGCTAGCAGGGGGCAGGGGGGGAGGTAGTTGTTCATACTCAATTTTCAAAAACAAGTCATCTTCATTTGTGGATAACACAACCCGATCAATGAGGGTGGAATTAAGGTCCACTTCTAGAAGAACTCTAGCAAAATGCACATTATTCTAGCAAAATACCCATAATGTGCCTCCTCAGTTGCTCTATCCATTTTGATGGGAATGCCAATTGTAGATGTAATGTCAAATAATATCCTGGGGGGGGGGGGGGCTGGGTGCAGGTGGTACTGGGGGTGCAGGGGGGTGTCAAGGGTGGGGAGTGGGTTTGGGTTTGGGGGGGGGGGGGGTCTGTCCATGGGGTGTCTAGGGGGTCCAGTGAGGGGGGGGGGCATTTGTCCTGGGGTGTCCAGGGTCTGGGGGGGGGGGGGGTCTGTCCTGGGGGGTCTGGGTTTGGGGGGGGGGGTCTGTCCTGGGGTGTCCACTTTTAGCATGAATTGATACCATTGCTGCATGCAACTTCCAGCTCTAAACCAGATCTGTTTTCAGCTCTAAAATATATGCTTTGTGAGCACACTTACCCCATGGATTGTGTTTCCACTTCGTTAGGTTTGTTCTCTTCTTCACAACCCAAAACACAACCTGTTTTTCCTTGGATAGCTTTACCACCAAGGATTTTTCTTTTCACTATAGGTTGATTTTTCTTTCTCCAAATCACCTTGCTGCTTGGACTGTCCCTGCAAGCATTTCCAGTACATACCTTGCCTTGGGGCACCGCTTTCACATGAATCCTTCTAGTTTTAGGATCATGTGAGTTTTTCTCATGCTTCCATTAATGTTGATTTCTTCCATTAATCCCTACTGAATGCTTGTAGCCTGCAACTGTCGCGGATGAGGATTTTGTTGGATTGGTGTTGCCCGATCCGGTTGGGCCGAATGCTTGTGGCCCGCAACTGTCGCGGGTCGAGCTCAAATGATTGGGAAAAAGGAGAGAATCATGCTTGAAGACATGCCTATCTGAGGGATATCACTGATGTATTCCCTGAAGAGTTTCTTGGTCTTCCTCCTGACTAAGAGGTTGAGTTCTCAATTGAACTTATTCATAGATCTCTGCCTATATAAAATAAACCTTACAGAATGGACACCGTAGAGCTGGAAGATATGAAGAAGCAGTTACAGGAGAATCTCTAGAAGGGTTTTACACACCTGAGTGCTTCGCTGTGGGGTGAGACAGTCCTCTTATTCAAGAATAAGGATTGATCAATGTGCCTCTTTATTGATTATCGTGAGATCAATAAAATCATGATAAAGAACAATTATCCCCTTCCACAGATAGATGACTTGTTCAATCAACTTCATGGGGATAGTTATTTTTATAAGGTGGACCTTTGGTCGGGATATCACCAATTAATGGTGAGGAAGAAAGATATTACCAAGACTACCTTTCGAATGAGGTATGGACACTGCAAGTTCATAGTGATGCCCTTCAGACTCACTAATGCTCTAGAATTTTTCATGGATTTAATGAATAGAGTCTTTAGACATTACTTCAACAAATTTGTGGTAGTCGTTATTAAATATATTTTTATATACTCCAAGTGAAAGGAGGAACATGGGGAAAATTTGAATACTGTGTTAAAAAATTTTTGAAGGGAGAAGCTCTATGCAAAGTACAGTAAATGTGAGTTCTGGATGGAGGAATTGTCATTATTTGGGAATTTTACCACCCAAAAAGGGATATCTGTGGACCCTTCCAAGAAAAATAAAATTGAAGAGTGGACCATGCAAACATCTATAACAGATATATATAGCTTTCTGGGTCTATCTGGACTCAGAAATGTGAATTCTGTTTTAAGACATTGAAAAAGAGGCTAATCACTACACCAGTACTCAGACTTCCAATAAGTAGAGAACTCTTTGTGGTGTATAATGACTATTTAGAGAAGGGCTTAGGATATTTGATGATGAAAAATAATAGAGTGATATCCTACGCCTCAAGGAAGATAAAAATCCATGAGTAAAACTATCCCACGCATGATCTGAAGTTGGCAGCTATGATCTTTGCGTTGAAAATCTGGAGGCATTATCTTTATGGGGAGAAGTGTGAGATATATACTAATCACAAAAGTCTCAAATATATATTCACATAGAAAGATCTTAATATGCACCAATGAAGATGGATAGAGCTCATTAGGGATTATGAATTCCTAATACACTACCACCCTGGTAAGGAAAATAAGGTGGAAAATGCTCTAAGTAGAAAGAGTCATGTGTCTTTATGAATGATGAGAATTGAAAAGAATCCAATCTTCTTAGAGTTGAAGAGGATATACATGGGAATCATTAAGGGAGGAACATCATCATTACTTTCTCAAATGATTTCTCAACAATATCTCATAGAGAAAATAAAGGATGCTCAAAGAAAAGATGTGGAAATTATGAAAAGGGTTGAAGCTATCATAAATGGGAAATCCTCAGAGATCATGATTGATGAGGAAGGAGTTATAAGATTTGGTTCATGATTATGTGTACCATCCTATATAGAGATAAATGAGGATCTTTTGAATGACGCACATAGCTCTAACTTCTCTATTCACCCAGGGATCACAAAGATGTATTGAGATCTCTGAGAAATATTTTGGTGGGACAATATGAAAAGGGAGATTGCTGAATATACATCAAAGTTCCTGGTATGTTAGAAAGTTAAGGATGAGAGGAAAAAGTATAAGGGGATGTTGCAACCACTACCCATACCAACATGGAAGTGGGATAAAATCACCATGGACTTTTTCACTGGACTTCCAAGGTCATCCAGAGGAAATAATTCTATATGAGTCATTGTGGATCGTCTTACAAAGATATCTCACTTTATTGTGATTTGAGAGGATTTCTCATTGGATCAACTTTCAAAGATATATATAAAAGAGGTGGTAAGGTTTCATGGAGTGACACTATCTATTGTATTCTATAGAGATACAATATTCACCTAGAATTTCTGGAAAAGTCTCCAACATGATCTAAAAACTGAACTGAATTTCAGTATGACCTATCATCCTCAAACTGAAGGCCAATCTGAGTGGACTATTTAGAAACTAGAAGACATGTTGAGAGCATGTTATATAGAATTGAAATCTAGATGGGACTAACATCTTCCATTGGTTGAATTATCCTACAACAACATTTTCCACTCAAGCATCCCAATGGAACTATATGAATCTCTTTATGGGAAAAGGTGCAGAACAACGACGTGTTGGGATGATGTCGGTGAGTGTAAGCTGCTAAAACCTAAAATGGTTTAAGAAATGGTGGAGAAGGTGAAAACCATTTAGCAACACATCAAGGCAGCCCAAATTCGACAGAAAAGTTATGCAGACAATTGTCGATGAGACCTTGAGTTCTAAGTTAGATAAATGGTATTTCTACCCATATCTCCATGTAAAAGGTAACAATGTTTGGGAATAAAGGAATGTTAAGTCCTAGGTACATCATCCCCTTTGAGATTCTTGATCATGTCAGGGTTTTGGACTATCTAATATCACTTACAGCTACCATTTACAAAGTACATGATGCCTTAAATGTATCTATCTTAACAAATTATGTACCAGATCCTTCACAAGTACTCTCTTTATAGGTGGTACATTTTAAGAATGATCTTTTTTAAGAGGAGAAACCAGTGAGGATCTTGGATCATAGTGATAAAGTTCTATGTAACAAGACTAATCACCAGGTCAAAGTACTATAGCAGAACCACCAGTACAAAGAGGAAACATGGGAACTATAGGAGGTAATGAAGGAAAAGTACCAGCACATGTTTATGTCTTAGAGTGTAAAATGAAATCTCGAGGGGGAAATTTCATAATGGGGGATAATGTAATGACCCAAAGTTTTCAATGGAAATTTTATTATTATAATTATATCATATAATCACATTAAATAACAATATAACGAACAAATAAGTTCTATGTGACCTTCAAACATAAGTTTTTTACTTCCGGGATTTGAATTTAGAAAATATGACATACACAGTTGTGATCAATAAGTTATTTGGAGTCTAATATGACCAAGTTAATTTTTGGTGAATAGTAACATACCCTTATGAATATTAATGTACCCTAATGAATAGTAAACTATGATAGTATATAAATAAGATTCAATTGGAAGTATGATATTCCAATATCTGGGAATAAGAAAATATATGTTTTAAAATTGTTGTTTTTTGAGTAAATTGTGATTTTAATTAAAGATTAAATTAATCATATTTAGATTTTTTTGAAAAATTGATTTCATTTTTGGATTCTACATGTAGAAAAATGGTTAGGGTTAATTTTTGGGTTTTTTCTGAAATAATTGATTTTTTGGTGAATAGTAAAATACATTATTATTTAAATTCACTATTATGGACATCATAAGTGATGTAAGCACCAAAATATATAACTCAAAAGAACTTATTACTATTTTTTTCATGTAATCATCACTATTTCTTATATTATGAAAAAAATAATAAACTAATGATTATAATATTATGAAAACCCTCATCTCCCCCACTATAAATACCACCCATACTTACCTCTGTTCTTTACTCATATAAAGCCTTGTGCCTTGAATATATTCTAAAAAAATAACTCCCCAATATCCTACCCCATTTCAAACAGCCATTGGTCTCTTAAAAATACCAAATCCTCTCCCCTTAAGAGGCTCTCAAGGAATATTGAATCAAGAGGTAAATTCCTCTTTCCTTTCCTTTCTTTTTCTTTTCAAGTTCATTTGTTTTATTTTCTATCCTTACCTCTACTCATCCAAATTTTATGAAAAATTCAGTAACTTACATGTAATATAATTTTGTTATGATAATTGAATAAGTTATTATCATATATCCTTCACTCTTCTTTTATTTTAGTAGTAAAGACACCATCTGAGATGTGTTAATTTACCACATTCAGGGGTGATGAGATTTAATTTTTTATTACCGTATTCAATTATGGCCATGAAACCATTATCATGGTTGAACCAGATCATAATATATGTATTTTTCTTCATTTATGGTTATGTAATCCTTTTTTACACACGGTTTTGGTTTATAAAACAAAATTTCTTCGTTGTGGTCAAAAACTGCCAATTAACCCAAAAGGTTGTCACTAATGTTTTATATAATGAATCAACTTCATTCCAAGTAAAAAAGTTAAATTTTAAACCATGTAACCTTCTGTATATTCAATAATAAATATAACTTCAATTCTAGACTACCACATTTATCATAAATGTTTATCCGAACATGAACCGATCATTAAAACTAAGCAAGAAAATAGACCAGAATAATAAAATTGAACCGCATAACCAATAAAAATGGTTATAAATGAACTTAAAAAGGTTATAATAACTATTTTACATGTATAATAGGTTCTTTAATTATTAATTAATGAACCTAATTTTATTATTCAGGTCATTAAGTTCAATAAAAAATCACCACCAGATTTAAGGTAAGGGATCCTCTCCATTTCACTTTTATCCAAGAATGTCCTCTATGTTATGCCATTTTATGTGTAATAAATAATGATGGGGTATGATTTAGAACCTCCCCATACTACCCTCATTATTTATAAGTGATTATAAACCCATTTCTTTCTCATGAATCCCTCTTAAGTACACCTGATATCGTGCCAATAATCCGTAAGGAATTCTACCAGAATATCCTTTATTCCTTCGGGTTGCCTTATCTTTATTTATACCAAAATAAAGTTATCTTATCTATTTATTTGAATATTATAAATTATGTGTACATGTAAAAAATTCATTTATCAATACCCTTACATCGTTCACTTTTGGGAGATACATGTTTTTAAGTTATTCCCTCCTTAATAATTCTTTATAAGCAAACCTGTTTTAAGGGAACTTCCCAAATTCTTACCCAGTATCAAGTGCACTATATATTCTATTTTAATCCACAATTGTATTTATAAAATATTTCCTTTTTATTATGAAAACATTATTGGTTCACTTCTGTGTTTTTATAAAGTATTTTTCCCTTTTATATTTTAAAGGCTCTATAGTATTTTCCTTAAATCCTCTTAAAAATGATTTAATGCTAAAATTTCTTAAATAATTTTCTTACATGTTGTCACTTATACTTGAAATAACGTCCCATGATACATGAATATTTTCTCTTATGAATGTCCATTTATATTTTAGTTCCTTTATTTCATGGACACTTTTATAATACACCTATTTTTTATGCTTTATGTCATGATAATGGTACCCAATCCTTTCCATGGGTAACCCTTAAGTTTATATATGATTAATTATGTATGATTAATTATGTGGAAAACATACTCATGTAAAGTTAATATGGGTGCTCCCTAATATCAGTCTAATGCATTGGGTAAAGTTGAGTCTCATGAGATGTTATGTGTGATAGTCTTGGCTGTTAGCCTTGGATTATGCTACTATGTGAAGAAGTCTTGGCAGTTAGCCTTAGATTGTGCTACTATAGGAAACAGTGTTGGAGGTTAGCCTTGAATCATACTAAATAAATGTTTTATGTTTCGTCCACATTACTATGACTTCATGTTTATATGAATCCATGTTTATATGTTATGATTCCATATGTTACATTCCTTTTTTATATCCTCATGTCATGCCTTATATCCCATGTGCTAATGCTTTGTTCTTATGGTTATTACCTTACTAGGCTTTTAGATCATCCCTTTGTTCATGTTATCCCTAGTTTATCCTATTTAGATGTATGAGCACAATGGAAGATAAGATCTCATTATAGAGTTTAAATAAAAATATATTTTTATAATGTTTGATTATGTACCTAGTCTTCCAAGGCACTAGAATTTATGATCCATGGCCTATACCCTGATGTATAATTATGATTAAAATCATGTAATATTTTATGCAAAAGGATGGGGTTGTTATAGTTGGTATCAGAGGATGTTCTAGTTATTTTTGGATATTAGGAATAGAGCACCTTAGTGAGAACCTTAAGGATGAGACTAAGTATAAGAAAACATCCCTATATTTTGGTAAGTATAGAGTAAGTGGTTTATCAAGAAAATATATCCATTTCTAGATATAAACAGGTAGAGGTGGCTCTGGCAAAAATTTAACTAGGAGTGAAAACTTCAACCAGGAGTTTTGGGCCTGACCTGGGGTATCCTAGTCCATTACAATGGGCCTTGCTCCACTCTTGGTTTGACACTCCTTGGGTATATGATTTGGTAAATTCATGATCTTAGTACAAACCATTATTAAGGGAATAAAAAAATCCCATAATAATATAATTTAATAAATAAATCGAGGATAATATAGATTTAAACCAAAGGAATCACAAAGTTCGATATACTTCTCCTTTACAAGTTTATCCTTTATTTTCAATAGATTCATTTTTTATGTACAATAAATAAGTATTAAAGCCCTATAATTGTACGTTTTTTTTTCTTAGTTAATGGTGGGAAATAGAAGAACACATTCCAAAAACCAATGTGATAGGAAATGTGAAGATTGCCTTAATGATATTCCTGATATGATGGGAACAAGTTTTCAAAACTTCATCAAAGTACTTGCTCGGTGTAACGAACTGACCCCAGAAGCCCGAAGTCTATGCATTATCTTAATAAATTGGAATGATACAAGGAATCATGTACTGAAAGACCGATTAGTTTAGTAGTCTTGGAAACAAGATACATACATAAGTTCAACATTACAACTTGAAAAGAAATACAACACTAATTTATTCCATTATAAACATCCAACCTCCTAGATTATTCCTGAAAGTCACCCATAACTAACTTTTTCACATCCTAGGAAAATGAAACATAAGAAAGGGGTGAGCTTAAATGCTTATTAAGAGTAAGCAATACAGCGAAAGATAACATAAACATTTGGCATGGTGAATAATTGAAAACACATGCCTTTACAAATAATAAACATGAATACTTTATGGAAGGAATATGATCTAAGTAAATAATTCCATAATAAAACATAGTAATGGGTATTATATTAGTCAAATAACCACATGATCCATCAATATTATTTTTATAATGAGGGAATGTATAATGCCGGACATTCTGAAACAACTTTTCAAGGCCTTGACCAAGACGTCTAAAAATAATTTAGGACTAAGCCAAAACCATATATCAAATTGGGAAAGGCCTCAGCCAATTCCACCTCTAATTGTCTCATGAGAACTACCGATGCATTGAGGAGCTATAGCGGGCTCCACCCCTCACTTACTGAGTCCAATACATTCCTCATATGAAAAATTTTAAACATAACATATACATTCGTATTAAAACTAGCATATGAAATGTCAATACTTTAACCATAAACCATGAATGGTATAAAAATAACACACCTACAGTCATAAATATCACAAATCATTAAATATAATATTTAATATTTCATTTATAATAAATCAACCTCAATCAATAATAATATCCAAAAAGGATGTTGACATAGTTGAAAATGATTAGTAAAACTCTTTGAGAGAAATATCCATTTTTCATGAAAACATTTAAAAGTCACATAATTTAGAAATGAAGACATTTAAATACATTTTTTAATCAAAGTGTCCCATACCACTTTTAAAATTTTGAAAGGAATTATCATTTTAATACATTCATGTCCATATAAATAAATCCTTAAAAACCATTTTGAAAAAATGGACATTACTGAGAATGACGTAGAATAATAAATATTTAAACCATTAAAAAGGATGATCAAGTTAAAGAGTAACTTAAAATAATCATTTATAAATTTATTTTATAAAACATGGACATGGATAATAAATATATCCCAGAAAATACATACATATAAACAATCACGAATAATAATGAGATTGAGGAATTAACCTTTACCGATTTGTTAACTTAAGAAACATACACCCCATGAAAGAAGGATCATAAAATGAAGATGTAAATACCCATAAATTAAAGTATATTAAAAAAATAATACAATCATGGGGCAGTACATACACCACACAAAAGGAGATAGTGGAAATATAACATGAATCTAACGGGAATAAGAAGTGAGATGAAAACCCCATACCATGTTGTAATCGATCGAGTTGTATGAACAAAAGTTAATAAAAACCAAATGAATCAAAGAATACCATTAATATAAAGAGAATCAATATAATATATATATATATATATATATATATATATATCAAATGGTAGTACACAATACACCACATTCAATAAATAAGTGGCAAATATTGGAAATCTCACGGAATTAAAAGTGAGATAAGAAACCCTTTACCTTGTACTTTTCTTGGTCGAGGGTACATTAAACTATTTTATAATAGTTAAATAATTGTTATTAAATTATAAAAGAACCATATACATAAATATTATATCATATATTATCTTCTAATATTGCTTTGTTAATAATATTTTAGTATTATCGTCATTTTGGGTGTTAACTGATTCGTTTTCCTTTATATGTTTTGTTACATAAGTCATGTTTGTTATGGATAAAATGTATTTGATTCATATAAAGAATGATATTATATCATTAAATATTATTTTTAATAATCAAATAAAAATTATTCTTGAATGGTTATGATGGGGAATGAATCTCAATGCGTTCGTGGAGATGGTAATCCGTACGTACGCACGAACGCTACATCCATTTTTTTTATTTTAAAAGGAAACAAAACCAAATGATACATCAATATATTATTATTATAGTACAATATAATATTTTATATATGTTAAATAATTTCATTAATGCCATTTTTTATAAATTCCATGTATGTTATGAACAAGTCATATCACTTTGAGGGGGTGGTAGTCCACACTTCCTCAAATGAAATTATCGTATATATACACCATGAAAGGAATAAAGATATGATATAAAAGAGAATTAAAGAAGCTTATAGATAAAATAAATATCATAAATATCATATATAATTATAGTTCCATAATAATGGTCACCATAAGAGGTGTTAGTAAAAGATTGAAAAATCATTGTTTCGTGAGGTAGTAGTTCACCGTCCACAGAAACATTATTTTCTTTACCCATTATATGGAGGTTTGTGTAAGTGTAGTTCAAATAATTTTCATAAAAACAACATATTATATTAAGGATACTCGTGTTGTTATAAAATAAATGAATAAAGAGAGTTTAGGGGGTTGGATAAGTAAAATAAAAGAAAATAACTTAAGAGGAGATATTACCTTTAAATCGGATAACATTCTTTGGTTTGAACCAAAAGGTTTCCTTGAAGTGCCTTCTGCCTAAGTTAAGACTTCTAAAAGGAAAATATAGATGTGAATAGCTTAATTGGGCAGAGGTTGGATGAGTCAAGGGGCTTGAGAGGTGTGAGAAATGGGTTAGAGGTGAGGGATTTTTTTAAGGGGGAGGATGGGCTCTTTAGAAAAGTTTGAAAATATTATTTTATTATATAATTATTTATAGTTTATAAAGGTCCAAAACTAATTAAAGTAGAAGATAAGATGAATGATATTAGAAATAAAATCATCCAATAATAATTGGACAATTTTTGGATATTGTTTTAATTTTTATAATCTGATTTATTCAAATCATTTATTAATGAGGTAAACACTGCATCATTATTGTGTCATAAATAATATTATTTATTTTATGTTTAAAAATTATAAAAAAATATACCATGATGTATGAAATAGTTGTAGCTTTCAAATGAATATTTATAGTCTAATAGATAATATATATAACCCCATGTAAAAATTATTTTACTAAAAGATATATGCTTATGTCATTTTTGTCTTTACTTTAAATTAATTAATATAGTGTCATTATCACTCTCAAGTGGCTCAATGGTGTCCCAAAATAAACCCAAGAATGGCCATGGTCGGACATGTATAAACCAATAGGAATAGGATACATGTTAAGGTAATTTAATATTATTATAGTATTATTTTTAACCCTTATTTACCGGATTTACCCTTTAACCATGGTAAATAAAATACTTACCGAAGTAATTCTTCATAATGTATAAAAATAAAAGTTACCTATTTACACAATTTGGACCTCTTGATTCCAAACATGGAATCCAATTTTCCAAATTCAAAACACAGAAGTGGCATAAATTAATTTAAAATTAATTCCCGTTGTCAAAACAAAAAGCGTGTTTTTTAAGAAATAATAACTATCAAAAGATTGACACTTGTTTATGTCCAGTTTAAATGTGAAATTACATCCAATGAACTAAATTAAATTAAATGATAAAAATATAATATAATGATACTTAAAAACCATTCAAATTTATTATTAAAAACTATAAATTATTTCAATTAAAAACGTTGTTTTTAATTAAAATTTAGTATTTTCACTATTCATCAAAAACTGAAAGTTTTCAGAAAAGTACCCAAAATTCACCATAAGCTAATTTTGATATTTAGAATCCAAAAATTAAGTTCATTTTGAAGAATAAAATTTATAAAATTTAAAAATGTGGGTATTACTATTCATAACAACTACTTTTATTGGTTGTGGTGTGTTAAAACTCCAAGTTGCGTACAATGCAAGCTGCTGCATTATTCAAAGGGAAACGTACCGTAGAAGCTTGGGGTGTTACATCATCCCCTCCTTAAATAAATTTCATCCTCAAAATTTGAAATTATTCAACTAAAATAAGAGGTTGAAAATATAAAATACCTTTGTGGAAAACTCACATCGAAAATAGTGTTAATAAAATTTAGTCTTAATAAGAGGGGAAAGAAAATGAAAAAGTCACCACCAACTTAGGGTTTAGAATATAAGAACATTGGTGGAAATTACAAAAAAATAATTGGAGGAAAAATGTAAATATTTATAGGGAGTGATTGAGGTCATCAATCACAAACAGGTGTAAAATTGAGGGCCTCAAAGGAATAAATCTAAGATGATTTAAAATATCATCATGTTGGACCCTCTATGTTTTTGTAGTTTTCATAATCACAAATAATGTCAATATAAAGATTATCATACCATTAAATATCTCTAAGTAAATCAATTATGTCATACATAACAATATACTTAAACAATTCAATAACTTATATTCATGAATCAATATGTTTACAAGTGTATTTTTAAATGAATTTTGGATAACTCTTAGTCTTGTAATGATTCGTGTAACACCAAAGTCGACACACCGATGTTCGACACACCAAATTCTACACACCGAAGGTGACATACCAAAGTCGACACACTTATGTTTGACACAACAAAGTGGACACACCGAAGGTGATAGACCAAAGTCGACACACCGATGTTCGACACACCGAAGTTGACACACCTAAGGTGACAGACCGAAGTCGACACATCGATGTTTGAGACACCGAATTCATCACACTGAAGGTGATAGACCGATGTTCAACACACTGAAGTCGAAACACCGAAGGTGATAGACCAAAGTTGACACACTGATGTGCAACGCACCAAAGTTGACACACCGAAGTTGATAGACCAAAGTTGACACATCGAAGATGACACACCGAAGTTGAAACACCGAATTAAACACACCGAAGATGACACACTAAAGTTGAAACATCGATGTAAACACACCGAAGATGAATCACCAAAGATAACAGACTGATGTTACCAAGAAAAAGATAATAGACCGAAGATGACACACCGATATTCATAAATAACTGTTTCCATTTTATTAATTCAAATTTATTTCTAACAGTCATATTTAGACAAATTAATGTTTCTGAAATTATTTAATGTTGTCTGTAGGACTATCCGTAGATAGTACGAGGTACATGATCATGTAGAGATATTCATGCCTAGTGGAACTTGAAGTATAAAAGGACTACAGCGACTTAAGAAAGAGATCTCTAAGAACACGCAGAAAAACAGACTGTGCAAATACGCAAATAGAGGAACAAAAATCTTAAGATTACAAGAAGTTTCAAAAAAGAAACATTCTGCTGAAGCTCACTATACATTGAGACACTGATGAGTTGAATCTTTTCATATATTGAAGATGGATTACAGAAATTGTGATACTCTATTCTGAAGTAAACTTTCAGAAGAGGACTCAAATACCATTTCCCCAACATCTATTGAGTCCAGAGCATTATTGCATAACACACAGAGAATTTTTAACTCTATCATCTTTCATAACTATGTTATGTTTTATCATTACTATTTGAGTAGTCTGTTTATCTGTCACACACACAGTCTCTTAATAATAACTGGAGGATATTAAAATATCCTCACTCTCAATCCCTTATTACACTTGTATCCCATGTAGAACTGTGGAAGAGATCTTGTGTGATCTGTTTATTTATTTTTCCCACGAATAACTGTAGTAGAGGTCATGTGTGACTTGGACAACCAAGTGTGCTGTTATGAACCCCGATCCAGTGTGTAGATCAAAAGTTTATTAATATAAACTTCTTGGTGGCGGGTGATCACCAAGTGGAGAGGACTAAGTCTCAGCTTGAAACTAAACCTGTTGTTTTATCAGCTGTGTTGTTTATCTTATATTTCTTATGTATTTCCTGCATTAAGATAAACTAAACTTTGATAGTTAGTTTAGCAAGTGTTTACATCTATTTTGAATCAATAGGTTTGTTTTGAAAGTTTTACTAATCTTTATATTGGTAAAATTGAGAACTAATCAATATTATGAGAACCAAATTGAACCTTCAAGACTTTTATAAATTAACTACAAAATGGATTTGTGTTTATTTTTATAGGGGATATTATTTTTTAAAGAACCCTTTTTAACAGAAATTTTTATAGATACTCAATTCACCCTTCCTCTTGAGTTATATACTCCGACCAACATTTGGTATCAGAGGATTTTGAAAGTTACTATTATTTTTTCAAATCGTGTCAACTGTGATTATAGTTGTGTTTCAAAGATCTTCAAATTTCTATTATTTATAAACTTTTATCTCTTTGAAATTATTTTACAAACTTTATCATGGAAAATAGATTGGAAGGGGCTGCTACTAATCGACCACCTTTCTTTAATAGAACTAAGTATTCTCAGTGGAAGCTTAAAATGAAAATACATCTAGAATGAATGGGATTTGAAATTTGGACTGCTATTGAAAGTAAATATGAAATACCTAAAACTACTAGAAGCACTTGGGATGAACCTACCAAATCTACCTATAATAACAAATATAAAAAAATGAATTCTCTGTACTGTGCACTAGGAGATGAAGATTTTAAACATATTTCTTCTTGTAAAATTGGAAATTAAATTAATGATACTCTCTCTGTTTCACATGAAGGAACATATAAAGTTAAAGAAATTTGATTGAATACTTATACTATCAAATACAATAACTTTAGAATGAATCATGATGAGTCAAATTCTGATATGTATCTCAGGTTTAATGAAATCATGAATACCATTATTTCTTTAGTAAGATAAGTGACTTCCAAAGAGAAGATTATACGGATTCTGTGATTCTTACCAAAAAGATTGTGTGGAACATCTATTTCTATCAGATAATCATGCGATATTGATAAAATGCCAGTGAAGGAATTAATTGGAAAATTAATGATGTATGAAGAATAAGTAAAGGTAAATCAAGAGGAGGATGAACCAAAATGAAAGTTTGTAGATTTAAAGACATCTGTATCTAAAGGTAAGGACAAAGATAAAGTTAATGTTACTGCCAAAAGCTCAAGTAGTGATGAAGTTGCTTCAGACAGTGATGAAGAAATGGCCCAATTGGCTAGAAAATTCAAGAAATTCTATAGGAAAAAGAATTTCTTCAAAAAGCCTAGTTACAAAGGAAAGTATGATAATAAGGGAAATCAAAAAAAGGACTAGAAGAGAAATGATAAATTATAAGATAGAATATGTTATGAATGAAAAAGGAAATGACATGTCAAGGCTGACTGCACAAAGATTAAATACAAGAAAAAGTATGAAAATAAGGATATAAGGTATAAGAAAGCAATGAAGGCCACCTGAAGTGCCTATGAGGACGGCTCAAGTGAATCTGTCTCTTCTCAAAATGAGAAAGATGATATGGCTAATATGTGTTTCATGACAAACACAACTGAGGTAACCTTAGACTCTCCTACACATAATTCTTATTATTCTAAAAGTGAGTATGAAAATATGACAAATGATGAAATATTCAAATATTGAAACATGTTAGAGGAAACCTGTAATGAGTTGAAAGATAAGTATAAATATTTGAAGAAACAACATGCTCTTACTGTGACTGCTAAATCTGAACTTACAACGGAAAAAGAGAAAAATGATCAACTGCTCAAAGAGAACAATGAGTTAAAAATGACTTATGAGAAATTGAATAAAGACTTAGAAAAGGTTACTAATGGGAAAAATAATCTTACTCAAATGATTGGTAAAAAAATATCTTCTATGTATACTTTTGGGATAGGATATCAACCAGGTCAAAGGAATTTACCAGATCACATTTTGTACAAAAATCTGGAAAATATGCTATCTTTTTCGAAAACCAGAATTGTACTGCAAGTTCTAGTTCCACAAATTCTTTTACTGTGTTAAATTCTTCAGGACCAAAAAATTTTTATTTTTCAAATACTCTATATTCTTCATATAGGAAACCCATAAGAAAATCGTGGGTTCCTAAGTCTTATATTACTAATATATGTGGACCCAGAAAAATATGGGTACCAAAGTTGTTTCTTGGTTAAATTGTTTTGTAGGTAAACTGCCTAAAGAGTTCCTGTAAAAAGATATAGTACTTGGACAGTGGGTGTTAAAGTCTTATGATAGGGGATTTTTCAAGATTTAAAAGTCTTATCAATATTGATGGAGTACATGTCACATTTGGTGACAATGGTAAAGGAAAAATCATCATCCTAGGCCATATTGGTAACCCTAACTCTATTTCAATTTCTAAAGTACTGTGTGTTGATGGACTAAAGTATAACCTGCTCAGCATATCTCAATTGTGTGGTGATGAATTTAATGTCAAATTTAAAAATGATTCATGCCCTGTTTTTGATTCCAAGAATAATTTTTTATTTACTGCTTTTAGAAATGATAATGTATATACTATAAATCTAGACACACTAGCCTCACAGAATGTCTCTTGTCTAAATGAATTTCACAAAGAGTCATGTATCTGGCATATAAGACTAAGACATTTTAATATACAATCTCTTAAGAAAATAACTAGAAAAGGATTAGTTAAATACTTAACCAAATTAGAGTTTCCAGAAAATAAAGTATGTAATCCTTGTCAAAAAGTAAAGTAACATAAAATCTCTTTCAATCCAAAGAAAGAAGTAACTACTTCTCAACCTCTTGAGTTAGTTCACATGGACTTTTTTGGACCATATAGAGTTTCGAGTCTCAATGGGAAGCACTATGTTTATGTTCTTGTAGATTATTTATCTAGTTACACCTGGACCTTTTTCCTAGCTCATAAAAGTGAATCATGTTCTCACTTTACTAAGTATGCTAGGATTGTAGAAAATCTCAGTGGATTTAAGATTAAATACTTAAGAAGTGATCATGGTTGTGAGTTTGAGAATCATGATTTTGAAGCCTTCTTCTCACAAAATGGCTATAATCATAACTTCTCTGCACCTAGAACACCTCAACAGAATGGTGTGGTAGAATGGAGAAATAGAACCTTACAAGAAATTTCTAGGACCATGCTTAATGAATATGATTTACCCATTAATTTTTGGGATGAAGCTGTTAATATAGATTTCTACATAATAAATAGAGTCTTAATAAGACCCATTCTTAAGAAAACTCCTTAAAAGTTGTGGAATAATAGGAAACCCAAAGTAGGTTTTTTAAAGTGATTGGATGTAAAGTTTATATTCTGAATACTAAAGATAATTTAGATAAGTTTACTTCCAAAAGTTACGAAGGAGTATTTATTGGATATTCTACCTAAATTAAAGCCTATAGAGTCTTTAAAAAGAAAACCAAATGTATGGAGGAATCTGTACACATCAAGTTTGATGAAGCATGTCTACATAAGCCCAAGACCTCGCTATAAAATATGGAAGAGGATATGTCTAATCTGAACATTAATGATAAAACCTAAAATAATCATGTGAAGGAATCTTTGAAAACTTCTAGTTCTGGAAATTCTCCACATCCTAACCCTAGTGAACCAGATCAACCTGACCAACTTGAAATATCAATTCCTACTTTTTCTAGACCTACTAGAACCCTTAAGAATCATCCCTTAGATGCTGTTGTTGTAGATTTAGATAGAGGAACACAAACCATAGCTTCCTTGAGAAACCAGGTTCAAAATCAAGCCTTCTTGTCATAGCTTGAACCTAAAAATATAAATGATGCAATCAATGACTAATTTTGGGTAATGTCCATGCACGAAGAACTTAATCAGTTTGAATGAAATAATGTTTGGAAACTTGTAGATAGAACTAAGGATACTTTGACCATAGGAACCAAATGGGTGTTTATAAATAAGGTTGATGAAGTTGGAAATATAGTTAGAAATAAATCTAGACTAGTTTCACAAGGATATAATCAAGAAGAGGGAATTGATTATGAAAATACTTTTTCTCCATTAGCTATACTTGAGGTAATTAGGATCTTACTTGCCTATACAACACACTTGGATTTTAAACTTTATCCAATGGATGTAAAAAGTTCATTCCTAAATGGTTATATAATTGAGGATGTTTTTGTTGAACAACCCCCAGGTTTTACAAATCCACTTTTTCCAACTCATGTGTTCAAATTATCGAAATCTTTATATGGTTTAAAACAATCTCCAAGAGGTTGGTATGAAAGGTTAAGTAATTTTTTTATTTCCAAAGGTTTTAAAAAAGGACTTACAATCCTACTTTATTTATAAAAATAGTTTTAAAAGAAGTTTTAATAGCCCAAATATATGTTTATGATATTATTTTTAAATCTTCTAAAAAATATTTATGTAATGATTTTTCAAACATAATTCAAAGTGAGTTTGAAATGAGTTTAATGGGTGAACTTAAATATTTTCTTGGATTTCAAATATTTTAAAATAAAGATGGTATTATCTTAAATGAAAGTAAGTATACAAAAGAGCTTTTGAAAAGATATGGCTTTGATAGCATTAAGAGCAGTGAAACTCCTATGAGTTCTACATGTAAGTTATATCTTGATGAAAATCAAAAATCAGTTGATCAAACTACTTACATAGGAATGATAGGGAGTTTTTTGTACTTAATAGCTAGTAGGACAGATATTGTGTTCAGTGTGTGTATGTGTGCGATATTTTAAGAAAACCCAAAATAGTCACATTTAAATACTGTTAAAATAATTTTAAAATACCTCAAATATACAACTAACTTAGGACTGTTCTATTCAAAAGAACAATCGTTTGATTTAGTTAGTTATTCAAATGCGGATTTTGGTGGATGTAAGTTAGATAGAAAAAGTACCTCTAGAACGTGTCACTTTTTGGGAAATTCACTAATATCATGGTGTAGTAAAAAGTAAAATTCAGTTGCATTATCAACTGCTGAAGTATAGTATATTTCTACTGGTAGTTGCTGTGCACAAATTTTGTGGATGAAACACACCTTATTAGACTATGGATTTCAATTCAAAAATATCCCCATAAACTGTGACAACACAAGTGCTATTAACATTTCTAAAAATGCAATTTATCATTATAGAACAAAAAATATTGATGTAAGACATCACTTTTTGAGAGATCATTATCAAAAAGGTGATATAACTCTCGAGTTTATTAGGACTGACCATCATCTTGCTGATATATTCACTAAACCCTTAAATTATGAGAGAATGAATTACATCAGACATATACTAGGAATGATAAATCCGTAGAGGATCTTCTTGAAGCTGATCTTCATGAAACCTATCCCTTAAAACCGATATTCTTGAAACCGATCCCTTGAAACCGATCTTCTTGAAACCGATCTCATGAAACCGATCTTCTTGAAACGTATCTTCATGAAACATATCTTCTTGAAACCGATCTCATGAAACCAATCTTCTTGAAACCGATCTTCTTGAAACTGATCCCTTGAAACTGATCTTCTTGAAACTGATCCCTTGAAACCGATCTTCTTGAAACTGATCTTATTGAAACTGATCTTCTTGAAACCGATCCCTTGAAACCGATCTTCTTGAAACTGATCTCATGAAACTGATCTCATGAAACCGATCTCATGAAACTGATCTTCTTAAAACCGATCCCTTGAAACCGATCTTCTTGAAACTGATTTTCTTGAAACCGATCTTATGAAACCAATCCCTGAAATCGATTCATTGAAACTGATGTATTTAAGGATTGTTTTGTAAATTCTGTCTGTTTTAAATAAAACGATGCTGTTTTGCATGCTTCTTTTTTCCATGTTTAAATTTTTATGATTTACGAGTTATAATACCTAAATGATATATCTAGTTCAATCCATCCTGACCTTTCACCTTCTCCTCTACCGTAAATCCTTTTACCTTTTGTCACTTTTCCTCTCGACTCTCAACCTCTCAACTTTTTTTGAATCTGATGCCTTGTCATGGTGAGGACTAAGCACGCAATGGAAGAACCTAGCGAATATCCTTCTTCTAAGCGTCAGAAAGGTGAGTCCAGTGGGACTATGAAACCGAAATTGGAAAGCCAAGTGGTTACAACTGAAAAAGAGGTGTCTGCTGAGTGGATTATGTCAAGAAAATCCTTTTTGTCGAAAGTACTGGAATCTCAAGGATGGCTCAGTTGGTTCACCAATAATGAAAGACCATATTATCCTCATCTAGTGCATGAATTATATCAACATTTGAGGATATCCCTGGATGAAGTGGAGGTAGAAAAGATGAAGTCTGTAGTAAAGGGAAAGGAGATAGATTTCTCATCCAAGGAATGGGATGAATGCTTAGAGATGCCCCATGAAGGTGTGTATGCTGACTATACTGCTAATATTCCACCTTCCTCTAATTTTTTCTCTTATGAATATGCTCTAAAGAAGATAACTGGAAATGGATAATCTAGGAGGACTGTTGCAAATGAATTTGAAGGATAAGTAAAGCTTCTTTTTAAGTTCATACAATATCAAATCTTCCCAAGGAAGGGATATTTCTCTACTATGAAGTATCAGGATGTTTTCTTGATCTTTTTGTTGAAACATGGGATAAAAGTGAATCTATGTAGGTATCTAATGGTGCATATATCTGATTTGATTAATCCATCCAAGAAGGAAACTTGCTTATACTATCCGAGGATGATTTCTGCTATGTTTAAAAGATTAGGTTGTGTGGAAGATAGAGATGAAGTGTTAAGTGCATGTAGTGGATTTTTTCTTCAAAAAGATATTTGTAAGAAGATGAAAATATTTTGGAACCCATGGAAGAAATGTTGGGTAGGATATGAGGAAAGGTTGTTTGAGGATTTCAATTCGGTTGACCACCATTCTAGACCAAAGGACCAAGTTGTTCCAGGTCTCAAACCAGGAGAGGTTCCAGTTTATTCTGATGAGTATACTGAACCTGAAGTGACAAGGGAAGAAGGATCTCCTTTTGATGATAGGAGTGATCCTGATATTGCTGAAAGTCCCAAAGATATGAATTATGGAACTGCTAGTCCACCTTTGGATTTTCCCTCAAGATAATATTTTTTAGGTGATGAGGATGACTAAGAAACTGAAGTTACTGGATTTGAAGGCTGTGTTAGTAAATTTGATGAATAATCAGATGATGATAATGATTATGATGATGGTGATAATAGAGGAAATGATAAGCATGTGAGTGACTCTCTAAAAGTGGGACAACAGGTGGTTGATAGATCCAATGAGGAATCTGTACATGTGGATGGTGATGGTGATGAGCATAATGAACAACATGATATTGTTCATAGAGATATTGAACATGAGGACATGCCACCCCATCCGAATGCTGAAAATCAAGAGATCATTTTGGAATTGAATGATATTATGGCTTTTGGCCAAGAGGAAGAAGATGTGGTTCTAGTGCCTCAGATTGAGGAAGTTCCTGCTGTAGTTGCAGTGGCTAGAGCACAAGCAGAACCTAAAGTTCGGTTGGTTCATGTTCCTAGATAAGTTATTATGGATTGAAACTAGAATGAAGAAGTTGATGTTGATGAAGTTGTTCCTGAGAATTAGGGAAGGAGGATCAGAATTGATAATGTTGATCCAAGAGACTGGACCTATGCTAGAGAGTGGAATAATGATCCAGGATACATTCATTTCAGTTTAGAGTATGACTCAGATGAGAAGAGGGTACCTCATCCTTCTGATCCAAAAGTCCAGGCTGAACCAAAACATATTGCACCTATTCCACCAACTGCACCTACACCAGTAGAACCTATAGCTCCGTCAGTGCCTAGTGACTATGTCACTAAGGCTGATTTGGAGAAATTTAAAAATGAGATATGTGAGTCTGTGATAGCCTTAGTTGGATCCAGAAGTAAAGCCTTCACCTCCATAAGTATCTCATATGTTGATGTAACAAATATTGTAAGAATGGTGATCCATGAGATTCAACCGAATCTCATTACTACAGTATAAACCATTATTAGACACATCACCTTACTGAGAGAAGCAGTAAGAAAGATGAGCAATGAGTTGAATTCTTTAACCTATGACTTCAAGAACTCATTTAGTGGTGTTATGTAAGTTCTTAGGAACTTTGTGACTCATCCACTCAGTGTAGATCTGAAAAAGTTTAAAGAAGAGCTTGGAAAAATGTTGACTGGCACATCTAGTTCCATGAGTGGGAAAAGTGCTGTTGCTGATTTGGAGTCTCTCAAGGTTGTGATGAGAGAGGAAATTCAAAAAATTCAGAGTGTTTTATACAAATAAACCCTTGAAAAAGTACATCAAAATACATATCTTATATACAATATGGTCAGACAGTGCACCAATGAAGCCTCTACAACTCAGAAAGAAATTTGGAAAAATGTGGATAAGTATTTCACTAAGATTTATACCAAGCATGATATCATCAATAACTTCAAGTTTCTCACAGAAAATTTTATAATTCCTCTAGTCAGAGAAGAATTCAAGAATAAAGTCCTCCAATTGAAGGAATTTACCCCATTGCTAAGTAAATTTATGGAAAATAAGGATGACTTTGAGAAATCCATGCAGTATGGTGGTGAAATCATTAATGATTTCATCAATCTACTTAAGCCTCATCTACATGTTCAGGCCAAGGCTATTGTGGTCCCTCCAACTGCTTCAATTGGTACTGCCTCTCGGCCTCCTGCTCAACTGACTCTCTCTCAGGCTCTTACCCAGATTCGCCCGATCATTACAAAGCAGACTCCTAGTCATGTGTTATCAGAAAGGTGGCCTACCCTTGTAGCTACTATTCCTACCGATGTTGCCCTGTCTAGTGTTATCTTCAGACCACCTCTTCCCTCTTCCACTCCCACACCTTCTCCTTCTCCCTTGGATCCTTCAAACAAATGAAAATCTCCTCAGCATCCAAACCCTTAGTGATGGATTGTATCTTTTGATAGGGATTTGTATCTTTTTGTTTTCCTTGTAATTTTATGCCTTTTAATGAAAATCCTTATGGTTCATTTCTTTTGTATTATTTCTCCTTACTGTTTTTCTATTTTTTCTAATCCCAAAAGGGGGAGAAAAATAAGGCATACATTATACCTAAGGAGTACATTATTTATCTAAGGGGGAGGTTTTTTGGTTTAGGACACTCGAAATCTACTCAACTTAATCCATTTACTGAGGGGGAGCCTTTTTTTAAAAGTTCAAGCAAGTAAAAACTTTAGTTGTATTTTACAATTACTTTCAGTGCAGCATGCTATGTCAAGCTATCTTTATTCTATATATTTTTTTGCATGTATACCATAATTTGTGATTATAAAAAAGGGGGAGATTGTGGGACCCTATATGTTATTGTAGTTTTCATAATAATAAATAATTTCAATATACAAATTATCGTACCATTAAATCTCTCTAAGTAAATCAATTATGTCATACATAAAAATATACTTAAATAAGTTAATAACTTATATTCATGAATCAGTATGTTTACCAGTGTATTTTTACATGTATTTTTGGATAACTCTTAGTCTTGTAATGATTCGTGTAACAATGAAGTCGACACACCGATGTTCGACACACCGAAGTCGACACACCGAAGGTGAAATACTGAAGTCGATATACCAATGTTCGACACACCGAAGTCCAAACACCGAAGGTGACAGAGAGAAGTCGACACACCGATGTTTGACACACCGAAGTTGACACACCAAAGGTGGTAGACCGAAGTTTACACACTGATGTTCGACACACTGAAGTCGACACATCGAAGGTGATAGAACGAAGTCGACACACCGATGTTTGAAAGACCGAAGTCGACACACCGAAGTTGACAGACCGAAGTCGACACACTGAAGATGACACACTGAAGTCGACACACTAAAGTCGACACACTGAAGATGACACGACGAAGTTGACGCACCGAAGTCGACACACCGAAGATGAATCACCGAAGATAACAGATTGATGTTACCAAGTAGAAGATAATATACTGTAGATGACTCACCGATAGTCATAAATAACTATTTTCATTTTATTAATTCAATTTTTTTTTCTAACGGTCATATTTAGAAAAATTAATGTTTCTGACACTATTTAATGTTGTCTATAGGAATATCCGTAGACAGTATGAGGTACATGCACATGCAGAGATATTCATGCCTAGTGTACCTTGAAGTATAAAAGGACTACGTCGACTTAAGAAAGATATATTGAAGAACAAACTGAAAAATAGACTGTGCGAATACACAAATAGAGGAACAAAAAGATTGAGATTACAAGAAGTTTCGAACAAGCAACATTCTGCTGAAGCTCACTGTACATTGAGACACTGATGAGTTGAATCTTTTCACATCTGGAAGCTAGATTAAAAAAACTACGATACTCTATTCTGAAGTCAACTTCCAGAAGAAGACTCAAATACCATTTTCGAAACATCGATTGAGTCCAGATCATTATTGCATAACACACAGAGAATTATTAACTCTCTTCTCTTTCATTACTCTGTTGTGTTTTATCATTACTATTTGAGAAGTGTGTTTATCTGTAACACACACTGTCTCCTGAGCATAACTAGAGGATATTAAAATATCATCACTCTCAATCCCTTTTTACACTTGTATCCCACGTAGAACTGTGGAAGAGATCCTGTGTGATTTGTTTATTTATTTTTCCCACGAATAACTATGGTAGAGTTCAAGTGTGACCTAGATAGCCGGATGTGCTATTGTGAACCCCAATCCAGGGTGTGGATCAAAATTTTATTCATATAAACTACTTGGTGGCGGGTGATCACCAAGTGGAGAGGAATAAGTCTGAGCTTGAGACTGAACCTCTTGTTTTATCTGCTGTGCTGTTTATCTTATATTTCTTATGTATTTCCTGCATTGAGATAAACTTATCTTTGATAGTTTGTTTAGCAAGTGTTTACATCTGTTTTGAATTAGTAGGTTTGTTTCTAAAGTTTTACTAATCTTTAGATTGTTAAAACCGAGAACTAATCAATCTTATGAGAACCAAATTGAACCTTTAATACTTTTGTAAATTCACTACAAACTAACTTTGTGTTTATTTTCATAGGGGGATATTATTTTGTAAAGAACTCTTTTTAATAGAATTTTTTATAGATACTCAATTCACCCCCCTCTTGAGTCATCTACTTCAACCAACACACCAGTTCAACAAAACCTAAGGTATTATGATAACACATTTTTGGTTTTAAAATCCCTTAACTAAAGTTTAATAATTAATTTCTTCATAATATATATATATATATATATATATACTTGACAAGTAGAGTTCTATCCTTTAACTAATTTTTACCGCAAAATTATCTTTCACTCAAAAAGATTATAAAACTAAAAAATATTATATTTATCCTAATATTATAAGGTTACAGACATATACCATGAAGAAAAATAATTTATAATAACCAGGGACTTCCTATAGGTTAGTGGTATGTCATAAAGCCTTGTCGTACTTTGGTTGTGGGTTCGATTCCTGCAGCTTTGTCTGATGCGACGGGTTATCGCCCGACCTGTAGGTTTTACTTTTTCAAAAACTATAGTAATATAATATTCCAAAAATAATCTTAAGAAATACTATCCAAAGTTCAACTTAATCCATTCCAACCTTTATAGATATCCAAAATACTTCTGCCCAAATTCTCTCTAAAAGGTCTCTAAATTCAAAAATCAATTGTAACATCAGATTACCCAAACAATGTAAAGTTTAACTTATTGTAAAATATTGAAAATATGATTACCTTCATCATATTTAAAACATAATGAAAAAAATTACTACAGTACAATCCTTAAATACATATCATTTTTCTTATAACCATAAAATAATTCTTGATTCCAAAAACACAAATACATTCATTATTCCACTTCAACTGTAGTAACAAAAAAATCTTGGACTTTCTCCCTTGGCCTTTTCTAAGTTATGTTTCCTTGCCTATTAGGAAATTCATTTTCATAATGATCCCTTTCTCTACAATTTTATCATTCAACATTGACAGCCTCTTTCTTTCCCTTAAAATCATAAGCCTAGTGACCTTTTTCTCCACATTTGTAAGAAACTCCCATTCCTTTTAGACAAGCACCAAGTTGATTCCTTCCATAATTATCACAGGGTGGAAACTCAAATCTTCCCTTCTTCTAGGTTTCCTTATTTCCTTTCCTATAGTGTTTAGCAGATATCTTCTTCTCTTGCTTTGATTTAAAGTCGTAAGGCTTAGAGAATTCCTTTTTTGTCTTGATAGCACATGATACAATATCTTCGTACGATGAGAAGGATTGAGAGAATAATTATCAATGTAGAAATGGTTTTATCCCATCAAATAAATGATAAATCTTACTTCCTGGGTTATGTATATAATACACAACATGCCTCGCTAACCTTGTAAAGTTAGCTTCATACTTTGAAACATTCTCATACTCCTTTTGTCTCAGACACAGAAATTGCCTTTACATATCCACTCGATGGTCACGAGGAAAGTATTTTTCTAAAAAAAAATCTTTAAACTATCTCCATTACATACTTGATACTTCTTCATCCTTTTTTATGTTTTAAATCAATGACCAACATTGATCTATATCTCCTGTGTGGTGATAAACTGCCATGAGAACTTTTTCCCTTTCACTACTCCCCAAAGCATGAAATATTTTCTCTAAGGAACTTATCCATTGTTCAACTAAAAATGGATTTGTAGACCCATTGAATGTTTGTGGTTGTTTCCTCATGAAGTGTTCTAACATTTATCCTCCGCGTTGTGGATCAGGGTGCTCCATATGAGTAAGTTTATTATTCATAACATGTGTGAGTTATCCTAGAATGGTGGTAAGATGATCAACAATAGTTGCATCACCAGCTCCATTATAATTATCTTTACCAGGAGTTAAATCCTTACATGGATTACGCATGTTGATACGCTTTTCATTCCTTCCACTAAGTGCTATTTCTAAACAATGGCATACACTAGATTAGTTTATGAATCGCAATACATAATTCCAAACTTGTAAAACACTTAACATAAATTGAGAAGTTTATGGACATAATCCATAATCATAAAAATGTTTTCTTTGAGGTGGTATATAATCACAAATTCTTTATAATGGTTTTTAAAGAAAATGTGAATTATCCTAAGCATATCCCCCAGGAGTGTCGTAACCAAGAGTGAAACAAGGTCCATTGTTGTGTACCAGGACACCCCAGGTCAAGCCCGAAACTCTTTGTTGGAGTTTTCACTCCTAGGTACATCTGTGTGAGAGCCGACTCTACCTGCTCATATCCAGGCAGGTATGTATTGCTTAGAAAAATCAAAAAATCTATACATTACCAAAATTTCTAGGAATTTATTCTCTACTAATCCTCAAAGTCTATATTAGGGTAATTTCCTCTAATCATAGTTTTTCTAAATCTTATTTCCAATGATTGTACTAAAATTCCTCTGATAACAACTATAATGCCCTGACCCCAGAAGCCCGGAGTTAGTGAATTATCTTAATACATTGGCATGATACAAGGAATCATGTCCTGAAAGACTGATCAATTTTGAAGTCTTGGAAACAAGATACATACATAAATTCAACATTACAACTTCAAAATAAATACAACACTAGTTTATTCCATTAGAAACATCCAAGCCTCCTAGATTATGCCCGAAAATCACTCATAACTAACTTCTTCATATCCTGGGAAAATGAAACATAAAAAAGGGGTGAGATCAAATGCTCAATAAGAGTAAGAAATACAGTGTAAGATAACATAAACATTAGGCATGGTGAATAATTGAAAACACATGCCTTTACAAATAATAAACATGAATAATTTATGGCAAGAATATGAGCTAAGTAAATAATGCCATAATAAAACATAGTCAAGGGTGTTCTAGTAGTTGAATAACCACATGAACCATCAATATTATTTTCATAACGAGGGAATGTATAATGTCGGACATTCTGAAACATCTTGTCATGGCCTCGACCAAGATATATAAAAATGATTTAAGCCTCAGAAAAAACCATATATCAAATATGGAAAGGCCTCGGCCAATTCCAAATCTAATTGTCTCATGAGATCTACTGATACATCGAGGAGCTATAGTGGGCTCCACTCATCACTTACTAAGTCCAATACATTTCTCATATGAAAAATTTGAAACATAACATAAACATTCGTATTAAAACTAGCATAAAAAATATCAATAATTTAACCATAAACCATGAATGGTATAAAAATAACACATCCATAGTCAAACTTTTAACTACTCATTCAATATAATATTGAATATTTTATTTATAATAAATCAACCTCAATCAAGAATAATATCCAAAAAGGATGTTGACATAATTGAAAATGATTAGTAAAACTCTTTGAGAGAAATATCCCTTTTTCATGAAAACTTTTAAAAGTAACACAATTTAGAAATGAAGACATTTAAATACATTTTTGAATAAAAGTGTCCCATACCACTTTGAATCTTTTGAAAGGAATTAACATTTTAAAACATTCATGTCTATATTAATAAATCCTTAAAAACCATTTTGAAAACATGGACATTAATGAGAATGATTTATAAGAATAAACATTTAAACCATTTAAAATGATGATCTAGTTAAAGAGTACCTTAAAAGAATCATTTGGAAATGTATTTTATGAAGCATGGACATGGATAATAAATATTTCCCCGAAAATACATACACACAAACAATCTCCGATAATAATGAGATTGAGGAATTAACCCTTACCGATTTGGTAACTTACGAAACATACACCCCATGAAAGAAGGATCATACAATAAAGATTTAAATACCCATAAATTAAAGTATATTACACAAATAATACAATCATGGGGCAGTACATACACCACACAAGAGAAAATAGTGGCACTATAGCATGAATATCACGGAAATAATAAGTGAGATGAAAACCCCATACCACGTTGTAATCAATCAAGTTGTATGACCAAAATTTAATAAACACCAAATGAATCAAAGAAGACCATGAATATAAAGAGAATAATTATAATATATATATCAAATTTCAGTACACAATACACCACATGCAATAATTAAGTGGCGAACAATGGAAATCTCACGGAATTAAAAGTGAGATAAGAAACCCCTTACCTTGCACTTTTCCTTAGTTGAGGCTACATTAAACTCTTGTATAATAGTTAAATAATTTTTATTAAATTATACAAGAACCATATACATAAATATGATATAATATATGATCTTCTAATATTGATTTTTTAATAATATTTTAGTATTATCGTCATTTCGAGTGTTAACTGATTCGTTTTCCTTTATATGTTTTGTTACATAAGGCTTGTTTTTTATGGATAGGATGTATTTGATTAATATATATAATGATATTATATTATTAAATATTATTTTTAATAATAAAATTAAAATTATTCTTGAATGGTTATGATGGGGAATGAATCTCATCACGTTCGTGGAGACGGTAATCTGTACGTACGCACGAACGCTATATCTATTTTTTTATTTTAAAAGGAAATAAAACCAAATTATACATAGGTATATTATTATTAAATTATAACATTATATTTTATATATGTTACCTAACTTCATTAACACCATCCTTTATACGTTCCATGTATGGTATGAACGAGTCATATCACTTTGAGGGGGCGGTAGTCCGCACTTCCTCAAATGAAATTATCGTATATATACAACATGAAAAGAATAAAGGTATGATATAAAAGATAATTAAAGAAGCTTATATATAAAATAAATATCATAAATATCATATAAAATTACAGTGTCATCATAATGTCCACCATAAGAGGTGGTAGTAGAAGATTGAACAATCATCATTTCGTGAGACAGTAGTTAGTCATCCACAGAATCATTATGTTATATACCCATTAGATGGAGGTGTGTGCAAGTGTAGTTCAAATAATTACCATAAAAACAACATATTATATTTATGATACTGGTGTTGTTATAAAATAAAGGAATAAATAGAGTTTAGGGGGTTGGAGAAGTAAAATAAAAGAAAAGAACTTAAGAGGAGATGCTACCTTTAAATCGGGTAACTCCCTTTGGTTTGAAAAAAAAGGCTTCCTTGAAGTGCCTTAAACATAAGGTAAGGCTTATAATAGGAATAGATGGATGTGAGGAGATTAATTGGGCAGATTTTGGATGATAAAAGGGGCTTTAGAGGTGTGAGAAATGGGTTAGAGGTGAGGGATTTTTATAAGGGGGAGGAGGGGCTCTTTATGAAAGTTTGAAAATATTATTTTATTATATAATTATTTTCAGTATCTAAAGGTCCAAAACTCATTAAAGTAAAAGATAAGATGACTCATTTTAGAAATAAAATCATCCAATAAGAATTGGACATGTTTTGGATATAGTTTTAATTTTTATAATCTTATTTATTTAAATCATTTATTAATGAGGTAAACATTTCATCATTATAGTGTCATAAATACTTTTATTTATTTTATGTATAAAAATTATAAAAAAAATAAAATGATTTAATTTTTTTTTATATTTAAAATGAATATGTATAGTCTAAAATATAACTTATATAACCCCATGTAAAAATTATTTTACTAAAAAATATATGTTTATGTCATTTTTGTCTTTACTTTAAATTAATTAATAAAAAGTGTCATTATCACTCTCAAGTGGCTCCATGTGGTCCATAAATTGACCCAAGGATGCCCATGGTCGGACATGTATCAACCAATAGGAATAGGACACATGTTAGTGTTATTTAATATTATTTTTAACTCTTATTTATCGGATTTACCCTTTAACCATGGTAAATAAAATATTTACCGAAGTAATTATTCATAATGTATAAAAATAAAAGTGACATATTTACAAAATTTGGAACTCCTGATTCCAAACATGGAATAAATTTTTCCAAATTCAAAATACATAAGTGGCAGAAATTAATTTAAAATTAATTTCCACGGTCAAAACAAAAAGCGCGTTTTTTAAGAGATAATAACTATCAAAAGATTGACACTTGTTTATGTTCAGTTTAAACGTGAAATTACATCTAATGTCCTAAATTATATTAAATTATAAAAATATAATCTAATGATACTTAAAAACCATTCAAATTTATAATTAAACACTATAAATTATTTCTATTAAAAAGGTTGTTTTTGATTAAAATTTAGTATTTTTCACTATTTATCAAAAATTGTTTTTTAGAAAAGCACCAAAAATCCACCCTAAGCAAATTTTGATACTCCGAATCCAAAAATGAAGTCCATTTTGAATAATTAAAATTTTAAAATTTCAAAAAGTGGGTTTTACTATTCATAACGGCTAGTTTGATTGGTTGTGGTGTGTTAAAACTTCAAGTTGCATACAACACAAGCTACTGCATTATTTAAAGGGAAACATATTGTAGAAGCTTGGAGTGTTACACTTGGCTAGATCAAGTTATGAATAATAACGTGAATCATGTGGAACACACTCCTCCTCCAAGGAAAGAAAAAGTTTCTCTAGAATCCTTAATGGAGAAAAGGCCTCTAATGTTTAGCGGATCTTCTGATACCCTCCTCACAGAATGGTGGATTAACTCTATTGAAAATATATTCTCCATCCTTCAGTGCTCGAAAGAAGAGAAATTTGTACTGGCGATCTACCATTTTCATGGGGAAGCTGATCAGTGGTGGACACTGATCAATAATACAAAGTCCCAAGATTAAATTGATTCAATGGATTGGGAGGAATTCAAGAGGATGTTTTTCAATAAATATTTTCCTTGAACCCTCTATATCAAGATGGAAAGAGAGTTCCTCAGTCTCAAGTAGAAGGAAGATGAGTCCATCGAGGTGTATGAAGCAAAACTTACATGGCTTACAGGGTACACCAATGGCTTTGTCATGAACATCAAAAGAAAGGTGGATCGCTTCTTTAGTGGGATTAATATGAGTCTATGGAAGGTATTGGAGATCTGAGACTTTGACAGTTATGAGAAGATTGTTTGTTGTACCCTCAAGGTTGAAATGGATATTGGATACTCTCATTGGTATCGTGGGCCCGGTGACAAGAAGCGGAAAATGGAGAACAACATGGGTGGTTCAACAAACAAATCCCATGATGAAAATAATCCCAAATATCCCAATTGTAAAATTTATGGGAATAAGAATCTTAGGAACTGTCTAATGGGAACCAAGAATTACTTCCAATTTGGAAGAATGGGACATCTGGACAAGAACTACTGAATGGATATGAAGAATCCCGCTAATGTGGAAGAATAAATGAAGGTTCAGATCCACACTCAGCCTATAGTGAAGTGTTAAAACTACAAGGATCATGGGAATTATGCAAACAATTGCCCTAAGCTAAGGGTTTGTGGAGGAAATCAATAATAACCTCCAAGGAAACAAAGAAGAGCTTATTCTATCACTACTGCTAAGGTGGAGTTAGAAAATGATGTGGTGAAAGGTATGCTAGTTATTCATTCTAGAATAGAGAAAGTACTATTTGATGATGGTTCTACACAATATTTCATATATTGTAAGTTTAGTAGAACTATTCAAACACCACCTCAAAATCTGAAGGATAAGTTATTTGTGAGAATAGTGAATGGGGAAATTATTTCATCCATGGTTTAAAACTCCTATTAGATTAATGTTTGTGGATTGAACCTCCCAACAAATCTCATCATACTTCATTTAGTGGAGTTCGACACTATCTTGGGCATGTATTGTCTATCTTTATACAAAGACAATATCAACTACTGAGAAAGAGAAATCACTCTTTGCATCCTAAAGCATCCTCTGATTCATTACAAGTGTAAGGAGGAATATGAATCTACTATAGAATCATTGTCTCAAGTGTGGATATTAATTCCTCATGAGAAAGTATGTCTAGATCAAATGATTGGGACAAAGGAGAGAGTCATGCTTGAAGACATGCCCATCGCGAGGGATTACACCGAGGTATTTCCTGAAGATTTTCCTGGTCTTCCTCCTGATTGAGAGGTTGATTTCTCGATTAAACTTATTCCTTGATCTCTAATTATATCAAAGACACCTTACAGAATGGCCACCGTAGAGCTGCAAGAGCTGAAGAAGTAGTTACAGGAGAATCTGGAGAAGGGTTTTATACATACGAGTGCTTCACCGTGGGGTGTGCCAGTCCTCTTCATCATAAAGAAGGATGGATAAATGAACATATATATTGATTATCATAAGATCAATAAAATCATGATAAAGAACAAGTATCCCCTGCCACAGATAGATGACTTGTTCAATCATCTTCGGGGAGCCAGTTATTTATCTAAGGTGGACCTTCAGTCGGGATATCATAAATTAATGGTGAGGAAGGAAGATATTCCCAAGATTGACTTTCAAACGAGGTATGGAAACTATGATTTCATAGTTATGACCTTTAGACTCACTATTTCTCTATAAATTTTCATGGATTTAATGAATAGATTCTGTAGAGACTACCTCAACAAATTTGTGGTAGGCTTTATTGACTATATTTTATATACTCCAAGAGCAAGGAGGAACATGAGGAGCATTTGAATACTGTGTTAAAAATTATGAGAAGGGAGAAGCTGTATGAAAAGTATTTTAAATGTGATTTCTGGATGGAGGAAGTATCATTCTTGGGGAATGTTATTACCAGCAAAGGGATATATGTGGACCCTTCCAAGAAAATGGAAATTGAAGAGTAGCCCATGCCAACATCTGTAACGGAGATCTGTAGCTTTTTGGATCTATCTTGATATTAGCGATGATTTTTGAATAATGTTTCATGATTTTTGAACCCAAGGAAAAAGATGACAAAAAAGGGAGTAAAGTTTTTCTGGACTCAGGAATATGAATACTATTTTAAGTATTTGAAAAAGAGGTTAATCACTATGCCAGTACTCACACTCCCAATAAGTGGAGAACTCTTTGTGGTGTAAAATGATGATTCAAAGAATGGATTAGGTTATTTGATAATGAAAAATGATAAAGTGATAGAATACGCCTCAAGGAATCTGAAAATCCAAGAGAAAAACTATCCCACACATGATCTGGAGTTGGCGACTGTTATTATTGCATTGAAAATCTGGCAGCATTATCTCTATGGGGAGAAGTTTGAGATATTTACTAATCATAAGAGTCTCAAATATATATTCACACAGAAAGAGATTAATATACACCAACGAGGATGGATACATCTCATCAAGGATTATGACTGTTCAACACACTACCATCCCATTAAGTCAAATAAGGTGGTAAATTCTCTAAGTAGAAAGGATCATGCGTCTTTATCAATGATGAGAATTGAAAAGGATCTGATCTTCCTAGATTATAGAGGATGGAAATGGGAATCATTAATGTAAGAACATCATCAATCCTTTTTCTAATGGTTTCTCAATGATCTATCATAAAGAAAATAAGGGATGCTCAAAGAAAATATGTGGAAATTCTGAAAAGGGCGGAAGCTATCAGAAATGTGAAATCCTTAGAGTTCATGATTGATGAGGAAAGAGTTTTAATATTTGTGTCATGATTATGTGTACCATCTGATCCAGAGATAAATAATGAGATTTTGATTGATAAACATTTCTTGACCATATCTATTCACCCAGGGATCACAAAGATGTATCGAGATCTACAAGAAAACTTTTGGTGGGACAATATGAAAAAGGATATTATTAAATATACATCGAAGTGCCTGATATGTCAGCAAGTGAAGTCTACGAGGAAAAAGTCAAAGGGGATTTTGAAACCACTACCCATACCAACATGGAAGGGGGAAAACATCACCATGGACTTTGTAACTTGACTTCCAAGGATATCCATAAGAAATAATGCTATATGGGTCACTATGGATCATCTTACAAAGACAGATCACTTTATCAATATTCGATAGGACTTATCATTGGATAAACATGCATGAATATATATCAAATAGGTGGTAATTATGCATGGAGTACCATTATCTATTGTATCTTATAGAGATCTAAGATTCACCATGAGGTTCTAGAAAAGTCTCCAACAAGATCTAAGCACTGAACTAAACTTCATTACGGCCTGTCATCTCAAACTGATGGACAATATGAGCAGACTAGTCATAAAATAGAAGTTATATTGAGAGCATGTTCTATGGAATTAAAAGGAGGATGGGACCAACATCTTCCACTGGTTGAATTCTCCCACAACAACAGTTTCCACTTAAGCATCCAAATGGAACCATATGATTCCATTTTATAGGAAAAGGTGCAGAACACCGATTTTTTGGGATGAAGTTGGTGAGCGTAAGCTTCTAGGACATGAAATAGTTGAAGAAATGTTATAGAAGGTGAAAACCATTCAATATAACATCAAGGAATCCAAAAGTAAACCAAAGATCAATGCATAAAATCATCAACGAGACCTTTAATTCAAAGTTGGAGACATGGCATTTCTACGCATTCCTCCATGGAAGAAATTCGTGAGGTTTGGAAAGAAAGGAAAGTTAAGTCCCAGGTACATCGACCCCTTCAATATTCTTGATCATGTTGGGGATATGGCCTATTGATAGGCACTTCTTCCTACCATGTCCAAAGTAAATGATTTCTTCTATGTATCCCTCTTAAGAAAGTACATACCAGATCCTTCACATGTACTCTCTTCAGAGGTGGTACAGTTGGAGAATGATCTTTCTTACGAGGAGTAGCCCGTGAAGATCTTGGGTCATAGAGATAAATTTATATGTAACAAGACTAATCACATGGTCAAATTACTATGGAGGAACCACCAGTACGAGGAGGAAACATGGGAACTGAAGGAGGTAATGAAGGAAAAGTACCCTCACCTGTTTATGGATTAGTGTGTAAAATGAAATTTCAAGGGTGAAATTTCGTAAGGGGGGGATAATGTAACGACCCAAAGTTTTAAATAGAAATTTCATTCTTATAATTATTTCATATAATCACATGAAATAAAAACATAATGAACTACTACATGCTATGTGACCTTTAAACATATGTTTGTCACTTCTGTGATTTGAATTTCGAAAATATGACATACAGGGTTCCGATCAGTAAGTTATTTGGAGTCTAATATGAACAACTTAATTTTTGGTGAATAATAACATAACCTTATGAATATTAATGTTACTCTTATGAATAGTAATATACCCTAATGGATAGTTACCTATGATAGTATGTAAATAATATTCAAGTGGAATTACGATATACCTATATCTGGGAATAAAAAAATATGTGTTTTAAAATTGTTGTTTTTCGAGTAAATTGTGATTTTAACTAAAAATTAAATTAATAATATTTATAGAATTAATTTTTGAAAAATGTAATTATTTTTTAGATTCTACATGTCAAAAAATGGTTAAGGTGAATTTTTTGGATGTTTCTAAAATACTTGAATTTTTTATGAATAGTAAAATACATTAATTGACCATATAAAAACATTATAATTTAAATCCACTATTCTTGAAATCTTTAGTGATGTATGAACCCAAATATAGAACTCACATTCAATTATTACTATTCTTGGTCTTGAAATCATCACTATTTCTTTTCTTATGGAAAAAAATAAACTAATTATTATAATATTATGAAAACCCTCTCCTCCACTATAAATACCACCCATACTTACCTCTTCTTTTTACTCCTCTAAAGCCTTTTTCCTTTCCTATATTATGACCAAATTACTCCCCAATCTCCTCCCCCATGTCCAACATCCCTTTTTCTCTTCAATAGACCAAATCATGTCCCCTTAAGTGGCTCTTAAGGAAGATTTAATCAAAAGGTAAATTCCTCTTTTATTTTCTTTCTTTTTCTTTTCAAGTTATTATATTTTCTTTTCTATCCTTACCTATCATATCCAAATTTTATGAAAACTCAAATACCTTATATATACTAGAATTTTTTATGATAATTTAATAAGTTATTATCATCTCTCCTTCACTATTCTTTTATTTTAGTAGTAAAAACACCATCTGAGATGTGTTAATTTACCACATTCAAGGACTATGGGTTTTCAATTTTCATTACCGTCTTAAATTCTAGTCATTAAACCATTTTCATGGTTAAAACTGACCATAATATATGTATTATTCCTCATTTATCATTTTGTAATCCTTTTTTACACATGGTTTTGGTTTATAATACAAAACGTTTTCTTTGTGATAAAAAACCGTCAATTAACCCAAAAGGTTTCCACTAAAGTTTTATATAATGATTCACCTTCAATACAAGTAAACAAGTTAAATTTTCAACCATGTAACCTTATATATTTTCAATAATAAAGTATAACTTCATTTCTGGACAACCACCTTCATCATACATGTTTATCCAAACATGAACCGATCATTAAAACCAAACAAGAAAACGGACCCGAACAATGAAATTGAACCTCATAACCAACAAAAATGGTTATAAATGAACTTAAAAATGTTATAATAAATATTTTAAATTTATAATAGGTTCTTTAATTATTAATTAATGATCCTAATTTTATTATTCATGTCTTTAAGTTCAAGCAATGATCACCATCATATTTAAGTTAAGGCATCCTCTTCATTTCACGTTTATTCAAGAATGTCCTCTATGCTATGCCATTTTATGTGTAATCCTGAATATTGGTATATAATATAGTACCCCAAAATAATTCCCTCATGAAATATATGTGATGAGAAACCCATTTATCTCTCATGAATCCCTCTTAAGTACACCCGATATCATGCCGATAACCTATAAGGAATTCTACCATAATCTCATTTATTCCTTCAGGTTGAATTATCCTTCTTTCAACCAAAATGATGTTATATGATATATTTATGTGAATATTCTAAATTATATGCACATGTACAAAATTAATTTATTAATACCATTCCATCTTTCTCTCTTTGAGATATACATGTTTTTAAGTGATTCCCTCCTCAATACTTCCCGATAAGCAAACTTGTTTTAAGGGAACTTCTCGAATTCTTACCCAGTTTCAAGTTCAATATATCTTCTGTTTGAAACAACCATTGTATTTATAAAACCAGTCCTTTTTATTACAAAAATATTATGGGTTCACTTCTGTTTTTTATAAAGTATTTTTCCTTTTTTTTATTTTAAAGGCTCTATAGTATTTTCCTTAAAACCTCTCAAAAATGTTTTAATGCTAAAATTTCTTAAATACTTTTCTTACATGTTATCAATTCTACATGATATCACATCCCATGAAACATTCATATTTTACCTTATGAATGTCCATGTATATTTTAGTTCCTTTCCTTCATGGACACTTTTATGATACACCCATTTTTTATTCTTTATGTCATGATTATGGTACCCAATCCTTTCCATGGGTTACCCTTATGTTTATATATGATTCATTATGTGGAAAAAATATTCATGGAAATTTAATATGGGTACAACCAGATAGAACTCTAATGTATTGGGTAAAATTGAGTCTCATGAGACGTTATGTGCGACGGTCTAGGAGGTTAGCCTTGGATTGTGCTACTATGTGAAATGATCATGGCAGTTAACTTTGTCTTGTGATACTATAGGAAATGATCTTGGCACTTATCCTTGAATCATACTAAATACATGTTTTATGTTTCTACCACATTACTATGACCCCATGTTTATATGATTCCATGTTTATATGTTATGATTCCATATATTAAATGCCTTTTTTATATCATCATGTCATTCCTTTTATCTCATGTGCTTATGCTTTGTTCTTATGGTTATTACATTACTAGGATTTTAGGTCATCCCTTTATTTAGGTTATCCTAGGTTGTCCTATGTAGATATATGATCACAATAGAAGATAGGATCTCATTATGGAGACTAAATAAAAAGATGTTTTTATAATGTTTGATTATGAACCTAGTCTTCCAAGACACTAGACATTACGATCCTTGGCTTGTACTCTAATGTATAATTATTCTTAAAATCATGTAATGTTATATGTAAAAGGCTAGGGTCGCTATATATTTTTTCTCATGAGTTGCCTATCCTGAGTGTGTTTCCACATATAATGTGATGGTGGACACTCTAGTGTCTTTTGGGATACGATGCAAGATATTTTAGGCACAATGCTTATTTATGTAAAGACCCAGAATTTACATGTAATTTTTTTTAATTAAGTGGTACAAGTCTGCGAAAATTGATGGCGCATGATTCTGAGATAGGTTATAGTGGCGGGGACCACCCGAGGCCTAAAACCACCCATGAGTTATGGTGGTGGGGACCACCTGAGGTTTAACCCTCATAATGGGTGGAGAGGAAACCCCTTAACCCCCTCCTTAATGTGGAGGAGCCTCTTGGGCTTTATCCTCATTGATTCTGCCAACACACCAATTAAATGTGCCAGCTCCTCTAACATTTAATTATGCCAACTTAACCATTTTGAAATTTGTGTCAATAATTAGATAACGGATAACTTAATCTATTATATTGGCTTGGAATTTTCATTTTGGTGGAACTTGGGAGAAATATTGGTAGAGGAGAGAGCTTGGGAGAAATAAAGTTCTCCAACGAAGAACTTTATCTCCCAATGAAGAACGCTCCCCCAACGAAGAACGCTCCACCGTTGAAGAATGAACTCGACTTCGACTTTCTTCCTCGGAACCTCCTTCGACATAGGAAGTGTTCATCTACAACAAAACGACGTCCTCCTTCTCGCACCAACGTTGATGAAAAATGAACAAGGTAGGGAATTTTTGTGATTGAATTTATATTGCCATGATTCTTTCCTTCTAAAAAAATAATGCAGATCAACTTCTAACTAGTTGATCCGCATATGTTTTCCTTTTGCGGGTTTTGGGATTAATCATTTCAGGAGGATTTTTTGTGCTTAGTTCTTGTGAGCCAAATGATACCACCCTAAATGCGGAGGGTGCGGAGTAAACCAACATGGCCCGACCCCTCCACCGTTCTCTTTTGCAGTGTTATTTGAGATGGAGGAAGGCAACAACAGTGAAGAAGGTGACAAAGGTAACAACCATGCCACCCGCGGCCTCCAAAACCTGTGCCGCCCCCGCGGTGTTCTGCCCCACCGTTGGCAGAACCGACCGTGCCCCCTCATGGCGACCCGACTGAACCGCCCCCGCGGTCTCCACCTTTCCGGCCAAGCTGCCCCGCCCCGGGCCAGACCGAGCCACCCTGGCCTCACCGTCCGCCAACTGAACCGGCCATGGCCACCCTGGCTTCCCCGCGGAACCTGATCTCGGCCACGCTGGCATCCCAAGCTGCCCTGGCCACGCCAGCCCGCCGACTCCACTCCACCACCAGCTGAACCGGCCCTGGCCGCGCCGTGCACCGGCCGCGCCACCCCGGACCGCCGGCTTCTCGAACCTGCACCCTCACGGAGCCCTAGACAAACCGGCCCCTCACGGCGCCCTACGAGCCAAGACGCCCTTGCATTGACCTCCGGGACAAGCCTCCCTCACGCAGACCCGAGGCCGGTCTGCACCCTCGCGGCTGGTCCACAGCCTCATGGCCCTCCGCGGCCCCTTGCGGCCTGCTGGGCTAAGCCCAGCAGGTCGGGCTGAACCCAAAAGGCTGGCCCACCCAACAGGTCGGGCCAGACCCAACGGGTTAGGCTGGGTCAACCTGAACCGGGATGACCCATGCTGGGTTGGGCCGGACCCGAGCCCACTACGACCTTTTTACCTTCCTTGGCCATATCTTTGGCAGTAGACATCCGTTTGACGAACCATCAGCGACACTAGAAATCTTGGAGCATGATGGTGCCTTTGATTATACCCTACTAGAGTTTGGGGAATAGTTGAGATATAGTCAGGTTGGATTGTGCACAAATCCAACCAGGCCCCTGGGTCAAAAAGGCTAATAACTCACAGACCGGGTGTCCGAATGACGCGCCGTCTATTGCATTGAGACCCATATTGCATGGAAAACATTTGAGATTCTTCTTCGTGGGACTTCATGATAATTGGAGTATCTAATAGTATCTCATGAAGCAGATCCTTCTAGTGACGAGCGAGTAGAGTGCGTAGACCTAGTAGCTGGAAAGACCTGAGGACTGCTGACCGTTTGACTCGAAGAGACTCTACTAGCCCAGTGGGGAGTGCCTGCGTGTGGCGAAGGACCCATGCTGGAGGAGCGTGCTTAGTGACGTGGTAGACCCACGATACTCGACAGGAGGAGTACCTCTACATGCTACGAGGGGGAGCGCCTGGGTGTGGCAGCATACCCGCGGTGGGGATCGCCTCTGTGTGATGTAGTAGACCAATGGTACTTGACATGAGGAGTACCTCAGCAGTCCAAGGTTAGTGGGAAGTTTGCTTGGTGTCGTGGCAGACCCACTGTACTCGATATATGAGGAGTTCCCCAGCAGCTGAGGTTTCAATAATGTGTTGGGTATGTTACTTGATACTATCCCTAGAATAAAATCTTGGTGGAGCTGAGTCAGTACTTTTGTGTTTTTCTCATGATTGAGACGGATTACTTAATAACTTAGGTATATGTATGGGCATATAACTAAGCAGGGTTACCTGTTGTTTCCTTACTTTGTGTTTTATCCTTGGTGGATTTGTGAGACCTTGAGGGTATTGGGGTCCCTACTGAGTATCATTATACTCACCCCTACATGGGCTATGCCCGCAACTTGTTTTGTTGGATACAGATGACAGACAGTGCTGAATAAGGCTGAGAGTACCAGGACTGGACGATACTCGGAGGTGGACCTTATGACGAGTCGGTTCATGGAGGAGACTGATGGACGTGGAGTGCTGAGGAGGCTATCTGTACTTACCCTTCAGGTAGGAATCCCGGAGGACAACCCAAAAGCTGTTTTTCCTTTCTTTAGTTGTAATTGTACTTTCAGTTCCTTGTACTTTATAGTTGGGCTTGTATTTCCGGCCCCTTTTACTTTTCAGAACTCTTTTGTTATACAATTTACTTAGTGTTTTGTATCCATCTGTGTGCTCTGTTGTGTGTGTTTACAGGTTATAAATGCAATGCCTTCCCAGTTTTAGGGAATTATGCCTTTGGTGCTAGTCGCCAGCCCATGGCCTATGGAAGGTGGGATTGGGGTAGTCGCGGCATGAGCCCTAGGGGACGAGTCGTGACAAATTGGTATCAGAGGAGTCGATTCTACCACAGAACTTAGGACTCTGATATTTTCTATGAAGCAATAGTGTTAAGTGCAGTGAATGCGGTTTTCAGTTTAAGGAGTCCAGTGTTGGTGTGGCGGCCGACATATCCATAAACCAGGACCCTGACTTCTGATTTTCTACTTAGTTCATGAAAACAATGATTGCGTGTGTGTTTTTAAAAGTTTTCTTTAGTTCAGCTCACCAGGTCATCTCACCAGGTATACCTTTTTAACCTTAGCACACCTATTTCTTTTTAGGATTCCTCCACATAGGTAGCCGACTAGAGTTCCGAGAGTCGTACATACTGATATCCCACCAAGTGATGCGACCTAGGTGCAAGGCCCTCTTCCAGTAGAGGTACCGGTAGAGGCACCTGAGGTGCCATTACCCATTGGGCCACCGATGCCACCATACCTAGCAGTAGATGTTGCACGCTGATTGAGTGCATTGCATGAGTTCCAGCGCTAGAGGCCACCAAGGTTTAGAGGAGAGATGGACCCGCAAGCAGTTGAGGATTGGCTGGAGGCTGTGGTGAGAGTCTTCTGACTGGTAGTGACACCAGACGACCTTATGGTGATACTTGATGCCAGACTTCTACAGTCGGTAGCAGGTAGATGGTGGAGCTTGATGCTCTAGGTCCATGATGGGGTGATGCTTCACTGGGTAGACTTCGAGATCCTGTTTCGGGCAGAGTTTGTTCCAGGGAATCTTTGCGTAGTGCGCATACAGGAGCTACTTCATTTGCAGTAGGGCAGTATGAATGTGGCTTAGTACTCAGCAACATTCATAGAAATCTCACGCTACTCCACCGATATGGTGTGATACCCATTCTTCAGGGCCCAGACCTTTGACAAGGGACTCATGTGGGAGATCAGGGTTTTGGTGGTCTCACTCAACATCCCGACGCAGGTAGGGGTGTTAGAGAGAGCCCTCATAGTGGAGAGTTTCCTTGACGAGCAGTCTCCAGTAGTGAGATTCACCACCAGTTGACATGTAGTAGAGTCTTCTACAGCTGGAAGCAGACAGATGTTGCAGAGGTCCAAGAAGACCAGACCTACAGGTGGATGACCGCATGACTCAAGATCGGTTGTGCAGGGTTCCTAAAGCGGAGACAGACATGCCAGGAGCAGATAGTGTTACGCATGCGGCGAGTAGGGTCACATGGATCATGACTGCCCAACCCATCATTCAGATGATCAGCAAACGGTAGAAGGACCGCCCATCCAGAGATATAGATTCAATCGAGGAAGTCCGCAGGGAGTAGGCTGATGTGGTAGAGGAGCTGGCCGTGCAGCTGGCGGTGGACGACGATTTGAGGTGTTACCACCACCACCACCACCAGGAGGTCCACCTCGACCATAGCGCAGGTGGACATGGGAGAGTTCAACTCCAGGCATCAGTGGCATACGATCATGGCGCTTCAGAGATGATTCGAGGTACGATCTGTGTCTACTCCACCATAGCTGCAATACTTATAGACATAGGTTCCAATCACTCTTTCATTTCCACAGCTCTCATTTGGATCTCAGAGATTCCGATGGAGCCGTTGGCTCGATCCTTATAGTTAGAAACTCCTATGGGAGCGGATTCAATGATTACGCGCTTGTGCCGGTAGTGTGAGATTACTCTTTGAGGTGAGAGATTCAGTTGGGATCTCCTAGTAGCAGTGTCGAGGCCTTACGACATCATCTTGGGTATGGACTATTTATCTACAGTCCATGCTCAGATTGACTGTATTAGGTGCAAAGTACGGTGTGTCTGCACGGATGGGACCAGGTTTACCTTCACCAGTGAGAAGGGAGCCTTTGCAGCACATGATGGACTTACTCAGAGGAGAGTGCAGCCGATCAATCATCAGTTGGATAGCCTTACCCTCAGAGTAGTTGATGTGGAGAGTCCGAGCTATCCTATAGTGGTGGACCAGTACACATATATCTCCCTTATGATGTTCTAGGTCTACCCCCTCATTGAGAGGTAGACTTTTACATTGAATTGTACCCCAGGATGGAACCGATATCTACACCAGTATATCGGATGTCTCCCGAGGAGCTTCACGAGCTGCGAGTACAACTAAAGGACTTTCAGGGGAAGGGATTCATCTAGCCCAGTGTTTCTCCTTGGGCAGCCTCGATTCTGTTCACCAAGAAGGCAGATGGGAGCTTGAGGCTTTGTGTTGACTATCGGTGCCTAAAACAGGTGACTGTGAAGAACAAGTTCCCATTCCCGAGGATTGAAAACCTCTTTGATTAGTTGAAGGAAGCACAGTGGTTCTCGAAGATAGACCTCAGATCAGGCTATCACCAGCTCAGAGTTCAAGACGAGGATGTGCAGAAGACGGCCTTCAGATATCAGTACGACCACTACGAGTTCTTGGTTATGCAATTAGGTTTAACCAACGCTCTAGAATTGTTCATGGGACTCATGAACATGATCTTTCAGCCATACCTCGATCGATTTGTTGTATTATTCATCGACGACATTCTGATCTACTCAACTACTAAGGAGGATCATGCCTATCATTTGCAGGTAGTACTGGACACGCTCCAAGAGCACCAGTTTTATGGTAACCTCTCAAGTGCCAGTTCTGGATCCGAGAGGTTCACTTCCTGGGACATGTCATATCAGAGGATAGATTTGCATTGTATCCAATGAAGATTGAGGCGGTACTTGCTCGGGAGCCACCCAGGAGTTTGACAGAGGTACGAAGTTTCCTGGTTTTGGTTGGATATTACCGGAGGTTTGTGCCAGATTTCTCCAGAGTTGCAGCACCACTATCATCATTGATGAAGAAGGGGAAAACCTATGTGTTGTTAGAGAGATTCCAACAGATCTTTCAGAAGCTGAGACAGAGGCTGATTAGTGCCCCCATATTTAGGCTTCTATAGGAAGGCATAGGGTACGTAGTCTACTACGACACATCAGGGACCGGACTCGGATGTGTCCTAATGCAGGAGCGAGAAGTGATCACATATAGCTCTCAACATCTGAGTCAACATGAGAAGAACTAAGCTACCCATGACCTGGATTTAGTTGTGGTGGTCTTCTCCTTGAATATGTGGCAACACTATCTGATGGGAGAGCATTTTACTGTGTACTCTGATCACAAGCATCTTAGGTATATCTTCTCTCAGAAAGACCTGAACTTGAGATAGAAAAATTGGCTTTAGTTCCTCCAAGACTATGACTTCTATATAGTCTATACTCCTTGGAAGGGGAACGTTGTTGCAGATTCACTCAGAAAGAGATATGGTATAAAGCTGCTAGACGAAGTGACAGAGCAGCTGACCGCTTTGCATGTATCCTTTTTAGATAGAGATAGAACATATTTTCTTTAGTCACTTATAGTCACTCCCCCACTTCTTCAGTGAGTCAGGGAGGCACAACATGGGGACGCTGGCTATGATATACAACATGCTAAGATATCCACAGGACATGCACCTAATGGATTTTATGAAGGTGGGGATCATGTCATCCTCTTCAGAGGACGTACTGTGGTACAAGTTTTACTTTAGGAGGAAGTGTTGAAGGAGTTACACACATCCCCTCTAGCGGTACATCTAGGAGTGGAGAAGATGTACCGGGATCTCCAACGACAGCACTGGTGGCCGGGAATGAAGAAAGCAGTCGTAGAGTTTGCCTCTCGATGCCTCACTTGTTAGCAAGTGAAGGCGGAGCACCAGGTACCAGCAGGCTTGGCTCAGCCTTTAGAGGTCTCAGAGTGGAAGTGGGATGGGATATCCATGGACTTCGTGATGGTTCTTACACGTACATCCAGGGGACATGAATAGATTTGGGTGATCATCGATCGACTCACCAAGTCAGCCCACTTCCTAACAATCAGAGAGTAGGGTTCAGTAGAGAGCATGGGATGCCTCTATGTGAAGGATATTGTGCGGCTACATGGAGTACTCATGATTATTGTATCTGATTGTGATACATGTTTTACTTCCCAGTTATGGAAGGTGTTGTAGGAGGCTTTCGGGACATAACTTCGTTTGAGCACCACCTTCCATCCTTAGACGGATGGCCAGAATGATCGGACCATTCAGACCCTCGAGGACATGCTGCATGCCTATGTTCTTGACTGTAGTCTCAGTTGGGAGGATCACTTGCCTTTGGTGGAGTTTTCATACAAAAATAGCTATGACTCCACCATTTGGATGAAACCTTTTGAGGCATTATACGGGTGGCCTTGAAGATCACCTTTGTGATGGACTAACCCATGGGAGTCAGAACTAGTGGGACCAGAGATGGTACGTGCTACCACAAAGAATATGTAGATAATATAGGAGTAGATGAAGACTTCACAGAGCAGGCATAAGTTGTATGCTGACAGGATACAGAGACCTCTGGATTTCTAGGATGGCGACCATGTCTTTCTATGGGTCTCACCCAGATGAGGTCTACGGATATTTGGCCGAGGCAGAAAGTTATCTCCAAGATTCATCATACCTTTTCAGGTCCTCAGAAGAGTTGGCGAGGTGGCTTACCACTTAGATCTTCTACCTCAATTGCACCGGGTGCACAACATCTTCCACATATCTCATCTGAGGAGATACGTGCATGACCATTCTCACATCATTGACCATGGCAAGCTGGACATCGACAATAGTGAAAACTTTATGGAGGTTCCAGTAGAGATTGAGGATTGACATAAGAGAATCCTTCATGGAGATTTGATACCTCTGGTGCGTGTTTGTTGGCAGCACGGGAACCTCCAGGAGAGTACATGGGTGTGGGAGGCTGAGATGCATGCTTAATACTCTCACTTTTTTTCTTAGTTTGAATTGTAGCTTACAGGGATGTAAATTCCTGACGTGGGGAGAATGTAATGACCCAGAATTTCCATGTAATTTTTTTTAATTAAATGATAATTTTACGAGTCCGCAAAAATTAAGAGCATGTGATTCCGAGGCCTGGTGTGCCCCGAATAAATTTATGAAGTTTTGTTTGGGTACATTCAGTGAAATTTTAAGTGAGTTTTTATAACATTTGAACTGGTTCTCGGAATTGAAATCTGAGGACACCGTTGAACTCGCAGTGCATGTATTCGTTTAAGAAGACTTTCAACTCGACGATAGTTGGTCGGGGGTGGAAGTTAGTTTTTGGGTTTTTCATGGAAATAATAAAATAAAATAAGCTCATGTTTTATTTTATTTTATCTTTTGTAACCACCCATGTGGAAGTTGGAAGTGGGGACCGCCAAACCTTAACCTACCATGAGAGGTTATGGTGGTGGGGACCACTTGAGGCCTAAAACCTCCCATGAGTTATGGTGGTGGGGACCACCCAAGGTTTATCCCTCATAATGGGGGGAGAGGAAACCTCTCCACCCCCTACTTAATGTGGAGGAACCTCTTAGGATTCCTCTACAATGATTCTGCCAACACACCAATTAAATGTGCCAACTCCTCTAACATTTAATTATGCCAACTTAACCATTTTGAAATTTGTGTCAACAATTAAATAAGATATAACTTAATCTATTATCTTGGCTTGGCATTTTCATTTTGGTGGAAGTTGGGAGAAATATTGGGAGAGGAGAGAGTTTGGGAGAAATAAAGTTCTCCAATGAAGAACTTCATCTCCCAATGAAGAACACTCTCCCGACGAAGAACTCTCCACCGACGAAGAATGACCTCGACTTAGACTTTCTTCCTTAGAACCTCCTTCAACGTAGGACGTGTTCGTATACAACGAAATGACGTTTTCCTTCTCGCGCCAACATCGAAAAACAATGAACAAGGTAGGGTATTTTTGTGATTGATTTTATATTCATGTGATTATTTATTTCTAAAACAAAGAAAGCGGATCAACTTCTAACCAGTTGATCCGCATATGTTTTCCTTTTGTGGGTTTTGGGATTAATCATTTCAGGAGGATTTTTTGTGCTTCGTTCTTGTGAGCCAAATGCTACCATGCTAAATGTGGAGGGTGCAGACCAAACCAACATGGCCCGATCCCTCCACCATTCTCTTTTGTGGTGTTCTTTGAGATGGAGGAAGGAGATAACGACGACGAAGGTGACGAAGGAAACGACCGCACCACCTACGGCCTCCACAACCCGTGCCGCCCCCGTGGTGTTCCACCCCACCACCAGACGAACTGGCTGCGCCCCCTTGCGGAATCCTGACCAAACCTCCCCTGCGGTCTTCGCCCTTTTGGACGAGCTATCCCGGGCCAGGCCAAGCCGTCCTGACCTCGCCGTCTGCTGGCCGAACCAGCCCCCGCAACCTCGGCCTCCTGGCCGAACTGGCTCCTGGCCATGCCGGCCTCCCAAGCCGCCCCGGCTGCGCCGGCCCATTGACCCCACGCCGCCACCGGCCGCGCCGTGCCCTTTCCGCGCCACCCCGGCCCGCCGGCTTCCCGAACCCATGCCCTCATGGCACCCCGACTGAACCAGCCCCTTGTGGAACCCTTCGGTCTGAGCCTCCCTCACGACGCCCTCTAGGCTGAGCTTCCCTCGCACCGACCAGCGGCCGTTCTGCGCCCTCACGGCCGGTCCGTACCCTCACGGCCCTCCACGACCCCTCGTGGCCTACTGGGATGGGCCCAGTGGTCCGGGCCAAACCCAACGGGCCAGGCCAGACCCAACGGGTCAGGCCGGGTCGGACCGGACCCGGTCCCACTACGACCTTTTTACCTTCCTTTGGCCGTATCTTTGGCACCAGACGTCCGTTTGACGAACCGTTAGCGGTGTTGGAAATATTGGAGCATGATGGTCCCTTTGAGTATACCCCACTAAAGTTTGGGGTATAGTTGAAATACAGTCAGGTTGGATCATACACAAATCCAACCTGGCCCTCAGGACTAAAAAGGCTAATAACTCATAGGCCGAGCATCTGAATGAAGCGACGTCTGTTGCGTTGAGACCCCTATAACGTGGCAGACCTTTGAGATACTTATTCGTGGAACTTCGTGATAGTTGATGTATCGACCAGTAGCTCATGGAGAGGATCCTTCCAGTGACGAGAAAGAAGAGTGAAGAGACCTAGTAGCTGGCTGAGACCTGACCATTGTTGACAGTTTGGCTCAGAGAGACTCTACTAGCCTAGTGGGGAGTGCCTGTGTGTGGAGGCAGACCCACGGTGGAGGAGCTCACTTGGTGACGTGACAGACCCACGATACTTGATAGGAGGAGTACCTCTATATGCTTTGAGGGGGAGCGCCTGGGTGTGGCAAAAGACCTGCGGTGGGGAGTGCCTCTGTGTGATATAGGAGACCCATGGTACTCGACAGGAGGAGTAACTCAATAGTCCAAGGTTAGTGGGAAGCGCGCTTGGTGTCGTGGCAGGCCCACTGTACTCAATAGAGGAGGAGTTCTCTAGCAGTCGAGGTTTCAATAATGTGTTGGGGATGTTACTTGATACTACCCCTAGAATAAAATCCTGGCTGATCTGAGTCAGTAATTTTGTGTTTTACTCATGATTGAGATGGATTACTTAATAACTTAGGTATATGTATGGGAATATACCTAAGTAGGGTTATCTGTTGTTTCCTTACTTTGTGGTTTATCCTTGCTGGATTTGTGAGACCTTGAGGGTATCAGGGTGCCCACTGAGTATCGTTATACTCACCCCTGCATGGGCTATGCCCGCACCTTGTTGTGTTGGATGCCGACGACGGACAACGCTGACTAAGGCTGAGATTACTTGGACTGGACGGTAACTGGAGGTGGACCTTATGACGAGTCGGTACAAGGAGGAGACTGACAGACGTGGAGTTCTGAGGAGGCTATCTATACCTACCCTTCAGGTAGGAATCTCGAAGGATGACCCAACAACTATTTTTCTTTTTTTCAGTTTTACTTGTACTTCCAGTTCCTTGTACTTTAGAGTTGATCTTGTATTTCCGTCCCCTTTTACTTTTCAGTACTCTTTTGTTATACAATTTACTTAGTGTTTTGTATCCAGCTGTGTGCTCTGTTGTGTGCATTTACAGGCTATGAAGGAAATTCCTTCCCAGTTTTAGGGAATTACGCCTTTGGTTCTAGTCTCCAGACCCTGGCCTATGGAAGGCGGGATTGGGGTAGTCACGACACGAGCCCTGGGGGACGGGTTATGAAAATTTAGGAGACACTCGATGACAATATTGATTTGGCCCTCTATGTACGTAGTAGTACCCCCTATCGGGTAGGGTGTGGGTCCTTCTTACAATAATTATTACCCCCTATAGCATTAGATAGAAGGTCCTCTATATATATAATGAGTGGTACCACCATGATGGATTAGGGCGTGAGTCCTCTATTTATGGAGTAGTACCCACAATCGGGTAGGGTACGAGTCCTCATTACATTGAGTGGTACCCACTATGGCATTAGGGCATTGTTCCTCTATTTATCTACCAAGTAGTACCTCCTTGATAGATTAGGGCATCATTACTCTATTTATGAGGTAGTACCCCCTATCGGGTAGGCTGGGGGTCCTCCTTACACCCAGTGGTACCCCCTGAATGGAAAAGGGTACATGTGCTCTATTTATGGAGTAGTACCCTATATCAGTTGGGGTTTGATTCCTCATTAAACTGAGTGAGACCCCCTATATAATTAGGGAAAGTGTACTCTATCTATGGAGTTATACCCCTCTATCAGATAGGGAATGAGTTCTCTTTATACTGAGTGACTTCCCCCTGATGCACTAGGTATTGGGTCCTCTACTTGGAGATTGCATCCCCTAGATTATGAAACATAGTGGTGAGGCTTGGGACCTCGATGTGGTTACTTATTTGGATAGACGTGCGAGATGTTGAACATAATTGATGGACTACTAGAACCAATAGAACTCTTTCTCTAGGTTGGGATGTGAGATGAAGATCCCCTTCATTATCATTTGGGTTTATTTGTTTGAGAACACACACACACACACATATCTGTATCCATGTTTTTGTATTTTTACTCTCTTTATTTGGGTTGTTCTATCTACTATAAATTCTTATCATGTCTCTTACTTCTTCTCCTTAAGCTTTCGATGTGTCATACAGGGTATGTATATACTCTCCCATGCACGGTATTTTCCTGCACATATTGTGTATTATGCAGACAACAGTCTGGTCAACAAATATTATAAAGGATATTAGGGATACCTGGTGCATTGGAATGTGTGTGATGGTCAAATCTTAGAGATAAAGAGCTAGGCTCTCTCAGTACTTGTACTTTCTAGTTTTGTTAGGTTGTAGTATCTTTTTGGTTGGGTGTTTATTTTTACCCTTTACAATCAGTTTTCACTTCCATAATCTTTTAAACCCTAGAGGTTTTCACATACATGGTTATATTTTAGATATTGAATCTTTTTATTGTTACTCCTCTACACTTTTTCATTGATATGGTTGGGTTTGTGCGTACAGGTACATTAAGAAAAGGCCTCCCATACTAGTTATGCCTTTTGGAACATGTCGCCAGCCCTTGGCCTATTAAGGTGGGATTGGGGTAGTTGTGAATCGAGATCAATTGGGTTGGCTCATGACAATCATTTTAATATTTGTTAATATTAATTAGATATTTATATTATTTATGAAAATATTAGGTAAATTTTAATCAAAAAATGGAAATAGTTTTAATTGAACACTTTTCTTATAAGGTTTTATATAAATATTTAATATCCAAATTTAATAATTTTAATTTGAAAAATGAATATTATTTTTAAATAATTATATCCAAATTTACTTTTGGGTGATATTTTGAGATTTTTTGAAAAATATTTATTTTTCATTGAATAATGAAAATACCGATTTTTTTAAAAAATCATTTTATTTTTAATAAATTCTGTAATTTAAAAGTTTTAATATGTTTTAAATATGATTTAAAGTAACCTAATATATTTTTATATATATTTAATCGACATAATTAATTTTGAATAATCTTTATATTGGTTTTTAGTATATGTTTGTTTGGTGTTTAAAAATGGGATTTTCTAAAAATTGTTTTTAAATGCATAATGTTTCTTTATTTTAATTAATTAAAATAATCCCTAATAGAGAATATTTTAAATGAAATTTATTGATTATATGTCATTAAATATTAATTGAGTTTCATAAAATTATTATTATTAGTCATATAGTTAATATAGATTCATCTTTTTCTAAACAAATACTCTTATTAAAAAAATGTTGTCTCACCACGTTTGCGGGATTAACATTAAATTAAATTATCCGATTTCATTAATTTAATTTGGAAAAATGGATTTTATATTTTTAATAATAATAATTTATAGTTTTACATAATTTCAACTTAATATTTCACTAAAATGAATAGTGGAACCAGTAAAAAATTAATTACCCCAGTTAGGGTAAAAATGAGTTTAACGAGGGTTGGTGTAAAATTATAACGGTAAAAATGACCTATAAACTTGTATAAATACTATATTTTGGAAATATTTAGAGAATTAAAATTCTAAGGTTCTATAATGGTCCATTTTTTACCCTTTTGACATTTAAAAAAATGGGAGCACTCAATTATTTTCAAAAATACCAAATGTGTCCTCTCCCCAACTTATAAATGGTCACCCCCTATCCTCCTATCTTTAAACCTTAAAAAATATTTGTTTTAGACAATCCATAAGTAAATAACTTAAAAACATCCCTCAAATAATCCTATAATCCTTATTTTAGGGATAAATACAACCTTGGAAGTATTTTTGTGCAGACCTAAGGAGGATTCTCGAAGAAGAGGTAACATTCATTCAATAAGCGTTTTTCTTTTATTTATTTCTTCACCACCTTCAGTTATTCTTAAAACATGATTATATAAAAAAATTAGTATATTAAATATAATAATATTTTCTTATGTTAATTTCATAACCTAAATCATTTCCCACTTCTATCAAATGGTTAAGAAATCACCATTCGTGTGTACAGTGGATTATCACCTCACGAAAAGATGTCAGTCAATTTTACATTACCACCTCACATGGTTGGGTATGATGATGGATATAAAATATTTATATGATATATATAAAATAATTATACATATTGAGTAATTATACCATATATAACATAATTTATTTCTATTTTATAGGAGATAATATAACTTCTCTCATGTGTATGATGGACTACTGCCTTGTGAAGTGATATGATTCATTTTTCACTAAAGCATTACATGGAAGGTAATAAGGGTATATATAATGAATAAATGAGATAAAAATAAATTATTTATGATATTCATGACTTATTTATCCTTTTTAAAATATATTATATATTTTTATTTCTTTCCTTTTAACTCACTGAAAAAATTGATAACGTCATTCGTGGACGTGTGGACTACTGCCTCATCAAAGCGATGTGATTACTTTTTTCATCACCACATCACAAGAATGATATATAAAAGAATGTATAATTAAGTAATATGGTATTTATGATATAATGATCATTAGGTAAATATACTATATTTCTTACCTTTTTTTCAATAACGATCATTGAAAAATGGAAACATTACTCACATTTACGTACGACCAACCATCCTCATGATCATAATGTTAGTTCATTTTTCGTAACCATCTTACTTGATTTATTTTAAAATTATAATTGATGTAGAAATATTATAATTATTTATTGATTATTATTATGTATAGGTTTAAATAATGACCTCTTTTACCATAGTCAACTTACCTAATTTGTTTTGACACATAATCTAAATATCATCAAAACAATCGATGTAAACTTAAGTGATTAAGTAATTGTATATAAACTGTTAATAAGTGAAATAAAACTAATAATAAAATTGAAAAATGTTCTCAAGAAAGAAAATAATTAAAATATTTTTATTATTTAGGAAGATAAAGACACACATGAAAAGTCAGATCAAGTTAAGGGACTTTGTCTTAGTTTCCTTTCATTGAGTCATATTTTGATGTTATACAAATATATTATTTTATGATGTGTATATAAAACCCCTTTGACAAGTTATATCATGAATATATATATTCTCAGGGTATTTTATACTTTGTTTAATGTTATTCTTTCATGGGTATTATAATTAAAATATTTCCAAAATGATAAGGGACTTTTATTCTAAATAAACCCTCTTTTAACATTTTCCTTTAAACTCATTTTCACTTCTATGTGCAATTTTAAAATGAATTTTGAAATTTTTTTATATGAAAATAAAATATTTATAAATTTCATTTTGATTTATTTAAATGGATTTCAAAAGGATTATTTTTAGGTGTTTTACACGTAACATTTTGTCAAATGAAAAATGGAATGTTCTATTTTTAATGCATACGATGGCAATAACTTTTCCTACTACTGTGATAGTTATTTTTTTTCTAGATTCCATTTCCATATTACATTATTTCTTAAATTAAAACACCATTTAACTTTCTTATTGTGTATTTTTGTTTTAAAAATGTTTTTTTAAATAAAAGTGTATTTTTTATTAAAATTGGGAGTTTGAAATAAAATGGTATTTTAATATCCTAAGGTTATTTGAATATGAGTTTAAAATATTTTTTGAAATGATATAATTATTTATTGATGTTTTGGTTATTAGAAATCATATTTAAAGGGTATTACCATATAATACTGGTGATCCTGTTATAACTTATATGATGGGTGCGCCAAAATAATGCTCCAATGAATTGGTTAATGATTATATTCTCCATTTAATTTATAAGATATTATCTGTATGATTATTACAATTTGTAAGGATTCCATAAAGGTTTGATAAGGGTTTTATGAGATGATTTCCCAAGGTACCTACATTAATTTTCTTTGATTTATAATGATTTTTCATGGAAATATTTTTTTTAAAAAGGTAAAAAAATGATCTTTTCAAAGGAATGAAAATTCACATTTTGGGTAAAAATTATTTTTTTAAGAAACTAATTTTCATGGGTTTTAATGTTTTTCACTGAACTAATTATTTTCTTATTTTTATATCCCTTATTGAGATTTTTTTGTGATCATGTCGCATTTTTAAAATTATTTTTCACTGGATTTAAATATGGGAAAGGGGAAGGAATAAATCAATTTGAATGTCAAGAAGAGTTTTCATTAAAAGAAATCATTTTTTGTTTTAAAAGTTTTATATAGTAGGAGAAATAGATATTGATTGGAATTGTCCACATTGTATTGTATAGTTTTTCAAGTATGATTTATGACCAAATTCTATAAAACTATAATCCTAATAAGATCCTAAAATGTAAGAGAATTAATTATTGACATAAAATCAAGATTACTTAATGTTTAAGGCTGGGTCCTTACAATTTCAGTGAAAATGGTTTTCCAATTTCATCAAATCTCATATGGGAAATATGATACCACAATTGATTCCAATAAGTGTGTTTTATCATAGGTGCAACCTAAAGTTCTTCTGCATTAGGAATTTCATGGAAGGAATCCATTGAAAGAAGTGTTTAATAAAATAAATATATTTTTTATTAAATAACCCAAAACCTAATCCTCTATTATAAATTACTAGTTACAAAAAACCATCAGGTTTAGCCTCATAACCTTGGTAGGATTTGAGAAGAGGAGGACCATTCTTCATTGGCATTGGAATACCTGAGGATGTAGATAGTTGAACTAATGGAGGAGGAGTATGGTATGGATGATGAACATAGCTCGTCTTCTTCTTCATCTCTATTAAATGAATTATTAATAGATAATTGATCCATAATTGAGATAAGACTCATTATTTTTTGGTTTCCACCATTTTTATTAAATATTAAGAATATATTTATTATCTAAGTTGTTTTTTTGGTGATTTCTATTCTTCACATGATCATGATATTAAATTATATTATTGAACATGGTATATTATCATTATTCTATTAACTTCATCCTTGTTCCCATTATGTGATCCTTGGATGAGACTATATCAAAAAATGATGGATTCACCGCATTTTTTTTCTTTCACCCCACTGTTCTTTACATTATTCATCAATATCCCATGTGGTTGTGGTTTTACATTTTCAAGGTGGGTTCAAGTATGATAAAACCCCTGAATTCATCATAATTGAATAAACGATGTATGAATGAATAGTTTTGTGATAGATCGAGGTTAGATATGGTATAAGGGTTATCAGTTAATTTATTTGAGATTTTGAGGGGTGACTGACATGCGACAGATTCCTACATGGGCAATCATACTTTTGATTTTTTGACATTAGAGTTTTGGAATCGATGTATGGGGATTTTTCATTAGATTTTGGTGGATTTGAGTATCCAAAAAAGAATAAATGGTGGTGGAAATAGTGGATTTAAGATCCATGTGAGAAACTAGTTTTCTATTAAAATCTTGACTACATAATGTGTAGACCAGGTACACACACCGTGTAGTCCCCCCGACTACAATAGCTTGGGTTTTGGGTGAAGATAAGGATCATAGGCTATGTATAGAATATACCCACCATGTGACTTTGTGATTGTGGTTTGACATATAATTCAGGAGTACATGGGAACAAACATGTCCAGTCACATGAGAAAAACTAGGAGTATATGAGGATGAATCAATACTCAGACATGGAAGTTGTACATGAGCTCATCCCAAAGTACACGAGAATGGACAGATATACATGAGAATGGGATGAGAGGAAATGGAAAGTCCCTAGGTGGTTGAGAAATTCTATGTATAGACTATATATTCAATGTAGTATTAAATGGATTCCCTAACTGTGTCCAAGGGAGAATATGCCTAGCCGATGAGGTGAGGTCATGTTTCATGTGATCCAATACACACACACCATTTACTTATCCCATGGACTTATACCTTTCATATCTATTTCTTTAGGGATCATATATTCTCCCATGAGTAATCTATCTTGAGTATTGTTTCATGGGGTGTGATGGTATCCTTCATAATGCCTCTCAAGATACCATATGAGGTGTGGTGAGTGTGATGCTTTTTTAGGAAATGATTGATCGATAACATTGACCGAGTAGGTCCATTAGAGATATGATGGGATTTAAAACCCTCTTGTCACACTATGTTATGGATCCAACATACTCTTGAAACAATTTGAGTGGTACCCCCTGTTATTCTATGGAGAAATTCCTCTATATATCGAGTGGAACCCCCTGTCACACTAGGGTGCGGGTCCTTTATCTACCAAGTGGCACCCCCTATTATACCAGGTCATGGATACTCTATCAAATGAGTGGTACCTCCATGCCGCATCAGGGCATGGTTGACCTATATACTAAGTGGTATCCACTATCAGACCAAGGCATGGGCCCTCTATCTTATGAGTGGAACCCCCTATCACACTAGGGTACAAATCTGTTATTTGAGATTATACCCCAAATGTGGAGCATAGTGGTGGGGTGAAGGTCCACCATATAACTTTCTTATATAGAAAATTGAGATACTGGTCATCATAGATGAACCATTAGAGCTACAGGAAGACTCATCATCCTTGTTTTGGATATGGATATAGAGATCAATTGTTTTTCTCTTATTTTGGTTTCTTTATGAGTATATATATGTTGGTTTTTACCTATTAATATGGGTTGAGTTGTCTTTTGTTTTATCCTTATATTTATCTCTTTATGGTTTTCAAAGAATACTAGGTATGTATTTAATCACCCTTGTATGGGATGTTCTTGATCTTGTCGTTTCTTATAAATATGACCTAAAGATCAGTGGTGACATCAGTGAATCTTACCGATACTTGGGTGCATTGGTTGTGTTCAGTGGTTGAACTTGGAGATCAAGAGTCAATTCCTCTTCAATTTTTTTCCTAATTATTTTCTGTTTGGGACTTTATTTATGGTTGGGTATGTAGTTTTCCCCTTTACATTATAGTTTTACATTATCGTACTCTAATGTATTCCCTTGAGGTTATTGCATGCATGATTATACTCTAGATGTTGTAGTCTTTTATTATTCCTCTACAAATTTTCATGGAGAAATCTCTATGTGTGCATACATGTACTTTTGGATAAGGACTTCCATTTCATTTTATGCATTCTCGATGCTTGTTTATATCCCCTAGCATATTCGATGTGGTCTTGGGGTTATTACACATGGATTTCCATCGTCTAGTAAGGCCCTTGTAGGCCGGGTCATGACATTATTATAATCATCCTTTGGAAAAATTTCACAAATCAAATCATCATACATGATTCCCCAAAAGGAAATTTTCCTATGCCCCCTAAACATTCTTACACATGCTCAAATTATCCTACATGGATGTAAATTATCTTATGCACTGTCACCTTTAGATATTTCCCTTTTTTATTTCTAAGAACCTGAGAAAAATGTTTCTAAAATATCTTCAAATATGATTTTAAATCTTTGAATTATATTTTATCCCTCCAATATCACCTCCAAACGTCTTTTAATATTACCAAAACATACAGGATTAAGTGTATGCTTTATTCTATATATTCCAAAGAAAAATAAGAAATTAAAACATAATATTTAAAACATTTTTACACTAAAACCCAAAATATATTTTTATCCAAATATTTTATAATTACCTATTAAACATGAATATGGGGTGGAGGGATTAAAAAAAATAAAATGAAAATTCAAATGTATAAAAATATTTTCTCTTTAAATATCTCAACTTAAATATTCTTCATAAGTTCATCTAAGGTCAAATAAAAAAAGGTATGGTCCCAAAGATGAACCTTTATGTAGTACAATCATGATAATTAATTATAAGTGTCTCTTACTAGTGTTTTAACTCAATTAAAAATCCCTTCACACATGTATTGAATCAGTTTGATATATGCCACCTACATCCCTTTTCTTTCAAGATATTTCCATAAAACCTCTATAGTAACATTATCATATGACTTTTCAAAATCTTTAAAAACCATGTAAAAATCATGGAATTTTTTAATTAATACTCCATTACACCTCTAATAAAATAAATTTATTTTATTGACAAATGTCTAGTCATAAAAACAAAATGATTATCTAAAACAATAGTTTCCCTTTGAATCATATATTTGATCACTCTCTCCAAATTCTTCATGGTATAACTCATAAACGTAATGCCTCTATAATTATTGAAACATTAAATGTCTCCTCTATTTTAATATATTTATATTATAGATAAATTTCTTATTTCATTAGGTATTTTATTTTTAGGACCAATAGGGGACTTTAGACCCCGAGAGGGGGGGGGGGGGGGGTGAATCAGGGTATGGATATTCTATTTCAAAATTCTTCCTGCCCCACTAGATCTTGACCTCTTTATTACAAGGGTCACTTTGTTTTCACTTGTGTGTTTATTATGATCACTTACTTTCTTCTTTATCTGATGATGATACTTTAAATGCAATGAAGGTAAGTAAGTAGGAAAACACAGAGATTTTTACTTGGTTCACCCTCACTGGGATACGTCCAAGGAGCATACGCTGACAAGTTGTCAGTCGTACCAAATTTCACTATTCTTCACTAGATGTGGATATAAAGTTTGGGAAAAGTCACTCTTTCCCAGGCTCACTACCTTTACAAGTTTTAGGGTCAACTCACTGCTTTCCCAAGGGTCACTCCCTGTTTCTCTCTCTCTAGATCACTTCCTGTGGAGAGGATCACCTTCTTCCTCTTCCTTTGCTCACTGCTCTGGAGGGAATCCCCTCACAGTTTATAGAACTATATCTCTCTTCATTTACATGAAGTAATGCATCATTTTCTTTGTGTAGATGCTCTGTTGAAGAAAAACTTTCACCCTTAGAAGAATCTTACTTTGCACCGAATATATCAGGAAAACTTCTAGCTTCCACGCAGCCTGAAAAGCACTACCAGAAATAAACCTTACTTGGCGTGCAAGTCAATATCGGCACGTAAGTATCGGCGTGCAAGTCACAAATGGCGCGCAAGTCCACCTCACACACTTGCACGACACAAGCTTCCTCAACTCCAAACTCTCGTGACTCACTTCCTTTTATGCCCAAACCAAAAGTGGTGCACAACTACCAACCGGCATACAACTACTCACACTGGCGCGCAACTCCTCACACTAGTGCGCAACTCCACCTGTGCGACCACACACCACTTATGCGACCACCACACCTGCGCGATGGGAGCTCTGATTTCTCAAAGTGTTGAACTCCGGTGAGAAATGAGGAGGGGTGGTCCAGTATTTATAGGCAATTTGACCACCCTGCGCGACGGCGCGCAAGTCTCCCTTCGGTGTGCAAGTCTCGGCGCACAGCTCTCTGCCACTATAAGTCACTTGCGCGACCCACTTCCAAAATTGCGCAAACCTCTTTACTTTGCCATATTTTGATCTTATCATACTGAAAAACAATAGGTGCGCAAGTTTCCAATCCTCCTAGGCACCGACGCGCAAGTCCTTTCTTCAGCATGCAAGTCACCTGCGCAACCAACTCAATACTTGCGTGACACTTATCCCTTTTCCATAAATTGATGTTCTGATCTTCAAAAACATATGGCACACAAGTTTCCTATACTCCAAGAGCTCGGCACGCAAGTCTCTTTGCCAAAAACACTTTTCTTCATTTGTCAATTTTCAGGCCCAAAAATTTGGCAAACACTGGAAAACGGTGCCACCTAGTATTTTTTCTTTTTGTACCACCTCCAGATCATCCATATCTTTGTCGACGTTCTTGAATTAAACATGGATCGTTGACCACAGCTCTTGAAATCTACATTCCACCATGAACTCCCCTTTGTCAAAAAATTTGTATGTCATGGTTTTCATTGTCAACAATCACAACACAGATGTTCACATTGTCAACAAACACAACCACCTCAAAAAATACTTCAATGATGCCTTGAGGTATTTTTGCCCAACATTCTTAGATGTCATAATCTCATTAAATAACCCGATGATTCAATTAATACCGAAATACCCTAAATATTTTTACACTTCAAGATATATGTTATCTAAACCAAATTATTTACCACTTTACAAACTTATTAAACCAACTTTAACATCAAAAGGAAGAAAATTACAATAATAGATTTAATTGAGTTAATATTTACTAATACTTAGATAAGTCTAATCCACACATCCATTCTTCATCAAAGAGATTATTAAATTATCATTCCTATATTTTCTTAATTTCCTCATCCTTAAAAAGGGTATTTAGAGAGGTACAAGGTATCTAATTTGATCAAATAGTTAATAATCACTTTTCAAGAGGCCTAGTGTAAAATGGAATTAATAAACAAGTATTTTTTTGAAATTTAAAATACAGTGTTTGGGAGGTTAATAGAGTTTCATTCTCTTGATGATGAAAATAGAATTCAGAAAAATATATTATCATTAACCCATATTTCAAAAATCAATACCCTAATTAATGTTCTATCAAGATATCATATTAATATTAATCTACAAATTCAATTGTAAAAAACTTAAAAACAAGGTTTTATTTTAAATATTTAGAGGTTGTTTAAATTAAAATAATTAATGTGGTAGAATTTTTAAAGTGATGTTAGTTATAGGCATAAATAGATTATTAAAATACGTATAATTAGAGTATTGGGTAACAAAGACCTGATTGTTATGTTAGAAATGATCATAATTAAGGATATATTATTTTATGATTTACTTGAATCATAAGAATATAATTTATAAATGTATATCAATATATAATAACCTATTACTGTTTTTATCAAAGAGTATGATGGGAATGTGATATAAGATATCACATGCATGTATTCAACTATTTATCCCCACGCAATTTCTTCAGTAAATACTCAATGAAATGAATTATTTATGGATATAAATGTAGGGTACATTAATTGAATGGTTAAATTAATGTTTAAAATCAATGAGATGTAATTACATGAGATAGAAACCACACCCTAACTATAAGATCTCATGTTTTAATCTGGTTGACATTTTTCAAAAGAAATTTGAATTTTCATTTTGTGAAGGGGCCGAATCTTAAATTGAGAGAAAGAATGTAATTATAAGAGTTTAAATACTTGAAATAATTGTTTATGGACATGTTTTGGGTCCAAGGAGGTTCCCTGAGTTCTCAGAAAAGTCTCAGGAAGTTCAAGCATCAATAACCCAGTTAACGGAGGAGTGGTCTGAGGCATATGGTTGATGCATGGTTAACGCTAACCATGCAACTTAATAATTTGGACCAAAGAAGAAGGAAGATCAGTTCTTTAAACTATTAAAGTGGGGATTCATGACTATGAAAAATATAAATAGACTATAGGTGTATCTGACATAGGTTAAACATAGTTTGTCTAACCATGAAATTAGTTATGCAAGGGGATGATCTATTTGGACAGTGACACCAAACAGGTTGTGCATGGTTTATCCAACCATGGAATTATCAATGTGAGACCATGTGCTATATGGATATTGGGTGAAGACAATTTCTATATGGTTATTCTAACCATGAACCCATTTTAAAAGGGTGATATGATGATTTTACCATATTTTTATTTAACCTAAAATTATCCTCTTCACTTCCCTCAAATGCACAATAACATAATGCATGAGAAATATTCCACCTCTCTTTTCTAGGATTTATAATACCCCCTCCATACGAGATATGATTTGAGTGTTTTTAGTTAAGTTGGACCCCCTTGGTATTTCTAAGACTCATATTGCTTATTATTTCATTTTCTTTTTCCATCATTGATTATCTCTTTATACAAGATCTTTTCCCATATTTTCAATACTTTTTGTTTATTTCTATGATTTCTATCATTCCAACCAAAATCAAAGTCCAATATTAGGTGTGTTCCATTTTCTATACTCATTTTTAGTTTTTTAAATGACCAAAACACCACTTATTTGTGTTTGGTTTGACTCCTAATAATGGAAATAATTAAATGATAATAAATGAATTGATTGAATTATAAACGGTAATGTATACTTACAAGGATTCTTATAACTTATGAGTTATATAACTAATGAAATGAGATTTTATATAAATGAAATGAAGACTTACCTAACCTATATTGAATCATCAATTTATCGATCATGCCTGGTGACTAAACCACCCCATGGGTGTGTTTCCCAAACCTGATGGGTGTGTTGAGATCACCACTTACTACTAAGATTCCTTAATTAAATTCAATGGATTAAAAAAAGGATATTAATGAATCACTTTCAACTTATCACCTATAATTGAATTGATTAAATGTATGAATAACACTTTTAATCCTTCATCATTATTAAATGAAAGTATAATGGATTAGACCAAATGAAAAATTTAACTTGAGAATATGCATTAAATACTATTGAACCTTTTTCTATTCCCTTATGACTAAACCACCTCATAGGGTGGGTTTGGATTGTAAGTTAATAATTAAACATGTAAATGATTTAAATGGGAAGGTTTAACTTGAACTAAATGAATAGATAAATGATGAAGTAACTTTACTCCCCCTATATGACATTTTTTAATATAATGATTAATGGAGAATATTTAATGGAGTTGTTAAACAATGAGGGTTCACCCATGGTTCATTATTGAATCATTAAATGAAATTATTTGACTACATCTTAATTTTAAGGTATAAATGAATTAATTTAGATGTGAATATTAAGTCCATATCACTTGGACCATGTTAAATTGTGAAATACACCCATGTCTAAATGGAATTACATGAAATGTTAATGACCTCAACCTGAACCACCTCCAGTGGGTAGGTTCAATGAAATTATTTTTTAAATACCTTAACCCTAGTATCCCATAGTTGGTGGTTACTTTATTAAATTGACCTCACATTACATTTGAAAACATGGAATACAACATAGTGAGGGTAAAAATTTTTCATCCTTAAAACCTATCAATTATTTCTTGTTCATGATTTGGGAAAGAAAAAAAATAATTCTGAGATCAAATGCTCAGTAAGGGTTATGTACAGAGGAAGATATCATGAATCATTAAGGAATAATCATCATGACAAGTTAAATAACTGAATACACATTCCATTTAAACAATAACTTGATAAAAAATGAATCCATGGGTAATATTAATACAATAATATCATGGATAATAATAACTAAATTCTAAATGGAAGAAATAATTAATATTATATTTCATAGTCTTAGACATCTTGATATCCATACTATCAATACCTTTGACAAGAATGTTTAAAACTATTGGTAAAAAACAATTCAATGATAGCATACATATTCAACTCATGAAACTATCAATGCATTGTGGTGATATATATCTAGGTTCCACTCATCACTATATTTTCAATGAATTCCTTAAATATAAAATTATCAATTTAATTCATGAACAATATTCCTTATCAATGAATGTCCTTATTGAATAAATAATATGAAATATAAATATTTCCCCAATAAATAAAATAACATTAAAATTAAAACATCATATGTGTAAATGATATAAAATTTAAGAAATAATAATATCCATGATAAATAATATGGATATATAGGGTAATATATGTCCAATGACCACATAAAGTGAATATTTAAAGAGAAAGATAATAATTACAAAAACATTAATCAAGAAAGAGAATTCCAATACATTCCTTGGTCAAACTAATCGCAAAACATCTATAGAAATGGTAAGGATGGTATCATTAAATCCTATCCCCAGTGAAGTATATTTAAAATAAATAGTTTTTGTCATTGATGAATTTAAATACCATAGGAATATCATTAAATAAAATCTTGAGGAAAATAACTTATTCACTTTGAAAATAACTTTTAAAAACTAATAATTTCCATAATATTAGAAAAAAAAATTTCTTTAGAGATAATATTTCAAAATTGTAAATAAATATTCAAAGAAATGAATTTTCAAGATGGCGGGAAAGTTCCATTCATGACGAGTACACTAAAGAAATGATTCCTTTCAAATTTTTATAAGAAAATTCAAAAGTACCTTATTTGTAAAATGATAGGATGATTCATTTCATATAATTTCATAAAAATATAATTATGGTTAAAAATGAATTTAAAAAATAATAGTAAAATATTTTTGAAAACATTTTTTGAAAACATGGATTTGGAATAAAAAGGATTTCAAAGATAGAGAGAAATTATGTTAGATTTTATTAAAAATATTTTGTCAATAATTCTAAGTACCAAAGAGAAGAAAATGTAACTATTACTTTAAAACATAATGAATAAATGGATGTGAATAAAATTAAAGGTTTATATTGGACAATGATAAAATAATTTCCTTCAATGGAAATTCAAGTAGAAACTATCTCGATTAAAATGAGATTGAAACATAAATCTCTTACCACTTTAGTAATCATTGAATTGTAAGCCGCATTGAAGGAATAAAATAAAATGAAACATTTAATATCATGAATATAAATATGTTTATGATATGACATATCAAAGGGGTATCAAATACACCTTATAAAATAATAAAGGCGTATAACATAACATATATCCCAAAGAAGACAGTTTGAGGTGAGGAACCCTTATAACGATCATAACATTGAAGTGAAAATTAATCAATGAATCAATTATGGGTACCAAATATAAATTCACATAAAAAAATTATAAATACATAATAATATAATAAAAATTATGTAAACACATAATCTTATAATATCAAATACAATGATGAAGTAATATAACCCAATGAAAAAATTGAGTTATGAAATTCTATACCACTTGGTAAATTTCAACTCAAATCCCCATAAATAATTCAAATTGAAACTTAAAAATACCATGAAGTTTTAATTAATCACGATATTTAATTTAAAATAGGCATTATATACACCATATAAACAAAATTAGGTGCATAACATTGAAATATTCATTAATGAAGGGAAACTGAGATGAAGTCCCGTACCTCACATTTACCTCTAGTTGAACATGATTTAACATCCTGTATAATGGTTTTAAACATGTTATTAATTTAAACCATAACCAAATTAATATTTATAATATCATATATTATTTTATTATAACATATTATCACTCATTTTTAATAATATTTTATTATTACTATTGATTTGAGTGTTAATTTTCTTGTTTTCTCATGCATGTTTGGTCATGAAAGATATAGTTTTTGTGTATATGATATAGTTACATCATATAAAGAATTATATTTTTGTTATAAATATATATTTTTTTCTTATTATATACTATTTTATAACCATTCTTGAAATTTTTAAATGAAAAATGAATCGCATAACTTCATGCAGACGGTAGACCGTACATACGCATGAGCGACGATATCATTCACCTAATGAGTGAAAGGGTAAGGAAGTGGATGATATATTTCTTTTTAGAATAAATATAATTTAATAAGTACCATATATATATATACAATAATTATTTCTATCATTATTACTATCCATGTGTGTTAGTGATGGGAAACAAATTATATCGGTTTGTGATACGGTAGTTCGCCGTACATACGAGTGATGGATTAGTTTCCTATTTTATGGAGAAAAATATTAAAAAAAATTATTGCATAAAATTAATAAAATATTATTATATGTTAGATACTTTTTTAGTATATTTTAACTATTAATTCATAAACAAATGTTGTAAATATAGAAATAAAAAGAAAGTGCTATGTTAAGTTGATTACCTTGTCTTAGAGAACCGTCCTTTAGATATCTTCTTAAGGACCCTAGGGTTGGTATTTTGGTAATAATATCACCTATAAAATGTGGATAAGGATTTGTGGGAAATATTCTTTAGGTATTGGTTAATAAAAAGGTTTTCAGGGGTGTGAAGAAGTGAGAGGAGTGGGAGCCTTTTATAATTGAGGAGTGACGTTTTATTAAATATGAAAAACAATACAATAATGGAAATTCACTGTCACACGAAGTACCTCCAAAATTGATAAATAATTTATTAAGTTTTATTCACACCTTAAAAACATAAAATAATTTTTTTAAACATGTCATCCCCATATCCTCTAAGTTTACATACATTACCATTTTAGTTTTCACCATGGTAACTAGTTTTTTAACCTTGGAAATTTATCCTTTAAGCCTAAAATAAAGTGTGATTTATTAGATAATTTAGAACATATTATTATAAATATTAAATCACATTTATTAAATAAAAACTATATGTGTGTGTAAAACAAATTTTAACACAATTTCATGTAACGCGCAAAACCTCGTTTTAACCTTAATCACAGTAAATAAATTTTATTGTCTACTAATCACCGTGACCAAAATTTAAGTTTACATTATTATATAATATTAATTATTATAATTAAAAATATTCAATAAATTTTATTATATTAAATTAACATAATTTTAATAAGTTATTTTTAAAATAAACATGAAAAACTTGTCGAAAAATGGGTTTTCAAGATATGCATTTTAAGCATAAGATGATGTTACATTAACTATTTGACTAGTGATAATAATTAGATGGATTTAAATTAATATAGATAAATATATAATCTATACATTTAATTAAAATAATTCTTCATTATGGGTTATTTTAATTAATTAAAATGGAGAAACGTTATGCACTTAAAAACAGTTTTTAGAAAAATGTATTTTTAAGCTTAAAAATAAACTTATACCAAAATTGGGTAAAAATGTGATTCGAATAGAATTAATTATATTAAATAAAACTAAATAATACTTATAATAATTTTAAATAAATTTAAAATAATAATTTTCCTTTAAAACTAATTAATTTAATGAATAGAAATAATAATATTTGAAAAATTGATATTTGTCACTATTCATTAAAAAATCAAACTTTTTAGAAAAATTTAAAAATATCTCTCTAAGATAATTTTGATATGATAGTTTAAAAAAGAAACTTAATTTTATTATTTTTTTATAAAATTAGAAAATAATTAATTATATTAATTTATCAAAAAGTGCAATAAACATCATTTTTGAAAAAAACATATTTTTTGAAGAATAAATTGAGTGATTATTATTAAATTTTATTTATTTATTAGGAAATTTATATATATTTCATAATTCATATAATACTATTCATACCCTCCAATTCAATAGTAAGATTATAATGATCATATTTAAATGATATATTTTGTGGGTTGTTTAAGCTCGATGTTTCATGTTGTATAAGTTATTTAACATATTATTCTTATTTTAAAATATCAAAGTGTTATATTTTCCCCACCTTCAATAAATTTTGTCTTCAAAATTTTAACATACACTAAAAAATCAAGGGTTTTATGTTTGAAAATTATTTTATTGAAAATCCATATCATAAAAGGGTTAATAAAACCTCCTCTTAAATGAGGGAAAGGGAAACACATAAATAAGTTACCAATTTGGAGAGCATTGGTGGGATGTGAAATTATGGACATGGAAGAAAATAATAAATGATCATGGAGAGTGATAGAAATCATTGATCACAAGAAAGTGAATTATTAAGATAAAGTTAACAACCATCAACTCAAAAATCTATGAAGAGTTAAATGACAATTGATTCGTCATATTTTAAGGTAATATGATAAAATTTATTATTTCAATATCCCTTTACTAAAATTTAGGTATTACTTTACTATCTAATAATATAAGGAAATATACTTTATTGATATATTTATATTTTATAAGAATAATTTCATCATTTGGTTGTTCGTCGATCAATTTATTCTTCACCTCTTATTCCACAGAATGAATATCCAAGATGATTTTTTATACTTAAAGCACTAAAATTATCTTTTAAAGGATCATAAGATCCATAAAAGTGTGAAAAGTCCTTCCATATGTCTCAATATATTTATTAAAACCAAAATTGTTAGCATGAGTTATTTCAAATAGTATATTAATATCTAAACCTCAATAGAAACACCCAAATTTTTAGTGAATATATATCCGTCAAATCATTTAAATAAAAACAATTTCATACTAACTAGTTCATCCTGTAGGATTGTGGTATGGATCAAACCCTTTCCATCCTCTAGTTGTGGGATCAAGCCCGGTGGCCTTGTTCGGTGAGATAAGTTGTCACCCAACATATTGGTTCTCCTTTTCTAAAACTACTGTTAATATAATTACTACACTATTACAAAAAATATGATGAACATAACCAAAAATAAAATTAGTCATCAAATCACTTTTTAACAACAAAAGTTCCCTATACAATGCATTTTATTCCATGAAATAAAATAATATTAATTGAATATTACTATCATAAAATCAATGATCATATTAACCTTGAAGGTTATAAATACCATTAAAGTTATGTCCATAAAATATTAAAGCATAATTCCGTATATAAACACATACATAACCCAATGGTTGTTTTATGGACATAAATACTCAAAAGGATTTTTTTATGAAATTGAACTTATGATAAAACATAAACTCATAAACGCATGATGGTATCCATAATTATTGAGTTAATATTATATTTAGACATATATGTCTCCCAAAAAATTAACAAAATTATTAGATATTTCATGATTCTTATAACTAAAATACCAATGATAATAATACTTATACAATGTAATTATTGAATCCCAATACATAAATACTTCAACCAATTTTTTACTTCATCATATTTTATTTCTTGGTCTAGGTGATAACCATTAAAAGAGGTCATTGACCCAGATAATTCCGAGGTTGTGCACATTTAAGATAGCTAACTATAAATTGATTTCAAGGATGAAATATATTTCTATCCATTTAACTCCTCACTTTTCCTTAAAAATAAATTTCTTTATTCCCTTATTTTCCAAATATAAAACATTTTCCTATTCCATTGAGACATTACCCTAGGTGCCTCTTTACATATTTTCGACGTAAAGGAAATAGAGCCTTCTTTCCTCCATGGTCTCCACCACTAGTTCCCTTAGCGGACTTCAGTGAGTCAAAGAGTTGGTTAAGGTGTAGGTTATTAATCGTATACCCTAATAACTTATTTGGAACAATCATTATATCTTACAGTTAATTAATTTTCCCATTTGGTTGCTCATAATCACTAAATTTTCCATCATATACAATGTTTACACGATTCCTTTAGGTTCCATCCATCGACTAAAACCAAAAAGTATAGTATGAGAAATAATAACCGTGGTGGTAAAACCATATTATCATTTACAGGATGTCTAAATCAAGACACCTAATTTTAAATCCAAGACACCCAAGGTTTAACCTTGGTCATTCATTATCATAATCTAGGAAATCATTTAATATAGATCATAAAGAAAATTTTAATTATCCTTGATAATATCTCATAGGAGTTTCAAACTAGGTGAAAAGTAAGGCTTGTTATCATTCACTATGTAAAGATTGAGTCAAATTACAATGCACCAATTTTGCAGTTAGTACCCATAGGTGAAACTATTCTATAACCACGTCTGTTTGTAGTATCCACAGAGGGATGAATTTCTAGAAAAAACCACATAATATCTTCCTTACCAAAACTTTGTAAAATTATTCTATACTAACCCTCAAATTATACTATATGGTTATGTTCCCTAATCTATGTTTTCTTAAATCTAGTTCCTAAGGTTTATACTAAAATTTATCTGAACCAGATATAAAGACCCTCACCCTGGTATCCCAAAGATGCTGGTAACTTTATTACATTAGTGCTAGATACATGAGATCACATCCCAAATGACCAAAAATTTTAGTAATAAACTAGATACATAATTTAATCTCATATTACATTTGAAAACATGAAATAAATCATAGTAATATTAATTTTATTATCCTCAAACACTTTCAATGATTTCTTCTTCACAACCCAGGAAAAGAAAACAAATTAACAGCGAGATCAAATACTCATTAAGGGTTATGTATAGTAGAAGATATCAAGAATAAATAAGGCATAATCAATATTGAAAGTTAAATAACAAAACACACGTTCAATTTAATCAATAACTTGATAAAAATGAATATATGGATAATACCAATGTAATAATATCATGGATAATAATAAATAAATTCTAAATGAAGTAATTGATTAATATTTGACGTCATGATCTAAGACTCCATGATATCTATACTTTCAATATCTTTCACATGATAATTTAAAACTATAGGTAAAAATCCATTTAATTATATCTTACTGGTTCACCTCATGAGACTATTGATGCATCAAGAGGCTATATAATTTTGGGCCCACCCATCACTGCATGTACAATGAATTTCTAATATATCAAATGATCAATTTAATTCATGAACAATATTCCTTATCATTAAATTTTCATTTTGAATAAAAAATAAGTAATATTAATATTTCCCGATTCATTTAAATAAATTTCAATGTAAAGAACTATATGTATAAATGATATATGTTTCAAAAAATAAGAATATTAATGATAAATAATATTTATATTTAGGGAAAATTTATGTCTAATGATCAAAGGAAAGTGAATATTTCATTGTAAAGTTAATGATTACAAAAAATAATCAAGAAATAGAATGTTAATAATATACGAGGTCAAACTAATCATAAAACATCAAAATAAAAAATAGGTATGGTGTCAATATAATATATATCCAGTGGATTATATATAAAATAAATGGTTATTTTTATTGATGAATATAAATACCATAAAAATATATTCAATTTTTTTTGAGGAAAATAGACTTTTTTGTTTTGAAAATAACTTTTAAAAAATATAAATTTTTATGATATTAGAAAAAAAATTTATTTAAAGTTAACCTTTTATACTTGTATAGGAAGTTTCAAATAAATGATTAATCATGATTTCATGAAAGTTATGTTCATGTCGAGTATATTAAGAAAATATTCCTTTCACATTCTTGTAAGAAAATCCAAAATCACCTTATTTGGAAAATGATAAGAATATTAATTCAAATTTTTTTAAGAATAAAATTATGGGAAAAAATAACATTAAAAAATCATAGTAAAAACTTTTTATTTTTTTATAAAACTAGCATTTAGAATAAAATAGATTTTTGTTTAAAAAGGGAAATGAAGTCATATTTTATAAAAAATAATTTATCAATAATTTTACATACCAAAGAGATAAAAATACTACTATTACTTGAAAAATTACTGAATAAATATATGAGAATAAAATTAATTGGGTTTATTAGATAATGATCAAATAATTTTCTTCAATAGAAACTCAAGTATAAACAATACTAATTAAAATGAGGTTGAAATGTAATTCTCTTACAAATTTTGTAAATTTTGAATTGTAAGCCCCATTAAAGGAATAAAATCAATTGAAATATTAAATAATATGAATATAAATAAATTCATGATATAATAAATAAAAGTGTTATTAGATACATATTTTAAAACAAGAAATGTGTATAACATAACATATGTCCCAACGATGATAATTTGAGACGATAAACCATTACAATGATCAAAACATTAAAGAAAGAATTTATCATTGAATTGGTTTATCAAATTTTAATACACATAAAACAAGTTCAAATAAAATATAAGATAACCAAGATTTAGTATACGCATAATCTAATAATATCAAAGATAACGATGAAGTGATATAACCCAAAGAAAAGAAATTGAGTTATGAAATTATTTATCGCTTGATAATTTTCAAATAAATACCCTTAAAGAATTAAAATTGAAACTTAAAAATACCATTAATTTTTAAGAATTCATGATATTTCATGTAAAAGGGGCTGTATATATAGTATATAAAATAAATTAGGCCCATAATATTAAAATATTCCTCAATGTAAGGAAATTGAGATGTAGTCCCTTACCTCACATTTCCCTTTAGTTGAACATTATTTAACCTACTATATAATGGTTTTAAACTCGTTATTAATTAATACCATAACCATATTCATTTTTTAATATCATATATGATTTTATTATAACATATTATCACCCATTTATCAAAAATATTTTTTTATTACTATTGATTTGGGTGTTCATTACCTTGTTTTCTCATGCATGTTTTGTCATGAAAATTATGGTTCTTGTGTATAGGATATAGTAACATAATGTAAAAAAATTATATTGTTTTTATAAATATAATTTTACCTAATTTTATAATTTTTTATGTCCATTGTTAAAAGTTGGACATGGAATATGAATTGCATCACTTTGTGGAGACGACAAGCCATACATATGCTCAGACAAAGATATCATTACATTAATTAGTGAAAGGGTAAATAATTGGATGGTAAATTAATTTAAAGAATTATTATAATCTAATATTTATAAAATATATTCATTATTTCCTTCATTATGACTATCTATGTGATTCATTGTCGGAAAAAATTACATCAGTTCGCGAGGCGGTAGTCTGCCTTACAAACAAGTGATGCCTTTTTTTCCATTTGATGGATAAAGACATGGATAAATATTATTCAATAAACATAATTTTATCTTATTATATTTGATATATATATATATATATATATTATTATATTTTAAGTGTGAATACATTATTTAATGTGATAAAAGAAGAATGAAAAAGAAAGAGCATCATTCAGATGATTAACTTCTCTTAGAGAAACATCCTTTGGATCTCTTCTTAATGACCCAATGGTGGGTATTTTTGGAAGATAAGTACATATATAATGTATATAAGGATTTTTTGGAGATAATTAAGAATATTTTTTTTGGTACTAAATGGATTAATATATGTGAATAAGCGAGGAGAAGGAGGTCCCTTTAATAATTAAGAAGGAATGTTATTTTTTTAAATACTCCAAACTATTCAATAATGGGAAGTCACTACCATCCAAAGTGCCTCCAAATTTTATAAATAATGTATTAATGTGGATAAAAACCTCGAACACATAAAATAAACATTATTTAAACATTTCATTCCTTTATCCTCGGAGTTGCTTACTTTTATAATTTTAGGTTTCACCACAATAACTAGTTTTTTAACCTAGGTAATATGACATTTAACCCTAAAATAAAATGATCCTTAATAAATAATTTATACCTACTGATTATAAATATAAAATAAAAGTTATAAAATAAAAGTTCTATGTGTGTGGAAAATTAATTTTAATACAAGCACATGTAATGTACAAACCCCCTTTTAACCTTAATCGCGGTAAATAAATTTTACCGCCTTTACTAATCATTATGAAAAAATAAGTTTGAATTATTATATAATATTAATTTTTATTATTTATAATATTAATTCCATTTAATTAAATTCAATCCACATGAGTGTAAAAAATTAATTTAAAAATAAATCTGTAAACCGTGTCAGAAAATGGTTCTTTATGAAATTCATTTTCCAAACATAAGACAATCTTACATTAACTATTTGACTAGTGATATTAATTAGATGGATTTAATTTAATATAGTTAAATATAAAATCTTTAAATTTAATTTAAATCATTCCTCATTATGGGTTATTTTAATTAATTGAAAACTAGAAACGTTATGTACTTAAAACCAGTTTTTAGAAAAATGAGTTTTTAATCCTAGGAATAAACTTATGCCAAAATAAAGTATAAATTTGATCAAAATGTAATTAATTATATTAAATATACCTAAATAATACTTATTTAACATTGAAAAAAATTTAGAGAATAATGGGATTTTAAAATTTATTTAATTTAATGAAAATAAATAAAAAAAATTCAAAAATCATTATTTTTCACCATTCACAGAAAAATCACCTTTTTCAAAAAAATATCAAATTTTCATCCTAAGATAATTTTGATATGATTATTTTAAAAATTAATATAATTTAATCAAACACATTTTCTAAAAGTGTCAAAAATTTAAATTTATTATTTTTTCATAAAGAGAAGTAATTTTTTTTTGAAAAAAATGTATTTTTTGAAGAATAAATTATCTTTACTAAAACTTGAGTGGTTATTATCAATAATGTTTCATTTATTAGGAAATTTATATATATATGTATATTATAATTTAGTTAATCCTATTGACACCCCCCAATTCAACAAATTAGTTCTAATACTTATATTTAAATTATCTTTACTAAAACTTGATTGTTTATTATGATATTCCTTGAGATTTTATTGGGTTTCAAATCAAAATTACTTGGATGGGATCATAAGGTACATTGAATTGATTGAATTATAAATGGTTAAGAAGTTTTAGACATGGTGATCCTCATAAATTGTTTTTTAATTGTTGGACATGGCGCTCCACTCTCTCTTGGTTTAGGATGTTGGATATTGATATCCTCATCATTTATTCTCAAATTGTTGGACATGGAGCACATCATTATTTATTTATTTTTTTGGACACAGAGCTCCTAATTATTTGTTAGAAGTTTTTATAAATAGTGCTACTAATTAATTGTTTAGAATTGTTAGACATTATTATTTATGACCCATTAGTTTAGTTTCATGGATTGATTATCCTTATTTAAATATAAAACCCCATATGATAATCCTTATATATGTTTTCCTTGGTTATGTACCATGGGTACCAAGTCTATTTATATAAAATGTAAAACGATCACAGATATTCTAGCTTAGGATGAAGCTAGTATAGTTGGCTAGGTATCCCTCGAGGAAACTAAGTTTGACATGGTTTATATTTAATTAAACGATTTATTTTGATATACATGAACACTGTAAATTTTATATTCATAGACTGTATTTTTATTAGACACTATTGGTGTTATCTTACTGTGTTTTACTCACACCCTATTTGGGTCTCTGTTTGGTACCCTAAAAGATCTCCTAACTGTAGGTTAGGACTTGGCTAATACTTTATTTCAATTGTATCTTCTAGGCTAGAAATTTTTATGGGAGGAATGGATGATCTGTACTTGTGCTTCCTTCTAGAGTTCGATTTATTTATTTATTTATTATTTGTTAGTGTATACCTATTTTATATGACATAATTGTATTTATGTCTTATCATGTTCTGCATGGTGGGTATTACAGGATTCTACTGGGTTTTCAGTTATTTTATTCTTCCACTTTTTATATCATTTATTTATTACTCTATTGTATTTAGTACTAATCTAGAAGGTATAGTCTCCCCATTTTACCACCTTTTGTAACACCCGATACTTTTATGTTATATAAATCATCAAAGGAATCTTTTTCTACACAACACTTGCTGGGATTGCTTTACACGAAATCATGGCCTTCCTTGATAGCTTGCGTCGTACGCAATACCGAGTTTCACTAAACAACGATATGCTATTAAAATATTATTAAAACTAACCATTATGAATAGTAATAACAACTTTTTGAAATTTTATAAATTTTATTTTTCAAAATGGACTTCATTTTTGGATTCAGAATATCGAAATTAGCCTAGGGTGAAATTTTGGTATTTTTCTGAAAACTTTCAATTTTTGATGAATAGTGAAACCACTAAGTGGTAGTTAAAAAACTGAATTTTTCATAAAACTTAATTTTACCGCTTCTGTGAGTGGAATTTCGAAAATCCGAGAGACACGGTTAATATCGAGGACTAAAATGTGGTTCAATGAGATGAAAATATTTTTTGGTGAATAGTAACTATTTACTTTTTTTACCACGGTTAAAAGTAAATAGGGTAATTATGGGTAAAGAAAATATTATTATTACCCTAACACATGTCCTAATTCTATTGGACAAGTGTAATTTTACCAAAAACAAACTTAGGAATAAAATATGACCATTTAGGCCCACTTGGATTAGATTAGGACATTTATTATTAAGAAGGGTTAAAATAGTTAAAATCAATGTTTAATAAGTAAATAATTTTTAAAATAAGGTTATACATAAGATAAATTCAAATATAAATATTCATTAGAAATCTAAAAATATTTCCTAAATAATTATATTTTGTTTGTAATTTTTAGACATTAAGTAATTTAATTTAATTATGACACAAAGATGATGCAGTAATTATCTTATTAATGAAATATTGACACAATTAATGTTATAAACACCAAAATAAATGTAATTTGATACTTTTTATGAATTCCACTAATTTTATAGGTTAATATGACATGTTAGTATTGATTTAATTAACTTGTTTCGAACTAATAATTCTTTTATGATTTTCAAAAAAATCAATTACTAAATAGTTTCAAAATTGACATAAAATAGTTTTTAAAACAAATATTATATTAGTAATTGTTATTTTATTCCTAAAAATCTAAGGTTCGGCCAAATTACTTAGATAAGTTAATATATATTAATACTAAACAACTTGGGGTTCATTGGGCTTCTTATAGTAAGTTTATTAACCTTATAGTATCAGAACACAAGAAGACAGGGTAAAAGTAAACTTATTTAACTTAATGTTAAATCTAAATGATAAGGTTAAAATAGGAACCTAAACTTGTCTAAATTATATTGGATGAGAGGATTTCGACCCATCCCCACCTTAGCTTCGAAATATATCAATTTGGAGCTATTTAAAACCGAACTTGACTTTATAATAAAATAATATTTTTAGTTTTTCCAAAGGTGCCCCTCTCCTCCCTTATAAAAGGGCACCTCCTCCCCCTCTTGATCACACCAATTTGAGCATTCAAGCTCATCAAACCCCTGCCAATTCCTCCTCTCCACTTCCCTAGAGACATCCTAGAGGTCCTGGTATTCTTCAAAGACCAATTTTAGTTCCCTAAAAGAATGTCTCAAAGAAGCACTTCAACGAAGAGGTAATGTCTGTTACTGATTCTTTCATCTTTATTTCTTCTTCCACTTCTTCTTCTTTAGTTGTTTCATTATGAAGTAATAAAATCAGTATCACTCATATACTGATATGTTATTATAAGTATTAAACAAACCTATTTCACCATCTATCCATCCTACGGAAAAAGAAATCACCGCACGTGCGTACGTACGGAATACCGTCTCCACGCCGTGGTGTTATCTATTTTCCACCACCACCTTACTTGGATGGGTATAATGGTGTAAATAATGACTATATATGACTATTATAAAGTGATACTGATTCTTAAATAGTATACATAGACTCCAATACAATTCCACGATCATAGGAACAATATCATCACTCGTGCGTACGTACGGAATACCATCTCCACGATGTGATGCGACTCATTCTACATGATCTTCATTTCATAATGATTATATAAATTAATTGAATGAATGAATATGATATATATTACACTAATACCATTCTGGAAATTAGGTATATATAACCTAAATATAAGAATAAGAATTTATTCGACAAAACACGCATAAGAACAAAAAGTTATAAACACCTGAATAACAAGTAACAATGAAATATTACTACTAAGAAGCTAAGAAAATGACCATATATGATATCATAAAAATAAGTATGATTCTGGAATAAGTCAATAACATTATTTAAATCATTATACAGGAGGTTCGGACACTTACGAAGCAAAACGGACCTAAGGTAAGGGAAATATCACAATCTCATTTTTATCCGAGATTGTTTATACTTTGGAATTTACTGGGGTGTATTTTATCATCCACATCCATGTTTCCTCAATATTTAATATTTAAATTATTATAAAATAGTTTATATCCAATTTTACCCTTCGGTGAGTTTTTAGTAAAAGATATGAAATGAATCTTTTGTCGTTTTTCGTACGAGGTACTTTTTGACTTTTCCGACAAAAGTACGAGAAGAATGTTTTTTTTAACATATACGACACGAACGAATTTTTACGGTTTTATAAAGCCTTGTTTTCATGAAGCTTCCTCCAAAAGATTTCATGACTATTTTCAATAAAATCTCTTTCTTTTAAAATTGCATGATGTTTTGTGAAAAGAAATTGATTTTGAAGAAGAAAGAATATTTTCCGCAAGAATTCATTTCAAGTGTTTTATCAAAATTATTTTCCATCTAAGATAACATAGGGTTATGTTTTTATCCCTATTATTACATTTATTTGGTTATGTTGTGATGGAATTATTTTTATGAATTCCTTTATCTTATATGAATTGTTTTATGATGTCACGATGTTTACAGATCCCATTTTTATTACATGGGTTATGCTATGATGTATGGTTTATGATTTTGTGGCACACATAAGAATGGTGTAATTATGAGATGGGTGGGACCTATATCTCCCTCCAATGCATTGGGTAAAGATTTTATATCTCATGAGATAGACATAGCTGGAACGGTAGGTTATACCGGTTCAGTGAAACAGGACTGAAACGAGGAGTGAACTCGGTTCAGAAATGGACTTTGTCCACTAAGATAGTATTGGCAATGAGCCTTGACTAATATGAAATGATTCTCTATGATTATGTGTGTATGCCACAAAGTTTTATGTTTTATGTTATGATTACTTTTCACTGCCATGATTTATCCCATGTTATGAAATTATGATCTCTTTTGCAGGTTAAGATTTCCAAAAGTTATGTGCTTATGTATATGATGTGATTGATATTTCTTTTGTTTACCCTTACTGAGCATTTGAGCTCACCCTTTTGTATGTTTTCTTTCCCCAGGTCAGGAAGAAGGTTATTAAGTAAGATATGACAAAAGGGACTATAGATATGATGAAATAAATGGGAGACAGTGAAGACGCTTTATGAACCAGTTGTTTATGTTTCCCAGTTTCTAAAGACACTATACCTATACGGTCCTTTCGTGGTTTTGTTATATGTTGTAATAAGTATGCTTCAATTTTGAAGTATTAACAATGTATGTAAATTATGGGTCGTTATAGTTGGTATCAGAGGAAAGGTATAGTCAACCTTTGGAAACTAGGATGCGAAAGCCTTAGTAAGAACCCTAAGGATAAGTCTAAGCATAGAACACAATCTTAGTGTTTTAGAAATGGCCATGAATAACCTAGGATAAGACCTTAAGTGTGAAATCTTATTCTTGATTATGTGGTTTTCCTATTATAATTAGTGTTGCTCACACTATTCTTCTTGGTTTTAGTCAATGATTGGAACCTGGAGGAATTGTGTTAATGCGGAATGCGACGGGCAATGCAATGATTGTCCCCCTGAGCAACCAAACGTTATGGGAGCTGGAATTCAAAATCTTGTAGCCATTCTCACACAACTTTATCAAGCTATGAATCATACAGGACTTCCAAACGAGCAAAGGAAGGAGAAATATTCTGTTGAATCCTTCATGAGGCAGCGTCCACCTTCTTTCAGCGGGTCTACTGATCCATTAGTTACTGAACAATGGATTAGTACTACTGAAAAGATATTTTCAGTTCTTCAATGTTCTGAACAGGATAAAGTCATTCTAGTAGTGTATCATTTGGAAGGATATGCTGATCAATGGTGGAATCTTATTAAGAATACGAGGCAAAGAGATGAAATTGAGTCCATGGAATGGGACGAGTTCAAGAACTTATTTTTCAATAAGTACTTCCCTCGTATTCTCTGAACAAAGATGGAGAAAGAGTTTCTTGAACTATGAAGAAAATTTTACAAGACTTTCAAGGTATGCTTCTGGTATTATTATCCAACCTGAGAGTAAGATCGATCGATTCTTTAGTGGCTTAAAACCAAGTCTTCGAAGGGCGTTAGCCATAAGGGACTTCAATAGCTATGAGGAAATCGTTCAATGTGCTCTCAAAGTTGAGATGGATATTGGAGTAACCCATCAGTCATATGGGTTTGATAAGAAGAGGAAAATGGAATTCAAAGGAAAATCTAAAGAGCACACTGAAAAGAAGATGAGATTTCCCTTATACTCAAAGTGTGGAAAGAAACATGGAGGGAGTTGTCTTAAACGGGACAAGTAAATGTTTCAAATGTGGAAAGGAAGGTCATTGAGCATTTGAATGCCGAAATGATGGGAAGAAGATGTCTAATGATGCAAACAAAGGAAGGGATACTCAGAATGAACCTACTACACTTCAATGTTTCAAGTGCAAGGATATGGGTCATTATGCCAATAAATGCCCTAATCCAAGGGTTGATGATGATGGTCGACGTCAACAAACTCTTAAGGCTAAAGACAAAGGAAAGTCACATGAAATTTCTATCAGCGATGTGGAGTACGATAACGATGTGGTGAAAGGTACACTTACCATCCACTCTAAAGTAGCAAATATTTTATTTGATTCTGGATCCACCCACTCTTTTATTTCTGAATAATTTTATAAGGGTATCACCGTATTAACTCAATAATTAGATGTTGAGTTAGCCGTGACAACACCTAATGGCACAACAGTCGCATCAAAAGTTTATAATTCTTCTCCTATCGAAGTTTGTGGGAAATTTCTTCCTACAAATCTTGTGATCCTTCCTATAGTGGAATTTGATGTGATTCTTGGCATGGATTGGCTTTCTTTATATGAAGCTCATATCAATTGCCAAAGAAGGGAAGTCACATTTCATATTCCAGATCAATCTATGATCTTCTATCAACGCAAGGATGAACATAACCTTCCAGTGGAAATTTCTTCCATTTTATGGGTATTGATTCCACTAAATGAAGGTTATTTATCTCAAATGGTTGGTGAGAAACTCACAATTAAGAATATGCCCATTGTACGAGAGTTTGATGATGTCTTTCCAGAGGAATTACCGGGTCTTCCACCGAATCGTGAAGTTGAGTTTTCAATAGAACTCGTACCGGGTGCTTTGCCTATTTCAAAGACACCTTATAGAATGGCCCCAATTGAGTTGCAGGAATTGAAGAAGCAACTCCAAGAGAATCTTGATAAGGGATTCATACGCCCCAGTGCGTCACCTTGGGGAGCACCTGTTCTATTTGTTAAGAAGAAAGATGGATCAATGAGACTCTGCATTGATTATCGAGAACTTAACAAGATCACTATCAAGAACAAATATCCTCTCCCACGCATTGATGACTTATTTGACCAACTACGAGGAGCTCAATACTTTTCCAAGATTGATCTTCGTTCAGGGTATCATCAATTAAGGGTCAAAAGGGAGGATATACCAAAGACGACTTTCCGTACAATGTATGGACACTATGAATTTATAGTGATTCCATTTGGTCTTACTAATGCCGCTGCTATCTTCATGGATATGATGAATAGAGTCTTTAGAGACTATCTTGATCAATTTGTGGTAGTCTTTATAGACGATATTCTTTTATATTAAAAGAGCAAGGAAGAACATGAATATCACTTGAGAATTATATTGAAGACCCTGAGAAAGGAGAAGCTTTATGCCAAATTTACCAAGTGTGAATTTTGGCTTCAAAAAGTTGCATTTTTGGGTCACATAATCTCAAAAGAGGGGATATCTGTGGATCCAGCAAAAACAAAGGTTATCGAAAGATGATCGAGACCAACAATAGTAACTGAGATCCGAAGTTTTCTTGGTTTGGCTGGATATTATCGACGTTTTGTGAAAGATTTTTCATGATTATCTAATCCACTCACCAAGTTGACTCAGAAAGGAGTTAAGTTTTTCTAGATGGAGGAATGTGAAGAGAATTTCAAGGAGTTGAAAAGAAGGTTATCCGGTGCACCTATGCTCACACTGCCTTGTAGTGGAGAAAGGTTTGTGATCTATAGTGATGCATCCAAGAAGGGATTGGGGTGTGTTCTAATGGAAAATGATATGGTGATAGCTTATGCCTCATGACAGTTGAAAATCCATGAGCAAAATTACCCAACACATGATTTGGAGTTAGATGCGGTAATTTTTGCATTAAAGATTTGGAGGCATTATCTTTATGGTGAAAGGTGTGATATTTATACTGATCATAAAAGTTTAAAGTATATTTTCACACAAAAGGAGCTGAATATGCGTCAAAGAAGATGGTTAGAGCTGATTAAGGATTATGACTTCTCAATCCATTACCACCCTGGGAAAGCAAACAAGGTGGGAGATGCATTAATTTGACAAGACCATGCCAGTTTATCCATGATGAGGATCACAAAAGATCCAATATTTATGGATTTACAAAGTATGGATCTTGGAATTATAATGGAAGGGGAAAAATATTATCTTTCTCAAATGAATGTTCAACCATATATACATGTGAAGATTAAAGAGGCACAGAAATAAGATGTCGAGTTACAAAAGAAGGTGAGAAATGTTCCTGAATTCAACCTTGATTGTGATGGGATATTAAAGTTCAGGAATCGGGTTTGTGTTCCTCCCATCTCGGAATTAAAGAAGGAGCTGCTGGATGAGGCTCATAGTTCTTCATTATCTATTCATCCTGGAAGCACGAAGATGTATAGGGACCTGAAAGAGTACTTCTGGTGGGATGTCATGAAAAGATATGTTGCTGAATATGTCTCTCGATGCTTGGTTTGTCAACAAGTTAAAGCTGAGAGACAGAAGTCTAAGGGGATGTTACAACCATTACCCATACCCGAATGGAAATGGGAAAACATCACTATGGACTTTGTCACAGGACTTCCTAAAACATCCAAAGGCAATAATGCTATCTGGGTCATAGTTGATCGTCTTACCAAGTCTGCACATTTCATTGCTATTAGAGAGGATTTCTCTCTCGATCAGCTTACCAGGATATATGTAAAGGAAGTGGTAAGATTGCATGGAGTACCACTTTCTATTATATCTGATCGGGATCCGAGATTTACCTCGAAGTTCTGGTGAAGTCTTCAACATACTCTGGATACATAGTTGAGTTTCAGCACTGCTTATCATCCTCAGACAGACGGTCAGTCTGAGAGAACAATTCAAACTCTAGAAGATATGTTGAGAGCTTTCTCTATGGATTTCAAAGGTGGTTGGGATCAACACCTACCTTTGGTGGAATTTTCTTATAATAATAGCTTTCACTCCAGTATTCAGATGGCTCCTTATGAACCTCTCTATGGAAAGAAACGCAGGACTCCAACTTGCTGGGATGAAGTTGGGGAAAGAAAGCTATTAGGACTTGATCTCATTGATGAAATGGCATAAAAGGTCAGATCTATTCAACAACACATAAGAGCAGCTTAGAGTCGACAGAAAAGTTATGCCGACAACCGAAGAAAAGACATAGAGTTTGAAGTGGGTGATAAAGTGTTCTTACAAATATCTCCCTGGAAGAGGGTTATGAGATTTGGAAAGAAGGGGAAGTTGAGCCCTAGATATATCAGTCCTTTCGAAATACTGGATCGTGTTAGGAAGGTAGCTTACCGATTGGCACTTCCACCGAATCTCTCTCAAGTTCACGATGTGTTCCATGTATCTCTCCTGATAAAGTACATACCTGATCCTTCACATGTACTCAGCTCAGAAGTTGTACCACAGGAGAAAGATCCTTCTTATGAAGAACAACCGATAGAGATTCTGGATCGTAGCGAAAAATCCCTACGAAACAAGACCACTTGATTGGTGAAAGTTTTATGGAGGAACCACCAATTAGAAGAAGCTACATGGGAGCTTGAGGATATGATGAGGGAGAGGTATCCTCATCTGTTTGTTACAAAGTGATGAATTTCGAGGGTGAAATTTATTTTAAGGGGGGTAGAATGCAACAACCGAGACTTTTATGTTATATAAATCATCAAAGGAATATTTTTCTTCACAATACTTGCTTGTCTTGAGTTACACGAAATCGCGGCCTTCCTCGATAGCTTGCGTCGTACGCAATACCGAGTTTCACTAAACAACGATATGTTATTAAATTATTATTAAAACTAGCCGTTATGAAAAGTAATAACCACTTTTTGAAATTTTATAAATTTTATTTTTCTAAATGGACTTCATTTTTGGATTCGGAATATCGAAATTATCCTAGGGTGAAATTTTGGTATTTTTCTGAAAACTTTCAATTTTTGATGAATAGTGAAACAACTGAGTGGTAGTTAAAAAACTGAATTTTTCATAAAACTTAATTTTACCGCTTCTGTGAGTGGAATTTCGAAAATCCGAGAGACACGGTTAATATCAAGGACTAAAATGTGGTTCAATGAGATGAAAATAATTTTTGGTGAATAGTAACTTTTTACTTTTTTTTACCACGGTTAAAAGTAAATAGGGTAATTATGGGTAAAGATGATATTATTATTACCCTAACACATGTCCTAATTCTATTGGACAAGTGTAATTTGACCAAAAACAAACTTAGGAATAAAATATGACCATTTAGGCCCATTTGGATTAGATTAGGACATTTATTATTAAGAAGGGTTAAAATAGTTAAAATCAAAGTTTAATAAGTAAATAATTTTTAATATAAGGTTATACATAATATAAATTAGACTATAAATATTAATTAGAAATCTAAAAAGATTTCCTACATAATGATATTTTATTTGTAATTTTTAGACATTAAATAATTTAATTTATTTATGACACAAAGATGATGCAGTAATTATCTTATTAATGAATTATTGACATAATTAATGTTATAAACACCAAAATAAATGTAATTTGAGACTTTTTATGAATTAAACTAATTTTCTTGGTTAATATGACATGTTAGTATTGATTTAATTAACTTGTTTAGAACTAATAATTCTGTAATGAGTTTCACAAAAATCAATTACTAAATAGTGTCAAAATTGACATAAAATAGTTTTTAAAACAAATATTATATTTGTAATTGATATATTATTCCTAAAAATATAAGGTTCTGCCAAATGACTTAGATAAGGTTATATATATTAATAATAAACAACTTGGGGTTCGTTTGGCTGCTTATAGTATGTTTATTAACCTTATAGTACAATAACACAAGAAGACACGGTAAAAGTAAACTTATTTAACTTAATGTTAAATCTAAATGATAAGGTTAAAATAGGAACCTAAACTTGTCTAAATTCTATTGTATGAGAGTATTTCGACTCATCCCCACCTTAGCTTAGAAATATATCAATTTGGAGCTATTTAAAACCGAATTTGACTTTATAATAAAATAATATTTTTAGTTTTCCCAAAGGTGCCGCTCTCCTCCCTTATAAAAGGGCACCTCCTCCCCCTCTTGCTCACACCAATTTGAGCCTTCAAGCTTGGAAAACCCCTGCCAATTACTCCTCTCCACTTTTCTAGAGACATCCTAGAGGTCCTGGTCTTCTTCAAAGACAAATATTAGTTCCCTAAAAGAAGGTCTCAAAGAAGCACTTCAAAGAAGAGGTAATGTCCGTTACCGATTCTTTCATTTTTATTTCTTCTTCCACTTCTTATTATTTAGTTGTTTCATTATGAAGTAATAAAATCAGTATCACTCATATACTGATATGTTATTATAATTATGAAACAACCCTATTTCACCATATATCCATCCTACGGAAAAAGAAATCACCGCGCGTGCGTACGTACGGAATACCGTCTCCAAGCCGTGGTGTAATCTATTTTCCACCACCACCTTACTTGGATGGGTATAATGGTGTAAATAATTACTATATATGACTATTATAAAGTGATACTGATTCTGAAATAGTATAAATACACTCCAATACAATTCCACGATCATAGGAACGATATCATCACTCGTGCGTATGTACGGAATACCATCTCCACGATGTGATGCGACTCGTTCTACATGATCTTCATTTCATAATGATTATATAAATGAATTGAATGAATTAATATGATATATATTACTCTAATACTATTCTGGAAATTAGGTACCTATAACCTAAATATAAGAATAAGAATTTATTCGACAAAACACGCATAAGAACAAAAAGTTATAAATACCCGAATAACAAGTAGCAATGAAATATTACTACTAAGAAGCTAAGAAAATGACCATATATGATATCATAACAATAATTATGATTCTGGAATAAGTCAATAACATTATTTAAATCATTATACAGGAGGTTCGGACACTTACGAATCAAAACGGACCTAAGGTAAGGGAAATATCACAATCTCATTTTTATCCGAGATTGTTTATACTTTGGAATTTAATGGGGTGTATTTTATCATCCACATCCATGTTTCCTCAATATGTAATATTTAAATCATTATAAAATAGTTTATATCCAATTTTACCCTTCGGTGAGTTTTTAGTAAAAGATATGAAAGGAATCTTTTTTCGTTTTTCGTACGAGGTACTTTTTGACTTTTTCGACAAAAGTACGAGAAGAATGTTTTTTTAACTTATACGGCACGAACGGATTTTTACGGTTTTATAAAGCCTTATTTTCATGAAGCTTCCTCCAAAATATTTCATGACTATTTTCAATAAAATATCTTTCTTTTAAAATTGATGATGTTTTGTGAAAAGAAATTGATTTTGAAGAAGAAAGGATATTTTCTTCAAGAATTCATTTCAAGTGTTTTATCAAAATTATTTTCCATCTAAGATAACATAGGGTTATGTTTTTATCCCTATTATTACTTTGATTTGGTTATGTTGTGATGGAATTATTTTTATGAATTCCTTTATCTTATATGAATTGTTTTATGATGTCACGATGTTTACGAATCCCATTTTTATTACATGGGTTATGCTATGATGTATGGTTTATGATTTTTTGGCACACATAAGAATGGTATAATTATGAGATGGGTGGGACCTATATCTCCCTCCAATGCATTGGGTAAAGATTTTATATCTCATGATATAGACATGGCTGGAACGGTAGGTTATACCAGTTCAGTGAAACAAGACTGAAACGAGGAGTGAACTCGGTTCAGAAATGGACTTTGTCCACTAAGATAGTATTGGAAATGAGCCTTGACTAATAAGAAATGATTCTCTATGATTATGTGTGTATGCCACAAAGTTTTATGTTTTAAGTTATGATTACTTTTCACTGCCATGATTTATCCCATGTTATGAAATTATGATCTCTTTTGCAGGTTAAGATTTCCAAAAGATATGTGCTTATGTATATGATGTGATTGATATTTGTTTTGTTTACCCTTACTGAGCATTTGAGCTCACCCTTTTGTATGTTTTGTTTCCCCAGTTCAGGAAGAAGGTTATTAAGTAAGATATGCCAAAAGGGACTATAGATATGATGAAATAAATGGGAGATAGTGAAGACTCTTTATGAACCAGTTGTTTATGTTTCCCAGTTTCTAAAGACACTATACCTATATGGTCCTTTCGTGGTTTTGTTATATATTGTAATAAGTATGCTTCAATTTTGAAGTATTAACAATGTATGTATAGTATGGGTCGTTATAGTTGGTATCAGAGGAAAGGTATAGTCAACCTTTGGAAACTAGGATGCGAAAGCCTTAGTAAGGACCCTAAGGATAAGTCTAAGCATAGAACACAATCTTAGTGTTTTAGAAATGGCCATGAATAACCTAGGATAAGACCTTAAGTGTGAAATCTTATTCTTGATTATGTGGTTTTCCTATTATAAATAGTGTTGCTCACACTATTCTTCTTGGTTTTAGTCAATGGTTGGAACCTGAAGGAATCGTGTTAATGCGGAATGCGACGGGCAATGCAATGATTGTCCCCCTGAGCAACCAAACATTATGGGAGCTGGAATTCAAAATCTTGTAGCCATGCTCACACAACTTTATCAAGCTATGAATCATGCAGGACTTCCAAACGAGCAAAGGAAGGAGCAACATTCTGTTGAATCCTTCATGAGGCAGCGTCCACCTTCTTTCAGCGGGTCTACTGATCCATTAGTTACTGAACAATGGATTAGTACTACTGAAAAGATATTTTCAGTTCTTCAATGTTCTAAACATGATAAATTCATCCTAGCAATGTATCGTTTGGAAGGATATGCTGATCAATGGTGGAATCTTATTAAGAATACGAGGCAAAGAGATGAAATTGAGTCCATGGAATGGGACGAGTTCAAGAACTTATTTTTCAATAAGTACTTCCCTCATATTCTCCGAACAAAGATGGAGAAAGAGTTTCTTGAACTTAAGCAAAAGGATGATGAATCTTTTGGTACCTATGAAGCAAATTTTACAAGACTTTCAAGGTACGATTCTGGTATTATTATCCAACCTGAGAGTAAGATCGATCGATTCTTTAGTGGCTTAAAACCAAGTCTTAGAAGGGCGTTAGCCATAAGGGACTTCAATAGCTATGAGGAAATCGTTCGATGTGCTCTCAAAGTTGAGATGGATATTGGAGTAACCCATCAGTCATATGGGTTTGATAAGAAGAGGAAAATGGAATTCAAAGGAAAATGTAAAGAGCACACTGAAAAGAAGATTAGATTTCCCTTATGCTCAAAGTGTGGAAAGAAACATGGAGGGAGTTGTCTTAAAGGGACAAGTAAATGTTTCAAATGTGGAAAGGAAGGTCATCGAGCATTTGAATGCCGCAATGATGGTAAGAAGATGTCTAATGATGCAAACAAAGGAAGGGATACTCAGAATGAACCTACTACACTTCAATGTTTCAAGTGCAAGGATATGGGTCATTATGCCAATAAATGCCCTAATCCAAGGGTTGATGATGATGGTCAACGTCAACAAACTCTTAAGGCTAAAGACAAAGGAAAGTCACATGAAATTTCTATCAGCGATGTGGAGTACGATAACGATGTGGTGAAAGGTACACTTACCATCCACTCTAAAGTAGCAAATATTTTATTTGATTCTGGATCCACCCACTCTTTTATTTCTGAAGAATTTTCTAAGGGTATCACCGTATTAACTCAATAATTAGATGTTGAGTTAGCCGTGACAACACCTAATGGCACAACAGTCGAATCAAAAGTTTATAATTCTTCTCCGATCGAAGTTTGTGGGAAATTGCTTCCTGCAAATCTTGCGATCCTTCTTATAGTGGAATTTGATGTGATTCTTGGCATGGATTGGCTTTCTTTATATGAAGCTCATATCAATTGCCAAATAAGGGAAGTCACATTTCATATTCCAGATCAATCTATGATCTTCTATCAACGCAAGGATGAACATAACCTTCCAGTGGAAATTTCTTCCATTTTATGGGTATTGATTCCACTAAATGAAGGTTATTTATCTCAAATGGTTGGTGAGAAACTCACAATTAAGAATATTCCCATTGTACGAGAGTTTGATGATGTCTTTCCGGAGGAATTACCGGGTCTTCCACCGAATCGTGAAGTTGAGTTTTCAATAGAACTCGTACCGGGTGATTTGCCTATTTCAAAGACACCTTATAGAATGGCCCCAATTGAGTTGCAGGAATTGAAGAAGCAACTCTAAGGGAATCTTGATAAGGGATTCATACGCCCTAGTGCGTCACCTTGGGGAGCACCTGTTCTATTTGTTAAGAAGAAAGATGGATCAATGAGACTCTGCATTGATTATCGAGAACTTAACAAGATCACTATCAAGAACAAATATCCTCTCCCATGCATTGATGACTTATTTGACCAACTACGAGGGGATCAATACTTTTACAAGATTGATCTTCGTTCAGGGTATCATCAATTAAGGGTCAAAAGGGAGGATATACCAAAGAAGACTTTCCGTACAATGTATGGACACTATGAATTTATAGTGATGCCATTTGGTCTTACTAATGCCCCTGCTATCTTCATGGATATGATGAATAGAGTCTTTAGAGACTATCTTGATCAATTTGTGGTAGTCTTTATAGACGATATTCTTTTATATTAAAAGAGCAAGGAAAAACATGAATATCACTTGAGAATTATATTGAAGACCCTGAGAAAGGAGAAGCTTTATGCCAAATTTACCAAGTGTCAATTTTGGCTTCAAAAAGTTGCATTTTTGGGTCACATAATCTCAAAAGAGGGGATATCTGTGGATCCAGCAAAAACAGAGGTTATCGAAAGATGGTCGAGACCAACAATAGTAGCTGAGATCCAAATTTTTCTTGGTTTGGCTGGATATTATCGACGTTTTGTGAAATATTTTTCATGATTATCTAATCCACTCACCAAGTTGACTTAGAAAGGAGTTAAGTTTGTCTGGACGGAGGAATGTGAAGAGAATTTCAAGGAGTTGAAAAGAAGGTTATCCAGTGCACCTGTGCTCACACTGCCTTGTAGTGGAGAAAGGTTTGTGATCTATAGTGATGCATCCAAGAAGGGATTGGGGTGTGTTCTTATGAAAAATGATATGGTGATAGATTATGCCTCACGACAGTTGAAAATCCATGAGCAAAATTACCCAACACATGATTTGGAGTTAGATGCGGTAATTTTTGCATTAAAGATTTGGAGGCATTATCTTTATGGTGAAAGGTGTGATATTTATACTGATCATAAAAGTTTAAAGTATATTTTCACACAAAAGGAGCTGAATATGCGTCAAAGAAGATGGTTGGAGCTGATTAAGGATTATGACTGCTCAATCCATTACCACCCTGGGAAAGCAAACAAGGTGGCAGATGCATTAATTTGACAAGACCATGCCAGTTTATCCATGATGAGGATCACAAAAGATCCAATATTTATGGATTTACAAAGTATGGATCTTGGAATTATAATGGAAGGGGAAAAATCTTATCTTTCTCAAATGAATGTTCAACCAACTATACATGTGAAGATTAAAGAGGCACAGAAAGAAGATGTCGAGTTACAAAAGAATGTGAGAAATGTTCCTGAATTCAACCTTGGTTGTGATGGGATAATAAAGTTCAGGAATCGGGTTTGTGTTCCTCCCATCTCGGAATTAAAGAAGGAGCTGCTGGATGAGGCTCATAGTTCTTCATTATCTATTCATCCTGGAAGCACGAAGATGTATAGGGACCTGAAAGAGTACTTCTGGTGGGATGGCATGAAAAGATATGTTGCTGAATATGTCTCTCGATGCTTGGTTTGTCAACAAGTTAAAGCTGAGAGACAGAAGTCTAAGGGGATGTTACAAACATTACCCATACCTGAATGGAAATGGGAAAACATCACTATGGACTTTGTCACAGGACTTCCTAAAACATCCAAAGGCAATAATGCTATCTGGGTCATAGTTGATCGTCTTACCAAGTCTGCACATTTCATTGCTATTAGAGAGGATTTCTCTCTGGATCAGCTTACCAGGATATATGTAAAGGAAGTGGTAAGATTGCATGGAGTACCACTTTCTATTATATCTGATCGGGATCCGAGATTTACCTCGAAGTTCTGGCGAAGTCTTCAACATACTCTAGATACATAGTTGAGTTTCAGCACTGCTTATCATCCTCAGACAGACGGTCAGTCTGAGAGAACAATTCAAACTCTAGAAGATATGTTGAGAGCTTTCTCTATGGATTTCAAAGGTGGTTGGGATCAACACCTACCTTTGGTGGAATTTTCTTATAATAATAGCTTTCACTCCAGTATTCAGATGGCTCCTTATGAAGCTCTCTATGGAAAGAAATGCAGGACTCCAACTTGCTGGGATGAAGTTGGGGAAAGAAAGCTATTAGGACCTGATCTCATTGATGAAATGGCAGAAAAGGTCAGATCTATTCAACAACACATAAGAGCAGCTTAGAGTCGACAGAAAAGTTATGCCGACAACCGAAGAAAAGACATAGAGTTTGAAGTGGGTGATAAAGTGTTCTTACGAATATCTCCCTGGAAGAGGGTTATGAGATTTGGAAAGAAGGGGAAGTTGAGCCCTAGATATATCAGTCCTTTCGAAATACTGGATCATGTTGGGAAGGTAGCTTACCGATTGGCGCTTCCACCGAATCTCTCTCAAGTTCACGATGTGTTCCATGTATCTCTCCTGAGAAAGTACATACCTGATCCTTCAGATGTACTCAGCTCAGAAGTTGTACCACAGGAGCAAGATCCTTCTTATGAAGAACAACCGATAGAGATTCTGGATCGTAGCGAAAAAGCCCTACAAAACAAGACCACTTAATTGGTGAAAGTTTTATGGAGGAACCACCAATTAGAAGAAGCTACATGGGAGCTTGAGGATATGATGAGGGAGAGGTATCCTCATCTGTTTGTTACAAAGTGATGAATTTCGAGGGTGAAATTCATTTTAAGGGGGGTAGAATGTAACACCCGAGACTTTTATGTTATATAAATCATCAAAGGAATCTTTTTCTACACAATACTTTCTTGGCTTGCGTTACACGAAATCGTGGCCTTCCTCGATAGCTTGCGTCGTACGCAATACCGAGTTTCACTAAACAACGATATGCTATTAAAATATTATTAAAACTATCCGTTATGAATAGTAATAACCACTTTTTGAAATTTTATAAATTTTATTTTTCAAAATGGACTTCATTTTTGGATTCGGAATATCGAAATTAGCCTAGGGTGAAATTTTGGTATTTTTCTGAAAACTTTCAATTTTTGATGAATAGTGAAACAACTAAGTGGTAGTTAAAAAACTGAATTTTTCATAAAACTTAATTTTACCGCTTCTGTGAGTGGAATTTCGAAAATCCGAGAGACACGGTTAATATCAAGGACTAAAATGCGGTTCAATGAGATGAAAATAATTTTTGGTGAATAGTAACTTTTTACTTTTTTTTACCACGGTTAAAAGTAAATAGGGTAATTATGGGTAAAGATGATATTTTTATTACCCTAACACATGTCCTAATTCTATTGGACAAGTGTAATTTGACCAAAAACAAACTTAGGAATAAAATATGACCATTTAGGCCCACTTGGATTAGATTAGGACATTTATTATTAAGAAGGGTTAAAATAGTTAAAATCAAAGTTTAATAAGTAAATAATTTTTAATATAAGGTTATACATAAGATAAATTCGACTATAAATATTAATTAGAAAGATAAAAAGATTTCCTACATAATGATATTTTATTTGTAATTTTTCGACATTAAATAATTTAATTTATTTATGACACAAAGATGATGGAGTAATTATCTTATTAATGAAATATTGACATAATTAATGTTATAAACACCAAAATAAATGTAATTTGAGACTTTTTATGAATTCCACTAATTTTCTAGGTTAATATGACATGTTATTATTGATTTAATTAACTTGTTTAGAACTAATAATTCTGTTATGAGTTTCACAAAAATCAATTACTAAATAGTGTTAAAATTGACATAAAATAGTTTTTAAAAGAAATATTATATTTGTAATTGTTATTTTATTCCTAAAAATATAAGGTTCTGCCAAATGACTTAGATAAGGTTATATATATTAATAATAAACAACTTGGGGTTCGTTTGACTGCTTATAGTAAGTTTATTAACCTTATAGTATAATAACACAAGAAGACACGGTAAAAGTAAACTTATTTAACTTAATGTTAAATCTAAATGATAAGGTTAAAATAGGAACCTAAACTTGTCTAAATTCTATTGTATGAGATTATTTCGACCCATCCCCACCTTATCTTAGAAATATATCAATTTGGAGCTATTTAAAACCGAATTTGACTTTATAATAAAATAATATTTTTAGTTTTCCCAAAGGTGCCCCTCTCCTCCCTTATAAAAGGGCACCTCCTCCCCCTCTTGCTCACACCAATTTGAGCCTTCAAGCTTGGAAAACCCCTGCCAATTCCTCCTCTCCACTTCCCTAGAGACATCCTAGAGGTCCTGGTATTCTTCAAAGACAAATTTTAGTTCCCTAAAAGAAGGTCTCAAAGAAGCACTTCAAAGAAGAGGTAATGTCCATTACCGATTCTTTCATATTTATTTCTTCTTCCACTTCTTATTGTTTAGTTGTTTCATTATGAAGTAATAACATCAGTATCACTCATATACTGATATGTTATTATAAGTATGAAACAACCCTATTTCACCATATATCCATCCTACGGAAAAAGAAATCACCGCGCGTGCGTACGTACGGAATACCGTCTCCAAGCCGTGGTGTAATCTATTTTCCACCACCACCTTACTTGGATGGGTATAATGGTGTAAATAATTACTATATATGACTATTATAAAGTGATACTGATTCTGAAATAGTATAAATACACTCTAATACAATTCCACGATCATAGGAATGATATCATCACTCGTGCGTATGTACGGAATACCATCTCCACGATGTGATGCGACTCGTTCTACATGATCTTCATTTCATAATGATTATATAAATGAATTGAATGAATTAATATGATATATATTACACTAATACTATTCTGGAAATTAATTATCTATAACCTAAATATAAGAATAAGAATTTATTCGACAAAACACGCATAAGAACAAAAACTTATAAACACCCGAATAACAAGTATCAATGAATTATTACTACTAAGAAGCTAAGAAAATTACCATATATGATATCATAAAAATAATTATGATTCTGGAATAAGTCAATAACATTATTTAAATCATTATACAGGAGGTTCGGACACTTACGAAGCAAAACGGACCTAAGGTAAGGGAAATATCACAATCTCATTTTTATCCGAGATTGTTTATACTTTGGAATTTACTGGGGTGTATTTTATCATCCACATCCATGTTTCCTCAATATGTAATATTTAAATCATTATAAAATAGTTTATATCCAATTTTACCCTTCGGTGAGTTTTTAGTAAAAGATATGAAAGGAATCTTTTGTCATTTTTCGTACGAGGTACTTTTTGACTTTTCCGACAAAAGTACGAGAAGAATGTTTTTTTTAACTTATACGGCACGAACGGATTTTTACGGTTTTATAAAGCCTTATTTTCATGAAGCTTCCTCCAAAATATTTCATGACTATTTTCAATAAAATCTCTTTCTTTTAAAATTGCATGATGTTTTGTGAAAAGAAATTGATTTTGAAGAAGAAAGGATATTTTCCTCAAGAATTCATTTCAAGTGTTTTATCAAAATTATTTTCCATCTAAGATAACATAGGGTTATGTTTCTATCCCTATTATTAAGTTTATTTGTTTATGTTGTGATGGAATTATTTTTATGAATTCCTTTATCTTATATGAATTGTTTTATGATGTCACGATGTTTACGAATCCCATTTTTATTACATGGGTTATGCTATGATGTATGGTTTATGATTTTGTGGCTCACATAAGAATGGTATCATTATGAGATGGATGGGACCTATATCTCCCTCCAATGAATTGGGTAAAGATTTTATATCTCATGAGATAGACATGGCTGGAACGGTAGGTTATACCGGTTCAGTGAAACAGGATTGAAACGAGGAGTGAACTCGGTTCAGAAATGGACTTTGTCCACTAAGATAGTCTTGGCAATGATCCTTGACTAATAAGAAATGATTCTCTATGATTTTGTGTGTATGCCACAAAGTTTCATGTTTTAAGTTATGATTACTTTTCACTTCCATGATTTATCCCATGTTATGAAATTATGATCTTTTTTGCAGGTTAAGATTTCCAAAAGTTATGTGCTTATGTATATGATGTGATTGATATTTCTTTTGTTTACCCTTACTGAGCATTTGAGCTCACCCTTTTGTATGTTTTCTTTCCCCAGGTCAGGAATAAGGATATTAAGTAAGATATACCAAAAAGTACTATAGATATGATGAAATAAATGGGAGACAGTGAAGACGCTTTATGAACCAATTGTTTATGTTTCCCAGTTTCTAAAGACACTATACCTATATGGTCCTTTCGTGGTTTTATTATATGTTGTAATAAGTATGCTTAAATTTTGAAGTATTAACAATGTATGTAAAGTATGGGTCGTTATAACTTTATACCCTCACTACTAGTCAGTAACCTCTGGTATATGGGGAGCGGTACTTGAGTCCATGTGGTCCACTAGGTTGGGTTACTTATGATTGAATCAGGTATGGGATGTCATGAAGTGGTGTCCAAGGTATTTTTCCTTTGTCTTAATATTTTGGGATAGTTGAAAGGATACTAGGAATGTGTCAACACTTGGTGAATAACTCATGTCTTGGAATAACCAACCCATATATAGAGGAAAGTTGAAGTTACTAGGGATAAGACTATTGTTCATGTTGCTCGTTATTACAATTTATAAATATTTCAACTTGAGTGAATTTCTCTATCTTTTTTTGGTTATTGATTTATGAGATTTACCTCTTGGACCGGTATGGAATTATAATAGGTGTATTCATGCATCATTTTAGGAATATATAATTGACATGTCATTAGTATACTTATCATTATACCATGATTTTGTGATTATTTAGCATGATTATCTACATACAATGGCTGTGTGATAATTTAGAATTTTTATTTGTATACTATGATTGTGTAATTATTTCCATGTCTACCTATATTACCTACTGTGTGATATAATTAAATGTTATAGTTATTGTATATGGTTGGTAAAATAAAGTGTCTACAACAACATAAATGGTGTTTTCTCATATATATTGATGGTGAAATTCTATTTTAGTATCATGAAATGAAAAAAAGTTTTAAAATGGATAATGAATTGAACTAGATAGAATTGCTAAACCTTAAAGAAATTTTATTTATTTTAATAAATTCATGGCATTGATCAGAGATGGACATCAGTTAAATAGTGGTTCAATCAAAATTTATAAAGGATATTACCTTTATAACTTGGGAACAAAAACCCACATAACATAATCCTTAAATTCTTATATTGACCCTTATAGGTCAGTTTTAGTAATGTATTCTTATCAAATAAACCCACTAAGGTTGTGTTAGAGTCTTCAATTAAATTAAAATGAATGGTATATACTTAAATGATATTCCAATTGTAATTTATAGAGCGTTACCTCTATAAATTGGGAATGAAAGCCTATATAACTAAACCTATGTTTTCTTAACTTGATCCTCGTAGCTCATCTCTATCTTTATATACCTTCATACTTAACCCCGTGTGGGTATTCTTATGATAAATAGGGATGATTATTTAAAGTTTCTATATAAACTTATATGGTGTTTGGTATAAATGTGTGGTAGAATATTACTTAACCAATCCCTTTGATATAATAAAATACCATTTGAATACTTTTTGAGCTTCATTGATATGATGCTTATGTTAAATAAAATGATTTTTACAACATAAAGGGTGTTTTCCTCTACAAATTGTGGATGAAATTTTCTATAAATGATCCTAGTTGTGAGAAGTTTTGGTTAATTGATGGTTTAAATGGAAATTATGAGATAATTTTCCTAGAATATTATGAGGAGTCAACTAAATATGTGCCAAGAATAGTTTGAAAAACATTTTCCCTTTATAATTAGTAATCTAAAATTCATATATCTGATACTATTTAATGGTATAATAATTTTTAATTGATGTAATGACTTAAAAAACCATTAGTGTAGTTCCTATCTTAGAACCTCATATAGGGGTTTTAATACAGTTTCATTGAGATTTTGATTGAATGGGAATTTTGACCTTGACCATAGGTTTTATTGGATTATTTTTTTATATTTCTTTATAACTTAAGGTTAGGCGGTAGATTCTAGTGACATTTTTTGCATAAACCCAGTTTTAGAGTCAACACTTTATGCTTTAGTTAGGGTCTATCCTGTTGTGGAAGAACCTTGGAGATAGGAAGCTGGTAGACTTTTGATCCATGTTCCTAGTCATGGTAAGTGATGTGTGTCTGACCATTTGAGTTTATTAGGACTCTTAGTTGATGAAATGACATCCCCAGGTTGGTGGGAGATTGTTGGTAAGTTGAACCTAAAGGGGGTATCACCGTATGAGGATACCCATTGAGGGTCATATTTTTTATCCTTCTACATTGAAATTGTGACCCTCCAAGAGGTCTCACCTATAATGATGCTAAGAGAGGATCATGTCCCGGTAGGTCAATTCTTGGAAATTGTTGTCATTGGACCCATTTTGATAGGTTTTGACCCTTAAGGGTCAATGATATCTTGATCTAACTTTAGTTTTACCTCTTTAGATAGAGTTATCAATCTTGTTATATGTTTTGTAATAGAGTCCCTAATGTGTGATGTGGTTATCTTATGAGAGACCTTAGGGATAGGTGGATGGACGTAGTGGTCATGTTTTGAGACTTGATTGCTAGGACATGGTGGGAGACCTAGAGTCCCTAAGTTTCGAATCAGATCATAGTGAATTAGTAATTCTTTTTTAGATAGAGACAACTTGTGATATAGGTTGACCTAGTTTTATGTATGACCTAGAGGTGGTGAGCTTAGTTGTATGATCATTTAGAGACTGATACATTGATGGTTCCCATGTTTTTGTGATATGGGAACAATGATGCCTATGGGTTTCAAGGAATCAAATAGAGTGATAGATATCAAGAATCCCTTCTATGGTTAAGACTATTTGGGTTCTTAGACCTAAATGGTGGTTGTGTGGTTTACAAACTAATTCAGAAATGATGTAGCGTGGAAGGTGGTCACTTGATAAATCAAGGCATAGGTGAGTTGCCCAATTTTAAAAAGGAGTTCCAAGGGAGATCCTATTGTGTTAATACTAACATTCCAAGTGGAATGGTTATCTTGGTATTATTTATTGACAACTCATGGGAGTGTGAGTTGGCTTTTGAATTGGTTGGTACGTGATTGTACACCCGCTATGCTGAGTGTGATATGAATGGTACATACTTGTTCCATGCGGTACCATTTAAATAATTAATTGGTAAGTGGGAGTGTGCGAGCAAAGTATTAATAGTTACAATGATGTGATGATGTGGTAATGGTTTCATGGGAGTTGTGGTAAAATGAGAAATGTTACCCCATGGTAGAGGATGCAATGTTAGTAAATCGGGTACCATGAGTTGGTTGACCCGTGGGTGGACCATATCACACATTGTCCATTGATGTCATGTTAGAAGTTGTTTAATGGAATGTATATCCTGGTTTTATGTGATCATGGATCAGGGAGAGAGATACACACCTATCTATTTAATATTAGTGCACTCTTATACTAAATAATATCATGCCCAATATATTCACATCATCCTTAGTACCCCAATAGAGCGTCAACTATACATTGAGCTATCTAAACCTCTTTTATGATTTGATGAAATTACTAATTTGGAGTTATGATTGAGGAGTGTTATAAGGTAAGATTAAATTTTGATAATTCACATTTGGCTATTAGAGGTCGGTGACCCTCATTGTGAGTTGAAACTCAGTGAACTCCATATGAACCATTCTCGGGAAGTAGGAATGGGTGATGTGTGATGTTTTCATTAGAACTAATGAATGAATATGATCTTATCCATACCAATAATTATATTTGGCGATGAAATGGGAAGGATCTATAGTAATCTGAGACTCATTTCATTAGTATAATGAAGAGGATTTTCCTAAGGCAGGTAGCGGGATGTTAGTTGCTGGTGGGTGACCCTCATGTGAAAGGTTCATAGGACCTTGAGACTGGTTGTTTGATAGTATTTTAGATATAAAACACAAACAGATGAAAGAAAAAAAAATGTATGATTGGTTTTATTGGTAAATCCTAGGTATAGGGTTGAACATAGACTTGGGTGGAGTCGAAAGATAGGCATCGAGGCTAAGGTGCATGTGATGATCCAATGATTCTGGACCGGGTGTGTGTAAGTTCTTATGTTGTGGTATAATGATGGTTATGAACAAGGGAAGGTTATACCAGGATATGTCACTAAAATATAGTTATGGACATCAGTGACAATGCTCAGAATGATTTTAGTATTCCTTGGGATAAAGTTTTTAGGATCAGGTTTTGGTGACCTGTTAGATGTAAGAGCAGATAATTTCAATAAATTTCAAATGGAGGTCAGTTAAACTATGTCATATCAAATAGTTGGATGTGGTCATCAAGTAACCACATCAGGAATTACATTTGGAGGACACATATGTAATATAAAGTTTATCCAGCACATTTCAAGGGAAATATGGCATGATTAGGTTGAGTGTGGTCAATTGGAATTGAACTGTTTCAATCAAATCAATGACTAGAGGTAGTGTACTCTTGTACAATTAGGTATAGTGAGGTAATAAATGTTTTGGGAGCATCTTTAGGATGCTTAGAATGTGATTTATAGTAAATTCCAATGGCTAGAGTCACTAAGGTTTAAAATTGGCCTAGTGAGACATAAACTTTTCTAGAAATTTCCATAGTCCAGTTGATGAATATGATGATGACATGATCATATATTGTGTTAAATGAGCTCTAGTAAGATCCATCTTATTGTTACAAAGTTATTTTTATCTTTTTCTCAAATTTTAGTGGTTTAAGCACCATATTCTTAAAGCGATGCTTAGAAGAATGTTGAGCATTCAAAAACGAAATGTGGGTATTAGAGTAGGAATTTAAAACCCAATTAGGAGAGGTGAAGTTTTTTTCCACCAGGGATTCTCAAGGATGGGAAGTGATAGGGTGGGGAGGTTGTAAGATCCCATGTTTTAAAACAATGGAATTTTTTTTGAGGGAATTTTATTTTTTGTTTGGCGTATGGGAGAAATATGAAAATGAGATTCAAAATGTAATTCCATTATTTTAAATAATTTAAAGTGTTTTTTTTGGACATGTCTTGGGGACTGGTAGGTCTCTTGGGTGCTAAGAAAAGTCTTTGGGGATTTAGTAATCAAGATACTAGTTTTTGGAGGAGCAGGATGAGGTGAATAGTTGGAATATGGTTAATCTTAATTACATGACTCAACAATGTGGCCCAAAGAAGAAGGGTTAAAGGTTTATTAAAGTTGGAAAGAGGGGCCACATAACTATGAATAAATCGTAATAAATTACTGGTGTATGTAGCATGGGTTTTACATAGTTTGTATAACCACATGCCCGACCTTTTAAGGAGGTGATCTATTTGGACAGTGGCACCACACAAGCTGTATATAGTTTGTCTAATAGTGTGCATAGCTATGTGAGGCCATATACCATATGGATATGGTGTGTGTATAGTTGAAATGCAGTTAATATATCCATTCATGAAAACCATTCACCCCTTTAAAAAGATTAAAATGATGAATTTTCCACTATTTTTCTTTAACCCAAAGCCACCTATTTTCCTCCCTCAAACACACAACCACTCCATGTATGAGAACTATTTCTCCTCCCTATTATTGGATTTGGAATTCCTCATCTACTCAAGCATCAATTTTAGTGATTATGTTTCATTGGATCCCACTTAGTAAGTCTAAGTCTCATCTCCCTTCTTATATAATTTTCATCCATCATCATTGACGCTTTGTTCATGTGAGATCTATTCCCTATTCATAGTGAATTTATATATTTCATCAATTTATCCCATTAAAACCCTAATAAAAGGATGATATTAGATGACTGAATCATCCTAAGAATGTGATAGCTTCTTTAAATGCTTTTCCCTTAAAGATTCATTGTTTATAAGTTATTTCCATTGTTCTGCATGGGAGACTTTCCACATGTTTCTCTTAAAATATGAAATATGTTAAATTAATTATCTATACCATTATCTAGACCCTTAATTGGACACATTGATATTTTTTAGGCTTATAAACTCAACTTGGATCACCCCTTTAGGTGTGTCCTATTATCCACCCTAATTGGAATTTCTTGAAAATAACCAAAAAAACAATTAGGAGTTTTCAGTTTGACTTCTAAAAAGGGAATTAATTAAATGATAATAAATGCTTTGATTGAACTATAATTGGTCTTGTATAGTTACATGTCCTTTAATCACTTTTGAGTGATATGGATAATGAAATGGTATTTTTATATAAATGGCATGGATACTTATCCACCCTATGTTGAATTATCGGTTTATCAATATTTCCTCTGGACTAAACCACCAAATGAGTGTGATGAGCTTGCCACTTACTAGTGGAATGTTTTAATTAAATTCAATGTATTGAAAAAAATTATTAATTTATCTCTTTAACTTTATCACTTTTATATTAATTGGTTAAAATTATGAATACATATCTTGACCTTTTATCATTGTTAATTGAAAGGGTAATGGATTATAACAAATGGAAATTATAACTTGAGTATAAGTATTAAATTATATGGACCATTTTTCTATACCATTATGTCCAAAAAACCTACTAGGCTGGGTTTTTATTGTAAGTTAACAATGAAATTTTTAAACGATTTAAACAGGAAGGTTTAAATTGAACTAAATGAATTACTAAATGGTGTGGTCCATTTACTTTATCACTTTTGAAATTTATTAATGTAATGATTAATGGAATATATTTAATGGGATTACTAAATGGAAAGGGTTAAACCTTGTCCCATGATTGAATCATTAAATGAAACGATTGGAATGCATCTTAATTAGAAGGGATAAATGAATTAGTTGAGATGTGAATAGTAAGTCTATTTTACTTGGCCTATGTTAAATTATGAATTATGCCCAAAAATAAATTGGATTACATGAAAGGTTAATGACCTAAATTTGAACCACATACATTTTGTGGGTTTGAAGAAATTATTTTGGCTACCATTCTTTTCTTGTAATTAAACCACACCTTGGGTGTGATGAGATTTCCACTTGATAGTGGAATCCATAGATGGATTAGGTGAATTGTTAAATGGTTTAAATAACATTAAATGGATCTTGAAAAGGGTTGACATATCTAAATTAATTTAGTAGTAAAATTATATGGATATAATCCACTTGATCCTTATTTATCACTTTAAGGGGAATTAACTAATGAAATGACTGAATAGTATAAAATAAATTATAAGTGTTGTGAATATCCCACTTTGATTTTAATCATTTATTATGCTAAACCTTGAGTGATTATTGGGTACTCACTCATAATTACATGGATGGTATTATAAGGAAAATTTAATTAAATTAATTATAAATGGTCAAGGGATGTTAGAAACGGTGCTTGTCATTAATTATTTGGGAATTGTTGGAGATGACGCTGCACACTCCATTGGTTCTAGATGTCAGAAATGAAACTTCTCATAAATTATTAAAAAAATGTTGGAAATGGTTATCCTCATTATTTATTGATTTTTTTACCTAGTTCTTCAAATTATTTATTGGAATTTTTTGGACATGGTACTCATTAATTATTGGGGGTTATTTGACATGACGCTTCATGCCCCTTTGGATTTGATGCATAAATTTATGATCCTTATTTAAATATGAAACTCTATATTATTACCATTTTATATGGATGACTTGGATATATAAAATTGGTATTGGATATATTTATATAAAATGTAAAATGATTAGAGACATTCTGGCTTAGGCCTAAGTAGGTATAGTCGGCCAAGTATCCATTGAGGAACCTGAGCGTGACATGGTTTATATTTACTTAACTACTTTACTTTTCATATACCCACTCACTATAAATTTTTTTAATCATAGACTATATTTAAATGATACACCATTGGTGGTGGCCTACTGAGTTTTACTCAAACCCTGTTTAGGCCATCATTTAGTACCTAGACAAATCTCTTAACTGTAGGCTAGGAATTGACACTTGGTTCCTTGTTGTTGTATCTTCTAGGATAGGACTTGGCATGGGAGTAGTGGTTGAGAATGTACTTTTTATACCTTCCATATATGGAGTCTTATTTATTCATTCCTCGTTATTCAATACCTATTGAATGCATTACTTGTTTTATGTTGACTTATTTTATGTATGGATTAGAATGTTCATGCAAGATTGGTTTTATTGGATTATGTTGGAATTTATGCCATTTTATTATTCCATTTTATATATAATTTATTTATTCCTCCAATAAATTTAGTACTGATATAGAGGGTATATAATCCACACTATACCACCTTTAGACCCTAGCTTCTAGTTTTTAGCCTTTGTAGTATGGGGAGGTGTACTTGAGGCCATGTGTACCACCCAGTTGGGTTACTTTAGAGTGAACTAGGCTTGAGAAGTCACACCAAATTATTTTATTAAATAATTAGATTCTATAAAATGGATAATATCCCTCATGTTGGTGTACACTCAATTCATGTGACCTTGTTAAAGATATCTTCTCTTGGTTCTTCATTCATATTATCCAAAGGAACTAGAACCCATTTAAAGAATGGTAAAATTATCGATATGATAAAGGATCCAATGGCTAGTGTAATCCCTTAGAGGTAGAATAAATTTGGATACTTCTACCATTATCTCTATTAAGAATTCATAAAATATTAATATATGGACTACATAGTGAAAATTGTACTCAATATTTATGATATTTGGTTTTTATTGTGAATTTAATCTATTGAATGTAGATAAAGAATATCACGGGTTTCGTATATTGATTTTCTTCATAATATTTTTTCTACAAACCTATAATTTCTATTATATCATTTTTATTTAATGGTTTAACATGCAATTATACCTATTTTTTGAAGAATATTCCTATTGTAATCCATTTAAGTGAACATATATGGAGAAATTATTTTGTTTTGGTAATCCTTAGCATATGGTTGATATATATATTAAACTATAATATATTGTAAATATGAGGATTTGAAATATTGAAAACTATACAATATTCAATATCAGAAAATATGAATCAATCGAATTTTTTTGAAAAAGCAGAGCATCGAGTCATATTAGCAATATATATAATGTCATCAAATATGAAAGGAGCATTATATATACAATAATCATATGTGGTGATATCAGTTTTATAATAAAATTTGTTATATATATATCATAATAAAAAATTGACATGTTTGAATCTATGTAGTATCAATCATAGTTTACGACTGATAATACTGATTATTAGTCTTAAAAATGATATAGGTCAAAAATGTTAAAAATTTAATATTTTGATATATTTTACAATGGTTTATTAATTTTTTATAAATTATTAGTGCGGGGACATATAAAATGACTTTTTCATGCATAAATTAAATATTAAAAGTTTATTTTTGTATCTCATTTTTTTTAAAATAAATAATGTTTTTATTTATTTGTTAATTCCTTTATAATATTCATTTTTATAAAGTGTTTATGAATTATGAATACTGTGTATGCTTAGTTTATCTGATAAATTAATTATTGTATATTTTTATAACATGAATTACATGCTAGCTATAAAAACATAACATTTATCTTTAATTTACCTTGACCTTAGTTTTTAATTGATGGTATGAGATTAAATTTAGTTATTTATTTTTTTGTGCATTTTTTGTTTTAGAGTTATGATGAATTGGATTATAAATTGAGTAAAGTATCCTAGGGTAGAGGGACTATGGGGTAGACTTTCAATTGGATTTATGGATTATGACTTGTTCTAGAAAGTTTAGGGGTGGCTATCTATGGATCCAAGCTTACTCATGAGGATATTGTAAATCTTATTTAACTCTAAGAATTTATATGAAGAGTTCATGTGACATATACTTGAGATGAATTTTTATGTGTATGAATATATTAAGATGCTTTTTTTGGTTTTGTAAAGAGTTACACATCAATGTATTGTGAACATATTAATTTAGTGGATGTCATAGGGATTCCAAAACTAAATTGTTATAAGTATACAAAGAGAAAAGAATAAAACATGATAAGATAAATGTTTCATGAGATGAAACTTTTATCAATTTAATATGCATGTGATTTATATTATGTTGGTGATAATTTTAAAATAAACCCCCCCAAATACTAATTTAGAGATTCCTTCCAAAGAAAAAAATGTCACAACCTTGATCATCCTACCAAGTAGGTTCATCCAAAGTAGGGTTACCATGGATTATCTATATAAGGAATAGTGGATACATATAACCCTAAAAGTCAGATAACCAAATACCATTGTAAACTTTGGGTGAAACCTAACTGGGGAACCCTAAGAGTTATGATGTCGATGGAATAATGTTGAGTTTATTGATATGATATGATTGCTGAGAGTTTTCTACTCTACTATATTAATGATTATATAATTAGAGGAACACCAAATATGACTCATTATTTAGTGAAATATGGGTTCTAGATCAATAAATGGAAATGAAATACAAGATTATCATTTTTAGTGGGAGTGATTTCATTAAATAGTTCAGAATGAAATTATATAAAAACATGATACTCACCCATAGATATGTCTTTATTATAGATTATGGATTACATATTTATAATCATTTTGATATACCGTATAGTAATAACCTATAAAAAATTTCCAAATTTACATATATAGTTGAGAAGTATTCTCAAAAGGGAAGCATTCAGAGTATCTGAAAGTGAATGTTATAGAGGTAAATTTCACTAGTTATGATTCATAGGTATTGGATACTAAGTGTGCATCAAACATTTATAATAATAAAAATATATTCAAATATATTATTGAATTCAAAAAGGGTATCTTCATGTCAAAAATTGAGAAAGGGTTATTTCATTAGATGTTGGAATTTATGACCTGAATTTACCATGTTGATTAGTTTTGGAATTTAATAAATGTTATTATGTTTTTTCCATAAACATAAATTTAATTTTTGTATCTTTTTTAGAAAATATTGGGTTTTCATTTTTTATTAATAACAAAATTTTTTCTATATATCAGAATTAAATTTTTCTGGCATTATAATATGATAAATAGTTTATATATTCTTGATATAGACAACCTTGTATATAACATTCAGAATAAGAATGTTAGAGTTGATTATAATCCCACCCACCTTTGGCATTATCACATTGGAAATTTAAATGAGAAATTAATCCTAATAATCCATATAAATATATTTTTGGAATCATTTTATTATGAATTATTTGATAATTATGAATATTGTTTATTTAAAAAAGCGACCAAATATCCTTTTAGTGGAAAAGATGAAAGGAAAAGTAGAATATTGAATCTCAAACAAATTGATGTATGTGAAAAAGTTAGTACTAAAAAACATTTTGGGTTTATATACTTCATTACCTATACTAATGATTTAAATTGGTATGGTTATTTTTTTTTGATGATACATAAGTATGAAACTTTTGAAAATTTCAAAGAGTTTCAAAAACAAATACAAAACCAACTCAGAAAATATATTGAAATTATTTTATCTAATTGGGGTGGTGAAAAAATGAGATAGGGATTCAATAATCATATGACAAATTTTATAATTTTTCAAAAAATAACTCCTTATAGAATAACATAGTGAAATGGTGCGCCTATGGTGATTAATTATACCCCATTGGACATATTTCAAATGATGATGATTCTATGTGACCTTTATAATTCAATATAGTGTTATGCTCTAGAGATTGATTCATCCCTACTTAACCATATTCAATATAAAAAATGTATAAATATTCTATATGAGATATGGACTTAGAAATATCCAATTATGTATTTTATAAAGATATGGGGTTGTGAAGCATTCATATAATGATTTATTATGATAATATTGACCCTAAATCTAACAAGTGATTATTTGTTGGTTATCCTAAGGAAACTAATTAATATTATTTCTATAATCCTACTAGAAAGAATGTTATTATGGATAAATTTGATACATTCCTGGAAAATGAATATATTAGTATAGGAGTTAATGAGTGGGAAGTTGAACTAAGATAAGTTCAAGAGAAACGAATACGAAGTGCTTATAATATAGAGGATTAATCAATTACCCAGAGAGTTATAAAGGAAGAACGTAATCAAGTCATACAATAACCTTTAAGGTATAGTAAGATTCATAAATATATCGATAGATATATATTTCTTATGGAAAATAATGAAAATTTAATTCCCATAACAGATGATCCTAGTACTTACCAAGAGGCCATTGTGAGTTTTGATTTCATTAAATGCTTAAGATCCATAAAATTTAAAATAGGCTTCATGTTCTATTAACAAGTTTGTAACATATTGTATTCACCTAATGGGGTAAGAATGATAGGGTGAAAGTGGGATTTCTATTGTAAAATTAACATGGATAGAAGGGTGTCTACCTATAAAGCATTCTTGATGGATAAGGGTTACAAGAAAATTAATGGTATTAACTATGATTGAAACTATTTCATTTGTTTCAATGATGAAGTCCAATTCAATATTTATTAACATATAATCTCGTTTTTATTATGAGATGTATCAAATAGATATTAAAACCACTCTCCTTAATGGAAATTTAGTCAAGGATGTGTGTATTGTATAGCTTGATGTTTTTGAAGTTCCAATTAATTTTGATATGGTATACAGTTTCAAAAATCCATTTATGGATTGAAGAAATATTCATAAAGCTAGATCATTTGGTTTGATAGTGAAATAAAGAGTTTAGTTTCATAAAAAATTTATAAGATTATTTTATATATAAACATATTCATGAGAGTGTTGTAATATTTCTAATTTTGTATGTGGATTACATAATTCTTAATATAAATTATATCCAAAAATTACATTTTGTAAATATAGGGTTGAGTAAATTCTTATCAATCAAAGAAATTGGTGTATCAACCTACATACTAGGTATAAAGATCTATAGAGATAGAGCTAAGAGGTTTCTTGGACTTATTCAGGACACATACATTGGTGAAGTGTTAAAAAGGTTTAACATAGAGAAATACCAAAAGGAGAATCTACCAATGATTCATGGTATGAATATAGGGAAGATTTGAGATCCTTATAAGGAGTTATAAATGATGGATATAATTACCTATGGGTTAGTAATAAGTTCTATCATGTATTTCATGTTGTTTAATCAACCTATTGTCTACTACGCTCATAGCATAACAATTATCTTCCATTCTAATTTGGGTGAAATTCACTAGATTACTATTAATAATATCCTCAAGTACATGAGGACTAAGGATATATTATTGGTGATTAGAGTAGAGGATGAGCTATATATAAATTTTTACTCTAATATAGGTTTCCAATTTGAAAAAGTTGACATGATATCTCAATCTAGTTTCATATTTTACTTGAATGATGGATATATTAATTTGAAAAGTTATAATAAGTACCACATAAAATAATTTCCTATATAATAAACATATATCACTGTATCATATGCTATGATGGATGTTTTTTGGATTAGAAATTTCATTTCTAAACTTGAGGTGGTTCCCAACATCAAGGGAGAAATAGAGATTTACCATGACAATAATAGACCCATTGCATAGGCTAAGGAACCCTGATATCACCAAAGGACTAGACACATCCTTCAAAAAGCACCATCTCATAAAAGAGATCATTTAAAGGGGAGATGTTAGAATATATTTGGTGTATACAAAGGAAAATTCAATAGATCAATTAAAAAAACATTATCCTAGTAAAAACATGAGGGTCATGTTGAATCTATTGGTATATATACATAATAAATTGAATGTAATGGTGGTAAATATATTATGATTTTATAATAAATGAAATATATAATTCTATTTCTTTTTCGAGTGCTATAATTTAATTTACTTAAACTTTGGAATGATAATATCCCATCAATGTGTGACTTTGAGTTGTCCTTAATCAATGATCATCATATAGTATTATAGATTGTGATGATATGTTAAGATTATAATGGGTAGTTGTATCTTAGGATAATAAGTTGAGATATATTATTTGTATGGAATCACCAAATTATATTCCATATAATTTCATGAAATAATGAATATAATTATGGGTGTATAATTATTTTAAATCCTTTTTACCTGATGTTGGAGATATACTTAGCATGAGAACCTTCATACATTTATATCATTCTTACACAATCCTAGAGGATTAAAAAAACAAGGGGTGATTAGGTATACTGTTGATCATGTGATCGATTGGATCTTAACCAAGAATGTACTTGTCCATTGTATGTTGAAAACACACATCTTTAACTTAATTGAATTAGGATAAGGAAATCCATGGCTATGATTAGTTGAGTCACATATTATGTGTTTGAATACTTAAATGACGGGCATGTGATACACTATTCTACAAGGTGAATGAAATGTGATTTATTAATTTAATAGTTTAGTATTTTTTAAAGGATTAAGAAGATAAAATATGTAATATATTATATTTCTATAACCCCAATATTTTAAAAGAACATTATATTCGATAGAGTATACAACATGCAACACCGAGCTTAAAGAAACCCCAAAAAATTATTATTTATCGCCATTAAATTATCTGATATGAATAGTATTTACCTAATTATGAATTATATAGGAATAAACTACTCAATAAAAATTAATTTATTCACACTTGTTAAATTAGTACTCAATTTTTAGTATAGATATTTTATAATTCAGAAATATGTTTTCTTCAAAAATGGGTTTTCCTGATTTTTATGGGTGAATATTTTAATCTTTTTTTTTGAAATTATATAAATTTTATTTTATAAAAATAATATAATTTTATAAATAATCAAATTAAAATTATCTTATGGTTATTTTTTCAGATATTTTGGAAAATTTTGTTTTTTATTGAATAATATAAAATACCAATTTTTATTGAAAACTATATATTTTTTTTCAACCATTTGTAAAGTCACGTTTTATTCTAAAATGGAGTAAATGTAAAATTATTTTTATTATAATATTAATAATTGAATTTGTTTCATGATAATAAATATTATAATTTATTTTTTATAAAATCATTTTTATACATAAATAATAATTTTTAAGAAAAACTGTATTATTTCTAAAAAGTAGTTTTCATCACATTTTGAACACTTATTTTAAATGTAATTTATATCAATTATAGAAATTTATTTTCTTGAAATGTAATTTAGCTTTTTATTATAAAATCCTAATTTATCCTATGATGGGGTTTTTTACAGAATTTAAATTTTTAACGAATAGTAAAAAATAATATTTTTATGAAATACGGTATCTTTTATGATATCGCTAAGAAATAGACATAATATAAATTTTTAGGAAACACATTGAATGAATAAAATGTGATAAAATAATATAAATATAATTCAAAAATAATTTAAAACATATTATTTGAATTTATTCCATAATACAAATGTTGGGGATGGGAAATTTTAGGTAGTCATTGTCTGAGATGAATTCCTTTCAGACTGTTTCCTCTAGAAATGGGGATGACCTTGTTTGTTTAAGGTTCAAACATTCCAATTGGTTTCTAACAGGTTTATACATAGAACCAGAAACATCTAATGATTCTATATCCATTTGGACCTACTTTCCAAAGGTAGGTGCTCATTAGTTGTGGACCGATGAGGCTTAATAATTTTCATTGGTTGAGAGGATGGGAGGTAGAACTCATCACACCTTTTTGGGGGGAATTATTGTCTACTCCAGGACTCTCTTTATAGATATAAGTTATGTTAATGAATACTTATTAAATTACGAAGTATGGAAATGAGCTTTACTTTAGATCTGACAATCAATGATTGATATATATGAGATTTAGAGAATATTTTATATGTATTTGAGGTTATTAATTGATAGAGAATCATTTGTATTTGTTATAGATTCTTAGTCAATGGTATCCTTCAACACATTATATAGAAATCTCTTGGTCATTATGATAACCATAATGGTTTTAAAGCCACTCAGTGGGGCACTTGAAGTTTATTGTCTTTCAGAAGGATGTGGATTATTTTAGAGTTGGGATCGTACCCGCAGATGGGCTACCTACGTATCCTTGTTTAAAGAGGAATCAGAAACCACATAGTTTGAGAATTAATATATAATTTAACGTCATATGGGATGGATGAGAATTAATGGGTGATAGGCTTGAACCATAGAAAGGCTTCCTACATACTCTACTTTTAAGGTAGAGATCAAAGTCCAACCCCGAATGGCCCGAAGGCCTTCATTTTTTATTGGTTTTGATAACCCCCATTTAAAGGGATGATGGGGAACCCTGAAAAGGCCCGTAGGATCAGATATTACAAGGCTCGTAGGCTTAGAAGATTACATGACCCGAAGGTCTTAGGGAATTCAACCAGACTATCTACAAGGAACTGCCCCTCCCCAACATCTGCATCATGATAGTAGCTCTCCACCTTTTCATGGCCTTCTGGATAGACTTTCTGTGCAAGCAGAGGCTGATAATGATGGCATAGCCATACCCTCTCATTCTAACAATCCATTTGGCTCTACTATGGTGAGTGCACCTACTCTGAATCCTCTTCTAGGGCTGTTCCTTTTTTGTAGTGTGTCTAGGGAAACTTCATGTGGCCCGAAGGCCTTGAGGAGGCCCGAGGGCCTTAAAGGTGGCTCGAAATCCCTACTGACTCGAAGGCCTGGGTGGCCCAAAAGCCTTAAGGACTCCAAGCCCAAAACAGTGGCCTAAGGTGAATGGTTCCAGCTACTACAGTATCGAATAATACCTGCTATAGTAACTGCTACAGTGCCTGCTATAGTGCCCGCACAATGTACAGTTTTTCTACAGTACCTGTACAGTGTACATTTCTGATACAATACCCGCAAAGTGTACAGTTCTACTACAGTATTGCTATAATGCTTGCTACAGTACCTGCTACAGTACTGTTATAGTACTAGAAATATACCTCTACCTGGTTTTTGAACCTGGGTCTTGTGGATACACTTAAGGATACCTCACCAACTGGGCTGAGGCTCATGTGCCAGAGATCAAAGTCCACATTGTTCGATTAAGAATTGTGGGGATTACGTATGATTAATGTCCCAAAGAGATGTGTCGTGGTTACTTTTACAATCTAATATCACATGAGTTATGCTCGGTGTGAGAAACAAGAGGTATCAGTAAACTCGACGGTTTTTTCCACGAAATATGCGGTCACAAGGAATGATATAGGGCTTACCTATGTATGATTGCCCAAATAGATAAAGATCAGGACTTACTTCAGATAAGAATCCATGGAACATGGTCCATATAGGTATATCTGCTTTATAGAGATTTGGATACTCTAACTTGGGGCTTACTCCTAAGGAGGATGCCCAGATTAAAGGGGACTTTTAAATTATGACTGAGGCTTATTCCTAAGAAGAAGGCCTAGGTTAAGGGAAATTATGACTGGGGTTAAGGGAAATTATGACTGGGGCCCAGGTTAGGGAACTTATGATTGAGTTTTATTCTGGATAAGGAAGCCTAAATGAAAAGAAATTAAGACTGGGGCTTACTCCTAAGAAGGAGGCCCAGGTTAGGGAACTTGATAATTGGGGTTTAATCCTAAGAAGGAGGCCCAAGTTAAAGAAAATTATGATTGGGGCTTACTCCTAAAAATGAGGCCTAGATTAAAGAATCTTGTGACTGGGGATTACTCCTGAAAAGGAGGCCCAGGTTAGAGAACTTGAGAATTGGGGCTTACTCCTAAGAAGGAATCCCAATTTAAGGAAAATTATGATTAGGGATTACTCCAGAAAAGGAGGCCCAAAGTTTAAGGAGATTTGTAACTTGGGGCTTACTCCTAAGGAGAATGCCCAGGTTAAGAGGACTTGGGGCTTACTACTAAGGAGGATGCCCAAATTAGGGAATTTGGGCCTTACTCCTAAGAAGTATGTCCAGATTAAATATCTTCTCATCTTAAAGGATGAGGTTTAATGAATGAAATCTATAACCTTAGTTTCGTAAAGACATATAAATCACTAGGTTTTGAGATATGTTCCACATAATTCCTTTCAGATAAGTAATTCAACAAAGGAACCATGCCATAAATGAATTTGAAGAGGGTTTTAAAGGCTAAATCTTGAATAAAAGAGGTATATTTGAAGAAAAATAGTTGAATAGGCATGAGGGGCACCCAAAAATAAGTAGGCACGCAAGTCCTGGTCGCACAAGTATACTTGCGCGACACATGTGTACTTGCATGCCGGTTAACCCATAGGGTAATACTTGGGAGAGGCTTGGCTCAAGCCCTTAGTATTATCTCTAAAGGCTTCCAAAAGGGTGGCACGCAAGTTTTGTTGAAGGGAGAAGGTGGTGCGCAAGTATGACCATTTTCCCTTAAGGGCTGGACACTTAGGTGCGCAAGTGTTGATGAATTATAACACTTAGGCCTTATTCCCCATCTTTAGATCTTCTATTATAGGTAATAAATTACCTTAGAAGTGATTGGAAGACTTCAAGCAGAGACTAGGGCTCTGAGAGCTAAAATATGACTTTTAGATTTTTTCGTCTTTGAAATGGGGGGCCCATAAGGGGTATTTATAGACCATTGAAGACCTTGGGTGAAAATAGAGTAGGGCGAGAAAGTCACCTGCGCGACCAATATGTGGTGCGCAAGTATACTTGCGTGACCATGATGAAACTTGCACGACCCATGTGTAAACAAATCCTTGTTCATGCCTTTGTCAATTTTTTGATGTTTCTTCAAAGGACAAATCTCTTTATGCTAAGGTATTCCCCTTTTTCAGTCGTTTGACTATGTGACGGAAATGAGCATCAACAGAGACCTTCGATTCTAGAAATATCACAAAGCCTACAAGACTTTTACATGTTCTAATTCATCTATTAAAAAGGTTATTATAAAAACATAATTAGAAATGAAGGATTTTGGTCCATTCAGACATAATTTATTACATAATAAATATGAAAATCAATTTCAATGCCGATGTAGATCCTACACAGCACTGGAAAAGTCAAATTCAGTATCCTAAAAATAATAATTGGGATGATATAATTCCTTGATTGAATTGGATATTAAATATTAAAAATTATTTATTATATTTATGGCCATACAAATATTTTAGTGTTATATAATAAGTGAATTATCCAAATGTATTTTTAATGCTTGCACAAGACTAGAAAAGTCAAAATAAAACATTAAATACATTTTCATGATATAGATATGAGTTAAAATAAATATTTAATAAATAAAAAAAGATATTTTTATTATAATAAAATTATTTTCATTAAATAAATTAATTTTTAATTTTTAGAAATTATATAATTACCTTATATTATTGTGAAATGCTAACACAATGTTAATTTTATTAACTGAAAAATAAAATAAATGATATTAACAATAAAATAGGCAATATTAATTGAGATATTTAAGGTGATAAAAAATTATATAGATTTCCAGGAAAATTTTAAGATATAATAAAATAGTTGGTTCAAATTTATCTTTTTGTATTTATATTTTTAAAGTCAAAGTAATAAATAGTATCAAAATCGGTACAAATGATATTTTATGGGATTGATATTTTAATAAATTAATTAAAAATCATAAAAATATTAAATAAGAACAAATAAGATAATATATCTTCAAAAATGTAATCACTTATTCATTTATATTCCATTTTAAAGTATTTGGATCTAGAATAGTCTTATTATATTTTAACCTTTTAAGAAATTCTAAAAGTACCCGTCACCTCAATTATAAAAGGGAACCTCCTTCTTCACCTTCTCACACCACAATGAGCCTTATAGATCAAACTATTCATGCCTATTCATATTTACAACTTCTTTATCCATGTTTTTTAGGTTCTAGTATCCTTAAAATACCAACCTTAAGTCCACTAAGAAAGTATCTAAAGAAAGTATCCCAAAGAAGAGGTAACTGGCATACCCAAAATCTTTCAATTTATTTCTTATTCTACTTGATAGTCATGTGTTTTATCATAAAAAATTGATAAATATAGTATCATTTATATACTAAAGTTTTATTATAATTTTCATGCAACCATATTCCTCCTTTTATCCATCTTATTAATAGTGAAAAATATCTCTTGTGTATACATACGACTTACCATATCCACGTAATGGTGTAATTAATTTTTCACCACCACTTTAATCGGATGGTTACAAACATTAAACTAATGAATATATGTGATATTTATATAATAATAATGATTCTTTAAAAGTTAATTATTATTATTTTTTATTTTATTTTATCCATAAAAAAGGAATACAACATTCATGCATACGTATGACTTACCGTCCCCATGAACACTGTAATTCATTTTTCTATATTTATCTTTATGGATGAATATAAATATAAATATACTTAATATATGTGATATTTAAATCATAAATAATATTATTTAGATGATGTAACTATTATATAATTATAAGGTCTGGAATTACCAAATCAAAACATACATGAAAAATGTAACAGTTACCACCGAAAATAGTGAATTTGACAATGAATTGATAATAAAAAAATAAAAAAATATTGTAATAAAATCATATGTGGTATGATATACATGATTATGTTTATGTAAAATATTTATTATAAATAAATATTTATTATAAAAGAGGTTTAATAATTTACAAAGGAAATTGAACCCGAGGTAAGGGTTTCTCATCTCACTTTTACTTTTGTGAGACATATTCCATATTCACCATTTATTTACTTTATATAGTGTATATAGTAAATATTTGATATATTATATCATGAATATATTTTTTCATGGTATTTAAAGTTTCATTTGAAGTTATTTATTTCATGGGGCTTACAATTAAAAAGTTACTAAAGTGGTAAGGCTTTATTTCACAATCACATCATTATTTGGGATTGTTTATATTTATTTATTAAATGGGGAATATTTATCTTCCAAGTAAATATTTTATAAAAATATTTTCAAAAATGTTTATACTATTATCCTATGATTTTTTAAATGTCATTTTCACCCATGATTGAATTTTTATGAAATGTTTTAAAAGGAATCTTTTTTTTGTTTTCCAAATGAGGTACTTTTTAAATAGTATAAAAGGAATGTTTTTAAGATTATATGGTGTAAATGTAGTTTATTTTTATCATGAAATCTAAATTCCTTGAATGTTTATGTTTTTTATTTTACATCTTTATAAAAATATTTGATTTCAATGTGAAAAGGGTAATTTGCACAAGAATTTTTCAATAATATTATTAAAGTATGTTGATCTATGTAATCATCTATTGTTGAATTTAATGATTCATTATGGTTGATAACTTATGATACCATCTGCCAAATTTTATTGAATGGTTTATGATTAGTTTGAATTGGGATGTACTATTTTGATACCATTCGCCATATTTCTTTGGATGATTTATGATTATGTTTATCTCTTGGAGAAATTATTAAGATTTTGTATGCTAGTTTCAATATGAATGGTTATGTTGATTATGTAACACCCCTTTCATATGAGGAATTCATTAGACGTATTAAGTAATATATGGGTCCCACTATAGCCCCTCTATGAATCGTTAGGTCTCATGAGACAAACTAGTTTGTGTATTGGATGAGGTATTACCTATTTATGTAAGATGTCTTGTCATGAGGCCTCGATGATATGATTATGATGTATAAAATTATTCATTCCATCATTATGATATTAGTTATTTATGTCCATGTGTTTATTTGATTTGTTAGAATATCCATTGATAAGTTTCAAGTTCATGTGATTATTTATATGGCGTTATTTGATCATTATTTATTCCTATCAAATTTTTATTCATGTTCATGTTATTGATTAAATGTCACGTGTTTTTAGTTTTTTACTTTTCCATATTGATTATGCTTTATCGTTTTATTATAGATTCTTATGTATGAATATTCTTATAGAGCATTAGAGTTCACCACTTTATTATGTTTCCTTTATCCAGGATGCCGGGAAGTGAATTATGATTGATATATATGGATATAGTAAAGGTAATAATGGTGTATTAAAAATTAATATTTTTTTATTTTATGATTTCAATTTCAATTTTAAATTGATGTTTGTATATATTTTACCAAGATTACTAAACTATTCATCCATTTGGGATGAGATTCCTTGTATCTAGTGCCAATGAAATAAAGTAACCCCTTAATCTGGGTTACATAAGTTAGGGTATTTACAATTGGTATCAAAGAAAATTTAGTTGAAAATTTGGGAACTAGATATCAGAAAAAAAATATTTGGGAAAATAACCCAATGAATTACATTGAGGTTAAGTTTAAGTATAAAATAATATCCTATAAATTTGGTAATAAGAATATATAACCAAGGTTAAAACTAAGGAATCATATATTGAAAATATGGTTTCATGATTTAGAAATACTTTGAATAATATTTCATGATTATTTGATAGCTCACTCTGATTATTATAGTTTGATGCATACACTTTTCATTTTGGTTTTAGTGAATGATAGAAACCAGAAGAAACTGGGTTAACATTGAATATGATATAAAATGTGTTTATTAGAAACAAAATTGTATGATTAAAAGAGTAAAAATATTTTGATTATTCTTAATTAGTTATCAAAATATACTATCAACCAATTTCACATAAAACAACTATTAAAATCACTATAGAAGATAAATATAGAGTTCCTTGAGATCTTAGGTGGTGGAGACCCTAGAGGAAATAATATTTCATTTCCTTTATGTCGAGGATGTTAGAAGAAACACCCAAGTGAATGTATTAGAGGAATGGGAAGATTTTTTTGGTTTTGAAAATGAGGACACAAAGAAATTAATTTCTAAGAAAAATGAAATGTTTGGTTAATGAAATGGATGATAATAATGGTCTCACTAAGGTATGATCAATGGTTGAGTGTTTTGAAAATGGAAAGTATAAGAATTTTAAAAATTGAAGTCCTAGTGGGGAAAAATCATGAATAAAATTAGAATTTTTTCATGAGTAATGGTTATAATACTGCTAATAAAGAGACTTAAAATGACATATTAAAGTAAGAAGGTACTAAGGAATAAGATGATAAAGCGTAGTTAATAGTTTAAGAATGATTTAGAATGATTAAAGTTATTGTGTATTTGGATTCAAGAATTATGTTATAAAAATATTTTATCAATGATATTGTGGTTATAAGTATTATGATATATATAAGGATTTTAGTATAGTAATTCTTCTTTAATGATTTAAAAGAATGTTATAAATAATACCAATAACCAATAGAAGTGATTTTATAGAATTTTGTTCTTTTGGAAAACACGTGATTTGGGAAATATAACCTTAAATATTTCCTTGATGTTGAGATAATAATGACAAAGATATGTTTATGATATAATATTTATGAACTTGAAAATGGATAGTGATTTTATGATAAAGAAATTAATGATTATGTTTACTCCATTTTCGTTGTTTATGAAATATATTTGATAATTTGAGATTTTAATTAAAGAATAACGAGAGATTTAATCTTTAAAAGATTGTTTATTTTCATTAACGTTTTAAGGTGATAAAGGTATTTATATATTTGGTATGTAACATTAAAAGATACATTATGTTTTTTAGGGTATCTAATATTAAGTTCGTTTTGAAATTTAATGACCTTTGGACTATGAATTTTGAAAAACATATTTTAAAAATGTCTTAAGGTTAAATATTTATGGAATGGATTAAGTTGAACTTTGGGTGTTTGTAGATAACTTGTGTTAACCATATTTTTCTTGAAAAATATCCAAAGATATGTGGAATTACATTTCAATCTTTTATTGAGCTAATGATCTATTAATATTAATTTTAGTGCCCCAGACATAAAAATTCATATTTGATATTTATTTATTGGAGGAAGAGATAAAGTATGAATTGATTAAAGAATATCCAAAGGATGAAATTGTTCTAATTAAATAGAAATATATAAGTCACTATATTTTCTTACATTTTTAGTCTAAATGGTAAAAGAATTCAAACACTCTTGGAAAGGGATCTTGAAACAAAAATGTTGTCCTATTACCTTAATATCCAATGAATCAATGGTCTTTCTACACATAAAAAATTTATGGATTTGTGGTTGTTGACTTTATATTGATCATTCAATTTATTATGATCAATGAACTCTACCATACTCCATCATTATTTGGGAATTACACTTTTCATCCAAGTCAATATCTTCCTTTCCCACCAATGTTATCCTACATGGAAATCTAGTTATGTGATTATTCCAGATGACGCTTTTACTTCTCTTTCCCTCTTATAAATAGGATGTTTTATTTACCCTTCTTATGATGTGGGTTTTCCACAAAGGTGTTTTCAAATTTCTAACCCTTGAGTACTGATCACAATTTCAAATTTAAAGGACACAATTTATTAGAGGAGAGGGGAATTTAAGACTCAAATATTTTAAAAGAACACAATGTTGATATAGTATACAACATGAAACACTGAGCTTAAACGAACCCTAAAATATTATTATTTATATACAACCATTTTAACATAGCTATCAAATGAACATGTATTAATAGTATTAACCTAACTGTGTTATATATATAAAGGTCCTACTTAATAAAAATTCATTGATTAATGGTTATAAAATAAGTACTCAATTTTTGGTAAATTTATTTAATGCTTTAGAAACATGTTATCTTCAAAAATGGGTTTTTTAACGAGTGAATATTATAATAAATATTTTTGAAATTATATAAATTTTTTTATAAAAATAATATCATTTTTAAACCAGTATATTAAAATTATCTTTGGGTTATTATTTATATTTTTCTAAAAATTTTGATTTTCCAATAAATAGTGAAAATGATGATTTTTATTCAACACTGTATTTTTATTTCAACTATTTTTGAAGTTACATTTATTTTAAAATGGTTTAAAAAAATAGTTCTGTTATATTATGAATAATTTAATTAGGGTCATTAGAATCAATTTTATAATTGAATTTGGTATAAAATCATTTTTATACATAAATATGCATTTTTAGAAAAACAATATTATTTCTAAAAATAAGTTTTCATTACGTTTTTTGAACTTATTTTAAAATTAATTTCTTAAAATTATAGTAATTTAACTTAATGAAATGAAATTTGTTTTTTTATTTAGTATTAAAAAATTATTCTTGGATGATTTTTTACAGAAGTTACATTTTTATTGAATAATAAAAAAATTCTATTTTTATGATATATAATATCTTTTATAGACAAAGGAAACTGAATATGAATGAGGATGGGGGCCTGAGAGATCCATGTCAAAGATGATAGAAAAAAATATTAAGGATGCAGTGCTTCATGGCGCTTTCGCAATTCTTGAGCTCAGCTCTTCTGGAATGTCATTTCCATTCAGACGTAGCTCGACCGATTATGACCACAAAGGAAACTAAGGATGATTCTAGGACTAAGAAAGATGGGGTTTCAATCTACCATTTCTCTTAGGTGAAGGATTCTACCCTAAAAGTCATCCTCCATAAGGGTTCTACGACTCATGTGAAATAAAATCAATAAGCGATAGATGATCGATTGTGAATCTATCAACATTCGATTATTGCCCATCTTATATTACCCACAAGTAAGAAATATCTGAATGTTGATGATATCATTTTAAAAATATCTATGGTCTAGGTATTTTTATATTGGAAGTGTATCCCAATTTGAAAAGGGTTATTGGATATTGTTTTTTCCTTAGAGGATATGAAGAGATGAGGATGGGGGTTCATCTCTATCTTCTTAAAACCTTGTTCTATCTCTATTCAGAAATGAGACTTTTGTTTCAATCCCTTATCCCTTAAAAAACACGAGCAAAGGTTTGGATCATGATTTTCAATTTCAAATGGGTTATTTTTCAACCTCACATCCTAATTGATTTAGCTTCTACTATGGGCATCCCCAAAAAAATGGATAGTGAAACAAAAATAGTGGATTTTGGATACTTTTATCATATTCTTGTTGAAGTGGATCTAAAAGCTACCCTCGTTGATCATATTTTCCTTTAAACCTAAAATGACGAAATCTATTTATAGGTGAGCTATGAAAATTTAATGCACTTCTATAAAAAATTTCAAACAATTGAAAATTTGAAATAAACTTTTTATAGATATGTGATCTGTGAGTTCTTCACTTATAAATATCATACCAATAATGTTTGTAGAAAATTTAACAAACAAGGTTCTAGTTATGGGGATGGAAAGGAGCTGGTATCCCTCATAAATTTTCATTCTGGGAATGAGGATTGTTTTCAAAAGGGTAATTTTTAGTTACACTCTTTGGAATTGGCTTCTCTGGTGTGAAACTTCAAAAATCATGGGCTTCTATTAATGAAGATGAAAATCAAGAGAGGAAGTTTTGTACTTCTGGGAATTCATTTAATTATGCCTTATCAAAGAGGTTGAATCCTGTAATAGAAGTTGGTCAGTCTTCTAAGCTGATGAATACCTCCCGCGGGGGTAGTGTTTTTGCTAATATGGATAAGGGTAGTGTAGGTAAAGTGGGAATCACAATGTATACTTTGAGGGGGATAGATGTTGGTTGTAATGCTAGGTAGGCTCTCTAGGATGCAGATGATGGAACAGTTGAAGCTCCAACAAATGATCAATCTATTGACGATGTTTCCATTAAGGACTTTTATAATCATAATATTATATATTAATAGATGATTTCTTATAGATAGTGAAATGGTATGAAAAAATTTAATTCTGATGCTCCTTGAAAAATGAAAACTTCACAAATTGTAGATAAGTATATTATGGAATATGGACATGTTTTTTCCCATGGTGACTCTTTGAGGGTTGATGTGTCTCAGTACCCAGCACATCATAAGTCTCTAAAAACCAATGCTCATGCTTTTAAGACTAGTACTACTTCATCCAAGGTGATTTCATTGGATGAGGAGAGCTTCTAGATCATTTCATTGAAAAATTCTAGGCCTTCTTCTAAGCCTAGACAGATAGGTGGACAAGTCATTACTACAGAATGGCATTTTCCTTCTCAGTTTAACAAGATTATGAAGAGTGATTATGATTCCTTTGGTTTTTAATCTGATCAGTATTGTGTGGCTTGTAGATCCTAAAATAAAAAATTAAAATTCCAATAAATATCATAGAAATAGAAAGAATACCAATTGGTATTTAGAAAGATTATGCTTAGTGGTTTGATTCCAAGATTTAATTTTTTCTTGAAAATATAGAACCAGAAACCTTCACTTTCAGGGACTACCTCAAAGTGATGAAATTATTAACCATAAATATGGAGGAAATTTATCATGTTAAATCAGAGATGAATGTTTTTTATCCTTCTTGGAGTTATAATAGTTTCAATGTCTTGGAATATGCTTCTTATTTATCTTCAGGTGATGAGCATGTGACCTCTCAGGAACCCAAATAATAGAGGTGATGGAATTATCCTCATAGTATAGGCATGTAAACTAGGAACATTTTTTCTAGAGTGATTCTTCTTTGGGTGCACCTGTTTTGTTCTTTGGGTTATTCTTGACTTGTTATACTCACATGTCCTCTTGTACCCTTTTTATCAGTTAATTTATTGGCCATACCTCATCTAAAAAAATATTTTTTATAATATCTCCAAAACATAGAAATAATATAAAAACTTAAGAAAATTATGTAATGAAAAAAATATAATAAAATAATATAAATACCATTAAAAAATAATTTAAAACAAATATTTTAGAATTTATTCCATAATAAATATGAAAATCATTTTCAGTGCTCATGTAGTGCCTTCACAACACTGGAAAAGTAAAATTTGGTATCCTAAAAATAACAATTGGGATTAGATAAGTCCTTTATCAACTTGTATATAAAATATTCAGTATTATTATTAATTTTTATTTTTATAAATGAATTTTAGAGTTATATAACAAGGGTCTTATCCATATTCTTGTGCAATTCTTGTACAAGGCCAAAAAAGTCAAAATAACACATTAAATGTGTTTTTGTGACATATATACAAGTTAAAATATACATTGAAAGAATAAAAATGGATATTTTTATTATAATAAAATTATTTTCATGATATAAAATTATTTTTAATTTTTATAAATTATATATTTACTTTATATGTTCATGCAACACAAACACAATATTAATTTAATTAATAGAAAAATAAAATAAATGATATTAAGAAAATATAAGTAATATAATTTGGGAAATTTATGGCGATACAAAATTAGCTATATGAAAATTAAATTTTTAGTATATAATGAAATAGTTTATTTTAATTTGTACTATTATATTGATGTTTTAAATTCAAAGCTATGAATAATATCAAAATTGAAAATAATGATATTTTATGGGGTTAATATTTTATTAAATTATTTAAAATTAAAAAAATATTAAATAATAACAAATGGTATAATATATGGTCTAAAATGTCATACCCTATGCCTTTTGAGTCCATTTTAGAAGTATTTGTCCCCAGAATAGTCTTATTATATTTTAATATTTTGAAACATTCCAAAAGCGCCCCTCACCTCAATTATAAAAGAGAACCTCCTCCCTCAATTATTCAAACTACTTTGAGCCTTTTTGATTGACCAATTATTTATCATTACACTTCCCAAATCCCTTATACAAGTTCTTGAGGTGCTGGTCTCCTCAGAAGACCAACCTTAAGTCCCTTAAGAAAGGATCTAAAGATGGTTACCTGAAGAAGAGGTAATTAACTTACCCAAACTCTTTCAATTCATTTCTTCTTATAAATTATATTAATGTTTTGTATGTATAATAAATTATTAAGTAAATTAATAATATTTTATTATGATTATTATAAACCACATTAAACCTTTTATCTATCCTAAGAATAGAGAAAACATCGCTCGTGCGTACGTATGGATTACCTTCTCTAAGTAGCGGTGTAATTCATTTTTCATCTCAACATTACTTGGATGATTATAATATGAAAATAATTAATATATATGATATATATGATATAATAATTATTATATAATGTTTAATTATTATTCACCTTTCTTTCATTCCATCCATGGAAAAGTGAAAACAACGTTCATGTGTACGTACGACCTATCGTCTCCATGAACGATGTAATATTTTATTCTATCTCTATCTTTATGGATGAATATGAATATATAAATATATTTAATACATATGATATTTAAAAAATAAATAAAATTTTGGATATTATTGAACTATGATAAAAGTATAAGAACTAGAACTGCTGAATCAAAACAAACATGAAAAATGAAGTAGTTACAACTTGAAATAGTGATTTTAACAATGAATTGATAATAAATAGATGATAAAATATTTTAAGTAAATCATATATGGTATGATATATATGAGCATTTTTTGGAATATATTTATAACAAATCAATATTTCTTATATAGGAGGTCAAAACATGTACAACGGAAATCAAAACTGAGGTAAGGGTTTCTCTTCCCACTTTTACTTTTGTGAGACATATACCATATTCAACACTTATTAACTTTTAGTAGTGTATATAATTACTATTTTATATTTAATATGATGAATCTATTTTTTTCATGGTATTTAATGTTTCATTTGATGTTATTTCTTTCACATGGCTTATGATTCAAATTTTACTAAAGTGGTAATGGTTAATTTCACAATCTCATGATTATTGAGGAATGTTTATATTTATGTCACCGATGGGGAATATTTATCTTCCTAGTATGTTTATTCTATTATTTTTGAAAAATATTTTTTTTATATCATATTAATTTATGAAATTCATGTTCACCCATGTTTGAATGTTGATAATTTTTTTAAATGAAATCTTTTTTTGTTTTCCGAACGAGGAACATTGTACACAATATGAAAAAATGTATTTTAACTAATATTAAATGAATGGAATTTACCACTATCATAAATTATAAATGATTTTAATATTACTTTACATGTTTAAAAGGTTATTTTCAAAGAAAATCTTTCTTTTATATAATCACATCTTTTAAAAAATAAGTGATTTCAAAGTGAAAAAAGGTATTTTCCATAAGAAATTTTCAATGATCTTATTAAAGTATTTTCATATATGTCAACATCTATTGCTGAATCTTATGATTCATTGAGGTTTATATCTTTTGATACCATCTAAAATATTTTATTGAATGGTTTATGATCATTTTGACTAGAGACATACTATTTTGATACTATTCACCATATTACTCTTGATGGTTTATAATTATGTTTATTGATTGTGGAAATTATTAACATTTAGTATGATAGATTTAATATGAATGGTTTTGTTGATTATTACCCACAAATTTCATATGAGTAATGAATTGGATATAATTTGTAATGGGAAGGGCCTGATATAGCCTCTTGATGCATCGGTAGGTCTCATGAGTCAAACTTACTTGAGTATTGGTTGAGGTCTTACCCATTTATATAAGATATAATGGAATAATGCCTCAATAGTATGTTTATAATGTCCATAATTATGAATTACATAATTATGATATCAATTATTTATGTCCAAGTGATTATTTATATGATAAGCCCTCTCTTTATTACATATTAATTCATGATTTATTACATAAAAGTACAAATAATACAACCCATAAGATTGAAAAGTCTAATGTCCTTGAGAAATTGGTATATTACATAAAAATTAAAATATATAGTATATCATATTTATTTAAAACATTATTAACATGATAATATTATTCCTTTTTACTTAACACTTCATAGGATAACTCAAGGACATACATAAGAAAGGGGTGAGCTATAAATCTAAGTAAGGGAATCAACATGAAATAACATTCATAAATTAATACATGTTAGAAAACAGGTATATCAATGATACATAAAAGGTGAGATAATCATAAAAACGAACAACAAGTCATGATATAACATGATAATCAAAATGAAAACATGAGAAATGTGGAAACAACTTAAAACGTTACATAATAAACATAGGTCAAGGCTAACTAAAAATATATCATTATGGAAAACATACTATGATGGATTAGATTCACTTCATAATCCCTTTCATGATGTATCATGAGATTGAAACCTTACCCAATGCATTGGAGTGCTATATAATTTTGAGCGTACCTACCACTTTCATTTCATTCTCAAGCTTAAGTGTTACACATAGATAATAAAACATGGAAACATTTTTCATCACCTTTTATTCCATGATCTAGGAGTGTGGAATAAATACATTTAAGTACCTAATAAAATAATTATTATTGCATAAAGGTTAAAACACCTGATAGGAATTGGGTATGGGTATTCACTACACATTTGTTTGGCATGGAAAATCATGGTGAAATTTCGACATCATAATAGGTGTGTAAAAATATTCATATATGGGATTAAAAATAATTAAAGGGATATTTCATAATTTAGGAATCATAAGGGAAGTAATGTGGATATGGAATAACATATCCCAACATTAGGAATTAAAGAAAAGTGGTATTAGATAATGAAGATACTTGAATAAAGAGGAGAATGAAAAGAACCCTTACCTTAATAGTGTGACTCCAAATGCTTAGGAGGTACTTCTTGAGATATTGGGGTTACCTTGGGAGGAATATAGAGAGGGGAGGGTAAAAATGTTATACGAGTATTTTTAGTGAATATAAATGGGATATTGGGAGGGTTTATATAGGAAAAGAGAGGGGAGTTCTTTATTTTTTCCAAACATAGGTTTTGCACTCTATATAATAAAATAACAAAAAACAGAAACCTTCAAATGGGTTTTGACCATGTTTCTTCCAAATAGGGGTGGTTTTCATTATTTTATTACTATAAGGGCCAAAATTCTTAAAATAGCATCCTTGATGATGTGAAAGTGAGTCATACTCTAAAAGAAATGATTTTGAATGCTAAAAATATATTATAGGTTTTGGAGGAATCATAAAGGAATTATAAAATTAAAAAAATAAAATTAAAAACACATTATTTTAAAGGAAAAAATAGATTAGTTTGTGCATACCATTTATAGTATTTATTACAAAAATTTTGGGTCATTATGATGTCATAATACACACCGTATATTTATACGATATTTAATTTTTACCTAAAAATTAGGCTATCTCAGATAATTATGAAAAATTCACCATTGGATAATTATGAAATTATAATTCCTAAAATAATATTAATTTTATCAAAACAGTTTTCTAAATATCTGTATTTTCACTTTTAAAATAATAATCTACATTTATTGAGAAATGATGGGTTATTTTGAAAATAACAGTTTTTGAACCCTTATAAAAGTTACATTTGAATTCGTAAAAATTATTTGATCATTTATATTTAATAAACATAATTTAATAATAATATTTTATTAAAATATTATCTATTTCAAAAATTCAAAAATTCATCAAAATAAGCATCTTAATTGAAATTGAATACCAATTAAAAATAAAAATTGGTTATAATATAATGATAAGAAGTAAATATAGACGTTATTATATTGAAAATAAAATATAAATTTTCATATTATTATGGTATTGATACATATCCCTTTAATACACATGTAAATAATCGAAGGTCAAGGTGCACGATGGTGAGACTTTAATTGGGTAGTTCAACATTCATTGTTTGGGAAATGATCTCGATGAGCTTGAACTTATCCTATAAACGGTTTTTTCTCATTACTTAGTTGTTGGAACATAGATTGGGCTTGGGCAAGGGAAAATACCAGTGATTCTATCTCCCTAAAAAGCTTCAATAAATGGGTTTCAAAGGGTACAATCATACTGGTTGAGTCCATTACTTCCTTTATTTGTGTCAATTAGATTTATCAAAACCCTATATTTATACTAATCATAATATCACAATTCAATGGAAATATTTTTAATGGTAAAAATGATTAAAGGCCTTTTAAATATGATAGGATATAATAAAACCAAATAAATTCATGTGTTTTCTCTAACCATAATACACAGTAATTCATTTATTCAAATCACAAGGGGAATTTAATTTATAAAAGTTGGGGTCCTTACAATATTCCCACATTAAGAAATTCAACCCTTGAAATTTTCATTTCATACACTAAAAAAATATGGGGAATTCTATTTCATCACCTCCTCTAGTTCCCACACCACTTCTTAAAACATGTTGCTTCTCCACAACAGTTTGACAAGGTTTATTGTCTTATTTCATAGAACTTTGTCTCTATGGTCTAAGATCTTCATCGGCTTTTCCTCATATTAAAGGTCATTCTCCAATGGTACCACCTACGGATTGAGTACATGTGATAGGTTTGGTATGTACTTCCTTAAGAGGGATTCGTGGAATACATTATGTACATGGGATATGTCAGTTGAGATTTCTAGTTGATAATCCACTAATCCAATGCAACAAAGGATATTAAAGGGATCAATGTATTTTGGAATAATATTTCATTTCATCTGAAATTTCGTGACTTTATTCCCTGAAGATATGTAGAGGAATGCCTTGTCTTCAACCTCAAAATCTATGTCTCATTGGTTATTTTCATGATATCTATTTTGTCGATTCTGAGTAGCCTTTTTCTGATACTGAATGGTATTGAACTTTTCCACCATTTCCGCGACCATTTTAGGACCTAGTAGTTTGAATTCCCCAAATTTATCCTAGCATGGAGGTGTCCTACACCTCTTCCCATAAAAGGGATTAATATGGAACCAATTGGATGTTTGAGTGGAAATTATTATTGTATGGAACTCAACTTGATGAAGATGTTGATCCCATACTCCTTTTAAATGAAATTAAGAAGCTCTAAAAATGTCCTCGAGTTTTGGATAGTCTTCTCTGATTGGATATTAGTTTTTGGGTGATAAGCCATGCAGAATTTCAAATCAGTATTTAGAGTGTGTTAGATACACTTCCAGAACATAAATATAAATCTTGGATCTCAATAAGATACAACTAATAATGGTTTTTCATATATAATCATCACTTCTCTAATGTATATCCTTCCAAGTTGATCAAGTGATAAGTCCTATCGAATTTCATTGAAGTGAGAAGTCTTCTGAAGATGATCCACCACAACCCATATTACACTATTTATTATTGATGTCTTCATAAGAATAGTGACAAAGTATATGGTGATGTTTTGAAATTTCCACGTAAGTATGGGTAATGATTGCATGTTCCCCTTAGACATTTTCTTTTCCACATTCACTAACAGACAAACAGGGTATCTAGATGTACATTCTATTATCTCATTCTTCATATTGTCCCACCAATAGTCCTCTTAGAGATCTCAATAGATCTTTGTGCTTCCAAAATGTATGGAGAAGGTTGATCTATGTGATTCATACAACACATACTTATTTAACTTGGGATTTTATGGTACACATATACCTGAACCAAATCTAACAGATCCTTATTCATTAACATTGAAATATGAGGATTTCACTTTTCTTATAATTTCCACTTTCTTCTAAATTTCCACATCATCTCTTTGATAATACTTTATCCTCTTCAAAAGGGATGGTTGATCAATAATTTGTGAAAGGACTAATTATATTCCTTCCTTTATAATTCTCATTTCCATCCTTTTCAAATATTAGAAGACCCGATACTTATCAATTATAATAAATAATAAAATTTCCTAATTCTTTCTACTTAGAGTGTATGTCACTTTTTTCAATTTCCCAGGATGGTATTGGATTTAGTAGTAATCGTACTTTATCATCTATAACCATCTTCATTATTTCATATTCAGCTCTTTCTATGTGAATATATTTTTGAGGATTTTGTGATATGTATATATTTCACACTTCTCCACAAATAGATAATGCTGCAAAATTTTTAACACAAAGATCACTGCAAGAAACTCTAGATCATGTGTTGGGTAGTTCTGTTCATGAACTTTCAATTTCCTTGAAGCATAGGCTATCACCTTTTCATTCTAAATCAACAAAAATCCCAATCCCTTCTTCAAATCATTAATAAATACCATTAAACATTCTACACTTGTTGGTTGCATGAGCATAAGTGTAGTGATATGCCTATTTTTTAACTCCTTTAAGCTCTATTAACATTAATCATTACAAGAAACAATACTCCCTTATGAGTTATTTTTGATTGATATTTTGACAACATGAGAAATTTCTCATAAATCTACGACAGTACCTAGCTAATCCAAGGAAACTATAAATATAAATAATAGATTTTTTCCTTGATTATCCTTAAATTTCTTCTATCTTTAAAGGGTCAAAAAATAACCCATTTCTTGTGATAATATTCTCCAAGAATGAGTCTTTCTTCAACGAGAACTCACATTTGATGTACATGGCATACATATTTTCCTTTTTTAAGTTCTTTACCATAGTTTCAAGATTCTCCTCATACTCATCCTTTATTTTTAAGTATATTAGAATATCTTATATAAATACTGCCTGTAAAGACCCATAAATTTCAAGGAAATTTTTTTCTTAATTTCTTTGGGATTTTATGAGTATGCAGTTTCTGACGGAACCTGATTCTGAGGCCCGGTGTGCCCGGAATCAATTTCCGAAGTTTATCTCGGGTATGTTCAGTGAACGAACGAGTGACTTTTTCTATCTTTTGAACTGGTGCTCGGAATTGAAATCTGGGGGCACTGATGGAACCATAGAACTAGTAATTCCTTAAGAGGACTTTTACCATAGATGCGTTTGAACGGGAGAGGGAGTTTAATTTTGGAGATTAATAAAGAATTGAATAAAATTTGTGGTACAAATTTTATTCCTAATCTAAGTGGTTATATCCTAAGTAGGGAGTTGGGGTGGGACCCACTAGTCACTAACTACCTTTGAGAGGATAAAGGTGAGGTGGGGCCCACATGATCCCCATCTCTTCACATTCCCTAACTCCCCCTTAATTTGAGTAACTCTCATCTCTCCTTCTTTAATTAAGTGACTTCTCCTCTTCCACATTAAATCATGCCAACACACATTTTCAATTAAGTGGGTGATGTGTCTGAATTTTAAAATTTAAATGCATGGAATGAATTAATAAAATTAGGAGGAGCCTTATTTTATTTGGGGGTTGGCTCGTTGTGTTAAGGATTAGGAGAGAGAGCTCTAGACTTTGAAGAACTTCATCTTCTTTGTTGAAGAATGCGAAGAACGCCGACTCCAACCTCGACTTCTTTCTTCTCGACATTGAAGAAGCGACGTTGCCTTTCCGCAGAAACATCAACGAAAGCATCTCCATCCTTCGTCAAGCGATCAACCTTATTGAATTGAGGTAGGGGTGTGTTTTGAATTGAGAGATATTGGTTTTCCTTACATGTTGATGTTTCTCTCTAAAACCTTTTGCTATCAAGCTAATGTGGAATGAACCAGACCAAACTAACACGGTCCGATTCCTCCGCTGTTCTTGTTGTATGGTGTCCTCCAACTGTTCTTGAGAGGTGAATCAAGGAAAGTTTTCGGAGCCGATCGGAGGCCCAAAAACATCGGAAATGGACTCAGAACATTGGGACGACCTAGGAACTGGAGGTTTTTAGCATACAGATCACTAGAACAAAGGACGAACGCCTTGGGAGGCGTGCTTGTAACGACCCAATCTTTTTGAGTAATATATTAACTTACTCTTAATGATTTAATAAGATGTTAATGGTTAATGCAGAAAGAGGAGTCGATGGATTCATCTAGTAGAATCGACCCTTATGAAGCCCACTTATTAGAGCTTGGGAAGGAGGTAGCATCTGTGGGATTCGCTTTGGACCAAGCCCAAGCCGAACTCCAGCGTGTCAAGCTTGAACGGAAATGCCTACGGGAGAAGTTCAAGTTAGTAGAGATTAATACTAGGGAAATGTTATCTGAGCCTCCCACAGATTCTCTCACCATAGCACACCTTACACTGAGGTCTTATGCCAGTGTTATAAGGGGCTATGTGACGAGACCCTAGCTTCCTTGTGTAATCCTTTCGGGTGAATAAATTGAGATCTCTTCCTTTAGTGATGTTTGTGGAATTTCTTTTGTCCGGATAATTTTAGGATATATTTTATTGATGAATTTTTGAAAAAGGGATATTTTAAAACATTTATGTAAACCCTAAATAATTAATGATGTGTAATGATTTTCAAAAAATGGTCTTCTACAAAAGTGTTCAGTTAGGAATTTGGAGTCTAATAAGATCAACTTAATTTTTGATGAATAGTAAATTATGAATAGTGATTTTACTCTTAGGATTAGTAATGTGACCAAATGGATTAGTAATTTCACTCAAAGAAAGTTTTAATATAATTTAGACACCTAGATTAAGTAATGTGATTCAATAAAATGGGTAAATAACGGTTTCATAAATTAATAGTCAAGTATTAGTTTTTTCAGATGAATAGTTTTTTTTAATTAAAAATTTAATTCAAATTAATTAGAAAATTATTTTTATAAAAAGGACTTTATTTTTGAACTCAGAGCATCGATATTATGTTAAGGTAATTTTTGGGGATTTTTCTGAAAAAAATGAATTTTCGGTGAATAGTGTTTTTAATTAAAAATTTAATTAAAAATATTTAGAAAATTATTTTTATAAAATGTATTTCATTTTTGAAATCAAAGCATTGATATTTGGTTAAGGTGAAATTTTGGGATTATTCTGAGAAAGTTGAATTTTCGATGAATAGTGAAAATATAGTTTTTAAGTTACGGGTGTTTAATGACATCAGTAAATGATGTATTAAGTATATATTCAATATGGTCGAATTATGAATAGTAAGATAAGGTATGAGGTGTCCCAAGTGGCTAATACCATGGGCAAATACCATGGGCAAGCCCGTGGTTTTGCCAAAACCACTAATGAGGTGTCCCTTGGCCATTAATGCCTTGTCCCCTCACTTTCCCTATAAATACTCACCCTTTCCTCCTTTAGTTTTCACTCCCAACTCTCCCCCAACGAAGTTTTGGTCTCCTTACCTCCCAAGGAGTCCTCCCAAGGTGCCCCCAAGCCCTCAAGGTCCAAAACTTTGAGTTTCAAGAGTCACGTTTTAAGGTAAGGGATTCGACCTCTCTCTTTCTTTTCATGTAATCTCTTTTATGTCATTCCTTTTATGCTCCATGTTAGTATGTGAGAGGATGTTATTTTATATTAATCTTACTTCCCTTTCATGTTTATATGATGAGAGATCCCCTCTTACTCTCATCATTTCATTTTATGAAAGTTTAAGTGACGCCGTTAGGCTGCCGAATTTTTAAGGGATTCTTTCACCCTTCTCATTTTTCAAGTTCTATTTTCATGTCAAGTCTTTCAAGTTCCTTTTTATTATGTTGGGGTATGATATCTATATCTATCATACTAATATCTTATGATCATATGATGAGAGACCCTATTTTATCTTGTCAAATATTTTTTATTGAAGTTTAAGTGACGTCGTTAGGCTGCCAAATTTTCCTAAGAGAAATCTTATTTTTCGTCTCAAAATGCCTCTCTCTTTTCTCAAAATTATTTTATGTTATAAAGTGAATACTCAAAGCTCTTATTTCTACAAGGGTATTCACATATATATCAAAATTTTCTATTTTAAATTCTGGGATTTACATACATGAGACCCGCTTTCCCTTTCCGTGGGTTTAAAGTAACATAAAGATCATGTCTTTAATGCAGTTTTTAAAACGTTATGATTATGAAATGAAACCCATTTATTTTATGCTATATGGGTTATTTATGAAATTTTTGATGATGATATTTGTGTATCACATGATAATAAAGGAAAATTTAAGGGTGCGCCCTGATAGCGCTCCAATTCATTGGGTAAAGACTTAATCTCTAGAGATGACCATTTTAACGGCGCCTTGGTGAATAACCTTGGTAAATTTTAACGACACCTTGGGGATGGACCTTGGTGAAATGAAATGATTGTCAATATTAAATGTTGCAGCCACATCTTCAAGTTATGAAAAATTTTATTTTTATTATGATGTCTCTCATGATTTCTTGCTCATGCCTTAAAGTTCTTTTCATGTCCTTATTGAAGTATCTCAAGTTCATATGTAAAATGTTTCTCTTGTTTCCCTTACTGGGCCTTCTGCTCACCCTTTCTTTTGATGTATGTCCCCAGGTTATGAGATGCAGTAATGAACCTAGGATGAACTTAAGGAGAAGCCTTTCAAGTGTTTAAGAAGAATGTTTTATGTTTTTTTTTCATGTATTATGTTCCTTGTTTCCAAGACACTAAACCTTAATGATCCTCAGTTCCGTGTAATGAAATGAAAGTTATGTCATAAAAAGACGGGATGCTATAGTGCTGGCCAGAGGCGTCGTTTCTGGAAAATTCTAGAATACACAGAGTTTCCTTCCAAAGAATACGCCGTGTAGTACAAATGTTGAGCGGCAGAAGTAACAGACATCAGAAGAAGTGACACACAACGTGTGACACCGGTCACACGACGTGTGCTGTCCAAACAGTTTCACAGAGGAGACTTCGATGGACATGGCATGTATTTGAGGAAAATACACGGACATAGACAGAAATACATGGCCACGAGGAACAATGTGTATTCTCATCATAGAAATGCAGAAGCAGTTTTGTGAGGCTCGACATGTAATCTGGGGGATACACGGACATGGGCAGAACTACACGGCCAAGAGGCACGTCATGTACTTCCTGCACCATGGCAGAAGAGACTTTGGTATGACTCAGCGTGTATTCTGGGAATACACAGACATGGGGTGGAGTACACGAGCTTGTACTCCACCACACGGCCAGGCATGTCCAGTGTACACGGAGCTGACCCCAGAAGTTTGGACACGGTGTGTAACTATACCACATGCCGTGTATTTAATTTTTACACGAACAACCCATCGACATGGGATGTGGTACACAGACAGTACCCATGGACTGAAGACATGGCGTGTAACCATACCACACACCGTGTACTTACTTTTTACATGACCATCCCTACGACACGGGCCGTATCACACGGTAGGTACCCGGTGTTTGATGACATGGCGTGTATTACTTATCTACATGCCGTGTACTTTTGGAAAATGGATTGGTTGTCTTGTTCTCCATGACTTGGGCACGTTTTTCTTGGTTTTCCCTTAGGACATGGGACGGAACGTTGGGATACATCATCCTTGGTCTTCATGATGGTTGTTGTATCCATCCCTTTGACTCGAGGAGTGGAACCTCCCAGAATTGAGCATGCTGTGTGCGGGAACCCTAGAGCTGGCTGCGACTGCAACAACTATCATACTGGAATCCTCGGTGGTTTCGACGGTGAAGAATAATGTACTAGAATCCTCTGTGGGTTCGATGACGACGACAACCATGCTGGAATCCTCTGTGGGTTCGGCGGAGATGACTATTGTACTTGAATCCTACGTGGGTCCGACATTATTGACCTCTGTTGTAGTATCCTACATGGGTCCGACAGCTTAGCTGGACTAGTATCATACGTGGGTCCGACAGCTTAGCTAGTCTAGTATCCTACATGGGTCCCAGCTTAGATGAATCAGTAACTACATCTGATCATATACTTTTCTTTACGAATGATGTATACTTGTGTGAGATGAGTCTTGACTTTCAATCATTATCTTCGATATAATTGAATTGCTATCCTTTGTGGATTGGGTTGTGCTTTCCTGTGTGGATTGGGTTGTACTTTCCTGTGTGGACTGGGTTGAACTTGAGCTCGTGAGTTGGAGCAGAACTAGAATTGATGAGTTAGGTATATGTACGGGTATATACCTAAGTAGAGTTGGTTGATACTTCGTGTTTTTGTCTTTACTTTGTGGTTTATCCTTTGTGGATTTTGGGAGACCTTCAGGGGTTTCGAGGTCCCTACTGAGTATCGTATACTCACCCCTACACGGGCTATGCGCACACTACATTGTGTTGGTGGCAAATGAAGGAAAACTCTGATCATGGTTGAGGCTTGTGGAGAAAGATGGTACCCAGAGGTGGTCTATCAGGCGGGACGTACATGGAGTGGACGGACAGACCCAAGGAGCCGACGAGACTATCTGTACCCACCCTTCAGGTGGGAATTCTGGAGGATGACTTGTTGGTTGTTGCCTTACTTTTCAGCTACTGTACTTTCTTTTCAGATATACTGTACTTTTAGTTGGGTTTGTATTCTGGCCCACTTACTTTTAAGCACTTACTTTTGCACTCAGTTTACTTAGTGTTTATTTCAGCTTGCGTACTTTGTTGTGTTTCTTTACTTATATAAAGGCAATGCCTTCCCTTTTATCGGGATTTATGCTTTTGGTTCTAGTCACTAGCCTCTGGCCTATGGAAGGTGGGCTTGGGGTAGTCACGTCACGGGCCCGAGGACGGGTCGTGAAAAATTGGAATCAGAGGAGTCGGTTCTACCGCAGAACTCAGGACTCTAATAATTTCTATTGTGTGAAGAAATAGTGTTAAGGGTATTGAGTATGGTTATCAGTCCATGGAGTCCAGTGTTGGTGCGGCGGCCAACGTATCCATACACCAGGACCCTAATTTCTGATTTCTGACTCAGTGCACGAAAACATTGATTGCATGTTTGTTTCAAAAGTTTTCATTGTGATTACTTTGTGTCAGCTCACCATGTATACTGTATTAACCGTGGCGCACCTGTTTCTTTTAGGATGGCCCCACGACGGCAGCCAGCTATGGTTCCGAGTTTTTTGAGAGACGATAGCCCACCGAGTGACGAGGCCTCGGTGTAGGGATACATTATAGTGGAGGTACCAATGGTACCTCTACCAACCAAGCCACCGATGCCACCAGCCCCAGCAGCTAAGGGTGCACGTCGCCTGAGTGCACTGCATGAGTTTTAGCGTTAGAGGCTGCCTAGGTTCCACAGAGAGACATACCCTCAGGCAGCTGAGGACTGGATGGAGCTAGTTGTTTGAATCTTCAGATTGGTAGGGACACCAGTGGATCTCATGTTGATTCTTGCGGCGAGTCTCCTACACGCGACAGTAGGTAGATTGTGGAGCCTGATGCTCCAAGTGCACGATGAGGCATATCTTCTTTGGTCAGACTTCAAGAGCCTCTTCCGCTCGGAGTTCGTACCCATCACCCTCAGTGTAGTGTGCATTCAGGAGTTACTACAGCTGCGGCATGACAACATGACAATAGCCCAGTACTCAATGAGATTTTTTGATCTATCACGCTACTCCACAGACATGGTACGAGACCCATTCTTCCCGGCCCGGACCTTTGAGTAGGGACTGAGGCATGATATCAGGGCATCGATGATCTCCCTCAGTATTCCGACACAGGAAGGAGTACTGAAGCGAGCCCTTCTTGTAGAGAGTTTTCTTACTGAGCCTACACCAGTAGGGAGACCTACCGCAGGGCAGCACATAACAGAGTCTTATGCAGCTGGCAGTCGTCGGATGTCACAGGGGTCCAAGCGGACCATACCATCAGGTGGAAGACCTTAGTATAAAAGTTCAATTGTGCAAGGCACTCGGAACAGAGCCAGCTATACGAGGAGAAGGCAGTGCTATGCATGTGGCGGGCAGGGTCACATGGCTCATGACTGCCCGACCCGCCATGCAGAGGAGCAACAGACGGTTGAGGGACCACCTAGGAAGAGGCAGAGGTTCGACTCTGGCGGTCTATAGGGAGTAGGCGGACGAGGCATGGGAGCTGGCCGGGCAGTAGGTGGTGGGTGACGCTTTGAGGCTCTACCACCACATCCACCAGGAGGCCCACCCCGACCCCAGGGAGCTGGCGGATAGAGGCAGGCTCAGCTTCAGGTGGTGGAGGCCTACGACCACGCCGCACCTAAGATGATTTGAGGTACTATCTATGTCTACTCCACCCTTGCTGAAGTTCTTATAGACACAAGAGAGAGTCATTATTTTATTGCCGCTTCCTTTGTTCGGAGCTCAAAGATTCCGATGGAGCCGTTGTCTCGATCCTTACGGCTAGAGACTCCTACAAGAGCAGACTCGACGATTACGCACTGGTGTCGGCAGTGTGAGCATACTCTAGGAGGAGAGAGCTTCGGCGGGGATATTCTTGTAGCGGCGTCGAGGCCTTACAACGTCATCTTGGGCATGGATTGGTTATCCATGGTCCATGATAAGATCGACTGTATTAGGCACAAGGTGCGATGTGTTCGCACCGATGGGAGCAGGTTCACCTTCACCGGAGAGAAGGGAGCCTTTGCAGCGCAGGACAGACTCATGCAGAGGAGAGAACAACCAATCACTAATCAATTGGCTAGCCTCATCCTAGGAGTAGTTGATGTGCGAAGTCTGAGTTTCCCTGTTGTGGTGGATCAGTATGTGAGCGTTTTTCCTGACGACATTCCCAGGCTACCTCCTCGCAGAGAGGTAGACTTCTATATTGACCTGTACCCCGGGATAGCTCCAATATCTACTACAGCATATCGGATGGCTCCTACTGAGCTTCGGGAGCTATGGGTATAACTGGAGGACTTGCAGGGATAGGGATTCATTCGACCCAGTGTTTCACCCCGGGCTTCCCTGATATTGTTCGCTAAGAAGGCGGACGGGAGCTTGCGACTGTGTGCCGATAACCATCGCCTGAACCAGGTGACCTTGAAGAACAAGTATCAACTTCCAAGGATTTAAGACCACTTTGATCAGCTCAAGGGAGCATGATGGTTCTTGAAGATAGACCTCTGGTCAGGCTATCACCAGCTCAGAGTTTGAGACGAGGATGTGCAGAAGACGACCTTCAGGTGTCAGTATGGCCACTACGAGTTCTTGGTTATGACTTTCGGCGTAACCAACGCTTCAGAAGTGTTCATGAGTCTCATGAACATGATCTTACAGCCTTACCTCGATTGATTTATCGTAGTCTTCATTGACGACATATTGATTTACTTGACTACTGAGGAGGAGCACATCTACCACTTGCGGGTTGTACTGGATACACTCTGAGAGCACCAGCTTTATGGTAATCTCTCATAGTGTCAGTTCTGGATTTGAGAGGTCCACTTCTTGGGACACGTTATCTCTGAGGTGGGAGTTGTGGTGGATGCTGCAATGATTGAGGCAGTACTAGAATGGGAGCCACCCAAGAGCGTGATGGAGGTGTGGAGTTTCCTAGGTCTAGCTGGGTAGTACCGGAGGTTTGTACCAAACTTCTCCAGAGTTGCAGCACCGCTTTCAGCTTTGAAGAAGAAGTGGAAACCCTTCGTGTGGTCAAATAGATGTCATCAGAGCTTCAAGGAGCTGAGACAGAGATTGACCAGTGCACCCATCTTGAGGCTACCAGAGGAGGGCGTAGGGTACGTAGTTTACTAAGATGCATCATGAACCGGACTTGGGTGTGTCCTGATGTAGGAGCGGGCTGTGATCGCCTATGGTTCATGAAAGTTTAGGCAGCACGAGCAGAACTATGCTACCCATGACCTGGAGTTAGCAGCAGTGGTCTTCGCCTTGAAGATGTAGCAGCACTATCTGATGGGAGAGTGCATTATAGTTTACTCTGACCACCGGAGTCTCAAGTACATCTTCTCGCAGAAGGACCTGAACTTGAGACAACGACGATGGATCGAGTTCCTCCAAGACTATGACTTTGAGATAGTCTATACTCCTAGGAAGGGGAACGTAGTAGCTGATGCTCTCAGTAGGAGGTCGAGCATTCATCTACTTGGAGAGGCAACAGAGCTGCTAGCCGTATTACAGATATCCTTCATGGATAGAGATGGATAATCCTTTCTACAGTCACTCACAGTCACTCCTCCACTACTTCAGTGGGTCAGAGAGGCCCAATGTGAGGACATTGACTATGAGGCGCGACGTGATCAGATATCCTCAGGACTGGCACCTGAGGGATTTTCTGAAGGCGGAGAGCATGTCATCCTCTTCAGGGGACGTACCATGGAACCAGTTGCATTACGGGAGGAGGTGCTGAGAGAGTTTCACACTTCTACTCTAGAGGTACATCCTGGAGTAGCGAAGATGTACCAGGACCTCAGGTGACAACACTGGTGGCCCTGTATGAAGAAGGTTGTGGCAGAGTTCGTTTCACGATGCCTCACCTGCCAGCAGGTGAAGGCGGAGCACCAGGTACTAGCAGGGTTGGTACAACCCTTAGAGGTCCCGGAGTAAAAGTGGGATGGGATATCTATGGATTTCGTGACGGGAATTCCACATACTTCTAGAGGTCACAACTCCATCTGGGTGATTGTAGACTGAATCACCAAGTCGGCCCACTTATTACCTATTAGAGAGTAGGGCTCAGTGGAGAGTTTGGGACACCTCTACATTCAAAAGATCACACGGCTTCATGGTGTGACATAATCTATCATCTCTGATCGAGATGCTCGCTTTACTTCCCAGCTTTGTAAGGGGTTTCTGGAGGCATTTGGGACGCAGCTATGCCTGAGCACCGCCTTTCACCCACAGACAGATGGTCAGACGGAGAGGACCATTCAGACTCTCGAGGACATTCTCCGTGCATGTGTCCTTGACTTTGGTCGCAGCTGGGAGGATCACCTACCCTTGGTGGAGTTTGCGTACAACAACAGCTACCACTCACCATCGCGATGGAACCATACGAGGCATTGTACGACCGCCCTTGCAGATCACCCCTGTGCTGGACATATCCTGGGGAGTCAGCACTTGTTGGACCAGAGATGGTCCAGGCCACGAAAGAGAAGGTGAAAATCATTCAGGAGCAGATGAGGACTGCACAGATTCGACAGAAGTCCTATACTGATAGGAGGTGTAGACCACTAGAGTTTGAGGATGGTGACCACATTTTCTTACGGGTCTCACCTCGATGTGGATTACGAAGATTTGGCCAGGGCGGCAAGTTATCTCCACACTTCATCGGACCATTCCAGGTTCTTAGCAAGATAGGTGAGGTGTCTTATCACCTCGCTCTTCCACCTTAGTTGCGCCGGGTGCACGACGTCTTCCACGTATCTCAGCTAAGGAGATACGTGCACGACCCGACGCATATCATCGACCATGGGGAGCTGGACATCGATGATGAGGTGAATTTTGAGGAGGTCCTGGTGGATATCGAGGATCGACAGGAGCGAGTCATATGTGGGTGGTTGATTCCTCTAGTGCACATCAGGTGGCAGCATGGGAACCTCCAAGAGAGCACATGGGAGCGGGAGGCTCAGATGCATGCATAGTACCCTCATTTGTTCCCTTAGTTTATGATATATATTTTCGGGGACGTAAAGACCTGAGGTGGGAGTAATGTAAAGACCCGTAAATTTAAAGGGATTTTTTTTCTTAATTTCTTTGGGATTTTACGAGTATGCAGTTTCTGACGGCACCTGATTCCAAGGCCCGGTGTGCCCAGAATCAATTTCCGAAGTTTAGCTCGGGTACGTTCAGTGAATGAACGAGCGGGTTTTTCTATCTTTTGAACCGGTGCTCGGAATTGAAATCCGAGGGCACCGATGGAACCGAAATGCCTATAATTTCTTAAGAGTACTTTTAACATAGGTGCATTTGAACGGGAGACAGAGTTTAATTTTGGGGATTAATAAAGATTTGAATAAAATTTATGGTACGAATTTTATTCCTAATCTAAGTGGTTATATCCTAAGTGGGGAGTTCGGGTGGGACCCACTAGTCACTAACTACCTTTGAGAGGATAAAGGTGAGGTGGGTCCCACATGATCCCCATCTCTTCACATTCTCTAACTCCCCCTTAATTTGAGTAACTCTCCTCTCTCCTTCTTTAATTATGTGACTTCTACTCTTCCACATTAAATCATGCCAACACACATTTTCAATTAAGAGGGTGATGTGTTTGAATTTTAAAATTTAAATGCATGTTATGAATTAATAAAATAAGAAGGATCCTTATTTTTTTTGGGGGTTGGCTCTTTGTGTTAAGGATTGGGAGAGAGAGCTCTAAAATTTGAAGAAATTCATCTTATTCATTGAAGAACGTGAAGAACGCTGGCTCTAACCTCAGCTTCTTTCTTCTTGACGTTGACGAAGCGACACCACCTTTCTGTGAAAACATCAACGAAAGCATATCCATCCTTCGTCAAGCGATCAACCTTCTTGAATTGAGTTAGTGGTGTGTTTTGAATTGAGAGATATTGGTTTTCCTTCCATGTTGATGTTTCTCTCTAAAACATTTTTCTATCAAAATAATGCAGAAGGAACCAGACCAAACTAACACGGTCCGATTCCTCCGCCGTTCTTGTTGTATGGTGTCCTCCAACCGTTCTTGAGAGGCGAATCAAGTAAAGTTTTTGGAGCTGATCCGAGGCCTGAAAACATCAAAAACGGCCTCGTAACATCGGGACGACCTAGGAATGGGAGTTTTGTAGCAAACTGATCATCAGAACAAAGAACGGACGCCTCATGAGGCATGCTGACCAGAGGCGTCATTTCTGGAAAATTCCAGAATACACGGCATGTCCTTCTAAAGCACATGCCATGTAGCACAAATGTTCAGCGGTAGAAGTAACAAACATCAGAAGAAGTGACACAAGACGTGTGACACTGGTCACACGACATGTACTGTCCACATAGTTTGAAAGAGGAGACTTCGATGGACATGGTGTGCATTTGAGGAAAATACATAGACACGGACAGAAATACAAGTCCACGAGGCACGACGTGTATTCTCATAATATAAAGGAAGAAGCGGCTTCGCGTGGCTCGGCGTGTAATCTGGGGATACACAGACACGGGAAGAACTACACGGACAAGAGGCACGACGTGTACTTCCTTCACCATGGAAGAAGAGACTTTGGTATGACTCGACATGTATTTTGGGAATACACAGACACAAGGTGGAGTACATGAGCTTTTAATCCACCACACGGCCAGACATGGATAGTGTACATGGAGTAGACCCCAAAAGTTTGGACATGGCGTGTAACTATACCACACGCTGTGTATTTACTTTTTACATGAACAACCCATCGACACAGGCTGTGGTACATGGAAAGTACCAATGGACTGAAGACACGACGTGTAACCATACCAGACGTCGTGTAATTACTTTTTACATGACCAGCCCTGTGACATGGGCCGTATCACATGGGCAGTACCCGGTTTCTGATGACACGGAATGTATCACTTATCTACACACCGTTTACTTTTGGAAAATGGATTATTTGTCTTGTTCTCCATGACTTGGGCACGTTTTCCTTGGTTTTCCCCTAGGACGTGGGACAGAATGTTGGGATACATCATCCCTGGTCTTCGTGATGGTTGATGTATCCATCCCTTTGACTTGAGGAGTGGACCCTCCTGGAATCGAGCATGCTGTGTGCGGGAACCCTAGAGCTGGCTGCGACTGCAATGACTATCGTACTGGAATCCTCCGTGGGTTCGACGGTGAAGACTAATGTACTGGAATCCTCTGTGGGTTCAACAATGATGACAACCGTACTGGAATCCTCTGTGGGTTCAGCGGAGATGACTACTGTACTTGAATGCTACGTGGGTCCGACAATATTGACCCTTGTTGTAGTATCCTACGTGGGTCTGACAGAGTAGCTATACTAGTATCCTATGTGTGTACGACAACTTAGCTGGTCTAGTATCCTACGTGGGTCCCAGCTTAGATGAATCAGTAACTACATCTGATCATCTATTTTGCTTTACGAATGATATATACCTATGTGAGATGAGTCTTGACTTTCAATCATTATCTTCGATATGATTGACTTTCTATCCTGTGTGGATTGGGTTGTACTTTCCTGTGTGGATTGGGTTGTACTTTCCTGTGTGGACTGGGTTGAACTTTAGCTCGTGAGTTGGAGTATAACTGGAATTGATGACTTAGGTATACGTATGGGAATATACCTAAGTATAGTTGGTTGATACTTCGTGTTTGTGTCTTTCCTTTGTGGTTTATCCTTTGTGGATTCTGGGAGACCTTCGGGGGTTTTGGGGTCCCTACTGAGTATCGTACACTCACCCCTGCACGGGCTATGCCCACACTACGTTGTGTTGGTTGGAGACGATGGACAACACTGATCATGGTTGAGGCTTGTGGAGCAGAATGGTACCCGGAGGTGGTCTATCAGACAGGACGTACATGGTGCAGACGGACGAAACCAAGGAGCCGAAGAGACTATTTGTACCCACCCTTCAGGTGGGAATTCTGGAGGACAACTTAGTGGTTTCTGGCTTAATTTTTAGCTGCTGTACTTTCTTTTTAGTTGTACTATACTTTCAGTTGGGTTTGTATTCTGGCCCACTTACTTTTCAACACTTACTTTTTCACTCAGTTTACTTAGTGTTTACTTCATCTTGCATACTTTGTTGTGTTTCTTTACTTATATAAAGGCAATGACTTTCCTTTTATCAGGATTTACGGCTTTGGTGCTAGTCGCCAGCCCCTGGACTATGGAAGGCGGGCTTGGGGTAGTCACGGCACGGGCCCGAGGACAGGTCGTGACACTGCCATGAATTTGTTGAGGTAATATCTAAATAATCTATTCATCAAATACACGAATATTTCTAGATTATTAGTGATTCTGAATGTAATTACTATAAACTCATAGTTATTGTACTTTATATGAAAAAAATTCCTTAGGTATATTCTCTTTCTCTACCCTAATTTGGTAACACCCTAACTGTAAATCCAAGTTGGATAAGTATTGTGCTCCACATAGTTGATTGAACAAGTCATAAATCTGTGACATAGGATACTTTTTTTGAACTTATTGAGCTCACAATAATCAATGAAAAGGTGCATTGACCCATCTTTCTTGTTGAAAAAGAGGACTAGTGCACCCCATGGTGAAGAAAATTTCAAATCCTCAAGTTTCAAAATACCCATTATAAGTGGAGATGGGGATAATGGAAATACCTCAGGTATAAGATCAATTAAAAATTCAACCTCTCAGCTAGGAGGAAGACCAAAAAATTTCTCAGGAAACACATTAGCGTATTCCCACATAACGAGAATGTCTTCAAGGATGATATTTTACTTAGAATTAGTCATTTGAGATAGATATGCTTTCTCATAGGGAAATAATATTCATGCTTGAGATTATAGTGACAAAGAAGATTCATTTGTCTCCTTGAGTTTGTATAGAATTAGAGGACAATTCTTAATATAAAGTGTGATTTTATTTATCATGGAAATTTATTTTTCTTCTATATAGTTAAAGCCAACACATACCTAGAATTGCATCAAATTACACCAAAGGGAGTATCACAAGATTACCTGGGAAGTTCATCCCACAAATTTTGGTGGTGGGGAGTTATATACTTGGTATACAATAATTACCCTATTTTATATTTTCACCAATAACACTACTTCCGTGATTTTTTTTGGTGTTTGAATAGTTATACTAAATGGTTGCAATATGAAGGATTATGTAGAACTAGAATAAAAAAGTATGTTCAGTATTATTAAATGAAAAAATAGAGTACATATCAACAATCCATTGTCTAGATACACCTTAGTAGTTATTATATCATAAGATATCCCATTATACCTTAGAGGTTGTTGGTTGTCTTTGAAAACCCTTGTATTAGTGAATTGGTTTGAAAAGTTTCATGGTTTTTTGAAGTTGAAATAATGAACAATGCACTAAGGGTGGACTGGATCATTCATTTACTCCATCACATTAGTGGGTTTCCCTCATTGGTAATTGCTATCTAGGATTCCTTAATTCCCTCACTTAAATCATTTCCTAGTTCCCCTTAATAAATTTTTGGAGTTCTTCTTTCTACACTTTTGACAAGTGGGATATTGAAATTTCATATCACTGTTAGATTTCTCTATTAGACTGCTAGAATTAAACTCCACTTTTTGCTTCTTATACCCATGATATCCTTGAGATTCAACGATCTCTATTTTTAATTTGACGGCACATAATACAATTTATTCATAGCTATAAATTTCTTGTATTTCCATGGATTTTCATAGATAATGGGTTATCCTACCAAAGAAGAGATCACATTTTCATTTAGGGGTAATGAAAAAGCTAGTGGTGTATCATGAAAGTCTTTTGAAGTTTTCCTTATATTCCCTAATATATTTGTTATCTTTTTTATTGAGGGAAAGAAAATACCTTTCCATTTTATATTAAATAGTGTGAGGAAAATATTTATGGAAAAACATTTTATGTAATTCCTTCCACCCCATCACTTTGATCTCTTGATTAGGCTTCTTATTCTCGATCAATGTCCACCACTGATTAGCTTCTCCCCCATATGATTAATATCCAATATAACCTTATCATTATCATAAATTTAAAGTATGAAGAGGATATTATCAATGAATTTTATCCATTATTCAATTATTAATGGATTTGATGATCCATTGAATGTTAGAGGCCTTTTTAATATAATCATCTTAATTATAGTTTGGTATTTATTAAGGGGATTCGAGTGCTCCTCCTGATCCAATTTTCTATTTATAACTTGATTCAGTTGAGAGAGTATCATAAAAAAGTTATCAATTCTTGTTCCCATTGGGTTGGGAATCTCGTTGGGGCAATCATCACATTTCCCTTCACATTGGATGTTTACCCGATTTCTCTAATTTTTGACAATTGGCTAGAATAAAGGAAAAAATTAGGGATGTGTATTTTTAAACTACTAAACACATAAATGGGAATCTAATGGAATTAAAGGTACGACTTATAAATGACACTTATTTATTAACTTATGAATTTATAGTCTTCAATGTATATTGTCCATGATATGTTTCATAATATATACAATTATTGGAATTTTCCCCTTAATAATGGTTCTTAAATTTTTTTTGAATTTAACAAATCATATACCCCAGGAATGTAAAACTAGGTGTGTAGAAAGGCCCATTTTCGTGCACTAGTTCTCGGTTGAGTCTATCTCAATGAGGTCTTTTTGGGATTTATCCCTATGTACATCTATACCAGATCCATGCCCCCTTATAGTATCCATAAAGGGATCTACATTATTAATAAACCCCTTACTCTTTACTTACCAAAATTTAGGGATGTTTTCTTATACTTATTCTTATCTCTATGTATTTGTCTTGTGTTTTATAAGCCTAATCCCAAAAATAACTAAACTTTTCCTTTGACACCAACTATGATAACCCTTCCCTTTATTACATATTAATTCATGATTTATTATATAAAAGTGCACATAATATAACCCAAAATATTGAAAAGTGTAGTGTATTTCAGAAATAGGTACATTATATAACAACTTAAAACATAGAATACATCTTATTTATTGAATTTTTTTAACATGATCATATTATTCCTTCATACTTGACACTGCATGGGATAACCTGCGGATATACATAAGAAAGAGGTGAGCTATAAATCCTAGTAAGGGAATAAACATGAAATAACATGAAGAAATTAATACATTTTATAAAATAAGAATATAAGTGAGACATAAAAGGGCTGATAATCATAAAAATAAACCATGATACATGATATAACATGATAATTATAAAAGAAACATGGTAAATGCTGAAACAACTTATAAAACTCCATCATAAATTTAGTTTAAGACTAAATGAAAATAAATCATGATAGAAAAAGTATTATGATAGATTATATTCACTCCTTAATCCATTACATTAAGTATCATGAGACTAAAACATTACCCTATGAATTGGAGTACTATATAAATCCAGGCGCACCCATCAGCTTCATTTCATTGTCATGTTTAAGTGTGGCACATAGATCATAAAACATGGAATAATTTTTCATCACTTATTGTTCCAAAATTAATGATTTTAGAATGAATAAATATAAGTCCCCAATAAAAAAGTATAAGTTCATAAAGGTTAACACCCTTGATGAGAATTTGGTATGGGTATACACTACATATTTGTTTGGCATGAATAATCATGGTGAAATTTCAGCAGCATAACGGGGGCATATAAATGTTCATGGAATTGATTAATGAGAGTGTAAGGGATCTATCATAATTTATGAATCATAAGGTCAGTAATGGGAATATGAAAGAAAATATATGAACAATAGGAATTTGAGAAAATGTCATAAGATAATAAAGATACTTGAATAAAGAGACAAAGAAAATAACCCTGACATTGAGAGTGTGACTCTAAATGTTTGGGAGGTTCTTCTTGAGTGCTTTAGGGAACATTGGGAGGACTATGGAGAGGATAGGGTAAAGTAAGTAAATACTCTAAGTATTTTTAAAGGAGATAAATGGGAGCTTGGGTGAGTTTATATAGAAAAATAGAGGGGAGTTCTTTATTATTTACCAAACTTAGGTCTTAGACTCTATATAATAAAACAACCAAAACCACAAAACTTCTCATGGTTTTCCCCCTATTTTCTTACAAATAGGGGTGTTTTTAATTATTTTATAAGTCTAAGGTTTTAACTTATTAAAATAAAATCTTTGGCGATGTGGAAGTGAGTAATACTCTTAAATACATGATTTTAAATTCTTAAAATATATTATAGGTTTTGGAGGATTAATAAAGTATTTATAAAATTAACCTAATAAACTTAAAAATAAAATATATTTGGAATTTTATACCCTTTATAGAATTTATTACATACCTTTTGTGTCATTTTGATTTCACAATACACACTGTATATTAATACAAAATTTAATTTTTATCTGAAAATTCAACACTAAAAAAATTATGAAAAATTGACCACCGGATAATTTAGATGTTCTGATTCAAAAAATAATATTCATTTTATAATTTTTTTCTCTAAATATGTGTATTTTCACTTTTAAAATAATAATCATCATTTATTGAGAAATGTTGGGTTTTTTGATAATAACAGTTTTCAAACCCTTATAAAAATTACATTTGACTTCATAAAAATTATATGATCATTTATATATAATAAATATTATTTAATAATAATATTTTCTTAAAAAATTATTTATTTACAAAATCCATTAATTCATTAAAATAATCATCTTAATTGAAATTGAATTCTAATTAAAAATAAAATGTATGTTTTAATATATAAAAATTAAAATCGTTTATAATGTAATGATAATAAATAAATATAAATAGTATTCATTTGAATATAAAATATACATTTTCAAATTATTATGGTATTGATATATATCCCTTTAATACACCAGCAATCACTTTAAGGGTAATATGTGCGATGGTGAGACTTTCGTGGGGTGGTTTAGCGTATAGAGTTTGGGACATGATCTTGATGATCTTGAACTTCTCCCAAAAATGGATTCGATTGTGCTTTAATTGATATATATATAATATTGTGCTTGATCCAGGGAAAATCCCATTGATAATATTTTCCTCATAAGCTCCAATAACTAGGCTTTAAAGGGTACAATCCTACTAGTTGAGGGCATTGCTTTCTTTTTCTGTGTCAAATGGATTTATCGGAACCCTACATTTATACTAATCATTAGATCACTATTCAATGACTATATTTTCAATGGTAAATATGTTTAATGGTATTTTAAATCTGATAGGATATAATAAATCTAAATAAGTGAATGTTTTTTCTATAACAATAATACATAGTAAGACATTTAATTAAATCATAAGGGGAATTCCATTTATCAAACTTCTGGTTGTTAAAATTTGATTAGTTATAATAACCATGGATAAATTTCAAGATCATGTGATTATTTATTTGGAATTATTTAATCATCATTTTTACTACAATATCCTTATTTATGTTCATGTTATTTATTTAATTTCTCATGTTTTCAGTTATTTACCTTGACATATTGATTATTCCATATTTATTTATGATAACTTCTATTGTACACATACCCTTACAGAGCTTTATATCTCACCGCATTATTATGATTCCTCTATCTATGTTTCTAGGAAGTGTATTATGATTGATATACATGGATATGATAAATGGAATAATGGTGTTCTAAAAGAAAATACTATGTTATAATTTATATTTTCAATTATAATGAAAAATTGAAGTATAAATCTAGTTTACCAATACTAATATACTATTTGGTCTTTCAGGAAGAGATTACTTGTATATAGTGCCAATGTAATAAAGTAAAAATTCACTATGGGATACTAAAGCTGGGGTCTTTATAGTTGATATCAGTGGAAGCTTAGTAGAAACCTGAAAGACTATATTTTTTATTACATAGATTAATGAATATAACCATATGACCAACTTTATGGATAAGTTTAAGTATAGGATAATATCCTATAGATTATGTAATAACCATGGAAACATTATGTTAAAAATAAATAAACATAGATTGAGAGGAATGTTTCATGATTTATACATACTTTGAATAATATTTAATGATTATTTTATAGAACACTCTAATTATTATAGTTTAATTCATACACTGTTATTTTCAGTCAATACTAGGAACAAGAAGGAAATGCGTTAACATTGAATGTGATAGAATGTGTGTCGATGAGAAACCAAACAAGATAATAAACAGAGTAAAGGTTATTGGGATTATTCCTAATTAGTTATCACAATATATTATTAATAAAATTCACCTCAACCAACTCTCAAAGTCACTAAATAAGAGAATTACAGTGTTCGTTCAGATCTCAGGTGGTGGAGACTATGGAGGAAAGAAGATTTAGTTTCTTATATGTCATGTATCTGATAATAAACACCCAAGTGAATGTAATTGAGGAATAAAAAGTAGTTTTTGGTGTGGAAAAAAAGGACACAAAGAAATTAATTACCAAGGAAAAAAATGAAATTTTTTGTTAATGAATTGGATGAGAATAATGACCCCCTAAGGTATCATTGATGATTGAATGTATTAAATTTGGAAATTATGGGAATTATGAAAATCAATTTCCTAGGGGGTAAAACCCATGAATATATTCATCATGGTTGTAATATTAATTCTTATACTACATATGATAATGAAACTAAAAATGACATATTAGTGGAATAAGGTATTAAGGATTAATATAATGAAGCATATTTAATGGTTCATGAATGAAGTGGGATAATTAAAGTTCTTGTATATTTGGATTCAATAATTATGTTATAAATGTTTTTTATCAATGATATTATAGTAATAAGAATAATTAGATATATAAGGATTGTACTACAATACTTCTTCTTTAATGATTTAGAAGAATACAATGAATATAATCAATAACCAAGAGAAGTGATTATGTGGAAGGTGGTCATTTGAAAAACACATGATTTGGGGAAGATAACCCTAAATTTGTTCTAGATACTAATATAATAATGATAAATATATTTTTATGGGATAGTGTCAGTGACCTTGAAAATTGATAGTGATTTGATGATAAATAAATTCATGATGGTGTTTACTATATTTTTGCAATTTGTGAAATATATTTGGCAATATAATATTTTATTTAAGGAATAAGGATAGAGTCAATTATAAAAATCATACATGTTTTCATTATGGTTTTATAGTGATCAAGGTATTCATATATTTGGTATATGACATTAAGATCTACATTATGATGTTTGTGGAATCTAATGTTATGTTTATTTTGGAAATTTATTGACCTTCCTTATAAATTATTGGACATTGAATTCGGATAAACATATTTTTGAAGATTCTCAAGGTTAAATATTTATGGAATGAATTATTTTGAGTTTTTTGGGGTGTTATATAACTTGTTTTAACCATTTTGGTGATGGAAAATATATACAGATAGTAGGAATGACTTTTAATTATTTTATTGAGTTTATGATATGTTGAATGTTAATTTTAGTGCTTCAGGCATAAAAATTCCTATCTAATATTCATTTTTTGGAGTAAGAGATGAATTATGAATTAATCAAAACACATAAGGAGGATGAAATTATGCATATGAAATAGAAAGATATCAAGTTACTATATTTCATTATATTCTTAGTGTTTTTGGTAAACGAATTCAACAGCTATTATAAAAGGATTTTGAATGAAAAATGCTAGCTTATTGCATTCATATCTAATAAATCAATAGTCTTTTGACTCATCATAGATTTATAGTTCTATGGTTGTTGAATTTCTCTTGGTCATTAACTTTCTGGTGATCAATTAGATCTGTCACCCTACATCATTATTAGGGAATTACAGTTTTATTCCATGTATATATCTTCACATACCACCTATGTTACCCTACTTTGAAATCTAACTATGTGATTATTCCATATTACCCTCATACATCCTTTTCTCTCTTATCAAGAGGATGTTTTATTAACTCTTTTTTGTGATGTGGGTTTTCCAAAAAAGGTATTTTAAAATTTAAAACACTTTTTTTCCGATCACAAGTTAAAATTATGATGAAAAATTTATTTAAGGAGGGGTGAATGTAACACCCCTTGATTTTAAAATAACACTATATCTGATATAGTATACAACACACAACACCGAGCTTAAACAAACCCCAAAATATTATTATTTATATATGATCTGTATAACCTAGCCAATAAATTAATAGGTATGAATAGAATTAACCTAAATATGAAATATAAATAAAATAACAACCCAATAAAAATTTGTTTATTAATTCTTATTAAATAAGTACACAATTTTTAGTAATGTTATTTTATGCTTGAGAAATATGTTTTCTTCAAAAATGGGATTTCTTGATTTTTATAAGTGAAAATTATAATAATGTTTTTTTAAAATTATAAAAATTTTGTTATAAAAATAATATATTTTTAAAATAATATTTTTAAAATTATATTATTGTTAATTTATTGGATTTTTATGAAAATTCTGATTTTCTAGTGAATAATGAAAATGCCAATTTTTATTGAAAAGTGTATTTTTGTTTCAACTATTTTTAAAGTAAATTGTATTTTAAAATGTTTAAAATAAAATTTATATCTATTATATTATGAAAAATTAAATTGTGTTCATTAGAATCTATTTTATAATTTAATTTTTTATAAAATAATCTTTAAACATAAGTAGACACTTTTATGAAAAACTGTATTATTTTTCTTCTGGAAAGTGATTTTCATCGCATGTTTTGCACTTATTTTTAAATTAATTTATATAAATTATAGGTGTTTAATTTCATTAAATTGAATTTATTTTTTATTCTTAAATAAAAATTTATCTTAGGATTAGTTTTTTACAGAAGATATTTTTTAGCGAATAGTAAAAAATTACTATTTTTATGAAATGTAGTATCTTTTATGACATCCCCAAGACATAAAACCATTAGAAATTTATGAAACGTATGTAATGAATAAAATATGATAAAATAATATAAGTATAAATGAATAATAATTTAAAACTTAGAGATTATAATTTATTCCATATTAAATATGAAAATCATTTTCTGTGCTGACAGAGAGCCTGCACAACACTGGAAAATTTAAATCTGGTATACTAAAAAAAGTAATTGGGATGTGATAATTACTTTATATAATTTTATATTACATAATAAGTATTATTTATGTTTTTATAATTAGAAACTAATTTTATAGTTATATAATAAGTGGATTATCCAAATTATTTTACAATGCTTGTATAAAGCCAGAAAAGTCAAAATAACACATTAAATATGTTGGCATGATATAGATGTGAGTTAAAATAAATATTTAATGAATATATATGGTTATTATTATTATAATAAACTTATTTTAATGATATAAATTTATTTATATTTATTTATAAATTATATAATTACCTTATATATTTGTGAAACACTAGAACAATATTAATTTAATTAATAAAAAAATAAAATAATTAATATAAAAAATACTATAAGTAATATAATTTTAGTTATTAAAGGTGATACAATAATTCTATAGAATAACATGAAATTTTGGTATATAATAATTTTTTTTAAAAAAAATTGAATTTTTTCATTGATGTTTTTAAAGTCAAAGTAATTAATTGTATCAAAATTGACAATAATGATATTTTATGGGATTGATATTTTATTAAATTATTTAAAAATAATAAAAATATTAAATAAGAAAAAATGAGATATTATATGTCATATAATTTCATATATTGTACATTTATAGTCCATTTTTAAGTATTTGGATTTAGAGTAGTCTTATTATATTTTATTCTTTTGAGAAATTTAAAAATTGTCTCACCTCAATTATAAAAGGGAACCTCCTCCACAACATATTCACACCAAATTAATCCTTATATATTGAAAAATTCCTAGACATTGAACTTCCAAAATTCCTCCTAAAATTTATTTATTTTATTTTCTCCTCAAAAGAACCACATTTAGACCCTTAAGAAAGGATCTGAAGAAGGTCTCCCGAAGAAGAGGTAATTGTCTTACCCAAACTCTTTCAATTTATTTCTTCTTCTACTTCATATCCATGTGTTGTTTAGACCCTAAATTATAAAAATTAATTATTATATATGTCATAATATTATATTATTATTATTATGATACAACCATATTCCACCTTTTATCCATCCTACTAAAAGAAAAAACATCGCTCGTGCATACATACGACTTACCGTTTCCACACAGTGGTGTAATTAATTTTTCATCACCATTTTACATAGAAAGTTATAAATATGGAAATAATGAATATATATGATATATATTACATAAAAATGATTTTTTAAAGTATAATTACCCTTTAAATTTCTTTCCTTTCATCCATAAAAAATTGAAAACAACATTCATTGTACATATGACCTACCTTCTACATGAATGGTGTATTTTTTTCATTTCTCAGTATTTATGATGAATATATATATATATATATAATATGATATTAAAAAAATAAATAATTTTCCATATATTATGGAAGTAAAGTAATATTATAAGTATATGAACTACTGAATCAAAACATACATGAAAAACGAAGCAGTTTCCACCCAAAACAGTTAATTTAAAACTAAATTGATAAAAATCAGATGATAAAATATTATAATTAAATAATATATGTTATGATATATATGAGTATATTTATGGAATATGTTTATAATAAATCTATATTTATTATACAATAGGTTCAAACATGTAAAAGGGAAATCAAACACGTGATAAGGGTTTCTCATCTCACTTTTATTTCTATAAGACATATGCCATATTCACCACTTATTTACTTTGTGTGGTGTATATAATACCTCTTTGATATATTATATCATTAAGATAGTTTATTTTATCATATTTAAATTCTCATTCGAATTTATTTCTTCCACGGTGCTTACGGTTCAAATGTTACTAAAGTATTAAAAGTTTATTCCACAATATCATCATTATTCGGGATTATTTATGTTTATGACTCTGATGGGAAAGATTTATATTCCCAGTACATGTTTTCTAAAAATGATTTAAATTGTTTATAATATTATTCTATTATTTTTTAAATGTTATTTTCACCCATGTTTTACTTTTTAGGAAATGTTTTAAAAGGAATCATTTTGTCATTTTCCAAATGAGGTACTTTTTAAACATTATGAAAGGAATGATTTTTTAAAATTAAAATCAATGAATATAATTTCACACCATCATTATGTATAAATAATTTTAGTCATAATTTTCAATATTCTAAGTTTATTTTCAAAGAAAAGTTTTTCTTTTTTAATTATTCATCTATTTAAAAATAAGTGATTTGAATGTGAAAAAGTTTTTTTCACAAGATTTTTTCAATGAAATTATTAAAGTATTTTTAGCTACGTCTAATTCAATGGATAAATAGTATTATTCATTTCGGTTTATATCTTATTATACCATATACAATTTTTATTGAATACTTTATGATCAGTTTGACTGGGAATGTAGTATTTTGATACCACTCTCTATATTACTCTATATGGTTTATGATTATGTATATTTATTATGGAAATTACTAAAATTTACTATGAAAATTTCAATATGAATGGTTATGTTGATTATGTTCCACCCCAGGTAGGATCTACATTGGGGCTTTAGGACCCTACATCATAACATTGTCCGCTTGGGTTCACTACCTCACGAGTTTGTTCATCAGTAGGGCTCACTACCCACAAGGGTGGATCACTGCTGACCCCCTTCTAAAAAGGCCTTATGATAGGAGGGGGATGGTTGGGGATTATATATGATTCCCAATTTCCTACAGTATTTGATGTGGGATAGGTTCCCTACACCCAGAAACCTTGACCCATAGGGCTATACTACATTCATTTGAGATTCCATCAATATCTACCTAGTGCTTGCGCTGCGATCAAAGGCTTTCCTACCCCCATTTTATACCAATTTTAGGATGTAAATTGGTTCTACTAGACTCTACATCACAATATTATCTTCTTTGGTTAATTACCTCATGTGTTTGTTCTTCAATAGGGCTCACTGCCCACTGTGGTGGCTCACTGGCAACCCCCTTTTGAAAAGGCCTTGTGATAGTAGGGGGGATGGATGTAGATTATATATGATGCCCAATTACCTAAAATATCCAATACTTATGGAATCCTCTCATTGTTTTTAGTGTGATTGTTTTTCTTGAAAATAAATGTGACTGTAAATGATTGTGGTTGGTGTTTGCTGAAGTAGGTGTTTAAGGTGGTGCAGTTTTCCAATGTTTACCAAATTTTCAAGCCTCAAAATTGGGAGTTTATTTTTTTATGAAGGAATATTTTCTGCACAGTAGTACATAATTCACATAACATGAAGGATAATTCATGGACCACATAGGAGGTACGTAGAACAATGATTAAAATTGGAAAAGGGAAGGATTCCACATATCAGCGATATGTGTACCACAAAGCTTGATAAGCGGATCGTGTAGGGAAAATTATTCAGGAGGAGGATTCCGGTTCATTGGGGGAAAATGGTTCATGGAAGGATTGTGGTACATGGGATGGATCATCAATTTCAGAAACAAGGTGATGATTTGAGGTGTTGTGAAGGGTTTCGTTCGCATAAGAGATCTTCCTCTACGAATGAAGAGAGGCAGTACATAGACTGTGAATGGAAAAATGGTTCTTGGGAGAAGTAGATTGTGGTGGAGGATATACCACATAAAAGACTTAAGTAAAATAGATTAGTGGATTTTAAACTCTATTTTACTTTATAATGACCACTAATCCCAGTATTACTTAGAGATCATTTTTCATTAGAAAACATCTTTGATCTGGAAATAAATTCAGTTAAGTACGAAAGAGTTTGCAGAGAGACCATGAAGGAGAAAAGTTTCCCAAGGAGGATTCTAAGAAAGGAAAAGTGGTCCATGAAGTTAGTTTACAGAAGGGGTTTTGAAGGGAAATATAACCTAAAAAGGAAGAACGGTCCATAGAGAAGAGGCAGTCCATGGAAGAAGAACTCGTCTAAGAAGTAGGGACGATTCATAGACAAATGGCAGGTTCAAGGAGGATGAAGCATTCCATGAAGGAGATTTAGTTTGTTGAAGCGAAGGCAGTTTCAAGAAGAGAGGTGGTCCATAAAGCATATGTGCTATGCGGTGTAGCGTAGTTCATAGAGGATGAAAGTTTTTCGCGAAGGGACTTATACAGTTCATGAAATAAATTTCCAATAAATAACAATACACAAAAAATTGATTTCATCTATGGGTGAAAAAGGGAATTCAGTAGAGAATATATCTATATATGAGGATTCATTATTTCATGAAAATTAATGAACCTACTAGTCCATAAACTGTGAGTGGATCCCTTCCAAGGGTAGTGATAAAAGGGAGATGAAGACGATGATCCTTTCCACTAGTAGTGATCCAGAGAAAGAGACATAGGGAGTGACCCTTGAAAATGAAGTGAGATGACCCTAAATCTTATGAAGGTAGTTATACTAGGCATATAATTAATCTACCCTAAAAATCATTATTGGAAGAGAGTCTTATTGAATTTGGTACAATTGGTACATCCCCGTTGTATGCTCCTTGGATGTTTCCCATTAAGGGAGAACCAAGTAAAAATCTATGCAACCTTGTGATTTCTTTATTTATTTACTTTTAGTTCATTATGATCTAATAAAATGGGAAATTACATGATCAACATTTACATTAATGAGAATAATAAGTGACCCTTGTAATAAATAGGTCATGATTTAGTGGGTCTTGAAGAAGTTTGAAAAGAATATCCATACCCTGATTCACCCCCCTCGTAGGGTATCTAGGCCCCTTTTGGACCTAACACCCCTTTCATATGAGGAACACATTGGATTTATTATGTGATGAATGGGGCCATCTATAACCCCTGTTTGTATAGGTAGGTCTCATGAGACAAACTAGCTTGCGTATTGGATGAGGCCTCACCCATTTATGTAAGATGACTTTGAAATAGGCTTTGATGACATGTTTATGATTTACAACATTATGAATTACATAATTATGATATTAGTTATTGATTTAATTTTGATTATTTGATTAACTAGAATATCCTTGGGTAAGTTTCAAGCTCATGTTATTTTTTATATGGCATCATTTGAGAAGAGACACCTTTGTGTATGAGTTGTATTTTTTGTCTATGATTGTATTTGGTTGTTAATAGTGGTCTATGGAATAGGAAGATTTCTTGGATGTAAATATAATGAACAATTTCTAAACTTAATGGATCTTTTATGAAGTACTCAAGTATTATAATTTGAATAATAAGGAAGATTTCTTGGTTTTCAATGATTGTATTTTTTCATTAAGTCTTTTTGACATGAAACATTATTTACAACAATGAAGAAGAAAGATTTGATGTTGAAGAATTTATTTTGAATATATTCCAAAAATAATAGAAGAATAATATTGGAAAAATTTCATGCAATATTTCACTATTGAATGAGAATCATGAGAGATCTATCTTGAAGAACATTAATATATTAATTTTCATGAAGTATTTAAAGAAAATGATGATAAATATTATTTTTCATGATATAGAACCATGGAATATAATTATTATTTAATAAGGGGTTATATGAATATGTGGAAGTTTTTAAATTGACTCACATTTGGTATACTTTATTTTGTATACTTAGGATTATAATAAGTAATTTTTTAGTGGTCTTTAACTAAAATATTACCCAAATTCCCTAGGCCGGTTAAGGGAGTTGTTCACCACTACTGAGGTGGGAAAGAGACTTAACTATAGACAACTCAACGATGGAAGAGGGTGGGTCATACATAGTTGGAATCTGATACGTGATGGGCGAGTGTGTAAATCGTATTGTCCGCAAGGACATAGTCATGCAGAGTTTGGGGTAGAAGCCCATAGGTCCAAGTTATATGGAGTGTGTTTGATGTGTACCAGTTCTGATCCTTAGTCCCTAGCTTGGGGAGTATACAACATAGGGTGATTAATAAAACCTATATGATATAGAATTAGGAATCAATGTGGGATGGGACACAAAAGGTACTATTCTTGGGATAAAAAACTTATAGATATAACATGAACCTTTGGATCCATGGAATCAGCACTATCTGATCTCCCAAGCTCATGTGTTTAAATGATCAACATCGTAATATTCCTCCAGACTCATCCTAGGATGTCAATTCACAAGTATCTATATTCCATAATGATGGATGCATGAATTGACAATTTGTGATCATGATATCTGATCATATTGGAAAATCAAACCCGACCAAAAATATCAGGAAAATTTATTTTCATGATGAATATGAAGATGCTTTGAAAAAACTAAAAGCACATATGCAAGAGGCAGTTAGTTTCATTGATCACCATGGATGAAATTTGGGTGTTTGGTAAAATTAGTTTCATGAATTTATAATCTCATTCACGTGATATATTCACCTATAAAAGAAGCCAAGACCGTGAAGGAAAATTCCATAATATTCAACATCATTTTCACATGTGTTTGATGAATTCAAAGCCAATGGTTTCAGGAATTCAGAGTTCTATTTTTCATGGAATAAATTATAGGATTTAATTCAATAAATCTTTACTATGAAATGTCAGTGAGACACACCTACAAAAGTAGAATTACCCATCCAAGAAGAAGATTGTGCACATATATTTTGAGATCTCTTAATTTTTATGAAAAGAAAGAGATTCTCCAACCTTCACTCACATGAGGAAGCAACGAGATCTGTGAGACTCCAAGGCTATGAAATGAAGGGGAGTTCCATGTTTATTTTTTTAGGAGGAATATCTTTGAACCATTTATTTTCATAAATATATAAGAAACACATATAATTCTACTTACACATGGTAAGAGAGGATCCAAAGGACACACAAACAGCGTAAAACTATCTCATCATGTTTTTTGAATAAAAATAGATTTTCAGGACGTTATAATTATGTTATACACACTTGAACATCTTTGTAAAGAACATATTTCCATGAATCATTCAATTATTTTCTGAAGAACTAATCTCACAACTCAGTGATAGTATCATACTAAGACATTGAGTAGCCCTATAGAAGATACATTGATACCATGAACTTGTGTTGCGTGAATGAATAGATAGTGAAATTATGTGATTGATCAACATCAATGTGAAGGGTTTTCAATGTGATAGTTTATTCATATAACTATTTCATGTAACAAGGTTGACATTGAGCATAAAATTTTCATAAAGAAGTCATACCATGTAGTTTCACATTCATGAAGATAATAGAAGGGAGAGGAAGAAAGTGAGTAGTGTGTATGTGTTCATGCATATATTAATGCATGCTAAATTGATAAATGGTGAAAAAAAACAAAAAAAAAATAACAACAATAAATATATGTGTTATGGTTTATTAATAGAAAACAAATCATGATTTATGGATTAATTGGTTTAAAATAAACCATTTTTGGAATTCAAGAATAGAATGATTTAAAAGTGTGATAGATTATTCTTTCAAGTGAGGTTCAATATAGTTTCATAAATATTGGATGGAAAAAGGTAGAATATAAGTGAATTGATACACTCATGTGTTAATATTGAGTATTGAATAAAGATAATTTGAAACTTTAACACAATTTCAAATTATTGTGTGTCCAAGAAGAGAAGAGTGTGTTCATCTAAAAGAATTATTATTATAAATGGTAGTTCTATTATATTTATGTTTTTTTGAGATGATATTTAATTTATTTCATAATTACAAAGGATGTTTATTATTCTATTAAGATTATAAAAAGGTGATTCAATGCAGTCAATTTTTCATTGAAGAACAAAGAGTGACTGGTCAATCTATATTGAATTTATTCTCATTTGGCCCATGAAGAATTTTTTGTTCTCCATTCTACCACAAAATCATATTATTGTGGCTGATAGAAGATGAAAAAGTGTAGCTTTTAGTTTTCTACTGGGAAGAAAGAATAATAGTTTCTTACTTTCTATTGTGCAAGTAAAAAATTGAAGGAGAAGTTAGTAGATAAACTAAATAACATTGTGATATCTAACAGTAGTCTTTACTAGTAGAATAATTTATTGGTGTAATAATGAAACTTATTAATATGGAGGATACTATTTTTATAGGTAGTATAAATTTCCAACCAGGAGCTATAAAATAAGAACTATCAATTAACTATAGTTATTTACAAGTATAAGGGAATTTCCTAATTTCTGTAACAACATTGAAATAATTTTTAGTGGTTGTGTGGTCAAGATCATTTCTAAACCATTCTACAGACTATCTACATTTATTGAGTAGTGAAACTTGTAAAAACATATTTTCTAGTTTTACTACTTTCATATAGTTTCATGTGATAAGGAAAGGTGTATAATAGAATCAATATCCTAACAGGTGTAAAAGGTAAAGGGATAAAAAGTTGTAATTGGTTTTGAAAATACCCAACATTGATTCACCCCCTCCCAGTGCTAGGCACAAATAGTCTTTTAAAGTGCTATCAGAGCCGTGTTCACTTCTATTGGATTTTCTACAGTGAATATTTTCTCTTTTAATGATTTGAGTTTCTTTCCTTTATTAATAATGAAGTTTAGTTTTAGTGAATATTAAGTTATCTCTGAGAAGTTTTGTATATCTACCAGTACCACGATCGATAGAAGAATAAAAGGGAAAATAATATTGAATAATAAGTCTTTCTTATCTAAAGAAGATAAATTATCTGTTTCTCTATGCATTTCTAAAAATAAAGACATATCAGGCTAGGAAAGTAATGAACTGATGGATCAATTTTCCACCAAGGAGAAGGAAACAATCCCTTCTTTAAGTGATTATGAGGTATGTGTTGGTACATTTGAAAAATTTTATCAATATTATGATCCCAAACTAAGTGGTGATGGTGATAAATCTAAAAACTCCCAAGAAATATCAGTTGGTAGATTAAGAGATATCCTATATTATGTCCACACAGAAATAGTCTCTCTTATTTGTGGAGACTTTCAATGCTTGTAGAAAGTGATCAACTAGATGGAAGGAGAAGATGATGTTATAGAGAAGGGATTGAGAGAAAAAATTGTAGAATGTTTAAGTATCTCTAGAAAAGTTTGAACTTTTGAAGAAATAAAGAGGAAAATTAAAACAGTTCCTCAAAATTCCTCAAATAATTTGAATATAAAGAGGATTTAAGAAGACTCTAGAATAAAATATCAATGAACATGAAGAAAATATGAATAATATTACTGATTTTAGGGTTTTAAAATTGAAATAAATATCCATGAATCTCAAGGAACTTGACTTCTAGATTCAGAACAAATTTATGCTATATAAAGATGAAGTTGATAGAATGAAGTGTGTCTGTGAAGAGAAGGTTTCTATGATTGTAGATAATAAGAAACCCTCAATATTGGATATCTAGATTTGGAATTTTTATTGACAAATCTCAAGAGTAAACATATTGAGGATTCACCAAAGAAAGTTATAGTTATTATTGATATTAATGATCTTTATAGAATTATAAGGTTTAAAGACCCCCAAAATTTGATAAGAAGATCATAAATTAATTTAATGATATATCTCAAGAATATGTAGTGAAAAAGGTACCATCCATACCATATTGTACTAATTTTTCTAAACCTGTTATCTTGAATAGTGAAGGGTATATATCAAAATATAAACTTTTATGGATGAAAAAATGTGAGAATAAAACTACCACCCTAACTAGGGTGTATAGAAAAAAGAGTGTGGAATATTGTTCCAAAAAAATATTAAAAAAAATCTATAAATAAAACCAAAAACATAATACAGAAGAAATAATAAGATCACGGTTTTTGGGTCAATGTTTGTGTTGTAACATATTCAGGCATTATGAATCATCTTTTTGGTACAATCCTTTAAATGAAAAACCCTATAGGAATCCCATTTCAAGGGGGAGTGACCAATAGATTAAAAAGAAACAACCACAGGTTAATAAGAATATGTATAATGAAAAAATATTGGAAAATATTGAAAATATCTATTATGCATGCAATGGAAATGTTCATAAACCCAGTATATGATAATATCAACTTGTATCCAAAGTTGGTAAGAAAAGACGACCATAAAAATGGCCAAGAATGAATAAGAAACCTTGGGAAGAAATCATAAGAATGGTGTGAACAAAAATTCTCCCAAGATGATTCCAATAAGGAAAGATGAGAAGACCATGGATTATAAATCCAAGAAGTTGAAGAAAATTTCATCAAAAAGATGTACTTATAAAAAGGATGTGGAAGATCCAAACATGTAGAAACAATTTCTAATGACATGTTAGTTTATAATCTATAAGATTTAGGAAATAATGAGGAAAATTGAAGATGAACAAGATAATTATAGTGAAAAATGAAAATAATGTACACCATTTGATGATAAGGAATATTTATGTATGAGGTGCAATATGGCTGGTCACACTATTAGAAATTTCCTTGCAATTATTCCATCACTATAAGAACTGTTTAAGAAGGTGAAATTTGTATGAGGAGATAAAATTTCTTCTATATATCCTTAAGAAACAAGGATCACACAAAAATTCATTGAAGAAGTGATAATATCCCTAAAAACTCTATCAAAATTGAATATTAGATGTGTGAGTATGAAGAGTAGAGGAAATGAAGCAACATGGTTGAGAAAACTGTCTCAACATTTTAGTTAAAATTAAGAATCAAGAAAGGATCCATCTTATTCAATAAAATATTTGTGTATTTTATTTATTCTTATAATATTTGTATTTGAATCTAAAGAAATTTCATAGGGGGAGAATATGAGAAGTAGTGAGTACAGTCAATTCTTGATTGCCGATCCGAAGAATTCAACATCCTTAAATGATTCATCAATTGATATTCAAGCATAAATTTGATTGAGGATTATATTTTATGAAGTTAGAGACAAAGATATCATATCTGTAACACCCCGAGATTTTATTGATGTCTTGTGTTGTACTCTACACCAAAAGGACCTTGCACTACACACATCCCTGACTTGGCTTGATTTACATGCAATCGCGACCTTCCAGGATAGCGTGTGTTGTACGTAATATCGAGTTTCACTAAACAACGATATGTTATTAAAATATTATATAAACTAGCCGTTATGAATAGTAATACCCACTTTTTGAAATTTTATAAATTTTATCTTTCAAAATGGACTTCATTTTTGGATTCAGAATATCAAAATTAGCCTAGGGGTGAATTTTTGGTATTTTTTCTGAAAACTTTCAATTTTTGATGAATAGTGAAAACACTGGGTTACTATTTAAAAACCGATTTTTTATTTAAATAATTATTTATTTTATTTAAATTTATTTTAGGTTCAAATTGATACATAATACCTATATAATCTCAATGTAATTAATTAGAGTCATTTTATAATAATTTTAGATATATAAAAATTTTATTGAACTTTTCACCATCTTTTACCCACCTCCTAGGAGAATTTGGAAATTCACATAAAACTTAATTTTACCGCTTCTCTGAGTGTAATTTAAAAAATCCGAGAGAAACAGTTAATATCAAGGACTAAAATGTGGTTCAATGAGATGAAAATAATTTTTTGTGAATAGTAACTTTTTACTTTTATTTACCACGGTTAAAAGTAAATAGGGTAATTTAGGGTAAAAATGGTATTATTATTACCCTAACACATTTCCTAATTCTATTGGATAAGTGTAATTAGACCAAAAAACAACCTTAGGAATAAAATATTACCATTTAGGTCCACTTGGATAAGATTAGGACATTTATTATTAATTTATTTAAAGAAGGGTTAAAATAGTTAAAATCAAAGTTTAATAACAAAATCATTTTTAATATAGGGTTATGAATAATATAAATTTGACTATAAATATTCATTAGAAAGATAAAAATATTTCATACCTAATTTTATTTTATTTATAATTTTTAGACATTAAATAATTTAAGTTATTTATGACACAATGGTGATGCAGTAATTACCTAAATAATGAAATAGTAAAATAATTGATGTTATAAATACCCGAATAAATGTAATTTGAGACTTTTTATGAATTCCACTAATTTTCTAGGTTAATATGACATGATAGTATTGAATTAATTAAGTTTTTTTGAACTAATCATGCTGTTATGATTTTCAAAAAAATCCATTACCAAATAGTGTCAAAATTGACATAAAATAGTTTTCAAAACAAATATTATATTATTAATTGTTATTATTTTCCTAAAAATCTAAGGTTCGGCCAAGATACTAATATCATGATAGGTGTATCATTAATGGACCACTTGGGGTCGCTTGGATATATAGGGTAAGTTTATTAACTATATAATATAAAAATACAAAGTGACATGGTAAATGTCAATCTAATTAACTAAGAGATAAAACTAAAAGATAATGTTAATATAATGACCCAAACATGTCTAAAATCTATTGGTTGAGAGGATTTCAACCCATACCCACCTTAGCTTTTAAATAAATTAATTTTGATCTATTAGAAACCGAATATAACTTTATTATAATATTTTAAGTTTTTCCAAAGGTTCCCCTCTCCTCCCTTATAAAAAGGGAACTTCTTCCCTCTTCTCTTCACACCCTTTTGATCCTTGAATCTCGGCGAAAACCAGACCATTTTTCTTCTCCGCTTTCTTAGAAACATTCTTGAGGTTCTGGTATTCTTGAAATACCAACTCTACTTCCTTAAGAGAAAGCTTAAAGGAGGTGCGCCGAAGAAGAGGTAATCTCTTTTTCTGATTCTCTCAAGTTTCTTTCTTCTTCTAATTATTCTTATTTAGATGTCTAATTATAAATTAATAACATAATTATTACTTATATACTGATATTCTATTATAAATATTAAAAAACCTTATTTCACCTTCTATCCATCCTATGGAAAACAAAATCACCGCGCGTGCGTAGGTACAGAATACCGTCTCCACACCGTGGTGTAATCTGTTTTCGACCACCACCTTACATGGATGGGTATAATGATGTAAATAAATAACTATATATGATTATTTTAAAGTGATATTTATTCTGAAATATTATACATACACTTCAATACAATTCCATGATCATGGGAATGATATCATTGCTCATGCGTACGTACGGACTACCGTCTCCACGACGCGATGAGATTCATTCTCCATGTCAACCATTCATGGATGATTATAAAGTATATATAATGAATAATAATGAAATATATGACATAATAATGATACTATATTTATGTATATATATATATATATATGTATTTCATCTACTTAATTCCATTCAATTCAATAAGGAAATGAAAACAGCGTTCATGCGTACGTACGGCCTACCGTCTCCATGAATGGTGTATTTCATTCCATTTATTGATATATCATATATATATATGTATATTATGAATATATATTATATATAAATCATGTTTTACATTATGGAATTATGTAAATAAGAATATAAGTAATAATATCAAGAACAACAAGTCGAAACACATACGATAAATGAAACGATTTTACCCAAAATGATGCTTTAACATGGAATTTACAAAGAACGGGTAATATAAAGTCATAAGTGAACCATATATGATATCATAATAATGAATATGATAATTCAATGAAATTATTTAAATCATTATACACGAGTTTCGGATAGATACGAATCATATCAGATGTAAGGTAAGGGATGACTATTCCAATCTCGATCTTATCTGAGATTGTTTATTCGTAAGTATTTACGGGGGTTTTTGTTATCATCCATGTCCCTGTTTTCTAAAAATGGTTTCATGTATGTTTGAAGTTCTTTTTACCCATTTTTGACTTTTACTACATGGTATGTAAGGAATATTTCTTTTGTTTACATTACAAGGTACTTTTTGACTATTCCGAAAAAAGTACGAGAAGAATGTTTTTTTAACTTATACGACATGAACAGATTTTTACAGATTTATAACACCTTATTTTCATGAAGCTTACTCTACAATATTTCATGGTTATTTTCAATAAAATCCTTTTCTTTTAAAATTTCTTTGCATTTTGTGAAAAGAAAATGATTTTGAAGAAGAAAGGATATTTTCCTCAAGAATTCATTTCACGTGTTTTATCAAAACCATTTTCCATATAAGATGGAATTATTTCATATGTGTATGTTTCAAGTATAATGTTTCTATGATTTCATATGTGTATGTTTCAAGTATAATGTCTCTATGATTTCATATGTGTATGTTTCAAGTATAATGTCTCTATGATTTATATGGTTTCACTTTTCTTATGATAAAATGATATCCATTTGTTTTATATGGATTATGTTATGATGGAATGATGTTTATGAAACCCAATTTATTCTTCGGGTTATGATGAACGATTTATGATTTTTTTGTGGCACACGTAAGAATGAGTTCAATATGAGATGGGTGGGACCTATATCTCCCTCTAATGCATTGGGTAAAGATTTATATCTCATGAGATATACATGGCTGGAATGGTAAGTTAATCCGCTTCAGTAATACAGGACTGGAATGAGGAGTGAACTCGATTCAGAAAGGGAATTTGTCCACTAAGATGGTCTTGGCAGCAATTCCTTGGATACTATGGAAATCATATCATGTTCTTAATGGTTTCCACAATCACATGTTTTATTCCCATGCTATTTTATCATGATTAATGTTTCTTTATGATCTATGCCTTATGTACTGCCATGTTTTATGTCATTGCCCAAGATTTTGATGTTTAAACATTATGTTCATGTTTTTAAGTTCAAATGTATATGATTTGTTTTATTTTATCCATGATTTCCCTTAATGAGCATTTTAGCTCACCCTTTATATGTTTTATTTTCCCTAGGATTTAAAGAAAGGTTTTAGGTAAGAAAACCAAAAGAGGAAGATCTTTATGGGAGTTGTTGAAGATCTTTCACCACGATTAGAAGATTATGTTCTGAGTTTCCAAAGACACTAAACTATTACTGTCCTTGTCTGTCTGTTTTTGATATGCATTAAGTATTCTGCAAAAGTAATGTAATGTCCATGTACATCAAGATTCGGGTCTCTACAGTTGGTATCAGAGGAAAGGTTTAGTTAACCTTTGGAAACTAGGATGCAAAAACTTTAGTGAGATCCCTAGAGATATTGCTAAGGCATGTCTAGGGATGTCCCTAATGTTAAGTATAAGTATAGGTTATAGTCCTAGAATTACGGTAATTATATTAAAATTAAAACTAAGATGTTAGATATCGAAGGTACTCCACCTTTAGTATGTTGTTTTCCCTAGCATGAGTTTTGCCTCTCACACTATTCTTTTTGGGTTTTAGATGATGGCTAGAACCAGAAGGAACTTTGTTGACCAATGTAATGGAAAATGCAATGATTGTCCTTATGAACAAACCAATTTTATGGGAGATGGAGTGCAAAATCTTATTGCTATACTTACGCAAGCTATGAATCATTCTGGACTTCCGAATGAGCAGAGAAGGGAAAAATATTCTATTGAGTCCTTCATGAGGCAACATGCACCTTCTTTCAATGGGTCTTCTAATCCACTTATTTCTGAAAAATGGATCAGTACCATTGAAAATAAATTTTCCATACTTCACTGTTTGGAACATGATAAAGGTATTCTAGTTGTTTACCATTTAGAAGGTAAAGCAGACCAGTGGTGGACTCTAATTAAGAATACAAGACCCCAAGATGAAATTGAATCCATGTAATGGGACGAGTTCAAGAACTTGTTTTTTATTAAGTACTTCCCTCGTATTCTTTGAACAAAGATGAAAAATGACTTCCTTGAGATTAAGCAAAAGGATGATGAATCTGTTGGTATATACGAAGAAAATTTTACAAGGCTTGCAAGGTATGCATCTAGATTTATCATCCAACCTGAAAGTAATGTTGATCGATTCTTCAGTGGCTTAAAACCAATTCTTCGAAGGGAATTAGCTATAAGAGACTTCAGTAGCTATGATGAAATTATGTGTTGTGCTATCAAGGTAGAAATGGAAGTTGTTGTTACATATCCATCTCATGGTTTGGACAAGAAACGAAAGATGGAGTTGAAGGAGAAATCTCAGAACAATGGTGAAAAGAAGATGAATGTTTCTTTATGCTCAAAGTATGGAAAGAAGCATGGTGGAGATTGTCTTAATGGGACTAGAAAATGTTTTAAGTGTGGAAAAGAAGGTCATCGAGCAGCTGAGTGTCGAAGTAATGGAAAAAGGGTTTTTAATGATGTGAATAAAGAAAAGACTGCAGATAACGCACCACCAACACTTCAATGCTTCAAGTGCAATGAAATGGGGGCATTATGCTAATAAATTCCCTAATCCAAGGGTTATTGATGATCGACATAAGAAACCACTTAAGGAAAAGGACAAAGGGATGTCACATGCGATCACTATTGGTGATGTTGAATATGAAAACGATGTGGTGGAATTATTAAGTGTTTATATAATGGGATTCCAAAATAATGTTGTATATAGTATCGTGGAATATTGGAATATTTATGTATTGGTCTATTGTGGTTTTCAATAATTTTATGGTTCCGGTAACCTTGGAAAGTGATTGAGATATTTTTGGAAAGAAGATGATATGCACATAATGAAGGTATAAATAGAAAATCGAATGTTTGACAGTATTCATGAGCTCATGACTGATATAAGGACAAAGTTATATCATGGTTTGAGTATATAGAATTTTTGGATTTTGGTATGTGGAAATAGTTAGCTTTTGAAAACATTCATGTTTTCACTAAGGTTCAATGGGTATTCATTTTTCAAGAGAATACATGATTAATTAATTCAGATGTTTGGAATTTGACCAACAAGATATATATATCTTATGATATACGGGCGATAAATGATTGCATTCAATGCTTGGTAGATGACCTTTCTAGTAATCATTTTATTTATACTATGAGATTGGACAAAAGTATTTTGGATAAACCTAAAGATTGGAATAGATTAATTTAGACATCAGATAGTATTGTTTAAGGCTAGAAATTTCTGTTATGTTTTAGAAAAAGGGCAACCTGTAGGATGGGCGACAACCCGTCGTGTCAGACAAGGTTGCGGGAATCGAACCTACAACCGAAGTACGATAGGCCTTCATCTCCTACCACTATCCTACATGAAGTCCCTGGTTAGTAGAATCTAGTTTTATTTTATTAAGTGCTATGATATCTGAAGTATAAGTCCATTTTATCAACCATTAATCTCAGCATATATGGAGTTCTGTATATTTAATAAATTGTGGTAAACTTTTTGTGATAAAAATAGATGGAATGACCTATCATTCTATAGTATAATCTGTTAACACTTCACAGAATACAAATTCAACTTCATTTCTTTAATAGATGAAGTGGAAATTGTTCGAGGCATGAGAAACAGTGAGATGATACCAAAATAAAGTAAGTATTTCTTCTAATTCAAATTCTTCAACTTTAGGGAAATGATTTTGAAAACTAAAAATGTCATCCTAGTGCTCTCATATCTGATGAATCGGATGGTACCTTAGATCACCACATATTTATGGATTTGTGATTGTTGGCTTTTTCATAGCCATTTCCTCTACCACTCTTCATCAGAAGTTGATGGTTATATTTCTCTTCCATATCCATATTTTCACCTATGTTCTCCTATGTTGAAACCCAGTGATTAGTTAATTTGGGTAACCATTAAATTTCATACTTTAGTTTTTAAAGTCAAGTTTTAGTATTCCTTTTTACGATTTGGGTTTATATGAAAGAAAATTTCAAGTTGTAAAGCATTTATAACCTTGACGAATTTCGAGGGTGAAATTCATTTTAAAGGGGGTAGAATGTAACACCCTGAGATTTTATTGATGTCCTGTGTTGTATGCTACACCAAAAAGATCTTTCAATACACGCATCCCTGACTTGGCTTTCTTTACACTCAATCGCGACCTTCCACAATAGCATGTGTTGTACGCAATATCGAGTTTCACTAAACAACGATATGTTATTAAAATATTATATAAATTAGCTGTTATGAATAGTAATACCAACTTTTTGAAATTTTATAAATTTTATCTTTCAAAATGGACTTCATTTTTGGATTCGGAATATCAAAATTAGCCTAGGGTGATTTTTTGGTATTTTTTCTGAAAACTTTCAATTTTTGATGAATAGGGAAAACACTGGGTTACTATTTAAAAACCGACTTTTTATTTAAATAAATATTTATTTTATTTAAATTTATTTTAGGTAAAAATTGACACATAATACCTATATAAGTTCAATGTAATTAATTGGATTCATTTTATAATAATTTTAGATATATAAAAATTTTATTGAACTTTTCACCGTCTTTTACCCCTCTCCTAAGAGAATTTGGAAATTCACATAAAACTTAATTTTACCGCTTCTGTGAGTGGAATTTCTAAAATCTGAGATATACAATTAATATAAAGGACTAAAATGTGGTTCAATGAGATGAAAATAATTTTTGGTGAATAGTAACTTTTTACTTTTATTTACCACGGTTAAAAGTAAATAGGCTAATGAAGGGTAAAAATGGTATTATTATTACCCTAAAACATGTCCTAATTCTATTGGATAAGTGTAATTCGACCAAAAAACAATCTTAGGAATAAAATATGACCATTTAGGTCCACTTGGATTAGATTAGGACATTTATTATTAATTTATTTAAAGAAGGGTTAAAATAGTTAAAATCAAAGTTTAATAACTAAATCATTTTTAATGTAGGGTTATACATAAGATAAATTCGACTATAAATATTCATTAGAAATATAAAAAGATTTCATACCTAATGGTATTTTATTTATAATTTTTAGACATTAAATAAGTTATGTTAGTTATGACACAATGGTGATGCAATAATTACCTAAATAATGAAATATTAAAATAATTGATGTTATAAATACCCAAATAAATGTAATTTGAGACTTTTTATGAATGAAAATAATTTTTTAGGTTAATATGACATGTTATTATTGAGTTAATTTACTTTTTTCGAACTAATCATGATGTTATGATTTTCACAAAAATCCATTACCAAATAGTGTCAAAATTGACATAAAATAGTTTTTAAAACAAATATTATATTATTAATTGTTATTATATTCCTAAAAATCTACGGTTCAGCCAAGATACTTATATCATGATAGGAGTATCATCAATGGACCACTTGGGGTTCACTTGGATGTATATGGTAAGTTTATTAACTATATAATATAAAAATACAAAGTGACATGGTAAATGTCAATCGAATTAACTAAGAGTTAAAACTAAAATATAAGGTTAATATAATGACCCAAACCTATCTAAAATCTATTGGTTGAGAGTATTTCGACCCATCCCCTCCTTATCTTCGAAATAAATCAATTTGGAGCTATTAAAAAACTGAATATAACTTTATTATAATATTTTAAGTTTTTCCAAAGGTGCCCCTCTCCTCCCTTATAAAAAGGGAACCCCTTCTCTCTTCTCTTCACACCCTTTTGAGCCTAGAAGCTCGTCCAACCCCTGACCATTTCTCTTCTCAACTTCCCTATAAACATTCTGGAGGTTCTTTTATTCTCAAAATACCAACTCTACTTCCTTAAGAGGAAGTTTAAAGGAGGTGCGTCGAAGAAGAGGTAATCTCTTCTTCTGATTCTCTCAAGTTTCTTTCTTCTTCTACTTATTCTTATTTAGTTGTATCGTTATAAAGTAATAAAAAAAGTATTATTTATATAATTATATGTTATTATAAATATGAAACAACCTTATTTCACCTTCTATCTATCCTATGGAAAACAAAATCACCGCACGTGCGTACGTACGGAATACCGTCTCCACGCCGTGGTGTAATCTGTTTTCTACCACAACCTTACTTGGATGGGTATAATGGTGTAAATAAATAACTATATATGATTATTGTAAATTTATATTGATTCTGAAATATTATACATACACTTCAATACAATTCCACAATCATGGGAATGATATCATCACTCGTGCGTATGTACGGACTACCGTCTCCACGACGCGATGAGATTCATTCTCCATGTTAACCATTCTTGATTGATTATAAATTATATATAATGAATAATAATGAAATATATGAAATAATAATGAGACTAGATTTATGTATATATATATTTATGTCATCTACTTAATTCCATTCAATTCAATAAGGAAACGAAAACAACGTTCATGCGTATGTACGACCTATCGTCTCCATGAACGGTGTATTTCATTCCATTTATCGATATATATTATATATATATATATATATGATGAATATATAGTATATATAAATCATGTTTTACATTCTGGAATTATGTAAATCAGTATATAAGTAATAATATCATGAACAACAAGTCGAAACACGTATGATAAATGAAACTATTTTACCCAAAATGCGGCTTTAACATGGAATTTACAAAGAATAGGTAATATAAAGTCATAAGTGAACCATATATGATATCATAACAATGAATATGACAAGTCAATAAAATTATTTAAATCATTATACAGGAGGTTCGGATAGATATGAAGCATATCAGACGTAAGGTAAGGGATAACTATTCCAATATCGATCTTATCCGAGAGTGTTTATTCGTAAGTATTTACTGGGTTTTTTGTTATCATCCATGTCCCTATTTTCTAAAAATGGTTTCATGTATGTTTGAATTCCTTTTTACCCATTTTTTACTTTTACTACATGGTATGTAAGGAATCTTTCTTTTGTTTACGTTACAAGGCACTTTTTGACTTTTTCGGTAAAAGTACGAGAGGAATGTTTTTTTAACTTATACGGCATGAACGGATTTTTACAGTTTTATAACGCCTTATTTTCATGAAGCTTACTCTACAATATTTCATGGTTATTTTCAATAAAATGCTTTTCATTTAAAATTGATTGGCATTTTGTGAAAAAAATTGATTTTGAAGAAGAAAGGATATTTTCCTCAAGAATTCATTTCACGTGTTTTATCCAAACCATTTTTCATATAAGATGGAATTATTTCATATGTATATTTTTCAAGTATAATGTCCCTATGATTTCATATGTGTATGTTTCAAGTATAATGTCTCTATGATTTCATATGTGTATGTTTCAAGTATAATGTCTCTATGATTTATATGGTTTCACTTTTCTTATGATAAAATGATATCCATTTGTTTTATAAGGATTATGTTATGATGGAATGATGTTTATGAAACCCAATTTATTCTTTAGGTTATGATGAATTATTTATGATTGTTTTGTGGAACACGTAAGAATTATTTCAATATGAGATGGGTGGGACCTATATCTCCCTCTAATGCATTGGGTAAAGATTTATATCTCATGAGATAGACATGGCTGGAATGGTAAGTTAATCCGGTTCAGTAATACAGGACTGGAATGAGGAGTGAACTCGATTCAGAAAGGGACTTTGTCCACTAAGATGGTTTTGGCAGTAATGCCTTGGCTACTATGGAAATCATATCATGTTCTTAATGGTTTCCACAATCACATGTTTTATTCACATGCTATTTTATCATGATTAATGTTTCTTTATGATCTATGCCTTATGTATTGCCATGTTTTATGTCATTGCCCAAGATTTTGATGTTTAAACATTATGTTCATGTTTTTAAGTTCAAATGTATATGATTTTTTTTATTTTATCCATGCTTACCCTTACTGAGCATTTGATCACACCCTTTATATGTTTTATTTTCCCCAGGATTTAAAGAAAGGTTTTAGGTAAGAAAACCAAAAGGGGAAGATGTTTATGGGAGATGATGAAAATCTGTCACCATGATTAGAAGATTATGTTCTGAGTTTCCAAAGACACTAAACTATTACGGTCCTTGTGTGTCTGTTTTTGTTATGTATTAAGTATTTCGAAAAAGTAATGTAATGTCCATGTACGTCATGATTCGGGTCTCTACAATATCCATGATTAGAAGCATGACGAAAATATCATCATGGTTTAATCTTATATTTTATATCCCGGAAAATAAATATTGAAGAAGATAATCCTTGATGAAGTTGTTAATGTTTTTAAACCTGGATAGTCCCAAGTTGAAGATCTATTTTAGTGTATTCTTCATACTAGAACATATTGAAATACATTCTTGAAGAGTTATATTATTATTAATATATTGATGAGTGTTTCACTTAATGAGGAGAAAAATAAAGAAAGATAAAGTCACTTCCAGAATAATTATTTTAATTGGTATAAAATCTAATTATTATCGAATGCGTATAAAGATCATGTCATTGGGAAAGGTATTTTTTTTATTTATCTCTCATCATTGGTTATAAAAAATATCAAACATAACACACAGGAGGATTAATTTAATTAATCAATGACATAAGAAATGTAGAAGTGATCCACGACCACTTATCCTACATTTTTAACTTGAATGCTTTTGATATATTTGTTGAAGTGAGTGTTATATTTTCAGGTTAATCTTTCTTATTTTGGTTGCATATCACATTTAGTATCTTCAGTATGGAATCAAAGTGAATAAAAATTTAAAACAACTCTATGATTTCTCATTTCATGATATATCATGATCATTTGGTAAGAGAATACATTCTTGTCTAAATAAAATCCTCTTGTTTTTTACACTATGTAATGCTCATGTAGACTTAGAGTTGAAGATGGATTCAACACTTCTTAAGTATGTACAGATACCCATTTCCCATGAACTTTTTATTTCTTTTCAATAAGGGGGAGAGAATGTTTAAATTAATATTTCAAAAAGTACAGTGGATATAGAATAAAATGATTCACATATTAACACATTCATTTGGTAGTGATGAAGAGAATTCAAATAAACCAAGTCTAGGATTAAAGTAGAGAATGGTTTGAAAGTGTGACAGATTATTCTTGTACGTTTATTACAATACATTTGAAAAAAATATTGGATTCACCAAGGAGAATTGAATTGAATCATCACACTCATGTGTTAATATTGAGTATAAAAAAAGATAATATGAAACTGTTACACAATTTCGTATTATTGTATATCTAAGAAGAAAAGACTGGTCCTAGATAAAATAATGATTATGATACAAGGAAGTTATATTATGATGATGTTTTTTTGAGTTGATATTTACTTGATTTAATAATCATAAATGAAGATTGTGATTCTCAGAATATTGGAAGAAGGTGATTCAGTGTAGTTAGTTTTTCACGGAAGAAGAAAGCGTGACTGGAAAATTTATATTCAATTTATTATTATTTGGTTCCGGTAGAATTTTGTGCTCATTAGTCTATGAAATATTCATATTATTGTGACGGACAGAGGAATAAGAAGTGTAGTTTTTGATTTGATACTGGGAAGAACTAAGAAGTGTTTCTTTCTTACAACTATGAAAGTAATAAAGCAAGGAATAAGTTAGTGGAATAATTATATATCATTATGACATCCAACAACAGTATCAATAGTCGGAAGAAGTTTTTGGTGTTTCAAAGTACCTTATTAATAAGGAGGAGTCATTATTTTGAGGCAGTATAAAGATCCATACCAAATATTTAAAATAAGAAATTCAAATTGACTATAGTTAATTGAATGTGTAAGGGTATTTCCTAATTTCTATAACCTTATTTAAAGGATTGTTTTCTAGTGATTGTGTGGTCAGAATCATTTCCTTACCATGCCAAGGACTAGCTACTCTTATTGAGTAGTGAAACATGTAAAAATACATGGATCTATTTTTATCTCTTTTATATACATACATGAGATAGGGAAAGGTGGATAACAGAATCAAGATCATAACGTTACTAAGAGGTAAAGGGATAAAACTTTGTTATTGATTTAAAAATTCCTCAACATTGATTCACACCATCTTTTAGTGTCAGGCATATCCAAAAATGGTCTTTTCAATTTGACCATCATTTATTCATGCTATATTATTCTTCATGTTCATGTTATTGTTTAAATGTAATTCATTTTCAGTTATTTAACTTTCCATATTGATTATACATTATTTATTTATGATATATTCCACTATATGCATACCCTTACCGAGCATTAGTTCTCACCAATTTATTATGTTTATTTTCTCCAGGATATCATGAATTGTATTGTGATTTCTATACAATGATATTCTAAAAGGAATAATGGGGGCACTAAATGAAAATACTATATTTTATTTTATGTTATCAATTGTAATTTGAAGTTCAAGTTTGGATATAGTTTACTAAGAATAGTAAACTATTTGGTCCATTTAGATGTGATTCCTTGTATATAGTTCCAATGTAATAATGTAACCACCGAATATAGGCTACAGGAGTTGAGGTATTTCAAATATTGACATTTTTCTATTCTATGTGGTTACTATATTTCAAGTAAAGATTGATTATTTAGGTATACATATGATTTATATGGCACATCTTGTGATGGACATGTTCATATAGAGATATGATTACATTTGATCAAGATATTACTGGACCCCTTAATATCTTGAGTAACACTGATTCTTTACTATAGGATACTCTTTACATAAATCTATAAAATTAGGATTTTATATTTATTTTCAATGCTACTAAGCCCCATTAGGTTACATAGTTAGTAATTTGGAAAATGATTTATTTTGGAAAAAATATTTTGTTTAAAAAATAAATAAAAATTGATAAATTGTATCCAAAATATTTTTTGATAGACTTAAAAAGAGTTTTGGAGTTTTCCATTAAGTCCATATAGAATTTTGGGCAAGTTGGAGATTGTTGGGAATATAAAAAATTAGGGATATTTTATTTTATGATATTCTAGAATCATTTGGTGATAATATATGTATGAAGATGAATATATAATAACTTAGTATTTTCTTCATCATAGATTATAATGGGAATGTGATACAATATATCACATTCATACATTTAGCAACTACTTCTAGCGTCATTTATTTTGTTTTGAATCATTCAAATGAATAATTTTTGGCTATAAATGGGGATTATATTTATTAAAGTGTTCAACGAATGTTAAACATGAAAAGGAAGTAATTCTAAGAGATTGAAATAGATCCCTCACTCTCTCCATTAAATGAAGATAGTATATAAAATGGATATGATCCCTCACATTAGGATACTCTCATTGCATGAATCCTATCCAAATATCTCTTATCATGGTTCTTAATTTATTTGTAGTAAGGGTACTACCACCCATTTGAAGAACGGGAATCATCCTAATATGATTGAGGATCCAATGGCTATTGTAATAAGTTAGGGGAAATAGGTATATAGAAATTATACTATCATGGTCTCTATCAAGTGTGCATTGAAGATAAAATTATGGATTACACGGTGATAAAGGTATTCCATTTTTCTATTCTTTGTTTTTCATTACTCATTGCATTTGTTGAATATAAACCATTAATATTAGATATTTATTTCATCGTAGTATATTACTATATGATATCCCTATACCCATCATGGTAGACATCATGTTATATATTTGAGGCATTGGGTTTAAAAATATATTTCACAAAGTAACTGAATTAATTTTAAATATTATAAATATAAATATTTTAGAAATAGATGAATTTTTTTTAAATTTATTCTAATATTAGACTAGTGGTTTTATGTAATTATATATGGATTTTTTTAATTCATTATTTTTTTTAAAATTTTATTACAAGAATAAATTTTTTAAAGATTCTATTAGTATTTAATTTTACCTATGATTATATTACTATTTGAAATGTTAATTTTATTATGTACTTGCTTTAAAAATTTTCCTAAATTGGAAATGTTTTCTAGAATTATGTTAAAGGTGTAGTTATGTGTTAAAGTAATATATTATATAAATTTACATCATTATTTTTATAAATTTATGTTTTTATAAATTCATGTATGTATGTGTTATATGAACTATTTTAAAGAATTTTAAAAATGAAAAAAATGATTGAATAAAGAGAGTGTATAGGGGAACTTTTCCCTCCTATAATTATTATTTCCATGAAAAAGCAAGAAGTGTCACCTAATAATAAACATAACTTCAGGTAATTCCACCCAAATATATTTAAAAAGGTTTAATATTATTCATAAAAGGTGGTGGAGTAAATGAAGGTCATTCTTTTCAAATTGATTATATTTAAATAATTTGTATTTATGGAGTAAGGTATTGGGTTTTAGAGGGAAAATTAATTTTATATTAATAGTAGAAACAACTAATGAATCATTTTTAATATGATCCAACCATGTTATAAATTAATTTAATATAACTCCCCAATCTTTTGTATATGTTAAACATGGTCTACTTACATCATTGAGAGAGATCCCTAAGTGGAAGTCGATGAACCCTTGTAACAACTCACATGTTTATCAATGTAATTTCTCCCTTTGTATAGAAATTTCATAGAGTATAAATCATATAAAATCACTAATAGACCATAATAAAATCTCTATAAATGAATAATTAATAAAATAATAAATATTTCTAGAAGTTAAGGAGCCCATACCGATGAAATAGTAACTTGACATTAGGAATAGTAATATGAATCATATGAATAGTAAACTGGAAAGATGAATAGTATCCTCACCCATAAAAATTTAAATAAAATTTAGGTATCTTATAAATGAAATTATGGAATAATTATATCATATTCTAAATAAATATATGTTTTAAAAATTATTAAGGGTTGGTATTTTTGTATGTCCTGAATATTAAATTACAATTTTATGATTAAGTTAATAATTTAAAATAAAATTTATTTTCATAAAATATATTCATAAATAAATATTTTTATGTCTTATGATTTTAAAATAATTTTATGATACCTTAAGTAAATTTTCAAAATGTTATAAAATTAGTTACAATTTTAAAATCTATATTTTTTTTGAGTAAATGGTGATTTTAATGAAAAATTAGATTGATCATATTTAGAAAAATATTTTCATAAAATGGAGCTCATTTTTGAATCATACACATTTAAAAATGGTTAGGGTAAATTTTTGGGATACTTCTAAAATAATTGAATTTTTTATGAATAGTAAAATATGATAATTTATAATAAAAAATAAATACATGAATTATTGAGTCATAGATGATGTATGGATGATGTAAGACCAAAGTATCGAACCATCATTTATTATTTTAATATATTTAGTGATAATTATGAAACTATTAATAGTTTTGATCTATAAATAATAAACTAATTATTAAAATAACCAGAAAACACTCTCCTCCACTATAAATACTACCCCTCACCACCTATTTTTCTTACACCTCTCAAGGTTTGAGACATGTCCAAGTTCTACGAGAATATATTCCCTCATTATTAACCCAAATCTAGGATCCTTTGGTCTCATCAAAATACAAAAACCATTTCCCTAAGTAGGATATCAATGATGAAGAGTTCAATAGGTAAATTCCTCTTTCTTTTTTTTTTAAATTTTTTTCAAGTTCTTTTCTTTTCTTATTCAATCCTAACATCCACTTATGCATACAGAATGATAACTATAGAAAATTAATATAGTAGAATTATATAATTTTAATGGAATATCATTCATCAAACTCCTTTCTCTCCCTATTTTATTCTAAAAATGAAATCCTCACTCACGATGTGTAAATTTACCGACATCGTAGACGATGTGTTTTCATTTTCATTTAACACCATAAATTTTGTTCATAAAACCACTATAATTGTTTTTCAATAATATAAAATATATTTTATAACCCTTTTTATGTTCTCTAACTAACATATATACATAACAAAAAATGATAAAACAAAACAAGTTTGTGGTGATAAAAAAACCACCAAAATTAACCTAAAATGATCATCATTTACTTTAATCGAATGATTCATACTCATACCATATAAAAAAAATTCTTTATAAGATCATCTAAAATTTTATATAACCATTAATAACATGTAATAAATTTTTTGTATATTTATCTGCATTTCACACGAAATTCCATTCATGTATTCAAGTGAACAAATCATGAAAACTAACAGAATGAATACTCCTGAATGATGAAATTAAACTCTATAACTCATCAAAAAGTTCATAAATTAACTTAATAAAACAATAATTAATCAAATTAATATATAAAAGGTTTTTAATTTGTTAATTAATTAATAAAATGTCACTATATTGGATATTATATGAAGAAATAAATTAGAAATAACCTAAGTGTAATTCTCAAACCCAACTCTGTTTCTTTGGGTTTTCCCTCTTTCACCGCATTTTTAGTATGGATATTCCTTTAATGTTCCTTAAATAAAATTTCTTCATCATTTTCTTGTCTTTTTTGGGATATACATGGTTTCTACTTGAGTTTATAACAAACATAATGTCTTCTAAAAGAACTCGTCTTTAAAAAAACACGCCTTTATATTGGGATTTTTTCTTCTTCACTCAAGATTGATGATTCCTATACCAAGAATATTATTCCATTTTTATTTCCCAAAGTTTATTCATGAATTTATGATTTATGAAATGAAACCCATTACTTTACATGTGTTATTTTATGTTCAATATTGATATACAATCTATGTAGAATTCTTGATAATGTAAATGTTATGATGTGATTAGTGCACCTATAATTATACAACACAATGTAAATTTTATAGTGTGATGGGTGTGCATGAAATTATATATTACTTCAATGTATTGGTTAATGTGATTAATCTCATGATATAAAGTTAAATATTCATGAACATGATGCAATATTTGTTCACAAATAAGTGTGTTAGTTGACTACTGAGACATGGTGTTTCATTTTTATGCATTGCCATATTCTGTGAATTTATCTAATGCTCCCTATCTTGATTATGATGATGGTTCTATTCTTATGTTATTATTTTGATGATTATTCTCACCCATGTTATATTTCTTCATGTTCTTATCTATCCTCTTATTGGGCTTTTAGATCACCCCTTTCTTTGATGTATATCCTCAGGTGACTACATATACGAAAGACGATTAAAGGGCCAATAATAAGCTATAGAAGAAGTAATTAAATAATGTTTAATTTTTATTATGTAAAGTTTATGTATGGTCTTAATTTTCCCAGGACACTAAACATTTGAATCCTGGTTTTGTAACACTATTATGTTGTTATCTTTAAAATGATTTAATAGTCATTTAAGAAAAAGCAGGGTCACTATAGTAGGTATCAGAGCACATTATAGTTAATGTGGGAATTAGGATTAGAGAACCTTAGTGAAAACCCTTAGTATGATACTAAGTATAAGTAATCACCCAATAATCTTTGTTTTAAAAAATTATTAACATAGGGATCTTATAGGATATGACTTTATACCTAATTGTACAAAGGAATAAATTATTTATTCATGACTTGTTGACTTATGTTTTATTCTAATCTCTTCTATTTTAGAAAATGGAAGGAACCATTATAAAATAGGCCAACAAACCATGTTAGGGACAATGAAGTGATTTCCAAAATGACATCCCCAATGCCTTGTGGGTGGAGTTCAAAATTTCATGGCAATTATTACCCAGTTGTCTCAGGTTATGAATAATAACATGAATAATTTGGAATGTTTGCCTTAACCTAAGAGGGAGAATCTGGTTATTGATTCCTTTATGTTTCAAAAACCATCAACGTTTAGGAGATCTTCCAATCCACTAGTTGTGGAATAGTGGGTCAACTCAATGGAGAAGTTATTTTTTTACTTCATTGTTCTATGACAGAAAAAGTGACTCTTTTTGTTTATCATCTAGATATAGAGGCTGAACATGGTGGGAATTCATTAATAACACCAAGCTGAAGGATGAAATTTTAGAGATGTGGTGAGAATAATTTAATATAATGTTTCTTAATAATTACATCCATTGAACTCTTAATAAAAATATGGAGAGATAATTTATAGAGCTGAAGCAAAAGGAAAGAAAATCTATCATAGCCTATGAAGAAAATTTCACAAGGCTTAGAAGGTACACTTCATCTTTTTTTATCAACAATGATAGAAAAATTGATAGATTCTTTGGTGGTTAAAAAACCACACATTTTAAAGGATCGAAAAATTTGAGAATTTGTGAGTTATGAATAAGTTGTCTGATGTGCTCTCAAAGTGGATATGGAGTTTGGAGAATGGTACCATGGATATGGTGATAAGAAATGAAATATGAATTTTCAAGTTAGAGAATCTAATAAGAATGGTGGAAAGAAAACTCAACCACCCACATGTCAAAAATGTGGGAAGACACATCATGGGAACCGCCTCAATGGGATGGGGAAATGCTTCAAGTGTGGGAGATAAGGCCATCAAGATCATGAATTTTGAAAAGACATTATGAAACATGGTAATGTGGTGGAGGAAAGTAGAGCACCAACCATGGTCCAATGCTACAAAATTAGGGAGAAAAGGCATTATGAAAGCCGATCCACTAAAACTCGAGTCCTTGAGGGTAATCATAATCAGTAGACACAAAATCCAAAGGATAAAGGCAAGGACTATGCCATCACTAATATTGAAGTGGAGAAATAAAATGATGTCATATAATGTACAATACTTTTTTAATCAAAAATGGAAATATTCTTATTTTATTCTATATCTATTCATTCCTTTATATATTGAATGGTTGGTAGAACTATTGAATAAAATCCCTAAAACCTTGAAGTAGAGATATCTTTAAAAAAACCATGGGGTTAAATAATTGAAACCCAATTGTGGGACTCTTATCTTGTAGGAATATGTCAGAAGATTCTTCTCAAAAATCTCATGATACTTCCCTTGGTAGAATTTGATGCTATAATGGGAATATATTGGCTCTCTTTATATAGAGAGCATATAAACTATCGAGAAAAGAAAATATATTTTCATATTCCAAAAAAACACATAATTAAATACAAATGCAAGGAATATCATGAATCTCCTACGAAAAATACTTCAATGACATGGGTGTGGATTCCCTGCGAAGAATCATAAATCGCTCAAATGATTTAGTGAAAGGAAGTTATCAACATCAGGGGAATTCCCATTGTGAGGGAATACAATTATGTATTTATTGAAGAGTTACCATGTATTATCCCATATAGTGAAGTGGATTTATCAATATAACTCATACCCGGAGCCACTCATATATAAAAGTGTCCCTATAGTATGTCTCCTATCGATCTGGAGGAGTCAAAGAAGAAGCTGCAAGAGAATTTGGACAATGGGTTCATACACCCTAGTGCATCACCTTGGGGTACGCCAATGATATTTATCGGGAAGAATGATGGATCAATGAAGTTATGTATCGATTATCAGGAACCCAACTAGATCACCATAAAGAAAAAGTATAATCCTCTAAGGATTGATGACTTGTTTGATAATCTACAAGGATATTTGTTTTTCTCAAAGGTGGATCTATATTCAAGATATCATCGACTAAAGGTGAAGAAGGAATATATTAATAAGACTATATTTTGTACAAGGTATGAGAAATATGAGTTTCTAGTAATTACCTTCATACTTACTAATCTCCCTATAATCTTCATGGATTTGATTAATATAGTCTTTAGACATTACCTCAAAAAATTTTCTATAGTGTTTATCAACGATATTATAATCTACTCCAACAGTAAGGAGGACCATGAAGAACATATAAGGGTTGTGTTGGAGAAATTTTAGAAGGAAAAAATGTATGAAAATTTCATCAAGTGTGACTTTTGGATTCAGCACGTCACAATGTTGGGACATATGATCACAAGTGAGATAATTTCTATGGACCCATAAAAAAGGATATTGAGGAATTTCCTAAAACCTATATTTCCATAGAAATACATAGTTTTCTTGGATTTTCTGGGTAATGCAAACGTTTTTTGATAAATGTATCATTATTTTCAAGACCACTAACTAAGTTAACAAGGAATGAGGTAAAGTATGTCTAGAAGGAATAATGCGAGGAAAACTTTACGGAGCTAAAGAAGAGGCTGATCACTGCACCTGTACTCACATTACCAAAACGTGGAGAAAATTTTGTGAAATAAATTGATGATTAAAATGAAGGATTGGGTTGTTTACTCATGAAAAATGATAAAGTGATAACCTACACCTCATGACAGTTTAAGATCCATGAGAAGAACTACCCGACGAATGATCTGTAGTTAGCAGTTGTGATTTTTCCTTGAAAAACCTACACCACTACCTCTATAGTAAGAAGTTTGACATATATAACAATAAAAATATCCTAAAGTAAATATTACCACAAAATGAGCTCAAATTAACTTAAGGATTTGGTTAGAGCTAATCAAATAATATGATTTCTCTATTCACTTTCATCCTGACAAGGAAAACAAGTTAGCTGATGCTATTAGCAGAAAAGAACCTACTACTATATCCACGTTGCAGATTGAGAAAGACCCTATATTCATGGATATACAAAAGATGGATTTGGAAATCATAATGGCATGGAATAAATCATACCTTCCACAAATTATTTCCTAGTCATCTATCTAAGAAAATATTATCGAGGCACAAAGGGATGATTCAGAGTTAAAAAAACAATGTGAATGTAGTAAATGAAGGGAGGCTGCAAGAGTTACATATCGATTATGACAGTGTGATTTGGTTAGGAATGAGTCTTTATGTTCCTTCATCACATGGGCTAAGGAAGGATCTTTTGGATAATTCACATAGCACAGCTTTTTCTACCCATCCTGGGAGTACCAAGATATACCATGATCTTGGAGAAAACTTATGGTGGGATAAAAGAAAGAGGGATATTGTGGAGTACACATCAATGTGATTGATATGTCAAAAGGTTAAATTAGAGCGATCGAAGTCCAAAGGTATGATGGAATCATTACCTACACCCATGTGGAAATGGGAGAATGTCACTATGGACTTTATCACAGGTCTCTTGAAGACATCCAAAGGAAATAATGCGATATGGGTTATGGTGGACCGACTCACCAAGACTTCCCACTTTATCACTATTTGGGAAGACCTCTCTCTTGAAAAACATTCAACGATATATGTGAAGTAAGTGGTTAGATTTCTTGGGGATCCACTATTGATTGTCTCGGATCATAATCCTATGTTCACATCTAAATTCTAGAGAATTATTCAACATTCTTTGTGTAGTGAATTAAATTTCAACATGGGTTATCAACCCCAAACTAATGTAAAATTTTAAAGGAATATTCAAACACTCAAATATATTCTAAGATCCTGCTCATTAGAATTCAAATTTGTATAGGATCAGCATCTCCCTTTGGTTGAGTTCTCATACAATAATAGATTCCACTCGAGTGTTCAGATGGCTCCATATAAAGCTCTGTATGGAAATGATGTATAACTCCAACATTTTGGGATGAAGTTGGTTAAAGAAAGATACTTGGGCCTGATAATGTGCAATAGATGACATTGAAGGTCCAATCCATCTAGAAACATATCAAAGTTTCTTCGAGTCGGCACAATATCTTTGCTGACAACCGTCGAAGGGACTTAGGGTTATACATTGGAGATAAAGTATTAATTTGAATATCACCATGGAAGAGATTCATTCATTTTGTAAAGAAATGGTGTATAATCCCAAGGTACACTGGCCCCTTTGACATCCTTGATCGCATACGAGTTGTGTCCTATATTCTTTCACTTCCACCAAATATTGCTCGAGTTCATGATGTGTTCCACATATCACTCCTGAGGAAGTACATACCTAGCCCCTCAATTGTATTGAACTGAGAGGTGGTATAGCTCGAAGATGATATCTCTTATGAGGAGAAGCCAGTAAAGATTCTAGAGTGGAGAGATAAGGTCCTACGCAACAGGACAACCCACCTTTTCAAAGTGTTGTGGGGAAGCATAAGTATGAAAAATCAACTTGGGAACCAGATGATGGATTGAAGGAGAAGTACCCTCACCTATTTATGTAAAATGAAATTATGATAGTGAAATTTCCAAAGTGGGGAAGAATTTAATGACCCAAACTTTTATCAATGGAATTTATCCCTTCTTATAGTAATGTCATATAGTATAAATCACATAAAATCACTTATAGACCACAATAAAAAATTAATAAATGAATAATTAAGTAAATGAAAAGGTAATTTATTTTCATAAAATTAATTATTAGATTAATATTTTTTACTTATTTGGTTTTTAATAAAATTTTATGAGACGTTAAGTAATTTTTCAAAGTGTTATAAAATCAATTACAATTTTAAAATCTGTATTTTTGAGTAAAAATTGATTTTAATTAAAAATTATGTTTATCATATTTAAAAAATTATTTTCATAAAATTGAGTTCATTTTTTAATTCTACACATCAAAAAATTATTAGGGTGAATTTTTGGTATTTTTCTAAAATACTTGAATTTTTGATGAATAATGAAATATGATAATTTACTATAAAAGATAAATACTTGAATTATTGAGTCATAGATGATGTATGGATGATTTAAGCCCAAAATAAAAAACCCTACTTCATTATTTTAAAATATTTAATGATATTTCTCAAACTATTCATAGTATTGAGCCAAAATAATAAACTAATGATTAAAATAATGAGAAAACACCCATCTCCTCCACTATAAATACCACCCCTCACCACCTCTTTTCCTCACACCTCTAAATATTTTAATCTTTTCCAAATTATACTCAAATATATTTAAAATCCCTTACTCCACATACTTGATCCCTTGGTCTCATCAAAAGACCAAAAACTTTTCCCTAAGGAGGTTCTCAAGGAGGAGAAGTTCAAGAGTTAAATTCCTCTTTCTTTTCTTTAAATTTATTTTAAAGTTATTTTATTTTCTTATTATCTCCTAATCTCTACTAATAAAAATTTAATTATAACTAAAATAACTTAATGATACCATGTTAAATTAATATTATCATCAAACTCCTTTCTCTCTCTTTTATTCTAAAAATGAAATCATTTCCCTTGATGTGTCAATTTACCGACATCATGGAAAATGCATTTACATTTTACTTCAAAAACTTCAATTCTATTAATAAAACCACTATAATGGATGTTAAATATTGTAAATTATATGTTATAACCCTTTTTATGTTTTGTAACTAACATATATACATAATAAATAATGATAAAACAAGATGAGTTTTTTTTGCGATCGAAGAACTGCCAAAATTAACCTAAAATAGCCATCATTAACTTTTATCTATTGATTCATCATCATACCATATAAACCAATTCTTTATATTATCATTTAAACATTTTTAATATCATTAATAATATATAATAACAATTCTATATATTTATCCTCATTTGAGATGAACATGCATTCATCTATAGAAGTGAATGGACCATGAAAACTAATAGAACAAACACGCCTGAACGATGAAATTAAACTTTATAACTCATCTAAAAGTACATAAATGAACGTAATAAAACCATAATGAATAAATTTTTTTTATAAAAGGTTCTTAATTTTTTAATTAATTAATCTAATGTGATTATACTCTATATTAAAGTGAAGAATGCATTCATACATAAGTTAAGGGTAATTCTCGAACCCAACTCTCTTTCTTTGGGTTTGTCCTCTTTCACCCCATTTTAAGTATGTTTATTCCCATAATTTTTCTCAAAAATAATTTATTAATCATTATAATATCTTTTTTGGGATATAAATATTTTATACTTGAGTTTTTTACAAATACAATGTTTTCCAAAATAACTCTTCATTCAAAAAAAAAACACACATTTTACTTCTCTTAAGATTGTTTATTCTTCACTCAATATTGGTGGTTACTATAACAAAAATAATATTCCCTTTTTATTTACCAAAGATTATTCATGAATGTATGATTTATTAAATGAAACCAATTCCTTTCAATGGGTTATTTTATGTTCAAGATTGATATACGTTCTATGTGGCATGCATGATAATGTATATGTTATGATGTGACGAGTGCACCAAGAATTATACACTGAAATTTAAATGTTATGATATGATGGGTGCACCCAGAATTATATAGTTCTCTAATGAATTGGGTAATATTATGAATCACATGAGATAAAGTGAAATGTACATGAACATGATTCTATCTTTGTTCATAACTATGTTTTGTAGTTGAACAGTAAGACATGATGTTTCATTTTTATGCATTACCATATTCCATGCCTTTACCTATTGCTTCCTATCTTGATTATAATGATAATAATATTCTTATGTTATGGTGATGATGATTATGCTCACCCATGTTATATTTTTTCACGTTCTTATCTATCCTCTAATTGTACTTTCATCTCACCCCTTTCTTTGATGTATGTTCTCAGGTGACTAAATGTACTAAGAATAATTCAAGGGCCAATTAGAATCTAGAGAAGAATGAATTAAATAATTTTTAATTTTTATTATGTAAATAATATTTATGGTCCTAATTTTCCCAAGACACTAAACCTTTGAATCCATGTTTTGTAACACTATTACGTTGTTATCTTTAAAATGATTTAATATCCATGAAAGAAAAAACAGTATCTTTATAACCATCACCCCTAAAGGTTTCTACAAGAAGTGTGAATAATCAAAATCCATTAGTATAATTAATTAATTATGTTATTAAATATTAAAATATTATATTAAATTATAAATATAAATAAAGAGAGTTTTTAGGTCCTAATAGATAGATCCTGAAGAAAAGAGAAATATAGAGGGAGAATTTTCAATAAAAAATAATTAGAGTAATAAAATAAATGTATAGTTTTTTATGGATAAATTTATTGAAAAAAATAAGACCAAAAAGAATAAGTGTAGTGGGTGAATATTCTAGGTAGGATGAAATAAAAATAAAAGAAATGATTTTATAGTGTTTTGGGTAATTACCAACTATACTATTTGCACCCTAAAATATAGAGTAGGGATATGAACTATGTTCCCCACTTTTTAAGGGAGTGAAAACACTATATAAATATTTATTTTTCACATTTATAAGAAAATACAACTAATTTATTTAAACGATAATATAAAAAAAATTCACATGACATTTTATAGGTTTTAATCATAAACCACATCCTACCTTTTAATATATATGTGGAACAACCTTTTAATAAATTTTTTATTATATATTGATGTTTTAAGAGAAAATAAAGTAATAATTCCATATTTTAGTAAGAAATAAAAATAATGAAGAACTTTGTATATTTATTTATCCATCTCAATATCTTTAAATAGACATTATCTAATGGGAAATTCACTCTTTAATTATTATAAAAAACAACTCAATCTCCACATGGTTTACTTCTATCATTATAATAATCAAATGTAAGGAATCATTGTTTCCTTTTCCCTTTTAAATATTTTATTAGAAAATGATTACAAAATAATAAAAAAATAGAATGTATATGTTACCATTATAAACCATAATGTTTCTTCCATATCACTCTTCATGTTATCATTTGAAATTTTACACTCAAAGTTATATTGTCTTGAATTATCTTTTCATACAGGGAAATTGTATAAATGTTTTTTTCATTATTTCTCAATATCAAAAAAATATCTCAATCTTATCTTTCATCTTTAATTTTAGTGAATTAACTTATCAATATTTTCTATATTTGAAATATCAATATATATTTTCCAAGGATTACAATCCACATAAGTTTTTTAATAATATTTTCCCAATTCATGCTTCATGTGAAGCTTCTCTATATGAAAAACTTAACTTTAATAAATCATAATTACTTCAAAATTCAATGTTATAACTTTAATTCTATGTTAACAAAAAGATATAACAATTTAATGTTTTATGTTTTGGTTCTCACACTATCTTGTATTACATATCAATAAAAAAAATTATTAACACTACTTATTTAAATCAATAATTTTTTTATCTTATTCAATTATCAAAAAATATCAAACCATTAGGGTTTACACTAATTTTTCTTTAAAAAACAAAACTTAATAAACAGTGATATAATCATTTGAAGTTGGTTAAAAATATGAAATAACCACATGGATAATGTTAATATAAAAAAATTAAAAGAGAGTGTTATATTATATAATGAATTACAAGTTAACACTGCCTTGAACTTCCATATATAGGATATTTGTGTTCATGCCACTCTAGGATTCCTTGAATATGGAGATATCCATTCTTAATAGTATATAACAGAACCAGAATTAAAAAAAATCAAGGGCTCTGTAATTATCAAAAAGTAATCATAAAGTAGGATGGATCCACTCAGAAAACATCAACTATGAGATTCCACATTTTTAAAATATAATCACCACTAATTTAAGATTTTTATATTGTATTCCCTTTGGATAATTTAATGGGAGTAGTTAATATCAATTAATTTCATAAAAAATATAGCATTATGTCTTATAGTAACATGCATACAATAAATCCACATGATTGTTTAAATTTTAAATATTTATTGTGATTCATTTTTAATACATTATATATTATAAAATATTATTATTTGAAAATTTGATAATCTAATTTAGAGGAATTAGGATGAAAATCTGTGATATCATATATCATATAAAAATTAAAGATAAAGGAATTCCACTAATTCCCCCTGTAAAAAGTATATTTCAATACCCCATATTATAACATAACATGACTAAGGATATTCTCATATCATAATACATGTTATAATATTGAAGTGAACACATATATTTTAATATTTTACTTTTAATAAATCATCCAATAACATATACAAATTTTACATTATATAAGATCTTATATAACAACTTATGAAACAATATTGAAAAAACTTTTGAATATCATCCAAAACCCATTTTTGGAAAATTCATCAAATAACTCTCATTGTTTTACAAAAACACATTATAAAAAAACTAGTCCTCATTCACATAACCATTTTTTTTATAACCCTATGTAATTTTGTAATTTTTAAAATGATTATGAATTTGGTCATAACCTAGGTTAATAAAATTATGAGTACAATGGATTGAATTTTATAATTTTTCATGTTTGTTGGGTATATGTATTATTATACTAATTTTTTATATGGTGATGTTTTGGGGAAGTTTTTGTAAGACTTGAGGATATTTGGGTATAATATGGTGATTTAAGAAAAAAATTATGTCAAAAATTATATGTCAATACTATAATTATTTATGAAGGTTTTAGGTAGTTTATGGAATAAAAATTACACTATGATGAAAAAATACCTCACTATAATTCTTATTGTGTATATTGAATACTAAAAAATTTGTATAGTACTATGCATTACAACAAAAGGTTCCTAAAAAAATATAGAAAACAATTAGTAATGTGTTTTGGTTATTGGTTACAACATAATATTCACAATGTAATGTAATCCTATGATTTGTGATGGGGAAGTTTGGTAAAGAAAATATACATGGGTGTTCATTATGATTCAATTTTTAAGCTATAATTTATGGAAATGATTTTGAAATAATTAATAAAATTTAACTGTAATGAATTTAATTATGTTGTATTGTACTTATTTGGAGAATATATAAAATTTCAAACCCCATTATTTTAAGATTTTGAATTTAATATCAAGAAATAATTTTATATGATATTAAACCATTATGGTGTTTGTTATAACATCCTCCAATGGCCCGAAGGCCTCATTTTTTATTGATTTTGATAATACACCTTTGAAGTGATGAGGTGGAACCCATACAAGGCTTGTTGGTGTAAGTATTACATGGTCCATAGGCCTTAGAGGAATTAATTGCCCATAGGCTTCAAACATTACATATAACCCTGACTAACAACTTTTAACTGCTCCTCCCCAATATCTTCATCATGAAATCAGATCTCCACTTTCGCATGGCTGTTCAGATAAGCTTTCCCATGCATGCACAGACTTTTCATGATGGAAGGTGCCATACCCATTAATTCTTGCAATCTGTTTAGCTTCTTATGTGGTGAAAGCTCCTTGCTCATCCTCCTTCTAAAGCTTTTTCCTTTTAGGTTTTTTGGGTTTCATCTGCACTTAAGGTAACCCAAATGCCTTGACGTGGCCCAAAGGCCTTACTGACCTAAAGACCTAGGTGGCCCGAAGGCCTTAAAGGACTAGGGGACCAAATCGGTTGCCCGAAGACCCAAACGGGGGAATATTCCCTGCTGCTACAACACCAAATAGTGCCTTCTACAGTACCGCATAGTTCCTGCTACAGTGCTTGCTACAATTCCTGCTATAGTACCCAAAAATTAGCCTCTTCCTGGATTTGATCCTGGGTCGTCTGGATTCACTTAAGGAGTCCTCACCAACTGGGATGAGGCTCATGTTCCTAATATAACATAATTTAGTGTATATGTGGATATTTTGTAAGTTTTAATATTTTTAAAAAGAATGATGTTTTAGTTTGTTAATGGTAGATTTAACTGGATCATTAAGGATGTTTTTGAATAAAAATAAATAGTAGATATGTGTCATAAAAGGTAAGATATTTATGGTGAAGAGATTAAGAGTTTTTTAAAGATTTAGGAATAGATGAGAGAACTATTTTGAGAAATCACACAACAAAAGAGAGGAATTGCCGTCAATCTAGAATTATTGATAGTTTTTAGTATTTTTATTTATAAACATACATGATATTTATAATCTGGATATACACATAATGATAAAGATAAATAGAAACACATTTAGTAGTGTGTTGATTATTTAATGGATCTTTTATTATAAATGACTTGTGGGTTGTATTATTAATGTGCCTATGTTTATACAGTGAGTGTAGGTATGAGAAAAGGAAATGTTCATTGTAATCATGAGTGAGATTATCCTAAATCTTATAATAATTAAAATACATTATTTATTTATTTTGAACATCGATACATCAACAATTTATTCTTCTTGTATGTAGCCCATTTTGATAGAATTAAGAAAAATTCCTACTTCCTTAGTCTTTAAATTACATATTTAGATTTCATGAATGGTTTTATTGATTTGATTGATTTTAATGTTATTGATAGCATGATAACAATATCTAATCAAAGTGGAAAATTTTATCAACCAAATTCATCCCCTATTTGGGTGATTTTAGGCCTCATGGTTGTAAGAAGTGGTATTAATTCCAATGGTTTATTACTTGGAGAATTTTTCATTGTAAATCACTTAAAATTGAGAATATTGTTAACATAATGATATATTCACAATTTAATGGATTTAATTATCAGATTTAAAATAATTTAATGTTATTATATTTATAATATCTAGGAATTGATGTTTTATTTGTTGTGATAATTTTTATTCAAGTAAGTGATCCAATCAAGATTTCATTGGATAAAACAAAAAAATTATTCTCAGTGATGATTGAAAGGAATAAAATACCTCATTCAAAGATTTATTAATTAAAATTTATATGGAAATAATGAGTTTTATATAAGTAAAATATTTATGGGATACGTATCTAATATCTACAAATGGTACAATATGGTTAAGGAGGTAAAGATATATATTTTATATAAAACATTAGAAGATTTGATATTATATCCCAATGAGAATTCCAATAATTCCTTTAACCACATAATTTATGTAGTTGGATCCATTCATGGTATTGGTAATAAAATCAAGGATATTGATATTTTGATGAAGATTTTTATAATATTTACATAATTTTGTAATAAATAGGTTTTAACACTCGAAGAAATAAACTTGGTACAGATTTAAATTGATTATTTTCAAATTATATTAGTGTTTTAAGAGAATGATATGAAATAAAAAGGATCAATAAGACACTCACTTAAAGATATGGAGTTCAAAACTATATATAATCTTCATCAAAACCATAGTAAAGGAGATTATAAATACATTAGTGATTAATTCATCTCACTTGTTTCTAGTTATTAAACTGAGGAAAATGAATATTTGTGTAAAACCATAAAATTTTATTATATATATACATTAAATATATTGTATAATTAAACATGTTTACTAAATTAAAAATAGATGATATGAATTTTCAGAAAAAATAACAGCCCATATTTAAAATAAAAAAATATCATCTTTTCATTTCTAAGGATATGTAAATATAGTGTTGTGAATTTATAGTTTTTATTTTGTTTTACATTTTGATGAAATTTTATTAAATTACAAATTCTTATATTTTAAATTATAAAAATAAACCACAAATTATTTTTGAATGTATTATTAACATCTAAGAAATAATATATATATAGAAATTTATTAAAACATGAAACCATATTTAATATTCTCACATTACATATTTTATAGGTTAACCATATTTATATTTATTTTGTAATCAAAAGGATGTTTATAACATATATAAGTAACATTAAAGTAAAATTAATTAATTGAAATTATTTTGTGATAAATGATGGTGAATGAAAAATATAAATTTTAATAATGTAACATTTTTATAAAATATTAATTTTAGATTAATATATATATATATATATATATGATAATGATAATTATTGGCCGATCAAATTTATTTCAAATTAACACAGTTGATGATAATTATAGAATTCAATAGTAAAATAATATTTATTATGGAATTTTATTCTTATACATGGTGGTAATTATTTTTATAAGACTTATCAAAAATATTTCCAAGCCTCTAATGTAAGGCATCCCAAGAACCAAGTCATCTCAAGGGATAAGATACCAAGCTTTAGGGACATATCAGTGAAGATCGACTATGAAATCATGGGATTGTTCAAGAAAAATTCTGGAGAACATGATAGTGGTGCTTAGACTCTTATCATGACAGTTGACATAGGGGGCCCATGGAGGGAACCAGACACATGTAGTCTTCAATGAGCTATGGAAGAAGCATCCTCATATATAAAGGGGAGCACAATTAGTCAAATAACTAATATAGGATATATTATCATGTGTACTATTAATTATATTAAAAGATGACACGTGAGTTCAGTTTAAATTGATTCCATGTCCATCATCTTCCTCTATGTGTTTTTAAGATATTGTAGGGATGATATATATATATATATATTGTACATCAAATATCAAACTAAGCAACTTGTGTGCTGATCATTTGATGAGAACATGAAATGAACATGGAAGATAGAATTTATGAACTATTTTTATCCAAACCCACTTGAAAACTTATAGATATATTGATTGTTAAATATATATAAGGTCAATTATATCTATCACCATGGAACAAAATTCAAGAAAATAAAATTTTAGGAAAAACACCAGTCTGTGGACTTGACGCCGCAAACTTCCCCTTAATCCAAACCCAAATAACCCACCACTAACAATGAATCTATATTTATGTGTTTGTATATATAATATGTTGTTACATCAGGAAATCACATTTCATGGAATTACATGTGAATTTTCTTAATAAGAGAGTATAACCTGACATGATTGAGGACAAAATGATTCATAAAACATTGTTTTATCTATCCACATGCACTAGAATAGTTTCTAGATTACAATGTAGTCCAATGAAATCTCATCCATCATAAAATACATGTTATTTTGAGTTTATGGAATATTTTTTGGAAAATTAAGAGATCGGGTTGGGTAGGATCTTAGATGAATCTCAAGTGTTATATTCATGCGGGCAAGTAATTTTTTAATTTGACTTCATTTTATTTTAATGGTTCAAGGAAATGATTTTCATGATGGAGTGTATCATGGTTCAAATTATAGTTTTTGGAAGAAGTGATTTTTTATATATACATCACTATAAGGAAAATATTATCAAATCATCAGAACATAGTGAATGAGTATTCATGAATCTATTTACATATCATCATAGTGTTTAACAGTTAATTTTCACTTTATAATATAATGTGTGAGATTTCTATAAAAATACCCCTCCCATTTATGGTTGAGAGTATTTATTATACTTATATATGAAAAATAACCATTCATGTTCTAGTTTTTTTTGATTTTTAAGGTTCTAGGAATAATAGAAGTCCCAAATAAGGGAGATAAATTAAAGAGCACTCCAGCTTTCAATTTACCAAAACCTGGAGAGAATATTTACATGGTAAATTTATAATTAATTTATTTATGATCGGAAGAAAAGGTTACCTCATCAAGGAAATTTCTTCATTAAGGATATTTATTTAAAAAAACATTTTGGGATTAACTTCATTAAATAGAAGGATACCAGTGTAGAATCCATCTACTAGTGATCCATACATACTCATTTGATCTCTTAATGACACTGATTGATTGTCAAGTATTAGCACGATGAATTCTTCTTCTTATGTTGTTCATCTTGATTTTTAAAGATCCATCATAGATAATAAGTTATTCAACAAGGATTTAATTGTCTATAAGAATGGTATTTCTTTTCTGATAATTAATATGATGTAGACATAAAATATTATGAGAATGACTGAACTCCCACTAAACCATTTATATATACAAAGATAAAATTAATTCTTTATGAACCCAAATTTAGTTATGTCCTCTTCAAAATGAATGTTCCATGACTGAGATGCTTAATTTAATCCATTAAAGGATCTTTGAAATTTAAAACTTTCTTGGATTCCTTTTCAGTCAAAAAACCTTTAGGTTCTATTATATAAACATATTTTTAAAGGTTCCCATTAAGGAAGGCTCTTTTGAACTCATTTTTCCAAATATCATAATCATGGAAATCCATAACGGAAAGTAAAATTATGATGGATTTCATCTTTGAAAATGGTGAAAAGGTTTTATTATAGTGTATAACTTGATGTTGTTTAAACCCTTTCACAACTAGTAATGCTTTTAAAGTACTGAATTATCCATCCATGTCTAGTTTATTCTTAAATATCCATTTACAATAATGGGATTTATGTCCACTATAGAATCTACCAAAATTCAAACTTGGTTTTGGTTCATGGAATCAATTTCAAAATTCATAGATTCTTGTTAGTTAGAAACATTCGTTCCTCTTACTATATCCTTGTAGGTTAAAGGATCATTATTATTAACTAATAACGATGCACCATACTTGATGACTAGAAAACCATATCATTTTGGTTCTCTAACCTCTATTATACTCATATGTAGTACTTGTGTCCCTAGAACTTATTATTCTGTGGGGATTTATGGAATCAATTCATGTACCAAATCTTATCTATATTGATATTGGAATTCACAATGTATATATTTCTCCCACTATCAATTTTATAGATATGATACTTCTCATGGAATTTGGGATGTCTGTCAACCACAACCTTTTTATTTGAAGGATTGTATATATGGGTAGTATCCCCATTTTTAATTAGGTTATCTAATGAAGATAGCCTTCATGCCTTGGGGTGTAAGTTTGTTACATAAATATGACCTAATAATCTATTCACATCCCAATACATGTAAGTATGAAAACATAAGTTTCTTTCGAGTCTAAAATTGGCATAGAATACCATCTGTCACCTTATTTGGAACTCTATTTATCATGTAAACTGGCTTCTGTAACACATATCCCCAAAAGGATAATAGAAGACTCATGTGACTCATCATTGATATCACCATGTCCAAAAAAGTGTGGTTATTTATTTCCATTATACAATTCCATTAACGTGTATATGGAGGAGTTAATTGACATAAAATTCCAAGATCCCATAAATAATCAATGAAGTCTTGATTAAGTTATTCTACACCATAGTTTGAGAGGAATTTCATAATATTATTTCCAATACGGTTCATAACGTTATTCTTGGATTCCTTGAATATCGTAAAGAAATACAACTTATACCTCATTATGTAGCATATCCATATATACTAAAAATAATTAGTAAAAGTTAGAAAGTATTAGTACCCACCCCTTACTTTAATAAGAAATGATCCACACACATCAGTATAAACTAATTCAAGAAGCTCTATGGCCTTTTCACATTTTACACTAAAAACATGTTTTCTCATTTTCATAATAAAAATTAATGGAATAAACATTGTGGTTCTAGTTTATAGGAATACAAATATCCATCTTTGGGTAATTTAGTTCAGTTATTTTCATTTAAATAACCTAGATGGTGATGAAAAAGGTATATATGATACAAGTCATGTGATATAGATTCATTATTGATTTCCATTACTTGGTTCATGTGATCCAACACATAAATACCATTATTTAAATCTTCCTTAGCATAAATTTATAAAGGAAGAAAAATTTATTCCAAAATAAGAAAATAAATCCTTCCATATCAATTTTAGGTATAGAATTACATATTTTGGTAACTAATGGAAAATAATAACAATTTTTCAAAACAAGGATCATTTCCATTGGACACATGAGGTGGTAGTCCCTAATAGGAACAATAGTAAGTTTTCCATTGTTGGCTACTCGTAGATCAACCTACCCTTGGGACGTCTTCTTGAATCTACTTGGATCCTATATTAAAATATATGTGTGAGTCCCAAAAGCTATATCTAATACCCAATTTATAGAAACAGAGAGATTTTTATCAATAATAAATACACATGAAGCTTCCCATTACTTATTTGGATAGGTGCAATTTTTCATCCAATGACCCTTATTTCCATATGTGAAATAGATAACATCATACTCCCTCTATTTCCCCTTAAAATTTCTATTATTGGAAGGATGTTTTAGAGAAGATTTGGGCTTAGAGATATTCTCTTGGACTTTATATTTATTCACCATAAGGACAGATGTATTTTTGTTCTTAATCACCTTATCTAATTAATGAATAAGTGTGAGAAGAACCCTGAGAGATGTGTATATATTTTTCATATTGAAATTAAAAAAACACAGAGAAACTCTAAGGGTGTGACGGAGGAATGAGATCGGCATGTAGTTCATCTCCTAGTTTAAAACCTAGAACCTCTAGGTGCTAAATGTATCCAATGAGAACAACTATGTGAGGCACATATAGAGAACCCTCTCCTAGATTACTATAAATGAGTGCCTTAGAGATCTCAAACCTTTTATGTATTCCTATCTTCTTTTATAAACCATGGAGATGCTCAATACTTCTATATACATCCATGTATTTATGATTTTACTACTCATAGATTAAAGAATTAAACATTGAATGTTGATCACATTGATTAAAATTTTAGCGTAGATAGTGAAATACTCATTTCTCACCTCCTTTGTATGTGAATCAAGTAATAGGGATTCTATCATGTTAGAATTATTTTCTTGGAACAACACAACCCGAAAGTATTTCATAACAACCCTAATATTTAATACACATTAATTCATGATTCATTAAATAAAATTACACTTAATAAAACATGGAAGATCATGAAGTATAATGTATTTTAGAATTAGGAACATTACATAACAACCTATAACATGGGATACAAAAACATTACTAACATATTTCTTGACATGATCATAGTATTCCATCAAACTTAAAAATATATGGGATAACCAGGGGACATACATAAGAAAGGGACAAGCTATAAATTCTGATAAGAGAATAAAAAAATATAACATGAAGAAGATAACACATTCTATACAATAGTCATATCAATGGGTCTTAAAATAAACATGAGTAAAAGGCATCATATAGAATGACAAACATAACATGGGAAATGTGGAAACATATTAAAATACTGCATCATATACAAAGGTTAAGGATAACTTCTAAGACATCATGATAGAAAAAGTATCATAAAGGAATCAGGTTCAATCCCTTTCCTAACATAATGTATCATGATACTAAACATTACCCAATGCATTGGAGTGCTATATAATTCTGGGCACACCCGTCACATTTATTTCATTCTCATTCTTAAGTGTGCCACATAGATCATAAAACATGGATTCATTTTTCATCATATTTTATTAAAAGATCATGGAGTTTATCATACATAAATTTAATTCATTAATAAAATTATTATAATTTCATAAAGGTGAACACCCTTGGTAGGAATTGGGTATGTATATTCACTATACATTCTTTTTGGAATAGATTCTAGTGGTGAAATTTTGGCAGTATAATAAGAGCACAAAAATGTTAATGGAAGGGATAAATAAGAGAAATGGGCCATTCATAATTTTGACATAATATAGAAAGTATGGGGCATGTGAAAAAATACCCCCCAAAATTAGGGACTAAAAATAAAAGGTCATAAATGAAGATTCTTAAATAAAAGGGGGGAAAGAGAGGGTTCTTTATGAAATTTCAGCAGCATAACAACATCACAAAAAAATTCAAAAAAATGGATTGATGAGAGAAAAAGGAATATATCATTATTTGAACATAAATTGGAGAGTAATTTGGATATGTAATAACATATCCCATAATAATTAAATGAATATAAAATACATTAGGTAAAGAAGATACTTTAATAAAGAGGAGAAAGGAAAAGATCCTTTACTTTAGTGTGTGACTCCAAAAGCTTGAAAAAGGTACTATTTAGAGCTTGGGGGTGCCTTGGGAGGATTATATAGATGGTAAGGAAGATTAAGAATGTTTTCCAATGATTTTTATTGAATATAAATGGGATCTTGGGATGGTTTATATAGGAAAGGAGAGGGAAATTATTTAATATTTCACAAACTTATGTTTTGGACTCTAAATAAAAAAATAACCAAAACTATAAACATCCCCATGGTTTTTCCCATGGTGTCCTCCAAATATGTGAGGTTTTCATTATTTTATTATCCAAATGGATCAAATTATTAATACAATTCCCGTGATTATATATAGGTGAGTCACACTCTTAAAGAAATGATTTTAAAACCTTAAAATATATTAATGGTACTGGAGGATTCATAAAGGATTTCTTAAATTAATAAAATAAACATAAAATCACATTATATTTAATGGAAAACATTCATTTCATTATGGATAGAATTTATTGTATTCATTATATTAATTTTGGGTCATTATGATGTCATAATACACATCATATATTTATATGGTAGTTAAATTTTACTTGAAATTTTGGTCACCTCAGAAAATTATATAAATTCACAGTTGGAAAATTTCAACATTATGATTAAAAAAATAATATTTATTTTATATATGTAATTTTGAAAATATGAGAATTTTCACTTTTAAAATAATATTTGACATATATTGAGAAATGATGGGTTTTATGACAATTATGGGTTTCAACCCATATAAAAATGTATGGTTGAACTCATAGAAATTATATGACAATTTATATTAAATAACCATTATATAATAATAATATTGTATTCAAATATTATTTATTTCAAAAATTTATTAATTCATCAAAATACATTCCTTTATTTAATTTGAATATTACTTAAAAATATTATTTGTGTTTTATAGTGTCAAAATAAAAGTCATTTATAAAGTAACAATAATATGATGAAATATATTCATTATTATATAAAAAACAATGTACATTATTTTTTATAGTTTCATGTTATATGTCTCTTTAATACACTCGCTAATTCCCTAAGAGTAAGTTGTGTGGTGGTGATACTTCCATGGGGTGGTTCAACGTACATGGTTTGTGTCATGATCTTAAGGATATTGAACTTCTACCATAAGTGGTTTAACTCAAGTTTAAGTTGTTGGATATCTACTTGGAATTGGTGAAGGGAAAATCCTAGAGATTTTATCTCCTTAAAAAGATTTGATAAATGGAATTCATAGGGTATAATTCTACTGGTTTAGGCCATCACTTCTTTAATCTATTTCAATTATGTTTGTTAAAATCTTATATTTATATATATCATGTGATCACTATTATAGGAATATGTTTTCAATATTAATGATAATTAATGGTCTTTAAAATCTAATAAGAAATAACCATAGAGGTGGATGTGTTTTTTATAACCATATTACATAATAAGAAATTTAATTAAATCAAAAGGGTAATTTTATTTATAATAGTTAAGGTCATTACAATCTTCCCCACTTAAGATATTTTTCACTTGAAATTTTCATTTCCCACACTAAAAAAGATGAGGGTAACTCTGTTTCATTACCTCCACTAATTTCCACGTCACTTTTTCAAACTTGTGGTTTCTCCCTATCACTTTGAAAAGGTGCATTGTCTAATTTTATAAAACTTTTTCTCTGCAATCTAAGATCTTCACCAGCTACTTATGATATGAGAGGTCATTATCCAATGGTACGACCTCTGGATTGAGTACTTGTGAGGGGTTAGGTATGTACTTTCTCAAGAGGGATACATGGAATACATAATGTACTTTAGATTGGTTAGGTGGGATTTGGTGGTTGTTTCACCAAAGGTATGTTATTGGTGTCCCAAATTGTTTTACCCTAATGAGTACAATACTAGTATGGGGTCGATCTATAGGGAAAAGAAGTTATTTTTATCTTTACTATCTAGTTTATACATGATCCAGTGAAGTGTACTGAATTTAGGGTCTATTTTTAAGGTTTTGATGAAAAGATTATTGGATTTTCATTTCTTATCAAATTACTTAAGGAATAAATAAAAACACAAAAATTTGGTTTTGATGAAAATATGGAGGGAAATGTGTCGGGGCTGTGGATTTTTAAGAGTTTTTTTATTAAATCAAATTGCTTATGAGGTTGTGTTGTTCATGATAACCCAACACTCTGGGTTTCAATTGTTATAAGGTTTTCTTGGTCCGGTAAACTTATGTCTAGAGCTAAGAAAACTGAATCCTTGGTCTGTTAGTCAGTGTGTCATAGTTCTATATTTTGATTAGTCCATTTTTGAGTCGGTGAATACTTCCAATGATCATGAAAGTATTCATCATTATTCTTCTTTTGAGTCCCTAAAAATTATTCCCTTGGTCTGGATTAGAATTTTCAGTTATAAAATTAAGTGATTAAAGAAGAATAAGAAGGGTTAAACAAAATAAATACATTCATAACAACTAGTTCAAATTATAACCCTGTCATTACCCATAACCCAAACACACTGGGTATTTAGTTACACATAGAAGAAAAGATAAAAATAGAACCATAGATACCGGATGTGATCATCACAGAAACTTCAAGGAGAGATTGGATCTTTGGTAGAATGGTAGAATGACAGAGTAGTGGAATGATGGTAGCATGAAAGCAGAGTAGTAGAAAATCCTTCATTTGGATCTTCACTAATGACTCCTCAAACCGGAGGCCAATGCCTCAGTTTATAGAAAAAAAAATTACACGACATGTAGCAAAATTACACATCGTGTAGTCCTGTCAACGTGCTATTGTCATCTTTTTCTCAACCATTGGGTGTCCTAACATGTCCTCTTTGACTTGGAACACAGTTTTGCCTAGTAGGTGGAGGTACACGACATGTAGAGCCACCATACATGGCGTGTACTCTCTTTTATAAACCACCAATAGCTTCTATAAGGGGCAACATGGTGTATAGATTCTGTACATGGCATGTAAATGTGAGTTGTCCACATGGGCATGTAGACTTCTTCTCATCCACCAAACACTTATAGAAAACTATACATGATGTGTATCATCTGTACACGACGTGTAAAGACTTCTGGTAACTTGGGAATGTAATTTTCCTAGCCAATCAGTGTCTGAGTCTCAATATACACGGCGTGCATATATGTATATGCTGTGTAGTTGAAAATTTTGCTCATTTTTCCCCCAGTTTGTGTGTTTGGCCAGATATAACCTGAAAATGAACAAGATCACCAAAATGAAAGTATTTCAATACTAAGTAGTAGGTATTTTCTGAAAACATGTTCTTATTTTAAATAAAGTATGTGGAAATGTATACACAAATTGGGTTTATCAAACTCCACCATACTTAGTCATTTGTTTTCCCTCGAGAAAATATCAACATCTAATTAAAAGAGTCTATATTTTAAAATGAAGGAATTCAGTTAATCATAAGTGTAAATGATACAGTTTCAATAGAAAATTCAAAAAAGGTATAAAACAGTTTCAATTCATAAGATATTATAATCATACCTCATATACAATTCAATTAACTACTTTCATCCTCCTTTAAACACACTTTTCAAACTTTTAAAAATAAGAAAGCCACTTGATGATTTACCTCACCATTAACATACTCACCACTCAAGATATTTTAAATCAATGTTATTCTCAATCAAAGATATATACAATCTATTTATTGGTTTGCAATAAATATAGTTCTCTTTTTTAGAAAATTTATTTACAAAAATCATGATAGATGTTCAATAAGGTTAAGATATCTCTATGGCTAAGGGATGGTAGGTAAAGATGTGAAAAATAAACTCTGAGGCTTGAAAATGGAGGATAAATTATTTAAATAATAGTGCATGATATTCAAAATAAAGCTCAATGTAAAATCATCACCAACAAGCTCTGTTAAATGCTCTCATCACCACCATCTCCCTTAGTTAGGTAGGGTTCACAAACCAACAAGTGAGTATTGGGTCCCTTTGTCTGTATCATTTTTTTTAAACAACGCGGACCACTTATAAATTACACAAATAGTGGTTTGGAATCTTTTCTACCCAAAATGAATAAGAGGCTCTCCCCCACACTTAATTTTATGATGATTCAAAAAAATGTGCCATGTACTGCCGCATCACTCTTTTAAGCTCAAGTGAATAATCATGAAAAATTATAAAAGAATCAGGGTAGGATGAGAAATAGGCTTGTAATATGGCTTCCAATCAAGGATTTTCATGGTTTCTAGGGGCTTCAAATAGATCAGATGTAGGGTAGGTATCAAGATAAAGGGGTTGAAATAATATAATGCCTCAATCATTTTAATGCAATTAAAAAATTATTAATGTTTTGAAAATAAAACATGAAAATTATGGCAGTTATGTATATCCCAAGAATCTCTCAAGAAATAGTGTATTAGAAATAATAAAATGAAGGGTTTAGAATACCTCTCAGGAGTAGGAAAAATAAATAAAGCAACAATATGGTTGTGACTTGCATATAAATTATTAGTCTAATCAATTTAATTATCCAAGGATTACAAGTTTCCATGTAAACTATATCACCAATCATTTTAAAACACTTAAGAATAAAAATAAGCATGTAACCTATAAAAAATTTCTACTCTTAATTTCATTATGATTCACAAAAAATGTTCCATGTACTTCCACTTCCCTTTTTTAAGCTCATTTTAATAATCATGCAAAATTATAAAAGAATCAGGGTAGGAAGGGAAATAGGCTTGTAGTATGGATTCCTATCAAGACTGTTCATGGTTTCTAGGGGATTCACGAAGATCCAATTTAGGTTAGGTCTCAAGATAAATGGGTTTCAACAATCTAATTCCTCAATAATTTTAAGGTAATTAAAAAATTCTTCATGTATAGTAAAGAAAACATGAAGAATCTAGTAGTTATGTATATCTCAAGAATATATCAAGAAAGAGGGTATTAAAAAGAATACAATGACGGGTTTAGAATACCTCTCAGTAGTGGAAAAAACAAATAAAGAGATAACCAGGCCGTGAATTTCATATAAATTATTAGCCTAATCAATGTAATTATCCAAGGATTACAAGTTTCCATGTAAACTATATCAGCAATAATTTTAAAACACTTAAGAATCAGAATTAACATGTAACCTTTAAAATTTTTCTACGTTTTGCTTTATTATTTATAAATATGACTAATCAAAATTTCTTCATGTTGTCAAATATATCGTCCAATAATGATGTCTCCTAGATGATAGTAAGGGAAAAGACTAAGGTAGTTGAGGGACTCTCCCCCATACTTAATATAGCACATGGTCCACCAAGTGCCATAGAAATGGGAGAAGGAAATTTGGGGACACAATATTGGACTGAGATGAGGGAAAGTAATGGAAGAAGTAAAAATTGAAATAAAAAAACAAATAAATCTAAAAAAAATACTCCCCTTGTGTCTCGGTGAAGAAAGAAGGGAAGTGGTGGAGAATTATAACCCACAACGTTCCAGAGTACTTGTGACAGCCGCGGAGAAAGAAAACTGCAAGGATACACAATAGAGCACAAGAAAATTATAGAAAATATATATATATATATATATATATAATGGAAGAAAATTTCCCAAAAATTAGTCAGGGTGTCGCCTCAGAAGAGGCATCATCCTTTACAGAAGTAGCCGATAATGAAGGATCAGTAACCATGGAAGCGGGAGGCTCATAATCTACATATAGAATAGAAGATGTAGTATCCAAAGGTAGTGATCCCTCGGCCTATGGTAGGGTTATTGGGGAAGGAGCATAAGGGATAGCGAGCTCTGCAAGAGGATTCCGGTCAGGACCTATAGTGAGGATGAGGATGGATTCTGTGTCCATGGGAGCGCCTGAAGGTGGTATGGGGGAATCCGAAGGTGTGGAAGGAGAGGGAGCCATCAGTGGAATGGAAATCCCCTAATGCTGTAGGAGGAGCTCCACCATCCTCTCAAGACAGTCCAGGCACTGAGTAGAGGATGTCTGCAGCTAAAGGAGAGTAGCTTATTGATGCTCCAGATGATCCAGGCGGTGGTCGATCTCGGCTAGGCGGATGGGGATGAGGAGGTCAGCCAAGGGTTTAGAGGGGGAAGGGGTTGGGGGGTCAACAGGATGGGGAATGAGATAGGAATAAAGGAAGGGTGAGGTAGCTAGAAGAGGTGGTGAAGGGGGGGAAGGTGTATTGGCAAGGTCATGAGGGTTGATAGGTGGTGGTGGTGGGGCCTGGGCAAGAATGTAAGTGCCCCTGCTTCCGGACCAAGCCCATGAGAATAAGAACAAGAAAGTCCATCCACTGGGGGGGAACCTAACCATTCATGGGGAATGGAAGACTCAAAAACCCTGAGGTGTTGGGAAAGAAAGGTGGCATAAAACCCACCATTAAGGTTTCTAGGACGGTTGATGAACATGGCCTGAAAATAGGAGGCGGAAAGGGAAGGGAGGTTCGGGTAGTCCTGCAGGATGACATAGGTGAGGAGATCCATGTCACGGATGGTCACAACCCCCATATCCTCTTGGAGGGGAAATAGGATGGTGAAAAAGCATTGGTGGGTGAAGATAAGGATAGGGTCAACAATGAGGGTACTCTTCTAGGTTGTGGGGGTGTATCAGTGGTCGGGCCCAGAAATATCCCACCACATGGCAATAAGCTCAGAACACTCGAGGGTGGGTCAGGGTGGAGGTAGGAGGTGGGGTGACAAGATGAGGATATAAACCACAACCTCAACCAGACTTGGTCATGGTAAGGGATAAAGGTAGACTGCCTAGTTGGAATTGGACCACTGGGACCGTATCTCCTGGTGTCTCCCTGTACTCGGGCTCATCAAACTCAAAGGAAGCAAAAAACTCCAAAAATAAATCTCGGAAAATAGGATTTCTATCCTGGAAGCTCGTGAGTAATGATGTGTGCCCAAGGAGATCCTCCAACTCTTCCCAGATACCCAGCTACTAAGGGACACTACTGTTGAAATAATGACTTCTCAATGGGATCGGGCTGTGAGAGAAGTGCCGGACTCTGCCATGTGCCAAGTCGGTGACCAGGAACATTATACAAGGGTAGGGGACACCCTTAGGGGATGGCTCAGGTTGTACAACAGCAGGGTCTGGCTCTGGGAGTAGAGAGGCTGCAAAAGACGAAGGCCCGCTGGATGGGGTAGCAGATGGTGAAGAAATGATGGTGCTCAGAGGCTCTGTGCGGTATGGTGGAGGATCCACACTGGGACCATCCTATTCCAAGTTGGTGGGTGGTGGAAGTATAGCCAGCGTAGGAGGCTGGTACACCAAAAAAGTCTGGAGCTGGTGTCGTCACGGGTTGGAGTCATATCTAGAAAAAAGTGGGCCTCTCTCCCTCAGTAGTGGAGGCGGGCCGCTTCTCATGTGAAGGGTCTCCGTCAGCCATATCCTAAAAAATAAATGAAAACAAAACAAAATAAAAAGAAAAAAATAAATAATAAAATGTGATAAATTAGAAATGTAAAAATTACACGGTGTGTATATCCAGATTACACGGCATGTAGTGGAAGCGAGTTAGCATCCTGTGTTCTCTGGATAGACACACCGAGTGGACATGCACTGGACATGGAAGGATACACAATGTGTAGACAGGAGACCCACCATGTATAGGAAAATGGTTTCCTGGATGTGTGGGTGCTAGAAAAGGGTTGTCCTGGAGAGATGGTATACACGACATGTACCAAACATACACACCGTGTACACAAACATGGTGTGTGTGGCCATGTGAAAAAGGTACCCAGGCGTGATTCTGGAAGCTACACGGTGTGTACCGAACATAAACACTATGTAATTTCAAATTTCAAAATTGCACGTGCGTTTCCATGCACAAGAGTACACAACGTGTGTTCCTGGTATTGTGCCCATGTACTGTGGAAGCCGAACAGTCGGTTGATTCTAAAATCGACCAAAAATCGTATAAAAATCTGAAATAAAGGGTGTCAAAGGGCATACCTGGTATGAGGATCATAATGAGGAAGAAATACGGGCCTAAAATGCATAAAAATCATGGATTGGGATCCAGGAGTCCAAACAGCATTCGAGGGAATAAAACGGGGAGAGGGAGGTGGGTCACGCGACACGGACCCAAGCCGGGTGGGGTGCAACTTTTATAGGCAGAGTACATGGCATGTAGTCTAGCATACACAATGTGTAGTGTGTTATATATATATATAATTATTATAGTAAACTATTTAATAATTAATATTAATTATTAAAATAAAATAAATGTGCATATATATACATAATACATCAAAAATAAAACTATACACGTAATTTATTAGGAAATTCACGTCGTGTGTTCTAAAATTGGAAAAAGATAACTACAACCTTTGGTCCGGTGCTTGGGGTGAGATTCGAACCGGTGATCGGCCATTCTAAATGGAAGCCCTCAACCACTGGAGAAAAGGTTATACTGCTGCTCTTATTTATTATTTAAATATATTTAACGTACACAACCTATACTATGTGGGAGAAAGAAAAATGTACGGCGTGTGGTTTTTAATTAGAAAAAAATGGATGAAGAAGGGAGATTATCTAAGTTCAAACCTGGGTCTTTTGGATCTAGGGTTGAGACTCTTCCAATCTTCCAACTTCACCCACATGTATTTCTTTATGTTGAAAATATTTTTACTTATTAACAAAAACATGTCACACACAACGTATATCGAAAGACACACCATGTGGTTTTATTAAAAGGAAAATGATGGAAATAGGGAGGTTGTCAGGATTTGAAATTTGGGTCTTTTGGAACCGGGTTATAACCCTGGAAAACCAATCCATACCCATCATGGGTTTTCTTATAAACAAATTTATATATAATATGAAAAATAACACACACTCCATGTAAGAAAACACGAGTATAAAAAGGAGGAACCCGTTCTGAAGGTAGGTCATGAGGGATTTGAACCGGTGATGGCTCGGATAAACTCCAGTGACATTAACACTAACACCAGCATCATCCCAATTTATTTATTAGTTAATTTATATATTTATAATACTAAGAATATAAATAAAAATGGATCCATTCATGCAATGTATATAAGTGTTACACGATGTGTATCTGATGGTTTGCCTCCCAAGAATCGCCATTGTTTTTAGGTCATTGGCTAGACCGACTTACCTCCTCTTACCTAAGATGTATGGTGGAGAGTGTTCTGACCGTGTCTTCCATGTGATGTTAAGTCTTCAGCCGTTGTCCGTTCACCATGAATCGTTGACCTTCTTCTCTAGAAATTTCCACCGCTCCATGATGGAATACTCGTATGACTCAGAATGGTCCCGACCATCTTGACTTTATCTTCCCTGGAAATAATCAAATATGAGTGTTAAAAAGGAGTACTTGATCACCAGGTTGGAATGCTTTTCAAGAAATCATCCGGTCGTGGATTTCTCTCGTCTTCTCCTTATACATCTTGGCATTCTCATATGCCTCTAATTGGATTTCATCATGTTATGACAGTTAGAACTTTCTCTTCTCTTCGGCTGCCTTCAGATCAAAATCTAGGGCCTTGAAAATCCAGTAAGTTTGTGCTCCAACTATACTGGCAGATTGAATGGGTTTCCATATATGAGGAGGAATGGGGACATTCCCAGTGGTGTTTTTAAAGCGGTCTGATATGCCCACAAAGCATTGTCTAGCTTCTTGGACCAGTCTTTCCTCGAAGTGTTCATTTTTTTCTCCAGAATCTTCTTGAGCTCACAGTTGGAGATCTCCATTTGTCCAATGTACTGGGGATGATATGGCGTCCCCATATGATGGTTCACTCTGTACTTCGAGAGTATACCTTTCATAAATGTGTTGTCAAAGTGGGTCCCTCTATCACTTATTATTACTCTAGGAACTTCAAACCGGCTAAAAATGTGTTTCTTTAAAAATCCCATGACAACCTTGGCCATGTCGTGTGCTGTAGCAGCAGCTTCTTCCCACTTGGAGACGTAGTCAATGCATACCAGGAAGTAAGTGTTCCCGAACGATGGGGGGAATGGTCTCAAGAAATATATGGGCTAGAAATAGAAGATCTCAACCTCCAGGATGGGGTGATGGGGAATCTCATCTCTACGTCCTACATTACCTGTTCGTTGGCATCAATCATAATAGGAAAGAAAAAACAGGCATCTCTATGCATGGTGGGTCAGAAAAACCCAGACTGCTGGATCTTTGCAATAGTAATGTTTGTCCCATGATGTCCCCCAACTGGGAAGGTGTGACATAATTCTATGACTCCATGAACTTTAGTTTCTAGGATGCAATGGCGGATAACCCCATCTCTACAAGATCAAAACAGAAGGGGATCTACCCAGAAGTACCTTTTGACATTAGAGAGAAAACTTTTCCTCTACTGGATGGAGAGGTTCGGGTGAAGGGCACCTATGACCAGAAAATTAGCAATATTAGCATACCAGGGTCTACGTGATTCTTTGACTGAAAAGACGTGCTCATCAGGGAAATCCTCCCTAATATCTCGATCTTCCTCCTTCTCCAAATGAGGAAGCTCTAGGCAGGAGCGATGACCAGCAACAATGTTCTCTCTCCCTTTCTTATCTCAGATCTCCAGATCAAATTCTTGTAAGAGGATTACCCATTGAATCATCTGGGGCTTCGCATCCTTCTTGTTCAGCAGGTACTTGAGTGCTGCGTGGTCAGTATAAATAATAACTTTAGATAGAACAAAGTAAGAAAAAAACCTGTCAAAAGAGTACACCACTCCCAACATCTCTTTTTCTGTGGTGGTCTAGTTCATCTGTGCATTGTTGAGCATCCTGCTGGCATAATAGATAATTTGGAAAATTCGGTCAAGCTGTTGGCCCAAGGCTGCTCCCACTGTGTAATCGCTGGCATCACACATTACCTCAAATTGTTCCTCCCAGTTGGAAGTAACCATTATTGGAGCTTCCACCAGGAACTGCTTCACGTGCTCAAAATCTTTGGTGCAAGGATCATCGAACTCAAAAATGAAATCCTTGGTCAGAAGGTTGGTGAGCTACTGGGCTATCTTTGAGGAGTTGTGGACAAACTTCCTATAGAAACCTGCATTCCCCAAGAAGCTACAGATGAATATAACGGAAGTCAGAATAGGAAGTCATGAAATGACTTATATCATTTCCAGGTCCACATCTATCCCCTTAACCAAGATTCAGTGGAAAAGGATGATGCTGATATCCACAATGAAATGAAACTTTTCCGAGTTTAAAACTAGGTTAGTGTTCTCACATATTTCCAGAACCAGCTCCAAGTTCCTCAATCAAGTGGTGAATGATTTTCGTTAAATGGAAATATAATCCATGAATACCTCCAGGATCTGTTCTTCTATGTCATGGAAGATATCCAGGATGCATCTTTGGAAGGTGGAAGGAGTGTTTCACATGCCAAAGGATTCCTTTTTTTAAGAAAACGTATCATAGGTGAAAGTAAATGTGCTCTTCTCTTGATCCTTTTGATCAATGTAAATTTGATTGTAGCTGAAATAGGCATCAAGGAAGCATTAAAAGTTGTGACTGGATAGTCTCTCTAACATCTGATCCATGAAGGGAAGGGGGAAATGACCCATTCTCATGGAGTCATTCATATTTATGTAGTTTACACAAACTCTCCAGCCCGTGACAGTGTGTGTAAGGATGATCTCATCTTTGTCATTTGAAATCATAGTGATACCCCACTTTTTGGGTACCACATGAAAGGGACTCACCCACAGACTATCTGAGATGTGTTATATGATGCCTACATCTAGAAACTTAATTACCAATTTCTTCATGACTTCCTTCATGGGGGGGGGGGGTTCAGGCATCATTCTGTTTTCCAAGATTTCTTCACACCTTCTTCGAGCAGTACCTTGTGGGTGAAAATGGTAGGGACTATGCCCTTAAAATCTATAACTATCCACCTAATAGCATGCTTCCATTTATTCAAAACTTATAGAAGTGTATCCTCCTACTCTTGTGACAGTGCTGCACTAAGTATGACAGACAATGTTTTATGGTGTCCTAAATATCCATACTTCATAGAATATGGAAAAGGTTTCAGTTCCAGTTCATGAACTTTTAGAATCGAAGGTACAAGTGGTTGCACCTCTGCATGCTCCGGAATGTCAGGAATAACAACTTGTTTCCAATAGTGTCTGCCCTATGCTTCTAGGAATTGCGGGTCCTATGGTGCTTCATCAACCGGAATTTTTGGATAAACTAATTCACCTGAGGGGAAAGAACATACTAGATCATATCCTTTTCCTCTCAAGTGCTCATCCACAGTGGTCACTGCATAACAACCCTCATGATCTGATAATTATGCTTGCTTGATAACTTTGAGGACATTGTATGAGACTCTTTTATCTCCTTCTCTGAAATTCATCCCCCTCTGGTGCACGTCGATCAGTACCTTCTAAGTAGCTAGGAAAGGCCTTCCCAAAATGATAGGCACCTCTTGATCTTCCTCCATGTCGAGGATGATGAAATATGTGGGGAGCATTAGCCTTCCCACCTTGAATAGTACATCTTCCAGTAGCCCCTTAGGGTATTTTATGGATCGGTCAGCAATATGAAGGGATACTTTGGTCGGATTCAGGTCATTGAGCCCTATATTCTTAAAATCTCTGAGGGGCATGAGGTTGACGCTAGCCCCTAAGTCATAGAGGGCCTACCCAAACTCACATGGCTCAATAGTGCATGGAATAGTGAATCTACCTGGATCCTGGAGTTTGAGAGGAATCAAATGTCGTATGACTACTGATCACTCCTTGGTTAGTGAAATGGTGGCTAGGTCCACCATCTTTCTGTTGTTGGAGAGGATCTCCTTCATTAATTTCTCATATGTGGGCATCTGGGTCAGTGCCTCTATAAAAGGAATGTTTAATTTCAACTTCCTGAATACTTCCATGAATTTTCCAAACTGGTGGTATGGTTTTTTTGGTTCATCCTCTCCAGGAAGGGTAAGACAAGATCAAAGGGTTTGACAACTTCCATTACTTTACTCTGTAAAGCCTCATTCGGTGGGATTTTGGATGAGGATGGGTCTGTAACTGTACCCTTTTCATCATCACTGGGTGTAGGTGCAATTGTCTATTTTGGTTACTTCTGTTGTTGCTCCCTTCCCATCTATAGTGTGATTGCATGAGCGTTCTCCCTCGTGTTCTTCTCAGTGTTACCCAATAGTGTACCGAGATGCCTTCCAGAGACTTGGTTTGCCTGATGGCCAATTTGGTTCTCCATGTCATGAATTGACACCTCCTGATTATGGAATCTGGTCTAAGAAGTATATATAAACTTTTTCATAAGATCCTCTAACCCTGAGGTGTTATCATGCTAAGGTGGATGTGCAGCAGGTAGAGGCGGTGGCTGCCACAACTATTGCGGGTGAGGGTTTTGATACCCTTTCTGCTGATAATAGCCCTGCTGGGGCTGTTGTCGTCTTAGGTACTGGTTCTAATAAGGAGGCTGACCATAGCTGGGTGGTTTCTGGGGCAGAGGATTCAGCTATTGTTGGCCCCAAACTTTGTTTAGATGATCACGCCTTGCTGGGTTATGGTATTGCTGGTATTGATTTGGCCATCGGTTTTGAGCAACATATCTCACCCCTCTCATCTAAGGGCCTACTTTAGGTCCCGAGCATTCCCCCATGGTGTTGTTATGACCACATTCGCTGCACACTGGATGGTTTTCTACAAGTTCTTGGGACGCGCCTTTCAGATTGAGCCCGTCGATATTTTTGGACACAACGTCCAACTGTGCAGCAAGCCTACTAGTAGCATCAATATTATGCATACCTCATTTCTGTGTGCCCTGATCGGAATTCCACTATAAGCTATTGGCTGAAATTTCTTCCAGTAGTTCGAAAATCTCTTCAGGGTACTTCTTCATAATCGTACCTCTACTAGCAGTATCCACCACAGACTTTGTGGTTTTCATTAGTCCTACGTATAAGGTTTGGACCTGCATCCAAAGTTGAAGTCTATGGTGTGGTAATTTTTGAAACATCTCCTTGAAGCACTCCCATGACTCGTATAATGACTCCGAGTCGTGCTGCTGGAAGTTATGTATTTCGTTCCGTAGAGTCACCATCTTCGAGGGTGGTATGTATTTGGACAGGAATGCCTGGGCTAGCTCTTCCCAGGTGAGGATAGATCATTGGGGAAATCCTTTTATCCTGTATTTATCCTTATCCCTTAAAGAGAAGGGGAAGAGTCGAAGACGAATGACATCCTCTAACACTCCGTGGTAGCGTAATGTGTCACAGATCTCCAAGAAATTAGAGATATGGGCATTGGGGTCCTCACTGGTAAGACTGCTGAACTAAACAATTTCTTGGATCAACTACATGATATCAGGCTTGATCTCGAAGTGTTGGGCTTGCACCGGTGGATAGACGATTCCCGTGTCAGCTCCGTGAATAGATGGAAAGTTGTACTCCATGAGAGTACGACGTGGAGGTGGCTGTTGAGGGAGTGGTGGCAGCATGAATTGCTATTCTTGAGGGGTGAAGTACATCTCCTGGCATGGATGTGAAAATGGAATCTGCTTCAGTTGAAACTATTGGAGCTGCTGTGGGCTATACCCTCTACCAAGTAGAGCTTGCTGGTTCCAGTTGTCATCCAGACCAAACGGATGTCCATCTCCTTGGACAGTAGCTGGATTTCCTTCTTCGTTATGCGCCATGGGATTGTTTTGGTTGTGATTGTCCATGAGTGCTCGTTGTCGCCTCAAAAGCATCTATTCTATTTCTGGGTGAATTGGGAAAAACCTCGATGACTCAGTGTTGTTGGAATGAGTGAGGTAGCTGATCATACACCTATGGAACTACACAATAATAAACACACCAAGCGTAAATTAGGAAGAATAAATATAAACAGAAATGGGATTAAAAAAGATATTTTTGGAAATTTATGATTTTTATTTCAACTAAAATTTGATGCAAACATAATTAAAACAATGAAAAATTTAAATTTTATCTACCCCAGAAATGACACCATACTTTGGTGGTCATTTCACTGAAGGTATGTTATCGGTGTCCCAAATTGTTTTACCCTAATGAGTATAGTACCAGTAAGGGGTCGATCTATAGGTAAAATTAGTTATTTTTATCTTGCATATCTTGTTAGTACATGATCCAGTGAAGTGTACTGAGTTTAGAGTCAATTTTTAAGGTTTTGATGAAAATATGAATGAATTTTAATTTCTTATCAAATGACTTATGGAATAAAGAAAAAAACAGGAATTTTGTTTTGATGCAAATATGGAGGGAAATGTGTCAGGGATTTGGATTTTTAAGAGTTTCTCTATTAAATCAAATTTCTTATGAGGTTGTGCTGTTCATGATAACCCGCCACTCTAGGTTTCAATTGTAACAAGGTTTTATTGGTTCGGTAAACTTATGTATAGAGTTGAGAAAACTAAATCCTTGGACCGGTAGTCAATGTATTATAGTTCTTTATTTAGATTAGTCCATTTTTGAGTTGGGGAATACTTCCTTTGATCATGAAATTATTCATCATTATTCTTCTTTTGAGTCCCTGAAAGTTCTGCCCTTGGTCTGGCTCAGAATTTTTAGTGATAAAATAAAGTGATTAAAGAAGAATAAGAAGGGTTGAACAGAACAAAAAAATCATAACAACTAGTCCAAATTACAACTCTTTCATCACCCAGAACCCAAAACACTGGTTATTTAGTTAAACATAGAATAAAAGATCAAAAAAGAACCCTCGAAACCTGATGTGATCATCGCAGAAACTTTGAGGAGATATTGGATATTTGGTAGAATGGTAGAATAATGGAGTAGTGGAATGATGGTAGCACGACAAAAGAGCAGTGGAATGATGGTAGCATGAAAGCAGAGCAGTAGAACCTACTTCCTTTGTATATTCACTAATGAATCCTCAAACCGGAGGCCAAGGCCTCTATTTATAGAAAACAGAAGTACACAACATGTAACAAAATTACACACCGTGTAGTCCTGTCAACACACTTTTTTCATCTTTTTCTCCGCCAGTGGGTGGCCTAACAAGCCCTCTTTGACTTGGAACATGGCACCACCTAGTAGGTGGAGGTACACAACATGTACTCTCTTTTATCAGCCACCAACCACTTCTAGAAGGGGCGACATGACATATAGATTCTGTACACGATGTGTAAATGTGAGCTGGCCACATGGGCGTGTAGAATTCTTCTCATCCAAAAACCACTTCTAGAATACTACACACGGTGTGTATCATTTTTACACGGCATGTAAACACTTCTAGTAACTTGGGAATGTACTTATCCTAGAAAATCTGTTCCTGAGTCTGAATTTACATGACGTGTATATATGTACACATCGTGTAGTTGGAATTTTTTCTCAGTTTTCCCCTGGTTTATGTGTTTGGCGATACATAACCTGAAAATGAACAAGATCACAAAAATCAAAGTATTTTTCCACTCATAAGTAGGTATTTTCTGAAAACATGTTCTTGTTTTCAATAAAGTATGTGGAAATGTATACACAAATCAGGTGCATCAAGAGTACTAGTTGATAGGTCACCACTCCAATATGATCAAGGATCTCAAAGGGGCCAATGTATCTTGGACTAATAATTCCATTATTACTAAATCTCATTAATTTATTCCATGGAGGTATATAGAGGAATACCATGTCTCCAACATCAAACTCTAGGTCTCATCGATAATTGTCATCATTTCTTCTCTATCGACTCTGAGTAGCCTTGATGTTCTGCTGAATGATCAGAAACTTTTCCACCATTTCTTCGACCATTTTAGGACCTAGTAATTTTTAACCCAAATTCATCCCAACATGTAGGTTTCTTACACTTTTACCATAAAGGTCTTTATAGAGATCCATTTTGATACTTGAGTGGAAACTGTTGTTGTAACAGAACTCGAACAGATGAAGATGTTGATCCCATCCTACTTTAAAGTCAATTTAACATGCACTCAACATGTCCTCAAGTGTCTAAATAGTCTGCTCAGATTGGCCATTAGTTTGGGGGTGATAAGCCATGCTGGAGTTCAACTCAATGTTTAGATCATGTTATAGACTTTTTTATAACATGGAGGTGAATATAAAATCTCGATTAGATATAATCCTTAGTGGTACTTCAGGAATCCTCACAAATTATCTGATGTATATCCATGCAAGTTGATCTAGTGATATGTCCTATCTAATCACAATGAATTGTTAAGTATTTGTACGATGATCCACCATACCCCATATAGCATTGTTTTCTCTGGATGTCTTTGGAAGTTCAATGATAAATTCTTTGTTGATGTTTACCCATTTCCATGTAGGTATGGTTAAGGGTTGAATCATCCCCATAGACTTTTGTCTTTCAGTCTTCACTTTCTGACATACCAGGCATCTTGATGTATATCATATGATCACCTTCTTCATATTTTTTTCACAAAAAGTGTTATAGGAGATCTCAATACATCTTTTTTCTTCTAGGATGGATAGAAAAGGTTGAGCTATATGCATCAACTAACAACTACCTCTTTAACTCAGGATTTTATGGTACACATAGTCTTGACCCAAATCTTACAACATCTCTCCATTAATATTTACCTCCAAGTATTTACCTTTTCTTATAGTTTCTACATTATTTTGAATTCCCACAACATCTATTTGAGCATCCTTTAACCTCTCTAGAATAGATGGTTGAGCAATAATTTTTGAAAGGATTAATGATGTTCCTTCATTTATGAATCTGAAGTCCATCATTTCTAAATATAAGAAGATCATATCTCTCTCAACTCTCATCAAGGATAGAATTGTTGGATCCTTTCTTCTTAGAGCATCTTCCACTTTATTCTCTTTCCTAGGATGGTAGTGTATTGATCAGTCATAGTATTTTATCAGATTTAACCAACTTCATTTATGCATATTTATATTTTTTTTTGTGAATATATACTTGAATCTTTTGTGACCCATATATATTTCACACTTCTCCCCAAATAGATAATGTTGCCAAATTTTTAATGTGAATATCACTGCAGCCTACTACAAATCATGTGTTGGGTAGTTCTTCTCATGAACTTTAAACTACCGTGAAACATAGGATATGATTTTTTAATTTTTCATTAACACACAACCCAATCCCCTCTTCAAAGCATTGCTGAATACCATAATAAGCTCTACACTTATGGGTAGTCTGAGAATAGGTTCAATGAAAAGACTCTTCTTCAAATCCTTGAATCTCTATTCACATTCATCATTATAATAAATTTTTAATCCCTTCTGAGTTTTCTTGGTTAGAGGGTTTGATAATCATTTGAAATTTCTCACAAATCGACTACAATACCCTGCTAACCCAATAAAACTATGAATATTTATTACATATATTGTCCTCAAACATCCTTCAATTGCTTATATCTTTTAAGGGTCCAAATATATCCCATTCATTGTAATGATATTCCCTATGAAAGATACTTCCTTTAACTAGAACTTTTATTTGTTGTACTTTGCATAAAGATTCTCCTTTCGTAAGGTCTTTCTCATAGTAACCAGATACTTTTCATGATCCTCCATTATTTTGGAGTATATTATAATATCATCTATAAATACTACCAAAAAAATTTCAAAGTAATGTCTAAAGATTCTATTCAAAAAGTCCATGAATATTTTTAGGGTATTAAGGAGACTGAATTGCATTACTATGAACTCATAGTGCCCATACATTGTATAAAAAGTGGTCTTGGGGATATCTTCCTTCTTCACACTTACATGGTAATATCCTAACTAAAGATCCACCTTGGAGAAGTATTTTTCTCCAAGTATTTGATCAAAAAATTCATCAATATGTGATAGAGGATAATTGTTCTTTGTCATGATATTGCTGAGATCATGATAGTCGATGAAAAGGTGCATTGGCCCATCCTTCTTCTTGATGAAGAGGACTAGTGCACCCCATAGTGAAGCACTTGGGCATAGGAACCCTTTATCTAGATTCTCCTATAGGTGTTTCTTAATCTACTCTAGTTATGAATTTTCTATTCTATACAATGTCTTGGTTAATAGAAATTAACTAGGTATAATCTTGATTGAGAATTCACCCACTTGTATAAAAGGAAGACCTGGAAATTCCTCAAGAAACACACCAGTGTGTTCCATCAAAATAGGCATGTCTTTGAGGATGGTTTTTTCCTTAGACTCAATCATTTGAGGTAGATATGATTTATTATAGGGAAATAATATCAATGATTGATATTACTGTGCTAAAGAAGATTTATCCTCTTCCTTGCACTTGTATAAAATCAGGGGTTGATTCATAATGTAGAGAGCGATTTCCTTCTCGAGGAAATTTATGTTGGATCTATATAGGGAATGACAATACATTCCCACAAATGAATCAAATTCCCATAAAGAGGGTATGCTAAGGTTCTCTCGGAAATTCAAATCACAAAATTTGATAGATGAGGAGTTATATACCTGGGATGAAATAACTACCCCATTTTCCATTTTAACCAAAATATTTACTTCCATTATTTGAGGTGGTGTTTGAATAGTTCTACTAACCTTTCGTGATATGAAGGAATGCATATAACCAAAATAAAAAATCATGTTCTATATTATTCAATAAATAACTAACCAACCTATCAAGACTTCATTTTTAGGATCCACCTCAGCGGTTGTGATGGAAAAAGATCACCCTCTCTATCTTGGAGGTTGTTGGTTGTCTTTGAAAACACCTAGCTTAGTGCATTGGTTTGCAAAGTTCCCTAGTTCCTTGTAGTTTTTTTAATGAAAAATGTGTTTAGGGTTGATTGGATCATTTATTTACTCCATTATAGTAGTGATTTAATCATGTTAGAAATCGTTAGATAGTTTCCCTTCCTTCCCACACCTAAATCATTTCTTCATCCCCTTTAATCAATTTCTAGGTTGCTTCTTTCCTCACTTTTGACAAGTGGAGTGTTGGAATTTATTATCACCATTTGATTTATCCATCAAACCACAAGAATTAATCTCCACTTTCCACTTCTTGTCCCCATGATACCATTGATATTCGACAATCTCCATTTCAACTTTGAGGGCACATTGAACAATTTCCTCATAGCTATCAAAGTCTCGTAACACATGGGATTTTCGGAGACTAGGTTTTTTCCCACCAAAGAAGTAGTTAAACTTGTACTCTAAGTTATCGACAAAGATGTAGGTGTATTGTGAAAGTCTTGTGAATTTTTCCTCATACACCCAGATAGATTCATTGTTGTTTTTCTTATGTGAAATGAAAACCCCTTTCTATTTTAAGAAGGAGAGTGCATGGACAATATTTATTGATTTTTTTGGAGAATCCTTCCACCCCATAACTTCGATCTCTTCCCCATGCTTCATATTCTTGATTAATGTCTTCCACTGATCAACTTCACCCTCCGTTTTATAAACAACCAGTAAAACCTTCTATTTTTCAGAAGTTCACAATTCCCACTCACATCAGGTTGGGCATCTCATTGGGGAAGTCACCACATTGTCCTTCACATTGACTGTTTACTTGAATCCTCCTATTTCCAGTCATTGGATATAATAAAAGAAAAAATAAGGGATAAGAATATTTTAACTTTAAAACACATAAAGAGGAATTTAATGACCTTAAATGGATAACTTATAACTTACATTTATTTCATTAACTTATGAAATTATAGGATTTAATATATTTTATCTGTGATCTATTTCAAAACATATAATATTATGGGAATTTTTTATTCACATAATAATGGTTTATAATGAGATTATGAATTTATCAAAACATATCCTCCAGGATTGTCAAACTAGGTGCGTAGTAAGGCCAGTCTTCATGTACTAGGTTACCTAGAGTTAAGCCCAAAGCACCTTGTTAGAGTTGTTACTCCTAGGTACATATGTTCTAGAACCACATCCACTTATAATATCTATACAGAGATCCATTTTCATGATAAAACACTTAATTTATACTTACAAAAATTTAGGGATGTTTTCTTATACATAGTATTATCCCAAATTATTTCTCTATAGTTTTATAATCAAAATCCCAAAAAAAAATTAAACTTTTTCTTTGATACCAACTATAAAAACCCTTCTCTTTTTTACCCATTAATTCATGATTCATTATGTAAAATTAAACTTAATAAAACCTAGAATATTGACAAGTCTAGTGTCTTTTGGAATTAGTTACATTACATAACAACCTATAACATGGGATAAATGTTTTTTTGAAAACTTCTTTAACATGACCATAGTATTCCATCGAACTTAATACTGCATGGGATAACCTAGGGGCATGCATAAGAAAGGGGTAAGATATAAATCATAGTAAGGGAACAAAAAAAACATAACATGAAGAATATAATACATGTTAAATAATAGGAATATCAATGGGGATTAAAATAAACATGAATAATAAGTCATGAAATTTCATGATAATCATAACATGGGAAATTTGACAATATATTAAAACACTAAATCATAAATATAGATTATGTCTAACTACCAAGAGTTTACATTTACTGAGAAATGTTGGGTTTTTTTGACAATAAATTTTTTTAACCCTTATAAAAAGTATGTTTGAAATCAAAAAAAATATATATAACCATTTATATTAAATAAAAATTAATTAATAATAATATTTTATTAAAATAATACTTATTTCAAAAATATATTAATTCATCAAAATAAATTCCACAATCGAATTTGAATATCACCCAAAAATACTATTTGTGTTTTACAGTATCAAAATAAAATTAATTTTTAAATAAACAATAATATGATGAAAATATATTAATTATTATATAAAAAATAATGTACATAATCACTTTTCTAGGGTCTTGATACATATCTCTTTAATAAACCCGCAAAATCCTTAAGAGTAAGGTGTGCGATGGTGATTCTTCCATGGGGTGGTTCGACGTACATGGTTTGGGCTATGATCTCAATGAGCTTGAACTTATCCTATAAACAGTTTCACTCTACTTAATTTGTTGGATATTATCTTGGTTATGGTCAAGGGAAAAACCCAGAGATATTATATCCCCTAGAATCTCTGATAAATGGGATTCATAGGGTACGATACTATTGGTTGAGACCATCACTTCCTTTTTATATGTCAATTAGATTTGTTAAGGCCCTATATTTATATTAATCACGTGATCATTGTTCAATGACTCTATTATCAATAGTAATGATACTTAATGATATTTTAAATACAATAAGTTATAAACAAAGAGGTTCATGTGTTTTTTATAACTATATTACAAAATAAGACTTTTAATTAAATCAAAATGGGAATTTTATTTATAACAGTTTGGGTCGTTACACGTTTGAACCATTTTGTAAATTTATTGAAATTAAGAAAATAGCCTTTCTATAATATTTATTATAGGGATAATTTGGATGATGAACATTCAATTTATTCTACAATTTAAAAGATAATATTATTAGGACATTTCCTGATTACCAATTATGAGATAAAAAATAAAAAATACAATTTCATTAAATCACCCACTATTTTATCAAGTCTCAATATCCCTCACCATTGATATTTGAATATTTCATCATAGGAGACATTATATTGACAAGGATCCATATTTCCCTTTTTTTATAACCCTGAATTTGTCTATGAAAACCATAATAATGTATTTTGGTAGGCATTATTGCTAACTACAGGCTTCTAACTCCTTGATCCATTGAGTGAACTCCACAATCCTGAAATCTTGACATGGATTTCCTCAAAACATGCCTCTAAATTTTTATTTAATAGAATTTGGATATTTAATTTAATATAAGTTTGGTTAAGTAAAACCACTTTCTTAGTAAATACTTACTGATAATTAAAAGAGCACCCACCTTTGTCCAAACCTTCACTTTGATAACAAGATCATATTAATTTAGAAAATTGAAGCCTTAATGAATTAATATTAACCAAAGGCTTTTTTGGTTTTATTATACGTAATGATTTATTATTTTGTATTTTACATGTACTGTTAATATTAATTGGATTTTAATTAATTGATTAACTAGGGTTTTATAAAAAATTTACACATAATCCATTTATTTACATTCCATCTTTTTAAATTAGTTCATTTACTTATGTGATCGTGATCTTGCATCCATACAATAAATAGTTCATAATAAAAAAATAAAAAATAAAATAAAATAAACAACACATTCATGTTCTTATTTAACAGTTGCTTTATTGAGAGGGTAATAAATCAACCAATGACCTTAGAGATAACTCATTGCGCTAATCTTGGAATGAGTTGTAGCATTCGACCTTATACCTGTGTATCACCTAGGTTGAAATCATCTTGGTTACATCTTGGACTACAACCATGTGCCTTGGGATACTACATTTATTATATGTATTTATAACTCACGCGCAAGTAAGGGGAGCCCAAGGATTGGGAAAAGGGAATTACATAAATAACCTTGGACACCCAAGCAATACTTAATAAAGGACGGTGGGATAAATCACTATCTATGATATTGAATTGAATAAATAATAATTTAAAAACCATGTAATAAATTCAAATTAAATAATTCCAACACATACACATGCCTTGTCCAAGCTTATAAATAGTTATACACATAAAAAGATACACAAAAGATTACTAGCTAAAATTCATTTATATTAACTCATTATTTTTAAGATAAAAACACTTGAATTGATTAAATAATTATGTAATTTTATTTTATCTTAATGACCATATGAATTCTATTAGATATACCCTTCATAAATGAATTTATGGAAAATAAATGAAATTACAAATAATTCCAGTTAATTGTAATAAATTAATTGAGCATTTAATATTTTTTTAAACCCTTACTAAATTTTCATACAAGTTAGATGATAATCAAAGAAAAAATGGGTCAAGGATAAAATACACAATTTTATATAATATAATTCTTTCATTTATTTGTACACTACATGTTGTATACTTACAAGCTATCTGCCATGTACCTCAATTGTCATGTACCCAGGATAAACATCAGGGGGATTAAATGTGTATCTCATATAGACCACAAAACATGTATAATCTAGATACATGTCATGTATCACACTTTCTTTGTGTCTGTGTAGAATTTTGGAAAACTCAGAATGTTCACAACATATTGGACCACACGATTTGTACTCTAGCTACATGACATGTTCCAATAACCTTATGTCCACTTTAATTACTAAATGGATCAACATGTATTTCAGATGTGTGAATTAATGAACTACACACCGTGTATTCCAGATACATATCATGTACCTCATTAAAGATTTAAGCAGTCAGTATCATGTGGTTTTGACTATATATTTGACTTCATGGAATGTATGTCAGCTATAATCTATGTAATATGAAAATCCATATTCCACATTGTCCCAATCAACACATGGTGTGCAATAAATGAATCATGTTTAATTTATTGTATGTTGTGTCGTGTATCCCGTGACACAACCATGTGTAGTGAACTTGGGTACATGGTATGTACTCCGACTACATACCATTTAATCCCATGCTATCCATCTATAATCCTTAGCACTTTTTAATGGAATCTCATGTCGTTCTTTATTTATTCTTAGTTATTTAAGAAAATGAAAAGACGAATGAAGATAATTAAAATGTCCAGATCATGTTAGTTAATATTGTATTAAAGAAAAAATAATTTGGAAATGAAAATCTAAATACTATTTCTCATATAGATCAATAATCAAATAAATAATTATAAATTTTAAACATTACTCTTAAAATACCACATGAAGGTTATGGGTGAAGCGTAATTGTGTAATCGAGATTAATAATTAAATATTATTTTGACATAGAATCTTACAAATCCTAGAGAGGATTATTTAATGTTAAATTTATAATTAAATTATTAATATTCGGAAGAAAATGTTAATTCATAAAGGAACATCCTTCATTAATGATGTTAACATTTGAAAACCCCCTTTTTAATTACCTTCATTGAATATGAGGATTCAAATGTAGAATCCCTCTTATGGTGATCCGCACACGCTTCTTTGATATCTGAATGACGCTAATTGATTTCTGAGTGCTAGCATGGTGAATCAACCATCTTGCGTTATTCATTTTGATCACTCAAGATCCTTCGAGAATGAAGGATTTCTCCTCAATCTTGAGACAATGAGAGAAGGAAGAAATGAGAGAGAAGTCCATTGTACACAATGATGATCAATTCCCAATTTTTGGATTAACCATTCACAATAGGCATAACCATCTATTTAGAGAGCCATGGTTTAGGTTAAAATATTATTCAATTTCATATAAACGTTTAAATAATATAATAATCAATATCAAACCCCACTACATAATAATAATAATAATATAATTATTTAAATGTATTTTTCTATATTGTGTAGCGATAGATATTATTGCGCGGACATGGAAATTAGTATTTATCAACAATATTAAATATCTAAATAAATATTTTATTCATAAACAAGTATTTCATTCAAAATATGAAGAATAAATATTTATTAAATTTCCAAAAAATATTTTTAATCTATAAAACCTGAATAAAATTATTCATCAACCTTGAGAAAAATATTTATTCCATTAATTAAGTTAAAATAGAATTTAATGGTGATGAATTGAAGCACTTAGTGTGTGACCCTCTAAGATAATTATTCCTTGGAATTATTTATTCTTGTCTAAAGACCAATATTTCTATCTAGAAATGGGTCAAGGAACCCTATAGAAATAACTTAATGTCTCAATGTTGATAACCGCATAAGAATACTCACTGTGTAATATAATCTCTTTGACTAAATAATGCATCAAATAGGTTTCACACACATTTCATCAACATATGTGATTGATAAATATTTCTTTGATAATCTAAAATAAATACGTCATTACACCCTGGCCATGGAATTTAATGAAAAAACTCTATTCTAATCAAAGGGTTGAGATATCATATACTATAAAGATGGAAGGGACAAATCCCTCCTAGACATATTCATTAATGATTTTCACCCAACATATCCAACTTTTATATGAACTACATTGTAAAATTTTTAAAAGTAAATTTATGTGTGTGATTCCAGACATGAATTAATAATAATATTAATGTATAATAACAATTACACACAATCGTAGATAGGAATATAAGATGACACATAACCATGCAGAATTCCTACTGGTGGGTCTATTATCATAATCATCCATCATTAAGATTACCAAGTGAAGACTTCATGGGAAGAATTTTCATCCTCTTACAAGTACTCTCACATGAAAATCAACATACTAGGTTCCCCATAATATAATGTTATTCTATCATTCAAATATACTTGATAATGTCATCAAATAACATCAAGGTATTCATGATAGTAGGGAACTACTATGACGTAATAAATTTGATAGATACTCTAGGACATTATTATATTAATTTCATAAATAAAAATGAACAATTTTTTGTAATATATTTTATTTAAATTCAATTATATGAATATAATTGTAACCTAAATTAAAAATATTTGGTTTTAGAAAACCAACACCAATGAATTTAGATTGAAATATAGACTATATGAGAGCGGTAGAGTCTTTTCGTTGTGATTTATTTTCAATATATAGAAAAATTTAAGTGAGAATTAAGTTTGAAATCAAATAAAAGGGGAAGGGTACATTTTAAAATCTATATTTTTAAGTTTCAAGTTATATGTTATATTCTATTTTTATGATCTCTAAAAAAATCTCTTTTTTTACATAATTTTGAAAATTAAATGCCCTCCTAAATTTATTTGAGAGTTCGTATTTAAAGAGTTTTAACCTATATTTTTAATGTAAAGGGGGTTTATTTTTAAAAATTATTATTTTTATGGATTTTAATCTCCAATGTTCTTTTTCCAAATAACATATTTTATTTGAAAAATTACTATTGTGTGTTATATTTAAAGGATCTATTTGAAATAAATTTTAATAAAAAACCTAAGTGGTTTATTTTTGAATTAATTATTTTACATTATAAATTATTATTCCTTGAAAATATTCTTCAAATTTTTATCAAGGTTCTATGATGCTACTACAATGATTTTTTCTCTTCTGGATTAAATTTAAAGGTGGTTTTCTAAATATTTTAGAATAAAGTTAAAATTAATTTCCATAAATGTGATAACAATTTATTGATATTATTAACTTTCATTGATTTATTTTAAAACACTCACATTTGTGGATTATTTTATGATATTTAGGTTAGAAATTTCAAGATACCAAATGTTTTGATTTTAAGATATAAGTAAAATCGAAATAAGATAAATGTTTTGATTTTAAGACATGATAGTTATAAATTATTGATGATTATTGGAATGTGGAGTGAACCAAAAAACTTTTGGGACTATAAGAATTATGTAAATTGTGGGTGCATTAAATCACCATAATGAATTGGGTAATGTGGATGGAGTTAACTAGTAAGTTAATCCTATAAAGTAGATAGAGGTAACTAGTAAGTCACTATTATAAAATGTAAAAATTTAACTAGTAATTTACTCATATGAAAGAGATTGGGATTAATTGTTATAAGTTACTCCTTTGATATGATAGAGTTAGTTGATATAAGTTACTCCAAAAGGAATATTGGAATTATCCAGTTAAATGATTCCATTATGAATGATGATGAATATAGTTCCATGGGATGCTATTATTTTTTTATTATCATAATAATATTTATTTAAAATAGTTTGGATTTATAAAAATAAGTTTTCTTTGAGAAAAAGGTAGTTTTTACCCTTTTATGTATATAGTTTTTATACTTTAAAATAAATATATGGTGGTGTTAATTTTAAAATGGTTGTGTTTATAGGAGAAAAATGTTTTTAATCAAGATTTATCAAGATAGATTCATAAACTATCTTTTGGGTTTTAGAAGGATTGTGAAACTTTTTAAGAATAATTTTCATATAATAATGTGATTACATGTTTAAAGAAATATTTTATAGAATTTCATTATTCTTACTATTTAAAGGAAATAATTTTTCAATATTTTTTCTTAAGGTTTTAAAAGGTTAAAAGATCCCTATATTTTTAAAATCCCTTAATGAGTTTTTATGTTCACCTCAATTTTTAATTTTTCTTCACATGGATATGGATGAATATGAACGATTATGTTAGTTATGAAATATAGTTCTGTGTGGTGCATGAGTAGCTTTTGGAGAGTTTTCTTTAGTGATAGGATTCCTTCTAAATGGAAAAATATATGTTTTTATATGAATTAGTTTTACCAATTCTCTAAATCACTAAATCTAAAAAGAAACTTGAAATCTTGTGAATTAGTAAGGATTAATGATTTTTTAAATGTAATAGTTAATTTTGGGATACTATAGATTAATATTAAATCCATTATGTAAATATTTTTATGTTTGCAATACTAGATATGTGATTGTGGGTCTGGGGAATCATGGTTGGTATCATAGAAAAGTATTAGATCGCTTTAGTGGTGAATGTTTTATTAGTTTAATTAAGATAGTTTCAGTTTATGATAATCTTTGAGATAAAATTTTAAGTGATTGAAGATATTTTTGGTAATGGAAAAATTTTATGATCCTGATTTTCTTAAATTTGGGATAATTCTATATACTTTCTATGGTTCATTTTTTGAATCATAAATAAGGGAAAAAATGATGCATTATTTAAACAGAAATTATAAAATTATAATAAATAAAAATAATATTTACTATATATTAAATATAAATATATCATGTTATAAATAATTTAAAATCTACTATGTAGGATTAAAATATTTAGGATTTTTTTAAGATTGAAGGAAAAACATCTCAAAAGACTCTTTTATTTATCCTAGATGATTTATTTTCTAGGATCATCACAAAACCACCGTCATGTGACTTTTAAACCTTTTCAAACAATCAAGTCACATGAAAAATAAAATATAATATATCAAACACCTCATCTATACCATGGTATTTCCATGGAACATGGTTTATTTATGTGAAAATTTTGAGATCTGAACTTTATCATTATGATTTAAATTAGAGTTATTACATAGGTATTTTCAAAGTCTTCACATAATCTAAATCTTATGAACCACTCAATGATTTTGAAGAATCCACAAAAGAGGGTGTGCCTCACACAACCTAAATGAATCTAGTTTTATTTTTTTTTTATATAAATATTGCCAATACTTTATAAACCTTTATTTCGAAAACATAAATGCTAGAACTTCCATATTATTTCATAAAGAAAAAATTCATATAATTATTTTGATGCTATACATTAACAGTATGCTTCGAAGGATTTATCATTAAGTAAATCAATTTAATCAAAATTTCACAAGTTATATTCGGATAAAATAAATTTGATTTTTTTCAAAATATCTTATGATAGAACTAAAATTCATGAACCAGAACTATTTGTGAGTGGAATAAAAAAGGAAATTAAAGGCTTAGATAAATGAATGAATTATTGTAAGAAAATCTATGGTATTTAAATTTTACTAGGTTAAAATTAATAAAAAAATGTATGACTTATATGAATGACATACTACAATACTTTAAAACTTGATAAACGAGACTTAGGATTTATATAAGTATGGTGATGAGAATTTTGATGGAACAATTCATATACGGGGGAAGAATGGGGAATCCTGATATTTTAATATATGTATCCATTAAGTAAATTCTATAATTAAACAAGTTTACTGTATTAAAACAAGCTTATATACATGTTAAGAGAGTATAAAAACCCATATTTAAACATAAAATATCTCAGTATATCATTACTAAGGATATATAAATACAATGGTTTGGATTTATAGTTTATATTTTATCTTAAATTTTTGAAGAAATTTTATTGAAGCAGAAAAACATATGTTTTAATTTTAAAAAAATACACCTTTAATTATTTTTCAATATATTTTCAACATCTTGGAAATAATATATACTTAGATGTTTGTTAAAACATGAAATCATATTTAATATTCTTATTTTAAAAAATGTAAACTTTTACTATATTTATATTTATTTTATAATAAAAATTATTTTTATAACATATTTAGTAAATGTGAAAATAAAATTAGTCAATTGGAATATATTCAGGATAAATGATATTGAATGATACATATAAATTTTAATAAAAAAGATAAAGATAAATATTGTTATATATTAATTTGACTTAAATTTTAATAGTGATATAATATTTATATAAAATATTATTTGGATATGAATATGTATAATATAATGATAATTTTAGATCAACTATATTTATTTAAAATAAACACGACTGATGATAATTGTAGATTTTAATAGTAAACTAATATATATTATGATATTGTATTCTTATACAGGGTGGTGATTATTTTTTTTGACTTAAAAAAAATATCTATAAGTATATAAGATAAGATTGTATAAGTAGCCATCCATCTCAAGGGAAGACCAACCAAGATCGAGGGACATCTCAACCAAGACCAGCTGTGAAGGAATAAGTTAATTCGGGCATACATCAGGAGAGCATGACAGGGGCGCTTAGTAACTCAACACATACTGGTTATCAAAATAGTCCCATAGAGAGCACCAAATCCATGCAAACTTCAATGAACTTTGAAAGATACATCCTTATATTTAATGGAAAGTGTGGTTGGTCAAATAATATATGTGGGATATATTATTGTAAACACTATCCATGCTATTAGAAAAGTCACATGAATTCCATTTAAATTGACACCAAATTTATCCTATTCCTCCCCATGCTTTGAAAATGTTTAGGAGACCATATATATATATATATTATAAAATATCACACTTAGAAACGTTCATGCTAATATTTCGATGTGATCTAAACAAGAATAAAGACAATGGAACTTATGAACTCAATTGATCTAAAACCACTAGAAAACATATAGATATATCTAAGGATATATATATATATATAATATTTCATTGCATCATAAAATCACATTCTGTGGGCTTACATGAAAATTTTATTGATGAGGGAGTAAAATATGGCAAATTTAAGGAAAATAATATTTCTTTTAAACTATGTTTTATCAAATATCATGCACTGGAATTGTTTTAATATTACATTATAATCCAGTGGAAGATCATATAGTATAAAATCTATGTGTTTTGAGTTTATAGAATATTTTATTGAAAATTAGTAGATCAGGATGGCAAAGATATTAGATCAATCTCAAGTGTTATTTTCATTTGAACATGTATCTTTAAGTATGAAATTATAAGATGTTTTAAAATTTTGAGGATAATATTTTCATGATATTGGGTAGTACAATGAAAAATAAATATATCAAGGAAAGATATATTATTTATATACATCACTATAAGGGATATATTATAAAATTATCCAAACATAGTGGATGAGGGTTCATGAATCTATTTACATGTCATTATAGAATTAAATACTGAATTTTCAATTTTGAATATAAAGTGACAGATTATTATAAAAAGAGTCCTCCCTTTTAAGGATGGTAGGCTTTCCTAAAGTTCTATAATGAAAAAAACTTTTCATGTTCTAGTTTTTTTGCTTTATATTGTAATAAATATAATAAGAGAGAATTAGAGTCTATTTTTAAGGGTTTATTATCAAGAAAGGGAAACTTTTAAGGTGTGAATCAGGTCTGAAATGATATAAAAGTTATATGGATCATTTTAAAATATATATTTTAATATTTAAAGAATATCTTATATTTGATTCTTATGGTCTTTAGAAACAAAATTACTTTTTATACTAATTTTGGAAAATTAAATTCCATCCTCCTGAATTAATCACAAATTTAGTGTTTAAGGAGTTTGAAGTTATCTTTTCAAAGATAATAGGGTTTATTTTTATTTTAAAATAATTATTTTCTAGATACCTCTTTCTAAATGTTATTTTTCTAAAAACCATTTTTTCTTTAAAAGAGCCTATCATTTTGGGTTATGATTAAATGATTAGTCTGAAATATATTTTAATAAGAACCCTCAATGGTTTATTTTTGAAGTAATTGTTTTATGTTATAAAGAATTTTTCCATTAAAATATTATTTAAATTTTTATCAAAGTTCTATGTTGTTTCCGCAATGATTTTTTGGATTTCTTGGACTTGTTTTAACTTATTATTGTTTATGGTTTTTAAAAGAAAGATTAAATTAATTACCATAATCATGCCATACATTTATTGATATATTTTTTTCTTTAATTTATTTAAATAAACTCATGTTTATGAATGATTATATGAAATTTATTTTGAAAATTGAAATCTATCTATTGTTTTGATTTTTAGATATGAGGAAAAGTGAAAGCTAATAAATATTTCGATTTTAATACATGATACTTGGATATTATCGATGATAGTATGAATATATTATGAACCCAAAAATTTAAGGGACTATTTACATTATGGGAGGGGTGGGTCTATTAAAGTTCTTTAATGCATTGGATAAATAAGAGAGATTTAACTACTAAGGTACTCCTATGAATTAGATAAACTAAACTAGTAAGTTACTCATATGAAGTCGATATAGTTAACAAATAATTTTGTCCTATAAATTTGAAAACATTATCATTTTATAAGTTACTCTTATGAAGTGATAGAGTTGACTAATATAAGTTACTGCTATGATAATGTTGGAATTATCTAGTAAAATGATTTAATTATGAATTATGATGAATATAGTTCCCCAATATACTATTATTATTTTTAATTATTGAAATATTTTTTATAGAAAAACTTAATGATTTATAAAAAGAAGTTGGTTTTGAGAAAAGGGGAGTTTTGATCCTTTCATAGATATAGTTCTTATGGTTTAAACGAAATACGTGGTGGAATTAATTTTAAAATGGTTGTTTTTACTAGAGAAGAAAAATTTTATTCAAGATTTTTCAATAATGTTTTCAAAAATATATTCTTATTTTAAGATAGTTTATGAAAATATTTTATGAACTATTTTCAAGTCATACCATGATTTAATGATTATTTTTTTATGAAAGTTAATTGTTTTTAGTATTTAAATAAAACACTTAGTTCAATGTTTTTTATAAGAGTTTTCAAAGGTTAAGTGATCCTTATATTTTTAAAACCCCTTAATAATAATTTTTATAATAAAACCAAGTTTTAAAATGTTTTTAACAAGGCTAGGAATGAGTAAGATCGATTATGCTGGTTGTGAGTCTAGATTTGTGTGATTAAGGTGAATATTTTATAGAGTTTGATTTACTAAGGAGATTCCTTTAGAAATGAAAAATATCGGTTTTTATATGTATTAGTTTTACTGATTATCTAAATCCATTAACAGAAAAATGTATTGGGCATGTCGTAACTCAATAAGGATTAATGATTGTGTAAATATAATGGTTATTTTTTAGTTACATGAGATTGGTATTATAGCTAGTATGAAAATATTTTATATTTTTAGCACTAAATCCATGAGTTTGGGTTTTTTCCATAGTAGATTGAAGGTAAGATACCATTGGCTTATTCTAGTGTATAAAATTAGAAATTTTATGATAAGTTGAATAAGGTGTCTTGATAGCGATGATGGTTAGTTTAATTTATCACAAAAACAAAAAAGGATATCTCCCCTACATGGAATGTTAAATCTATAAATTATTTTGTAAATATTTTTTGGAGAAATATTTAAAAAATAATGGAAAAATAATGATATTTGTCACAAATAAGGTGAAACTAAATTCAAATAATATTTGGAAGATGTCATGATAACAATAGTTGAAAAAACACAAATTGAAATCACAGAAAATAATCAGCCAGAGGTTGAAGCTGATCTTAAGGTAGATTTTGAAGTTTATTTAATGGAGTTGGATATCCATATAAAATAAAATTATAATATTGGTGTACTTTTGGAAGGGTTATTGGAGTTTGTTCACTAAATAGATTCTAAAATTACTCAATTAAATAAGGCTGTCAAGATAATTCTATTTTAGAAAAAAATATATAGAAGTTTTTCATTTTGAGATAAATATTATGGAAACATATAAGATAATAATGAAAAAAATTATTATCTTGAAGTGATGAAAAAAATGATAGAATCGTTTGAGGAAGTGTTGTTTACCTTAAAGTAAAAGTCTAATAATGAATCAAAATCTTATGTTACTAAGAAAAACCTTCAATTCGGGATGTTTTAGATGAATACATCAAAGAAAGTGATGAATATGGTAAACTAAACTTGAAAATTTGTTTAAATGACCATAGGTCTAACAATATGGTAAAATTAAAATCAAATATAAAGGTGGATCATCTAAGACTTAGAAAATTAATACCAAGGTAAAGGTAAAGTAAATGGTTAGATAAAATTATTAAAATCAATCATCATGGGTTATTTTAAAAAATAAAATCTAATTAATGGTAGAAAACTTGTTGAGAGAGAAATTTATATGATTTATTTCTATTGAATTGCTCATTCTATGGTCACTTGGGTCACACCATGATTTATCATAACAAATAGAGGAGTTATCTATTAGGAAAGATACCAAAATTTCAACAAAAAAGGATGAAGAAATATTATAAAGACCCAGAAATTTCATAGAATTTTTTTCTTAAATTTTATGGAATTCAACGAGTCTACAGTTTCTGACGACACCTAATTCCGAGGCCCAGTGTGCCCGGAATCAATTTCTGAAGTTTTGTTCAGCTACGTTCAGTAAACGTACGTGTGGGTTTTTTATCTTTTGAACCGGTGCTCGGAATTGAAATCTGAGGACACCGATGAACTCGCAGCGCCGATATTCACTTAAGGGGACCTTTACCGCATTTGCGTTTGGACGAGAGTGGAAGTTATAAATTGGGGTTTCTAATTAAAAAATAAAATTTGAATAAAAATGCGTGTGTAACACATTTTGATTTGGTGGTGGTTATTTTTCTCCAAAGAGAAGTTGGAGGTGGGGCCCACACCCCACATAACCTCCCATGTGAGAATAACGTGTGGGGGGGCGCACATGAACCCAAACTCTTAAAATCCCCAAGAAACACCCCTTTAACTCTTAAGCTTCTAATTCCCCTATTTTAATGTTGAACTCTTCACCTCCCACTTGCTCACATTTATTTACCAACACCACTAATTAAATAATTAAGCTCCTCAATTAATTAATTAATTTGAGTGTTTGGAATTTTGAAAACATTATTCCAAACTTAAATAGGTGAATATTTTCTTTTATTTGGGGTTGGCATAATCATCGGAGAGCCTTGGAGATTAGGAAGTGTTCTTCCATGAAGAACGTGAAGAATGAAATCTTCCTCTCGACGAAGAACATTCTCTCTAATTCTTTAACCGGGGAAAGAACATGAGGCGATGCCCAAGAGGAACTACATCTTCCTTCCTCTTCCTCTACGTCAAGGGAGAAGAAGCCATCTGTGAAGAAAGTCACCAATGACAACAACTGTCCCTACGACGTTGACGGAATGACACCGTCTTCCACAACCCCGTCTTTTGCGACGCCGTTTTCCGCGACTATGACCAACGTACCTTGAATCGAGGTAGGGGTTTTTTGTTTTAAAAAATGTAATTTATACCCTTGTACTTGGGTGAATATATGTTGGATAATTGTTTGAGCCTCTGACACGGAGGGCATGGGCTAACGAACAAGTCCGGACCCTCCGCCATTTCAGTCCTGATGCGCGGTTTGTTGGGCGATGGGTGAACGGAAGGGAAACGATGATTTGAGGTTGTCGTAGTGAAGGAAAAGAATCGAGGAGGCCATAGGCACAGGCAGAAGGCAAAATGGACCACCGGAATGACTCCGGTGGCTAGTGGAGAAGCGCGGAAGCGCCGACGACCGGAGTCGGCGGCCAACACCAGCTAGCCGCCTGGGGGCAGCGACACCCCTCGTGCACTACCGGTGGAAGACCACTGTGACACCGGCCGTGGTGGAAGAGTGGAACCCGTGTCCGTGGGTTCTGGGAGGCACATGCAGTGCCAGATGGCGCCGCCATTACAAAACCAGGGGGATGCGCCCCCCCGCACTGTGCTCGGCCTGCTGGACGAGCTATGGCATCCCACCGGGCCGGGCTGCCGGTGCGCGAGCCAGGACGCCTGTTGCGCGGGCTGGGCCGCCTGTCACACGGTCTGTGCCGCCCTCGCGTAGGCCGGGCCACATCCGTCGGGGTGGGCCGCTCCCTACCGGGCTGGACCCGGACCCGAGTCGGGTCGATCCAGTTCGGGCTGACCCAGGGCGGGTTGGGCCGGGTCGGACCGGACCCATACCCCCCTCTTCAGATTACTTTAGGTTTTTTGCCCATAACATGAGCTACTGACCTCCGATAGATGCATAGTAAGTTGAATTGGAATCCTTGGATTGAGATGGTCATTTCGGTATATCACTCTCAAGGTTTTGGCGAAGTTTGGGTATAGCTGAGTTGGTCTGATTTCGAAACCAACCGGGCCCTCGGAGCAGAAACACTTATAACTCTCAGACCGGGCGTTCGATTGATGCGCCGTCTTACGCGTTGGGTTCCTTATGATGAGACAGAACTTTGGGATACATCAACTCTTTTCTTCGTGATAGTTTATGTACTGATCCTTTGGGTTGAGGAGCGAACCCTCCCGGAATCGAGTGTGATGTGTGTGGGAACCCTAGAGCTGGCTGCGACTACAACGACAACTATACTTGGATTCTACGTGGGTTTGACAGTGACAACTTATGTACTTGGATCCTATGTGGGATCGACAGTGATGACTTCTGTACTTGGATCCTATGCGGGTTGGACAATGAAGACTTTTGTACTTGGATCCTACGTGAGTTCGACAGTAATGACTTCTGTACTTGAATCCTACATGGGTTCGACAGTGACGACTTCTGTACTTGGATCCTATGTGGGTTCGATAGTGAAAACTTATGTACTTAGATCCTACGTGGTTTTGACATCTTAGATGAATCAGTGACTACAACTAATCATCTCTATCGCTATATGAATGATGTATACCTGTGTGAGATGAGTCTTGAATTTCAGTCATTATCATCGATGTGATTGTTTTTACTTCCTGTGTGGACTGGGTTGTGTTTGGGCTCGAGTGTTGGAGCTGGGATGTGGTTGATAACTTAGGTATATGTATGAGAATATACCTAAGTAGGGTTGGTTGATACTTTGTGATTGTATCTTTCCTTTAGTGGTTTATCCTTAGTGGATTCTGGGATACCTTCGGGGGTCTCGGGGTACCTACTAAGTATTGTTATACTCACCCCTACATGGGCAATGCCCACACTTCATTGTGTTGGTTGCAGACGATGTACAACAATGATCGAGGCAGAGTGTTGTGGAGATGGATAGTACTCAGAGGTGGACCACTTGGCGAGACGTACACGGAGCAGACATACGGAATTGAGGTGCTGAGGAGGCCATATATACCCACCCTTCAGGTGGGATTCCCTGAGGATGACACAATAGTTGCTGTTTACTTTTCTGTAGTTGTACTTTACTGTTGGGTATGTATTTTCAGCCCCTTTTCTTTCAACACTTACTTTTGTATTCAGTTTTACTCAGTGTTTATTTTCTGTTGTTGCCTCTACCTCTTGTGTTCAGATTGTGTGTGTGTTACAGGTTTAAAAGGCAATGCCTTCCCTTTTATCGGGATTACGCCTTTGGGGCTAGTCTCCAGCCCCTGACTTATGGAATCCGGGCTTGGGGTAGTCACAGCACGGGCCCCGAGGACGGGTCGTGACAAATACCCTAAATATCATAGAAGTAATAAATTTTTTGAATAATGTTTTTGTGTCACTAATTTTGAGCACATGTCTTGTTTTTATAAGATGAAAATTATTGAAAAAATATTCATTGGATGTTCTAGGGGAATAGAGAGATAAGAGATAAACTCTATCCCCTTAGAGATAAATCCTCTCTATTGGAAGAAGAGATGTATTAAATCACAACACATGATAAATGGAAATAAGAGAGACTCACTAATAAATCAATTCAATATTGAATAAATTATAGTGAAATAAGAAGCTTAAGATTTATATTTTGAAAAAACATCACATATAAGGCAAGTAAGAATAACAATGGATAGATTATTAATAGTGATTATTCAATACTTTTTCTCACATGCCCCTATAGTTGTATGTTTTGAGATATCATAAACCTATTTTCCACTGGTAGGAAATTGTTGGGACATACTAGAGATACTATAGGTTGTGCATTGGTATAGAGGATAAGAGTTTGGATCATACCTCATGGGTTTTATGACTAGTTTGTAGATCCCTTATAGATTTAAGACATGTTCCCAAATCATTCCTAGTAAGAATACCGATGTTCCTTAAGAAATTGATTGTCAGATAACATGAATTCTAAAGGATAATACATGTGGGAATTATATTAACTATTATTTGATATGAATATTTTCTCACTCAATAGTTTAGAGCCATATATGTTGACACTCTTGGGTTCATTTATATATAGGGAGACATTGAGATCCTATGAAAGGAAGAAGTAGGTGTTATGGATTTGTGAGTAGGATTGTGAGAGGGGATTCCTATGAATCCCTATTATGGGAATAAGAACCCACATGGTCCAATGCTATTTAATAAGACATGTCATACCTATTAAAGTTATGTAAAAAAACTATAGTGGTTCTATTTAAGATCATTCATCATTTACCCCTTGTAAGTATTTTAAAGTCATGTAGAATGGACTACTTGGTGAAAGGTAAATAAAAATGGTTTGGTGTGGTATTTATGCATAATCAACCCTTTTAGTTTCATCCTTTGTGTTGATAACTAGATAGAAAAGGGTATAGTTGGGGCCTACACCTTTTATGGGGCAATTTTATTTTCCTCATTCTAGGCCATGAGAGAATATTATGATCAACACATAAGAAAAGAATAGATATGTTATTTTATTCTCATCACATAAGGAACGATTGGTTATATGAAGAATCTTATGCTAATCACATAAGGCATTTGGATTCTTATGATTTTAACATAAGAAGGTTGGTCAAGTTTGGGAGATATTTATTCCAAAGGGAGATATGATATAGTAATGGTACATGGATTGAAACTTAGTTAGGTGTCTTAAATATCCAACTAAAACAAGAATACAAAACCATGTAGTTTGAGTTTCACAAGTTACATTTGTTTTTCAGGACTGGACCATTTAGTTAATTTGATTTATTATGGAAAATGTGTTTTTTAGTTTAAAGTCATAGAGCTTGGACTAGTAGGATAAAGGTTCCATACAATGGTCAATATTTTACTTATAAATAGAGTTTCCCTTTTTTGGTTTATCTTATCTATTGGTAACTAGATAGGAGAGGATGATTTGAGATTACACCTAGTAAGAGGTCCATATGTGTATGCCTACCTACCTTATATTGGTAGCTAGATAACAAATTAATACTAGAGTAATATGGGATACAAACTAGTAAAGAAGAGTTGGGTATTACACTAAATTCGATGTCCATATAGATATATTAAAGTTATTTAGTGGACTGAGGGTGATTTCATTAATGAATAAATTATTGGGGATTACACATAGTAGTAGTCCTAGATATATATTCTTCTTATTGAGTGGTTGAAAGAGGCCCATCAGATTCCTAGGATAATATGATCCTTGATATGTGACAAAAAATATGAGGATAATGATATAGATGGTTTCATCAATCAATTAATGATATAGACCTTCATTATCAATAGAATACATGATTATAAACACCCATAGGGCTCTATCATCTAGGGTGTAAAACCAAGAGAGTTTATTATCAAAATATTATAGGATTTAATGGGAGAACTCTTATGTGCTCAACCCAGTCACATATCTCAAAAGGTAGTGGATGAGGCCTAATTGTATAGCCATCGAGATGAATTACCTAGGAAAATAGGGTTCTTAGGTAGGTGAATTAGATGAATGGGGCACACAAGTAGGGTTTTTGGGTGAGAGGTGCCTCATTAAGTTACTTGGGAAAAGTAACACCCAAACCATCTAGTTACCAAGTGGTTAGAACTTTCGTATTGGGAACATGTGTTGATTGGGTGTTTAGGTCATTAGAACATAGGTATTTGAAACTCAGGTAGTGGGTTTCTAGGTTGGTCGAGTACTTAGGTCATTGGGCCCCAATAATTTGACTTAGGTGAAGTGGGTTCCTAGATGGTTTGGTGCCATGGTGCTTCAGTGCCCAGGTGGTGGGTGTTAATGTGGTTATTTCCTAGGTCATAGATCTAATTAAGAGGGCCTAGGTGAAAACCCTTATATACCATAATTAGGGATGAATTTTTAAACTACCTGAATTATAGTTAAATACAATAAAGTACTTCAGTGATTAAGTCTACTCAGCTTTAGGTTTTCACATAGTAGTGGTGTTGTAAATAGGAGCCATGGGGGTCTATAAGAAACCCCTAGCCTGAGTATAAATCCATGTATCTATGAAATAATGGCTAGGGGTGTCTGATAGAATATGTGAGTCAAATCACACATGGATGCATGTGTAGAGCGGGGAACACACAGATAAGGGAATGCATGGATCGAATCACACATAGAGTAGAGTGCATGTAGGGGAAGGTCATGCATTGAGTGGAGAATGAATGGGTAAGAGAGAACATATATTAAGGAATGAATGGAGAATGTAATGAATGGACTGGAGTGTGTTTATAGATTATATCATGCAATTAGAATTCACCTGGGTGAAAAATGCTGAAAATTTTGTAGAACTCCTCCGAACTTCAAACGACATTAACTTTTGACTCAGGTGTTTGTTTTAGCATTAAAATCAGCCAAATTTATTCCCATGAAATGATATACTCTCTATGATACAAGGTTATCCTATATAAGATTTATTTTTTAGAAAAAAAAGTGTCAGAAGACCCATAAAATAGGTTTTATGATTTTGATACCCTTTTCATATGTAATAGATGGCATCACGACCTACTATTGGGGAGAACATATCATTAATAGATCAATAGATTTCTATTTTTTGTGGAACATCATACCTTATTATTTTAGAATTCAGGTAGTACAAAGATATCCAATTTACATATTCTTTAAATTTGTAATCTAGGTGAGGACCATATCATGAATTCTATAAAAAAGTATGTGATAAACATTTTTTGGCGCCAACAAACCCATATAATGGGAAATGAATGTTTGCTAAATAATTTGAAGGTTCATGTAGATAAAATAGTTATTTTTGGAAAATATGGATTTTTAATGATAAAGTGATTCAATAAAACAAGGCTAGCTTGATATGAGTTAAAAAAATATAGATATACTCTATTTGATTGGGTTTTGACATAATATGTGTAGTGTGAGTCAAATTTGTGAGTATTTACTCAATGTCACATTCAACGGAAAGGGATTTTTAATCAAAATAAAATATATAAATTCATGGATGTAATTCTATAAGAAAACTTATAAACTATATCAAGTATAAATTAAAGAGAACTCAAAATTCCGCATGGTGGAAGAGAAAAACATCTTATGGAATCAATAAGTTATCCACATACAGTAAAAAAGAACAAAAAATATCTCAAAAATTAAAGTCATGATTGATATTTCTAATTTTAAGAGTGATAAGGAAAACAAATTTGATTAATTCATGAGAGTTAAAATACAATAAAATTCCCATAAACTAAAGAATAAAAGTTATTCACACTTCGTTTATTTGGTTCACATTGATTTGTGTGGCTCGATGGTACATGCTATAATATTATGATAAAATTATTTCATATTGTCTTTTAATTAACAAAATAGGATAGGGTTATTAATGTTTATGAAAATAATGGATTAAGTGATGTAGTGTATTTAGAGATAGTGGAGGTGTAATGAAACTGAAACTATAAGTAAAATCAAAATAATACAATATGAAAAGGATATGTACTATAACATTATTGAAGTGTAAAATTATTTTTATAGTAATAGAATAAAATATAATCTATCATGAGTAAGAAATCCAAAAAAAATATTGTTTTTGAAAGATGAAATTACATTGTTAACAACTTAGTGAAGGAAATACTCGTTGAGCATAGTGTCTCAAAGAACTATTCAAAATTTGAAGTTAATGTGGCATTCTATTATTAAAACAGGGCGTTATTAAGTCCTAGGGAGAAGGTGAAACCATATGATATGAAGCACAAAGTGAAACAACATCTAAAATATTTCAGATTATTTGGATTAAATTTTTTATTTAGATTAAGGAAGGAATTTAAGGTAAATATAGTGATGAAGAAGATAAGGGAGTTCTTCTTGGTTATTTAACTAATATTAAATCTTATAAATTATTCAATAGGTAGCTTAGAAAAATAATCAAATGAAATGAGGTCAAATTCATTGATGAAATGTTTGAAAATAAATTTAAAATATAGATCTGAAGGAAATTTGTGAAAAGATTATGATTTCAAAACAAATTCAAGATAAACTCAATGAAAAACACATGATAATGATTCCAGACCTGAATAAGGAGAGGAAACAAGACCTAAACATAAGAAATAATTGACTTTAAAGAGGAGTAAGAGAGTTTAGGATGATGAGACTAATATCATATGTGATAAGATTTATCATACACAATCTTGATGAGTGTGAAGTGTTGAGAACACTATTTTGTTATCAAAGGTAGAACCAACATCAATTGGGGAAGTTAAAAAACTTGTCTTATGGATTAAATAAATGAATGAATGGGTTGATAAAATATAGATGAATCAAACTAGGGATTTTTTAAAGGGTATGAAGGATCTATACTTCATTAGATCATAATGGGTTTTTAAGAACAAATATGAAATTTAAAGTGGTGTGATGGAAACATAGATATACCTCAAACAATTCAAATGTAAAACAAAGTTGAGATATCTAGAAGAAACTAATAAAAGAGTGTTTTAGTAAGATTCCACACAATATATCCACCAAAAACTAGAAAAAAATATAAAAAAGTTAATGTAGATCAAGAATAGGATAATGGAAGAGATCAAATACACAAAAAAACACATAAGGAATTTACCTTTGTATAATAAATTCCAAATATATTTATAGAAACACTATAATCCACCGGAAAAGAGTGCATAGAGAAACTCTCAATTTATGAGTGATCTCACAAATCACTATTTGATTAAACTAATTATAATAACCCGTTTCATGTAATAATTTTCATAGTGACTACTTATTTATAAATGAAATAATATAATCATAAGCTTGTAATGATCCATCCTTTCATGAAGGTATGGATCATTAGTCTTTTGTTTTAAATTCCATTAAAGGGACCTTAAATTGTAACCCAATGGAGTCGTGGGGGCTGTGATAGTATTTGGGGATTGTTTGGAGCTTGGAACCTCATTTTTTTGAAAAAAATAACTTAGCCGCATGGTTAGTAGAAATTGTGTAGCCCAACCCACATGGTCTCCACTAACGATGAGGGTGAAAATAGAGGTGTGGCAGGAGGTTCATGGTTTTTTAGATATTGTGTGATTCTAGGCACATGACCGTGCAACAAAATGAAGACATTTGATAATGGAATTTCACATGGTTTGCACAAGGTTAGGGAAACTATGTGCCGTAACTGTGTGAGGCCTTTCCTTAAGTAGGGGGATAAACATGGTCTGTGCATGGTTTGGGAACCTGTGTTCCCCCTATTTTGAGGGTGAAATTCCCAAAATGAGCTTAATAACCATTTTAATCCAATTTATTCTTCTCCATTCATTTCTCTAGTGAATGAATTTGGTTGTTCTTGTCTCATAGAACTCCCTAATGATAATATATTCTTTGAGAGAACTCTAGTGACCATTTTCCAAATCAAGATCCATTGAAAGCATCATTTTCATCTAGGTAAGATCTTTAATCCTCTCCCTTTGTATCTATGTTTATCTTGGTATCCATTTCTATATTTAGGTGAAAGTTATTTTCAATATTTTTAGTGCGTTGGACCGTTTCATCAATTTCATACCACCTACTTAAAATATGAGGATGATATTGAGCGAGGAGTTTTCTAAAGATTTGAGTTAGGCAACCTCATCATTTTCCACACGAATGTTTTTGTTTTGTAGCTTTTCCATTGTGTTGAACACTGGACATTATTTTGTGTATTTGTTTAATTTATTTCTTCATATCAAAATGATGTACACACCACGGTATATTCTCCTTGATCATTATTTAGTGGATTATAGGTGGTATCCCTTAAATATAGACAAACCTTGGGTGTTTCATCTTGAATGTCCCTTTATGGTTAATTGTTTAATTTCTCATATCTTCACCCAAGCATTCATCTTAGTCTAGAAATGGAATTTACCTCTGTTAGGGAAATTATTCATGAACCCAAGGCACATCCTAAGTGATTGGACCAACATATGCATGGAATTTCCTTCACATGTAGTGGAATAATTTCTAAAGACACCTTCTACATTCCATTTGAGCATTATCAATTGAAATGACAGGTTTTAGTGAGTTAAATGGATTTTATTATATGGGATAGATTTTTTGTGATGGCTTTCTTTGCCTCAAATGAATTGAATAAATTAAATTAAATGACATGTAAAAAATTGTAAGTCCACTCCATTAGTTTATTCCTGATTAAATTCTCATTCTGAATTGTAGTGTCGTGGTGTAATTGAAATTGACTATTAAGACACATGTGATGTATTACCTCATTTATTATAGTATTATTATGAATATTCCTTGATATAGGTTGTGGTATAATGGTAATGGATATGTTGAGCATGAAGGTATCATGCTCCCTTACATCTAGTGTTAAGAATGATGTCTCATGCCATTGAAACTAGTTGGAAAGTGGGCTTGACATGCAATGTCCCTTGTTCGTGTGTTGACATTATGGGACATTTTCCACCCCGAGTGTTTAACATGATGTCACACACTCTTTTTTCTATTTAGGGAATTCACCCTATTTCTAGATCTCATAGGCTCATTAGACTAGTTAGGGATGTATGAGTTATGCATCGGTCCAACCAGAAACCAGTATTCCAGGTATATTTCCACTTACATCTGCACGTACATGGTCCATATAGGTGGATGAAATATATAAATACACTATATATATTATTACTATATATATTGTGACTGATCAAACATTACTCTTGACCAAGACTCAAAGTTGGTAGATCTTAAGTGGTATTTTATTTATTTATTCCACATTGTCTATTATTTTATTTATACTTGCACAGTGTTTAGTTACGAATACTACTTGGATTAAATCTAGACACTGTTGGTGATGGTCTTTTGTGATTTAATCTCACACCCTACTCGAGAAAAATCTAGTACCCAAGAAGATTACATGAATGTAGGTTTAGATAAGGGAAAGGTCCCTATTATAGGTCATTGATATGAATTCTTACAGATCAATCATAGGAGCAGAGGACATAGTATATTCTTGAGATTCTAGTTGAGAAGTTTTTTACCTTTTTTAATTTTTGTATATCATTTTTTATGTTATTTTCCCATGTTCCCCATTTTATAACAACATGCCATGCATCCATGTATATGACACTTACTAGTATCTTTTTATTATTATTACTCAGATGTTTAGTTATACATTCTTTCAATTCTTTTCTAATATGTCTATTTATATATGATTCCACTACTATATGTTACAATTATATCCTTTGTAACACTCTGAAAAGAGTGTATAGTCTCCCCAAGATACCACCTTTACACCCTCACTGATATTGGGTTACCTCTATCATACAAGGAGGTGTTCTTATGTCCATGTGACCCACTAGCTTGGGGCACAGTTTAAGTGGATCCTGGGTTAGGATGTTACAAAGTTGTATCGAACGAATTTTTTTTCTTTGTATTACTGTTTGGGTACTAGACATGAGACTACGAGTTAATGATATTTATAATTGATCATGTTCCTGGGCGTAGATAATCCATGTATAGGGGAAACCCAAATTACCAGGGATGGGAAATTATTGTTATTGAATATGCCATTTATAGTTGATACGACTTCACTATTGGGAGACACATTTACTTTATGGTGTTATTATTATTGGTATTATTGAAATGAGATTTCATTACAATGGACTGATTAAACAAGGGTGTTTCATTGAATTCATAACTATAGGAACAATATGAATAATATGCTATGCATTTTTACATGTCACATTTATTTTTGGTGTGCATTTTTCTGTTGCACATTACTAGTGCCTTGATTATAAATTGAAATGTTCTAACATTTCTTATAGGGATTGGAAAACATAATTGACACTTAAAGTGCCTGCCTCAACCTAATATTGTTTTCCTACAAAGGATAATATAGACACTTTAAGCATTTAATTATTTCACATTGATCCATGGAACATTTTTTGTATGGGATAGAATTTGTTTTGGTGTCGGTTAAGTGGATTCCATATTTTGGTTCATATGGACTATGATCCTTTATAGATCGAAAATGGTAATGCACCTAATTCAACCATCTAATGTGATTTGAATATATTCACAAGCCCAAAACCAAAATGAATATGTATTATAAAGTGAAATTAACTATTCTATACATGTGAAAAATAGACCTAGACCTGAGCCTGACCTTAGTAGAGGGTAATTATTGAGTCTCATACATTCTCATCACAATTACAGTCTCTTCTACTGCTAAGACATGGATTTTTGAGAAAGTAGAGAGGCGTGATTGTTTCCAAATAAAGGCTTTATGAACATCCAAATTTTTTATCTAAAAATTATTCAACTATTTATATCTATCCGTAGGAACATATTTGGAATTTTAGTATCATTACACCAAAAAATACTCCCATCGCATGCACTGAAGGTAGTGATGACCATGCACCTGAGGTGGTGGACCTTGATCCACCAGTGATTCCTCCTTTAGCTCCACCTATGAAACCACATTATATTTATGATATGGGATTAGATGCCTAGTTACAAGAGGGTTTTCTATGTATGTTTTAGAATATGAAAGGTGTATTTTGACCTTCCCTTAGTATGGAATATTTGACTTGAGAATTCCAATAGCATCATTCTCCCACATTTTCAGGGGATGGTGGAAAACACGGTGGTGATTCATGGATCAAAGCTATTCTCTTTACATTCGAACATCTGGAGATACCTCCCGAGTGGAGGTTAAATATTGAATCTTATATTATATGTGATTATTTCAAGTATTTTTGGGATGTTATTACCTAGGTAGATCAGTATAGAGATATGGTTTGTGTATATTTCCAGACCATCTTCAATAACTATTTATTTCCACAAACTTTATGGGATTCCATTGCTAGAGAATTGCTGAACCTATAGTAGGAAGGAATTCCTTTGAGGGAATACTATACCCATTTCACTAAGTTATAGATATTCTATACAACTTTATTGAGTGATGATCTCAAGACCAATAGGTGATTTGAGGATGGATTGGTATATTCCATCTAATCATAGATCAATGTATTTAGTTTGACAACCATTTCTAAAATAATCAATGAGGCCCTAATTACATATCAAAATTTGAGGGAATATGATTATGTAAGTATGGGAAATTTGACACCTAGATCTATTAGTGTTTCTTCTTCTGGGAGAATGATCAATTTTGTGTCTATTGATGGAGGTAGAAATAGTCAGGCTCCACATGTTGATAGATTTTTGATATGTCCCTAGTGTGGGATGTCGGGACATATGAAGCCTTAGTTCTTACATGATCCAATGGAATGCAAAGGCTGTGGTAGAATGGGAAATATACAATATTTTGATAGGACCATTCCATCAATGCTTATAAAATAGGGATCTAATCCTACCCAATATTCTAGAGTGGGGACCATAGTATCATGATAGGAAGGAATATGGAATACCTCCAGCCAGTCATACAGAGGTGGAAGTCAATGTAGAGGTAGACAGACTCATGATTCTCAGCACCGACAGAGTGGGAATGCTAAGGGATGTTAGGTAGTGACTCAAAGATATGGTATAGAGTAGTTACATGTAGTCCATCCTATGATAGAGAAGCAGGGCATCTGGCCTTCTATTGTATGAGGTACTATTCTAGTAGAATCCACTTTAGTGCCACCTTTATTTGAAACAGTTTCTTCTTAATAATTTTTATCTGATACCACTATAGGATATTTGGGACTCAAGATCGAATAATTTCATATAATTATGATGCTGGATATCTTGTTAGTTATCCGATTAGAGGGTTTTCATTGTTATAAGGATTTTCCCCTCAATATGGGAGGATACCTCTTCGAATGGAATCGTTTCATCCTCAACATGATGGGATTTGATGTAATCATTGGTATATGCTATCTAGTTCGATACTGATATCATATTGACTTCTATCATTAGTGTGTGAAAATTTACATCATTATAGGATGTTAGGTACATGCATAAGGGAGAATAGAATGTCAGTGTGACTAGGGAAGGGACTCAAAAAAAGAGGAGGTGTATTGTGACAGCTTAGATTTACATTCTTTTCCTAGATAACCATGGGTTAAAAACCACTATTTTTCACCTATAGTGAAGATTTTAAGGGATGTATTTACCAAATACTTCCCTAGTATACATCTGGAATGATAGGTAGAATTCACCATTGATTATTTTCCAAGAGTATAACTAGTGACCATTCCTTCTTATAGGATAGAACTTAAGGAGCTTATGAAGATCAATATATAGTTGGAGGATCTAAAGGCTAATGTATTTATACACCCCATAAATTCTCTTTAGGTTTAACTAGTTATTTTTGACAAGAAGGCAGATGGTATCCTTAGACTCTACATGGATTATCGATGATTGAACTACCTCATGGTAAAGAATCAGTATCCATTACCTTGAATAGATAAACTATTTAATTAGTTATAAGGAGGTAGAGTGTTCTCTAAGATAGATTTTACATCATCTTATCAACATGTGTGTGTCAGGTTCTTATATACACCACACATAGATTTCGATGGAAGGTATTGTATTTATGAGTACTTGTACATGTCATTTGGTCACATGAATACACCTACATTCTTCATAGATTTTATGAATCTGGTTTCCACCCATATATGGATTCATTCATGGTAGTCTTTATTGATAATATCTTAGTGTATTCAAACTCCATACATGACCATGAAAACCATATTAAGATCATTTTGAAAACACTAAGAGATAATCAACTCTATTCTATGCTCTGTAAATGCCACTTTTGGATTGAAAAAGTACACTTCTTGGGTCACATTTTCTCTGAGTTAGATTTTTTAGTAGACTCAACGAAAGTGAGAGGTATAGTTACCTGAGATAATACCAAGAACGTAATTTACATTAAATGATTCCTAGGGGTATCTTCATATTATAGATTCCTCATCCAAGATTTATGATTCCTTGTAGATCCAATTAAGGGATTTACAAAGAAGGGTGGGAAATTAATATGGTTAGAATCTTGTGAAGAAGCCATTTTGGAGATGAAGGGACATTTGAATTCAGTGTTGATATTGATTCTTTAGAATCTATGTAGGACCTATATAGTCTATTGTGATACATCAGGTATCATTCCTAGAGCTATTATGATGCAGGATGAGTGAGTCATCAGATACAGGTCTCATATGTTGATGCCTCATGAGTGGAGTTACTTAACGCACAAACATGATCAAGCCACTATAGTTCATTATCTATTTTGTTGGAGACAATATCTACTTAGGGAGTGTTTTGTGGTATTTACTGATCAAAACATCCTCATGTATATATTTACACAACTTGATCTAAAGCTTAGGAAGTGTAGGTCGATGGAGTTCTTACAGTCATTTGATTTTGAGCTTGCCTACATGTCTGGGAAAGGAAATCTAGAAACTGATACTTTGAGATTAAAAAATTAGACACATGTGGTTCAAGAGTCCATTGGTTAATGGAATATCATGGCCTTATTCTAAAAAAATGCACATAAAGATTCAGGAGGACCATGGTCAAACTATCCTCTAAGCTATAACAATGACCTATACTCTTCTAGAATGCGTTATAATGAGGCATATATCTAATATCAAAGGTATCTTACAAAGGGAAAGTGTATCAAATTATGATGCATTTCCTATTTGGATCATGGATAGGGATTATAATATACTACTCCATGGGTGTGTATGGATCCCAACTGATATTAGAGAAGAGATGATGTAGTAATTTCATGCCTCATCATGGGCAGTTCAACTTGGTGTCACCAAAATGTATCATGATCTACAATGCCAGTATTGGTGGCCTGCTATAAAACATGAGATTTACATATTTATCACTCAATGTTCCACCTTTCAGTAGGTGAACATGTAACATCATTGACCAACATGGATTTTACATCTGTTTTCCATTCCTGAGTGGAAATGAGATGCTGTTTTGATGGATTTAATGACTAGTTTACCCAGATGACCTCACATAAATGATATAGTCTGGTTTATCATTGATCATTTGATGATGTTCATACATTTATTAACTGTGCGAGAGTCCTTATTGGTAGATGATATAAGAAGCCTATACATCCATGAGGTTATACGTCTTCATAGAGCTCATCATTCTATCATTTCTAATAGAGACACTCACTTCACATCATGGTTCTAGAAGGGGTTTCATAAGGACTTGGGTACACAAGTTCTTTTGAGTAGGGCCTATCACCCACCGAAAAATGAACATATGGAGCATATGATTCAGGTGGTAGAATACATGCTCTATGCATGTGTCCTAGAATATGGGTGTCCCTAGGAGAAATACATTCACCTTATTGAGTTCATTGATTGTAAAAACTTTCAAGATACCATCGAGATGGGTCCTTATAAAGCCTTATATAGTAGGATTTATTGTTCACCTATATTCTAGATAGAGTTAGGGGAGGTAGCTATGACTGGACCATGTCTTGTGTAAGATACTATAGAGTAAGTCCAGCTGAATTGAAAGAACATGATGATAGATCAGTCCAGATAGAAGTTATATTCCAATAGACACTGGATACCATCTCGAGTTTGAGGTCAAAGAGTGGATTTTCTTTCATGTCTTGCCCAGTTTGGACTGTAGACATATTTGGAAGTAGGGTAAGCTCTCACCAAGGTTTGTTGTAAACTTCTAGGGTGTGAAGAGGATTAGGTTAGTGTCTTACCAGTTTTTACTTACTCAGAGATACTGGTCTATGTATGATTTATTTCATGTATCTCATATTTATGAATACTATCCAGACCCATCACATGTTTTCCAACTAGATTAGATTGAACTGGATGTGGATGCTTCCTTCGAGGAGATTCCCATTTATATCATTGATTGGAGTGTGAAGACACTTCAAGGGAGGTAATTTCCTTTGGTATGTGTTTTATGACAATACAACTATGTACAAGATGAGACATAAGAATGAGAAGCTGATATATGAGCGTAGTGGATAGAACTCCTTGCAAAAAACACCTCTTTACACTTAGAAGTCCAACTCAGGGTCGATTTTCATTAAAGAGGGGAGGTTGTAATGACCTATGTTTTTAAGAAGGTATAGATCATTAGTTTTTGGCTTGAAATTCCCTTAAAAGGCCCTTACATTGTTACCCAATGGTGTCACAAGAGTCATGAGGGTGTTTAAGGCTTGTTCAGATCCCAAAACCCTATTTTTTGAAAACATAACTAGGAAACACCCCCTAGTAAAGTTATTTATTTAAGAATTGGATTGAGAATGGTTTGGGAAACTGTGCACCTTAACTACACACCCCTATTTTGAGGGTGAAATTCCCACAATTACCTAACCCTTTTATTCATATTTCTTCTTCTCCCTTCAGTACACCAACAGATGAGTTGAATTATTCTTATCTTTTATCTCTCCCTCAAGATAATCATATATTTGATATAAATATCATGTCCATTATCGAGAATTTTATTTTTCGGAAGCATCAAATATATCTTGGTAAGATCATTAATCCTCTTCCTTTCTATCTATGTTTATCTTGGTATCTATTTCACTATTTAAGAGCAAGCTCCTCTACACTATTTTTCAGTCATTGGACCATTTCATCAATTTATTTCAAACTAAATCAAATCTGAGGCCAATATCTAATGGGGAGTCATCTACGACCATGATGTAGCTGGTCTTGTTGTTTTCCCTAGGAGTTTTGGTGTTTTGTAGCTTTTTCGTTTTTCTGCATGCATGCCTTTGTAATGCATCTCCATTTAATTTATTTCTTAATAAAAAAATGATCTATTCACCTTGTTATATGACTTTTGATCCTTTTTGGCAGATTAGTGGTGCTTTCCCTCAATTATAGTCACCCCTTGTGTGTTTCAACTTGAATTTCCCTTTATGGTTAATTATTTAATTTCTTGTAATTCCTTCCAAGAGTTCATCTTGGTCTAGAAATGAAATTTCCCTCTTTAATTTAAATTATTAATGTACCCAAGTCACCTATAATGTGCATGGTCCAAATTATACATGTAATTTCTTTCTTAGGTAGTGTCTAAATTGACAATGAAACCTTCTAAGTTCCCTATGATCCATATAAATTGAAATCCAATTTTTAGTGAGTTAAATTAATTTGATTATATGGGATGGATTATTCATGATGGTTTTCTTTTACATAAATTAATTGAATGAATTAAATGAAATTAAATGTTACAAATGGTAAGGCCACTCCATTAGTTTATGCCTTCTTAAATTATGATTGTGAATTGTTATGCCTTTCTGTAATTGAACATGATCATTAAGACACATGAGATGTATTGCCTCATGATTATAGTATTATTATGATTACGCCTTGATAGAGGTTGTGGTACGATGGTAAGGGATCAGTTGAGAATGATGGTATTGTGATCCCTTACATCATTTGTTGAGCATGAAATCTGATACCATTAACACTAGTAAGACAGTGGGCTTAATGCAACACATCCCTTTTTTGAGTGTTGACGAGATGTCACATTCACCATACTGAGTTTAAATAATTACATCTCACACTTTTTTTGGGATGTAGGGTGTGTACCATATTTCTTGAGCTTATAGGCTCATTAGACTGATTATGGATGTCTGAGTTAAGCCCTTGTCCATCAAACAACTAGTATTCCAGTTATATGACCACTTACAAACACATGTACTTGGTCCATATATGTGGATGAAATATATAGCTATAACTATATATATATATATATATATTAGTACCATATATATATTTTGAATGATTATATATTTCTCATATCCAAGAGCTGAAGCAGGTAGATCCTAAGTGGGATATTATTTATTTATTCTACATTGTCTATTATTTCATCTACACCTACAATCTATTTAGTTATGAACACTGTTTGGATTACTTCTAGACACCGTTTTTTGTGGACTACTAGGATTTAAACTCTCACCCTACTTGGGATTCCACTAGTACCCGAGAATATTTCATAACTATAAGTTTGGATAAGGGTAAGGGCTCTATTAGAAGTCATTTATATGAATTACTTATAGACGGAGCATAAGAGGAGAGGACCAAGAATATGCTAAAGATTCTAGTGGAGAGGGTTTTTTTCCTTTTTTAGTTTTTATATAGAATGTTTTTATGTGATTATCCCTTGTTGAAATTTTTTATAAAAGCATTTAATACATCCATGTATATTACACTGCCTAGTTCCTTTTGATTATTATTGCTCAGATTATCAATTATTCATTCTTCAACTTGTTATATAATATGTCTATTTATATATTCTTATATTTACATATGTTGTGGTTGTATAATCTATTACATTATAATAAGAGTGTATAGTCTACCCACCATACCACATTTACACCCTCACTGCTAATCAGTAGACTCTGGCATATGGGGAGGTGCACTTGAGGCCACGTGACCCACTGGATCAGGGCATGGGTTAAGTGGATCCTAGGTCAGGACGTTATAGGCCAATCACTGATTACTATGTGGATGGGATATTCCCAAAATATGCATTAATCTCTAGTTACTATTTCAATTGGTTTAACTAGATTTCTAGTTGATAATATGGAAATAAGAACTCCACCAACTTACTATATCTGTCCATTGATCAAATTACCTTCTACCAGTAAATAGTTATATACCATTTTTCTTTAAATTTTTATAGCTCACCACTATGATTCCTGTACCATCACTCTAGTTTTTCCCAATTATTCCCTCTAAATAGTTCCCAAACTCAAAAATAATCTTTAAAACCCAATAATATATCACTTAAAAATTGTTTTAAGGCTTCTATTCAGCTATATTTTTATAATATCTGCCTATTTGGATTCCATTGTAGTAGTGATCTTCCAATCACTTTCCAGTCATAAAAATTACACAATGGAAGAACACTATCACATACATTCATAGACTATGGGCTTTGTCACTATATCTAGTGTATTTTCACTCCCACTCACTCTATGTAGTTTCAACAATTCATCTTATAAAATATTCAAAATAACGGGAAACTTCAACAAAATTTTATTTTCCATTGAATGAAACACCAGATTCTTAATATGATGGATTACACTATAACTATCACAAAATAATATTCATTACCCATAATTTCTCTTCCATTTCATTTAATATATACTTCAGTAATATAATATCATTCCTACCCTATGTTTCAACCATATACTATGATTTTTTAGTTAATAGTGAAACTTTAGGTTGTGATAAGAATATATCTCTTAATTTCATTCCTCCATATTTAAACATATATCCCATGGTATTTCATTCACTACCCAAATATCGTCTAAAATAAGCATCTAGATACCCCTACAATGAATGATCCATACCAAAATATAGCGGTAGATCCATTATCCATTTGAGATACTAAAGTACCCCTTCATATATTCCTAGTATTCAATCCCAGTATTTGATATGAAATAATTGAAAATTACCACTAAAAATATATTTTATTCCTAATAAAAACAATTGCATACATTGATCTTCCATCTATCTATGCATATAAAACTATTTTCAGGTACTTTAACTTCCCATATGTTCAAGGAAACTTTACACATGACTTATTGAATTGACATACCAATAGGGTCAAAAAAAATTTATCTAGGAATTCCAATGCTTTCCAAAACCTTCCAGATATATTCATTTAGAGAAAACATATGAGTTTCTCTCTTTTAGTCTCTAATTATCCACTTATGAAAAATCCTTTTTTATTCCAAGATATTTTATCAGAAAAATTCCGTACAATTCCTTCTTTATCTATGTTATCCATTAGACATTTTCATTTTTTCAAGGGAATATCATCCATTTATATTAAAAGTATAATGTGACTCCCATAATAAAAAAATACTAAAGTAAAAATAATGACCCAAATTACACTAGATGGTTTTTTTTATTTCATAAATATTTAAACTCTCATGTTTTACTATTTGGGTTTCTATTTCATCCTATAAAAAATCTATTTGATCCCACACACTAGATCATTTTTTCTATTTTCTTTGAAACCAATTGATTTCTACATAGAAATTTCCTCCTCAAAATCACATCGAAGGAATGATGTTTTCATATCTAATTATTCACGAGGTATATTTTTTTTTCAAAGAATAGTTTATGTAATTTTAGTATTCACCATCAAAGAGAGTATTTCAGTGAAATAAATCACTTTTATTGAAATCCTTTCAGAACTATTTATCCCTATAAAAGATAATCTTCTCTTAAAGGGAAGAAAAATAGAGAAGTAAATATCACCACAAAGGAAATTAGATCATTTTTGGGAAGCCAATCATCTATGAACATATAACATCATTTATGACCTACCACTTTTTTCATTAAAATTGAAAACATCCCTCATGGACATATAAAATCCATGTGGATAATATTTATTAGTGACATTAATAAGGCTATCATTCATGGTTTCAAAACATCTTTATGAATATTTATTGATTTGATATCTAAGATAGTGATCCTTTATTCTTGTAACACATTATCACACTATGGAGACAAGATGGTGATCCTCAGAGTCCAGACAAATTCTTTATTACAATGGTTCCACTAATCTTATGGAAGATGATTACCCAATCTACCCATAAAATCTCGACACACACTTCGAGAAAACACATACTTCAAGGACGAATTCTCTTCTACATAACAGATTTTCAGAGAATAATCATGTAGTTTGATAAATGTTTCCTTTATATATTCCATCAAATAAATCTCTCAGGTAACTCCTATGTTCAATATGGGGATAGGAGGAAGGAAGTGCATAATATATTCACTATAATTCCCTTCCTATGTAAGAATTTCATAATGTCTCCTATTTAAGGACATTTGAAAAGTAATATTATTAAATTATATAATAGAGGCCTATTTATGTAATTATTTCATGAATATAATCCTTTAAATATCATGGATTTCATGAACTTTACCCCCTCTCATAAAACTCTAATCTAATATGAAATTATGGTCTTCTAAAGTATATGTTTGCCTCTTTTATGTGGTCCATCATCATGAAAGATTCAACATATAGTTATTGATTATATGAAGAACCCTTATTATGGGTAAATAGGCCTCACTTATATCCCTTATTTTACCTAGGTCATCTACCTAGCATGGATTAACCCAATTGAACTTATTATCCTATATTCGCCAAGATCAAATCCTCAAAAACCCTATTTCACAAAGCCCCCCACCAAAGCCTCTAAATTTACATTATCAAGAATACATAAATTTCAAATTGATACCCTTAAATCATGTATTTAATTGATAATGAGGATCATGCCTCCCATGAAAGTAATTCCTTGTGAGGTACTCCCTATCCGATAGGAATCAAAAACTGTTAACAAGCATGTATTCCATTTATAATAAGGGTCCCTATCATTAGGTGATGGATTAAAAGTCTACTACTCCAAGATTCTCATATTTGATTCCCTAACCTATATTATATATCCTTAAAGTATTTGGTCATGAATCATTAGTCCACTCAATGAGTTTGAGATCCATATAAAGGCCTTCTATTAGGTATAATACACAACCCTTCCTCATTAAGCCATATTCCCCATGAGTCCAGTCTTCCATCCTCTTATATCTACCAACAGGAATGGGGAATACATGTATGTATGGGCCTAATATAAATTTTCATCCCTGACCACACACTATTTGTCTAGTTACCAATAGAGAGGATGACCCATAAAGGTATACCCATGTGTAAGTCCCACATAAACCATTTCTTGGTTCCTTGCACCTAGTAGTCATTATTGCATAATTTAAAACTGAATAACATATAGTACTTTCCACATGATGTTAAAATACTTAGAATATGTCATGGAAATATTCTTAAAATGAAATTTATTTAGTGCAGGGTCTATGATCTTAAAAGGTATAACCTTGGTCCTTATTACACGACCTTAGATATAACACCCTGAGATCTTAATGTATGATCACCTATAAATAAGTCAATGTGTTCTATAACTTGTGTCACATACTACACCCAACATAATAAAATGAAAATATATTAAGAATAATTTATAAATAAAGATACAGTAAACACAAATATGGTAAATATAATAATTATTACCAATATAAGTTAAATAATTAAAATGAGTTAATATTGAAAATGTTATTTTCAATAAAATCCATTTTATTTATATTATATATATATTTTAAAAAATATATAAACTTTAAAATTTTAGAATTTATATTTGATAAATTAAAATTCATTATTAAATTCATTATATCAAAATTACCTTAGGATGAATTTTTGATATTTTTATATAATAATTGTTTTTAGGTGATTAGTTAAAAATACTGATTTTTTCTAATACTGTCACTTTTATATAAAATTTCTTGGAAAATTATTATTATAAAAATATAAATTTATGAATTAAAATTAATTATTTTAAAATACCATTTTCAATTCATAAAACCCATGAATATCATTTTACAAAATTGAGTAATATTTTAGCAAAAGTTAATTTTTCATTTGTTTCTTTAAATAGATTAACGCATGAGGAAATTAAGATTTTGATCTATTATAAGGTCAAATTAATCTTATTTTACCAATCATAATATTGTTAATATTATTAGAATCATCAACAAAGATAATTTTTCCTAAAAATAAACTTTATTCTTAAGAATATACTTTTTCTAAAAAATAGGGTTTTATGCATCACATATACTGACATTAAGATTAATTTTTGTACAAATAGAAATTTAATATGATAAATTTATTCATATATTTTAGATAATAATGTTAATATTATTTAATTTTTCCAATTAAATTTTTGGGTATGAAATTTATATTGTTAGGATTAGTGCTAAGTACCATGATAATGGTGAAACAATAATTTTAAAATTATTATTTTATTAATTCCAATGAATTTGATCAAATAAATAAAATTTAAATAATTTAAATAATGAATCTAATATTATTTATAAACACATAAATAAATATATTAAAACCTATTTATTTTCTAATCAATACTAAATAAGATTAAGAATGCATTATGGTCAAAGTGACATTTATTTTATTAAAACATTTTTTATACACATTATATATTTTAAATTAAAAATTATTTTCATAGTAATTTGAAATTAAATTGGATTAAATATATTTATAATTTGGTTTCATATCACCCAAATTTAGTTATATGGGCTACGTTTTTTTTAATAAAACATAAAATCACTTATAAAAAACTACTTACCAAGTTTAAATGTAAAATATTAAAATGTAAAAAAATAATGGTAAGAACCCTAAAAATGTGTAAAAATAATTTATTTAGTCTTTATCAATCCATATACACACCAAAATATATTTTTGTTTCGAAAATTTGGAGCCATTAAACTTGGAATAGTGTCATAGAATTTTTAAAATATGAAGGGGTTTTACAAATGTGCCTTTTCCCTCTCTTATAGAATGGGATCAATTACACCCTTTAAAACAAGAACCCAACATTTGAATTTACCTTGAACATCTAAAAACATATTCTATTCTAGAATTTACTTTCACTTTATTAAACCCCTAGTCAAACTATGTTATACCATGACCTTCAATTCTAAATAGTTTTCCAAGGAAAGGTCAATCCTCTAATGTAAGTACTTTTTCATTCTTAGGTTTTTCTCATTAATATTCCATGTCCAAATCTATTATATCCATAAAAATATAATTAAAATATTTTCATAATTATTTTTCTATATATATATTATATTAATTTGACAACCATTATTTATTCCTATCCACCCGCTAAGAAAAAAAAGCATTGTTAGTGAGTTGCGTGGACTACCACTTCCACAAAGAGACGAATTCCATTTTTTCAACACCAACATTAATGGATGATAAGAAGGAAGAAATGGATTAATAAATATTATTTATAAAATATAAATTTTTTTTAAAATTTCAAATTATCATTTACCATATTTCGCTCTCAATCCTTCATAAATGAAAACATTAATCGTGCGTACGTACGAACTATCACCTCCACGAGCAATGAGTTTTTGTTTTCATCACCAACCTTCATGGTTGGATTTTTAAACATATTTAATATATAAAACATATTTTCATAATACACTTAAGATTATGGATATTATGAAACTATTTTACAATGATTTATACCCTGGTAAACATACACGAGGAGTTATGAAAAATTGACTGAATAACCTCAAGTAACCAACCTAGGAAATTTTTTTTTATAAATAAATATAATATAAAAATAAATGGTTCATATTAAATTAAATAATTAATAATAAGGTAGCTAATAATATATCTAATAAACTTAACTTGATTATTTAGGATGTTAAGATCATGCGATGAATAAATCTACAACAAAACAAAGGTCCTCATCTCATTTTCCCCTTCATTGAGAAAAGTATTATATTTAAGCATATATTTTCATTTTCAAGGTGTTTATACTAAAATTTAGATATATTTTTACCAATAATAACTTTTCTTTAATTTTATACATATATAAATTTCATTTTTTAACTCCCATGGTTTCTGATCTAAATGTTATTGAAGCGGTAAGAGTTTCATCTCAATTTATCTTAACTGAGACATGTTTTAATGGTATACAAAAAATTTATTATTTCTATGGTGTATATACCTCCCATGAATTTATTTTGGAATAGTAAATTATTTAATTAAATGTATTTATAGAATAATATGTTTCTCAATCATCTAATTACCTTTAATTCAAAAATTACTAAATCCTTAGGCATTCTTCATCTCAATAATGTTTCATTTATACATGTTTTATATTATGCACCTATTTTTTATGAGGTATATATAAAAATACTTTTAATTTTTTTACCATGTATAATTGTTAATTTATGTTATATTAAGTTATAATTCAGATTATTTCTTCCAAGTGGTTTTATAAATAAGTCACCAAAGTTGTAATGATTTTTATCTCAAATCCCTCTCTTTGAGACATGTTTGGTATTATGCACCTAATTTCATTTATTTGGTATATATAATAAAATTTTAGGATATTATATCATGAATTATATTTTAATAAGGGTATTCTAATTTCAATTATGTTCCCTATCTTTCAAATGGTTTTGATTAAAATGTCAATCAAACTGTATGGGTTTTCTGGGTCTTAATTCTCATTCTTCGGGACTTGTTACATGCTAAACATAATGATTCTTTTTATTGTGTAATCAATAATAATTGATATTTTTTATCATAATATTATTATTAAATTATATTTAATATCCAAATAATTTTCCCTTATTCATGTAGCCATTCATAAATTTTTTTCCCCAATAGTAAGGTTTTTTTGTAATACAAATCCCCTTCATTGATTTATAATGTTTTATCTTGAAAATTGTTCTTACATGATTGGGTTCTCCCACCCCAATATTTTTTTTATTTTATAATCCTATTTAAGAAACTAAAGTTTTAATATATATAAATATTCATTACTATTTTTTACAATGTGGTTTTTAAATAATGGTAATTTCAAGTATTAAAAATGTCCTTTTCTTAATCAAATGTTTTGGACCCAAATTTTTTATAAAAAGTGTTATTTTATTTCGAGGATAATTTATTTTATATTCTTTAAAAAGTAATTATTTTAAATGAGTTTTAAATATATCTTTTGAAAATGACTTTTTTAAGTGTACCATACCTTCCTCTTTTATGATAATATTTTTTTTTCTAAAATATATTTATAGTTTTCACTTCCATTTCATTTTTTTTTCATTTTGAAAAGTTTTTTCCCCAATAGGTTTTATTTTCCATTATATATTATCTGACACATAAATGTTTTAATTTCTGGGTAATGAACACATGATAAAAAAACAATCCCATTTTTGATCAGTTCTTGGGTTTATCTTTAAATAATTATTTTTCAAGGATGCTTTTTCATCTATGTAAACATACTTTTAGGTTTTCTTTGTTACATGTGGGATATATTATTTCGAAACTATCAAACTCCTTACCATGGATAGATTATGATCATATTTTTGCAGTATTTACATAGTCATAAACTCAATGTTCTATATGGCGTGGACATTAAATTTTACATAATTCTGACTGGATGATGTTCACTTAGAAATAATGTTATCACTTTTATTGACTTGGGAAAAAGTATTGGCATTCAATATATTAAAATTAAAATATGGATTATTACCTAAAATTTGACTATGTAATGTTTGAATATCCAAATTCATTATCCTAATAGGTAATGATCATATTATCCATTATATTGATATTAGGAAAAATATTGGCACTATTGATTATTACTGATAGTCAAACCAGGTTGATCATGTATTCAAATTCTACATTATTTTTTATATGGATAACCATGTTTAATAAATAAGAGGTTCCTCAGGGAATGGTAATAAAAGTATTAATTCCACTTATGATCAACATATTAGACTTTATTAGGTAATGGGTGGGGGCCAGGATAATTTTACCCCTTGATGCTTAGACAGGTCACATGATACAAAATGGTTTTGGGTATTTTGTGTATGCCTACACATTTCATCATGATGTCCTGACTTCAGTCTTGAAAAAAAGAAAAGTGTCTTCGAGTAAGTCCTTCATAGTGACTTTTGATGTCCTAAATTATGCATTCCATTAGTATGAGATCATTATTATTGATATCCATGATTTAATTTATTATCATGGATATAACATTATTTTAGTTTTAATTTGATTATGGATTTATTTTGTTTAATTAATTATTCCAAAATTATTATTCCATGTTTTCTTTAGTTTTATTTTTCCCTTACTGAATGTTTGATCTCACCCCTTATTAAGTTTTAATTTCCCTTGGTTATGAAGATATGTAGAACACATGACATGTTTTGAAGGATAAAATGTGTGAAAGAGTTTTTCAGAGAGGATTAAGACTCATCATGAATTATGTAGTTTCATATATAATGGGGAAATTATCAATTTGATACAGAGATAAATTAATTTATTAGTTTATGTTTTATCCTAATTCTATAAATCCAAAAAACTAAAAATATCATTTAGTTGTAATAGATTTAATAATTATACTGATTTTTTAATTATGGTTTGTTATATCTAGAATTTTATAGCTGGTATCAATGTAATTATGTTAATGTATGTATTTACAACCACTAGATCTGGGAGTGCGGGCCCAAGGTATCATAGTTGGTATTAAAGGAAAGGTTTAGATAACTTTGGGGATTATGATGTTTATTGAGAATAATTTAAGGGTTGATAAGTTAAAGTTGATCACAATTTCAAAGTTATACATAACCAATTTAAATAGTTTATGATTTAATTCTAAGTAAATAATACACATTTTATTAGGGGATTTAGATGAGATAATGTTAGTAAAAACCCTATTAATAAGTCTAAGTATTGGATTACACCATGATGTTTTAGTCAATTAGAGAATATGTGGTTTTTTCTATTAATATATCATTGTATGGATGCTGGGAAGTGGATGTGATTGTGAAACATAAGCACCTATGGGTAATCAACCTAAATGGGTAAGATTAGTATTGAATCAATCATCACTCTAATATATGACGAGTGATCCTAAGACTATATTGCTGGGGAGACACTCATAGGGGATATGCATTGGTTAACCACATTTCCTTTACAAATCTTTATGAAGGATTCAATGATGATGTTAACTAATTAGGTTAGAGAACCTTATAGAAAAATGACCATGTATAACTAATAATTGATTAAGGGAGTCAAAGGTTGATCCAAAAGTATCATATGTTAATAAAATGGTTTTATAAGGTAAGGCATATTTACAATGATTTTTTTCATATTCATATTTTGGATATTATCATAAACATTTTTCTTTTTGTATTTGGTTGAAATAGGATCATGATACTGGATCTCATAATAACACATTCCTAAAAATACCTATACCACATAACCAAATAAGGGGTCATACTTAAATAGTTAAGAATCTTATTTTATGGCTATAATTAGGGAAAAGGTTAGTTTCTAAGTCTTCCCTATGGATGTGAGGTTGATATCATAATTTAAATTGATTATTGACACACTTAGCTATTTTTATTAGTGAGTGATATTTATCAATGATATTATTGTATATTATAAATGTTTTGGGGATTATATGAAACATAAGGATTTTTATTTAGTAGATTTACTTTTATGGTATGGAAAAAATTAAATGGTCTTAATAATTTTTAAGATTGATTTGATGAAAAGATTAAATTTTTGGGGAAAAATATTGAAAAATGCATCATTGAGGCATGGATATTTATTAAGTTTAACATCAAAAATATGTTGAGATAATAAATATTTGTTTTATTTTGAATAGGTAAGTTAGATAATAATTCGTAACCCTCGGATTGATAAAAAAATTATGATATTTTTAGATAATTTCATATCATTTTTGGGATTATGATATATAGTGACTAGTGTGTGACCTTATAAACTAGTGGTTAATACCATTTTAGGGTTAAATATAGAGTTAATTTTTAGTGGAATATATAATATCATTCTATTTTAATGTATTATAGATTAAAATAGGTTTTGGTAAAGTTATGTTATTGAGGATATATGATTCGGGTATTTACATACTTGGGTATATGATTGTAAGAATGATTAATTTTATTTTATGAAGGATAATTTGTATTTTGAGTGTATAGATTTCCATGATTATTGGGTTTAGAATATTTTATGAATGCTCATGGTATGTTGGGATATTTATATTAAGGATTAGGTTAATAAGTCTAAGAGAACCTAACTCAAAGTAACCCCAGTTTAACCAAGAATGATATAGGTTAAACTAATATTGATGGAGGTTTGAGTAAATGAATTATAGAATAACATGATGATAAGGGTAAAATTTTTTATTCTTTAATAACTATTATGTAATTTATTATAATAATTCACTTGTATTTTTTAATGTTTCATCACTCTTGTCAACCATTTTGGTTTTTGTAACGATGTAACTCAATGGAATGATGTGTGCAAGGTACAATGTGAAGATTACCTCAATGAAAAACCCATGATCATGAGAGATGGCATGGGGAGCTTTGTGATTATGAAAAACTAGATATCATGAAATATTATTAACTATATGAACATAGTGTAACTCTTACACACACTATGGAAGTTAAAGATAGAGTCTCATGAAAGATCACTTGATGAAGATGATGAATTAAAAAAGATTCAATTTCCTATATGTGAAAAATGTGGGAATACAGATGGAGGAAATTTCCTTAAAGGGTTGGATAAATGCTATAAGCATGAATTTTAAGGTCATAAAACTCAAAAGGGTAAGGTAAATATAGAATATATAGAAATTAATTACTTTAATTTCAATAAAGTTGGGAATTATATGGATTAAAGTCCCAATCCAAGGAGAAACAAGGGAAATAGACCCCCAAAACCATGAGAACATGGAAAAGACTATGTGATTACTACTAATGTATCATACTGTGAGTTTTCACTCTATATTTTATAGTTTCTTATGTCATTTATGTTTTCACCAACTACTAGATATTGAGTAATAAAAACCCATAGTGGTATGATTATCATATAAATCATTTTTTTGTGCTTATATTAAGTTGTTACCTATGGATCTAGATATTCCTCTATTAATATAGTTCTATGTAAAATTATTAATGGATTAACTCTCTTTACAAAGTGACTATAATAGTTTTATCATATATATAAATCTTAATCCACTTCCTAAATAAACACATGATTAATTAACAGTGTATGGTTAATTATGAGTTCCCTATAGAAATTGTTATGAGTTAAATTGCAAGGGTACAATTTATTTAGATGGGATGACGTAACACCATAATATTTTAATATTTTATTAACTTTAAATAAGTCAAAATGTTCTATAAATTGTGCCACATGCTACACCCAATGTAATAAAATCACAACATATTACGAAAACATTATTAATAAATCTGAAATAAACACTAAGATAGTAAAACATTAATAGTTTTTATCTTTATAAGTTATATAATTAATATGAGTTAATATTAAAAAGGTTATTTTCAATAAAAAAATATTTTCATTATATTATATATATATATATTATTTTAAAAATAGAAAGATAACTTTTTAGTTAAATTTGTTTTTGAATTCATGATATCAAAATTATATTTGGATGAATTTTTATGATTTTTTTGAAAAATAATTAGCGTTTAGGTGAATAGTAAAAAAATTATTTTTACTAATACTATATAACATTATGGCCTAGGTGCCACTAAATTGTTTCCTTGATCTGGAATGGAACACGAACTTAATAATGGATCATTATACTCTAAGACTACCAACTAGCAACGAGGGTCTAAAATAGAACTATGGGGAGACTATACCACTCTATCAGAGTGCATAACCAGAAGAAAATAACGAAATTATATATATACTAGAGTATGTAGAAAGAATAAATGAACTGAAACATGTTGTCACAAAATGAAATGAAATAAATACTTAAATATTCATCTCATACATACCACTAACCTCACATTGGGATGTTACATACATACCAAAATAATAGAAACTACAAAAAGGATCAACAGCTTCACTGAGCCTAACCCATGAAATCACCCGATACCACTATAACAATCCCACATGGACAAAAATACTCAAAGTGGGCCTCAACACAAACCTATTCCTATAATAAACATGTGAGAGATGTTAAGGGACCCAAGTGAAATGGCAGCCCGAGAAGGGTGTGGGTAAAACCCAGATGACCAAAACCAATGGCATCTAAATAAAATACTAGTCGAAGGAAATAATGAATGGATAAAAAGGAATAATCATAAGAAATAAGGTAAATAAAAAAAAGTTTTATTATTTGGAAGTGTTAAATTGACCACATTTTTTCTTTAATCCAAATTTTAACCATTTTCATCAAAACACCTCTTCCAAAGCTGGTAATCTAAGACATATATCAAAGAGTTCACTAGTTGGAAATCAAGGATCCCTAGTCTATGAATCCAACTAGGATCCAGTAAGTCATGTATAACCATCCCATCCACTAGGTCATAGGTCAGAAAACACGAAGCATCAAGCCATGAATCCAACCAAGACTTAGAACTCCATGTCTTGCCATCCTAACCTTCAGGTCATAGTTCGAAAAACACAAAGCCCCAGTCCATGAATCCAACTAGGAGATGGAACACCATGTCCAACCATCTCAGACTTCAAATAGAATTACATATTTATACCCATAAGTTTAGGATCACCGATCCTTCCCTAAAAAACTATGATGCATTGGGGAACCTTGTGCATTAGTCTAGCCTGCCCAAAACTAGGGAGTAGGGAATCTGTCAAAAATCTCAAAACCATGAGCATATGTTGTAAAACAATGATTATTAGTCCATGAATATAACTGGGATTTTTCATGCCATGGATAATGATCCCCAATCATTCCATTATAATTCATTACCATTTTTTTAACATTTCCAAAACCCATTACTTTCATTATAAAACCAAATTTTAAAATTAAACCATTTCATTTGTTTTCTTAATAAAAAAAATTTCATAGTCCCATAGGCCCATAGAAACAAAACATTCCACAAAAAAAACCCAACCATTTTTCACATGACATAAAAACTCAAAAAACGTACACCATAGTTACACATTACAAAACCACCCTTTAAAACATGGGTATTTACATTTGAAAACCAAATATGGACCAAGGAATATATTTCCATTAATACTTGAAAAAGATCCATTAAGAAATTTTCAAAAAATTATTTTCCACATGCCCATTTCAAATCAACTTTTGAAATCTAATTAAAACCCCCTTTTTCTAAACCACATAGAGGTCAACACCTCATTTTAAAACACTAATAATTTAAAAACATGGTATTTCACTTTTGACATCCCAAAACTGAGTCAAAACCCAAATCCTACATTATAAAACTTTTCAAAATACTTATAGTCATTATCATAAATAATATAAAACATAAAAAATTCCCCTTTCAAAGTTTGGAACACCACATGGGTGTCCATAGTTCTCTTCTCACAACACCAATGATCCAATGAGATCTATGTAAGGTGTAAGGTATCAATATAAGTCCAAAACTAATTTCTTAAATTTATGGAGAAAGTATAACACACAAGGACTCTCAAAAAAAATACCACAATGCACATATATTAAACAATTATTAAGACTGTGGGAGATAATCTTAGACTACCTACCCCATTTATGAAGCATTCCATAATCTTTCCAAAGCACAAAATTCTTGGTTAAACCCATACAAGAAATGTCAAAAACTCTTATCTCAAAAATGAGATCTTCACCACCACCTGGGATAAATCTCACACTAAGAAACCAAAATTAATTAATTATAACAATTATAATTAATTAATTGACCAAGAAAAAATTTCCATAATGCTGGAAAACTCACCAAGTCGATAAAATATTATCAAAACTCTAAGAATACTCCAAGGAACAAGACCACACCAAGATATTGGGCGCTCTTCGGAGCTCCTCACTTGGGAGTTCTCTTTGGTTTTCCCCTGGAATGGATAGCAGGCTCTTTGGCAGCATAGATGGGGATGGAGCTTGTTATCGGTGAGGGCGGGTCCAAGGAGGTGGCTTGGTCATAGGCCGCTTCAATCTTCAAGCATGGTTATCTTTTTCATTTTGTGGCTTCGTGTTTCTCTCGTCTCGGGCATTCGGACGATGCCCTCTCTCATTAGTATAAATTGTGTTTCTCATCTCGGTTTCTGGATTTCTGTAACATCATTCTCGGCTTCCAGATTTTCGTGGCGGCATGGGGTAATGTTGTATCTCAGCAGCGGCATGTGTTTATCAGCTTGGTTTCCATATTTTTATGGTGGATTTCTCGGATTTCAGATTTCAGTGGTGGGATGGGTGTGCTTTCAACTCATCTTATGGCCTTCAACGGTGGTGGGTTTATTTCTTCACTAAAGTACACATATTTTTTTCATCCACATGGTTGGTTCAGTTTTGTATCTTTGCTTTGGATCTAGTTCTGGTTATGGGTTTATTTTGCTGTGAGGGTTTTGGTCTTGTGATTAAATTGGTGATGGCTTTGTGTTCCTCCTTTGATCCAGTAATCAACGATGGTGTTTGTTCATATTCAGTGATTTCCATCTTCTCGAGCTTTGTTGTCCTTTAGTTCACTTTCAGGTATTTGAGGAGGTAGTTTGATTTCTTTTTTTTCATGTATTTTTTTGTTCCTCCTAAACCAACCGGTGAAGTTAGTTTCTATTGGGATGCATGTATGGTTTGATTCATGTAGTTGATTGACATTCATGGCATCTCATCGCTGGTGTTTCATCTTGCCTCTTGCTTGGTTCCCTACTATGGATCTAGAATTCCTCCATTTTCTCCAATGTGGGGATGAACGGTGGTCTTCTATGTACTTTTAGATGTGAGTTCCAGTGGTCAGTTCAGGGAAATTGGCGACGATGAGCGGTTCGTTGGATTTTTGTGATGTTTTGAATTTGGTATTTGGTTTATTCTCATGATGATTTTGATATCTGGAATGGCTGCGATTTGAGGTATTTTTTTGGTTTTATTATGAATTTTGATGGTGGATGCAATCACCAGTCGACAAGGATCAGTGCCAAATGAGGTTACAGAGCAAGAAGCATAAATCTGTGCATGACCTTTCAGATTTGGATGAATGAGAGGGTATGGTCTTACCATCGGTACCAGGCCCGTGAAACCTTGTACGGGATAGCTCGTTAAGCGTTCATGCGAGGTGGAGGCTTTACATAACGGTGTAGCTGCTGGGGAGGTGCAATTACTTGTAGTCTTGATCTGGGTATTTTCGTGTATCGTGTTTCCCACTTTTTCCTCAAAAGTAATTTTGAAACAAAAAATTAATTTTAAGTCAGTCCAAGGAGGGTCCACAAAGGACTCTCGATACCAATCTCATGAAAATTCCTAATATGCGATTCTAAATCATCAAACAAATAAATTAAAACTTTGGGTAAAACCTAATAAAATTCACTATGGTCACATACCTTAACGAAACAACTTACAATGAAGTGAGGAATCCATATTGGGATCTTCTATACCCAATCTGACAAAAATCCCCATGAGAAAGGGAAAATTACACCATGTTATACTGGAATCATAAAATAAACCCCAACTAGAGAACTCCAAAATTAGATAGGAGTATGAAGAGGAATAATGAAGATCACTATATGAAGATAACATACCTCAAACATAAAATATTCATCACGAAAACAACCTAAAATTAAAGAATGGAGGAGGAGGAAGGGGTGGGATATCCCCCTAGTTCATGTGCCGAAAATCAGAGATAAAGATGGTGGAGTGGCTGAAAATACCAAGGGGGATTTTGTTTAAATACTTATTTTTAATAAAATATAGAAAGACACACGGTTTGGACGCATGATTTTTCAAATCGTACAGTTAGTTCCGTCCAAGACTACCTGTCTCACAATTAGTACACATGATTGAGAAAATTGTGTGCTAACCATGTGCACCCATACTATCCAACACCAATGCACTGCATGGTTAGGCCACATAGTTTGAAAATCATGGCACCAACCCTGCTACCAGTATTGTCTTCCTTCTGTAACAAGGCACATAATTTGTCTAAAACCATGCGTAGACCATGCACCATGCCTCAGAACCTCCTCACCCTCACACAATTTCTCCTTTTTCCCTCTCACATTGTACCCTAACCATTATTTGAATATCATATTCAACCATGTTTAGTTCAAAATGAACTAAAAAATTCCTGTTCATTGATGTACCACACTGTTTCTTCTAAACCATGCACATAACACCATGCAACCTTTTCTAAAACCCCCAAAAAACATCAAACCTAACCTGATTCCTAAAAATCTCACTTGAACACCCATTCTACATCACAAGAACCGTTCCTCACCTCAGAATAACAATGTGAGAATTTTAAACTCTCAGAACTCAATTCCGAGTCTTAATTCAAGATTCTACCCTTTTGGTAATGAAAAATTCAAATTCCATCAAAAGTTTTTGTTCCATCCGGACATAGGAACCTATAACCTTTCCACCACAACACTTACCATCAAATGTAATCCTCAGTGTTCAACCACCTATACCAACCAACATATATTAGTTATTAGATATCTCTCACCACCCTTATAGAAATTCTAATAGGTTGAAACACTACTAAAGAAAACCCATCCACTGCAGGTATTCCACTGAACAAAACTCTAAGGTACACCAATTTACAAAACTAAAACACCAAGATGGTGCTTACCCGAGACCATCCAATAAAAACATTGATTACAGTATAACCTGATAATTCATTGTTCTATGGTACTCCCCACCATAAGCTCCAACTTATAACCACCAACCTTTTATTTATAACACCCTTTCAATCAGGAAAATCCAACCGAACTTGAACTCACACTACCACCAAGTGACAGAATCAATTCCAAAATTCCAAGATCCAACTACCAATCTAACTCCATATCACCAAATCATGATTCCCTTATGCCTAGATGAATTCCATAACCACCAAAACATACCAACTTGAGTCCATACTCAAACTATTTTCCATAATCACCTCAAGCCTGAATCCAATGCTTGGCCAGATCATCTACCATAACTAATTCTCTATTAGAATTTCCTACAAAATTTAAGCACAAACCTCAATGGTTCTTCATTTTCATCACAATTCCACCATGACTGATCAAAGACTAGTTCTATAAACCTGTGACCCATCCAAAACAAGTGTCATACCTCCATAACTGATACATCACTCCCCACCATAGGATTGTCTTCATCACCGACTTACCCAAACACACTCAACTATTTCGGTCTATGATCCCACCACCACTAAAACTATGATTTGATGGGGATTTCTCTCCCTCACCTGAGAATTAAAATGAAACATCAACTGTCACCCATTCCCAGATTCCAAGAATGGAACACATGGAAGCTGTAAACATTTGGTTTCTTTCGAGCATCTCTCCCTCAAGCATTCGATGGTGCACATCCCACCACATGACTCCACATTCAGCACTCAGTGAGCGTGACCTCCAAGAGGCCCCATAGTCATCCAAAATACATTAGAGTACCTAGGTGAATATCAATTTCCCTCTCACTGTACCTAATATGATATCAATATATTGGGCATGATCCTCTTTACTAATTATGTTGAGATTTCATTAAAGAGTACCACCACCACTGGCCCATTTACAAGGTCAACTATGTCAATAGAGACATATAAACCCATCCAAAGTTCATGGGAAACCCTACTCATAAGAATCTCATCACATGAAGTTTGATTCTCATCCTACTCACGGTCGCCTTATCTGCTCAAGAACCTCAGGCATTTGCTCCCTTAAAACACAATCCACAATCCCAAATGAAATAGGGTGTAGTAATTCTCTAACACCTCCAAGATCATATAATCATTTATCCATTACACATCCTTATGTAACTCAACCAAAGAATCCATTTACAACCTCAACGAGTCATGTATCATGAAATCTCATCTCACAAGACTGATCTACTGGCCACTCCTACCCTACATTCCTATCTCACCCAATGAATACAACACGTGGTGATTTCAAAAACCAAAAGAAACTCACTGAACCAAAACCATGTTCCAAAATATGCAACTAGAACTAAATAAGAGAGCCAAAAAACTAGTACTTCCCTAAAAAATCACATGTACCACCACCACACCAGAGCTCCATGTATTTTCCATCTCTTGAAAATTGGACACCTCCGTGTTCCCCATTCCAGAAACAAACTCGCATGCTTAGATGACACCCAAAACAAACATTCACTTTAAGAGTATCCCAAAACCACCAGGCATATCATTCTTACAAAAACGTAAATTGAACAAGGAACCTAAACAAGCCTACCCCTTTGGAAACCACCCACATGGCTAAAAAACAATAACCCAAGTGTTGTTTACAATACAAAGGCATCCTACATGCCAGAACCGCATATCAGGTTTCACCCTTCATGCACCATTGTTAAAATTATGAAACAAACATCTATGCCCCTTACACCCAAAACACACATAACTTGGTCAACCCATCTCATGGTTCACCCTATAAACACACATGACATCAACTCCCAAACTGAAGTAACATCCTAAGGACACTAGATTCACTCACCCAAGGTCTACACCCTATCACAAAAGGAAAAAACTCACGAGGCATAAAAAAAGAACCATTATCATTATCACATGGTATTACCAAGTAAAAACTCCCTTCTCTAATGTCTTATACCAAAAAGGTGTTATATACCAAATAACTTTCCACAACTAGGCCACCCATCCTCTCTGATCATCTGCACATCAGACCACTCCCTAGGGGATTCTTACATGAAAACAACATAAAAAACCACCGATGAGGGGTCCAATGATCCCATAGTCACACCAAATTGACACAACATGGAAATTATACCAACCATAAATGAGAACCACACGATCGTCCTTAATGAAGAGTGCCTCAACATAGATCCTGATATCCTACCATTAAAAGAAAATATAAAAAATCACAGATTGGGATGCCTATAATATGTGGATCCCACATGACTAGCATGATGCATGATATGCCTCCCGCCTCTACAGGCCAAGAGTCAAAACCAAGTCACTTGACTCTTTCCAATAGGACAAGATCCTAAAATACATAAAAAATAATCACATCCAAACAACATGTTCATCACACAAAGAGAAAATCATAGAAAAATCAAACATTACAAACCAAAACGGAAATCTCAGTCCCCTGGAAACCTGAACTTCCTGCCGAAATAGGTGATCGGGATTCACGATCCTAGTATTCATCTCATGCTCTGAATCATTCCAATATATTCTTTCTACCATACCCCAAATTGTAAAATAACAGGAATAAAACTGATCGTATACAAAATTGTAACGTCCTAAATCAGGTGATACTAAATAGGTTCCCCAATCCGGAAAACCACATGACCTAAAGTGTGACTCATCATATGCCAAAGTCTACCAACTAGAAGTGGGGTTATAAAATTCAACTATGAGGAGACTATACCCATATATCAAAATGTACATCCATAAGAAAATAACCAAATATCATACACATAAAAGTATATGGAATGAATAAATAAACTAGAACTGAAATATGATGTAATAAAAATGAAATGAAATAAAGGTAGGAATGACCATTTCAAAAATATCACTACCCTTCCACTGGGCTAGTTACATACATTCTGAAATAAGGGAAATTGAAAAAAGTCTATACAACATCACCAAGCTTCACCAATACAGTCACTTCATACAACTTGATCAATCTTTCTCGACCAACAATACTCAACATGGGCCTAAACCCAAACCTATTATAATAATAATAAACACATGAGATACTCAAGAACCCAAGTGAAATTGCAGACCAAGAAGGGTGTGAGTAAAACTCAGTAGGCCAACATGAATGGGGTCTAAAGAAAATACCAGTTAGTGTAATAGTAAATGAAGAAAAATGAATAACCATAAGAATACAGGTAAATAAAACAAATTTCATTATATAAAATGTTCAATTAATCACTTTTATTATTTATTAAAAATGTTATCAATTTTAATCAAATAATCTTCAAGAAATATAGTTATCTGAGCCATATATCACTAAGGTCAGGGTTGGAAATCTAAGATCCTCCATACAAAAATCCAACCATTATCCAAGACTTCATGTTTGACCATCCCAACCACCAAGTCAAAGGTCAGAAAACATAAATCATCAATCCATGAATACAACTAGGACTCAGAAAACCATTTTTGACCATCCCAACCTTTAGGTCACAGGTCATAATACATAGAGTAACAATCCACAAAGCCAATATTTACTCACAACTCCATGTATGAATATCCCAACATTGATATGGAATACTATGTCCATACCCTTGGGTTTAGAAGAGTCAGTACTTAACCCAAAATATGATGGTGCACTAGGGTGCCTGGTGTATCCGTCTGGCCTACCCAAAACCGGGGAGTGGAGTGTTAGTCCAAAATTTGAAAACCATGAGTCACAAATCAAATAACACGGAGCATAAGTCCATGAATCCACCCAGGATTTGGAACATCATGGACAACCATCCCCAATCATTACATTATCATTTATTATCATTTAATTAAAATTTCAATAACCCATTACTTTCATTAAAAAACTATACTTCAAAATTCAACCATTTTGATTTCCTTTCTTAATCATAACATTTATCATGTTCTGAAAAAAACTTATTATCAAATCATTCCACAATAAAACCCAAATCTTTTTCACATGTTACAAAAATACAAAAACCATACACTATCAGTATGAATTCCAAAACCACCCTTTAAAACATTGATATTTTTCTTTGAAAATAAAATAAGGTCCAAGGCGTATATTTATATTAAAAATATCCCAAGATCTATTAATGAATTTTCACCAAATATGTCACCACATACCCATTTTAAATAAAATTTTGAAATCCAATTAAAATACTCTTTTATAAACTACTTGGAGGTCAACACGTCATTTCAAAACAAGGATCATTTCAGTATATGGTCTTTCCCTTTTGACATCACAAAACTGAGTCAAAACCCAAATCACACATTGAAATCCATTTCAAAATCCTTGTAGGAATTTTCATAAAATCTTAACACATAAAACATTACACTTACAAAGTTTGGAACACTCCATAGGTGTCTATAGGTATGGTCTCACATCCCCGTAGATACAACAAGAAACATGAAAGGTCCAAGGTATTAATATAAGGCCAAAAAAAATTTCTTAAATTAAGGGATCATGAATAAAACACAAGGGATACAAGGAAAATAAAAAAAATAAAATATATAAACCAATTGTTAAGACTATGGGTAATTCTCTTAGAACACCGACATCATTAATGAAGTTTTCTATAATCTTTATAAAGCATGAAGTCCATTCCGAGGCCCATATAAGAATCACCCAAACCTATTAGCACAAAACCAAGCTCGTCACCACCACCCATGATCTAATACCACACCAAATACCCAAAATTAATTAATTATAACAATATTAATTAATTAATTGAACACAAACCAACTTGGAGCAGTGTTGGAAAACTCCCTTGGTTGATCAACTCTTTTTTAAACTCTAAGAAATGACCATGGAGTGTCCAAAATGGACTCCTAAAACTGATCTTGGTGAAATATCTAACAAGACATACCAAATAAACAACCAAAAAATGAAAAAATTTCACAAAAACCTAATAATATTCACTGTAGTCACATACTTTAACGAAACACCTTACAACGAAGTGCATAATCTGTCTGGGGATCTCCTCTACCCAAGATAACCAAAATCCCCATGAGAAATTTAATTTTCCAAAATTATCTAGTGGAATTTACAAAAAAACACAACCAGATAACTTTAAAATTATATAAGAGAAAGAATAAGAATAAATTACATCATTGGAGGAATAGAACTCACCTCAAACATGCATGAATCTTCATGAAAACACCCCAAAATTGAAGTAGAAAGTATGATGAAGGGTATGGAAGAGCCCCCTAGTTCATGTATCATAAATGGGGTAGAAAGGTGGCCGAGAGGATGAAAACGCCAAGGGGGAATTTTGGTCAAATTCCCCCTTTTTATTGAAATACGGGCAGAGCCGCAATTTGGCCTCATGATTTATCAAATAGCTCACCAACCATGCACTTGGTTCTATCCAAGACCATTACTCACATTATTGGCCAAACCGTGTGCCAATAATGCACACCCATACTTTCCAGCACCCATTCTCCACATAGTTAAGAAATATGGTTTGAGAAACCATGTTTCAACTATTCTTTCAGCACTATCTCCCTTATACAACAAAGTGCACAGCTTGTCTGAAACTATGCACAGACTGTGTACCATGGTTTAGAACCTCCTCAAACCCACATAGTTTCTCCTTTTTTCCTTACATTATTTACCCATCCAATGATCTAATAGTAAAAATTGACTATACATTGTTCAAATTGAACATAAAACCACCTCAATATTGATGTGTTCCATGATTTCTCCAAAACAATGGACACCAAATCGTGCATCCTTTACAGAAAACCCCAAAAATATTCGAAACATAACCTGAAGCTCATAAGAACAAACAAGATACCCCAAAAGAACCATTCCTCACCTAAAAAACACATTGAGGAATTTCAACTCTTGTAACTCCATTTTATGTCTTGATTCAAGACCCGACCTGTCCGATAATTAAAATTCAAATCCGTTGGGAAATTTTCAGTCCACCCGAACACGGGATGTTATATACTATCACTTTTATATAGATTTTTTTGAAAAAAAATCAGATATGAAAAATATAAATTTATAAATTAAAATAAATAATTTAAAAAACACTATTTTTATTTTATAATACCCAGGAATATCTTTTTAGAAAATCATGTAATATTTTATGAAGAATTATTTTTTCATATATTTCTTTAATTAAATTTACACATGAAAAAATTAGTTTTTAGATATATCTGAATGTCACATAAAACTTATTTTAACAATATATATTTTATTAATATCATTAAAATCAATATCATAGATAATGTTTCCTATATATAATCTTTATGCTTAAAAATACACTTTTATAAAGAATGGGGTTTTATGCGTTGCATACACTAAGATTAAGATTAATTTCCCTACACATAGAAAGATAATTTGATAAAATGATTCCTAAAATAATTTTTATTTTGTTTAATTTATTAATTGCATTCCTGGGTATAAAATTTAGATCCTTTGGATTAATGCTGATTAACACAATAATGGTGAAACGATTATTTTAAAATTATTAATTTTTTAAAATCAAGAGTTTATAGAAAATAAATTAAATTAAAATATAGTCACCAATGAGTCTAATATTATTAATATAAAGAAATATATTAATATTAATTTATTTTTTAATCATTACTAAATAAGATTAAGAATCCATAATTGTCAAAATGACATCTTTTCTACTAAAATAGTTTTTTTCGACACATTATCAGTTATAATTTAAAAATTAATTTTATTGTATTTATAAAATAAATTAGATTATATTTATGTCGAATTTGGTTCCATCACACCCAAATTTGGTAATATGAGTTATGTTATATTTTTAATAAAACCTAAATTCACTTAGTTAAAAACTAGTTACTGAGATTAAAAGTAAAAGAGTATAATGTAAAAACATAGTGTAAAAAACCCTATAATATATTTAAAATATGGGTGAAAAGCCTTGGTTGCATCTGGATAGACCCCAATAAACCCTTCACTCCATTATTTTTAAAACTATCATACATTGACCTTAGAATAGTGTTATGGAATTATTTAAATATAAAGGAAGTTTCCAAAGCTTCTTTTTCCTCTTTCATAAAAGGAGATCACTTACAACCATTCAAGAAATGCATCTAAAATTTGAATTTTCCTTGACATATAACAAAATATTATATCCTATAAGTCCCTCACACTTTATTAATCCCATTATCATACTAAATTAGTCTATGACCTTAAATTCCAAGGAGTTCTCCAAAGAAAGAGAAAATTTTCAATGTCAGTATTATCTCATTATTATGTTTTTATTAATAATATTAATATTAAATATATCTTATATACATAAAAATATAATGAAATAAATATAATAATTATACTAATATGTCATTATATTAATGGAATAACCATTTATTCCTCTTCATCCTCTAAGAAAAATAAAAGCATCGTTAGTGTGTTGTAAAAACCACGGCCTCCACAAAGTGAAATCTTCCATTTTTTCAACACTACCATTCTTGAATAATCAAAACGATGTATATAATATAAATAAGAATATTTAAATTCAAATTATATTTTATCTTTTTTTTGTCACATTTTTTGAGAAATGGAAACATTAATCGTGCATAAGTGTGAACTATCACCTCCACAAGAAATGTGTTTCATTTGTCATCACCACCCATAATAGGTGGATTTAAAATTATATTTAATATAAAAAAATTATTTTATTTTCACAATTAAGAATCTGGATATTATGAAACTATTTTACAATACTCTATACTAGGGTCAACGTACATGCAGATTTAAGAAAAATTGACTGAATAGCCTCAAGTAACTGACATAGGAAAGAAAAATATACAATAAATTAATAAAATATGATAATAAATGGACCATATTAAATTAAATAAATAATAATAAAGATCATAATATTGTATAAAATAAAATTAACTTTAATATTAATAATTTAAGTGCATGCATAGAATAAATCTGGAGCAATGTAAGAGTTTTCATATCAATTTCACTTTATTGAAACAAATATTATATTTAGGAACCTATTTTAATTTTTAAGGTGTTTATAGGTAAAATTTTAGATATTGTATCATGAATCCTTTTTTATTTATTGGTATATAAATATACATTTCATATTTTAACTCTCAAGGTTTTCTAATCCAATTTTTTTTGAAACAGTAAAGGTTTCATTTTAATTTTTCTTCATTGAGACATGTTTTAATGTTATACACCAAAATTTATTATTCTAAGGGTGGATGTAATGGAAAAGAATGTATTTCGTCAAAAAATGGTTTAATTTAATGTATTTATATGACCATATTATTTTCAGTCTTCCAATGTCTTTCTATTAAAAAAATTCTAAATTCATAATGGGTTTTCTTCTCAATTTTGTTTTATTGAGACATGTTTGATGTTATGCACCTATATATGTTTATGAGATGTATATAGTGATTCATTGACATGTTATACCATTGATAATTCCTAATTAATGGTATATAATGTTTCAATTCAAATTATTTCAGGACTATCTTGAGTTTTTTTAAAGAGAGACTGTGATTGATAGTATACAAGATACGCAACACTGAACATAAACAACCCATGAAAAATTATAATTTAAATATTCTTATTAAAATCTATCCAATAAATTATATAATATTAAAATTATTAAATATTTTTTGAAATATATATAAATTTTCTAATCAATAAAATATTTTTGATTAATTGTCAGGAAATAATATTAGAAATATTTGTAAAACCATTTTCTTCTTCAAAGTCATTTTTTCATCCAAAATGGTTTTTATTGCTATTTGTGAGGGAGTAATATAACTAATCTCTAAAATTTTTAGAAATTTTACTTTATAAAATGAAAATATTTTTTTTAAATCAGCATATCATAATTATGATATAGTGAAATTTTTATATGTTTCTGAAAATTTTGATTTTTCAATGAATATAGACAAATATTAATTTTTATTAAAAAATGTATTTTATTTTAAACTTTTTATAAAGTAAAATTCGAGTTTATATTACTTTTAAAAATATATTTTTAATTTTTAATTCAAAAAGATCCAATTATGATTTTTTAAAATAATTTTGTACTCAAATTTAGTATAAAAACATTTTAAATTTTAGAATATTTTTTTTTTCTAAAAACTTATTTTTCACTGTGTTTTTTTGGCTTAATTTTAAATTAATTTCTGCCACTTTTGTGTTTGGGATTTTGAAAAATGGATTAAATATTTAGAATAATGTTTTAGAAATTTAGTAAACAGATCCAATTTATTTTTGTTCAATATGTATATTAACCTTAGTAATTTTTGTTACCACGGTAAAGGGTAAACTAGGTAATTAAAGTTAAAAATTAAAATAATATGGACTAAAAAATAACCCTAAAACTTACCTCAATTTTATTTTATGATTTAATTTCATCCATAACCATCCATTATTAGGTTATTTGGAATTTTTGGGCCATTTGGCTAAGAGTATGAATTTTATAATATTTTATTTCAAGAAAACTCAAACATTTCATAATCTTGTTTTTAATGACTACAATATTTTTAATTTAGGTTTATCTAGAGTATATGTTTGACTATAAATTGTTTTCTGAAATATAAAAATTTTATACTCATTATGGTAATTTATTTTAAATTTTTAGTGAAGAAATAATAACTATAAATTCTAACACAACACCAATGGAGTAATTATTCAGTTAATGAAAAATCAAATAATTGATATTAAAAATATTAAAAATAAAATAATTAGAGATAAATAATGTGATCCATGAATTTTAAATATTACCATGATAATTTAGGGATATAATAATAATAATAATTTTTATATTGATATTATTAATGTCAATGTAATGAATAGTTCTAAAAATTGACATTAATGATATTTTATCATAAATAATATTTCATTGAGAGAAATAAAATTACTAGAAATATATATTTCACCCAGTGTTTTGATATGGTCTATACTATCAACCATGGTCTGTTTTGTGGAATTTTTTACATTTATATTAACTTTATTTACCCTCATAGAGTAAAAATCATTATTGTCATGGTATGTTTTAAAAAGGGATAATTAGAGCTTAAAACCAAATTAAAATGGTTGAAATGTTACCTAAACTTTTACAAAAATTATTTTATGCTATTATTATTACCCAAAATCATCATATATTATATATAAATTCGTTTTAACCATATTAAATTAAAAAAAAATTACATTAATTTAATATTTTGAGGAATTCCAAGAGTGCCCCTCATCTCTCTTTTAAAAGGGAACCTATTCTTACCATTAATTGTCAATTAAAACCACATTTAGATAATAAAAGACCTGAAATATTCCTTAATATAATCCCTTTTATAATTATAGTGCCATTATATTATGTACAACACCAACCTTATAAGGATTAAGTTGTTAATCAGAAGAGGTTTTCCAAAGAAGAGGTATAGTTTTTATCTACTTGGTTTAGTTTTCTTTATTATTCAACCTCCTTAAAATCTTATTAAAAAATGATAAAATAATAATAAAATTATATTCCATATACTTAGTTTTTTTAATGTAACAAACTATATCCTTCTTCTCTTCCATCAAATGTGAAATGAAACCGATATTCCTCTGTATAGTGGACTACCGCCTTAGGAACCATTGTAATTATTTTTCCATCACTATCTATTATGGAAGGATTATAATGGAATTAATGTTTAAACATGATGTTTATGAAATATTTATCGTTTAAAAAGGGAAATATATTATTTCTATTCTTACATTTCTATTCACTCTAAAATGATAACATTTTTTGTGCGTACATGTGGGCCACCACATTCACGAAGTGATGTGATTTTTTTTCATTACCACATCACATGGAATATATATATAAGTATATTTTAATGAATTAATATTATTTTTAAGATATTATTATCCTTTTGGAAGGATAAAATGATACTTACCTTCATTCGATAAATATCATTGAAAAATGGAAACGTTACTCATGCGTATATATGGCCCACCATCTTCATGATTGTAACATATTTAACTTTTCAAAAAACAATTTAATATATTGGTTTAAAAGTAAAATTGATGTATAAAAATGGTAATTATTAGACTATTTTTATTCTTGAGGTGATGAAATTCTGATATTTTGTAACGTCGTCACCTTTCCAAAGGCATTTTGGACTTATGAAACGAATATCATCAAAACAACTGATGTGAATATAATTAATTAATTAAATTAATATATAATGTTAAGAGATAAAATAGAAGTTATAATAAACTCAGCGAATTTTCTTTAAAAAGTAAATAATTAAACATTTTTTATTATTTAATAAGTTAAAAAATGTACGTGATGAGTCAGACTCAAGGTAAGAGACATTATTTTTAAAAAATCATTATTTAATGTTTACTTAAATCATTATTTTTATTACATGTCCTCATTTTATTGAAAAAATTATAAAATGTTTTTATTATTATTCTATGATTGTCTAAAGTACATTTTACACATGTTTTAATTTTAGAAAAATGGTTTGAATATATTCTTTTTTTCATTTTCCAAAGGAGGTATATTGTGACTTTTTCCAAAAAAATATAGAAGGATTATTCTTTTAACATATATTGAACGAGTGTATTTTTTTGAATCCATGAATAAACTTTTTTTAATATTCATTTATAATATTAAATATTTATTTTCAAATATTTTTTTCCTTTGTATGTACGTATTTTTCTTTTTTAATAAATGATTTTTCTCAAGGAATGATTTTATGATGCAATCATTCATGTTTTAAGATTATGCTATGGTTGTTAGGATTTCTTTATAATGAAATTTATTTCAATTATAATATAAATACATATGGGTACATGGAATCCATTCAATATATTTAGGATGTTTATATTTTAAGTCGACCACGATGGTTATTCCAAGTGTAACAGTGATGGTTACTCCAAGTTTAACCATTAGGGTTATTTGAGTTATAACCCCTAGGGTTACTCAAACTGTAGTTGTAACGGTTACTCCATGTGTATTTATTATAAAAAAATGATTCACCAAGATACCTATATTATTTATTTATTCTTTATATGTGTTTTTATAGAAATTCCTTGTATTAACTAATTATTTTATTAAGATTATGTTCAAATTAAAGTATACACTACTTCATAAGGTTGAAATGTATAACTTTGTGAAAATGTTATTATGAGTTTTCGTGATTAAAAATAAAATTTTATTAGGTTTATTATTCCTTTAATATTATTTATGAAAATTTTAATGAAATTATTTGGGTATAGAAAGTGATTTTTTAGATAAAGAAAGTTTATTTTTAGCCCAAATTTTATTTTGAAGATGGAAATTTTTTATATGCATTCATGGACTAATGGTTTATTTCTTTATTTTTTTTATCTCTTAATGAGATTTTTTTAATCACCCCACATTTTAATTTGAGCCAAAAGGATTTCTTGGGTAAGACTTCTATGAGGAAATGAGAAATGTTGGGAGATTATTTTTTCATAAATTTTATGATCTAAGGGGCTTGATAGGTGTTAGTTAGTGGGTAGAAGTGGTGTCCTTTTATAAGAGGGAGGAGGAGCACTTTAGGAAAGTCTTGAAATATTAGTTTATTAAAAATTTATTTTAAAATTAAAATAGCTCCAATTTTATATAATTATAATTTATATGATTATGTTTATAAATCCTCTCAACCAATAGGTTTTATACAAATTTATGTTGTTAAATTAACCTTATCTTTTAGCTTCAACACTTAGTTACAAACATTATCTTTTACCATGTCTTCTTATATTTTCATAATATATGGTTACTATAGTTACTATAAAATTCCAATAGAACCACAAGTAGATAATTAATGACATTATTATCATTATATAAGTCATTTTTCCTAATATTATATTTTTAGGAGTATTATATCATTTAATGAAATAGTATTTGTTTTGAAAACTCATTTTTGTCAATTTTGACACTATAATGTAATTGAGTTTTGAAAAAGCGATAAAAACTTGATTAATTTGAACCAAATGCATTAACTCATCCCTCACATGTGAATGTCATCCAAAAATTTTCTTTATTACCTCAAAATTTTAAAATTAAATTTATTTTAATATTTATAATATTATTTATTTGAATCTTTCATTAGTAGGGTAATCAATGCATCATCATTGTGTCATAAATAAATAAATTTATTTACATTTTAAATATTATAAATATAATACCATGATTTAGAAAATATATTTATCTTTATAATAACTATTTATAGTCGAGTATTCCATTTATATAAACCAAATTAAAATTGTTTTTGTTAGGAGATACATGATTATATTATACTTGTCTTTTCTTTAAAATAAAAGGTCACTATCACACCCAAGTGGATCCATGGGGTCCTAAAATCGACCCAAGGATGACCATTGTTGGAAATATCTCATAAAATAGGATTATGACATGTTTTAGGGTAGTTTTATATTCTTATAATATTATTTTTCCTTTTATTTACCAGATTTACCCTTTAACCACGGTAAATAAAAATAATTACTGATGTTACTATTCATAATGTACAAAAATAAAAGGTAACTATTTACACAATTTGAACCTTTTGATTCCAAATATGGAATCCATATTCAAAATTCAAAAACCAAATTAGAAGATATTAATTTAAAATTAATTCTCTTTCTCAAAACCAAAATGAGGGTTTTTAAGAAGTAAAAACTATCAAAAGATTGACATGTGTTTATGTCCAATCTAAATGTGAAATTACTTCTAATGACCATAATTAAATTAATAGATAAAAACATAATAAAATTAAAATTTAAAATAAATTAAAATTACAATCTAAATATATAAATAAATGAGACGAGAATGCAGTTTTGAATTAAAATGCAGTATTTTTTACTATTAATTCAAATATGAATTTTATTAGAAAAATACCAATATTTCATCCAAAGTAAATTCTGATGTCTAGATTCTAAATAAGAATATTATTTTTTCAATTAAAACATATTAAAGTGACAAAAACTATATTTAAAAAGGGTTATCCATTACAATATTGTAAAATGAGCTTTTGAAAATATTTGAGTATTTTTTGCTTAGAATTGGATTCATTATCATTTTAAGCCTCTAAAATTTATTGAATAAATGTAAAAAAATTTAATAAATGTTTGTAATCATATTTTTTATAGTTTTATTCCTTCCATAAAATAAAATGGCTAGGCATTAACTAACATTTAAAATAATAATAATAATATTATATTATTTTTTCGGTATAACTCAAAGTTGTGTGCAACATAATATTTCAGAGAAACCCATTGTGTGTCGAGTATGATATCAGAAAAAATCATCCCATTTAATGTAAATTTAATATCTTATTCATAAATATTAAAAGAAATGAAAAATAATTATTCTATAAATACCTAGGATGTAACATTTATGGTTTATATTATCATTTATTTTAGGTAATTTTCAGTTATTAAATTTTTGGATACCAATTGAAATTTATGATATAACATTTGAGTTTTAAACATTTATTTAATGTTTAATATATTATGGTTATTTTTTAACAAACTTTATAACATTTCTAGTAACTTTTTAAGGATTATTGGTTTAGAAAAAGGAAGATCTGCAGGCTGGGTGATAACCCATCACATTAGGAAAGGTTGTAAGGTTTGAACACACAACTGAAGGGAGACAAGGGTGCATCTCCTACCACTAGCCTGTGTGAATTCATGGTTAGTATGAAATTGTTTTCAAATATTTAAATGATCTGATAGAAAATGTTTTTGTTCATACTGTGAATATATGTTTTATAATATAAATCACCATGAGATTTGAAGTTGATTTGGTGATTATGTGATTAATTTTGGGGAGCATTATTGGATTAAGGTAAGCATAATAATATGATAATTTATATAAATAATAAATGATAAATTATATTTTGGAATCATATATTATTTTAATTTGGATTTATGATTATTAAGGTTTTTTGTCAAATGATTAGAATATAATAGAGATTATATGATTAATGAATATAATTTTTGCTATGATACTTCAAGAGTAATTGATGTTAATTGGAGATAAATGTTAAAATTAATCTAAGAAGAATATGTGATCAAATACTTATTATTATTCGGTTTCAATCATAGTCTATAATAATTTTGATAAATTTTAAGTATATCTATTTATTGAATAATATGGGTTGAAATTTGGGTATTAATGTTGACTTTTGTAAATTAAAAGTAGTTTTCTTCATTTTAATATTTATATTTTTTGGTAATTATCTTACATTGTGCTCACTATTTTGGTTTTTTAATGCTTAAATACGGGAGGAATACATTGTTATTATTTTGAAGATTTGTTTGATCTATATAAGTTGATCCTTGTGCTTCATGAATAAAAAAACTCATCTTCAATACTCATCATTTTTATAAAAAATATGAGTTTGTGGTGGTAAATGATTAAAAGACAACATTCTAATAGGCAGCGAAGTATATAAACTTATTTTATTAGTCTAGGTAGAAAATATATTTCTCTATATTAGGAAAAATATTTTAAAAAAAAATTATTTTTTTACTTTTCATACAGAGAAATTAATTTCCTTTCAACCCATCACAGATTTATGGTTTTGTGACGGTTAGCTTTCTCATGTCCATGTTCTCCATCACTATCTATCAATCCTTAGATTTTATATTTCTCTTCCATATACATGTTCTCACTTACTATCAATGTTTTCCTACATTGAAACATAATATGTGTTATTATATATGGCCTTTTTATGTCCCTTTCTCTCTTTTCATGAGGATGTTTTATTAACCCTATTTATTATGGTTGTTTTCAACAAAGGTATTTTAAAAGGTAAAAACCCTAGTTTTTTATCTCAAGTTAAAATTGTGAGGTTAAAATTTATTAATAATGGGAATAATATAATATCCTGAGTTTTCATAAAGAGATTTTATGTGTGATAGTGTACAATATATGAAAAACTAAGAAAAATGAACCATTAAATATTAATATTTAAATATGACATTGAAAACCCAACCGTTAAATTGGTTGGTGTGAAAAAGATTAACTATTTTTTAAAATATATATAAATATTTTAATAAATAATAATTAATTTATTATTTCTTAGAAAATAAGAACACAAATATTAGTAAAACCATTTTATTCTTCAATGTTATGTTTTTATCAAAAATGTTTTTCAATTTCTATTTGTGAGTTACTAATATAATTAATTTAGAGAACTTTTATAAATTTTATTTGATAAAATAAATTTAATTTTCTAAATCATAATATCAAAATTATCCTATGGTAAAAGTTTTATATAATTTTGAAATGTTTTAATTTTTAATAAATAGTGGAAAGTAATGATTTTTATTGAAAACTATATTTTATTTTAATATTTTTAAAAAGTAAAATTCTATTTTGAATTAATTTCAAATTTCTATTTTTTATTTTATATTTATAATGATGCAATTATGTGTTTTAAAATTAATTTCATACTTTATTTTAGCATAAATACAATTTATTTTTAAAAATGGCATTTTTTCTGAAAAATTAATTTTCGTTGTGTTTTTCCACTTTAATTTTAAATTACATTATGGAATTTTTTCATTTTGAACTTTAAAAAATGGATTCAATATTTCTAATAATGATTTCAAAATTTAGTAAGTAGGTCACATTTACTTTTGGTCAAAATGAATCGTAACATTTGTAATTTTTGTTACCACTGTAAAGGGTTAATTTGGTAATTAAAGTTAAAAAAAAGATAAGGAGTAGAAAATGAGCCTAAAATTTGACTTTAAATTTATTATATTAGTCAATTTCGTCCATACTCATCCATGATTTAGTTATAAGGAATTTTAGGTCCATTTGGATGAGATTACGACCACTATAATATTTTATTTCTGGAAACGTGAAATAAGTTCCACTATTATTTTTAATAACTACAATATTTTTAATATGGGGATATTTTAGGTTTTGTTCCACAATAAATAGTCTTATAAAATAAAAAATAATTATCTTCATCATAGTAATTTATTTGTAATTTTTAGTGTATAAATAATTACCGTTAATGATTATAAAACACTAATGCAGTAATTATTCAATTAATGAAAAAATCAAATAAATTATAATTTAAATTTTGAAAGTAAAATAACATGACATAAATAATGTGATAAATTAATTTTATAGAATAAAATATAATTTCATAGAAATAATAAAATAGTTTTTAAGAATTTTATCTCTTATATTTATATTATTAATGGCATATTATTGAATAGTTTCTTAAAATTGACATTATTGGTATTTTATAATAAATAATATTTTATTAAAACATATAAAATTAGTAATAGTATTATATTTTACCATGTTTTTAGGATATGGTTTATATTATTAAACATTATTAATTTATAGTCCATTTTTTCATTTATAGCAACTTTATTGATCCTTAAATAGTAAAAATCCTTATTTCCATGGTATGTTTAAAAAAGAGTTAATGAGGGGTTAAAACCAAACAATAAGGGTAAAAATATTATAAAAACTTTTCCAAAAAATATTTTATGAGATTATTTCTAACAATACTAATCTTAAATTCTAGATAAATCATTTTGTAACCATTTGGAATTAAAATTTAATTTATATGAATTTAATTTTCTAAGGAATTATAAGATTGACCCTCTCTTCTCTTAAAAAAGGGAACCTCTTATTATCAATACATAAGACTTAAAAAACCATTTTTATTTTTCAGTACCTACTAAAATACCCTTAAATATCTTATCTCATTATATAGGACAGATTTAAGGTCTAACACAACTTTATAAGGCTTAAGGTGTTAATCAAATGAGGTTTTCTGAAGCAGAGGTTTAGTTTTTATCCACCAATTTTAGTTTTTCTCTTATTCCACATCCCTAAAATATTATCCAACCATGTAAAAATAATAAAAACAAATTATTCAATATTCTATGGTTTTCTTATATTTATGGTACACCCAATATTGATATCCTCCTCCATCAAATGGGAAACAAAACCATCATTCGTGTGTACGACGAACTACCACCTCATGAACTGATGTATTTTGTTTTCCTTCACCATATCTCATAGAAGGTTTATAATGTAATTAATGTTTATATATGATATTAATAAAATATTTATCATTATAAATGGGTAATATATCACTTACCTTTTTACCTTTCTAATCATTGAAAAATGATAACGTCGTTCATGCGTATGTGTGGACTATCACCTCAATAAAGTGATATCGTTTGTTTTTCATCCCCACATAACATGAATGATATATATAATTATATTTAAATAATTAATATTATATTTAATATATTATGATAATTATATAAATATATAATTATACTTAACTTTTTTCCATTATGATCATTGAAAAATGGAAACGTTACTCATGCGTACATATGACTTACCATCTCTAGGATTGTAATGTAGTTCACTGTTCATAATTAAAAGTATAATTGAAGTAAAAAATGATAATTTTATCATTATTATTATGTATATTATGGAATTATTACCTTTTTACCATATTCAACTTACCAAATCCATTTTGGACTTATTATATGAATATTTTCAAAACATCTAATGAAAAATTAATTAATTTAATAATTAAATAATTAAATATAGCATGGTAAGAGTTTAAATAAAAATAATAATAAAATAGAAAAGGCTTCTTAAATAAGTAAATAAAAAATTAAATTTTATTATTCCTGAGGATAAATAATGTACATGACAATTTATACTCAATGTAAGGGAATTTATGTAAAAAAATTCGCTTTTAATTTCCCTTACAACTTTATTTTTCATCCATATCCAAATTTTCTAAAAAAAATTAGAATATTATTCCATTATTATTCTATTATGTTTTGAAGTAATTTTTAACCATATTTTACTTTTTATAAATGGTTTGAAATGAATATTTTTTCATTTTCTAAATGAGGCACTTTCTGACTTTTCAAAAACAATGTAGAGAAGGAATGTTTTTTTAACTTATATGGAATGAGCTTATTTTTTCACCTTAATGAATATTATTTTCATTTAATATTCCTTTAAAATATTACATGGCTTTTTTCAAGGAATGTTTTTTCATTTTAATGTGCACAATTTTATTTTTAAATAAATTATTTTCCTCAAGGAATGTTTTTATGATGCAAGCATTGAAGTTTTATTATTACATTATGGTTATTGTGAATTTTTTATAATGATAGGAGATTACATTATATTAAAAATACAGGTTTATCTCTAGGTGTAAACATAATGGTTACTCTATGTTTAACTATGAGGGTTATTTCATATGTAACTATGTAGTTAACTCCAATTATAGTCATGATGGTTACTCCTTGTATAATTATGATTAAAAAATTATCCCCCATGTTACCTATATTGTTTATTTGTTATTTCTATGGGTTTTTATAGAAATTTATTTCATTCAAAAGTTATGTTATTGACATTATATTCAAATTAATGTATACACTACTTCATAACATTAAAATTTTAACTTTCTGAATATGTTATTGTGAGTTTTCATGATTTCAAATAAACCATTATGAGTTTTATTTTACCTTTAATATTTCATAAGAAATTTTTTTAAAAAATAATTTGGTATATACGGTGATTTCTTGGGTAATAAATTTTTTATTTAGAGCCCAAATTTTATATTGAAAAACGAAATTGTTTTAATGTATTCCTGGACTAATGGTTTCTTTCTTTATTTTTATGTCCCTTATTGAGAATTTTGTGATCACCCATATTTTAAAATTCTTTCCACAGGGTTTAATAATGTTTAAGAGAAAATAAAGAGTCTGTTTTAAAGTTGTGAATATTTTTCATGGATAGAAGTCATTTTTTTAAAATTATTTTATTATGGAAAAAAGGATACTGATTTGAAGTGTTCACTTTATATTTTTATGAGTTCTTTATGTAAGAGTTATGACCTAAACATCTAAAACTCTAAAACTCTAAAACCAAGAGATATTTTTGAATTAAATAATGTTAATTCTTGTCTAAATATACTATATTATGTGATGTTAAATACTGAACCCTTATAATTTCATCCAAGGGGTTTGATTCAAAAGGTACCATAGTTGTAAGGGTTTTTATTTCTAATACATATATTTGAGAGACGTTTGGTATTATGCACCTAATTTAATTTATGTGGTTTATATAAACCTTATTTGAGATATTATATCATTAACTATATTTAATTCATGGTATTTTATGTTCAATTTTTAGCCCTCTCCCCTTCAAGGGGGTTTGATTAAAATGTTACTCAAACAGCAAGGGGTTTTGTTTTTCTCAATTCTAATAATTTGGGACATGTTACATATTAAACACCATGATTCATTTTTATTATGTTTTCACTAATAATGGATATTTATTTATCAAATGTTTTTTATTTATGGGATTTAATAGCCAAATCATGTTTTATTTATCATATAGTTATTGATACAGTTGTTTCACTAGTAGTAAGGATTTTTGGTAACTGAAATCCCCCTTTTGAGTTATAATATCTTTTCTTGAACATTCTCCGTACATGATTAGGTTATACAACCCTTATATTTTATGATATATATAATATAGTAATTTTTGGTTCCCCCTTTTAATATAAATAATGTTTTGTTACACATTTTATAATGTGGTATTTCAATAAAGATAAAATCAATTATTTAAAATTCCCAATTCATAATCAAATATTTTCTATCCATATTTTTTATAGATTTTTTTCTCATTTTCAATGAACCATCATTAGATATTACTTTTATATTACATGTTTTGAATTAGTTTTCACTTCACCTTTTGAAAAATACTTTTGAAAGTGACCCGTAAATTTCATTTTTATGAAAATGTTAAAATGTTTTCTAATATCTATTTTATGTTTTAACTTCATTTCCGCATTCATTTTCAAAATGATTTTTCCCTAATAGGGTTTATGTTTCATGATCTATCCTCTTATACATATATTGTATTATTTGGGATAAATGAACTTAGAATACTAGAAAATCCAATTCATAATCTCTTATTGGATGGTATCATTCAAGTAATCATTTATTATCATGAATATAATATTATTTCTTTGTTAAGTTTTTTATGTCTTTAAATTGTTTACCAAATCATTCCATAATTTTTTTTCCATGATTTTTTCAGTTATATATTTCATATACTAAGCATTTGAGTTAACCTCTTCTTGTGTTTTCATTTCCCTAAATTATAGAGAAAAGTAGTAAACATAACATAATTAGAAGGATAACACAAGTGATTTTTTGGGAGATATTTAAGACTAATCATGAATTAAATAATTTCATATATAATGGGAAAATTTTCCATTTGATACAAATAACTTATGATTTATAAATTTATGTTTCAGCATAATTCTCTAAATCACAAAACCTGAAAAGATCCTTCATATATACGACATCCAATAATAATTTTTTTTATAATTAAGATTGTTTACATCTAGGATTTTAAAACTATTATCAAAGTTAGTCCTGTAATGTATGCTTTTATGAGCATAAGATTTGGGAGTTAAAATCCATGGTGTCAAATTAGAAGGTATTCCCTGTCCTATTAAGTGTAAATGAACTATATTTGTTTTAATTCCATTCATATGGATATGTAGGAAGCCCCTCACATGGTCCTAATCCCAACATTTCAATATACATTTCCCCTCTTGATAGTGATAAATTTCAAATTTCCCCAGTTATGTAGTATTAAATATTTTCATAACCAGCCACTAGTAAGATATTGATAGAGAACATTTGATGCATATAGATTTTCACATTGATGTATGGTACTAATTGATCAATCTCAATGTGGTAAAAAATATTATTACTAATAAGGATTAATAAACATATCTTGAATCTATAAGAGAGTCCAATAATATTAAATAAGACCCATTATGGGATGACCCAACCTCCTATACTAATGAACAATGTGCAACCCAAATCATTATTGACATATCTTAGGGACCACATGCATTCGGAAAATAGTTCTCTAGAAACATATAATGCATGGATACTCATCCATGTCATAAATATAATGGTGAAATAGAAATAAATCCTTTACTAATGAAAAGGTCAAATGGCCATGATTTTTCTTACAATGCTAAATTACAAGGATTCTTGTTTGTGGTTGTGGTCTCCATTTAGTATCCCTGAAATTTCTAAATAGAATTATCAAATTCAGTATCTCACATTAAAATATCTATAAATAATTTCAGAAATTGTTGGAAACTTATGTTTACTAAAAATAATTAGTAGATCCACTATATATACTCCTCAACTGCAATAATTGTTATTCCCCTAGTTATAAGATGCACACTATCATCAATATATCACCTTAAATACATATTAGTGAATTCTATGGTATGATATTAGAATCTTAATGGATCCATCATAAATTTAGAGATATATTCTTAAATCCTATGGACGATGAATCCCTAATGGACATCATATAAATTTTGGGACATAGAGAAAAAGTGACCTCAGTGGACACATCCAAATTCATCATGATTCTATCCATAAAGCATGATAATAATTTCATTCCTTATATTAAGGAGATATAAGAGGTTGTTGACTACATCATCATTGCTATTCAAGAGTGACATATGATGGATCCTTCTATTTGAAGACATTTCTAGTTTCACACAACCTTAACCTCTCATGAATATACTAAGGAGGACACTTCAGAGACACTGACCCCATTTTCCCAAACCAGGTAACCTAAGAGGAAGTCTTATTTGGGGAAATGGACTAACAAATCCAAGTTATTGGCTTATATCCCTATCCCTATTCAGACCCATGAAGCTCACCAATATATATTGAAGACAATCAAATTGAAGTCTTATATCACTATTCTCACTTATAAAGACCACTAACATATTTCAATTCAAAGTAGCAAGAAGACATATATCCTTGATTTCGCCTATCTATTGGTATATATTAGAAATTACAAAATAAAAGGATCATATCCCCATACCAACCTATAAATCTTTTATCATTTTTTTAAAGAAATCGAGGAGAAACATTATATCCTTACTCACACCAATAAATTTTGTTGAAATATTCTGGTGACATACAAATTTCTTACTCATAACCCCACTCCCTCCTATAAAGTTCGTTAGCATGCACTAGTTATAACATATGTGTAGGATCATATTCCAACTCATACCCATGATATCCATTGAAATATTCTATTGAAAACCTAGGATCATTTTTATATCCCTTCTATCACCTATGAATTCCATTGATATATTCTAGAAGCAATCAGAGAGTATTATTATATCCTCACTCCCACCAATAAATTTGGTTTTCATAATCTAATGAAAATTGAGGTGTAGTGTCATATAATTTCTTGCACCCATGAATATAATTGATATATTTATAAAATAACCTAGGAGACACATAGAAGGGACCTTACTCAGGAAGGTCACTATCCACATAGAACAATCCCAATTATTATATATATTACAACCCCCATCGCCCAACCAAGAATATCCAAAATGCATTCTCTCATATATAAATATATAGTTATAGAGTAACACTCTACCCCTAAATACATTAACACCCTTGAGGATGATTGACATATTCTAGTAGTGGCCTAAGGATTTACTTGATCTTTATTAATGGGAGAAGGAAACTGTAGCTATTAATGTCTTCCCCATGGACTAATGATTAAAAAATATGGAGGCTATCTTTAGAGAGTATGTCATCAGGGTTCCTCCCTATAACAGATCATTTTTCTATAATGGATATCATCACCATGATGAAGAATTAGTAATCAACCATAGAGGTCCTCCCCATGGTTCTCATTAAAAATTTCTTCCTCATAATTGACATTAAAAATTTTCCCTCTTACCAATAATAACTTGATAGGATAAGGATAACTACATTGGGAACATTTTAATCAATCAATGGTGTTACATCCCAATCAAAAAGGAGAAGAAGGTGACTGTTATCAACTGTAACTCCCTCATACCATATACCATTTTATATAACTCATGATATTTTGAATCATCCTACTCATCTTGAAAAATTATTAGGTAAATGACCATTATAGTTAAAACAAGTCAAATAACCCCTCATATAAGATTAAGAGAATGTTCTATTTATATAGGAAGAGTTTCTTGAAGAAGTAATACCAATCATGTTATGGCCTATAGCCACTCCCCATTTTGACATTCCATTGGAATTAAAAGAGGAATACAGACCCTAATTTCATTGTAAATTATGGGATACTCTACACCATATAAATACCCTATACTTATCTTACTGGGAGTATGCTAACCATGTTTAGGTGATAAATGAGCTCTACCACCATGTTAACTTCTCCACCCTTTCAATGGTATAAAACCTCAATGTGGGGAAATATAATGTGAATATTCAATATCATTTTCTTAATAGTATAAGGGGGTCCATTAGAGAGTCACTAATTATCCATGTGATGTGTGTATCATAGGCTGGAGAAACTATAGTCCTCTACATTTTAGTTCACTCACTGGACAACATGATTCATCAAGGAAAGTAACTTCCAATGTCATCTCTTTAGGCTAGGTTACAGACCTTGGGTTTACATATGATTTTTAATCCATCAAAATAAATCATATCATTTCTTAATACAAATAATGGAATACTCAGTGAGAGATATATATTAACATTCTTGTACACTAGAATGCCAAGAAGATCAAATAAGCCTCCCATCTGAAGAAAGTGAAGCTTATGACTTTAAATCATGTTTGGGTTTATATGGTTGAAATAAAACATATTTGATGTATAGTAATCGATATAGAAACCCAAACAATGATCAACCATGTAAGATTAAGTAAAACCAAATGAAACTAGAAATAGGGAATCTATTTAATGTGTACCTTACACTATCAATTCAAATGCTTCATCTTCAATGATCTTGATAAAGATCACCAAATAGAATCCAAATAAAATACCCTTTCCATAATGTTTCCATGAGTTTCTAATAAATCAATCTTTGTAAAAGCAACATCCTCTACCCTCCATGAAATACTAGCTCCTCAAATAAAAAAAGGGTAGGAGAACAGATCCACGAGTTGGGGAGTTTTGACTGAATATTGTGTGGTTTAATTTTTTTATGTCATTAGATTTTATTGTATCTTTATAAATTCCTCAATAATTATCCTAACTACTCTTTCCATTCCCTCAAGTGTTATAATTCATAATTTAATTCATCTTCCACTCCATTCATCACATGCATGAATACATATAACTCCCATGAGATACATAATATTGAATGACCATTTATAGATTTTGTGGAAGAAAAAATTTGAATGACTAGTATTATAATTTATCTACCCAAAAAACAATATAAAATAGCCTTAAAACATTAAAATTTGTACACTATGAGTTCATGAAAAAGGTACTTTATGATATAACACAATCATACATTATGATTGTCCAATATGAAAGCATGATTTCATGATTTATGATATCCTATGTCTTTAAATTTTATATAATATATTTCATCTAATGAAAAAGTGATTTAGTGAATATGTCCATCAATCATCCACTTGTACTAAATCATAAATTAAATATGTTATATTTCAAAATTTGTCATATCATAAATAATAACTTCCAGAATCATATCAAAAAATGTTTTGGAAATCTTCCGAAACACTTTTATAAATCTACCATTAACTTAAAATTATATCAGATCATATGAAATAACTTGGGAATACCCATCCAAAACTCATTTTTATTAACTATAAAAAACTTTTAGATAATATCTATGGGTCAAACTCAATCCACATCTAATTAACTACAAAGTGTAACCCCATAGGCCATTATAATAGTGACAAAAAACATGAATATATAGATCCATAAATATAAGAAAATAGTGGCCTTTAACAAATAATAAATTGTACACAATCTATAAAGGGATCACATGTTATATCCATCCAACACATGTATCTATATACCTATTTCCACTAGTCACATCACATGCTAGAATGAAATTTAACATGTTCCGTTTCTTTGTGACATAGAGTAACCATGAGAAACGGAGTCTATCAATCCCATATAGCTGACTAATATGTTATTAATTATCTATGTATAAAATTAACAAGTCAATGAATATATTACATGTCATTAACATATATATATATATATGATCACATCATATTTACCTAATCTGAATGGATAAGTAAATCATATTTACTATCTAGGTGTGGCTGAACACTCCCCATTTTATCTCAAAGAAGGGTTCATATTCTATAATCATCATACGAGAGGATAAATCCTAACTTAGTTGAGCTATAATAAATAAAATGATAAAAAAACTAAACATCAATTGATTATGTAGGAATCATGGATTATGTAAGAAAAGTATCAAAGTTTTAAGTTTCCCATTCTAGATAACTTTCTAACCATGGGTAAAAGGGAATTCAGATATGATCCATACACCCATAGTATACTAAATACATAGCGTATGAAACTCCATGAAGTATTCCTGCTGGGTTATCTAGTGAGAAAATAATTATTGTGCCTCATAAGAATATTACAAATCTTATAAAATAATCCCACTCATGCTAACCTTAACATTTTTTCATAACCTGTAACACTCCATGATGAAAATTTGTCATGGATAAAACAAATTCTTACATTGATAAGTAAATTATCATTATAATATATAATTTTTATATTAATATATACATATATGTATACAATGTGAAACAATGATAATGTGGAATTACTTTTGTATGATTATTTTAAATTCATAAAACTATTTTAATAATACTTAGGAAAATCCTATATAATAATATGTCTATTATATCATATATGATATACTTATAGATCAACCATCTGTCTTTTTGACCGATATATCCCTACCTATAGGGTTTCATCCTATCTATTTTGACGCTTGGGATTCATCCTCTGGAAGTGGATGATTTTGTCAATAGAAGGTGCATGATGGTGGTCATTGGATGAGCAGGTGAGGCCTCAACAGTTCTGGGTGGAATTCATTATCTAATGTCGGTGTCATTCCTTACAATGGGATATGGGAAACATCTCACCATTTGGAGGTCGTCATGTTTTGTTATGGTCCAGATCTATTAGATCTAGATTTTATTTTTGTTGTTTCTCTATGATGTATTAAGGTTTTGTAGGGAATTTGACGGTGGTGTTCCGACGGTAGCGTACTTTGAGGAGGGAGATAAGTGGTGTCTATTCAACAGTCAGTGTTTCTAGTCTCGTACAGATCTGGAAACCGAAGATAGTGCGGTGCAAAGATCTGGTTGCAACAGGGTCCTACGACAATATGGTTTTTGGTTGAATCTATTTCAATTGGGCCTTGGGAAACTATTTTTTCTTTTTCTTGGGACTATTATACCTTGGTTCATGTGATTTTCAATGGTTTTGTGCCATTAGGCTTTAAGGGAATTGGTTCTAAGGCCTTTGTGCCTTTGGTTTTTGAGATTTCAGTTGGGTTCTCTCTTTTCCCACAAAATGGTTTGTGTGTTTTTTCTATTTTTAATAATGGGGCTTACCCCCCCCCCCTTCATAAAAAAATCCACTAACTAAACTCTTTTGTTAATAATATATAAAAATCTATTCTAAAAAATGATGAGTTTTAAGAATCAAATTACTAATGTTCATCTTTTTGAACATATCTTAACATCATTACTCAAAAATAAAAAATATTATATTATTAATAACTTCTATTACCAACTTAAAAATATTTACATGTTTTAAATCATCATCCACAGAACCATTTCCATAAAAATTATCCCTTGATATATTATAGTAATTAATATAACTATTTACATTATTACTTTAAACACATCGTAATTTTTTAGGATAAAGCGACATACAATTTGTTATGTTATCCAAATAAAACTATTTACATATCTCTTTGCCACTATAACAAAAAACACTTTTATGATATAAATTGACATTAACATTATATTTTGGTTGGGATAATATTTATGGAAATAGTGATATTAAATTTATTATTGCACTGAATATAACTCGTTACAATTCTGTTTATCATCACATATCATAAACTTTTCAGGATATTAAGTGAAAATAAATTTAATTTTAAATTTTTTATAATCATTTATTTGATATCTAAGAACTTCTATATGTTCAAACGAACCCCTACTGGACTCTTAGAGACTAATTTCTCTTAAGAATATCTTGATAAGAAACAAAAACTATTTTTGAGGATATAACTCTTATTTTCTTTCTACAATAATATTTTACTTACAAAATATTGCTTCTATATTTTATAATCTATTATATGTGTTTGGATAATTTTCATTTGAAAAGAAGACTTTATTCTTTGAAATATACTACCTATGGGTGGAGAGGACATATTCCCCCATATTTTAACAAATATATAGATAAAACACTTTGTTATTGATAAATCACTTTTATATATTTCTTCATTTAAAAACATATTATAGAATCAGATAAATAAAAACCCATGTGTATTAAATTCATTATCTCATATTATTCATAACATCTCCTTGTTAACAAAAAAATTTCTTATAATATATGATAAATGAGTCAAATATACACATCCTTTAATTAAACCCATATTATATAAACATTTTCTTTTACATTAAATCCTTTGATTTAGAAATTTTTTCATCATCACTTGAATGAAAACCATAAGGTCTATCATTTCTCCCCATGATTTTGAACTCCAATATATTTACAAAACTTGTGTAGTATATTTTTGGTATTATATACCCTTCAAAACCAAATAATATATTTTAAAGAAATTGAATTGATACTTGAATAAACATTTTGGGAATCTCTAACTAACTTTTATTCATCCATTTTGAAATTTTAACCACTGGTGTTGTCTAAAAAGAATTAAAACCTAGACATCACGTGCCCAATTCATCCATTCATAAAGTTTTTAGAATAACTGGGTTAAATTTCTTAAATTAATTCATATCATCATAAAATTTCCATAGATGACAATAAGGTAAATTCATTAATCAGAATAAGACTAAAGGAAACCTCTAGTCTCACCAAGCCTTAAGCATGCATAATCATATTGTGTTCTATTGACATACACAATCATATTGAGTGAATGAGACTAATATTCCATACATAATTTATTAAATAATTCCATTGAAATATCATATGAATCATTATATGCTTATAACAACAACCTAGATTCACCCATTGAACAAATCTAACTTTTGGTTACTCAGTAATACGAATTTTTTAACACATATAATTTCTATTTACTTAAGTACTCTCCTTAATTAATATTTATTTGAGATTATTGCAATAAGATTATCTTTTCTACATGGTTGATCTCAAAGTTATGTTTGATGATGAATATTCTATTTAAAAAATAATATTTTATCATATGAGTTTCATCTTCGGGTCAGTTGGGCCTTTGGGCTATCCATATGGCCTTCGGGTCACCTGCAGATACAAACACTAGACCAAAAACTACAAGGAACAAGCTCTACAAGGAGGATAGGCAAAGGAGCTTTCACCACAGCAGGAGCTAAACAGATTGCAAGAATGAGAGGGTACGACACCTGCCATCGGGACAAGCCTGTGCATGCACGGGAATGCCAAGCCGAACAGCCATGCGGAGGTGAAGAGCTGATTTCAAAGATGAAGATGTTGGGGAGGAGCAAGTTCCAAGTTGTTTGTCTGGGTTGTATGGTATGTTTGTGCCTACGGGAATTGGTTCCTAAAAAATGGCCTACGGGCATGTAATAGGGTTCCACCTAATCCCTTAAAAGGTGGATTATCAATCAATAAAAAATGGAGGCCTTCGGGCATTAATTGATGTTTCATTAAAACAACATACCCTTTTAAAATTACCAAATCTTCTAGTGGGATAAGATTCATATTTCACTATGAAATGAGTCATTTTTAGAATTCTCTCACCAGTTAGTTATTTAGGTAGGGAATCATCCCAATAATATCATATATGACTCTTGTATAGTTGAAAAAATTTCTCTTTATCTAATCAAAAATGTGTATAAAACCAAATCTAATCCCATGGTATCCTAACTCTTAGAGTTTCTTAACTAAGTGTGGCCCAATGAAAATTCCAAGAACATGGACATAATATTATTAGGGTTACCAGTTACTTTCTTGTATTACATAGGATAATATTGTGGAATACAAATTTAGCATGAACCATCCTGGTTGGATGATCATGATCTTGATAAATGATTCTTTGGAAGGAATCTAACACTCAGAATTTCATTTTGTATTTTATCTCAAGATCACATCTCATTTTATTTCCTTTTTTTATCCTTGTTTATTATTATTTATTTAGTAATACTATTCCTTCCACCAATTCAATATGTTTTAACCATATTGATGTGAAACTATTTACAAAACCCCTAATTTGTGTTACTCACCCAAAAATAGAATTCAAATATATTTACACATATCTAAATTTATACCATGAATAACATACATGAACTTTTCATGAATTTTTTTAAAATTATATGAAATTAGAAATATTCTTCTCAGTAAGTATGTGGCCACAAATGACCAACCCCCTACCTTTTTAGAACAAGACACAATCCTCAATACCAGTGGGAATTTTTAGCAAAATTAGGTGAACCTATAGATACCTTACTCTTGATAGATTCCAATTCTTCATAACTCTAACACAAAAAATATATAATTGATATTGTAAAACTAAATTCATGCTAATAAATTTAATTACAAACCAATGTCAAGGAGGATAGAAACTAAATACATTATTATACCTACCATGTAACCCCTTATATGTATGAATAATAATCTCCAGAATTTTTTTACAATTATGCTAAAACATACACATATTCACAATATAAAAACTTTATATGAATAAAATCCAATGGAATAAACTTTAAAATAAATAAATAAATCACAAATTTAAATATGAAATAAAAATATATTAATAATTTTAAAAAAATTATTATAAACACCTTATAATATTAGATATCCATTATGGGAATTCCGTAATCATGAATATAAACACTTTACACTCATTAAATAATATGAAATCCTTCATATTATTACTTATATAGAATTTATTTTAAATATATAATATTTTATGAATTGTAAATATTTTATAATCCAATCTCTATTTTGTAAATTTTTACATAATCTAAATATCACATAGTTAATATTATTTAAACCTTGATCAAATTAATAATGAAATCTATTTTCGATGAGGTTTAAACAATTTCTCAAATTTAGGCTTGAATTTAAAAAATTCAAATTAATTAATTATAAACAATTTATAATTTAGATAATAACACTTTATATTTTCCCTTATTTTTTATAACTTATAAGAACATTATAAATTAACCTTTCAATTTCCAACAAAACATTTTATTTTTAGTTCACAAGTCATTCAATCTAATTTTTGTGTAAGGTATTTTAAATATTAACATTAAATATTTGTGAATATTTAATAATACGTTATTGTTAAGAATTTATTAAATAATTATAAACTCTTTATAATTAAATAATTTACACACATTATAAATTAATAAATATCCCAATAAGACATTTTATTACTATTTCTAATAAAATTATGAATAATAAAATCCAAATCATAATTTAAATCAAAGAAAATAAATTTTTCTATAATGAATCATATTTGAAGATATAAAAAAATTATAGGATATGACACAGATCATATCTGATGATCTAAAGATAATTTTCAAATCTTATTTATAGGATAACAACACATTCTATAAGTCATATTTTAAAAATTATTTCCATATCATCACTATGATATAATATCATATTTTTTGATATGCATCGATATTTCAAAAGAAATTTTAAGATATTATTTTAAAAACATGACATAATATATCATAGAATATGATATAAGGGAGTAATACATTATGAAGAATACAAAACCATAGTTTTTTTACTATGTTACTTATTATGATATCCCTATATTTTAATCCATGGCAAAAATTTATAAAAAAAGTATTCTAAAAATATTTTTCATTTTATAGTGTCATATGTAATACCATATTGAAATATTCATTTACAAACATGATTTCATGAATCTAAACACACAGTAGGATTTTACACATCTGTTTTATTTCTTTGGGATCTAATAACAATTATTATAGGTTGAAATAGTTATATAGAAACCCTAAATGAGATCAACTATGAAAGAATATATTAAATCACATGAAACTAGAAATGAAGAAATTATCGAATGGGTACCTTTCACCATCACTGCCACAACTGCATATTTAATGGGATCGATAGAGATCACAAAATGGAATCCAAATGAAATCCACTCTCGATGAAATATTCTTGGGTTTTTCCTAAATCTATTATTTTATGAGTGATATCCTCCACACTCTATGGTGTTTTTGTTCCCCAACATGTAAAAGAGGTTGGAGAAGTGATATTTGAGTAATGTAGTTTCAGCTAAGGTTTGGCAAGTCAAATTTTTTTATTCCACCATATGGAAGTGGATCTTTATAAATATGTCAATGATTCTACTTGGAATTTCATGGATTTAATCATGCATTATAATGCATGATTAAATGAATTTCCCACTTAATTATTCTCATTCATAAATTCGTCTAACTCTTATGAATTACATATTATAATATATACTTTTAATGATGAATTATATATAAGATGTTATTGAATGAAAACTATTATAATTATTTTTACCAAAAAATAAAAAAATATTCTTATGAAATTGAAATTCATACACTATGACTATATTGAAAAGGAAAATTATGATATGAATGAATCATACCTTATGATTAATAAATAAACAAAAATATTCTCATGATTTCTGATATTCCATATCTTCAAATACGATATAGATTATTTCGACTCATGGAAAAGTGGTTCAAGGAATATATCCTTTATAAAAACCCTCAATGGTGACCATTTATCATCCTAAAAAGGTGTTATATCTAGCTCAAGTTAGGATAGAATCCTAAAAGGTTAAAGATGTCATGATAATAGTCACCTCACCAATAGTATAGGAACTACCCCATCCTATATGGATGGTGGATTTTTACCACCATTATTACCCCAAGGATCATTAAATTTATATAATATCTTAGAAATAATAGTATTAAGGAAAAATCCACCCAAACCAATAGGGATAGGGAAGTATTACCTCCCCCTATTCTGAGGAGTCCGATATTGTCCATATTGGGAGGAGCTTTATAAGAAATGACCCAATATTCCTTCCACCTCACTATATATTGCCTTTCTTGGGAACATGTTCAATGAAATATGTTGTGTACCCCATTAGGATAAACTTTCATAAACCAATTACTAGGGAAATTTGAGGAGAAAAGGGGAAGACTCATATGGTCTATAAGTTATAATAGTATAATAAGAAACTAGATATCAAGGATGATTATGATATGTCATTTTAGATATATTTATATGGTGGGGAATACCATCATTACTCTAACTTAAGTGAGGATATGATCCTTATTTCACGATTACCATTAATGATTTTATTGTGAAAACCTCTTAGATGACATGGATCATGAATTTGTCGTAAAAGAACATTATGAGGTGGCATCTTTCTAAAACATGCTTCAAACTAAAATATGTGATGAAGGAATGAAAACCTAAAAAAAAATGGTTACTCAAGATTTGGGAGATTATATAAACATTTATCTATAAACCACATGATATGATTTATCTAAAGATAAATGTAAATATGTAGCTACATCTATAGACCACCTTCCACCTGAAGAAGTTGTGGCCATTTTTGTTAAGTAGAAAATTGCTCACCGTGAAGTTGAGTAGATGAAACCGAGGTGACTCAAAACATAATTACGAAAAGGTAATATTCTAACTAAGTACAATTACTAGTATTATTCCATCATTTATCATCTAGTAGAACCTATTCAATATAAAGTAAATACTCAACCAGTAAGAGAAATTCCAACCATTCAGCCAACAAAGGACCTATAAAACTAGTTTATATAACCCAGATGATTAAGGAATACTATGAATTTTCTCCCATGGGGGAAAACTATGATATTATCTTGTGATTTCCCTAATTTGTATTCATATGGACATCAATATCCAAAATAAGAAAAAAACAATATTAGGTTCCCCCCACTGTCTTCACTCAGGCTTTGAAATAAAAACAACTCACGCAAGAACTCTTTGACTCCATTAAGTCCCTTACTACTCAGATTGAATACATATAGGGGTGGTGTATCCAAAGAGGAGGTCATACATTGAACTAGTTGATTTGGATCCTACTCTACCCAAATATGGGAATCCTAGATTCTATAAATTTAATGGGATGAGAGATATAGATTGATATCTTAAGTACTTTTCATCTTTATGTGACACTATGATGGGAACAACAGAGAAACATCAGGTATAAAAGATCTATTTTTTATACAAAATCCTAGAAAGAAAAGCTTTCACATATTTTAAATTATTAAAATATTATATGGTAGTTTTTTTTTACCGTTTTAGTTATATGATGGAGATGAAAATGATCTTTATCCTCTTGAATTTTCAATAATGTTGAAATGAAAGGGTCTTAGAATTTTCCTCAAAGTGCAATGTTTTTACCTATTCACAAAATTTTCATCTTCTTTAAGACCAGTAGTTGACGAAATGAATAAAAATATCCATGATGAGTTGAAAATGACACTTAGTCCCTTGAAGTAGCTTGATCGTTTTTTAGAGTTTATAGTTGTAGAATATAACCCATATGATTCCATTCGAAATTCCAAATCCAATAATCAGTTGATACCATTATCATAGATAACTAAGACTAGTAGATCATAAAATATTTCTATAATTCTAAAGTTAAAATCAATACCAAATATTGTTTCTAGGCCTTCTCAATATCATGTGGTGCCTCAACCTAAATAGTAGTAGTTGTAATAACACCCTTGCTAGGTGGTAAATAATGAGTAGAATCATATTAACCTCTTAGATTTGAAGAAAAGTTTCTATTCCTTATAAAAAGAAAATGTATTGAGATACTTCATTACATCCCTATAATGGATCCTGATTAATCTTCTTGAGATCAAAAGGTCCAATAAATCCAGTTTAAATGATTAACCAAACTACTTCCCCTACCCCTAAATATTGTGGTATAACATTCAAGACTAATTTTTATTAAGATATAATCAAGAAGATGGGAGAATTTGGATATGTCAACCTGGGAAAATCACTGGTATAGGTTACCTGTGCCTTTTCTACTCCACCAAAAAGAGATTAAGAGAGGACAGAGGTCCACAACAATTTTATGTAGAAACTTGATGACTGGATAGATAGAAAATCATTCAACTAGGTACATTAAAATTTCAAGGACTATCTGAATCAACATTTCATGAACCAAATTCTCTATGAGATACTACAGGTGGAATATTCGTCATCACAATCATATAAGAGTCAGTGTAGTCATGATTAGTGAAATAAGGCAATATAAGAAATCACATTCCAGTATGTAGGCCAATCCAAAATATTCTGGATTTATTTACTCCATTACTGGGATGATGGGAACTGCCCTACAAAATAGAACCTTCATCTAATAATGAGTCATATTACAACTTTATCAAAATCATAAACTCTATATATCCCTTAATAAATGAATAATATACTTATAAACCCGAGTTCCCCATCAATAATTAGGGTGGAGGTCACTATGGCCTATGAATTTAAGGAATATGAAACTATGGTTGATCCCAATGGTCATGCATTATTTTTGAGGAAGTAAAATATTTATCCAAAACCCATGTACAAGAACTATAACGCAATAAAAATAAACATGAATATGATATTTAATCTTCCATGTCTTTTTTAGACACAACTATATTGAAAGTTTGACTAATAGACATACAACTATCCCGTCAACAACAAAATATGGAAATTACAATTCTATATAACTTGTAAACAATAATATTTCCCCCTATTTATAGATAAATAATGGAGTTACTAGCACAATCAATTCTATCCACTAAGCCTCAATCTAGGGAGTAAATTCATGCTAGAAAAATTAGGACCTTGGTCTAGAAATATGATATATTTAATTATCTTTCTATCATTATATCAAGGATCCCCATCTTGTATACCCATAATATTAGAAAATATATTTGGGAATCTCTCATTAAGTCTCTTTAAATCTCTTAAGATATTTATATTGAATTCTCTACAGCAAAGAAATATCACATATAGATCATCTCTATGAAATATTACACAGTGATTTCCTTCATGGAAAAATTTGGGAGACTACAATACATAGACACAACAAGAGATTTTAGATATATGGAAAGATCGATGATATTGAAATCCATCAATCCATAATTGATAATGGTTCTAAGATCAATCTTATCCAAATATTAACCCTTTAAATATATGGAAATAATAAATCTGACTTATCTCATTCAAAATTGAAAATCCCAGGGTATGATAAGAGTGAGCATAAAACACTAAATAAAATCATGTTTAGAATGTAATTTTGTGATCTAGTTTATCACTCAGAATTCATAAAATCCCATTAATACATTTATTTAAATTTCATTCTAGGAAGGTCATGGATTTATATGCAAGTGATTATTACCTCTTTATATCACGAGTGCCTGAAATATTCCATTGATTGGAAAGTCAAGGTACTTTATTATGATAGTTCCTCTCTTGAGTCTTTTGAATATTAATTCATAGATATAGGGTATTATAAACATGAGGGGGAGTGGCCAATGATAGATAATTCATTATAAATTAATGCTCATAATGTAATAGAAATTACTACCATCAATCCATGAAATGAACTTAATGAAGACTATGTGTTTCCCACCAACTAAATTAGAGAGAAAATTCAAGATATTGGACATTATTCAGTCACATTGGAAACATTGAACAATGACTTAAAACCTTCAATCACTTTTTTCTTATTTGATTATCGATTAGATGATTCTATTGAGAAGACACCATCAATAGTGGAAAATAGCACCATCCTGTCCATGAAAGTAATTATTTTTCCACAAGTGTTTTTACCATAATTTGATCTAATGAATACTTATTCAACCTACACAATACTCTTAGATTATCTAAATATAAACCCTAGAATAGGAGCCTAAGGATTGGAAAAATTAACTTTCATTAAAAAGGTATCAACCAAACTAGAAAAACCAAACCATTCTAAGGTAGGATATGACATTGAAAAAGTTAAAAATGCACTGAAATCATATTCTAGATATTATGATTCTAGACCTTCCTCTCCTGATAATACTGAAATAGAAGAGGATGAAATTAGGGATTTTCCTCCATTATTAATTGAATTCGTCTCAACCACCATTAATGATGTCACATTGGATAATATAGTTATAAAGGAAGATCACATTCTATATTGATTAGTGGCACTATGACCTCTAACAAATAAGGAAAGTGCAAATTATTTATGAAGAAACATCTAGACACCTTTGTATAGAATAATATAGAATTTATCATATTGGATCACTAAGTGGATACCAATAATTTATATTTTCTAGATGACCAATTTGGTAATAAACATGTGGAATAAAGAATACATTTGACCCATGATGATAAATTGTATATTAAAATTGATAAACTCATTAAAACCAAATTTATTTGAGAATTTAAATACCTAATGTGTCTCACTAAATTCATCCTTATCAAGAAAAAGTATATGAAAATACAGGTTTGTATTGATTTCATGGATCTCAATTAGAACATTCCCAATGTTGAATTCCTTATCCCAATCATAGATCTATGGATCAATATAGCACTATGATTTTAATCCCTATACTTTGAAGATATGTATTTTTTGAAGTCATTAGATTTCAATGGACCTATATATGATGGGGAAACTACCTTTAGGGAACCCCAAGGGATATATTGTTATAAAGTAATTCCCTTAATTTTATAGAATGATGGAAGCACATACTAATATACTATATGATATATTTTCTATCCCATTCTTAGAAAAACCATATAGTTTTATTTTGATGATCTAGTGGTAATATATTAATAATGTTGTGATCATATTTCCATCATTGAGACAATATTCAACAAACTATGGGAATGAAACAAAAATATGAACCACCTGAAATGCTCTTTTAGGGTAACAACAGGAAAATTCATTATCTTTGTGATAAACTACATTGTATTTGATGTTTAACCCAAAATGAACAAGGTGATACATGAAATGAATCCTTTATGAAACATCAAAGATTTTAAGGGATTATAATGTTATATTTCCCATATCATATGTTTCATTTTTAGTCCTTTCGACAAATGTTTTCTAATTATGAATTTGATGAAAAAGTTAGTCACTTATCACTATAAGAAATATTTTTAATTTTTTTTATGATCTCAAAAAATACCTTTTTAACCTTCCAATTTTAATGCCACCTACGTAAGAGAAATCACCCAACCTCTATGTGGAAACCTTGAAGTGGTCGCTTGGATACCTCTTTTCTAACAAGAATGGCGTGAAAATGTAAAAAATCATAGATTATCTTAGTAGTACTTTATTGGATATTGAGAATTTATATTATGATATATATAAGAACTGAATTTTATTTATTTTCATTGTGAAAAATATGAGACAATATCAATATCACAATTATGTTTAGTTGGTCTCTTGTATAGATCCACTCAAATATATCATTATTCATCCAATAATAACTGGGTGTCTACCAATATGGGTAGTTATTTTACAGCAGTTTGATATCCAGTCTAAGTCACATAATGTAATTAAAGGGAAAGAATTAATAAATTTTCGATAATCACACTCTATCCAAAAGAATTCATAGTTAGACAAAGAGATCTCAAATGAATAATCTTTCTCTATTCATAAAAACTACTAGGATTGGGAGATATATTTTAACACATCCTCTAGAATCCTGATAGATAGAATCACGGAAAACACAGAGCTCAATAAGGTCATCTTGAGGATTGTATTCATCTCTATAGTGAAATCAGTTATTCATTACTCCTTCCTATGCTCTGAAAATACACTAATAATATGAAAGTGTATTATTCCCTCATTATAGGAATGTAATTTTCCTTATAGTTAGTAGTGGACCAAATCAATATTAACAATGATTAAATGATGGTGATAATGAAATTTATTGGAATTTTTTCCAACAAGAGAAAGAGTTAACTCCTTGCTTGATTATATATAAGGACTAATGGCTGAATTATGATTAGATCTAATGCTTTTTCACACCACACATTCAAATAATTCCCATGAAGATCAACTCGAAAATGTAGTAATGACCTTAGAAGATCTACACTAGGATGATATGGTCATTCACATAATTTTTTTTAGGGTTTCCACTCCATTTATTATTTGTGATAGGGAAGAAATCAATGAAGTTAATTCCATCATAATTCAAAGAGAGATGTTATCTTTTCTAATTGATTCCATATTTGGATGGATATATCCTATAATATACCACCTCTAAAATGGGATTCTCCCACTATATCAATCTGAACAAATCCATCATTGGGTGTAATTTTTTTTTCCTTTATGGTGTCCATAATTCATAAGGGACCTATAAAAATGAGTCTTTAATGGAATCCTACTCAATTGTGTCAATGAAGGAAAGAACCTTGTAGTTATACAAGAAATCCATCCTAGTTCCCATAGTTCCCACCAATTAAGAGACAAGATCTTCCATCCAATAAATATGATTTGATACAAATAGAAATTAATGATACATGACTACATAGAATTCAAAATGAAATAAAACTCTTGTTAGATACATGCCAAATTCATTCATCAACACCCAGACTTATTGAAAACTAGCAGATATTCTTGGATATTTTTTATGTATAAAAAAGGTTTCATTTACCTATACCATATATCCTTATCCATTCAATTAAAGTCCACCGTTAGTACCACTAATGTCTTCTCTAGTGGGTCCAAATCAGTTCCCATCAAAGTCTTCATAATAAATTATTTCATCAATTTTTTGAAGACTAATATAATATCCAGATTTGGTGTCCCTCACATAATATTGATAGGTAATAGAACCAATTATACACATTCTAGTTGAATAGACTACAGGGAATATAATATCTAGTCTAACCATTTTTCCTACTATCACAAAGTGTAAAAAAAGTATATGGATTTAACAAAACTATATTTAATATCCCATTGAAGATGGTGGATAATGACAATAAATCTTGGATAAATAAAATTAAACAATATTTATGGTTATATCATACCAAAACCCGTATTTCTTGTCATGTTACCCCATATTGTATTGTGTATGGGATAAAGGAATCCCCACCCATTGAGGTTTAATTATCATCACTTTATATCCCCATCTATGATCATTTTTCTGTACAGGAGGATTCTTAGATACAATTTAGAGCTAAAAAATTACACATGCTTCATAACCTTGATAGTAACAAAAATAGATTCACATGAGTGTTTAATAAAAAATTTCATAATCATTAATTCATCTAAGTATAATTAGAGTTAGTTCTAAGAACTACTATGACCCCAGGGAAGATTCCCCCAAAAATGGTGTTGAAATGGGAATATACTTATGCCATAAAATTGGTCAACTATAATAGATCTTACTCCATGATTATCGTTGATGAAGAGTGTATCATGCCTACCACTAATGTAATGTTTCTCAAGAAATAATTTTTATGGTTTCATGATTGATTAATTATGTCCTCAATTTGTGGATTTAAAATTCATAACATATAGTCCATCTTTAATGACATTAAAATACATGGAAATGGACATGGATGTGTGAACTTATATTGAAATACACAATATTCTATCCCACAAAACCCAAATCCACTTAAAGTTGATCCCTCTATATAACCTGATTCCCTTATATACAAACTATATCTATATAATATATCAATAATGTATGGGTTTACTTGTTCACTGGGATGAAACATATTCACCTTCCGTTACATATGGGTCTGATATTTGAAAATACCTTTTATATAGAACTATGTATTACTTGATTCTTGTTATCAAATGTTATATAGTGATAACTAGATATCTTATCTTATCCTCAAACATTTAATATACTTATAATATAATCCTAGATTTTACCATAGTGCATGATTTCTCCTCATTCACATCAGGTTTTCTTTAGTGGACCCTCCATTAGAAAAAAATAATTCCATGCATTCAAGAACCACATGTGGCCTGATTTCTATTTTCACATGATTTATAGTGAAAATAAATTGTCTTGACCCAAATTCAGAAAAAAATACAATAAAAAACAATAACATATTCATCTTAGTGGTTGAGGACTGGTATTTATGTTGGGTTTCTTGATGGACTTATATTAGGATAGAGGTAGTGTCATATTTCCCTTTAACTTAAGCCTCATATATATAGAGGCTTCTATTAAAGAACTTTTTTTGATTAATTCTTATTATTTTAGGATACAAAATGATGTCTATATTAAATATCTCAGATTCATATATATGTTATATCCAAATGAAACCCCTACTTTTATTTGGAATATGAGGCCCCACAAATTCATGTAATATTTTATCTATCGATTTGACACTAAGACAAATCCATTATATTTTTTATGAAAGATACAAATATTCTCAAATCCTCATATATAAAGGTCATCTTTTTAAAACCTCAAACTACATGACTTCTAATTCTTTTTAATATGATGTTTAATTTCATGAAATAGTGTCTATATTATAAGACCATAAATAACATATAGTGGTCTATCATTTATGACCTGATTTCTTTATATGTGAGGCATATCCATATATGGGTATATTGCATATGGTTTTAATCTATAAACCAATAATAGGATAAAATTATCTAATTTCTAAGAATTATGATATCATGTTTGGGGTTTCTTCATTCATGTCATACTTCCTCTTTTATAGCTAGATACTAGGATGTGATCATTATATCCTAAACATGTACACAAGTTAGATCTTTGTAGATAAACAATATATGAACTATTTGTGGTTTGATTTTAATTTTCATATGATATATAGTGATTCCTGGTTCTCTCATCCCAAACCAATCCAAAAATTCCAAGCTAGGATTCTCCATAGTGAAAAGACATTTTCCATTCCTTATCAAGTATCATCTTATGTTCTCCCACTAATATGCCCATACATATACCCCGTATATGAGTCATATTGTTCCGAAGATTCATTACCTATAATTATATGTCATTTTATTCCTCTTATTTTTGGATATATAGTGACTTCTAGATTATTTGTCTTAGGGTCAACCAAAGATTCAAAAAATTACAAACCCATATCCTAGTGTATGAACTCTTAACTCATGTCATGTATTTTCATGTTAAACTATGTACCCTAATGACATATCATTGATTCAAACTATCTGTGTATTTATGATTTACCTAATACATCCACATAAAATGATCAAGCATATTTAGTTATTATGATATTAATATTTGTGGGTTTTATATATTATCATGAACTAATAATAGAGTTGGCACAATATTTGAGAAATTTATAATATTTTAGAGATAAAAAATTGGAATTAATTGGGAAAATAAGAGAGGTTCATCCATAATATAGAGCCTCCCCCTCTCCCATAATATATAAAAGGAACCCTGAATTGGAATATCTTTATAAGGTATGATTGATGAACTCTAAAAATTGGATCATTACTTTCTATGGATCAATAAAAAATTCACACACCATATCTAAAATTCTATTTTATACCTCAAAATTAATTCATAGTTCCTCTAACCATGTGATATCATCCATACCTACCATTTCATATTCCATAACTATCTTATACTACTAATTTACTTATGTTTTAGTAGGTTTTAACCCTTAATGTAGTTATTCCACTATGTCAATCTATTTTATGAACTAATGTTGTTTTAAATTACTACTAAATATTTGGAAGCTTGATGATTTATTGTGGTTTTGAGTATTATTTACAAGACTATATACTCTATATCCTAGATCCTCAATTAGAGTACCCTCACTCAACCCTAAGTTTTAATCACCTCCTTTAAACTATCATGTATTATATAGTAATTATACACTTCATAACCTAGAGAGATGAACATTTTTTGAAGAAGATGTGGCTATCCTCTCATCTTATTGAGAGGGGTCACATAAACTATCCTCATGATGTTTTTCCACACCTGCTACCACATCCTAAACTAAACTGAGGCATACTATAGGTCTAATTCCAAGTCCAACACATTGAAGGGTATATATTTCAAAACCATATTACTTATAGAGTTTCTAGCATTAATTTATCTAGATTTATTTAGCATAAGAATAGTTGTTTCCCCTTCAAATTCCACTAACTGAAGTGCCGATGTAAGGAATCCTTTTGTTTCCATGGTATCTGGCCATGCTATTAAAATTAAAATACTGAATATGTTATCCAACACAAATTAAAGAAGGATATATAATATATAGTGTGGTAACCACCTTTATTTATTGGGTCATTAGCATTTTTAACTATTTTAACCCTATTATAAGGTATAATTATAGGATATTCCCATAGAGTTCCCTTTACAGGACTTTGAGATATCCGGTCCAACTATGGGGGAACTACAACCTCCAATAGAGCTATAGTTCTAGTGGTAAATTCTAACCCAAAATAATCATAAATAGAACCATGAAGGGATATACATAAAGGACACTATTTATTATTTTAACTAATAAAGAAAGTTTAATAATCAGGATAAGGAACCTTCCTATGGAGATGCATAGAAAGTAGTGAAATCCTACTCAATATTATCAACTAGGTTTTAAAAATATATAAGGTATATATTGATCATGATGAGTTGACAAATTTATCAAAACATTCATTTCAAGAGTTTACTTTGATAACTGTTTGTCTTAAACTATTAACACATGATAATTTAGTGTCCTTGATCTCATGAGGCTCAATTCAATTCCCAAATGAACTCATGGATTATTGTAAAATTTAAGGTACTATGATGATATAGAATTTACTTTCCAATTCAAGATATAGAAGGAGTTCAAGATACCTCACCTAACCTAGTCAGTAGATCAATTTTGAAGACACCTATATGGGAGAAAGTACTAGTTGTAGTATTGGAAATAATCCTTGAGGGTTAGAGGGAATCACTCAAAGATGTTCCATCCAGGATGGGGGATCCTTTTCTTTACCACTATTTCATGAATAACCACTTGGGTTGAAAAATGTTCCTCCATTAGAATACTCCAATGATATCATGGGTAACTAATCCCCTTCTAATTCATGGAAAATATAAATAATATATGAATAACAACATCATCAATTTTTTGTTAAGTGTAAATTATAAGTCATATTAACACTTCCAAAGAAAATATTTAACTAGAGTCCTCCCCATTTACCAAATCTTTCACTTCTTGAGGATCATCACAGTCATTATCCTCATCATTTATTGACTCAGGCTCTTTCATTTTGAGTACTCCATTTGATTAAAAAAATTCCCCTGAGGGATTAGACAACATAATTAAGTTTCTAGATGTAATCTTCCACTTATTTAGGACTATACGTGTAGGTGATGATAGTAATTGCAGTGACTTAATCAAACTCATTCAGAACAACCTCATATATTAGGATTTTATCCCTGATCTCCTCTATAGATAATTTTATTCTATAGGATTCCCACTCCCACTAAGCCTATGGAAACCCATAATCAGTAGGGATTGAAAATTGAAGATCCACCCCTCCCATCAGTGGATAAGTCTACAGGTACCCTACCCATTTTTATGGCCCTAAAGAAACCAGGGACTTTCTTGGTGTGAGCCCATTATAAAATATTCCTACCTCTATTTTTCACTCATGATCATAACCACCTTTAGTCACCAATGGACCCTTAAACTAAGGCACCAGGTGAATTAACTATACACTATGGTATGATGAGATCTTGGTGTCATAAAATAAATTCAACATCTTGATGAAATAATTTTCTAGAAGGATAGTTACTTGTAGGTTTATCTGTTTTTGTGTGACAATCACCCATAACGGGCATGCTACCTTGGGGTGTTGTTCAACTTAAGTGCTTTGAGGCAAAGTTAGACACTTATTTTACAGGAAACTATATTACTTCCCAAAACTAAAAGGTGAATACCCCTCACATATAGTATCATAATTTATTCTATATTCTATCATTCCCTCACTGAAATAAATTAGGTACATCCATTGTTGGTGGGTTCTAGTCATTTTGTCATATATCACACAAGTTAGGGCTAGGTAAAACATAAAGATGAACCAGTTAAATAAGGTCATCATATTTCCCATATCTTGATCATCATGTGGGAGTGGCCTAACAAAACTTATGAATTTGAGATATAAATTAAACCGAGTGATTGGAATATTTAGGTCATTTATGAACTCATATCCCCCATATATGATACAAACCAACACTAAAACTATAGAAAAGGACTAAAAATATGGAATGGTGACTTACCCTATAGATGTGTTCAGTGTGATTCTAGATCATGGTTAACATAAGCACCACCAGGATGATTCACCTACTTCTCACTAATTGAGTCACTATCATGAATGTTCTCATAATTACCTCAGTATGTGATTCATATACTGGGTGGAGGTTCCCACTAAGAACATGGTTAGAAATGAAACCCGGAGAACTAGTCATCTGACCCCAAGGGTGACCTCCCAACCACATTCATTATATTTTCCTTCATCCATTGTTGGATTATGATCATCATAAATCCTATGGTTCTTGGGGGTTTGGTAGATCTGATGTATCATTGTTTATTGGTCTTGTATATTAAAATGATGAAAAGCTCCACTCATATGCTAATGGGGACATCAATTCATGGGTTAACATTCCCCTTAAAAGTGTGTGTTTGTGGGGGGGGGGTCCTCTTCTCAAAATTTCATAGGTTACATGAATTAATTTTTCATATATATCCCCCATAATTAGATCCCCACTAACCATGTTTACATCTCATAGGCTTATCTCAACCACTCTGTGCATAAAGTATATCGTTTTTGTGTTTGATAACGACTGACTAATTAAATCTATAAAGACCCTTATACTTTCATGGTATAACCATTTTGATACCCAAACTAATTCATACATCCTAACTCCACTAAACATCCCCTCAAACTCTTCATAGCCCCATTGTACCTAGAAGGACCAACTCTGAGCCATACAAGAAACACACCCTAGGGTGTAGACCCCATCTTAAAGACCATACTATTATCTATTATATAGTGGAATTATTCAGAATTGATAAATAATTATATAGATCATGTTTTCAAATTCACCAAATTTCCAATGGGGATATAGTGATTTACCTAAGAATATATCCCTTTATATGGCTAGCATCCCAGATGAAGCACCCACCACATTAATGTTTTCTTAAGATATCTCACAATATTCATTGATACAGATTATAGGTTGATTTTGTGGTCATGGTGTAGGAATGGGTGTATCACTCAACAAATAAAATCCATATATAGGTAACCTCTCTAATACTAGTTAGTCTAAAATACTTTCTCCCATCAGATCTAAGAGTTATAAATGTATCGGTTGTAAATTTGGTAATTAAATTTCTTGAATGATGTTGACCATATATATATAAAGCTTGTGTTTATAACAAGAATAGTTTGTTATAGAGTTATTTATAAAAATGGAAAATTTTATAGATCTCAGAAAGAGTCACATAGAAGAAATCAATAAAAATTTCACAATGTACAAAATTTCACAAATAACTTATGTGAAGTGAAGGTTAGTTTCATAAGAACTATAACAATGTAACACCCTGACCCTAGAATCTTGGAGCTAGTTCCTTATTTTATTACATTACCATGATTTCAAGGAATCAAATCCTGAAGGACTGAAAAGTTTAGCATTCTTGGAATACAAAATTACATTCATAATACCCATAATAAATTTAAAAAAATATAACATTATACAATATGAAATAAACTACATCCTTGAAATATTATTCAAATTTTTCTTCCTCATAACCCAGGGAATGGAAACGTAAGAAATTGGTGAGATTAGATACTCAATAAGGGTAAGTAATATAGTAGAAGTTATCAAAAAACATAAACATTAGGCATAGTGAATAACTAAAAACACATGACATTAAAAATAAACTTGGGCATAATATGGAATGAATGAAATCCTAGTAAATAAATCCATATGATAGATCACATAAAACATTATCATGGATATTCGACTAGTCAAATAATCACATGATTTATCAATTAATAATATCATAATGAGGGAAATTCATATGCTAGATATTCTAAAACATACCTTTAAGGCCTTGTCCAAGACTTCTAAAAATGATTATGGCATCAGCAAAAACCAAATCAAAAAATGGGAAATGCCTCAGCCAAGTACATACCAGTTTGCCTCATGAGACCCACCGATGCAATGAGGAGCTATAGTGAGCCCCACCCATCACTTTCTAAGTCCAGTTAATTCCTCATATAAATGGGGTTATATATAAACATCATATACATATGCAATTTAAATAACTTTCCCAATCTGAATACATAATTACTAACCATTCGGAGTAATAGATAAATGAAAATAAAGATAGCATATCCATAGTCAAGCTAATCAGAAACCGTTAAAAAAATTTTAGATGATATCCTAATATATAACCCTTAATTAATTACAATATTATACAATGAATGTTGACATAGATGAAGATACTTTTAAATGAGACATTGCAAAATTCTTGAGGAAATAATCCTTAATTATTCCAAAGTGTCTCATACCACTTTGAAACATTCAAATCATAATTCCTTATAATATCACGAGAATTAGGAGAATAATGATATGATATATCAAAGGTAATTACATACACCACATCCAAGAAATAATTGGGGAACAAGGCATATATTTTATAAAAGTTAATGTGAGATGAGAAAAATAATTTGTTACTTTGGAAAGAAGAGTTACTTTGGAAAGAAGAGTTACTTTGGAAAATAATTTATATTTTTCAGGAATTCAGATTTTAGAAATGTATATCCTAGAAAAGAAAACATAAAGACATTGAAATTATATTTGATGCATAATTGATGTGCCACTAAAGTAAAATCATGTAAAAAGAGTTTTAAAAAAGATTTAGAAATAAAACATTTTAGTGCGGTTTAAGGAAGTGATTTTAGAGCAGAAAGGTATGTTTTTTTCATAAAACCCAAAATGAACCAATATATTTTTTATGATATTTTTTTTATTTTATAAAAACAATGATGTCTTAAATTAGATTACGTAGTGAACTTGAAAATGGGAATGAATTCGAGAAGTTCTCTTGAAACGGGCTTATATTTCGGGGAGAATTTTTGAAAGATTCTTTTAAGGAATGTTACTCTCCATAAAATAAAGAAATATTCTGTTTGGTAAACATATTTATAATATTGAAAAATAAATTTTGAGGAGTACATAATAATATATAAGAATTTCATTGAGGTAAGTATAGGATATGTGTAACCTAAATGAAAATGGAGGTTCGGGTGGGAAATCCTTACCACATTGTAATCAATCGATTCATATGACCCAACATTAAAAACAATTAAATGATAAATTTAATACCATGAAAATAAATAGATTTACTATATTATAAATCAATTTGTTGTATACATAAACCATACATAATAAATAGTGGTGAATACTGAATATCTAAAAAAATTGAACTCAGATAAGGAAACCATTACCTTATCTCTAAATGTGTTCTGCACAAGACCATAAGGTCATGGAATATAAAATTATACCAGCTAATAATTCAATTCAGAACCTATTAGACCTGAATATAAATTTCTTAATTTCATTTATATTCTTTTGAAAAGTTATAATATTTAATCATGTCACTCTGGAGTGTTCGTTTCCTTGATTTCATGATTGGTTCGCTTGATTATAAGAGTATAGATGTTCATGTAAAATGGAGATTGAAATACAGGATGGAAGTTATGAGTTATTATTATTCATACATAAGATTAAAAGATTACATAAATCCTTGGTTATTTTGGGAGAGGATGAATCATTAGATAAAATTTTAATGATAAATGCTTAGATTAATTTGGTGGTTTTTTGATCCCACGAACTCATTTTGATTTATAATTTAATAACATGTGTAAAAACTGATTATAGAACATTAAATAGTATATATTTCATATATTATGATCTGGAACAATCATAAAAATGGTTTCATGACCACAATCGTAGATGGTAATAGAAATTGAAAATTCATCGTCATTGAGTGTGAAAAATTAACACATCTCGGATGGTATTTTCATTTCAATTATAAGATGAGGGAGAAAGAGAGATGATGATGAAATATTAAATTAGAATAATATAATTATAGTACATATAAGGTACTATAATTATCATATCATTTGGATGAGAGGAGGTTTTTTCCATTATTTTAATCATTATTTAATTATTCTGGCTCAAGACTATGAATAATATTGATTCTTGTGAATAATAATAGTAATATGTGCATATGAGTTCAAACCAATGGCCATTTACATTAGACATGACTCAATCATGATGTATAAATTAATTAATTTATCATATTTTTTAAATTATCAAATTTCATTATTCACCAACAATCCATGTATTTCAGAAAAATCCCAAAAATTAAACCTAACTATTTTTCAATGTGTAGAATCCAAAAATGAACTCCATTTTATGAAAATAATTTTAGAGATAGGAGAAATTTAATTTTTAATTATAATAACCATTTACTTTAAAAATATATTTTTTAAAATTATAACTGTTTTTATAATACCCAGAAAAAATAAGTAAGTTCTCATTAAATTATCCAAAAATCATTAAACAACAAAATATTAATTTATTAATAAATTTTATGAAAAATTAATTAAATTTTAAATTACATTATTAATTATAAAATTTTGATTAAATATTTATTCATCAAAAATATACCCACACTTAATTATTAATGCTTAAAATATTCCTTTTCACTTATAAGATGCGTACAATTTATTTATACATACATTGGTGAGTTTACAATTCATAAGGGTATATTACTATTTATTTGTGTCAGGTTACTATTCATAAGGGTACAATTATATTCACAAGGGTTATGTTACTATTCATTAAAAATTAAGTTGATTCTATCATACTCTAAATATCCTACTGAACACAGCTATATTTTCCCACCTTTTAGAAATTCAAAACATAGAAGTGGAAAAATTAAGTTTAATGTCTAGGTTATAACTATAACAAAGTTTTGTTTCATAGTGACTTAGTGTTGCGTGCATATAATCTATCCAATTAATTGAAGTTATTTATGAAGAAACATACCATAAAATCTTTGGGTGTCATAGTAATAGTGAATATATTCCTAAAATAATTTAGTATTTACCAAAATAATTATAATAGTCAATATATACATTATAATATTTTGATAAAAATCAATTTTTTAATAATCAAATAAACTTGTTCATATTAAAATATTCTTTTACACAAAATAATACTGAAAATGGAATTTTTTTTTAAATTTAATTTGAATGATATAAATTTGAAATATACGTATTATTAATTAAAAAAATTAATTTTAAATTATTATTTTTCAAAACATAATGTATTTAAAATTATAAAACAAATTACTAGGGTGTTACATTATTCCCTCCTTAATAGAATTGTGTCCTTGAAATTATAAATTTCACTTCAAAAGTTATATGTTGATACATGAAAATTCTCTTGTGGGAAACCCACATCGGGAACAGGGTTAACAAAATATTTTCTTAATAAGGGGGAAATTGAAAGGGGTAGGTTACAATAAATCTATGCATTCGAATATGATAACATTTGTGCGAATTGAAAATATGGACATAGAAGATTAATCTGACCATCATGTTTAGATGAATGTTGATTACCACAAAACCATAAATTACAATTATGAAAAAGTTCATCAATATCTTTAAATGTTTTGATAATAGGACACCATTTTTTATTACCCTTTTCCTAGAGTTGAGTAATTATTCCACTATATAAGAGTATAAAAATACATAAACTTATCATTATACTTCACCTTGAACTATCTATACTTCATCACTTAGCACAGGTTTTGCCATGGGGTGAAGTAATACATTATCCTCTAAAATCTCATACAATGATCAACTCAAACCATTCATAAATGGTTGAACCTTACATAATGATTCAACACTTTAGAAATAATGTCTCTTAATTTCCAAGATTAACTTTTCATTAGCCCTTAGTCGATATGAAGTATCTATAAATTTTCACATTCCAAACATGTGAATAACTTCATCATGCATCATCTTGAAATATGGTAATACCTCTAATTACCATAAAACCATATTGAAAAAATTAATCCTTATGTATTCCTTAAGTAAGATACATGTTATTATATTTATTCCTTAAATCAAAAAAGTGTTGTAAACTCCTTCAATGATAGCATAGACCACTTGTCGACAAGTCAATTATCAGTTCCAGTATATTGAGTACTTATCCAAATCAAGAATTTCTTCATCATTATCTCAGCATCAAGAATATATTTAGGGTTGTATTTTTGTCAATCATGCATTAAAAAAAAGATAATATTTCCATATGATATATTTTCTTGGTACCATTAAACGTATGGTTTTAAATCCTTAATGAAAAAGTATTGTATTACAATCCTCATATATTTCATATTTCTTATAACCAGAACATTGCTGATAAAATATTCAAATCAAATGATTCATCAATAAGAATATTAGTCATTCCACATCATCTAAGGCAGTATCATAACTTGATCATTATCCAGTAACATCATTTGGGGTATATTCCTTTGTCGCTTGGAAGATTGATTCGCATAGTGTCCCATCTCCTTTCATTTGAATCATTTTACACTGGAACCCTTTTTCTTACCCTTGAACTCACAAACTTGGTTTCCTTTTTCTCCTAACTTATAAAAAAATCAAATTCATTTCAAGAATTTACCAGGGTGACTTTTTCTACAGTGATCACATGTGGTAAAACCCTTCTTTTCATTTTTCCCTTTATCCATATTTTCCTCTTCCATCCTTTTCTTCTCTTTCTTCCCTTAAAAGGCATAATAATTAGAAAATTATTTACATATATTGTTAACACATGAAAAAATTTCCTCATATGATGAGGATACATGGGATACTATCCTCCTTCGAAATGATGGCTTAAGACCATAAGAGATATGATCCTTCTTACTATTTTTATCACATGCATTGGTGAAGTTCTCATTCATTATTCTAGGTGCCATTTCTAATCAATTCAATATACTATATTATATCATAAAATTATGAAAATTATATAACTCTAAACATGGTATAACACATATCATAAATTTATGCATCAAAAATCCTAGAACCATATACTTTTGTTACTTTGGAAGCATAAATCCTTTATAATGGTATGTAAGAAAATGTGAATTATCCTAATAATATCCCTCATGAGTGTCAAAACTGGTGTGAAGTAAGGCTCATTGTTTTATACCAAGTTATCTCAAGTCAAGATTGGAACACCTTGTCGATTGTTTTATTCCTAGGTATATCTGTACCAAAACCAGACACACTTATATTATCCAGACATGGATGTATTTTCTAGGATGTTCCACATAATCTATACCTTACCAAAATTCAAGGATGTTATTGTATATATATCCCCAAAGTATATCTTAGGGTTATGTTCCATAATCTAAGTTTTATAAATCTAGTTTCTAAGGTTGCTTCTAAACTTCCTCTAATTCCAACTATAAGACCCGTACCCCAGAGGCTCGAAGTCGGTGCATTATTTTATTACATTGACATGATTACAAGGAATCAGATCATGAAGGACCTAATATTTTAATAGTCTTGGATGACAAAATTACATTCAGAATACCTATAATACATTGTGATAAAAAATATAACATGATACAATATGAAATAAACTACATCCTTGAAAGAATATTCAAATGTTTCAACTTCCTAACATAGGGAAAGGAAATATAAGAATGTGGCGAGCTCAGATGCTCGGTAAGGGTAAGTAAATCAATTGAAGTTATTATAAACATAAAAATTAGGTATGGTGAATAACTGAAAACATATGCCTTTAAAAATAAACCATATCATAATATGTCATGATTGAAAGATGAGTAAATACATCCATATAATAGATCACATTAAACATTACAATGGATATTATACTAGTTGAATAATCACATGATTTATCAATTAATGATATCATAATAAGGGGAATACATATGCCAAGAATTCTGAAACATACCATCAAGGCCTCAACCAAGACATCTAAAAATAATTAAGGCCTTGACCAAAATAATATCTGAAAATGGGAAAGGCCTCGACCAAGTCCATATCTGTTTGTATAATGAGACCTAACAATACATCAAGGGGCTATAGCAGGCCCCAATCATCACTTTATAAGTACAATACATTCCTCATATAAATGGGGTTATACATAAACATCACATACATATGAAATGTAAATATCTTTTCCCAATCTGTAAACATAATTACTATCCATTAGGGGTAATAGGTGAATGGAAATAAAGATAGCACACCTATATTCAATCTAATTAGAAACCCTTCAAAAAAATATTGTATATGACATCATAAGAGATAAACCTCAACAATGTACAAGATTATACCATCGATGTTGACATGGATGGAGATATATTTAAATGATACATTGAAAAATTCATGAGGAAATAGTCATTAAACATTCTAGAGTGTCCCATACCACTTTGAAACATTCAAATAACAATCTCATATAATATAATGAGAAAAAGGAGAATATTGATATGATATATCAAAGGGTATTACATACACCACATGTAAGGAATAAGTAGGGAACAAGGCATAAATCTCATAAAATTTAAACTGAGATGAGAAAAATCCCTTTTTACTTTGGAAAGAAGAGTTCTTTTAGAAAATAATTTAAATCTGTATTGAAATATGATTTTAAACATGTATATACCAAAAAAGGGAAGGAAATTAATGTCACAAACCGTGCCCCAGGGCCCGTGTCATGACTACCCCAAGCCCGCCTTCCATAGTCCAGTGGTTGGCGACTAGCACCAAAGGCGTAATTCCCTAAACTGTGAAGGCATTTCCTTTATAACCTATAAAAACTCACAACTAAGTACACAACAATATGCGAACACAAGTAAAATGTATAACCAAAAGAGTGCTGAAAGTAAAAAGGGGCTGGAATACAAGCCCAATAGTAAAGGTACAAGAAATTGAAAGTACAAGTACAACTGAGGAAAAATGAAAAATAGCTATTGGGCCATCCTCTGAGGTTCCTACTTGAAGGGTAGGTACAGATTGCCTCCTCAACACTCCACATCCATCTGTCTCCTCAGTGTACCAACATGCCCTATGGTCCACCTTTGAGTATCGTCCAGTCCTGGTACTTTCAGCCTCAGTCAGCATTGTTCGTCATCTGAATCCAACATAATAAGGTGTGGGTATAGCTCGTGCATTGGTGAGTATAACGATACTCAGTAGCGACCTCGAGACCCTCAAGGCCTCAGAAAATCCACCATGGATATCCAAAAAGTATGAAATCAACACATAACCCTATTTAGGTATATGCCCATACATATACCTAAGTTATCAAGTAATACATCTCAATGATGAGTAAAACACAGAAGTAATGACTCAACTCAAAACATGATTTATTCTAGGGGTAGTATATAGTAACATCCCTAATCACATCATCGAATGATCGGATTCTATATAACTCCTCCTCTATCGAGTACAATTGGTCTACCGCACACCAAGGCGCTTCCCACTAACATTGGAGTGCTGAGGTACTCCTCCTGTCGAGTACCGTGGGTCTACCGTGTCACCAAGGTGCTCCCCACCATGGGTCTACCGCATCACCAAGGTGCTCCCCCTCGTATCTTGCTGAGTTACTCCTCCTGTCGAGTACCGTGGGTCTGCCGCATCACCAAGGTGCTCTCCACTGTGGGTCTGCCGCGATGCCAAGGCGCTCCCCACTAGGCTAGTCGAGTCACTCTGAGTTGAATTGGTCAGCAGTCATCAGGTCTCAGTCAGCTACTAGGTCTCTGCATTATGCTCAATCATCTCTGGGAGGATCTGATCCACAAGCTACTGTTCGATACTCTAACTGTCACGAAGTCCCATGAAGAAATATCTCAAAGGTCCGCCACATCATAGGGGTCTCAACTGTAACACCCCAGAATTTTATGAGATATATTCTTTTTAATTTCTTTGATGTCTTCTATTATACACTACACCAATATTAGCCTGTACTATACACAACAATGTATTAGCTTGCAGTATACGCAACACTATTCTTGGCACATGTTACACACAATTTCAAGTTTGTTTTGTAGAAATTATTCTACGCAACATTAAGTATAGATTTTTTTTAATGTATAAATGAAATAAGTTTTGATTATTTTATATGCAACACCAAAGGGAGCTTCCACTACAAATAGCCCAAACTTGTCTTTCATTACACGCAATCACGACCTTCCTCGATAGCGTGTGTAGTACGCAATACCAGATTTTGCTAAACAACGATATATTGTTATAATATTATTATGAACTAGACATCATGAATAGTATTAACTACATTATGAATTTTATAGCATTATTATTCAACTTAAACATTTTCTAGAACATGGTATGAGAACAAAATAAATTTTTCGGGTAAAATAAGTATTTTTCAAAAATGCAGTCCCTGCCGCCTTTTGATGGTGCACCCACTTTAAATATATATTTTTACATGTTTATAAGTTATATTTGACAAAATAAAATTATTATTTGGAATAATTATATAAAAATTTACTTTTTATAATTTTTTCATATTATTCAGATAACTTTTATATTATAATGAATAGTAAAAACATGCTATATTTTAATTAAAAACAAATTTTTTCATCTTAATAATTTATATGGTTAAATTATAATATTTAATTGTTTTAAAGTACAAATAGAATATATTTTTACCATTTAACGTAATTTATATCATTAGCATTGATTGTACATTGAATTCATAGGTAAAATCATTTCAATCTTTTGCATTATTTTAACTTTTAAAACTCATTTTCTTAACAATGAGATTAATTTTAAATTAATTTCTGCAACTTATGTGATTTGAATTTGGAAAAACTGATTCCATATTTGGAATCAGTAGGTCAAAATTATGTCAATAGGCTACTTTTTATTTTTGGGCACTATAAAATGTAACTATGGTAAATTTTATTTATAGTAGTTAAAGGTAAATCGGGTAATTAAGGGTAAATATAATATTATAAAATTATCCTAACACTTGTCTTAATATAATTGTATGATTATATTTTTTCCTAAGGAATATTTTGGGTGAAATGGAATCAATTGGAACCCACTTGGATGTGATTAAAACCTTTAATTTATTTTATTTTAATGAAAGTGAAATATGTCTCACTCAAACTTTAATAATTAAAGTATTTTTAATATAAGGTTATACAGAATGTAAATTTAATTATAAATACTCATTTAGAAGATAAATTTTTTTATGGTAATTTATTTGTAATTTTAAAGTGATATTTAATTACCTTAATAGCTTATACATTAATGATGCAAAAATTATTTAGTGAAAAAATCAATAATATTGTTTGTATTAAAGTAATAATACCAATGAAAAAGACCAAACACTTGACCAAAACCTATTGGTCGAGTATATATATACCATAACCATCCAAGGGTTTACTGTGGGACCATTTAGATCCGTATAAAAGAAATTATGACATTTATATTAATTTATTTTTAATAATGTCAAAGTTGTCACCTTCATAACTTAATAAATATTAAAATTTAAATATTGTGATTTTAAGATGATAAATTCTAGTAAAAGTATTATTATGTAATTTTATAGAGTTATATTAATAATAGGATTTTATTTTTAATTTTTATGCAACTAATAATTATATTAAATAATTATAGAAAAATGTTATAGTAATTAATTTATTAAGAGAAATTTCAAATAAATGGTTTTACAAATACTAAAATAAATATTATATGAACTATTTAATGTGCTCCACTAATTTTATAGATTAATATGACATGTTAGGAATCTATTATATATTTTTGATCGAATATATCTTCTCTGAGGATTTTATTTAAATTCAAATAATTTAATAGTGTCAAAATTGACACTATTGATATTTTATAAAAATAACATATTATTAAATTGTTTAAAAATCATAAAAATATTTAAAAATTACAAATTTAAAATTAAATGGTCTAAAATGTAATAATTTATGTAATTATGTAAAATTCACAACACATATGTAAGTATTTGTCAAAATTTAAAAATTATAAATTTATTACCACAAATAAACTTAAATATATTAAATAAGGATAAATCAAATTGATAAGGTTCAAAATAAATTCCAAAAAAGTCTAAATTTTATTTGTTGATGATATTACAACTCTATATCATCTCATCTTCGAATGTGAGTCATTTTGGATGTTTTTAAGTGGGGTTTGAATTTATTATAAATTAATATTTCTTATGTTTCCAAAGGTTCCCCTCTCCTCCCTTATAAAAGGGCACCTCCTCCCTCTCCTCTTAAAAAAAATTTGAGACATCATGCTCGGTCATCCCCTGACCATCTCACTTCTCCAATTCCATAGAAACCTAATAGAGGTTTTGGTCTTCTTCAAACAAAAACTTTAGTGCCATAGGAGGAGGTTAAGAGGAGGCGCGTCGAATAAGAGGTAATATCTTCTATCGATTCTTTCAAGTTTCTTCATTATTCTACTTCCTCTTCTTTAGTTTTTTAATTATAAATTAATTACATAAGTATAAATAATATACCGATATATTATTATAAATATGAAACAACCCCATTTCTCCTTCTATCCATCCTACGGAAAATGAAATCACCACATGTGCGTACGTACAGAATACCATCTCCACGCCGTGGTGTAATCTATTTTCCACCACCACCTTACTTGGATGGATATAATGGTGCAAAGAATAACTATATATGGTTATTATAACATGATACTAATTCTGATATATTATATCATCCACTCCAATTCCATTAAATTATAATGGGAATGGTATCATCGCTCTTGCGTACGTACGGATTACCGTCACCACGACGCAATGAGATTCATTCTCCATGTTAACCATTCAAGAATGATTATAAAGTATATATAATGAAGAATAAAAATATATATGATATAATAATGCAACTGGATTTATTTATATATATATATATGTCATCTACATACTTCCATTCAAGTCAATAAGGAAAGGAAAACATCGTTCATGCGTAGGTACGACCTACCGTCTCCATGAACGGTGTGTTTCATTTAATTTATATATATATTATATATGTACATATATAATGAATATATATGATATATAAATCATTTTTTACATTCTTTAATTAATTAAATAATTATATAAGCAATAATAATATCAAGAACAACAAGTCCAAACACGTACGATAAATGATACGATTTTACCCAAAACCCTGCTTTAACATCGAATTAACAATAGAACGGTGAATATAAAGTCATAAGTGAATCATATATGATATCATAAATATTATTATGGTTCTGTTACAAGTTAATAATATGGTTAATCCCACTATACAGGTGTTTCAGACACGTAAAGAAGAAATTGGACCTAAGGTAAGGGATAATTTTGCAATCTCATTTTTATCCGAGATTTCTTATACGTAAGTATTTACTGAGGTTATATTTTTCATCCATGTCAATAAATATGTATTTCATAAAGTGTTTAATATTCTTCCATTTATGTTTAAAGTCATTTTTACCCCTATTTGACTTTTACTTTGTGTTATGGAAGGAATCTTTCTTTTGTTTACCATACGAGATAATTTTTGACTTTTCCGGCAAAAGTATGAGAAGAATGTTTTTTTAACTTATACGGCATGAACAGATTTTAACAATTTCATAACGCTTTATTTTCATGAAGCTTCCTCTACAAGATATCATGACTATTTTCAAGAAAATACTTTTCTTTTAAAATTGAATGACATTTTGTGAAAATAAAATGATTTTGAAGACGAAAGGATATTTTCCTCAAGAATTCATTTCAAGTGTTTTGTCAAAACTATTTTCCATCTAAGATGACATTATTTAGTATGGTTATGTTTCATGTATAATGTCTCTATTATTTCCATGGTTTGATTCTTTTTATGATGAAATTATATCCATTTGTTTTATATGGATTATGTTATGATGGGATGATGTTTATGAAACCCTTTTTATTCTTTGGGTTATGATGAATGATTTATGTTTATTTTGTGGAAAAAGTAAGAATTATTTCATTATGAGATGGGTGGGACCTATATCTCCCTCCAATACATTGGGTAAAGATTTATATCTCATGAGATAGACATGGCTGGAACCGAAATTTAATCCGGTTCAGTGATACAGGACTGGAACGAGGAGTGAACTCGATTCAGTATGAGACTTTGTCTACTTTGATGGTCTTGGCAGAAATTTCGTGGCTACTATGGAAATCATATCATGTTATTAATGGTTTTCCACAATTAAATGTTTTATTCCCATGTTATTTTACTATTACTAAGGTTCCTTTATGATATATTCCTTTTGTACTTCCAAAATTTATATCATTTCTCAAGATTTTGATGTTTAGATTTTATGTTCATGTTTTTTCATTCAAATGTTTATGGATTGTTTTATGTTCTCTATGCTTAACCTTAATAAGCATTTGAGCTCACCATTTTTATGTTTTCTTTTCCCCAGGATATAAAGAAAGGTTCTAGGTAAGAAAACAAAAGAAGAAGATCTTTATGGGAGATGTTGAAGATCTTTCACCATGATTTAAATATTATTTTTCCGAGTTTCCAAAGACACTAAAATAATATGGTCCTTGTGTGTTTGATTTTGTTATGTATTAAGTATTATTCAAAAGAAATGTAATGTCCATTTACTTCAAGCTTGGGTCTCTATAGTTGGTATCAGAGGGAAGGTTTAGTTAACCTTTGGAAACTAGGATGCGAAAACTTTAGTGAGATCCCTAGAGATATTTCTAAGGTATGTATGGGGAAGTCCTTACGGTTAAGTATAAGTACATGTTATAGACCAAGAACTACTATAAAGATCATAGAATTAAACCTAATATGTTAGATATTTAAAGTACTCCCCTTTATTATGTTGTTTTCCTAGCATGATTTTTTCCTCTCACACTATTTTTTTGGGTTTTAGAAAATGGATGGAAATAGGAATATTCATGTTAATATAGAATATGATGGACAATGGAATGATATTCTACCTGAGAATCCAAATGAAATGGGATTTAGAAGGAAAAACATCGGTATTAGTCCTAATCAAAAATCTCATAATATGATCAATAATATCAACATTGGTAAGTTTCCTGACTCGGCTAATAAGAGAAAGATGGAGTTTCATGGTGATCATAGAGGAAAGAAAGTTCAATTTCCCTCATATAAATTATGTAGGAAGAGGCATCAAAGAGAATGTTTCAAAGGAACTAGAAGATGCTTTGGGTGTGTAAAAGAAGGACACAAATCCTGTAATTGCATAAGAAAAGGTTCAGTTAACACACTGGACAAGGATAATGGTATTGATAAAACATCAACCAAGGATAAATGTTTTAAATGTGGAATGTATAGGCACTATGAAAACCAATTCCCTAAGGGAAAATCTCATGAAGTGAATAAGAATGGTTGTATGGGTAGTATTTATGTCGATGATGATGAAGAGACTACAAATGATATATGAGATGAAAGAAGTGTTGATGAATAAAATGAAGAATCTCAGTCAATGGTTTAAGAATCTAGTGGAATGATTAAGTGTTTATGTAATGGGATTTCAAAATAGTATCATGGAATCTCATTTATAGTATCGTGGAATTATTGAATATCTATGTATTGGTTTTCAATAATTTTATGGTACCGGTAACCTGGAAAAGTGATTGAAATATTTTTGGAAAGAAGATGATATGCACATAATGAATGGTTAAGGAGAAAATAATATGTTTGATAGTATTAATGAGCTCATGACTGATATAAGGAAAAAGTGCTATCATGGTTTGAGTATATATAAATTTTGAGAATTTAGTATGTGGAAAGAGTTGAATTTTGACGGCATTCATGTTTTCATAAAGATTATATGGTAATTCATGTTTCAAGGGAATATATGATTAAGGTATTCACATGTTTGGAATGTGACCAAAAAGATATATCATATGATATACGGGGGTAAATGATGGTATTCATATAATAGGTATATGACCTTTCTAGTAATCATTTTCTTTATACTATGAGATTGGACAGATGTATTTGGGATAAGTCTAATGATTGGAATGGATTATGTAGGACATCAGATAGTATTGTTTAAGGATATAACTTTTTTCGATATTATTTCTGTAATGTTATAATAGTGTAGTTTTAGAAAAAAGGAAAACCTGCAAGACGGGCGAAAACCCGTCGCGTCAGACAAGGTTGCGGGAATCGAACCCACAACCGAAGTGAGACTGGCCTTTATCTCCTACCACTGGCCCATAGGAAGCCCCTGGTTAGTAGAAACAAGTTTTATTTTATTAAGCAGTATTATAGTTGAAGTATAAGTCCATTTTTGGAATCATATACGGTTAATCTCACCATAAGATGGACTTATGTATATAACTTTTTCTAACCTTATGTTTGAGACAGATGGAATGACCTATCATTCTATCACATGATCTGCTAATATTTCACAGAAGATAAATTCAACTTTATTTCATTAAGAGATGGTGTGTAAATTGTTCAAGGCACAAACAATAGTGAGGTTGTACCAAAATCAAGTAAGTATTTCTTTTAATTATTCAAATTTAGGGAAATGATCTTAAAAACCAAGAATGTTGTCCTAGTACTCTCATATTCGATGAATCAGATGGTACCTTATATCATCAAAAATTTATGGCTTTATGATTGTTAACTTTTTCATAGCCGTGTTCTCTACCACTCTTCATCAGGACATGATGGTTAGATTTCTCTTCAATATCCATATTTTCACCTATGTTCTCATATGTGGAAACCCAGTGATTAGTTAATTTGGGTAACAGTTACATTTCATACTTCACTTTTTAAAATTATGTTTTATTATCCCTTTTTACGATGTGGGTTTCTATGAATGAAACTTTCAAGTAGTAAATGATTTATAAACCCGGTGAATTTCAGGGGTGAAATTCATTTTAAGGGGGGTAGAATGTAACACCCTGAGATTTTATGAGATATATTCCTTTTAATTTCTTTGATTTCTTCTATTTTACACTACACCAAGATTAGATTTTACTATACGCAACAATGTATTAGCTTGCAGTATATGCAACACTATTCTTGGCTCATGTTACACACAATTTCAAGTTCATTTGGTAGAAATTATTCTATGCAACATTAAGTATAGATTTTATTTAATGTATAAATGAAATAAGTTTTGATTATGTAATACTCAACACCATAGGGAGCTTCCACTACATGCAGCCCTGACTTGGCTTGCATTATAGGCAATCACGACCTTCCTCGATAGTGTGTGTAGTACGCAATACCAAGTTTCGCTAAACAACGATATATTGTTATAATATTATTATGAACTATCCGTTATGAATATTATTAAATAAATTTTGAATTTTATAACATTATTATTCATCTTACACATTTTCTAGAACATGGTATGAGAATAATATAAATTGTTCGGGTAAAATTAATATTTTTTAAAAATGCAGTTTTGAAACCTTTTGATGGAGCACCCACTTTAAATCTAGTATTTGACATGTTTATAAGTTCAATTTGACAAAATAAAATTCTTCATTGGAATCAGGATATAAAAATTTACTTTGGATAAATTTTTCATATTATTCTCATAGCTTTTATATTTTAATGAATAATAAAAACACGCTATATTTTAATTAAAAACAACTTTTTTCATCATAATAATTTATATGGTTAAATTATAATATTTAATGGTTTTAAGGTATAAATATAATATATTTTTACCATTTAATATAATTTATGTCATTAGCATTGATTTAACATTGAATTAATAGGTAAAATCATTTCAATCTTTTGCAATGTTTTAACTTTTAAAACTCATTTTCTTAACAGGATTATTTTTAAATTAATTTCTGCAACTTCTGTGATTTGAATTTTAAAAAATGGATTCCATATTTGGAATCAATAGGTCCAAATTATGTGAATAAGCTAATTTTTATTTTTGAGAACTATTAATAGTAACTACGGTAAATTTTATTTACCGTAGTTAAAGGTAAATCAGGTAATTAAGGGTAAATATAATATTATAAAATTACCCTAACACTTGTCTTAATATAATTGGATGATTATATTTCGTCCTAAGGCATATTTTAGTCTAAATTTAATCCATTGTAACCCACTTTGATGTGATTAAGACCTTTAATTTATTTTATTTTAAAGAAAGTTAAATATGTCTCGCTCAATCTTTAATAATTAAAGTATTTTTAATACAAGGTTATACAGAATATAAAATTGATTATAAATACTCATTTGAAATATAAAATGTTTTTCTTTGTTATGGTAATTTATTTGTAATTTTTAAGTGATATTTAATTACCTTAATAGCTTATACATTAATGATGCGGAAATTATTTAGTGAAAAAATCAATAATATAGTTTGTATTAAAGTAATAATACCCATAAAAGGCCCACAAACTTGACCAAAACCTATTGGTAGAGTATATCAATACCATAATAATCCAAGGGCCGACTTTGGGACCATTGGGAGCCATATAAAAGAGATTATGACATTTATTTTATTATATTTTGTATAATGTCAAAGCTGTCACCTTCATAACTTAATAAATATAAAAATTTAAATGTGGTGATTTTAAGATGATACATTAGAGTAAAAGTATTATTATGAATGGTAATAGAGTTACACTCATCATAGAATTTTATTTTTAATTTTTATGCAACAAATATGTATATTAAATAATTATAGAAAAATGTTATAGTAATTAATTTATTAAGAGAAATATCAAATAAATGGTTTTAAAAAAATTAAAATAAATATTATATGAACTATTTAATTTTCTCCACTAATTTTATAGAATAATATGACATTTTAGGAATCTAATAAATATTTTGGAACGAATATATCTTCTCTTTGGATTTTATTTAAATTCAAATAAATGAATGGTGTCAAAATTGACACTATTGATATTTTATCAAAATAACATATTATTAAATTGTTTAAAAATCACAAAAATCTTTAAAAGTTACAAATTGAAAATTATATGGTGTAAAATGTAATAATTTATCTAATTATGGATAATTCACAACACATAAGTAAGTATTTATAACAATTTAAATATTTGAATTTTATTACCACAAATAAACTTAAATAGATTAAATAAAGATAAATAAAATTGATAAGGTTTAAAATAAATTCCAAACATGTATAAATTTTATTGGTTGAGGATATTAAAACCCTATATCATCCCATATTTTAATTTGAGTCATTTTTGATGTTTTTATGTGGGTTTTAAATTTATTATAAATCAATATTTTTTATGTTTCCAAAGGTGCCCCTCTCCTCCCTTATAAAAGGGCACCTCCTCCCTCTCCTCTTTACACAAATTTGAGACTTTAAGCTCGGCCAAACTGTTCCCATTTTACTTCTCCACTTCCATAGAAACCTACTAGAGGTTATGGTCTTCTTCAAATACCAACTTTAGTGCCCTAAGAGGAGGTTAAGAGGAGGTGCGTCGAAGAAGAGGTAATCTCTTCTACCGATTCTTTCAAGTTTCTTCATTCTTCTAATTCCTCTTCTTTAGTTGTTCTGTTATAAAGTAATTAAATGATTTTAAATAATATACTGATATGTTATTATAAATATGAAACAACCCCATTTCACCTTCTATCCATCCTACGGAAAATGAAATCACTGCGCGTGCGTACGTATGGAATACCGTCTCCACACCGTGGTGTAATCTGTTTTTCCCCCACCACCTTACTTGGATGGATATAATGGTGTAAAGAATAACTATATATGGTTATTATAACATGATACTAATTCTGATATATTATATCATCCAATCCAATTCCATTCAATAATAATGGAAACAATATCATCGCTCGTGCGTACGTACGGATTACCGTCTCCACGACGCGATGAGATTCATTCTCCATGTTAACCATTCAAGAATGATTATAAAGTATATATAATGAATAATAATGACACATATGACATAATAATGCTACATTATTTATATATATATATATATATATCATCTACTTACTTCCATTTAAGTCAATAAGGAAAGGAAAACAACATTCATGCGTACGTACGACATACCGTCTCCATGAACGGTGTGTTTTATTTCATTTATCTATCTATTATATATATATATATATATATTTATATATACTAAATATATATGATATATAAATCTTGTATTACATTCTGGAGGTAAGTAAATCATGATATCAGTAATAATAATATCAAGAACAACATGTCCAAACACGTACGATAAATGATACGATTTTACCCAAAACGCTGCTTTAACATGGAATTGACAAAAGAAAAAGTAATGTAAAGTCATAAGTGAATAGTATATGATGTCATAAATATTATTATGGTATTTTTACAAGTTAATAATATGGTAAAACTGACTATACATGAGTTTCAGACACGTACGGATGAAATTGGACCTAAGGTAAGGGATAATTTTGCAATCTCATTTTTATTCGAGTCTGCTTATATGTTAGTATTTACTGGGGTTATATTTTTCATCAATGTCCCTGAAAATGTTTTTCATAAAGTGTTTAATATTATTCCATTTATTTTTAAAGTTATTTTTACCCCTATTTGACTTTTACTTTTTGTTACGGAAGGAATCTTTCTTTTGTTTACCATATGAGATACTTTTTGACTTTTCCAAAAAAGTACGAGAAGAATGGTATTTTTTGTAAATTATACAGCATGAACAGATTTTTACATTTTCATAATGCTTTATTTTCATAAAGTTCACTCTACAAGATTTCATGATTATTTTTAACAAAATCCTTTTCTTTTAGAATTTAATGACATTTTGTGAAAAGAAAATCATTTTGAAGACGAAAGGATATTTTCCTCAAGAAATCATTTCAATTGTTTTGTCAAAAATATTTTCCATCTAAGATGATATTATATAGTATGATTATGTTTAAAGTATAATGCCTTTATTATTTACATGGTTTGATTATTCTTATGAATAAATGATATCCATTTGTTTTATATGGATTATGTTATGATGAGATGATGTTTATGAAACCCATTTTATTCATTGGGTTGTGATGAATGATTTATGTTTATTTTGTGGCACAAGTAAGAATGATTTCATTATGAGATGGGTGGGACCTATATCTACCTCCAATTAATTGGGTAAAGATTTATATCTCATGAGATAGACATGCCTGGAATGGAAAGTTAATCTGGTTCAGTGATACATGACTGGAATGAGGAGTGAACTTGATTCAGTAAGGGACTTTGTCCACTATGACTGTCTTGGAAACAATGCCTTGGATAATATGGAAATCATATCTTGTGCTTAATGTTTTTCCACAATTACATTTTTTATTCCCATGTTATTTTACTATGAATAATGTTCCTTTATGATATATTCCTTTTCTACTTCCAAGATTTATGTCATTAATCAAGATTTTGATGTTTAATTTTATGTTCACATTTTTGCATTCAAATGATTATGGATTGTTTTATGTTCTCTATGGTTACCCTTAATAAGAATTTGAGATAACCCTTTTTATGTTATCTTTTCCTCGGGATATAAAGAAAGGTTTTAGGTAAGAAAACAAAAGGGGAATATCTTTATGGGAGATGTTGAAGATCTTTCACCATGATTAGAAGATTATTTTTTCATGTTTCCAAAGACACTAAACTATTACGGTCCTTGTTTTTTTTCTTTTGTTATGTATTAAGTATTCCAAAAAAACAAATGTAATGTCAATGAATGTCAAGCTTGGGTATCTACATCATTGCAACATACGTCGTGTCAATCATACAGCCAGTCTGTGAGTTATTAGCCTTTTAGTTCCGGGGGCCCGGTAGAATTTGTGCTCAATCTAACCTGACTACATCCCATCTCAATCGAAAACACAATGGAATATATTAAAAAGGACCGTCTTGATCCAAGATTTCCAACGCCTTTGATGGTTCATCAAAAGGACGTTCGATGCCCAAGATATGGGCAAAAGAATGTAAAAGGGGTCATAGTGGGCACAGGTCCGGTCCGACCCGGTCGGACCGACCCGGCCCGACCCAGCTCGACCCTTTGGGTCTAGCCTAGACCGTTAGGTCTGGCCTGGCCTGTGAGGGCTGCGAGGGTGCCGTGGGGGCGGCTCGGCTGAGGGGTACCGCGAGGGCGGCAGACCAGGCCGCGAGGGTGCAGATCGACCACGAGGGCGCATACCAGCCCCGAGGGGCACAGAACGGCCACGAGGGGTGCGGACCGGCCGTGGGTCGGAGGACTGGACGCAGCTCACAAGGCTATGGAGAGGGCGACTCGAGTGGCCTGGACAACGGCGTGGCTCAGCGGACGGTGGCGATACGACGGTTCTGCACGACGGACGACGACGATGCGGCGACTTGGCACGGCGGTGGCGCGATGGATCAACATGGTGGAGGCACGATGACATGGCATGGAGAACGGAGGCTTCGCGGCGGCTTGACACGGTGGAAGGAGGTGGCGTAGCTAGGCTCAAATGGCAGCGCGGCTCGGCAGATGGCGGCGCGGCTCGACTCGAAAGGTGGCGTGACGAGGCCGTAGGTGGCGGTGCCGTTGCCTCCGTTATCTTCGTCACCTTCATCCATTTCTAAGAACACACCAAATAATATCATTGGAGGGGTTATGCTATGTGTTTTTGGCCCGCACCCTCCGCGTTTAGAGTGGAAGCAAGTGTTTCACAAAGAACGAAGCGAGAACATGAAACCATAATATTTCGCAATGTTTGTTCCCAACCCACACAAGAAAACAATGAAGTATATGGAAAGTAATAAACATTTAAGAGTAAACCCTTACCTTGTTCACTTTATGAGTTGGCGCAAGAAGGTAGTACGGTCGTCGATTCACCGTAGATGAGGACGTCCCATGTTGGAACAAGTCCCGAAGAAGAAGGTCGAAGGATGTCAGTGTTCTTCTTTGGCAGAGCGTTCTTCATTGGAGAGGTTTCTCCCAATCCTCCTTTTCCAACAAAAGAATTGGTATCCCAAAGTAATAAATTGTGATATCTATTAAGTCATTGGCATAATATTCCAAAAATATTTAATTAATTAAAGGATAGTTGACATAATTAATGTGGAGGTGGGTTGGCATAATTAATGTAGAGAAAGCTCAAGAGGATCCTCTACATTAATGAGGGAGTTGAAGAGGTTTCTACCTCGGGTGGTCCCCACCTCCATAACCTCTCATGGGAGGTTAGGATCGGGTGGTCCCCACCACCATAACCTCTCATGGGAGTTTAAGGTTTGGTGGTCCCCACACCTCAACTTCCACATGGAGGTTTTAACAAACAAAATAAAAATAAAAGCAACACAACTTTATTTTTATTTTATTAATTCATGAAAAAACCAAAAACTATCTTTCATCCTCGACCATCTGCCGTAATGGTGAAAGTCTACTTAAGTGAAAACCGATGTTGTGAGTTCAACAATACCCTCATATTTTAATTCTGAGCACCAGTTCAAAAGTTAGAAAAACCCTCTCACACATTTACTGAACGTACCTGAAAAAAAGTTCAGAAATTCATTCTGGGCACTCCAAGCCTTGGAATCGGGCGTCTTCAATTTTTGCGGACTCATAAGATTTCCATTTATTTAAAAAAAATTACATGGAAATTATGGGTCTTTACATTTTCCCCACCTCAGGGCTTTACTTCCCCGTAAGCCACAACTCAAAGTAAGGGAACAAGTGGGGGTACTGAGTAAACATCTGAGCCTCCCACTCCCATGTGATCTTCTTGAGGTTCCCGTGCTACGAGTGAATGTGTACCAGAGGTATCGACTGTCGTCATAAGACATGATCCTGTTGATCCTCAATCTCTACTGGAACCTCTATAAAGATCACCCCATTGTCGACATCTATCTCTCCATGGTCGATTATGTGAGAAGGGTCGCGCACATATCTCCTCAGCTGGGATATGTGGAAGACATCATGCACCCGGTGCAACTGAGGTGGAAGAGATAAGCGATAAGCCACCTCGCCAACTCTACTGAGGACCTGAAAAGGTCTGATAAAAATCAAAGATAACTTTCTGCCTCATCCAAATCTCTATAGACCTCGTCGGGGTGAGACTTGTAGAAAGACGTGGTCACCATCCTCAAACACCAGAGGTCTCCTTCTCCTGTCAGCATACGACATCTACTTGCTCTGTGCTGTCTTCATCCACTCCTGGATGATCTGTACCTTCTCTATGGAAGCCCGTACCATCTCTAGTCCCAGTAGTGCTGACTCCCCAGGGTCAGTCCATCACAAAGGTAATCTGCAAAGTTGCCCGTATAACGCCTCGAAAGGTGTCATTCCAACGGTGGAGTGATAGATGTTGTTGTATGAAAACTCCACCAAGGGAAAGTGATCCTCCTAGCTATGATCTAAGTCGAGGACACAAGCACAGAGCATGTCCTCGAGGTTCTGGATGGACCACTCGGTCTGGCCATCCGTTTGAGGATGAAAGGCGGTGCTCAAATGAATCTGCATCCTGAAATACTCCTACAACCTCTTCCATAGCCAAGAAGTAAAACATGTATCATGATCCGAGAAAATCATCATGGCTACTCCATGTAGCCACACATTCTCCTGCACATAGAGCCATTCATTTCTCTCTACTGAACCCTGCTATCTGATCGGTAGGAAGTGGGCCGACTTGGTGAGTTGGTCGATGATCACCCAAATCGAGTCATGACCCCTGTATGTACGTGGAAGTCCTATCATGAAGTCTATAGATATCTCATCTCACTTCCACTCTAGGACCTCCAAAGGTTGAAACAATCCTGCTAGTACCTGATGCTCTGCCTTCACTTGTAGACAAGTGAGGCATCGAGAGACAAACTCTACTACTAGCTTCTTCATTCCCGACCACCAGTGCTGTCGTCATAGGTCCTTGTACATTTTCTCCACTCCCGGATGTACCCCTAGACGGGATATGTGGAAATCTCTCAAAACTTCATCCTAATGTGACACTAGTACCATGGTACACACTTTGAAGAGGATGACGTGCTACCCTCCTTCAAAAAATCCATCAGGTGCCTATCCTATGGATATCTGAGCATGTTGTGTCTCACAGTCAACACCCCCATGCTACGCCTCCCTAACTCACTGAAGAAGTGGGGGAGTGACTGTAAGAGACTGAAGGAAAACTACTCCATCTATATCCATAAAGGATATCTTCAAAGCATCCAACTGCTTCATCGCCTCACCTAGTAGCTGTATACCAGATCTCCTGCTGAGTTCATATGCAACAACGTTTTCCTTCCTAGGAGTATAGACAATCTTGAAGTCATAGTCCTAGAGGAACTCAAGAAAATGTCACTGTCTCAGGTTCAGGTCCTTCTAAGAGAAGATATACCTGAGACTCTTGTGATCAGAGTAAACTTTAAAATGATTGCCTATTAGATAATGTTGCCACATCTTCAAGGAAAAGACCACTACTACTAACTCCAGGTCATGGGTAGCATAGTTCTGATCATGTTGTCTCAGCTATTGAGAACCATATGTGATCACTCCTCACTCCTACATTAGGACACATCTGAGTCCGGTCCCTGATGCATCACAGTAAACTTCATACCGTACGCCCTCTTCTAGAAGACTCAAGATAGGGGAACTATCCTGCTTCTACCTCAGCTCCTGAAAACTCCGCTGGCATTTCTATGACCACACGAAGTATTTCCCATTCTTTGTCAATGCTGATAGTGGTTCTGCAACTTTGGAGAAGTCTGGAACAAACCTCTGGTAGTATCCATCGAAACTCAGGAAACTCCGTACCTCCGTCACACTCCTGGGTAGCTACAAAGAAAGTAACACCTCAATATTCCCTATATCTACTGCAACTCCAGCCCCGCGAGATGAAATTTCCTAGAAATTGAACCTATTAGATCCAGAACTGGCACTTCAAGAGATTACCATAAAGCTGGTGCTCTCGGAGTGTGTCCAGTACTATCTGCAAATGATAGTCATGCTCCTCCTCAGTAGCTGAGTAGATCAGTATGTCTTCGATGAAGACTAACACAAAGCGATCATGGTTTGGCTGAAATATCCTGTTCATGAGTCCCATGAACACTATTGGAGAATTGGTCATGCCGAATGGAATAACCAAGAACTCGTAGTGGCCGTACCGACATCTGAAATTCGTCTTCTGCACATCCTCATCTCGCACTCTGAGCTGGTGATAGCCTGATCTGAGGTCTATCTTCAAGAACCACCATGATCACTTCAACTGATCAAAGAGGGATTCAATCATCAAGGGTGGGTACTTGTTCTTCATGGTCACCTGATTCATGTGCTAGTAGTCGACACAAAGTCTCAATCTCCCATTCGCCTTCTTAGAGAACAGAATCGGGGCTGCCCAAGGTGAAACACTGGGTCAGATGAATCCCTTCCCCTGTAAGTCCTCTAGCTATACCCGCAGCTCGCGAAGCTCCACGAGAGCCATCTGATACACTATTGTAGGTATCAGTGATGTCCCAGGGTACAAGTCAATGTTAAATTCCACCTATCTGCAAGGAGGTAGACATGGGAAATCATCAGGGAAAAAATCCGTGTACTGGTCCACCACTACAGGATAACTCGGACTCTCCGCTTCAACCGCACTGAGGGTAAGGCTAGGAAATAGATGAGTGATCGGATGCACTCTCCTCCGAGTAAGACCATCCTGCACTACATAGGCTCCCTTCTTACCACCGAAGGTAACCCTGGTCCCATCTGTAAGGATACACCGCACTTTGCACCTAATACATTCCATCTGAGCATGGACTGTAGATAACCAGTCCACACCCAAGATGATGTCGTAAGGACTTGACACTGCTATTATGAGATCCCAGTCAAAGCTCTCGCCTCCTAGAGTAAGATCGCACTGCCGGCACTAGTGCTTAATTGTTGAATCTGCTCCCGTAGGAGTCTCTAGCTGTAAGGATCGAGCAAACGGCTCCGTCGGAATCTCTGAGCTCTGAATGAGGGTAGTGGAAATAAAAGAATGATTGAAACCTGTGTCTATAAGTACTGAAACAATGGTGGAGTAGACAGAGATCATACATTGTATCATCTCTAGAGCACCGTGATCGTAAGCCTCAGCTGCCTGGAGCTATGCTCTCCACTGTCCACCTAGTCCCGGTGGTCGGGGTGGACCTCTTGGTGGTGGTGGCGGTAACATCTCGAATTTTTTCCCACCGCTAGATGCACGATCATCTCCTATACCTCGTCTACCAAATCCCTATGGACCTCCTTGGTCAAATCTCTGTCTTTATCTGGGAGATCCTTTGACCATCTGCTAATCATCCGAACGGAGGGTCGGATAGTCATCAGCTATGTGACCCTGCCCGCCACATGCGTAACACTACCCGACCCTGGAATATATGTCTCCACCTTGGGTGCTTTGTACAACCGACCCTGGGTCATGCGGTAGTCCACCTATAGGTGTAGTCGTCTTGGACCTCTGTGACATCTGTCTGCTACTAGCTGCAGAAGACTCCGCTACTTGTCGACTGGTGGTGGATCTCACTGCTAGAGACTACTCAGCAAGGAAACTCCCTTCTAGGAGGGCTCTCTCTAACACCCCCACCTGCATCGGGATTCTGAGTGAGACCATCGATGCTCTAATCTCCTGCATGAGCCCCTTCTCGAAGGTCCAGGCCCTAAAGAAAGGGTCCCTCACCATATCGGTGGAGTAACGTGAGAGGTCAGTGAACCTCACTGAGTACTAAGCTACAGTCAAGCTGCCCTACTGCAGATGAAGTAGCTCTTAAATGTGCATTTCATGAAGATTTGTTGGGACAAACTCTGCCTAAAACATGCTCTTCAAGTCTGCCTAGAGGAGCGTCACCTCTTCGCGAACATGGAGCATCAAGATCCACCATCTTCCTGCTGCTGCTTGTAGAAGGCTGGCGGCAAGGATCACCATGAAATCGGTTTGTGTCCCTTCCAATAAAAAAACTCTCACCACATCCTCTAGCCAATCCTCAACCACCTGTGGGTCCATCTCTCCCCAGAACGTGGGTGGCCTCTGGCGCTGTAACTCGTGCAACGCGCTCAAGCGGCGTGCACCGTCTGCTGTTGGGGCTGCTGACATCGGTGGCCCAATGAGGAATAGTACTGCTGGTGCCTCCACTGGTGCCTCTACTAGAATGAGGCCCTACCTTGAGGCCTTCTAAGTCAGTGGGATATCAGTACGTACAAAAGATTACATAGTGTACTTGAAAATGGGTATGAATTAAAGAAGTTCCCTGGAAACTGTCTTGTATTTAAGGAAGAATTTTTGTAAGATCCTTTTAAAGCACGTAACTCCCCATAAAATAAATAATTATTATGGTTGGTACACACACACACACAAACATATATATATATATAACATTAGAATAGAATTTATGAGCAGTAAATAAGAATATAAAATATTTTCATTGAGGTAAGTAGAGGATAAGAGTAACCCGAATGAAAATGGAGGTTCAGGTAGAAAATCCTTACCACATTGTAATCAATCAAATCAAATGCCTCAAATTTAATAATAATAAAATGATAAATTTAATACCATGAAAATATAGATATTAATGATATTATAAATCAATTGGTAGTATTAATATACCATACATAAGAATTAGTGGTGAATAATGAATATCTTACAAAAATGGAAGTGAGATAAGGAAACCCGTACCTTATATCTGAATGTTTTCTGCACTTAAACATTAGGTCCTAGAATATAAAATTAGATATATTAATAATTTCATTAAGAACATATTAGACATTAATTTAATTTATAATAATTTTATTTAGATCATTTATGGACTTTTGATAAGTTATAATATTGAATTTCGTCATTCTAGGGTGTTCGTTTCCTTGATTTCATGATCGGTTCTCTTGATTATAAGATTATGGAAGTTCATGTAAAATGGAAATTGAAATACACAATTGAATTTATTATTTATTATTTTTCATTCATAAGGATAAATGATCATATGAATAATTATGTTATTTTGGGATAGGATTAATCCTTATATAAAAGTGTAATGATAAATTCTTGAATTAATTTTGTGGTTTTTCAATCACCCCGAACTAATTTTATTTTATAATTTAAAACTACGTGTAAAAACTGATTCCGGAACATTAAATAGGATATATTACATAAATTATGATCTAGTTCAATAATAAAAATGTTCTGATGACCATAATTGAATATGGTAATAGAAATTGAAAACTCATCATTCTAGAGTGTGATAAATTAACACATCTCGGATAGTGTTTTCCTTTTTATTATAAGAGGAGGGGAAAAGAGAGATGATGATGAAATAATACATTAGAATAATATCATTCCAATACATGTAAGGTAATGTAATTATCATAGAAGTTTTCTTAGGGGATGTGAGGAGAGATAAATAATAGAATGGAACCTGTAAAATAAATTTAAAGAAAAAGGAAGAGAGGTTTACCTCTTGAGCACTCCTCCTTGAGAACCTCATCAAGGCCTTTATTTTTAGCCTTTTGGTGAGGCCATAAGGTATTGGATGTGAGTAATGGTATTAGGAAGTGTATTTTTTATAACTTAGGTAAGTCTCAAAGCTTGATTGGTGTGAGAGGAAGAGGGGGTGAGGGGTGGTTTTTATAATGCAGAAGAGAAGGGGTTTTCCATTATTTTAATCATTATTTAATTAATTTGGCTCCTGATTATGAATAATATTAATTAATGAGAAAAAATAGTAATAGATGAATGTTATTTTGAACCAATGTCCATTTACATCATACATGACTCAAGCATGATGCATAAATTCATTTATTTAGCATATTTTGTAAATTATCGAATTTCACTATTCACCAAAAATTCAAGTATTTCAGAAATATTCCAAAAATTCACCCTAACCATTTTTCAATTTTTAGAATAAGAAAATGAACTATAGTTTATGAAAATAATTTTCTAAATATGAGAAATTTAATTTTTAATTACAATCACCATTTACTCAAAAAATAATGTTTTTAAAATTATAACAATTTTTATAATACCTTAAAATTTTAACTAATGTCTCATTAAATTATCAAAAAATAATAGGACAATAAGATTGTTGTCAGAGAGGAATACTCAAGAGGGGGGGGGGGAATTGAGTTCCTATTAAAAATTTCTTATTTAAAAGATTTCTATTAAAATCCCCCAATTAAAATAACAAGCTAAACTATAGTGAATTTGTTATACAGTAAAGGTTTAGTTAGGTTCTCAAGAGATTGATTAGTTCTCAGTTAATATAATCTGAAGATTAGATTAGATTTTTAAACTAACCTACTGGTTTACAATAAGTACAAACACTTTCTAGTTTAACTATCAAAGTAAATTTAAAATATATTTATTTTTAAAGTACTTAGCAGCGGAATATTCAAAATAGTTTAACTAAAATGAAAATGCACAGTAGTTTTAAACAAGAGGTTTAGTCTCAAGAATAGACTTAGTCCTCTCAAACAGTTTTATATAAACTATGATCCACACCCTGGATCGGGGTTTTACAATAGTGCATATACTGTCCAAGTCCTCAGTCCTCTACCACAGTTCTACGTGGCGAAACTAAACAACATCACACAAGCTATCCAGGTCACACTTGACCTCTACCACTATCCACAGTGGGATACAAGAGTGTAAGGGAAAGATTGAGTGAGGATTTAGAAATCCTTCAGTTCAGCACATGATACAGTGTGTGCTTAAAATACAGAGCACACACACTGCTCAAAATGTAAATACATGAAACAAAATAGATCTAAACAAATAGAGATGAGTTTAGAATGCTCTATGTGTTTTCAGTGAAGCTCTGGACTCCTTGGATTGATCAAAATTTGTTCTGAGTCCTTCTCTGCTTTTTGTCAAAAAAAAACAGAGTGTTGTTTTTCTTTGATTTCCAGGTCTAGCTTGATCAGCTTGATTAACATGAGTGTAGGTGTAGTCTTTGAAGCTCTTCACTCCTTGAATGTTCAGGTTCTATAGGTTCAGCATGTGTTCTTGATTCTTCCTCTATGTATGTATTTCCCCATTTATATCCATAAACTTGTTTCGTATGTGCATTGAAAGACAATTTCTCCAGTATCTCGAGGTTACCTTTCACATTCCTTGAGCTCTGGAAAAAAACAATGATTTATATGAGGTACGAGTTCTGACATGCCAACAACTATCATTACTTAATAGCAGATGCATTAAATTATCCAAATCTGATTGTTGCTTATAATAAACAAAGTTAAAGAAGTGACACAGTGTTGGGTATCTGGTGGTCTCTGTAACTGTAGCTTTCTGTAGCGGTAGCTCCTTCTAGCGGTATCTCCAAGTACCGGTGACTATATGTAGCGGTGACTTCCTTTAGAGGTAGCTTTCGGTTGTGGTTGACTTATGTACCAGGGACCCATACTGGTGAGCTTGTAATGATAGACTTCATAACAGTAGTTGTCACTCTGTATCAGTCGACTTGTGCATACCGGTAGACTTACTCTATCGGTAGCTCAGGTGTAACGGTAACTATCTACATACCAGTGACCTTTCTGTATCGGTAGCTCATCTGGATACCGGTGACCTTTCTATATCGGCAGCTCATCTACATACTGGTGACCTTTCTATATCAGTAGCTCATTTGCATACTTGTGACCTTTCTATATCAGTAGCTATTTGTCTGTTTATGCAAACTATCCAGAGATTAAGTTAGGATAAAACATTACAATGTAAATGAACATTTGATTAACTGAATGTTCTTGAATGAAATATATATCATTTGAACGTATTAAACAATATTTATATTTTTAAATTAAGCACTTAAACTGTAACTAATGTAATGAAAAGTTTAATCAATAAACATAATTTGGGATTATCTAAACATAATTAATCATAATTGAGATTATCAAAATAGGCAAGTCCAACAATCTCCCCACGTTTGATAATCACAAATTATGGAAGGTAATACAAATGTATCAGACTAAAATACAATTTTTCTTATTTCTTAGTGTGTTCCAAAACATGTGAAATATGTTTCAGAGATAAATAGAAATTTTCAAGTTCAAATGTATCCGAGAAAATTGATTTAGAAAAAAAACAGAAATAAAATATTAATACCAGGTCTAAAATATTTCCCTCTTCTAATAAATAATCACCCCTTTATCATTTATCCAACTTGGAATATATTTATCCCCCTTTCGGATTAGCAAAAATAAAGGAGGTCTAAGATAAGGATGTTAGAAATGTATCAGAGAACAAAAAAGATGGGGAATCAGAGTTAAAAGATAAGAGATAAAGTTGTTTATCAAAGGGAAATTAGACAATACAAGTATGGACCAGAGGTAAAAACAAAAGTTTAAAAGTAAAGGAGAAATAAATTAAGTAGGGAGCATAGGTAAAAACTGAGACAAAGAGATTGCAAAAGAGGTATATATTAAGGAGTCAGAAGTACATAAGGATTACAAAAATAGTATACAAGGTACAAATGATCCCTATAAAAGTTATCTAGAACCACTAGATCCAATTACTGAATTTCCACTTTCGATTTTCCATTGGGATCTAAGGTAGACTCAGGATGGGTAGCTTTGGTTGAAGGCTTTAGAACTCCAGAAATGACCACTGGAGGTTGAGAAACAGAAACTATTCCTGGCCTATAGTGGGTACTCCTATGAGTAATCATTGGTGTCAAGCTTCTGATAGCTTGAGCTGGGGTCATATAAAAATTAGAAGCAGTAGAGCCAAATGCAGGTAAAGATGGAGGTACAATCACTGGCTGAGCAGCAACATATAAAAAGGGTAGCAAGAGATTTCTAAAATCCATGATAATCCCTCATACTCTCTCCATAGAATAAATGAAGTCATCCTTGTTTTCCTGGAATTTTTCCAATGCTGGAGTCAGCTCCTTGAGGTTACTCACTTTCTCTCTGAATGCTTGAGTCATAGGAGGTAATTTCAAATTTTCTAACAAAAGTTTGACGTGATTGTTCAACTGATGTTTAGTGTAGACCCTTTGGAAATAGTAATCCACCTTGTCGTTTAATTATTTCTGGGAAGCAGTGGCCTCCCTCATAAAATCCTGAACGATTTTTCTTATATCCGTAGTGGTAGTCACCACTTGGGTCAAGTAAGAAGAGTCTATAGAGCCAATGGTGGAAGACTATCCGAGCTCTTCTCTCATCACAACTCTAATCTGATCAAAATATAAAGAAGGCATGGGATCACTCAGAGGTGCAACAGTAAAAGATACTATTTCCTTAAAAGATTTTGTCATCCCACTAATGATATTTTTAACAACATGGTCCTGGGTGCTAACACGATGCTTCATGGAATTCTTAAATTCCTCAAAAACTAATACCATCTGGCCAACTATACTTTTCACAAATGTCAAGTCCTTGTCTTCTTGAGATTTAGAACTCATATAAGACTCCATAGAGACAACTAATTTCTTTAGAGATTCAACATCCTTTGCCAAGATTGAAACTTGACTCTGGTAGGTCTTGACTACTTCCAAAATACTAGATACATATTCAGTCATAACAGATTGAATGGATGATATTAAATAGGTTTCCATTCTTCTCATTTCTTCCACAAAACAGGTCTTGAGATCAGACTTCAACTAGTCCAGGTCTGATTTTCTTATTAAATCATCAGGTAAAGTCTTAGAAAGGATATTATAACAGACATGTGGTCTTTTAATGGGTGTCTCATCTTCAGAATCAGGATAGTCCAACCCAAAAACTACAAAACCTGGGCCTTATGCCCAGTCTTCAATCTCATGAGCTACTGATACAGTACCATGTCTGGTGGGATGCTCCCCATCAATTTGTGCATTCTCTTATACATGTACATCAATAGAAGCCTTAATAGGTAGGTATTCCTCAGAAGAATCATCCATAACCATCTCCATTTCAACAACAAGAGGCTCATCAGGGATAGGTGCAAGTTCTGTTATCTCAACCAAAACAGCCTCTACAAGCATAATAGAACTCCCAATTACTGGACTCATAATCAAAGTACTCTCATCTGAGATATCAGAATCAGATTATCTTCTGGGTAAATTAGCTGGAGCAGTAGCCTGTATATAAGAAATACTCTGATGTGTAGGGCTAAGAGGCAGGTCAGGGTCTCCTCCTTCTTCCACTTAAGTCTCGTCATCCTCGTCATCAACAACATCCTCAACATCACTATAAGAAGGTTCATCTTGATCAGGTCCTAGACCTGGATCCCTCTCATCCTTAGGACTAGAAAGATGGTCCACATGATTAAATTTATCATACAATTTACCATCATCATTCACCCATTGTTTTTTACAAGGGTTCCATCTTTCTTTCATATACTTGCAGATAGTCTTAGTAATGTAGAAAATGTCTTTAACAATAATAGTTTCATCCCCAGATTCATAAATACCTTTTAATTTTAACATAGTGAAAATCATCTTAGCAAAGAACAAAGTATTTGTCTTTGATTTAGGTCTGGTCATATCTGTTATCTGAATCCTCAATAATCTCCATAGATTGACCTTCACTCCATGCCTAAACAAGTACATCAAATATATATCCTGAAACATCAGGGTTGCAAAATCTCCTCTCCTGGGACTAATCACATGTTGAATGAACTTAAACAAAAATATGTTTTCTCCTTCCATTTCAGCAGCAATAACTTTTCTAGGTGATCCATTCCCAGTTAACTCAAGAAAAGTATCCTCATACTGAAAATGGTCACTAGCAGCAGGTACTGATTTAGATGAAAAACCAGACTCTCCTTTATGAGGTACTTTCAGACTTTCATCCTATTCAGTAGATGAAAAATATATCTCCTTATCATTTCCCATAGAAATCATCATATTATCATCTTCATTCATTTCAAATCTAACAAAATCATAAAATTCCTTAACAAATTTTTGGTAATAAGGCCATTTTTGTTTGTAAAAAAATCTATCCATCCTTGGTCTTCTAAAATTTTCAAAATCAGAGTCTTACTTGACATCAACCGCTTAGCACAAAGCTCCTTCTCAATCACTATTTCCCTCTTCGATAAATGAATATTCTCAGACTTTCTCTTCTCTTTACTAGTACCACTACTACTTCTAGTGGCTCCAGAACCGACTTTTTTTCACTTCGCACTCAACTCATTACCTTCATCAATTATCATTCGCTTAAATCGGGCCATTTCCAAATCAAGAAACTTAGGGCTCGTAGGATTTCAGAGGCTTGGGTAGGTGAGGACTTGGAAGGGTGGAGTTTTCGGTGGATTGAATGTGATTTAGACTTGAATTATATCATTTAGGAATTGAAACCTAATAAAAAAAATATACATTAAAATGATAAAGCGTCTCAGCTTAAAACATAAAAATTTAAAACACCACGATATATCGGTAACCATTCTACCAGTGAGGATTATAATGGTAAGAGCTACCAGTGAGGTAGCCTAATGGTGAGGTTTCTATAATGGCGAGGTGTGTCTAACAGTGTGGTTTATCTGATGGTGAGGTTTTTCTAACGGTGAGGTTTGTCTATTGGTGATGTTTGTCTAATAGTGAGGTGTGTCTAACAATGAGGTGTGTCTAATGGTGAGGTGTGTCTAATGGTGAGGTGTGTCTAACGGTGGGGTTTTTCTAATGGTGAGGTGTGTCTAATTGTGATGTTTTTCTAATGGTGAGGTGGGTCTAACAGTGAGGTTTGTCTAACGGTGAGGTTTGTGGGTAGTTGATCATTCCTAATTCATGCCTAATGTAATTTAATCTCTCTGAACATAAAGTCTTTTTAAATATATCATCTATTTGATGTTTATTACCTATAAATTCAAGAGTTATATCACCCTTTTGATAGCGATCTTTTAGAAAGTGGTGCCTTACATCAATGTTCTTAGTTCTAGAGTGAGATACAGGGTTCTTAGAGATATAGATTGCACTAGTGTTATCACCATTAATAGAAACATGTTTAAAATCATATCCATAGTACAACAATGTGTGTCTGATCCATAGAATCTATTCACATCAAATACCAGTAGCTATATATTCTACTTTAGTAGTAAACAATGAAACTTAATTCTATTTCTTACTACACCAAGATACTAAGGATTTTCCCAATAAATGACACATTCCAGATGTGCTTTTTCTATCTAACTTGCAACCAGAAAAGTCAGCATCTTATTAACTTATTAAATCAAAAGATTTTCTTTTTTGGTTAATATAAACCTAAATTAGTAGTAAGTTTAAGATATTTTAAAATCTTGTTTATAGCAAGTAAGTGTTATTCTTTTGGATTATCTTGAAATCGTGCACACATACATACACTAAACATAATATCATGTCGACTCGAAGTAAGGTAAAGTAAGCTTTTAATCATACCTTTGTAATTGGTTTGATCTATTGTTTTCCCAGATTCATCAATATCAGACTTACAAGTGGTACTCATAGGTGTATCAATTACCTTATTACTATCCAACCCAAAAAGTTTTAAAAAATCCTTTGTATATTTACTTTGATTTAGAATAATACCATCCCTATTTTGAAAATTTTGAAATCCAAGAAAATATTTGAGTTCTCCCATTAAGATCATTTCAAATTCATTTTGCATAATCTTTGAGAAATCAGTACATAAATAATTTTTAGAAGATCCTAAAATAATATCATCAACATATATTTTTACTATCAAAACATCTTCGGAAATATTTTTGATAAAAAGAGTGGGATAAACAATTCCATTAGCAAAACCTTTTGAGAAAATAAAATTAGTAAGTCTATCATACCAAGCTCTTAGAGCTTGTTTTAAACCATATAAAGCTTTATAAAGTTTAAAAACATGATTTTGAAAATGGGGATCTGTAAATCCAGGTGTTTGTTCAACAAAAACATCTTTAATTATATAACCATTTAGAAAATATCTTTTAACATCCATTTGATATGACTTGAAATTCATATGAGATGCATAAGAAAGTAAGATCCTAATGGATTATAATATTGATACAGGTGAAAAGGTTTCTTCATAATCAATTCCTTCTTCCTGAATGTAACCTTCTGTAACTAACCTAGCTTTGTTTCTAATGATGTTTCTAGATTCATCAAATTTATTTCCAAACACCGAATTCGTGCCTATGGTCAATGTTTCCTTAGGCCTTTCTACTAATTCCTAGACTTTGTTTCTTTTAAATTTATTTAACTCTTCTTGCATAGCCATTACCCAAAATTCATCATAGATAGAAATATTGATATTTTTAGGTTTTGACTATGAAAGAAAAGCTTGATGTTCAACCTGGTTTCTTAGAGAACCTCTATTCTATGTCCCTCTATCAAGATTACCTACAATAACATCTAAAGGATGATTCTTTAGAATCCCAGTTGATCTAGTAAAAGTAGGACTAGAAATTTCAGGTTCTTCTCTAGGTTCGGGTTCACCAGCAGCATATTTTGAAATATTTTTAGAACTGGTTGTCTTTACAACAGGTTCACTGATTTTATCATTAAGTTTCAGAGTAGACAAATCATCTTCATGATTTTCAAGAGAAGGTTTAGGTTCATGTGGATAAGTTTCATCAAATTTTATGTGAACAGATTATTCCACACATTTGGTTCTTTTATTAGAAACTCTATAGGCTTTGATAGTTAAAGAATAACCATGAAAAATTCCTTCATCCCTTTTAGATGAAAATTTATCCAGATTATCTTTAGTATTCAGAATAATAAATTTACAACCAAAAACATTAAAATAACAAAATTTATGTTTTATGTTATTCCATAATTCATAAGGGGTCTTCTTAAGTACTGGTCTAATCAAAACTCAATTTATAATGTAACAAGATGTATTTATATTTTCAGCCCAAAAATAAACAGGTAAATCATATTCATTAAGCATAGTTCATGCAAATTCTTGAAGAGTTATATTTATTCTTTCTACTACACCATTCTGGTGAGGTGTCATAGAGGTAGAGAAGTTGTGATGGTAGCCATTGTGTGAGCATTATGATTGTAATTCATGATTTTCAAACTCACGACCATGATCAATTCTTAAAGTTTTAATCTTAAGTACACTATGGTTTTCTACAGACTTGGAGTATTTAATAAAGTAAGAGCAAGCTTCACTTTTGTGAGCTAGAAAATATACCCAACTATATATAGAAAAGTCATCTACAAGGATATAGACAAAGTTCTTCACATTTAAACTAGAAAATCTGGATGGTCCAAACAAATCCATGTGAACCAACTCAAGATGTTGAGAAGGTGAAACTTCTTTCTTTGATTTAAAAGAAAATTTATGTTGTTTTCCCTTTTGACAGGGATTAAAAACTTTGTCAGCTGGGAATTAATGTTTCGGTAGTTCTCTAACTAAGTTCTTCCTAGTCAGTTTTCAAAGTGAGTGTATATTGCAGTGTCCTAATTTTCTGTTCCAAAGACAATATTCTTTATTAAAAGCATTAAAATAGGTAATATTTTTCTTAGCTAAAGAATTTAAATCTATAGGATAAGCATTTTCATTTCTTAATGCAGTAAATACCAAAACATTTTTAGAATAAAAAACATTACATGAATCATTTTTAAACTTAACATTAAATCCATCATCACACAACTGAGAAATGATTAACAGATTATACTTTAGTCCATCAAAAAATAAAACTTTAGTAATTAAAATTGAATCAGTGTTACAAATATGGCATAATCCAATGATCTTTCCTTTTGAGTTATCCCCAAATGTGACATATCCTCCATCAACTTTGACTAATATTTTAAAACATGAAAAGTCTCCTATCACATGTCTTGAACATCTGCATTCCAAGTACCATGTCCTCCTATAGGAACTTTTTAAGAAGGATTCCTACAACAAAATTTTAGGTGGAAAATGATTTTGGTACCCAGATTTTCTTGGGTCTAGATAGGTTAGCAAGAAGAACTTTTGGTGCCCAGATTTGCCTAATGGGTCTCATATAGTCAATTGATTAAAAAGATTTTGAAAGATAAACTTTGTTTGATCAATAACTATGTGAGTAGCTAGTTGAGACATAATAATTTCCAGAACTAGAACTAGCATCATACTATCCAGAGTTAGGAATAAATATATTCTTTGTAATATGTCTCTGTCTAGGATGATAGCCTAAACCATTAGTATACTTTGGTTCTACTTGTTTTCCTAGCATTTGTGTAAGAGTGTCCTTTCCATTAGTAAATGTTTATAAATCTTTCATGAGTTCCTCATTAGACAATTTTAGTTCAGTATTCTCTTTGAGTATTTGAGAATTCTTTTCCTTTTCTACATCTAGTGTAGATTTGATAGTTCTAGTTAAAGAAGGTTGTTTCTTTAAGGCTTTATACTCATCTTTCAGTTCATTTCAAGTATCCTCTAGCATGTTATAGTATTCAAATAATTATTAACTAGATATGTTTTCAAAATCAGAATCAGAATCATCTCCAGAATAATAAGAGTTTAAATTAGGAGTACCCAATGTTACCTCAGATGTGTTTTTCATGAAACACATATTAGCTTTTTGAGATTTTTCATCCTGAGTGGAATCAGAATCACTTGAGCTATCTTCTGAAGCACTCCAGGTTTCTTTCATAGCTGTCTTATATTTGTTTCCCTTGTACTCATATTTATTCTTGTACTTTAACTTCGGAAAGTCAACCTTCACATGTGCTTTCCTCTTACATTCGTAGCAGACTATGTCATCACTTTTATCAGTCCTTTTCCAATCCTTCTTCCAATTACCATTATTGTCATACTTTCCCTTGTAATTGGATTTTCTAAAAAAAAAATTTTACCTATAAAACTTCTTAAATCGTCTGTCTATCTGAGCCATTTCAGCATCACTATCATATGCACTCTCTTCACTACTTGAACTATCACTTGAAGCTTGAATTTTCTTTTTGTCCTTGATTTTTGAAGAAGAGGTCTTGAAGGCTACTGATTTCTTTCATGGTTCATCATCTTCTTATTTGTTTACCATCATCTATTCTTCATAGATCATCTACTTACCAATCAGATATTTAACAGGTAGTGAACTTATGTCACATGATTCTCTTATTGAAACTGATGTGCCTCTCCATCTTTCTGGCAGTCATATGAGTATTCTCATGATTTTCTCTTTTGCTAGAACAACTTTTCCCAGTGATCCCATAGTGTTAACAATTTCGTTGAACCTTAGACACATGTCATAAATATGTTCACCAGGCCTCATTTTAAAATTATAATATTTAATAGTGTAAGTGTTTAATCTCATCTCTTTCACATTGGTTGTTCCTTCATTAGAAACAGCCAAGGTATCCCAAATTTCATAAGAAGCATTACATGTAGATATTCGATTAAATTCATCATCTCTTAAAGAAAAATATAGGGCATTCATTGATTTACAATTGTTATTTCTAGAATATTTTTTAGGTTCATCCCAAGTAGATCTAATAGTTTATCGAATCTTATACCGAGTCTCTATAGAAGTCCAGATGTCAAATCCCATACTTTCTAAATGAATTTTCATTTTTATTTTCCATTGGTCATAATTAACAACATTAAAGAAAGGTGTCCTATTGGTAGTTTCACCTTTAAACCTATTATCCATAATTTGATTTTAGAAAATGTATTTAAAGAGATAAAAATTTAGAAACAACATATATTTAGGATCTTTAAGATACAACTAGAATCATAGTTAAAAAACTGAGTGTTTTGAAAAACATTTATCTAATCCCCTGATACGAAATGTTGTTAGAGAGGAATACTCAAGAGGGGGGGGGGGTGAATTGAGTTCCTATTAAAAATTTCTTATTTAAAATATTTCTATTAAAATACCCCAATTTAAATAACATGCTAACCTGTAGTGAATTTTTAATACAATAAAGGTTCAGTTGGGTTCTCAAGAGATTGATTAGTTCTCAATTAATCTAATCTGAAGATTAGATTAGCTTTTGAAACTAACCTATTGGATTATAATAAATAAAAACACTTTCTAGTTTAACTATCAGAGTAACTTTAAAATAGATTTATATTAAAAGTACTTAGGTTTGCAATATTAAAAATAGTTTTAACTAAAATAAAAATGCACAACAGTTTTAAACAAGTGGTACAGTCTCAAGTAAAGACTTAGTCCTCTCAAACAGTTTTATATAAACTATGATCCACACCATGGATCGGGGTTTTACAATAGTTCACAGACTGTCCAGGTCCTCAAACCTCTACCACAGTTCTACGTGGGAAAACTAAACTACATGACATAGGCTGTCTAGGTCACACATGACCTCTACCAATATCCACAGTGGGATACAAGTGTGTAAGGGAAAGATTTAGTGAGGATTTAAAAAACCTCCAGTTTAGAACATGAGATAGTGTGTGCTTAAAATACAAAGAAAACACACTGTTCAAAATGTAAATACATGAAACACAATAGATATAAACAAATAGAGATAAGTTTAGAATGCTCTGTATGTTTTCAGTGAAGCTTTGGACTCCTTGGATTGATCATAATTTGCTATGAGTCCTTCTTTGGTTTTTTTAAAAAAACAGAGTGTTGTTTTTTCTTTGAATTCCAGGTCCATCTTGATCAACTTGATTAGCTTGGGTGTAGGTGTAGTCATTGAATCTCTTCACTCCTTGAATGTTCAGGTTCTATAGGTTCATCATGTGTTCTTTCTTATTCTTCTAGTTATATATGTCCTTGTGTATATCCAAAAACTTGTTTCATATGTGCGTTGAAAGAATAGTTCTCCAGTATCTCATGGTTCCATTTTATATTCCTTGAGATCCAAAAAAAGGAATGATTTGTACGAGGTATAGTTCCTAATATGACAAAAACTATCATTAATTAATAGAAGATGCATTAAATTATCCAAATATGACCATTCCTTATAATAAACAATGTTAAAGAAATGACATAGTGTTGGGTGTCTGGTGGTCTCTGTAACGGTAGCTGTATGTAGAGGTAGCTCCTTCTAGTGGTAGCTCCAAGTATCAGTGACTATATGAAGCGGTGAGTTCATTTAGTGGTAGCTATTGGTAGAGGTCGACCTATGTACCAGTGACCCATATCGGTGAGCTTGTAACGATAGACTTCATAATAGTAGATGTCACTCTGTATCGGTCGACTTGTGCATACCAATAGACTTACTCTATCGGTAGCTTAGGTGTAATGGTAACTGTCTGCATACTGGTGACATTTCTGTATTGGTAGCTCATCTGTATACTGGTGACCTTTCTTTATCAGTAGCTCATCTGTATAGCGGTGACATTTCTATAGCGGTGGCTTATCTGCATACCGGTGACCTTTTTGTATCAGTATCTGTTTGTCTGTTTATGAAAACTATCCACAAATTAAGTTAGGATAAAACATTACAAAGTAAATAAACATTTGATTAACCAAATGTTCTTGAATTAAAGATATATCATTTGAACATATTTAACAGTATTTATATTTTGAAATTAAGCACTTAAACAGTAACTAAAGTAATGAAAAGTTTAATCAATAAACATCATTTGGGATTATCAAAACATAATTAATCTTAATTGAGATTTGTAAAACAGGTGATTCCAAAAAAGATATTGATTTATGAATACATTTTATGAAATATTAATTATAATTTAAATTAATTTATTAATTATAAAATTACAATTAAATATTTATTGCTCACAAAAATACCAACACTTAATTACTAATGTTTAAAATATTAACTTTCATTTATAAGGTGCCTAAATTTTATTTATACATACATGAGTGAGGTTAATATTCTTATGGGTCATTTTACTATTCGTATGGGTACATTACTATTCATAAGGGTGAAGTTACTATTCACCAAAAATTAAGTTGATTCTACCAGACTCTAAATATCTTACTGAACACAACTTTGTATGTCTGTTTTTTTCAAATTCAAAACACGGAAGTGGAAAAATTAAGTTTAACATCTAGGTTATAACTATAACAAAGTGTTGTTTCACAGTGACTCCGTGTTGTCTGCATGTAAGATATCTAATCAATTGAAATTATTTCTGAAGAAACATACCATAAAATATTGGGGTTTCATAATAATAGTGAATATATTCATAACATAATTTAGTATTTATAAAAATAATTATAACGACTAATATATATATTATAATCTATTGATAAAAATTAATTTTTTAATAATAAAATACACATATTCATATTAAAATATTCTTTTACACAAAATAATACTGTAAAATAGTATTGGATTTAAAATTAATCTGGAAGCTATAAATTTGAAATATAAGTATTGTTAATTAAACCACTTAATTTGAGATTATTATTTTTCATAACATAATGTATTTAAAATTATAAAACCAATTTCTTAGATTTTACAATGAACATGTGAATTTCACATAAGCGATTCATGAAAAACATAAGTTTCTCATAAATCTTATATGCTAAATTTATAGTTTATTTCATGAAGGTAGTTATTTAGAAAGAGCTTCATCTAAGAGTATATTTATCTAAAGAGTGATAAATACTCATTTGATACTAATATAAGATTCAAGGAAATTAAAAATTATTAAATCAGGACCTCTTTGAAAAATATATAAAAATATATATCCTATGAGCACCACATTAAACTTATATGATCAACCATTTTCCACAAAAGTATATATTCCTTATTTTTATTTGATCTAATTCTTAGGGAGGGGTTATTTATTGAATTTTAAAAAAGATAATAACTATTTGAAAGGGATTAAAAATGGAAAAGAATAAATCACCATAAAGGAAATTATATTTTTTTGTGAAGCCTATCATATGTGATCATGAAACACTATCCATGGTCTACCATTATTTGTAATAGAATGGAGAACATCCCTCATGATTGTATAAGAGCCTCATGAAATAAAATTATTTATGAAATTGATTCGACTAACCTACTTGACCAAAAAACATATATATGGCTATGTTTCACTTTATAAACCTAGGATAGTGATACTTCATGCCCACATGACAATCTTTCTTATTGGAGATGTGGCAGTGATCATGGGAAGCAACATAACTCTTTTAGCATGTCCAAGGAAATCCTAACCATTAATCATTATTCAATAATATAGAAAACCATATATTAATTCATTTAATTAAATTACATCATGTATTTCATAGTAAACATGCACACTTGATCCTAGAGCATTTCCTAGGCTTCCCAAGATAAACCAAATGTCATTTCATAAGACCAATCCACACCCTAGGTTCACTCCCTTAAATTTTTTAATTAATTCCGAAGGTTAATGGCAATAAATATTTTACTAAAGTTTTGGTTCACTCAGCTATATAATACTCAAATCTCCTAGAAATGTTAAAATTTAAGATACATGGACACAATAAATTCATATATTAAATTAGGCCAAGTAGGTAGTATATCAGAATTATCCTAAAAAAACATTATAAAAATGATGAGACTTTAAAGTATATTTTTAATACCATATAAATTATGCTCATAAATATTTAAACATATATTATCTACCAGTGTTTTTATCTTAAAGAACTGAAAATGAAAAAGAATATGAAAACCATTAAAGTATGGCATAATACCCCAAACTAGTTTGTCAATTAATGAAATAAAAAATGACCAATAAATGAAGAGAATGTACGGATATAATCACCACAAGCTTCCTATCACCATGAAAGGCAGTTTCTTTCACAAAAAATGATATATAAATCCACTTGATAGGGGAAGAAACTAAAGGAGAGGAAGTGTCATCACATACATGACTAGAGGGTACCCCTCTTCATATTTCAGATAACAAATTAATTATTCAATAAAAACATAAAAATCATTCCAAGAATGGGTCATATTTTGATGATGTGGTTCATGCCATGACTCAACCTGAAAATTTCAGGCCAATATAACTAGGTGTCATGCCATGAAGGACAGTAGTCTACAATCTTATGACTACAAGACCTATTAGGTCTTATTAATTTTATTCTAACTCATTTTTAATTCCAAAAAAATTCATAATACGGTGGAATACATGGGATTCAAAAATATTTAAATGGATAATCACCTTGAAAATAGACAGGGTTTTATAACCTCTCCACCCTATAATTGTTCATTCTGAGTCCACTCATCTAAACATCACAAGGAATCATTGGTGAATGATTTCAAAAACTTATCTCTCATATCAGTCTCTCATTCCCATGTGTTTTTACTATATGAAACCATGCTACCAAAATAAACACAAAATATGAAATGTGTTTTTATGGGGGGGGGGTATCATGAGTGTGGTCCACTATGTGAACTGGACTCTCTTCAAAAGATGCTTAAACCTCAAGCACAATTTCATTTGTATCTATAATGTGAGATGGATCGGGTTAATACATATAAAACTATGATACATGGAATACATTATGTATACAACAAAATGCTATAGGAGATCCAATCAATATTCCACTTGACCAATTCTATCTAAAATCCCAAACAATCCAAAATACTGAGGCTCAAAATTCCTTTACCTCCAAACATGAAAATGTCCACATATCAATGAAAATTTTAAAAACAAACAATCAATCACCTCATACTCAATATATTAGCATAGATGGTTGGAATACAACCTATAACTACTCTGGGTAGTCACTATCTATTTTTAAATAAACTTAATATTCTCTGAGGTATCCTACAAAATACTCAACTTGATCATTACAGACCCACCAACATCCATCCAACATAGAGGTGAATGACATAGACTACCATATATGTACTCATAAGGTTCCATCTGTATAGACACCTGAAAATTGTTATTGTAGGAATAATACACTAAATCCAAGTGTTTCTCTTATAAACCACCAAGGTATAGAACACATGCTCTCAGCATGCTATAGAATCCGAATAGCCATTTGGACTATCTATCAGTCTGATGATGATATGAAGTGATAAAATGAACCAATGTACCAAGTGATTTCTCATTACATAATAGAAAAATTATTTAAAACATGTTTCCTAATATGAAAAAATACTCCAGAATACCCCATGTAATCACACTATCTCACAAACATAGATCTCACCTAACTCATCAAATGGAAAGGTTTACAGAATATGAATAAAATGATCCAATTTTGTTAACCTATCCATGATTTCCCACTTTACATCACAACCCTAGGGTGAAATCAGAAACAATTTTTTGAAATCTATAGTAACTTCTTCCCATTTCAACTCAAGAATGGGTAACAACTATAAGAAACTAGTGGGTCACTAGGGTCAGACCATCACCTACTGACAAGTGGAGAACTATGTAAAAAACCTGTTATGTCCTTCATCCTAGGACACTAGTATTTCTTATTCATATCATGATATATTTTATTCATAATATTGTTTATGGACCACTTTGAATTATGAAATAAGTATATCATGTCTTCACACATGCACATGGGAACAAGGACTTGTCCATGGATGTGGAGAATCTCATTATCAAAAGTATACTAATGCTCGGATCCATGTTTGAATTCATAGTATTTGCTGGGTGTTTTAGAATCCACATATATTTTTGGACCTTAATTACTATATTGGATAACCCATCATGCAAGATAAGAATATAATTAATGGAATGCTCGGTGTGAAGGTCTAACTCAAACCACCAAGCCCCATCTATAGTTCCATAAGACGCCATGTGCGCCTCTCCATATGAAAGAGACCACTAAATATCAATGAGGGTCTAAAGTCCACCTCTAGAGAGACTGTACCATTACTATCATATCCTTGAACCAATAATGTAAATAAAATATAAAATAAATCATATTCATCAAGTATAATAATATAATATCATATGGAACATATGTTATACAACAAAGAGAAATCTCCCAAGGTAGTGAGCCAAACTAGGGTAAATAGTGAATACAATAAAATTAATAAATGTAGTATTAATTTTATAGAGTGTGTCCCAAAATCACTTATGACCCTAATACTCTGTCTTTTGAACCCCCTATTATAGGGGCTTTACCATTCACTGGATCCTTGTTCATGAAATCTACATGTGCATCATAATTCCCATATAGGGTGTGAGTAATAAACCCAACAGGACACTGCAAATTAATCCATAACATAAGTTCACATAATATATAATAGTTCATATCATAACATAAGAAAATTAATAAATAAACACACTCCCACATATGTTCCAAGTCATTATGTGATAACCTAGACACCAAAAATGGAATCCTCACTTACTTAATCATGATGATGGTAAGGATGTTTATGTTTGTCACTAAAAGTTTCACCTTTAAGGAAAACATTCATTCCCCACCATGATAGTGGTCATTATAAAAAAACTACATGCCCCAATCTAATGGTGGTTCTTATATAATGTTATTAAGATTTTCCTAAATTATTATATACCCCCTTTACTGATTTTAAATGAAATGTGCATAATTTGTGTGAAATATTAAGGTTTAAATATTAAATATATTTTTTGAGCACTATTTGAATTCATCTCGATTAAAGTCTTCTTAATGATTTAATAATAACTATCAGCCAACTGATCCAAATTGTGTGTTTTTTGTTTTTAATATTACTTATTCAATTTCAAACATATCATTAGCAGGATTAATTGACCCATTCTTTCATTTTAAGGGTCATATGGTCTTCACAAGAAGGACCAAAGAATCTATGAAGAAATTTAACTATCCATGAAGATTGAATTACTGAGATCAATAAAGATAGCCAAATTCATTTATTCTCTTACAACATTCTGGGAAAAATTCTAGGAGTCGTGTATAAAACTTTCAAGGCCCATATCCAAAAACAAGATGCCCAAATGAAGCTTTAGTGTCCATCCCACATTTTTGTCTGGGAATTGAGATCAGCAAAAAATATGAAATTTCTATTGATAGATACATCCATTTGAGTTGATATTTTTCAGTGTGAAATAAAATATATAGGTGGATAACTTTTTTGAATAAATATTTTGGATTTGAGGGCATTTTCCTATTTAAAAACTCATTCACATTTTGACCATCGAAAATGCATGGATAGAAATGGACAGTTTAACATTGTTTATTAAAACCACCACTAAATTAGATCCATAAGACCAAATTCCTCCACATTTTTGAGAGTCAAATTAAAAATTTAATTTCTACAACTTTTAAGAATAATATTTCTCCAGATTATGCTTTCTGGATGGTCCAATATTCGAGCCAAGTGTATGGGATGTTTTGGAATGCAAACATCCCACAACATTGGGCTATAAATACATCTACCTCCTCTCCTTACAAAAGGTTGGCATTTCATAATATAGAAGCAAACATTGGAACGAAAAAATCCATGATAAAGGATTGGGAGGACCTTCCATACTTATTTTTTCACTTGATATACCCTTCCTCCCCTCTTTGTTTTCATTTTCTTTTGTGTTTTTCTTATTTGTAATCATGTAAGTATGTTTTCATTTCAATAGAATTTTAATGCATGTTTCTAATTCTTCATCTATTATTCTCATCCACATTCAGTTAAATAATATATATGGTATTAAAATAGTTTGAATAGGTTTTAATCCCCTTCAATTATTTTTCTTTCTTATTAAATCTAAAGTCTATATTTAATTCCCTTCACTATTTCTGTGTGTGTGTTCAGAACACCACTCTTTTCTGATCCCTTTATTTTTCTTCTCTTCTTAATTAATCATCATAAAATTAATAAAACATATTAATAATAAATTCAATGGATGATTAAATCTTTCATTGGGGTTAGTTAAAATTTAGATATGTTAAGAGATTGAGAGATTTTTCTCGATTGGTATTCTTTAATTTAACATTGTGTATGTTGGATTTAACATGTCATGAATTAATTAAATATTTTTGTAACGCCCCGACCCCAGCTACCCAGAGTCGGTGCATTACTTCGTAACATTGGCATGATCACAAAAGATCAAGTCTCGAAATACCGATTAGTTTAGTAGCCTTGGAAACACTAGATACATTCACAAATCTTACATTACATCATAAAAATGAAAACTACAATAACATGGTCTCCCTAGTCCACACTCATATCCTCACTGACTATTCTTGCAAGTCAGTCATAATACACTTCTTCACATCCTGGGAAAAATAAAACATTGAAAGGGGTGAGCTCAAATGCTCCGTAAGGATAACAATATAGCGGAAACTTTCATAAGAAAACATAAGCATTTAAGGCAATGTATAACTAAAACAAAATCCTTATTGAACTTGAACTTCAGCATAATATGGCAAAAGTAAAATAAAATAATGCCATTAATTACTCACATGGATATTCTACTAGAAAAATAATCACATGAAATATCAATAACCACTTTTATAATGAGGGAATGTATAATGCCAGACATTCTGAAACATTTTGTCAAGGCCTCGGCCAAGACGTCTAAAATGATTAAGGCCTCGGCCAAAACCATAAATCAAATTGGGAAAGGGCCTCGGCCAGTTCCACGTCTAGTTGTCTCATTAGACCTATCGATGCATCGAGGAGCTATAGCGGGCTCCACCCGTCACTTATTAAGTCCAATACATTCCTCATATGAATAAGTTTAAACATAACATAAATATTCGTAATAAAACTAGCATACGAAATGTCAACAATTTCTCCATAAACTATGGATGGTATAAAAATAACACATCCACAGTCAAATATTTCACAAAATGTTCAATGGAAGTTTTGTATCATAAATCAATTTCAATTAAACTTAAAACCCACAAAGGATGTTGACATGGATGAAATCAAAGCTATTTGAGAGAAATATCTCTCCTTTTTGAAATCATTTAAAAGTCCCATAATTATAAAATAATACATTTACTTTGAAAATATTCTTATAAGCTTGTTAGGGAAGCTTCGACGAAGTTATAATGGCGGAAAATAGCCGCACCCGCCGTATAAGTTAAAAAAACATTCTTACCTTAAATTTGTCAAAAAGGTCAAAAAGTACATTGTTTGGAAAATGACGGTAAGATTCCTTTCAAAAACGTATAAGGGTATAAATGACTTTAACCCATTTTCCATTTAATAGTAAATTTTTTTTAAAGACATTTTTAAGAAACATGGATGTGGATGATAATGAGGTCCCAGTAGATAATTATGTATAAACAACCTTGGATAATGAAGAGGTTGTGAAGTAAACCCTTACCTTGTACTTTTCCATGGTTGGGGTAGATTAACCTCCTATATAATGGTTAAATAATTGTTATTAAATTATACAAGAATCATATACATTCATATGATATCATATATGATCTTTTAACATTGCTTTGTTAACAATATCTTAGATTTATCGTTGTTTCGGGTGTTAATTTACTCATTTTCGTAAGTCGTGTTTTCATGGATAGGTTGTATCTTATTCATATCCATAATGATATCATGTCCTTAAGCATTATTTTTAGATCATAAAATGATAATTATACTTGAATGGATACGACATAGAATGAATCTCATCGCGTTCGTGGAGACGGAAGTCCGTACGTACGCACGAGCGACAATATCATTATTTTGATATTAAAATAATATATAATTGGATAGTATATCATATATACAGAATAATTATCATTTTATATTTATTATTTACATGAATTACATATCATTATTATACCCATCTAAATAATAATATATTGAATAACAATTACACCACGACGTGGAGACGGTAAGCCGTACGTACGCACGTATGGTGACATGTCATTCAAATGATGGGTAGAATACTGAATATGGTTGTTCCATATTTATAATAACATCACAGTATATAGAAGATACTGGAGTTATAATTTTATAATTGAAATAATAAACAAAGAGGGAGTGGAAGAAGAAAGAAACTTGAAAGAGGGTGATGAAAACGTTACCTCTTCTTCGGGTTCTTCCTTTTGATTTGATCAAAAGGACTCCTTAGGATGGATTTCTGACTAAAGTAAAGATTCTAAGATGAAGGGAGAGTATTTGGGCCGAGGTTGGCAGAACCAAAAGGCTTGAAAGTGTGAATAAGGTGGTATAGGTGGGGGCCTTTTATAAGAGGAGAGGAGGGGCTCTTTTGGAAAGATTGAAATGTTACATTATTATACAATGATTTTCGGATTCTAAAGGTCCCACACTTATATAATTCATGTATAAGGTGAGAATTGTTCGAAATATATCCATCCAATAGTATTTGGACAAGTGTAAGCCTTGGATTGTACATTATCTTTTCATTTTATTAAAATCGTTAAATAATGAGGTCATCGCTGCATCATAATGATGTCATAAGTAATTTAATTTATTTAATGTCTAAAAATTTTAAAAAAAATACTATGATGTATGATATCTTTTTAGCTTTCCAATGACTATTTATAGTCAAAAATATGACTTGTATAACCCCATGTAAAAATTATTTTAGTAAAACATTTCATGTTTGTGTCATTTTTTACTTTAACATTAAATAAAAGGTATTTATGTCATTTTCTAACTAAAGTGGCTCCATGGGGTCCCCAAGTTTACCCATGGATTTTCTTGGTCGGCCATGGGACATCCAATGAGGGTAGGACATGTGTCAAGCTCATCTCAAATTATTAAAACATTATTTTTACCTTAAACTACACTAATTACCTCTAATCACGATTAAGAACTTAAAAGTTACTATTCACCGAAAATTATTTTAATCTCATTGAACCACATTTTACTTCTTAATGACAACCATGTATGTCGGATTTTTGAAAATCAAATCACAGAAGTGGTAATATTTCATTTAAACAAAAAATCAGTTATTTAACTACCACTTAGTGGTTTCACTATTCATCAAAAATTGAAGTTTTTCAGAACAATGCCAAAATTTCACCCTAAGCTCTAATTGATATTCTGAATTCAAAAATGATGCCTATTTTACAAAATTCCAAACATATAAGTTTCATTAATTAATTTTATAATTAATTCCCGTTGTCACAACAAATAGCGTGTTTTTAAGAAACAATTTATATCAAAAGATTGGCAATTGTTTATGTCCAATTTCAATGTTAAATTAATTCTAATGACCACCATTGGATAAAATGGTAAAAATATATTCTAATTATACTTTAAACCACTAAATATTATAATTTATCACTATAAATTATTTTGATTTAAAAAAGTTGTTTTTAAGTATTTTTCACTATTCATAAAAAATTAGAAGTTCTCAGAAAAATACCAAAAATTCAGCATAGGCTAATATTGATATTACGAATCCAAAAATGAAGTCCATTTTGATAAATAAAATTTATAAAATTTCAAAAAGTAGGTATTACTATTCACAACGGCTAGTTTAATTAGTTGTGGTGTGTGTTAGAGCTCGAGGTTGCATACAACACACACTATTGCATTATTCGAAGGGAAACGTACCGTTGAAGCTTGGGGTGTTACATTCTCCCCTCCTTCAAATAATTGCATCCTCGCAATTTCTAGGGTATTACTACATAAAAAGACTCAGGTGGTTCTTCATCATAAGTTCCTCAGGTTCCCACGATGCCTCTTCCATTTTATGATTTCTCCACAAAACCTTTACCAGACGAGTCGTCCGGTTTCTCAGCACCTGCTCCCTCACATCAAGAATCCTGATGGGCTCTTTGCAATAAGATAGATCGGGTTCCAGTTCTAATTCCTCGTAGGTAAGTACATGTGTTGGGTCGGGCATGTATTTTCTCAATAGCGATATGTGGAAAACATCGTGAACTTTGGAGAGATTTGGCGGCATCGCCAAACGATAAGCTACAGCCCCAATACGATCTAGAATTTCGAAAGGTCCGATGTACCTGGGACTCAACTTACCCTTCTTACCAAAACGTATAACTCTCTTCCATGGAGATACCTTTAGGAAAACATGGTCTCCCACCTGAAATTCCAAAACCTTTCTTCTGCTATCGGCATAGCTCTTCTGCCTACTTTGAGCTGCTTTGATGTGGTTTTGGATTACCTTCACCTTTTCCATTGTTTCTTCCACCAGTTCTGGTCCCACAAGTTTTCTTTCACCAACGTCATCCCAACAGGTTGGTGTATGACATCTCTTTCCATATAACGCTTCATAAGGTGCCATCTGAATGCTTGAATGGAAGCTATTGTTATAGGAAAATTCTACCAGTGGTAAATACTGATCCCACATACCCTGAAAGTCAAGAGAGTATGATCTCAACATGTCTTCTAAGGTTTGAATAGTCCGTTCTGATTGTCCATCTGTCTGAGGGTGATAGGCAGTGCTCAAACGAAGTTCAGTATCCAAGGCCTTTTGAAGACTTTTCCAAAATCTTGAAGTAAAATGAGGATCACGATCAGAAACAATCGATAGGGGTACTCCATGAAGTCTTACAACTTCATTAATATATAGTCTTGCTAGAAGTTCAAGTGGTAGATCCTCCCGTATAGCTAGAAAATGTGTTGGCTTAGTAAGTCGATCAACAATGACCCATATTGCATCATTCCTTCTAGGAGTCTTTGGTAGTCCCATGACAAAGTCCGTCATAATATTATCCCATTTCCACTCAGGTATGGGAAGAGGTTGCAATACTCCATTAGGATGTTGCCTTCCATCTTTCACTTGTTGACAAACCATACACCTCAACACAAAATCAGCAATCTCCCTCTTCATATTGTCCCACCAAAAATGTTCCTTCAAATCTCTATACATTTTGGTGCTCCCAGGGTGTATAGAGAAATTGGAACTATGAGCATCATCCAGCAATTCCCTTTTTAGATCAGGTATATCGGGAACACAAAGACTCTTCCCGAATTTCAAAATTCCATCCTTATACACAAATTCCCTCAATCTTCCATCATTCACATCTTTAACCTTCTTCTGCAATTCTTCATCATCGGTCTGAGAGCTCTTAATCCTTTCTAGTAATGATGGTTTGGAAACCATTTGAAAAAGCATTGATGTTTCACCTTCCCTAGTTATTCCCACGTCCATCTTCACTAGATCCATGAAAATTGGATCCCTTTCAATTCTCATCACATTCAAAACTCCATGGTCTTTTCTGCTCAAAGCATCTGCCACCTTGTTTTCCTTCCCCGGGTGGTAATGTATCGTGCAATAATAATCCTTGAGTAGTTCAAGCCATCGCCTTTGCCTCATGTTGAGTTCTTTTTGTGAGAAAATATACTTCAAACTCTTGTGATCAGTATAAATCTCACATTTTTCACCATAGAGGTAATGTCTCCATATCTTTAAAGCAAAGATCACAGCTGCTAACTCAAGATCATGAGTAGGATAGTTTTTCTCATGAATTTTTAGCTGTTGTGATGCATAGGCAATGACCTTATCATTTTGCATAAGGACACAAACAAGTCCTTTCTTCGATGCATCACTATAAATAACAAACCCATCATTCCCCGTTGGTAGAGTCAATACAGGGGCATTGACTAATCTTCTCTTTAGTTCTTGAAAACATTCTTCACACTCTTTTGTCCAGAAAAATTTAATCCCTTTACGTGTGAGCTTTGTCAATGGGTTAGCCAATCTGGAAAAATTCTGGACGAAACGTCGATAATAACCTGCTAAACCAATAAAACTGCGTACCTCAGTTATACTTGTCGGTGCTGGCCATTCTTGGATTGCCTTGGTTTTAGAAGGATCAATGGAAATTCCATCCTTAGAGACAATGTGGCCAAGAAAAGAAATCTCCTGAAGCCAGAATTCACACTTGCTAAATTTCCCATATAATTCATGTCTTCTAAGAGTCTTCAGGATAATGCGTAAGTGATTTTCATGATCTTAGTGGATTTTAGAGTATACCAAGATATCATCAATAAATAGCACTACAAAGTCATCAAGATATTCCTTGAAAACTCTATTCATTAGATCCATGAAAATAGAGGGTGCATTAGTCAATCCAAAAGGCATTACTGTAAACTCGTAATGCCCATACCTTGTTCGAAATGCTGTCTTTGGAACGTCTTCCTTCTTCACACACAACTGATGGTATCCAGACCGAAGGTCAATCTTTGAAAAGTATTGAGCTCCATGCTGTTTTTCAAACAAATCATCAATGCGAGGTAGGGGATACTTGTTATTTATTGTTATAACATTGATCTCCATATAGTCGATGCACAACCTCATAGATCCATCTTTCTTCTTAACAAAAAGAACAGGGGCTCCCCAAGGAGAAACACTAGGGAGAATAAATCCATTATTACCCAATTCCTCTAGTTGTTTCTTTAGTTCAACTAATTCCACAGTGGCCACTCTATAAGGGGTATTCGATATGGGCCTTGATCCCGGAATTAAATCAATGGAAAACTCAACTTCTCGTTCTGGAGGATGTCCAGGTAAATCTTCCAGAAACACATCAACATATTCTCTCACAATAGGTACATCCTCTATTTGAATATTCCTTTCCTCACCCTCAATAATTTCCTTCTCTTCCTCCCCAATAATTGAATTTAGTTTAGATACTGGGGATGGATCTAGATAAGAATTATGTGGCGACGATTCTTCTCTAAAGATAAGGTGTTCCTTATCAACATCATCAAGAATCGTAACCTCTTTCCTCTTACAATAAATTTTTGCATCATGGTCCGAAAGCCAATCCATACCGAGGATTATATCAAATTCAATCATGGGTATGACGATGAGATCAGCAGGTAAAGAACATTTAGGTGCTCTAATGGGAACTAATCGAAAAAACTTTGTTGCAACAATACTTCCCTTAGGGGTTTTGACCGACAACTCCCTTGTTAAATCAAATTGGAAATATCTAATTTTCTTAGCAAACTGGGAAGATATGAAACAATGCGATGATCCAGAATCAAATAATCAATTTTCTAAACTTGAGGAAACCATTAAATTACCTGCCACCACATCTTTCGGAGCTTCCACCTCAGCAGTAGTGATAGCATAAGCCTGGCCTTGATCCCATGGCCTCTTTTGAGGTAAGTTCCCCTGACGCTTAGGACATTCATTTGCATAATGTCCCTTCTCTCTACAATTATAGCATTCCACGTTGACAGCCGCTTTCTTTCCCTTGCATTCATGAGCTTGGTGGCCTTTTTCACCACACTTGTAACATACTCCTTTTCCTTTTAGACAGGCACCAGGGTGCTTCCTACCAAAATTATCATAGGGTGGAAATTAATTTCTACCCTTCTTCCTCGTTTCCTTATTTCCTTTCCTAGAGTTTTCAACGGATCTCTTCTTATCTTGGTTTGATTTAATGTCATAAGACTTAGAGAATTCCTTTTCCGTCTTGATAGCGCACGAGACAATACCTTCATATGAAGAGAAGGTTTGTGATACTAAAGCTCGATGGAGAAATGGTTTTAACCCATCAAAGAAACGATCAGTCTTACTTCTTGGGTTACGTATGTAATCTGCAGCATACCTCGCTAACCATGTAAAGTTAGCCTTATACTTTGCGACATTCTCATCCTCCTTCTGCCTCAGACTCAGAAATTGCCTTTCCATATCCGCTCGATGGTCTCGAGGAAAGTATTTTTCTAAGAACAACTCTTTGAACTCCTGCCATTCCATGTTTGTTAATTCATCATCTTCCTTTGTGTTTTGAATTAGTGACCACCATTGATCGGCATCTCCAGTGAGGCGGTAAACTGCCATGACAACTTTCTCCCTTTCACTACTCCCCAAGGCATGGAGTATTTTCTCTAAGGAATTTATCCATTGCTCAAATACTATAGGATTTGTACTCCCATTGAAGGTTGGTGGTTGTTGCCTCATGAAACGGTCTAGCATTGATCCTCCACGTTGCGGATCAGGGTGCTCCATACGAGTAAGGTTATTATTCATAACCTGCGTGAGTTGTCCAAGTATGGTGAGAAGCTGATCATCACCAGTTGTATCACTAGCTCCACCATAATTATCTTGAGCAGGAGGACAATCCCTACACAGAGTGTGTGCATTGATATGGTTTCCATTCCTTCCACTAGGCGCCATTTCTAAATAATGGCATAAACTGGATTAGTTTATGAATCAAAATACATAATTCCATACATGTAAAACACTTAACATAAATTGAACTAATTATGGATATAATCCATAATTATAAAAATGTTTTCTTTGAGGAAGTATATACTCGTAACCCTTTATAGTGGTTTGTAAAGAAGATGGGAATTATCCTAAGAATATCCCCCGGGAGTGTCGTAAAGAATAGTGTAGCAAGGCCCGTTGTCGTGCACCAGTTCCCATTCGAGTCTAGTTCAAAGCGGTGTTTTCGGGTTTTACCCCTAGGTACATCTGTGCCAGAGCCGCCTCTACCTGCTCGTATCCAGACAGGGATGTATTGCTCAGAAAACTCACAAAATCTCTACAATACCAAAATTTTTAGGAAGTTCTTCTATACTAATCCTCAAAGTTCATCTTAGGTCTACGTGCTCTAATCAGAGTTTGTCTAAATCTATCTTCCAAGGTTAGTACTAAACTGCCTCTGATACCAACTGTAACGCCCTAACCCCAGCTACCCAGAGTCGGTTCATTACTTCGTAACATTGGCATGATCACAAAAGATCAAGTCTCGAAAGACCGATTAGTTTAGTAGCCTTGGAAACACTAGATACATTCATAAATCTTACATTACATCATAAAAATGAAAACTACAATAACATGGTCTCCCTAGTCCACACTCATATCCTCACTGACTATTCTTGCAAGTCAGTCATAATACACTTCTTCACATCTTGGGAAAAATAAAACATTGAAAGGGGTGATCTCAAATGCTCTGTAAGGATAATAATATAGCGGAAACTTTCATAAGAAAACATAAGCATTTAAGGCAATGTATAACTAAAACAAAAGCCTTATTGAACTTGAACTTCAGAATAATATGGAAAAAGTAAAATAAAATATAGCCATTACTTAATCACATGGATATTCTACTAGACGAATAATCACATGAAATATCAATAACCACTTTCATAATGAGGGAATGTATAATGCCAGACATTCTGAAACATTTTGTCAAGGCCTCGGCCAAGACGTCTAAAATGATTAAGGCCTCGGCCAAAACCATAAATCAAATTGGGAAAGGGCCTCAGCCAGTTCCACGTCTAGTTGTCTCATTAGACCTACCAATGCATCGAGGAGCTATAGCGGGCTCCACCCGTCACTTATTAAGTCCAATACATTCCTCATATGAATAGGTTTAAACATAACATAAATATTCGTATTAAAACTAGCATACGAAATGTCAACAATTTCTCCATAAACTATGGATGGTATAAAAATAACACATCCACAGTCAAATATTTCTCAAAATGTTCAATGGAAGTTTTGTATCATAAATCAATTTCAATTAAACTTAAAACCCATCAAAGGATGTTGACATGGATGAAATCAAAGCTATTTGAGAGAAATATCTCTCCTTTTTGAAATCATTTAAAAGTCCCATAATTATAAAATAATACATTTACTTTGAAAATATTCTTATAAGATTGTTAGGGAAGCTTCGACGAAGTTATAATGTCGGAAAATAGCCGCACCCGCCGTATAAGTTAAAAAAACATTCTTACCTTAAATTTGTCAAAAAGGTCAAAAAGTACATTGTTTGGAAAAAGACGGTAATATTCCTTTCAAAAACGTATAAGGGTATAAATGACTTTAACCCATTTTCCATTTAATAGTAAAAATGTTTTGAAAGAAATTTTTAAGAAACATGGATGTGGATGATAACGAGGTCCCACTAGATAATTATGTATAAACAACCTTGGATAATGAAGAGGTTGTGAAGTAAACCCTTACCTTGTACTTTTCCTTGGTTGGGGTAGGTTAACCTCCTGTATAATGGTGAAATAATTGTTATTAAATTATACAATAATCATATACATTCATATGATATCATATATGATCTTTTAACATTGCTTTGTTAACAATATCTTAGATTTATCGTTGTTTCGGGTGTTAACTTACTCGTTTACGTAAGTCGTGTTTTCATGGATAGTTTGTATCTTATTCATATCCATAATGATATCATGTCCTTAAACATTATTTTTAGATCATCAAATGATAATTATACTTGAATGGATACGACGGAGAATGAATCTCATCGCATTCGTGGAGACGGTAGTCCGTACGTACGCACGAGCGACAATATCATTATTTTGATATTAAAATAATATATAATTGGATAGTATATCATATATACAGAATCATTATCATGTTATATTTATTATTTACATAAATTACATATCATTATTATACCCATCTAAATAATAATATATTGAATAACAATTACACCACGACGTGGAGACGGTAAGCCGTACGTACGCACGTATGGTGACATGTCATTCAAATGATGGGTAGAATAATGAATATGGTTGTTCCATATTTATAATAATATCACAGTATATAGAAGATACTGGAGTTATAATTTTAGAATTGAAATAATAAACAAAGAGGGAGTGGAAGAAGAAAGAAACTTGAAAGAGGGTGATGAAAACATTACCTCTTCTTCGGGTTCTTCCTTTTGATTTGATCGAAAGGACTCCTTAGGATTGCTTTCTGACTAAAGTAAAGCTTCTAGGATGAAGGAAGAGAAGTTGGGAGAGTATTTGGGTAGAGTTTGGCCGAACAAAAAGGCTTGAAAGTGTGAATAAGGTGGTATAGGTGGGGGCCTTTTATAAGAGGAGAGGAGGGGCTCTTTTGGAAAGATTGAAATGTTACATTATTATACAATGCTTTTCAGATTATAAAGGTCCCACACTTATATAATTCGTGGATAAGGTGATAAGGGTTCGAAATATACCCATCCAATAGTCTTTGGACAAGTGTAATCCGTGGATTGTACATTATCTTTTCATTTTATTAAAATCATTAAATAATGAGGTCATCGCTGCATCATAATGATGTCATAAGTAATTTAATTTATTTAATGTCTAAAAATTATAAAAAAAATACTATGATTTAGGAAATCTTTCTAGCTTTCCAATGACTATTTATAGTCAAAAATATGACTTGTATAACCCCATGTAAAAATTGTTTTAGTAAAACATTTCATGTTTGTGTCATTTTTTACTTTAACATTAAATAAAAGGTATTTATGTCATTTTCTAACTAAAGTGGCTCCATGGGGTCCCCAAGTTGACCCATGGATTGTCTTGGTCGGTCATGGAACATCCAATGAGGGTAGGACATGTGTCAAGCTCATCTCAAATTATTAAAACATTATTTTTACCTTAAACTACACTAATTACCTCTAATCGCGATTAAGAACTTAAAAGTTACTATTCACCAAAAATTATTTTAATCTCATTGAAGCACATTTTACTTCTTAATGACAACCATGTATGTCGGATTTTTGAAAATAAAATCACAGAAGTGGTAATATTTCATTTAAACGAAAAATCAGTTATTTAACTACCACTTAGTGGTTTCACTATTCATCAAAAATTGAAGTTTTTCAGAACAATGCCAAAATTTCACCCTAAGCTATAATTGATATTCCGAATTCAAAAATGATGCCTATTTTAAAAAATTCAAAACATATAAGTTGAATTAATTAATTTTATAATTAATTCCCGCTGTCACAACAAATAGCGTGTTTTTAAGAAACAATTTATATCAAAAGATTGGCAATTGTTTATGTCCAATTTCAATGTTAAATTAATTCTAATGACCACCATTGGATAAAATGGTAAAAATATATTCTAATTATACTTTAATCCACTAAATAGTATAATTTATCACTATAAATTATTTTGATTTAAAAAAGTTGTTTTTAAGTATTTTTCACTATTCATAAAAAATTAGAAGTTCTGAGAAAAATACCAAAAATTCAACATAGGATAATATTGATATTCCTAATCCAAAAATGAAGGCCATTTTGATAAATAAAATTTATAAACTTTCAAAAAGTAGGTATTACTATTCACAATGGCTAGTTTAATTAGTTGTGGTGTGTGTTAGAGCTCAAGGTTGCGTACAACACACACTATTGCATTATTCGAAGGGAAACGTACCGTGGAAGCTTGGGGTGTTACAATTTTGTTTGAATTATGGATTCCATGTATTGTTGGAACCATAAATACACTAACAAAATCAAGTACTAATTGATATTATAAACCTAGTTAATTTATGGCTTGGATTAAAGCCTTAACACTTGGGAATTCCGATCAACGTCATCTTGTGAAGTGGGTGTTAATTTAATGCAATATAAAGAAAAGTTCAAGGGTATCACAAGATTAAATCACTAATAATGAACTCACCCCAATATTTATTAAATTGTTAAATCAATCAACCACTTAAATTAACCCTTATAAACAAACCCCCCCAATCAAAATATATTAAACTAAACACAATTTACTGTTAAAAAGATTCATCACTGAGGATTCAACCAAAGAGTGGCTATACACATTAGCAGAGCACTATAACCTTGAACAGTTGATAAGAGAAAATCATCCATGCTTTCAAATGGATCTGTTTCTAGGGATGGTGTAATTTAGTAGTTGTTGGTTTTTAGTTATTGTAAATAAAAACAATTTTTTAATTTTTTTTTGAAAAAAAGCACAAAGAAAAACCCATCTCCCTCTTTCATCCAAAACCTCTCTAAATTCCCCATAGCCACCCAATGAATCCCTCAGATTTGTTTGAACCTGAAATTGAGTGAACTCTTTTCCTACTTAGGAGAAACATTAGAAATAATCAAAACCTTATCCAACCATTTGAATTAGATACGGATAATACTAGGGAACAAACTCTTACAGAACTTGATTCCCATGATATAAATTACCAACCCGTTGGTATTGAATATCAAAACATAGAGGATGAATTAGAATTCAAGTCAGGTTTGATTTATATTCTTCCTCATTTCCACAGGCTAGCTGTTGAGGATCCACATCTCCACCTTAAAGTGTTCTATGTGTTGTGCTCTACCATGAATCCTCAAGGGGTTTCTGAGGAAAAAATAAAACTTTGAGTATTACCTTTTTTTAGATGACTCCACCAAGTCATGGATCTAATACCTCCCTCCTAGTTCCATAAACTCATGGATTGACATGAAGTGACTTTTCTTAGTGAAATTCATTCTTGCTTATCGTACTTCTTCCATCTAAAAGAAAATTAGTGGCATCCATCAATTCCCCAATGTATCACTCCATGAGTATTGGGATAGGTTCAAAAATATTTTGGAAACCTACCCACACCACCAAATCCCTGACTAACTCTTGATCCAATAATTCTATAAGGGGTTATTGTTTATGGAGGGAACCCTCATTGATGCCGCAAGTGGCAGTGCTATTGTTGATACAACTCATGAAACTACAAAATATCTCATAAGAAACATGGCTACAAACACACAACTATTACATACTAGAGAACATGCTCAAGTAAAACAAGTCCAATACAATAAATCCATAGAGACGAAAAAATGACAGGGTAGATGAGTAAAATTACTAGTCTTTTGGAATAACTAGTTGGGGCTTCCAAAGCCCCAACCTCATCTTCTCTACAATCAATGTTTCCTGGACCTGTCAAAAACTATAGAATTTGAAACTCTCCAGCTCATCCAACATGCACCTTCCCACAACTTCAAGATGATACATCTGATTCATACAGACCAATGGATTTAAATTTAGCATATTCTCAGTAGAACACTAACACTCAACAATTAGGTGAGTTCATTAGAAACATCAACCAACCCCACTCTGGTCCCTTCTCTTCTACCTTAAACTAGGGCTTGAGGTATGGTAATACCATTTCCCATCCCCCTCAATTCCCTCCTCAAAACCCCAACCAATTCTAATATAGTAAAAGTGTTGGTAACTTCCAACAACCTTACCATTTTGTTCCTAAACCTCAAGGGATCAATCATCCTCTTCCTCCTCGTGGATTAGACTACCCTAGTGAGCCTTCCCAATTACAAAACCAATATAATCACTTTCCCAAGAACCAAAATCAAGGTAATCCCAATATGGTACAAGCCTCTTCTTCTAAGAAACCATGGTAAATATAAGTGGAAGATATTTACTCCTTCAGTAGTTCAAGTCTCAAAAACATTGAAACCCAAATTGTTCAACTTGCTTCCCACCTAATTTAGTAACAACAATCAAATTCTTTCCAACTCTCATTTAAACAATTACCCAAACCCAAGGGTAATGTATGTATAATTTCACTTAGATCAGGGAAGAAAATTGATATGCCTCATGATGATTCCTCCAACCCCCCTTTAAATTTTGACCTAAAAAATGAAAAGAAAAGGAAATTAGAAAAAGAACCTGAAGCCAGTCCCTTAATTCCTTCCATTATACTTAGGAACCCAATTACTTTTTCTCAAGCTATTTATAAGCCAAGGAAATCCATTGATCCCGATCCTAAAATTCTCGACATGTTTAGACGTGTTGAACTCAATATACCCATCTTATATTCTATAAAAAATCCCTAATTATTCCAAGTTTCTTAAGGAATTTTACACCTATAAGAGGAAACTTAGGACCTTCAAAAATGTTTCCACCCAGCAGTCTATTCCCATAAAATTCAACGATCCATGGACCTTTACGGTTCCATGCTAAATTATAAGTTCCAACTTTGATGATGCACTCATAGACCTAGGAGCCTCAATTAAGGTCATTCCCAAATCTATCTTCTCCAACTTTGGTTTTGGTCCCTTACAACCAACTCGTGTTTTCATTCAATTGGCCAATCAAAGCACTGCTAGTCCTAGGGGTATAATTGAGGATATACTTGTTTGTGTCAATGATCTTGTCTTCCCTACTGATTTCTATTCCCTTCACATGGAAGGTGAGATGAACTCTTCTCAATATCCCATAATTCTAGGAATTCTATTCCTAATGATAGTGAAAACAAATATTGATGTCCATTCAGGCATCATATCCATGGAATTTGTTGACTAACTGGTAAATTTCAGCATTTTCCATGCCATCCTATACCCATCTGAGGACCACTCTTCATTCTCAATCCTTTCATGCTTTCATTTAGTTTTGTTTTTTTCTTCTTTTATAATCATGTAAGTGTTTGTTTTTTGTAATTATATTTTAATGCAAAAAATAAAAAAAGAATAAAAAACATAAAAAATGGGTAGTGTCTTGGGTGGGTCAAAAAATAACTCTATCTCAACCTTTGATCTTGTTATAACTATTACAATAAATGTCGTGATGAGATCAAACATGGGTAAGGATATGAGTATGAGATTTGTTTCATGTTAAAATTTAGAAAAAATAAAAAAAAGAATAAAAAAAGAAAAAAGAACACTTGCATTATATAATCTTATGTCATTGGGGGAAGTTTTGTGTTTTGTAAATATTCCATATTCTCATTCCATTCAATTTTTCTTCCACTTTTGTTACCCGATTCACAATATTGTTTCCTTGTAAATATGTGTTTCCATTTATTTCCATGTTTTAGTTCAAAAGTATTGTGCATTTCTTTTTCCTTGTTGGTGTTTTACCCCTCTTTCTACTCTTTTGAATATTGAATTCCTATAGTCTCATAGCCACCGAAAAACCCTTTAAAAAGACCTATGGATTCTTGTGAACTTTTGGGTAGGTAATGGAAGCTGAGACCTCTTTCAAACTCTATGATTTTCAATTTTGGATGGTGAATGAGTGAACCTCCATAAATAAGTTTTATCATCTTGAGAGGTGTGAGTTTAGAGTGTCCACATTTTCCATTTCTAAATTTTAGCATGAAATATGAATTGTTTTTGGAACATTATTTATGTAACTGTTTGTGGGGGAATTCAATATGGATGAGTGAAATGGTCTAAACCTCCCCTGATAGGTGAAAACAAAATTTTAATCTTTATTGACAAGTGAGAATGATTTTGTTAGGTTTTTATATTTATTGAAAATGAGGACATGCACAAGACTAAGTGTGGATAAGTTGATGTTATTAATATTTTGATGAATTATACTCCCTTTACTGATTTAAAATGAAATGTGCATAATTTGTGTGAAATATTAATGGTTAAATATTAAATATAATTTTTGAGCACTATTTGAATTCATCCAAATTCAAGTATATTTAATGATTTAATAACACATATCACCCTAAATATCTAAATTATGTGTTTATTGTGTATTTGAATTCCTTATTAAATTTAAAATATATCATTAGAAGGAATCATTGTCTAATTATTCCATTTGAAGGGTCATATGGTCCTCACAAGAAGGCCCAAATAACCTGTGAAGAAATTGAACCATCCATGAAGATTGAATTAGTGGGATCAATCTAGATGTCCAAATTATTTTATTCTCCTAGAATGTTTGGGAAAAAATTCATTGAGTCGTGTATAAAAATTTCATGGCCCAAATACAAAAACAAGGGGCCCAAATTAAGCTTAGAATCCATCCCACATTTCTGTCCGGGAATTGACATCAGCACACCAAATTTGATATTTCTCCTAATAGAGACATTTATTTGAGTTGATATTTTTCATTTTGAAATCAGAGATAAAGGCGTCCAACTTTGTGGAATAAATCCTCATGATTTTATGGAATCTTCCTTTTCAAAACCCCATTCACATTTCAACCATCAAAAAAGCATTGATAGAAATGGACAGTTTAACATTGTTTATTAAAACGACCATAAATTTGGATCCATAAATCCAAATTCCTCCAAATTTTTATATCCAAATGAAAATTTAATACATGAAACTTTCAAGAATAATAGTTCTCTATATTATTCTTCTAAGATGGTCCAATATTCAAGGAAAGTGGAGGGGCATTTTTGGAATGCAAACAACCCCCAACATTATGCTATAAATACAACCCCTCCTCTCCTTGAAAGATGTTGGATTTTAAAAAGAGAGGATCATAAATTGGATTAACCCAAGCCTTTCACATGGATTAGGAGGACCTTCTATACTCATGTTTGCACTTGATATACCCTTCCTCCTCCCTTTTTTCATGTTCTTTTGTGTTCTTCTTTTTTGTAATCATTTAAGCCTATTTTCATTTCAATAGAATTTTAATGCATGTTTCTTCTTCTTAATATATTATTCTCATACAAATTATGTTAAATAATATTAATGGTCTTAAAATAGTTTTTATATAGTTGAATCCCCTTCCTTTCTTTCACTTTCTCATTCAGTTAAAAGTCTATATTTAATTCCCTTCATTGTTTGTGTGTGTGTGTTCGGCGCACCACTCTTTTATAATCCCTTTATTTTTCTTCTTTTCTTAATTCATAATGATAAAAATAATAATCTATATTAATAATAAATTCAATGTTTGAGAAAATATTTCATTGAGGTGAGTCAAAATTAAGAAATGTTAAGCGATTGAGAGCTTTTACTCGATGATTTTTCTTTAATTTAAAATTGTGTATGTTGGAATTGACATGTCATGGATTAATGAAATATTTTGTTCTATGTATGGATTCTATGGATTATTGGAACCATAAATAAACCAACAAAATCTTTTACTTATTTATATTTTAACCCTAGTTAAGTTATGTCATGGATTAGTGCCTTAACACTTGGGAATTACGATCAATGTCATCTTGTAAAGTGGGTGTTAATTTAATGCAATATAAAGTAGTGTTCGAGGTCATGACAAGTTTAAATACCTAATAATCACCCCAATATTTATTAAATTTTTATATCTATCAATAAATTCAATTATGGTCCGTAAACCCCCACCCAATAAAAATATAATCAACAAAAAACAATAAACTGTTAAAAAGTATCATCACAGAGGATTTGACCCGAGTGCTTCTATACACAGTAGAAGAGCACCAGAAACTTGAATGATTGATAAGTGAAAATCTCCCACACTTTCAAATGGATCCATTTCCAGGAATGGTTCAATTATGTTGTCATTAGTTTCGGGTTATTCTAACAAAAAACAAAATTTCAAAAAAATTGAAAAAAAAGAAAAAGAAAAACAAATCTTTATCTTTCTTCTAAAATCTCTCTAAATTCCCTATGGCCTCCCAAACAATCCCTTGGATTCGTTTGACTCTGAAATTGAGATAACTCTTCGCCAACATAGGATAAATATTAAAAAATCAAAACCTTGTCCAACCATTTGAATTAGATATGGATAATCCTAGGGAACAAACCCTTAAAGAACTTTCTGCCCCTGATATGAATTACTGACCCCTTAGTATTAAATATCCAAACATTGATGATGAATTTGAACTCAAATAATGTTTGATTAATCTTCTTTCTCATTTACTTGGCCTAGCTGGTAATGATCCACATCTACACCTTAAAGAGTTCTAAGTTGTGTGCTCTACCACGTAGCCGCAAGGGGTTTCTGAGGAAAAAATCAAACTTGAAGTATTCCCTTTTTACTAAGCTGACTCCACAGTGTCATAGATCTACTACCTTCCTCTTGGTTCCATAATCTCATGGATTAAAATTAAGTGACTTTTCTTAGATAAATTCTTTCCTTCTTCCCATACTACTTTAATCCGAATGGAAATTAGTGGTATCCATTAATTCCCTAACGAAGAACTCCATGTGTGTTGGGAGAGGTTCAAAGAGCATACGATAACCTTCCCACACCACCAATTCCCTGACTAGATCTTGATCGAATACTTCTTTGAGGGGTTATTGGATATAGATATAACCCTCATTGATGTTGCAAGTGGCAGTGCTCTTGTTGATAAAACTCATCTGGCTACAAGAGATCTCAACAGAAACATTGCTGCAAACACACAATAATTACATATTAGAGAACATGATCAAATAAAACAAGTCCAAGAAAATAAACCCATAGAGCCGAACTAGATGACCGAGTTGATGAGTGAACTTACTGGTCTTGTGAGACAGCTATACATGGCTTCCAAATTCCCAAACTCTTCTTCTCCACAATCAATGTTTCATAGACCTTTCAAAACTGTGGAATCTATAACTCTCCAGATCATCCAATAAACACTTACCCAAAACTTCAAGATGATCGATCTGATTCATGTAGACCAATGTATCTCAATGAATCATATTCTCATCGGAGAACCAACCCTCAACAATTAGGTTATTTTATTTGAAACATCAACCAACCCCACTATGATCCCTTCTCTTCTACCTAAAACCAAGGCTTGAGGTATGGTAATCCCATTTATCATCCCCCTCAATTCCATCCTTAAAACCCAAACCAATTCCAATATGGAAAAAGTTTTGGTAACTTCCAACAACATTACCCTTATATTCCTCAACCTCAAAGGATCAATACTCATCTCCCTCCTCCTGGATTCCACTATCCCAATGAGCCTTCCCAATTCCCAAACCAATAAAATCGCTATCCCAAGAACCAAAATCAAGGTAATCCCAATATGGTACAAGCCTCTTCCTCCAAGAAACTAGGGGAAAGTGAAGTGGAAGGTCTTTCCTCCTTCACCCGTTCCAGTCTCAAAAACATTGAAACCCAAATTGGTCAAATTTCATCCCACCTGAGCCAGAAACAACAATCAAATTCTTCACAACTCCCAGATCAATCATTACCCAACCCCAAGGGTAATGTAAGTTCAATTTCACTTAGATCGGGGAAGCAAATTATTATGGCTCATGATGATTCCTCCAACTCCCCATTAAATTTTGACCTAAAAAATGAAAAGAAAATGAAATTTGAAAAGCAACATGAAGCCATTATTTTACCTCCATCTATTCTACTAAGTAGCCCAATTCCTTTTCCTTAATCCATTTATAATACAAGGGACTCCTTTGATCCTGATACTGAAATGCTCGACATGTCTAGATGTGTAGAATCCAACATACCCCTATTAGGTTCTCTATACCAAATACCTATATATGTAAAGTTTCTTAAAGAATTTTGAACCTATTAGAGGAAACTTAGGACCTTAAAAAATGTTTCCACCCAACAGTATATTCCCATAAAATTAAAAGATCTAGAAACATTTACGATTCCGTGAAACATTGGAAGTTCCAAATTCGATGATGGACTCATAGCCATAGGAGCCTCAATTAATGTCTTGCCCAAATCCATATTCTCCAACCTTGGTCTTGGTCCCTTACATCCTATCCGTGTTTTCATTTAATTGACCAATCGAAGCACTACTAGTCCTGAGGGTATAATAAATGTTGTCCTTGTTCATGTTAATGATCTTATCTTCCATGCTGACTTTTATTCCCTTTACAAGAAGTTGAGACAAACTCTTCTCGATCTTCCTTAATTCTAGGAAGGCCATTCCTAATTGCAGCGTGAACCAAGATTGATGTCCATTCAGGCATCTTATCCATGGAATTTGGTGACCAATTGGTCAAGTTCAAAATTTTCCAAGCCATCATATACCCATATGAGGATCAATCTGTATTCTCAATCCTTGCTTCTTTTCATTTAATTTTTTGTTGTTCATCGTTTATAATCGTGTAAGTGTTTGTTTTTTGTAATTATATTTTAATGCAAAAAAATAAAAAAATGAAAAAACATAAAAAATGGGTTGTGTCTTGGGTGCATAAAAAATTAACTCTTTATCAACCTTTGACCTTGTCATAAATATTACAATTAGTGTCGTGATGAGATCAAACATGGGATGGTATATGAGTGTGATATTTTTTTGAATTTCAACTTTCGAAAAAATAAATATAAAATAAGAACAAAAAGAACCCTTGCATTATATATTCATATGTAACTGGTAGAAGTTTTGTGTTTTGTAAATATTTCATCATCTCATTACCTTCAAATTTTATTCCACTTTTGTGTCTTGATTTACACAATTGATTCCTTTTAAATATGTGTTTCCATTTCTTTCCATGTTTTATTTCAAAAATATTGTGCATTTCTTTTTCCATGTTGGTGTTTTACCCCTCTTTAAAATCTTTTGAATAGTGAATTCCTACCATCCCATAGCCACAGAAAAACCCTTTCGAAAGACCTCATGATTCTTGTGCACATTTGGATTTGAAATGGAAGCTAATAGCTCTTTCAAACTCTATGATTTTCACTTTTTGATGGTGAATGAGTGAACCTCCATAAATAAATTTTATCATCTTGAGAGGTGTGAGTTTTGAGTGTCCACATTTTCCATTACTAAATTTGATCATGAAAAATTAATTGTTTTTGGAACATAAATTCTGTAAAAATTTGTGGGGGAATTAAATATTTATGAGTGAAATGGTCTAAACCTCCCCTTATAGGTGAAAAAAAATTAATCTTTATTAACAAGTGAAAATGATTTTGTTATGTTTTTATATTTATTGAACATGAGGACATGCATAAGACTAAGTGTGTGGGATTTGATGTTATTAATATTTTTCATAACTTATTATATACTACCTTTACTGATTTTAAATGAAATGTGAATAATTTGTGTGATATATTAATGTTTAAATATTAAATATAATTTTTGAGCACTATTTGAATTCATCCAGATTCAAGTCTATTTAATGGTTTAATAATAACTATCATCATAATGAACTAAACTATTTGTTTATTGTTTTTTAGGATTCTTTATTCAATTACCAAAATATCATTAGAAGTAATAATTGTCCATTTCTTCCATTTGAAGGATCATATGGTCCTCACAAAAAGGCCCAAAAAATCGGTGAAGAAATTGAAACATCCATGAAGATTGAATTACTGGGCTCAATCCAAATGTACAAATTCAATTATTATCCTCCAAAAATTGAGGAACAATTGAAGGAGTCGTGTATAAATATTTCAAGGCCCAAATCCAAAAACAAGGGGCCCAAATGATGTTTATAATCCAGCCCACATTTCAATCTAGGAATTGAGATCAGCACACCAAACTTTATATTACGCCTAATAGATACATCCATTTTAGTTGAGATTTTTTCAGTTTGAAAGAGGATATAAATGTGACAGATATTTTTGAATAAATATTTCAGATTTTAGGGAATCATCCTATTCAAAACCCCATTGACATTTTGGCTATCGATAAATCATTGATAGAAATTGTTAGTTTAACATTGTTTATTAAAATAGCCATAACTTTGGATCCATAAGTCCAAATGCCTCCAAATTTTTAGATCTGATGAAAAAATTTAATATCTACAATGTTTAAGAAGAAAAGTTCTACATATTATGCATTAATAATAGTCCAATATTCGAGCCAAGTAGAGGGGACATTTTGGAATGCAAACAACCCACAACATTAGGCTATAAATACATCCCCCTCCTATCCTTTCAAGAGGTTGGAATTTCAGAAGAGGGGAGAATAAATTGGCATGATCAAAACCTTTCCAAATGCTTGGTAGGACGTTCAATACTCACATTTTCACTTGATATAACCTTACTTCTTTCTTTGTTTTCAATTTATTTTGTGTTCATATTATTTGTAATCATGTAAGTCTATTTTCATTTAAATATAATTTTAGTGAATATTTCTTCTTATTAATTTATTATTCTCATCCACCTTCGTTTAATTAATATTAATGGTCTTAAAATAGTTTATGATGATTAATTAAGAAGATAATAAAATTAAAGGGATTATAAAAGAGTTAAAATTTAGTGATATAAAAATTTAACGATGTTAAGCGATTGAGATCTTTTTCTCAATGATTATTCTTTAATTTAACATTGTGTATGTTGGACATAACATGTCATGGATTAGTGAAATATTTTTTTGATGTATGGATTACATGGATTATTGGAACCATAAATACACTACCACAATCAACTACTGATTGATATTATAACCCTATTTAAGTTAAGTCTTGGATTAAAGAATTAACTCTTGAGAATTTTTTTCAACATCATCTTGTGAAGTGGGTGTCAATTTAATGCAAGATAAAGAAAATTTCAAGTATATCAAAAGATTAACTCCCTAATAATGAACTCACCCCAATATTTATCAAATTGTTAAATCAATCAATCATTTCAATTAAGCTCTACAATCAAACCCCCCAATCAAAATACAATCAACTAAAAAAAATTGACTATTAAAAAGTATCATCACCAAGGATTTGAACCAAGTGATGTTATACATATTAGTGTAGCATCAGATCCTTGAACGGTCGTTAGGGGGAAATCAACCACAGTTTCATTATCCTTGGATAATGGTATGTCCACGTGACATGTTGGACATAGTTGGATAACACATCACCACTGCATGAAATTATCCCACAACAGATTATATCTAAGGGTATCTCAATTCATATGAATGGTCTACTCACACATCAAAAAACATGTATGTGATCCATCCCATACCATCTAAAGAGCCATAGGATGTAACCATTCACAAGACATCATGATCCCACTCTAAGGGGCCACCTAGCTGAAACTAAGAAACATGTTCATCCTGATACCTAAATCCAAGTTCCATAGGATAGAAAATTTCAAAAACAATAAATATCATAATAATTAATAATAAGTAATGTCAAGAATAATTCTCAAGAGTCTACACACCAATCTTGTGGTCACATATGAAGCATGGCTATCGAGGTCCACTCACACACCTATATGAAATATAAATAAAGAAAGGGGTATCAATAATGAACCATTAAATCCTAAAAAAACATTATATATAAGGCCCTATATAGTAAGGAACCTCCCACCTCAATATCTACATAAATGCTGCGATCCATCAAAGGTGTCATTTCCTGAACCTCATTCATACAATAACAAAAAAAACCTCATTCCTAAGAACTCCTAGAAATAGTTTGACAAAAATTTATATGGTTTCTATATCTAAAAACTTGGAAGATCAATCCAAGGGGTATAATAATACATACCCAATAATGATTACTGAAAATGGTATAACCCGAGCCTTATTTAAGGAATAATAAACTTTCTCCCTTATATAATTACAAGAGGATAATTCTATGAGATAATTCTATTAAGAAATTTTGGATTTACACCAATCTTCAAAAGGTTATTGTTACACCAATTCTAGAATTACCTCACTAGATAATACAAGGAATCATCATCTAAAGAATACCAACTACATTCAATGGTACAAAAAGAGGGGATATGAAATTCGGCTAAACAAGGTGACTCACCGAAGACCTTCACTGAATCACCAAAAAAATGGATTCACCTATGGATAAGGATGCATTGAGTCCCTAGCTTGATCATGGTAAATATGAGATTATCCCACATGAGAAAAAATAGAAGTATAATCGATCAGAATAATTATCAATCATAGGGGATTTCTAGTTTTTATCTAATAGTAGGCAAGATTGAATAAATTGTTAAGGATGGGTGCCGATTCGATTAATAGGGTCTAAGAATAAATTAATAACCACTATAAAAACCCTATAATTAATCCCTATATTTTCCCATTTATTTTGGTCAATATTTAAGGTAAAATGACATTGAATTCAGATATTTCAAAAAAATATATCCTAATATAGCTTGAACTATGGTATGGTGGTGGTTATCGTGTTATTGAGTTCAACATAAATGGTATGCCCACTATAGAGTGTTGTTTAATTCTAAGTCAATATAACCTCACCATGACTTTCACTATTCCATGGTGTGGCTTCCCAAATAGTGGCTGAAGGTGCCTTTAATAAAACACCATGGCTTGGGAAAATCATTTCCCTTAGATATTTTTATGCTAGGGCCGATCTAAGGATCACCATAGATTTCACTACATCCTAATGTTACCTATTTGGGATAGAAAAATTCACCAAACACGCATTTAGGAATCCTCAAGATTTTCAATCCTCTGAAGGATCCACATAAGAATGGATCAACTCAAAAGATACGAAGGTGAAGGAAATCAAGGCATCACATAAAAGAAACAAAAGTTACAAGACAATAAAATCTTCCCCTCTAAGGAAATAGCTTCCCTGAGAATCCTATCTATAGTAAGTGTGTGAAAAACATGGGCCATTGAGATTAAATGTTTGACACTAACTCCCATGTATCCTCATGGATCCATATATGCTACCATAATACTCACATGAGTTGAACCAGCGTACCATGTAAACCATTCTCACTCTTTTATGTGATTCACTCTAGTCACTCCATGAAAGATATGTTATGATCTAACTTTACATCCTCATGGTTGATAAAATGTGTAATATCAGGAATATACCTCCAAATTTAGGAAACATAAAACCCATAGTTTGGCACTTTTTATAAAGTAGGTAGATTTGAATGATAATCCTATGTACCTATATGATCGATGATCATGAATGGTCTAAAAAACCTTGGTTCCTTCTTCCCATGCTTCTCAAGACACCAATGACCCAACTGAAGAGTCACCCACAAGAAAACCTAGTCGTCTATAGTGAACTCAAAATGTCTCTTACATTGTTTGTGATCCAATTTATTTTTTAGTCTAGGTAGTGAAAAATAAATTTTGGATCAACTACACTCTATCCAAAGTCTCCGGCACTAGGCTCAGTCCAATGACAGCTACCTCACCCACTTCATGTCAGCATAATGATGAGAAAAAAGGTCAACCATAGAGATACTCATATGGTTCCATCTGAATAGAATAATAATAAGAGGTAATATAAGAAAACTATATCCTTGATATATGGTAATCAAAAGATCCTCCAAATACTAGAACATAGTTTTAAAGTATATCCTCTAATATATGGATTGTCTGCTACGACTGTCCATCTATCTAGGGACAGTACAATTAATAAATCTATGTTGAGTCCTTGAGGAATTCTTCAATACCTTCCAAAACCATGAAATAAATCCTACATCACGATTAGATAAAATCATTCATGTAACTCCATACAATATTACTATCTCATGGACATATAGCTTTCATGGATCATCTACTAAGTGGTTATCAAATATTGGTATGAAATGATCATCTTTCATTAACCAATAGATAATCACTCAAATAGTCTCATGGATCCTCAAGCTCATGGTTAATCCCATTAAAAAATCCATCATGATTTCCTTAAACTTCCATATGTTCATGGGAAGTGGTTAGAGTAGTGCACAAGGACGCTGGTGCTCGACATTAATCCTCTTCTACATAAGGCATTGAGAAAAAAATCCAACAACATCTCTCTTAATACCTGGCCAACATAAATACCTCATAAAGTCATGAAAAATATTTTTTGGTTCAAGATTCACCACCCACTTAGATATATAAAAGTATCCAATCCACTATTACTCTATAGAAATAAGGACTAAAACACTCCCATGTATAAGGATCACATCTTCGCCATCTCAGAACCACCTGGGATTTAGGTCACGACCATTTAACTATTATTGCATCACAACACACTCTGGGTCAGTCTCATGTACAACCTTTACCAAGACTTCCAATGTATATGTGACCATGGATGGTGTACATGTCATCAATACATGGCCCTCAAAAGCATTCATTCTCTAGCTGGACAACAATCTCATCAGGTTCCATTGTTACACTAAAGGCCATTGGCCATGATCTTGAGTTACATGTGTATTATGAAAAAGAAAATTTTCAATGAATTTAACCTTAATTGTAGAATAGGAAAATATTGAAGTAAAATGTCTTCATGTACTTTATATAGTGACTCTACCTCGGATTGAGGTCCCGCTGTGTGACGATGTTACAGAGACTCTTATGGTTTCTATAGATAATAATCCTATCACCAAAGACACTTCAAAGTGTGGACCAAAACTTCAATATATAATTCATGGGTAGGATAGTTCGACTAACTGGGTCATAACAGATGTGACCCATAAGCTAATACCAACTCCTAGTACATCATTACTTCTCCCAAACTGATGCCTGATGCATCACAATATACAACATAACCAGTTCATGGATTATGAAGTATCAATATAAGAGTTATATACAACATCCTCTTCAGCTCAAGAAATGTATATTCACACTCGTCTAACCACTAAATCTTCACTCCCTTTATTTTTAGTAATGTCATAGGAGATGATAATCAGGAGGATTACTGGATAAAATGTAAGTAGAATATAAAAACTCCCAGAAAGATCCTAATCTTAAACACATTATATGGACATTTCAAGGAAATCACTAAGTCAAATTCTTCTAGGTCCACTAATATACCAGTATCTAAAACAACATGCGCTGTAAATTTCACCACATGTATCCAAAATTTACAATTCAACAACTTTGTGTAAAACTGACGTGCTCGAATTTAATTAGGATTATCTCAAGATGCCTGTCATAATATTTTTAGGATGGTGAGTAGATGAGGATATCTTCAACTAACACCATAGTGAACACGTCAAGATTTTGGTGGTTGATTTTATTCATGAGATCCATCATCACATACAATGAATTCATTAATCCGAAAAACATTACAATGTACTTTTATATCCAATAAATACTCAAAAATACTATATTTGGGATAAAATCCTCTCTAACATACAGCTATTGAAATCCCAATTGGAGATCATACTTGGAGAACCACAAAAATTCCCATAAATAATCAAAGTGATCATTGATCATGGGAAATTGATACTTATTAATCACCATGACTTGGTTCAACATTTAGTAATCTACATAAAGTTGAAGACTACCTTCTACCTTCTTGGTGAATAGAATAGGTACACCCCACAGTGATGTACTCATCCTAATAAAACACTTCTAGTCTATGTCATGAAGTTGTACCCTGTTCTCCTTCAAATTTGGAGATCCCATATGATAAGGGGGCATTGAAATGACATATCAACATGGAATGAGATATATTTATAAATTAAATCCCATCACAGGGGGAGTTACAGTGAATTCATATAGAAAGATGTCTTAATAGAGATCCATAACAGAAGGAAAAGATGTGTTGCATACCATCGATCTTACCCAAAGTGCCAAACCCATAATATGAGATGCGATGGGAATCAATAAAAGATAAAAATATGGTTAACCGGTCCATACTAGGAATCAATCCAAATATCATGTTCCCTAAAGTCATAAAGTCTCATAGATATTAATAATAAAAAAATAGGACACTTTGGGAATTATTGAAGATGATCTACTTTCTTACCCAAAGGTATATTAAGAGAAAGTTACTCTAAAGATAACATGATCAATATGTCAAGTCTAAAAAACAACTTATGCATATATAAAGGAATGTGAAGCACCTGTTTAAAAGAAATTTCTAGACAACATAGAATTGATCAAGATGATACATTGAATAGTAGACAATCCCTCACCACCAGCTTCCATGGTCTGATCCACTGCATAAACTTTTCCTACCGCAACTCCATAACTCTAATATTGAGTTACCATAATCTAGGAAGTCTGTATCTTCTACTGATATCCTCTATTCCCAGCTTTCCTTAATCTCCCAAGACTCCTCCAAGTATACCATGAGAAAAAACATCGAAGATGACTAACCCTACCACAACAATGACAATCTAAAGATAGATTCTTGAAATCATTTCTGTAATTCCCCTTTTGTCTACAAATTAAGAACCTAATAGAATCATCTCCCAAAGAGGATACCAAAGAAGTATTACTATGACACATATACTTGATACCATGTTACTCTTGAACAATATTCCTCTTTCTACTAAAAGTAGAGGCTCCCATGGTAGTAAGAGGAAACTCTATCATCGGTCCTCTATTGACTAAAAGTAGACTTTCTACCCTACCATCACCTAGAACCTTTTAAAAGGTTATGGTATTGAATATTACCTACACATACATCATTAGGTATAAAACATTAACCTTATGTATGATACCTTGGAAAAGTCCTATCTCAAACATTTGATACATCTACACCTCATTCCCATCCAACATTGGATAAAAACAATGCAACTTCATGAATTGAACAGAATACATAGAGAATGTCATAGACCCCTCCTAAAATATTATGAATTCATAGGAAAAATTAAACTTTATCATTTAGAGAATATATTACTTGAGAAATAGCTCCTTGAATGTATCCTATGTGAGAACCTCTCATCTTTCATCTTGATTAATGGTAGTCCACCATCTCCTTGTAGGTCCTTCGAAATGATGGTCACTAGAATCACTCTCTCATCCTCAAGAGTCTATAAAAGTTCTAAAATTCTCTAAAAAATAGATAGTGAGTCCTTTATATCCTGTAGGTTGTTGGGACCCGAAGATTTTAATTTGGTTTTTTGAAGTTGGAAGTTGTTATCAAATTTCTAGAAAGTATTTTCTTTTGTTGTCTAAACATAAAATCAACTCACTTTGTAAATTTTTCCAACATGAAAATATGAATAAATAAATCAAGATAAATATGGTTTTTATTTTTACTAGAATAAAGTTTTTAAACAATGTTTAGTGATGCATTTTTATCTAAATGTTTTTATAAATTTATTTAGACGAAATGTTTGGTGAAAAAAATATGGTGATTCCCTACTATTCTTATATTCTTAAAATCATGAATTATAATTGATTTTATGATTCAATAATAAGTAAAAATGGGGAACATAATTATTGTGTGTGTGAAAAATCACACTATGATGTTCTATGAAGATAACCAAATAGATAATATCAAACATAGGATTCGTTATTAAGTACACAGTTAGTGTTTGATGTTTCTATATTATGATGGTTGGAAGAATTATTGGGCAGATATTTGTATGAGTCTTATGATAAGAAAATTGTTAATAATGTTACAAATTGAAGATACATAAAGATGATAATATAGATATTTTCAATTCATTGGACATGGGTTAGAATATGAAGGATATTGACATAGTCCATACAACAAACCATGAAAAAATATGATAGAAAGAAGGAAGTTCAAGTGAAAAAAAAGTTGTCACAAGATTATTGGATGGTCGATTCCAATTTATGAGACTGAATAATATTAGACAAAAGATAGTTGATGAATTCATCAGGTAGAGGATTTGGTATAAATTTCACCAAACAAAAGTCATCTTATGTTGTTCTTGAGATGGAAGTTTTTTCATAATGTTTCAGAAGATAAATGTTTGGTATTAATTATTTACATTTCATCATTCTTTACAAAATTTTTAAATAGATATTTTAAATAGATGATACTGAGTTGATTGTTCAATGTTCATAAATTCACAAAAGAAGATTGTGGTTCTTTCTGAGTGTTAAGAATGTTTAAGGAAAGTCACTTGGGTCATGTTTTCAAGATTATTCAAGAATACTCTAGATGTATTGGGAAGAATCTGATTTTTTTAATTTGAGTGAGATATTTGAATTTTGAGTTTTCATTTATAGGAGAAATAAATTAGAGTTACCACCTTTGTTACTACAAGTGATAGAATATAAAGGGGGTGTTTGTACACACCTATGTGTAGTACTGTTCATGTAAGAAAATAATATTTGAAGTGATTTAGAATTAGAATGTTGATAAGAAATAAATTTTAGAGAAAAATCAGAAATATGATTACCAAACAAATTTTTTCAGCACATGTTATTGGACCGATGATGTGAAAAAAAAGACCTGATGAACAAGGTTAGGAAGGTAGTAGATGAAAAAAATGAACATGCATTAGTTAAGCACTGAAAAAATATCTTTATTAGGTTATATTGAAGATACTATATGTAGAGGTAAATAGAATGATATAGGTTTAGTTTTTCTTTTAGTCAATAAGGGGGAACATATAAAGGAAATGGACAAAGGCACTAGAGAGAGGTTTCTGGAGAAACCTATTCGACAGACATTGAACAGACTAAAGACATTGTTACCTGATACTGGGTAAGAGATTAAAGAACAATCACTTGCAATAAGTTCAAGCTTATCACCCCAATATTTTAAAAGAAGAACATTATGTTCAATAACATATACGATAAGAAAAACCAAGCTGAAATGAACCACATGGTATTATTATTTTAATAGGACCATTATAAACAATCATTAATTTTCTAGTTATAAATAGGATAAAATAATTAATGAAACACATATTAAGGACCTAATAAATATAAATTTATTTATTAATTATTAGGAAATAACCACTCAATTTTTATAAAATTCATTTAATTTGTCAAAAATACATTTTATTCAAAAATTATTTTTTTACTTTTTGTGAGAAAATATTGCAATTAATTTTAGGAAATTTTAGAAAATTTATTTTATAAAATTAATTTAATTTTTTAAATCATTAATTCAAAAATATGTTAAGGTTAAATTTTTGGAATTTTATGAAATGTTTAATTTTTCAGTGTATAGTGAAAGATACTGATTTTTATTGGAAAAATATATTTTCTTATAAAGTATTTACAGAGAAAAGTTTTATTTTGGATTATTTTTTACATTTAAATAATTATTTTTATTGAAAATAATAAAATTATAGTCTTTATAAATTTTTATGCTTGAATTTTATGTAAATGCATTTTTATACTTAAAAATTTATTTTTTTGTAAAATTGTTTTCAATCAAGTTTTGAAACATTAATTTTAAATGAAATTCTAAAAAATATATGAGTTGAACGTTTAAAATGAATTTTATATTTGGAATAATGATGTCTAAATTTGGTAAATAGGTAACCTTTAGTTTATGGTTATTTTAAATTGTAACAGTAATAAATATTATTCTCCTCGGTAATAGAAAATTATAAAATTAAGGTCACAAATAATATTATAAGGAATAAAAAGTAACTCTAAAACTTGAATAAATTTATTGGATGAGTATATATCATACCTAATAATAAGAAACTTTTATTATATGAACTTTTTACCACATGAAAATTATTTTGAACTTTATATTATTTTATTTTTATAAAAGTAAAAAATGTCATTCTCTTTGATTTATTATCTATAAATTTTTGACATTGAGATAAAAAGAGGAAATGTTCAGTTATAAATATTAATTTGAAATATAAATTACTTTTTTCATCATGTTAATTTATTTATTATTTTTATTGATGAAATTATTACCTTTAATTCTTATGCAACATTAACATAATGCTTTTGTAACAAGTAAAAAAATCAATAAAATGGTTTTAAAATTATAAGAATAATATTAATTGCGTGAGTTATAGTGGCCAAAAAATTTTAGATAATTATAGAATATTTTTGGTGTGTTAAAAGTTTATATATAATTCCATATTCTTGTTGTTGTTTTTAAATTAAAATTAAATTAATTCTTCCAAAATTTACATTAAGGATATTTTATAATAAATAATGATTTATAAAATGATTTAAAATTCCAAAAAAAATATTTTATTCATCTATTTTAATAAAATTTGGTTTATTATATCCTATATAGTCTATTTGTGGGATTGTTTCCCTTTTATAGAAATTATGTTGACCTATAAAGAGTAAACAATGTTGTTTCATGGTAACCGTGATAAGGGTTAATGGGGGGTTAAAACCAAATGATAAAGGTGAAAACCTAATATAAACTTATCCAAATTTTATTGTATTAGATTATTTACAATTTTCATCATATTTTATTCTAATATCATCAATTTCTATCCATTTTAACATCAAAAATAATTTATATAAATTTAATATTTTATGATTGTAATGTCCCAACTCGACGAACCACTAAACTGGTTTTCAAAACTGGTCACCACATGGCCTCAAGCGCACCTCCTTGTATGCCAGAGGGTTCCAACTAGCATAAAGGGTCTAATAGTGGTATGTTTGGGAGACTATACCCTTATGCTCAGATTCACACCACAACATAGCAGGTGTAAATCAATGGACAACATGGGAAGAAGTAGTAATAAATTGAAAAATAGTGGAAGATAAATACAAAGACTGAACAAAAGTAAATTGCCAACACCAACATAAATAAAATTATTTCACATATATATGATGATACAAGACACAAACCTGTGTTATAATGGGAAGTAAAACACAAATAAAAGAAAAATATCTCTATGGATAACTCCATGAGCATTAAGAGTACTGCCTCATGCTAGTTCCAACATAGGTGAATATAAGAAAGAAAGAAATAAATAACACATCAGTTTGAGTTCCTAAATGGATACCTGATTGATTCTACATACTTCGAACTAAGTCAAATGTCTGAAACAATGAAATTGGTAAAAGTGATGTGATATATACATGGAATCACATATGAAGAAAATGGAGAGGGTCTACCCTAATTCTATGCTTTAGCTTAGTAGTCACCCCTAAGAAATCACTCAAGAATCCTCATATAGTAATCATAACAATAATAATAAGGAAACATAAGTAATCCCTGAAAATAATCCATTAAATATAGTAATATCATCCTTATCCCATCCAAAGAGATCCATAATGGAATCCCAAGGGTAACCACAAGATCCATCGATATAACCAATACAATAGAGTCCATCTATGCTGACCTGAAATGGCATACCATGTATCACTCTGGGTATGGTAAACTCTGTGTTCGTACCAAGTATCTCACATAGGGGACTGAGTATCACCCGAGGCATGATGTATCTAACTTTCCAACAATCCTATTAACATATTCTCGCATAGGTAACTTGTTTTACCCATAAGTATGATTAATCTATATGGAGATCTCATATAATGAATGAAAATTATGTCTTTTAGCACATCAAGTAGTACCCAGCCAAGCACGGAGAGTCCGTCCATGATATCATTAAGTTGGGTATCGTGTTCACTCCTAACCTACAACTAGGACAAGTATAGAAACCAAGAGCACATATCATCACCAAGTAATTTCATGCACATTAAGATAACCAAGAAATACAAGAATTTAATCCAAGACAAATAACTATGGCATATGGTAATAGGTACAAGGCACTAAGAATAAACATAATCACTAGGCTACCAAACACGAAGACATGGAAATTTTTATAAGACACAATGAAACATGCATGAAGCATAAGTCACATGGAACATATCATGAGAAAAGAATTTTTGAACATAATTTGTAAGATATACATCAAACAACTTGCATCAAATAGGAGGCGCATGATAAAGTCATAGTCATAAAGAAGAATATTGAGGCATAAGCATGACAGGTAATTCTTAGGGAATAAGGCATATGGAATAAGGTTCATGACATAAGGTATAACAGACATGGTATGGAGTGTAATCATAAATCACAAAGAAAATAAAATAAATAATGGGGCCTAACTCATGCCTACAATTCATCTCAATTCAATTTATAGATTTTAGGAATTTATTAAAGGTGAAACATGACCCAAAGGGTGTTAAAACATACAAAGATTAAGGTAAATCTTCCCCAAATGATGAACCAAACCAATATAGGTTTCAAGAGTCAAGTAGATAAACCAATAGATCGATTTTTTGCGCACAAGGGTCATACCAGACATGGTAACAAGTTCAATTTAAATTATTTAACAAAATAAAGGAATCATAGGAATATTCCATTGCATGATATGATAGAACATTATAGAAAATTAAATGAAACATAAAAAAATAATCTAGACCACATATCTTATACCAAGGATGCTTCACTAGTATGATATCATGATCTGATTTGGTATGGTTTGAGAGAAATTAGGGAAATGGATGAACGCCCTGAAAATATGGTGAATTATATCACACCACTATAAATTTATCAAGATGTATATAAATATAAATATGATCTATACTAATGTACATGTCACTGATAGGAATACATAGGGACTGATTCCACTTGATTCTAACAATGGACGAAGGAGATAGAGAAAAGCAAAGATTATCCTTGGCAAGAGCCTCATGTGGGAGGGAGAGGGAATGTCCGTGTGAGGATAGAAAAGATAGAAAAGGGGGTTTACACATTTAAATCATTAAGGTAATTTTTTTAAATTTACCCAACATTAATAGGGTGTGGAGTTTGGCCACACAATTGGCCAAACCATGCACCAATCGTGCGAAGGTCACTACTCAAGGGGTGGGGTCACATGGTCCTTACACCCGGTTTAGGAAACCATGCCCAAACTGCGTGTTTCCCCTCTATCCAAAATCTATTAAAGATCCCACAATCATGTGACCTAGTGCATATAGTTCGAAAAGACCATGAGCCACCCACATTCCCTGTGGAATAGCCGTAAAATTATTAATTGGGGACCATACAATTTCAAACAAATTTTGCGCCATTGTCAGCTCCTCCCGACTTAAGGTTTCAGAGATCAGTGCTCCCGAAACACGTCTGAACAACCTAGGCACCCCTAAAGCCTTAGAAAACTTCTAAAAATAATACATTTAAGGGCATCAAATCTTATAATTCCATTAAAAATATCATTTTATAAAACAAACCATCCACCAACGACAAAATTCAAAATTACTTTAGAATTTCATCTGGTTAAAAAACATGGGACACTACCATATCCCCACATTAAAACTTCTCAATCCTGAGAAACCATAGAGAATCTAAAATAGCATCACTCAACCTACTCTTTTATTTTTAAATTTCAACCAAATATCCATGTTGAGTTTTCAAACGCCAACACACCACCAAGAATATCTTCACGCATACAATAAATGAGCTATGAAAACTCGAGCCAACACTCATTTGTGAACCATAATATTGAGACAGAGCTTAATCGATCCCATCTAACCCAAGACATGACCATGTAATCATCTATTAAACATATGACCTATTATACTTCCAATATAGGCTAAAACATGTTATGGTCCAATTCTGAGTCACTGTATCTCCACCATTGTAATTTTCTAATATACCATCCCCGTAACATTCTATGGATGATAATGGAATTTTTTTTGATTTGTTTGAAAGGTTGATTCCAAATTGACTTTATATCTTCTGGTCAGGACTAACCCTTTCATGAAAAACCCCAACCAACCCTTAGATCATCCCCTAGCTTACCTGATAGAGTTCCTAGAATGGTTCCATACCGACTGTGTTTATCAAAATAGAAATAAGGTAATTTGATCCACTTCTGGCTGAATAAATTCAAAATGATCATCTTAGATGACCGATGCAAGGAAACCCAAAATATGATTCCATTTTCCAAGTTTACTTTTTTTTTACTTTGAACACTCCAACTCAAATCAATAACTAACATTTGGGGACATCCCAATCTCAATTTCTCACTTAAGGTATCAGGCCTCGACACGAACATGGCTATAAATATGGTCTGACACACTAGGATCAAAACCCTTGAAAAAAATATCTAAGCCCAATGGAACTCCAGGGTAACCACATAATCATCAAAAGGAGTACAAGGAGTTCATCCAAGGAAAACCTTAAATGAAATTTTCAAGGAAGATGTTGGTACAAGGATGAACATCCACATCTCAAGAACACTTACTATTTCCAAAGTGGCATCTATATGGAGAAAAATTAAAAGGGAAACTGATGGTGTCCATGATTATGACCATGGAATTGCTTCTTGGGAACCTAGGTATCACTCAGGACTAACCAATAATCTAAGGAAAAATACACCTCTATAGTGAACTCTTTTCGAGGCCACATATCAATACCAATAAATTTTAAATTTAGCTTGATGTATAAATGATGCTCTCTCAGTGTACCTAGATAATTCCATGATATCTGGAATGATCATCATTTAACTGACTATATACTAAAGGTATTTGAATAGTTTACAAAAAGGGCCTAAGACGCTCCTTCTTCAAAGAGGGTAAAGTGTTTAGTAGGATTTAAAAACAACCCTTCCAACTCTAGAAAGTAAGAATACTTGTACCATCACTGGGTGAACTCGTTTATAGAAATATCATATTTACATACCGATGCATCAAAATTAATCAATCACAATGCCTTTACCACTGAAGCATCATGTGATCACTCAATCATAACCACTAAGGCCCATCCATGACCAATGGTGTCTTTAAATGTTTCATGTATAGCCAAGAACAATATTTTCGTATTCTATTACTAGCACTGACTTTAAACAAAGGATCACTAGACACATGGGTGTTCCAATATTCTGGGGTCGACCCAAAGCTATCTACTTTTCTAATTCCATATCACAAATCACAAATCAACTCTCCAGCTGGAAAGGGAAATCCCTCTCCATGGCTGGGAGAATTTGTTTAGTCAAATCGACCATTGTTTCTAAAATGGTCTATTCCCTTATGGTCTATAAATGGCCGGTCGACATATTCAAAAAAATTAATACTTATATCAAAAAATTCATTTGGTCTAGAAGAATCTTTGAAAAGAAGCTTGTTACTATCCCTTGGAATTCATGCTGCAAACCCATTGCTAATGGTGGAATTGGCATTAAAATTTTAAAGCCTTTCCATGATACTCTTCAAGCTCGTCTTACATGGCACATTATTAACTCCAATTCTAAAGCTACTGAGTTTCTGAAAATTAGATTCATCTCTAAGATTTTAAAAGGGAACTTTAATTACATTAACTCTTCCATCTGGCCTTCAATCTGAGACTCCTACCAAAATATCATTCATAATTCCAGATGGATTTTCAGTGCCGATTCTTCCATTAATTTTTGGTGTGACAAATGGTGTGGTAACCCTCTGATATCATTGTTACCCCCCAATAATCCTCCTGATAATACTAAACAGACTATTAAGGAGGTCTTACATTCAAATCAATGTGATCTCCCTGACAATATTTGGCAAACTATTAATAATTATCCTTTTTCCTCTGATGGTGATTTCCTTGTTTGGGAACCTTCTACTAATGGCATTCTAGATTCCAAAATCTTTTATATGAATAATTTATCTGAAAGTGATTCTAGTTTTCTTTGGGTAAATCATTTTAACAAACCTTGGATTAAGCCTTCGAGGCTTACCCTTATTTGGCGCATTCCTCATAATAGACTACCTACGGAAACTGGTCTGCAAATCTTTGGCATTCAAATCTGTTATAAGTGTCGCCTCTGTAATCAACACAGGGAAGATGCCAATCATCTTTTTCTATCTTGTGCGACAGCCTCTGCCATGTGAAATTATATTTTTGATTTATTTAATTTTCGAAAACTCCTTACTGACTCAATCTTCTTTTTCTTAAAAAACTGCACTAGACATTAAGCTTCTCTGCAAATCAAGAATCTGTTTCTTGCGGTAGTGGCGGAACTTTTGCATGAGCTTTGGTATGTTAGAAATGATCTTATTCACAATAATCACTCTCTCAATCTTAATGCAGGAAAATCTCGGATTCTTCTTGCGATTCAAGAAGCTGCCTCAATTCAAAAAGATTGTTGTGACAACTCGGTTAGTGATTTTGAGATTCTTCGTCATCTCCATATTCCTGGAACCTTCCCAAAGCCTAAAAGTTCCTTTGAAGTGTTCTGGAAATCACCAATGCCAGGATGGATCAAAGTGAACGTGGATGGAGCTTCCAAAGGAAACCTAGGCCCTACCAGTTGTGGTACTATCTTCAGAGACTCGGCTGGACAATGCCAAGGATGCTTCTATGTTGGCTGTGGTTACTCTTCATCTCTGGAGGAGGAAATTCTTGGGGTCATTCATGTTGTTGATATCGCGCTTCAAAGAGGTTGGAGAAAGCTATGGATTTAAAGTGATTCAACCACTATCATCCATGCCATCTGGAATGGAATCATCCATCTAGCCTGGTCTCTTACAGCTCGTTGGATGAACTGCCTCAACTTGATCCACAAGATTGATTATATAGCAACTCATGCCTACCGTGAAGCAAAGGCAGTCGCTGACTCTCTTTCCAACAAAGGTCTTCATCAGACCATGACTTGGCTAGACTCTATTCCTTCTGACTTATTTTACCTCTTTGATAGAGATTGTAAAAAAATCCCTTCCTTTCGCCTCTTGTAATCCTTTTTGTCTTTCAATAAATTGTGATTTGGTCTTTGACCAAAGCTTCACCTTAAAAAAACATGATCATTTTAAGAAAAGATGATCTTTTAAAAATGGTCTCTTGTTGGTGCACTCACTCTAATTATAAGAAACACTATGAAAATTTTTACATGATTATCCCACCCTTATACGTGTCCAAGATGTGTGATTTATCGAGGAGAGAATTAATCCCCCAATACACACTCCATGGAAAACCGACCACATGTCCTAGACATGGATAACACACATTTACCTAATGTTAACTTGAAATGGGAAAGAAACTAGCCACATTACAGCATACTTGATCAAGTTTTCCCTAGAACTATGCTTTATGCTTCTCCAAGTCATGCACACATATGTTATAGAATTTGGTGTAAAATCCAAACAACTGACTAGTGTGCTAAAAAACCCAATCGTCATTAAAAAATCATCAAAAACATTAGGACTAGTTGATTTTATTCAATGCCCAGGTCACCCAACACCATTGGTGACCCAGTATTCAAAAATTAAAGCTCAATATTAAATGGTTAACACTGAAATTAAATGGGTTTTTGTAACCTTTAACAACTTAATGGGAATCATGTGCACCAACATACTCCCCGATACAAATTTAACATCCTCGATACTACCCATAAGCCTATCATACATAGTCATTTAAGCATATACGGATTGTAAAAAGGATTTAACCCAAGGTTATATCTTTCCATATGACTAGTAACCCAACTAGCTATATACTGAGTAAACAATCCCTAAGGAAGGGGAGGATTTGGGGGGTGGTCACACAACACACTAAGTAGTCTACCATGGCCTAGGATTATCTAACCTATTAAAACAGATAATTACATGATGATCACACCCAAAATGAGGGTCAAAACACCACATGACCACTAGTCTAAACAATGGTTTCATATAAGAAACAAATATTCCTACATGGGAATATGGCACCCAAAATGTACCACACACCTAAAAAGATTTAAAATCTTTAAAAAATGGAATTAAAGATCTGAAGTTGCAACCTACCACATGCCATACACTTATCGAAGCATAACACATTGACCCAAAATGAGGTCATAACTATGAAAGTTCACTAGTCTTAAGGAACTATTTTTTAGGTTGAAGATATAAATAATGGCCTATGGGTGATGCTCACACATTTTTTCAAAGATGAGCTCAAGGAAAACTAAACTACCCTTAAATGAAGTCCAGACCAAGAACACCACTTAAGATTATATTTTAACAAATTAAATAAAAATTCATTTAATTTTTTAAACATTTCAATGTTTAGTTTTAAAGAAATAATATTATCAGTCTTAAGGAAAAATCATATGGATAAGGCTACAAGGGAAAATTGGAAATTTATTTTTAAAAATAAATTATAACATTATTTAGTTTACCAACATTCCATTGTAATTATGTCATTTATTACATAAAAACAATTTTAAATTATATCCATTAGTTTAAAATATGTCACAAATGGATTAACCTAAGAATATGTCAATTTATATCTATAGGGGAAAACACCCTTTAGGTTGAAATTGGAATATTAATTAACAAATTCTTTATATATAAATAAAAATTAATAGTATGTATAAGAATATCTGTTAATTAAATTGTCCTTGTTAAAATGATGTCACCTCGAGTTTATATGAAAATCCATATAGGTGGATATGTGCACTTTAAAATGTCCTTAAACACATAACACAATCACACTCACATGAGGTCAAGCACTAAGGAATACCAAACCAAAAGGATACTTAATAGGGTCCCATCTATCCACCCCAGGTTCAACTAAAACAACTCAAACAATTTCAGCATTTTGATTTTAAAAACACCCTTAGCGGGTTCATTACAAAAGCAACATGCCCCAACTAACCTATTTAGGTCCGGTTCTCCATTTAATAATTTTATCCATACATGTCATTATGCCCATGTAATAGGGGTAAAAACCTTAATAGGGTAGAAAAATCATTTAAAAATAAAAATATTTTATATTATTCATATGTATCTAAGTACATAAGGCTCATAAAAGATGGTTCAGTTATATAGGATAAAAATTATCAATTTTTAAAGTGCCCGTACACTTTACAGATTTTAAGAAGGCTCCCATTTAACCACAACTAGTTTATTTTGAAATTTCAAAATAATTTCTATATATATTTTATTTAACAGATTTAACATAGAGAAAAAAAATTTAAGTATACACGGTGCGTCTATAATGGTTCAATTAAAAGGGTTGCCATTTTTCAATTTATAAGGCACCCATTCAATTTATAAATTTGAAATTGGTTCCAATTTAACTACAACCACAATTTTTTCATCCCATAAAACCAATGATTCATAGTTGAAACTTTTCATGATTGGTCAATGAGGTACCACCAAAAATCTATGTTGGAAAACACCGATTATGTTGATGCTATCACCATAATAACCAATTTCACATTTGAGGAATGATAAAAACAACCATTATATATGATTTAACATTATGAGTAAATAGGGAATCATGAAAATTAACAATGGAAGGATACTACATAACCAGGGAATCACAAGAAACATGTTAATCATAACACTAAAATCATGGAAGCATTGAATAAAAATCCTGAATAGAATACTAATTTAACACTTAAACATGTTATAAAAATAACATAATGAAATACATGATCAAGTATAAACTAACCATGCTACTAATAACACCTATCAAGGCATATAAAAGGTAGAAAAATAACAGAAAATGAACATTAAAATAATTCTCAAACAACCTAGAAATTAAATCTACATGGAATGGAATATGAATGGAATGCGGATTTATATGCGCCTAGTATGATTCATGTAATTATAATTCCATTCCATAAATTTCCAAGGGTAAATATTATAAATTTCATAAATGAGTAAGCTTTATAAAGTATTCCAATCACTCATGGTGAAATAAAAATCAACTATAACAACAAGAAACATGAACAACAATCCCATCCCCAGCCTGCTGGAATTTTATCCATACATGGGTTGATCACCCCCAAACAAGACTATTTAACAAGTTTCAGAACATCCCTAGTCTCTTGTGTACTAGCCCAAAATAGTATGACAAAGAAAAAGAGGCTATAATACCACTTTGTAATTTCCCAACTCGAATGACCACTAAACCAGCAGCTAGACCGATCTCCACATGGCCTCACGCTTGCCTCCCCATACGTTAGAGGCTAACAACTATTAGTGAGTGTCTAATAGTGGTATATTGGAGATACTATAGCCTCATGGTCACAGTCACACATCAGTATATCAGGTGAAAATCAATGGAAAATAGTGTAATATGTAGTAATAAATGAAAAAACCGTAGAATATAAATACAAAGATTGAATAAAAGTAAATAGACATTGCAAACAGGTATAATAATTCATCCATGTATAGATGATGCTATAAGATATAATAAATAGGTATTGTGGGTAATAAAATAGAAACAAAATAAAAATATCCAAAAGGATAACTCCACTAGAATCTTGAGTACTAGCTCAGTCCTGAGATCTCTAGATCCAAATTACACAACGCAAAAAAAAATAAATCCACAGATCTATAAACATAGAGATCTTCCTGGGTATGAGAGTACAATGGAAACCTGAGTAGACTGTAATATATAACCCCAATAGGCCACCACCAATGGTATCTATATCAATCTAGTTAGTTTACTATAACAAGAATAGTGTTCCAATATAGGTGAATACAAGGTGATGAATAAATCAATAAATAAATAAATAACACTTCAGGTTTGGGTTCCTAAATGGATACCTGACCGATTCTACCTTCTTCAGCCTAATAAGGATATCTAAAACAAAGGAACCTATATAAGTGGTTTGATATAAACATGGAATCATATATGATGAAAATGATGTGATACGACCATAATCTTATGCTTTTTCTTTGTGGTCACACCCCTGGGACATCATTAAAAATTGTCATATGGTAATCATAATAGTAATAATAAGGAACCACAAGTAATCCTTGAAAATCACCCATCAAATACAATAATAGTATCATGAGACCATCTGAGAAGATCTATAATAGAATCCCAAGGGTATCTACAGGAGACCTTTATATAACCTATACCACCGAGTCCATCCATGGTGACCCATAATGGTGTCTCTTATATCACTCTAGGTATGGTAATCTCTGAGACCATACCTGGTATCTCACACCGGGGACCGAGTATCACCTGAGGAATGGCATAGCAATATTTATAATGTGTTCATCAATGGTTTCTACCCCAGGGGACCATTTAAACCCATGATTATGAATAATCCACCCAAAGATACCATAAAAGGAAATCCAAGTATTTCTCATAGCGCATCAAGTAGTACCAAGCCAAGCACGATGAGTCTATCCATGGCGTCCTTAAGTTGGGACCTGAGTACTCTATCGAACCACAATAAGTTCAAGCATAACAACCAATACCACATATAATCACCAAGTAATATCTTTTACATCAAGATAATAAGGCTAAAAATCATTTAATCAAATCCAAATAACTATTACATAAGGCAATAGGCACAAGGCACTAAGCATAAACATAAGCACATGGATACAAGGAATGAACCCATGGAAATTAGCATAAGACATGAAGAAACACACATTATGCATAAGTAAAATGGAACATATCATGAGGAAATATGTTTGGAACATAAGGTGTATGACATAAATCAAAAAACAATCATAAAATAGAAGTCACATGAAAAAGAATATGTATAAATCAAAATAATGAGTCATAAAAACAATATATAAGGATTAGGTCATAAGGGATATGACATAAGGAACATGGAATAAGGTATAACACACATGTAATTGGTTGTTAGTATAAATCATAAATCAAAGAACATACTCAATGGTGCCTAAATCATGGCCTATAATCCATCTCAATTCAATTTATAGATTTTAGGCCTTTATTAAAGGCACAACACACCCTAAAGGGTGTTAAAACATTAAAGGATCAAGGTAATTTTTCCCAAAAGGTGTAAAAATTCCCATAAAAGTTAAAAATTCATGGAAATAAATGAATAATTTAATCTACAACTCACAAGGGTCATATTAAACACGATAATGGGTATAACATAATTTATTTGACAAAATAGAGGTGTTGTCGAAAGTGTCCAGTACGCGAAACAATAGAGTTCCACATAAAATAAAAAAAACATTTATTCAATAAGTTAGAACACATAACTTACCCAAAGAACTATTCTCTCATATGATAGAGTGATTTAAGTTTATTCGGTTAGAAATAAATTAGAGAAATGAACGAAATCCATGAAAATTGGGAGAATTTAGTCACATCATGATATCTTTCTCATGGTGTAGTTAAATATAAAGAGGATCTATAATAATTTAGAACTTAAGAAGGTTAATACATGATTATTGATGAACCTTGATTCTAAAAACATACCAAGGATATGAATAAAATCCTAGATTAGGCTTGAGAGGAGCCTCAGGTGAGTAGGAGAGGGGTTGACCATAGTAGGAGAGAAAAGAAAGAAGAGGGGGTTTAAACATTTAACTCATTAAAGTAAAATTATGAATTTAACCATAATTAAAGGGGATCTTGTCTTGGATTCATGGTTTGAAAAAATTTCCACTAATAGTGTGTGGGTCACTACTCAAAGGAATGAGTTTCACTGTTTATGCACACGATTTGGGAAACTGTTAGGAAATCATGAATTTATACTCTGTCCAATATATGTAGAAGCCCAAATGGCCATGAAACCAAGTTCAAATGGTTTAAAAAGACTGTATAGAACCCATAGTCCCTATATACTAGCCACAAAGTTACTACTTGAGGGATACATAGTTTTAGACAAATCATGTGCCCCTATCAAATCCTCCTAGCTTGAGGTTTCAGACCTAGAATATCCAGGAACTAGATGGAACACCCAAGGCACCCCTCGATCCTTTAAAAATTTATAAAAATAACACATGTTAGTGTTATAACTATTGGAATTAAATTATGAATATCAGTTTACCAAATATATCATCCACCAATGGAAAAGTTCAAAATTCCCTTGGAATTTCTTCGGGTCAAAAAACGTGGGATGATATAATGTAATTCCAAGAGTGGTCCTCCCCTCACATATAAATGGGAACCTACTATCAAATTTTGTTCACACTTTAAAAAACTTTTAGAACTGAAAATAACTACACAAATACCTTCCTTATATCCCTCCTAATATCATATGGGCCTTATTTTGATTAGAAAAACAACCTATGAAGGATTTTGGTGTAAACCTTATGAGGTTGTCTAAAGAAGAGGTATAATTCTTGACCAATTTTTTTTATTATTATACATCCATAAAATATTTTTTGACCTATTTAAAATAATAATACCTATATATTACAAATACTAATATGTTATTATGTTAATATCAAAACCTATATCCATCCCCTCTTCCATCAAATGGGAGATGAAACCGTCGTTCATGTGTATAGAGAACTCCCGCCTTGTGTATCGATGCAATTTGTTTCCATCACCACCAATTATAGATGGTTATAATGATGAATTAACATTATATATATATATATATTATATTCATGAAATATTTATAAATAATTAATTATAATATATTATCTAATTTTTTACTTTTAAATTCAATGAAAAAGATAATGTTGTTCATGCATATGTTTGGATTGAAACCTTCACGAGGTAATGTGATTTTATTTTCATAACCACATAACATGACTTCTATATATATCTATTTAAATAATATTATATTTATTATATAATGATTATTTTGGAAAGAAAAGTAATATTTACCTTCCTTCCATAATGATCTTTGAAAAATGGGAATGTTACTCTTGCGTGCGTATGACCTACCATATCGATGATTGTAATATAGTTCATTTTTCATAAATATATTTTATGGCCATTTTTAAATGTATACTTGATTTATATAAAATTATTTTTATTACATGATTATTACTTTGAAGATGGTTTGATAATGATCTTGTTTACCATATTCAACTTACCAAATCCATTTTGGACATACGAGATGAATATCATCAAAACATCTAATGTGAACTCAATTGATTGACTAATTGATTATAAAATTGTAAAAAATAATAACATTAAAAATTTCCATAATAAAGTAAATAATTAACATAAGTTTATTATTCAAGAAGATAAAAAAATGTATGTAATGAGTTAGACTCTAGGTATGAGAGTTTTTTTAAAAAAAGAATACTCTTTTATCGTCTCTCTTCCAACTATTTTTCTTCCATGTCCACATTTTTAAAAATATCTTATTAATGAATTTATATGGAGATAAAATATTTGTACAAGAAATTTTATGTATTTTTTTACTTTTTTCTTCCATGGTATTATGAAGGAATATTTTTATCGAATGTTTTTAATTTATTTACAAAATAAAAAACGAGTGATCAATTTTAATGTATATAGAAACAATGACTTTTACCACTACCATAACAATTATTTGAATTTTGGATTCCTTTATTACATTTCCTGTTTTATTGAAATAAAAACCCTATTTCTATTTTACCATGTATTTTATTTTTTGAAAACCAATTTTTCAAACAAAAGGGTATTTTGATATCTGAAGGTGTTTTACATAATGGTATAAAAGTGTTTTTCAACGGTTATTCATGAAAATGAGAAAGTATTAATTTTTTATTGATGATATGGTACTTTAGAATTATATATGAGAAATATTTGAGCCTGATACATCTTATACGATGGTTCAAACCCCATACATCTTGTAGTGAAAATTGAGCCTCATTATAAATATTGATGAATCGGTGAGCCCAATATAGAATATATGAAAGGTGATACCCATTATAGCTATCAAATGCACTTGGTAATGTTACTTGTCTTAAAAGTAATGAAGGATGGAGTTAACCGGTTTCATTTCTCTCAGGTATTTGACTGGGATCCAGCTATTTCTAATAGTAGTTTAAAATATGTTTTGACTATGATACTTTATGTCACCTAAAATATATATCTATTTACTTATATGATTTTTAAAGTTATCTTTGAGAAAAAATTGTTTTTTTGGGGTGGAAATGATTTTATTAATATGACCAAAGAATAATTTGAAAAAGGTAAATATTTAATGGGTTTTCATGTTTTCACTAGACTAATCAATTTCTTGTTTTTTCCTATAATGAGATTTTTTTCTCATCACAAATTTTAATAGGTTTTTAAAAGGGTTTAAGGATGGGTAATAATAAAGAATAAGTTATAATTAAAGTCATGAGACATTTTTAACAAATTAATTTCTATTTTATTTAAAAAAATTTCCATTTTTAAAAAAATGGACACTGAGTATAAGTGTGAAATTTGTAATATATGGGTTTTAAGTAATATTTATATCCAAATTCTCTATAGCTATATACCTAAAAAGATCTTAAAATGTATGAGAGTGAATTATCTTCTATTGATTCAGTTTATGGAGTGATATGTGGTTGGGTCCTTATAGTTGGTATCAAATGGAGGATTAGATAACATTATAGATTAGGTTTCTCTCATGTGATGTTAACTTAATAGTTATAGACACCATCATGGGTTTATCAGTTTAAGGTTATTCATATGTTCAAAGTCCTAGAAACCCCTTTTTTTATTTTAAGTGATGATATTTTAATGTGATTAATGTAATTTTGGGAGATGTTTTATTAGGTTGAGGTATATGTAATCCATATGTTCAAAATAAAGTATTATTTGAGGAAGAATTCAATTTTAACGAGTTTAATGGTTTTTACTAACATTGGAGTTTATATGATCATGGATTATGAATTTTATTTTTAAATATGTAAAGCTTATTTCTAGGGTCCTTATAATAATTATATAAATATAGTTTTCGTAAAATGTATAACATGTCACATTTGGCATGGCCATGGGGCTTGAAACCGTAACCGAAGGGAGACAAGGGTGAAATGCCTACCACTATCCTACATGATGTACTGGTTAGCATGTCATTTTTTTAAATATTTTGATATATAATGATTAATTGAATTCTAGTAACATCTTTTTTACCATATTCATAACCTTGGGATTGAAAAATGATTTGGTGACTATGTGATTAATTATTTTTAGAAGAAGTTAATTATTTTGGAAACCTTCCATGATTAAGGTAAATATAATATTTCAATAGAGGAATAAAGGGAGAAGTATATTTTGGCATAATATATTACTTTAATTTGGATTTATGGTGGACATTATATGAATGGGGCATATAAATTTTTTGTATGCGACTTTAAAAGTGATCGATGTTATTTGGAGATAAATGTTAAATTATTCTTTGAAGGATATGGGATCAAATCCTTCTAATTTTTTTATTTCAATATTAGTTTATAAAATTTTTAATAATTTTACGGTTAGTTATTTAATGAATGATCTTGGATTAAATTTGGTTTTTATTTTTGAGGCTTTGATGATTAATGTTGTATTTCTCTAAATGATAGTTTATTCATTTTGGGAATTTTATTGCCTTTTAGGGACCATTATTGGTTTTTGATAATGTATAATGGTTGGAGGAATATTTTTTTATCCATTTTTGGATTATTTCATCTATTAGAAGTTTATTTCTGTTATTCATTCCTGAAAAAATCATTTTGAATACTCATCCATTGGAGTAAAAGATGATATTGTGCTGGAAATTGATTAAAGAGTGAAATTGTACATGTAATGTAAGTATATTTCCTTATTATTTTAGTCTAAAAGGTGACATAATTACTCAAATATAAGGAAAAGGATATTAAAACAAAAGAAATTCCATATTACCATAATTTACATTACATCGATGGCCTTTTTTACACCTCATTGGTTTATGGTTTTGTGGGTTTTAACATTCTCATGATCAATCACTTCCTTGTGATCAATGCTATCTATCACTCTCTATAATAATTCAGAAAATAATATTTTCTTCGATCTCTATATTTTTCCCTCCCGCTAATGTTCTCCTATTTGAAAACATAGTTATGTGTTATTCCAGATGACCTACATATTTTGTTTTCCCTCTTCTCAAGATGAATTTTTCCTAATCCTTTTTACGTAGTGGGATTTCAAAAAATGTATTTATATATATATAACACTTGACTTCAAATATCAAGTACAAATTGGGAGGATAAAAGTTATTAAAAGGGGATAATTTAACACCCCAATATTTTAATATAATAAAATTATGTTCGACAGTGTATATGACACACAATGTCGAGCTAAAAAGAAACATGATGAATTAACATTTCAATATGACCGTTGTAACCTAGCCACTAAATTGGTAGGTATGAATAGGATTAACTGCATCATGAAATACATATAAAATTACAACTCAATATAAATGAATTTATTAATTCTCAGGAAATAAGAACTCAATTTTTATAAGTCATTTTATTTATCAAAAATAAAATTTCTTCGAAAATTATTTTTATTACTTTTTTTAGAAAATAATACCAATAATTTATGGAAATTTTATAAATGGTATTTTATAAAATTAACTTCATTTTGGAATTCATCATATTGAAATCTTATTAATTTGAAATTTTTTGAATTTCCTAAAATGTTTGATTTCTCAGTAAAGAGTGAAAAATAATGATTTATATTGAACACTATTTTCTTAGATATTATTTACAATGTAAAATTATATTTCAGATTATTTTTAAAATTTAAGTAGTTTATTTTGGCTAAAAATAATCCAATAATAGTCTTTTTAATTAATTTTATACTGGAATTTGGTATAAAAACATTTTTATACTTAAAGAGTAATTTAAAAAAACTATATTCGTCACTTATTGTACTTTTAATTATAAATTAAGTCCAAAAAATTCCTTGAATATAATCTTCAAAAATTTATTCCGTATTTTAAATCAGGATGTAAATTTTTTTTAAATAGGAACCATTTTTTTCATTATTAATAGTAACTATAGTAAATATTTATCTCCTTGGTAAGAGTAAATCGGGTAATTAATGTTAAAAATAACATGATAAAATATAAAAAGTAACCGTAAAACATTACAAAAATTATTTGATGAATATATATCATCCATGGCCCTCCAAAAGTCTAATATATGACTATTTTTTTCTATTTATCCATGATTTTTACCTATATAATTTTTTAAATAATGAATAATATAAAATTTCATTATCATTCTTTTATTATCTATAAAATTTTGACATAGTGATAAATAGTTGATATTTTAGTTTATAAATATTAATTTTAAATTTAAATGATTATTTTTAACATTTTAATTCATTTATAAATTTTATTGATGAAATAAATAAATTAAATTCTTATAAAACACTCACACAGTGCATTTTCAAGTAGTACAAATATATATAATAAGATTTTAAAAAATATAAAAAATATATTATATTTAATGGGTTATAGTTTCAAAAATATTAAAAGATAATGATAACATATTTTTGATATGTAAAATGTTTAAATTTTAATTAAATCATTATCATTATGTTTTTAAAGTGAAACTAAATGAACGATTCCAAAATTTACATTAATGATATTTTATAATAAACAATGTTTAATTAAATGATTTTATATTTATAAAAAAATTGCCCTTATCCAATTTAATGAGATATGAGTTATTATATCCTAAATGGTTAATTTATGGACCATTATTACTTTTATTATAATTATATTAACCCAAAAATATTAATGAAATCCATTTTTCACAGTATTCATCAAAAGGGGTAATAGGGTGTTAAAACTGAAAATAAGGATAAAAACCAAATTTAAACTTGTACGAATTTTATTGTATGAGATTATTTTGAATAATTTACATATTATATTATAATATTATAATTTTTATCCATTTTAACATGAAAAATAATTTATATTCATTTAATATTTAATGTAATTCCAATAATGCCCCGCCCTCACTTGTAAAAGGGTATCTCCTATAAAATTTTCTTCACACCCAAAAAATATTTTTGGTTCTGATAATAACTGAATATATTACTTAACTTAATCCCTCATCACATCCTATAGTCCCTAGTTTGATCGTAAAACCAATCTATGAAGGATTTTGGAGTAAACCTTAAAAGGTTTTTTGATGAAGAGGTATACTTCTTAGACAATAATTCTTTACCTTATTTCTCCGTATACATACATTAAAACTTATTAAACCATGATTATATAATAAAAAAATTATCTAAAATATTCTTATTTATTATTATGCTAATTTAATAACCTGTATCCATATCCCATTCCATGAAATGGGAATCGAAACTGTCATTCATGTGTATGGTGGAGTACCACCTCATTAACTAATGTATTTCGTTTTCCATAACCACCATCCATGAATGTTTATAATTATGGATTCATGGTATATTTATGATATTAATTATATATTTATCATTATTTAAATATAATTTATCATATAATTAATCACTTTTTCATTCAATGAAAAATGATAATGTCATTCTGGTGTATGTGTTGATTACCACCTACACAGGGCATTGTGATTATTTCTTCATAACCAACTCACATGATTGATTTATATATCTTTTGAAATAATATTATATTTATTATATAATTATAGTAATATAATTATAAAATAATACTTACTTTTTTTATAATGATCCTTGAATAATGGAAATGTTATTCATGCATAGGTATGACATACCATCTCAATAATTGTAACAAAGTTCATTTTTATTAACCATGTTTTTTATTTGTTTTTAAAGTAGAATTGATGTATAAAAAGGATAACTATTCTATAAATATTATTTGGGATATGTATAAATAATGACTAGTTTTACCATATTCAATCTATTTAATCCATTATGAACACATTTCTTGAACATCATCAAAATGTATACCATGAAATTTATTGATTGAATAATTGATCTTGACATGATAAAAAGTAATAATAAACTTTAAAATGTTCTTAATAAATTAAATAATTAATTTTTTTTATTATTTAAGAAAATAGTAGACATAAATGATGAGTTAAACTCAAGATAAGGGACTTTATTATAAATTAATTCTATTAATCTTTCCTTCGAGCTCTTTTTTCCATGTCCATATTAATAAAAATATATTGCTAAAAAATTTATATTGGAATTAAATAATTTTAAAGTATATTTTTTAAAAAGGTTTTCAAAATGAATCTTTTTACGAAATGATCCAAATTTCTTTTCAAATGACAAAATGAATGTTCTATTTTAATGTATATGGTGACAACGAATTTCCCACTGCTGAAAACATATTTTTTTGTTTGGTTATGTTTAAAATATTTCATTTTTTATTTATATAAAATACCGATTTCACATTTTCTAGGTTTTTTTATTGAAAGTGGTTTTTAAAAGAAAATTATATTTTGATATCAAAATGTTCTTTACATACAGGTTCAAAAACATTTTACAATGGTTTTATGATGAATAAGTTCACATATAAAATGTTTTATTCGTGGAATGGTAATATATAATTATATATGAGACATAGGTGAGCACAATAAAAATTATATGTTGGTTCAATCCCCATTATATCTTATACTGAATGCATTATCCATATACAACTTATATAAAGGGTTGAGCCCCATTATAGATTATGATGAATGGGTGAGTCTGATATAGATTATACAAAGGATGAGCCCAATTATAAATCTCCAATGTATGGGTTAATATTATTTTCCATTAAAGGAAATAAGTATGTATTTAATCAACATGGTTTCTCATATGGATTTAACTAGATTCCATTTATTTTGGATATATTTTTAAAATTGGTAATGACAATTATGATCTATGTCACATAAAATAGATATCTATTTTCTTGTTATGAGTTTTATAGTTTCATTTGATATAAATTTTTTTTCATGTGAAAATTATATACAATATATTCATAAAGAAAAATGTGATAAAGTTATGTATTTTATGGGTTTTAGTATTTTTTATTGGACTGAATTTTTTTATTTTTATTCCCCTTGACAATATTTTTGTTCTCATATATAATTTCAAAATTTATTTCACATGTTTAAATGTGGGTAAAGAAAAATACTATTCCATGTTAAAATTAATGAAAATTTTTCCTGAAAATAAAATGTATCTTATTCTAAAATTTTTATATCTTGGGAAAAATGGATTAAAAGTAGAAGTGTCACTTTTTAATATATGGGTTTTTCTATGTAATATTTATGACATAATTCTAAAAAATTATAAACCATAATAGATACTCATACTTAAGAGAGTGAATTATCTTCTATTAATACAATTTATAGAATGATTTAAGGAATATTTCTTTGAGAAATTATGAATCAAGTACAAGCATTACAATGGAATTACACCAAATCCAAAGAGTGAAGATTTCAAAAAGTTATTATAAAAATAATTGATTTATCTTTATCTATAAAAAGGGAACATGATTTTTTATTATAGTGAAACAAAAGTGTAAGAATATTCCTTGTTTTGTGTATCCATATATAAAGGATTATTTTCTTATGGATTTTGTGACGGTGGATTATTTCCAAATCATAAAAAGTAATAGTTACACATATTGAGTTGTGAAACATGTAAATACTTGTGTTTCTATGGTTTTTCTTATGTGTAGGATTTTTGGAAAGTGAAAACACTTTAATAGGAGGTGAATGTTGCAACATAAGGAAGAAAAAAATAAAATAAAAAAGCCACTAGATTCACCCATCCCCTTCTTAGTGATCATGAAAATAAAAATTTTATTTTTCAAGTGATATAAAAGGGAGGATACCTTCATTAAATCTTTACTAAATATAGAAGAAAATAAAATTTTCTATGGATGATAAAAATTCTAAGAATAGTAATGGGATTCACATTTTTTATGGAAAAACTATTATATAAGGAAATTAACACTATTACTTGATCTGATGTCCCTTGGTTATGATGTTCTTGAGGGTACTATATATTCTTTATCTTATTATGATTAATATGTTCACTAATCAACTGTTGATAAGAAAAATCATGAGAATGATTGGAGAAAAATAATTCCATACCTTACTCAATATCTAAAAATGAGTTTCCAAGAGATATAGGTTTTATAATGTATGAATTCTTCTTGGGAAAGATGAGAAAAATCTATAAATGAGATAAAGAAATAAATAAAGAGATGCTAAAAATGTGGAGGCTAAAGTATAGAGATATTAAGATATATTATTAAGAATATATTAGTGATTTCTTTACTTGGGTGAATGATATTTTAAGAACCTTAAGAAGTATTGGTGAGAAGTTTTTTAATTCAACCTTTTTTGAAAATATCATAAGAATTATTCCTGAAAATTTTAACTCCATGGTTTCATAATTGGAAGATAAAGATCTTGAAACTCTATATATGGATGACCTATATATTACTCTCATCACTTAGGAAGTGATATGAGAAAATTTTATGAAGATCTAATAAAAATATGATCAATAAATTTGATTCAAAGCTATATAGTTTGGAAGGTCAAAGTAATCTCTTGAACAATAAGTTATTGATGCTGACACAAAATATGAAATTATAAATTTTTATGATGAATTTATTTATTAATTTTCTAAAAAGGTGAAAATATGAACATGAAAGTAATATTTTATGTTATTGTTTAATTTTTTGGAAGTGTATCTATTAGACACTTCACTATAAATTTTCCACAATGAATGGATGTAGAAGATAAGGGTGAAGATAAAAGAAGGTCCAAAAAATCTTTCAAGAAGAAGGAAGACAAATCAAAGTCTTGTTATGAGGGAAAGGATAATAATTTCTCAATTTCAAAAGGAGAAACAAATTTTCTAAGTGTGATAAAAATGACGATCTTAAATAAGAAGGTGATAAATTCAGTGATGATGTTACTAAAAACATCTTATTAAAAAAGAGAAAAATGAAAACTTCACCAGTAAAGAAAGTAGTAGTTCAGAACTTGAAGAAGAATAAGAGACTGTTATTGAGTTCATGGTCAATAGTGAATTAAAATAATGTCTTAAAAATATCGTGAGACTTGAATTGGATAATATTAAGTTGATAAAAGGAAATATTTTAGTAAAAAATCAAGAATATCTTATTGGAAAAAAATAAAAGTTTCTTAAAAAACTATATAGACTAATGTATAGACATCCTAAGACAAGTGATTATGAATATGTTAATGATTTATATACATGGGTGAAGGATATATTAAGCATAATAAGTAGTCTTGGTGAGATTTTTTTATATACAACAATTTTTGAAAATATCTTATGAATAATTCCTCACAAATTTTACTCCACGGTTCCATCATTGGAATATTGAGAACATGAAAATCTATATCTGTATGACCAACATCATAATCTCATCACCTAATAAATGATATATGAAAAGGCCATGGAGAGTAAGAAAAATCCAATCAATAAATCTCATTCAATGATACCAAGGAAGGAATTTCTAAAAAATCTCTTGAAGAATAATATAGTGACTATAACGCAAAATATAAGATTAGTAATATTTTTTATGCATTTATGTCTATATTTTCTAAAAAGGTAAAAATATGAACATAAAACATATAATTCAATGTTATTGTTTAAATTTTAGGTAGTGGATTTATTAGACACTTCACTAATAATTTTTTCACATTTAATTGATGAAGAAGATAGAAACAAAAATGGTAGAAGGTCAATAAAATACTTCAAGAAGAAGGAATACAAATCCATGTATTTTTCTAAGGAAAAAATAACATGTTCTCAAATTCAAGAGGATAAAATATTTTTATAAGTGTGAGTAAGATGATTATATTGAAGAATAAGATGATAAATTCAGCAATGATACTGCTAAAAAAAACTTTTTGAAAAAGTGAAAAATTAAAACTTCACCAATGAAGAAAGAAATAGTTTATAATATGATTAAGAATAAGAGACGCATATGGACTTTATTCTCAATAATTAAATGAAATAATTACTTTTAAATATTGTAAGACTTGAACGGTATAACATGGAGTTGATGAAAGAAAATATTTCTGTGAAAAATCAATAATATCTTCTTAAATAAAAATAAAATTTTCTTTAAAAGAATAATGTTATGAAGAAGTTTTTTAATATAAATAATAATCTCAACATCAACATTTAATAATTGATAAATTTTAAATAGAAACAATTAAAAATTGTTAAATAAAAACTTTCTAAAATTGAGAAAGTTGTTACAAATTTCTCAATCTTTATTATAAGAGATAGTGAATATTCTAAGAAATGTAAACATAATATATACCAAAAAAAATTATCCTCAAAGGTTGACAAGAATAATGTATATTATAGAAATAAAAAAGTTGTTAAGAAAATATAGGATGTAGCTAAAACCTACATAGTTGAAAAACCTAAATACTCTAAGGTTAAAAAGTATGAACCCAAAGAATCTACTAATGTTGATTTTATTGAGGCTAAAAATAATTATAATATGAAGAAGAAAATATAGAGAGGTAATAAGAATTTGGTGTGAAACAAAAGTCTAAAATGGAAGGTAATAAATTTAATGATAATATATTAGAAAACTCTGAACAATATTTAAGTTATAGAGGAAAATATGATTTCTATGGTTACTAATGGTGTTGTGGAGGATTTAATAATACAAAATATATTTTTTGGCATAATCATTAATGCTAAATTTAATCTAGTAGAGACTAGAGGAAAATATTTATGGGAGTTAACTCACTCAAAGGACACAACTTGATATATTAATTATGAATATTGAAAATAGATTGCAACCCTTACAAACTATTTGTGAAATATTTTACCATCCTATACATCTTTTAAAGGGATGAATTCTCGTGATACTAGCTTAATAAATTGTTTACAATAAATTTCAAATTTTATATGATAAGAAAGAAAAATTCAAGGAAAAAACCTTAGTTATTGAAAATTCTCTCGAATCTTGGAAAAGATAATGAACCTCATGTTTAGAAACTGGGTGTTATTTATATATGATAAGCCATTTGATGGTTATGAAGAATGGGGAATATTTTAAATAAGTCCTAGAAACTTTTTGAAATTTTGAGTCATTCAGAATGAAGGGTTCTATATCAACTATAATTGGGGATGTGAATTTTAAATCCAAAGGATGTTTGTTGGTTGAAGATATAAAATAATTTTTTAAGTGTTACACAAATTTTAAATTAATATAAAAATAAATTCATAAAAGATGGTTATGTTGTTAATATAGTAGAATATGGGAAAGTTATAATGACATGTCAATGAACATAGGGAATTTTTTTTTCAAGTTTTTGATTCAAAAAAGATCACATTATCTAAGAATGATAGAAGAATATCACCTATTTCATAAATATTGGGGTATATATGTTAGATAAATATGATCATGATAATGAAGAGATAAATAATTCACGATATTTATAACATGACAAGAATAAATGATTGGTGTTGTTCTATTTTCCAGAATGGGATGATTGTAAACTCAGTACATAATAACGTTGAGATTAATTCAACTTGTCCCTTAGAGAAGATAAATTTTATTATTTTCATCCAATGAGTAAAAAATCGTCAAATAGATATATTTAAATTATTTATTTTATTGATGAATTTACTTAGGATACATGAAATATGTTTTTTAAATATAAATTAGAAGCCAAAAAAATTAACAGTTTCAAGATCTGTGTAGAAAAATAATATGGATATTAAGTGAATAAAATTCAAAATGATAATGATGGATAATATAAAAGTGAGGAGTTTAGGAATTATCTTGAAAATAATAGAATTCACCCTAATTTTATTACACCGTACACATCAAAACCGAAGTAAATTTCTTAAAGAATAAATAAAAGTTTGGTGGAGATAGAATGAATAGTGTTTATCGAACATGATACTTCTCATTTTTTTTGGATGAATGCTATTGGAGTAAGATTTTAGATCCATAATTGATGTTTCTATAGAACTAACATTGATATGAATTGTTTCAAAATTTATTACCAACAAACTCCATGTTTGAAGCACCTCAGAGTGTTCAATTGTCCCTAAATTATAAAAAAAGGGCGAGAATCTTGGGAAGTTTGATCGGAGAGGTGTTGATGGAATCGTTCATGGGTACCCTCACAATAGTAGAGGATAAATGTATCGTAATAAAGAAACATTAAATATTATTGATGTCATAGATGTGAATGTTATTGGTTAATATGTTAAGAATGTTTCATAGATAATTTAAAGTATAGATGAAAGGGAAGAAAAGTCATTGGAGTTGAAAAAAAGGAAAAATATATGAAAAATAACAACAATGTTGGAACTAATCGAGATAAAGATACTGAATCCGTTAACTAAAGTGATGAGGAACAATTGAATTCAATTCATCATAGGTTGAGGAACCAAGTAGAAGTTTATAACATCATTAGAGATCAGCTACCACATGTTCAAACTAGAATAATATCAATGTTAGTTTCACATATTTTCTTATAATAACAATTTAGAAAAGAAGATGTGGATTAATCCATATTACATCAATAGTGGATTTATTCCATGAATTTCGATATGGATAATATTCAGAATAATTATACTTTATAATTTTTACCAAAACTAAAAATAATATTGTGATTGTTAAAAATTTGGTGTTCTAAAACATGTTTAATTAAAAGGTAAACCGATAAGAAATAAGACATGAATAGTTTGTAAAGGTTACTCATAAATATGACACATTGAATTTTATGTAACAATTTATCTAAGGTCCAAATTAGAAAATATCCAAATATTTCTTGATATCACAACATAATTAAGATATTAAATATTTTATATGGATATTGAGTCATATTTTCTTAATAGAGAGCTTGATTAAGAAGTTTATATTTGAAAAAATATGTAGATTCTTGTTTGGGAAAGATGAAAGTTATGATTTAAAGTTGAAAAGGTTTTGAATGGGATGAAGAAGGATATATGGGGGTGGTATTTTAAAATGGATACAATCTTAAGGAATTTTAACTCTGAGAAATGGAAAGTTTATAATAACTTATTAATAAATTAAAATCAATAGGGTTCCCTTATTTTTATTATTTATGTTAATGATATCATATTTTCATGGAATTATGAATAAACTTATGAAACTTTTACTAAGGATATAGAGAACATTTTTTAAAATCCATGCTGGGAGAAATGAAATAATTTTTTGTATTACAAATATCATAAAAGAATAAATATATTTTATATTCTCAAGAGAACTATGATAAGGAAATTTTAAGAAAGTTTGAAATTTAATATTCAAATACATTTTTCACACAAATTTCAATGGGAGCTAAGTTCTTTAAATATGGAGAGGGAAATGAGTTGATCCTAATGAATTTAGAAATTATGTAGGAATTTTGTTATGTATAACACTTTCAAGACCATATATTGTGTATACAGTTACAATGTGTTCTAGGTATCAATGTTATAAAAAATTGTTTCATATTATGGAAGGAAAAAACAATTAATAGATATATTAAATGAAAAACCTATATTGGGATAAAATAATATAGCTTAAGAAATATTGATCTATTTTTTTATAAGAATATTGATTCATTAAGTTTTGTTGTTGACACAAGATCCACATCTGGTGGAGTTATCTTTTTGGGATAATGTTTTATTAGTTGCAATCAAAACAAGTAATATTAAATAAATATCATTATGGATGAAGTTGAGTATGTAGGAACAAGTCAAGTTATAACACAACTTATGTGGATGAAGATATAATTAGAAGACTTGTTAGTAAATCTGATGTTTCCCTTTCTCTTGGGGTATGATAATCAAAGTTCTATAAATCTCACTAAAAATATCATTCATCATTATTATTCTAATAAAATTGATATAAAATATCAATTTATCAAATATAGTATGTATAATAATGAACTAGAGATAAACTTTTGTATCTATAATGGATCAAGATTCTAATATATTCACTAAACCATTGTTGAAGGAAACATTTTATAAGATGATATTGAACATAAATGTACATCCTCCCTCTCTTAAAGGATAAATTATGTAAACATATCCCATCTCTCATATTATATTCCGATAGTGTTTTCAATAAGGATAAATATAATGTAACAAAAATCTTTTCATTGATATATTCCTAAAATCTTGAGGAAGGACATATATTTAGGGGGATTTAATAAAGTGTGTAAGTTGTGATTTCAACATGTGTGAACTTTTTATACAGTTTATTATAGTGGATGAAAGAAAAAGTTTCATGTAGGAAATATTTTTTTTTCTTTTTTACAAAACTTTCCGGTGAAAGAAGATGTTTCTTATGAGGTGTATGAAAAAGAATCTTATTTCACTACTTATGGAAAACAAGGTGTTTTTTTTCAATGATTGTTGTTTCCAATGTTGAATTTGATCATGTAGGCATAGAGTTGTTGGAAAATCAATCCATTTATTGAGTTTCAAAATTTCATTGATTTATGTTCCTTGAATGAAAAAAAATCCAAAGTGGTAGATTGTTGGGAACATGATTTTTTGATGTGCCTTGTTAAAGATAGAAGTTGTTTTAGAAATTTTTAACAAGTATCTTTTTTTCAAATATAAAATCACCTAAATTTTTTAAAAAAATCACTATGGAAAAAATGGAAAATAAAAATAGAATGATTACTGTTTTATGATTTACTAAAATAAGTTGTTTGGATAATACTTATTGTTTAATTTTTATCCTAACTTGCTTAAAATATTCATCCAAGAGAGTGTTCAGTGAAATAAAACATCGTGATTTTTTTATTTTATTAATTTCTTCACATCATGAATTATGAAAGGTCTCAAGATCTTGGTGTATGTAAAAATGGGGGAGGGAAATTTGGTTACTTGTAAAAAGATCATACTATGATGTTCTATGGAGATCATCCGATAAATAATATTGAACTAGGTTAGATTGTTAAGTGCAAAAATTGTGTTAGTAATTTATATATTATGATGGTTGGAAGAATTATTGAAATAGAGATTATAGAAGTCAACTAATAAGATGATTTCCCATGATTCTTTGAGGGGAATATTCCTATGGATGATTGGATGGATCTTTATATGTTATTGCATATAGGATAGTGTATGAAGTAAAAAAAGAAATATTCCATCAGACAAACTCTTAAGAAATTTTTTGGAAATAAAGATGTTTAGATGATCGTGAATATTTCACAAGATGATTAGAAAAACGATTCTGGGTTATCAGAATAAATAATTCTAGATAGAATATAGTGTTTAAAGTCATCGTATATAGTATTTGGTATAAGTTTCACTAGATAAAAAATGTACTACAATGAAATTATGACATAATTTTTTCCAAAAAAATTAACAAGATGAATGTTTTGTATAAAGTTTTACTAGTTGGATGTTCTTTATGAAATATTCAAAATGATGTTTTAAAAAGATGATTCTAAAATGTTCATTCAATATTAATAAAATTATTAAAGAAGATCTAGGTTCTTTATGAGTGTTAATAATGTTCGGGGAAGGTTACTAGTGTTGAGTTTTTAAGATTCTTTACGAATACTCTTGAAGCATTGAGAAGAATATTGCAAAAAACAATCGAGTGGTAGACTCAAATTTTAATTTTCCATTAAGATGGAAAATAAATTATTGTTCCTTCCTTTTCTACTTCATGAACTACTATATAAGTGGGGTGTTCATACACACTCGTGTGAAGTACTATTCACATGTGAAATGGATAGTTAATGTTATAGAGAATCCAAAGGTTGATAGAATTGAGATTATGGAGAAACATCAAACAAATGATTACTAGATAGAGTTTTTAATCAGTTGTAATTAGATAAATTGTATATAGAAATGATAATAAAAACATTTTTATAAAGGTATAAGTTCAATAGTTTGAAAAGGACTCAGTGATAAATTTGGATTAGTTTTATATTAGGCGAGATCAGAAATATTATATGTTGATGTGAAAAGAGGGACAATGGTTCAGTTGTGGTTTCAATTGACAAAGAGTGAGTATATGGAGCATCATTATGGATTTTTCCAGACAACCCTATTAGATGTACAAATAATTGACTCATAAAGATCTTCCCCTACTACTAGGTGTGAAATTAAAGGGGAATTTAATGCAGGAAGTGTAAGTGTAATGAAAGTACAATTAGTAAAGTGAAAATGTGTTGAATCCTATTGGTTAAGGTTACTAAAAGTTATCATGAAAATATTTTTAACATCTTTATCTATGAAAATGGAACAACCACTTTTTTTTGATTATTTTTCAATGAATGTTTAAGGATATTATCTAATTTTTGAATCTACATATAAATCATTTTTTAGTTAATTGTGTGGTAGGGGATTTTTTCCCAACCACTCTAGAGACTTGATACTTTTACCGATTAGTGAACCTTGTAAATACTTATATTTCTATGGTGGTTATCCTATGCCTATTTTTTAGGAAAGTGATAATTATTTAACATGTGGTGAATGAAATTAAATAACTAATAAAAAAATAAAAATAAAAAGATCAAAAATTCACACCCTCCCCTTATTAGTGATCACACAGATCCTAATTGATCCTTTGACGGGTCATCGATACCCTAAAAATATGGATGAAAATGGAGCTATAAATATTGATCTTTCTCGGTAATGGTATTTTTGATGTTTCATCCTTGAATGATCACAATTCAAAATATTTTTAGATGAACTGACCCTACATCTTGGATCCTTGGTGTTAATATAGGAGCGTGTTTGGGTACATACTCCTACACCATTGGGGATAACTTGAGTATCCAGAGTTTCCATAGTTATATATCCTATTAAATTCCTCCATGGTGACATTTATGAAATTCCAAAAGAATTTTTAAAACATCATATGCCCAAATATCAATTTAAGAACTAACCAGTCTATGGGATTAAACAATTTTTCTACTAGGAAGTAACCCATAATCCCAAGGTATATCCCCCATAGTACTAACCATGGTTATATATCCCTATAAATTAAATATATTCACACACACACACACAAATATAAACAAATCATAAAAACATGATTAGATTAAACTATATAATTATAATATATATCATAATAGCATGGAAAATAGATCACTCATCCAACAATACAAGTCTATCAAAAATAGATAGCACAATAAAGAAAATAAATTTAATAAATAGTATACTTCACATAAATGTTTTATATGGAATATGATCCTACATTCCTATTTATGATGCATGAATTCACCCAAATCCCATAAAAATAGTCGTAATCTCTTCAATGGTAACTAATAAGTCTATTACACAGGATATGTTAAGTCACATGGAAATATCCCTACCCAAGTCCCACACAACCTATCTTACTTATACCATGTCCCAAGTTAGTCACAAGAAAAATAATATACATATACCCTGATACCATTATGTAACACCCCAACACAAACCATTGGATCCAAATTAGAGATCCGTAAGACCTCATGTGTGACTCTCTATATGAAATAGGCTTATGACTAGAAGAAAGTTTCTAAATTTCATAAGTGGGGAGAATATACCATTAGTATCATATCATTTCACTAATAATATAAATAAAATATAATAGAACTAAGTGTAATCAAGTGTAAGAATATAATTTCAGGTAGAACGTATGTCATACAACAAATAAATATCTTCTAATGTGGTGAGAAAAACCAGAGTAATAAATGCAAAAAGAAGAATAAAAAATATAATAGTAATAATTTGAAGGGTTCCAAACATTTCATATGAATAGAAGAATCCATATCCAAAACCCCTTGTCATTGGCCCTTTTATCTTCACCTAATCCATTGTCATGAAATTTCCATCCACATTAGAATTCATGTGTATGGTGTGAGTAATAATCCCATTAAGACACCACCAATGAATCATTAACACAAGTTCACATAAGATATAATAGTACATGGCATGAGACTAGTAAATTCGTAAATAATCATAGAGCCACTCATATACCGAGTCCTCGTGAACTAACCAAATCTCCATGAACCCCGACCCCACCTGCTTCAACACAATTCTAGTATGTCAATGTCTGTCACTATATTATTTTTTTTTCTAAGGAGAATATGCATTCCCCACCTTGGTAGTGATTGTTATCAGTAACACCACAAGCCCCACCCGGATAGTGGTCATTATCAGTTGATGAAGGTAAACCCCACCTGACATATTTGACACAATTGGATAACACATATACCCTTAATGGAATTCTCATAGTTTATCTTGTATATGATTGAATACCAATTCCCATGCATGATCTACTCACACATCAAAATACATTTTTATGATCAGACCCATACGATTAAATGAGCCACAGTTCACAGCCATCATTTTTTCATCACGCTTCATGTCCAAGGGGCCATCTAATTGAGACTAAGCTTCCTTTTAATACAGATACATGAAGCATGGTTACATAGGATATAAAATACCACATTTAATATGTATCATAATAAGGAAAAATAATTAATATCAAGAACTGTTATCAGGATTCAAGAAAAAAAATCATGTGGCCACATATCAATCATGGGGTATCAGAGGCCTCCCACACACCCATATGAAACATACACTAAGAATATGTATCAAAAATGGACCATAAAATCACGAAACATCATATACATGGACCTATGTGGTAAGAACATTCCTACCTCAAGATCAATTACAATGTTAAGGTCTTTTAAGGTTGTTATCTCTTAAATAACGTTCACACACCAATTGGAACAAGCCACTTTTCAATAACTCCTAAGACAGGTTTCACATAAAATAATACAACTTTTATAGTGTAAAACATGAAAAATTATGTCAATGGATAAAAACAAACATACCCAATTATTAGTACCAACAATGGTAGAATCAAAACCTAGTTTAAGAAAGAAAAAATTGTTTCTCTTGGATAGTGATAAGGGGATAAATCCTCAAGAGAATGCCACTGAGACATCATGGAACACCAAAGATCCTCAAGACAGTTTTTGATACACCAATTCTACAATTACCTCAATAGAATACCCAAAGAATAATCATCTAAGACATAACAACATCATTCAATGATTAATAAATAGATAAGAGAGGAAATTTGGTTAAATAAGGGGACTCACCGAAGACCTTAACTGAATCGACCAAAATTAGAATCACATATGACGAAGAATGAACCAAGACCTTATATTTATCAAATATAAGATAATAATGTCCTAAAAAATATTAAACTGAGGCTAATAGGTAAAAAAACTCAATATTAAATGGGGTTTCCCATGATTCGTCAAAAATAATCCCAGAAAAAAAAGAAATAGTTAAGGATAGAGATTCATGTAATTTGGTTAGGAATTAATTAATAACCTCCATAGAGAACCGAAAATTAATCTATACATGTTTCATATTTTTTTAAGATTTTAATGAAAATGGAATTGCATTCGATCATTTCAAAAATCCCGATGATGAAAAAAATTGTATCATGGACTCGTGGTGCCTGTAAAATTCTTGATTTCATGAAAAATGACATTACAAATACAAAATCATTCTTAATTCTTAGTCATTTTACCCTCATGGTGGATTCTTCTATACGGTGGTGAGTCTTCCCAAAAAATGGCTGATTGGGCCTTTCATCGAAGACCACCACTTGCCACATCTTAGGTAATCCATTTCCCTTAGCCCATTTGTCACCAAGGACAAAATAAGGACCCCTATAGAATAGGATATGTCATTGTGTTTCCCATTCATATAAAATATGAAAAAAACACACATTTAAGCATCCAAAATATTATCAAATATACCAAGGTTCCATCCTAGAATAAATAAAGTAAAAAAATGAGATGAAGGAAAACACTCCTTAATATAAAAGAAACAAAGATTCTTTGATATTACACTTGGTTATTATTATAGCACCCTGGCAGATGCTTAACTTATGGCGTCTCCACTTAATATTACCGGTCTAATTTTTAATGATGAAGAAATTGAAATTGAGTTTCACTGTGTGTTTATAACCACTTATTATATATACTAGAACCTTATATTCTATGAGGTTCCAGATTCTTATAAAATTCAAAATCATTAGACTAAGATTTTAGGACCCTCTAAGAAGTAGGGATAGTTATATAGGGGTGGCCTAATAAGGTGATGGAAAGTAAATACTTGAATAACTAAGAGACATAGAATGAGGATCTAATAACTTAAGAAGGTTTTTCTACCAAGGAGTGAAATTTTAGAGTTACCAACACTTCTAAAACCTCTTTAAATGGGAAGAAAACAACAATTCCTCATTATGATATTAACCTTATCTTTCCAACCACCAAGGGGAAAAGGTGGCTAGAGATGAAAATGAGATTTTGGTTGGGAAAGAAAAATAGGTTTAAGAAAAATTATAGTGAAATGGAGGATGATGAATTAGGTCCTTCCATATAGGTGGATCAAGTTTCTCATAACCTTGGATAAAGAAACTCACCTCATGTGACTCACAGACAAGATGAATATCTTTATCCTCCAACCCTAGATTCGTCTATTAATCAATTAGATAAGGAAATTTGGAATCAACGTTATAAATAGGGAAACTAAGAACCTTTAAAAAAACAACCTTTTAAAGGTTCTAGGGTCAAATGTGTATCCTAATCACACCTACCTAAAATATTTTTTATCCAATGATATTGTTAAAGATCAAGTAGAAGCGAATAAAACTCTTGTCACAATGATATAGTAAGAGGTTTATACTACCTCATGAGTTATGGTATTAAAAACTACTAGTAAAATAAAAGGATCTTAAAATTAGAAAATAGTACCCTCATTTATATTAGGGAATAACCGTATACCCAAATGATTTTCGTTTAATAAAAAGTCAATTTCAAGTGGCATGAATTTATAATGAAGGCATGATAAAAAATTAACATTCACTTTTATAATTTTAAAAGGCTTGGATAAAAATAAACAACTAGTACTATAAAAAGTATTATTGTTAACCATAATCCTCTAATTATGGGTATTGATGAACTAATGGATCACATGAGTTCATTTAAAAGTATTAGCTTTTTGTCTTCTGACTATGAATAAATTTGTATCTACCAACACACAACTATTGTGGAATAACTACAAGTAATTTTATCCACTAATGTGATTAATTTTATTACCATTAACACCATTGTATAGATGTTAACTTGTAAATATATCTTTCATGGGACCTATATACATTTTTCTTTCATCTATGATTTGAATAACTACTAAGGAAAAATACCTCTGTGGTCTGAAATTAGAGATCTCAATAAAACTATTCAAGGATTGTGGTTACTCACATGGGACATCATTGTGGTCATGGATATAAATGAGAGAAGTAAAGAGTAAGTATTAATAATTTCCTAAAGGTAATTTAGATAATGCACGAGTTCTCAAGACCTGGTGAATGTGACACTTCCTAAGGAAAAATACACTTGGTAAATGAAAATTTACAATAATATATATATATATATATAAGAATGGTTTTTTATATGTCTTAGAGGAGTCGGTGTATGTTAATCTACAAACTCTAATCATGATAAACTTATACCACCACCCAATATTTACCTCCCTTAAAAGGGAAAAGGAAATGAACCCTATTCCATTTATATTCAACAATGACTATATACAACACTTTGATTAAAAAAACTTATGTCATGAAATTTTTATAAGACTTTTTTTTAGAAATAATATCAATTCATGATTTTTGAAATTAAAATCCCCAAATATGAAACTCATGTGTTGGAGAGAATATAATTTCAAATATATTGATATAGATATTGATATCCTGGAAAGGAATCTAAATAAAATTTAATATAACTTCAATGATGATTTTGATATAAAAACAAAAAATAGAGAAGTGGAATTATATGTCCAATTAAATGATAAGATCAAAATCAAGGAAGATATAACTAAGGTAATATTTAGGGTGAAATTGATCCAGGAGGTATATAAAATCTTATTTTTCATCAATATGCTTAAAAAAGTGATGAATTATAAAAATACCATTACATTTTTAAGAAATGGTGGTGTTTTCATATTGGGGAAGAATTAAATAATAGAACACATATTATGTTACTATAAAGATATACTCAATAAATACTTCAGGATTAACATATGAGACATGAGGGATATTATTCCTTAGGTTATTAAAGAACCAGGTAATAAGTTTTACATTCAGACATTAGACCTATAGGAAGTGAGGCTTTCTGTTTTCAATTAAACCCCTACAGTGCAGCTGGCCTAGATGGTTTCACTAACGTGTTCCTTTAAGAGTTATGTGACATCATTAAGAATGATCACCTAAGTCTGATTTTAATTTTCTCTATGAATTGTATTATCCAAAATTCTATAAACTCACCATTTATGCTCTTATTTCCAAAGGGTAAATATTCTGAATCCTTTCACCAATTCACTCCAGTTTCTTTTAATAATAGTGTGTAAAAAATACTGAGTATGATTCTTTACATTATACTATCTTTTTAAAATAGAAGATTGATCTCTAAAAAGTAATTTGGTTTTATTCATGTAAAAAATATTCTGGACTACCTAAGTAAAACATTTGAATACATAATTATTTTTAGAAAATATGGAAATAATTGGAATATGTATTTAAAATTGGATATTAGGAAAACCTTTGACAAAATCAACTGGGACTACCTCTTTAAAGTGTTCCATAGATTTGGATTCCATCCATTATTCATTTTCTAGATTGGAATATTCTTTAAAAGGAAATCTATCTTGACCATTATAATCCCTAATGGTTACTTTAACTACTCATGTTAAGTTATTAAAGGGTGTTCTCTTTATGTAATTATATTTATCATAGTTGGATAATACTTGAGAAGGGACATTAATTATTAAGCATACTGACCGGGGGAATATTAGGTTGATTTAAACTAAAGTAGGTTTTGAAGCTCCGTCTCACATTTTAAATTCTAATGAATCTTTTATAATTTATCAAGGTATAACTAACACCATTAAGGCTCATAAATATTTTTTAATACACTATGGTCATGTATCTTTAAATTAATTTGTTATTCCAGGTCCCAAATTTTAATTAATAAGAATATGAATGATCAAATAAAGTTGTTTATCAAGAGGCATCGTAAAATAAAATAAGAAAAGTTAATTTTCATTTATTTAGGGATTAACTTTTTTTTTCTATACCTAAAGTTGAATATTTTAGGGTATTATAAATAGCATCGGAAACTAGATCAATGCATGTAAAGGGAAGTCTATATCCCTTGCAGTAAGATTCTCCCTTATCAAAAGAATTATTATCCCCATGTATTCTTACCCTTTTAGTGTAAAATTGGGTTATTTTTCTATTAAAAATGTTAAACTAGAGTATTAGAAACATTCTTTAGAGTGGTTTCATATCTAGAAGGAAATTTTTTGCTATATCAGGGAAAACCAATTGATTTCCAAGAATAGAAGGGGGAATGGAAGTTAAAAATCTAAAAATGTTAATTAAAGATCTATAATATCAATTTTTAGTCTCTTCTCTAATGAAATAAAAGGTACCCACTTATAAGGACAAGGTTTGGGGAAAAACAAAAATAAGGTAAGTTTAATTACCTATATTTATTGGTTTATCACTCTCTCAAATAAATATATACTTATGTTATAAGTTAGTCTCAATGGATTTCTAATATTTAATTTGCCTATTATTTTTGGAAGTAAAATTGGCTTAGTTAACACATTATTTACTATTTAAGGGGATATTTAAACACCCCCATGTAAGGATCAATGAAAAAATCACATAATACATAAAACAAATACCTCTTAATCTCAAGGATTCCATATATAATTAAAAATTCATCTCCAATAAGGAATATTTATAAAAGAAACCAATTATGTGTGGTACTCTCATATGTAAACTATTCTAACAATATCCCATTAGAAAATCTAAGCTATCTAGTTGGTTACAACTGTTTGAAAAGTAGAGGATAACTCTATATGGATTGTTTCCCATATAGAGAATTTCCAATAATAACCTTACAAATAAAGACATCTTGAAGAAATATATTATGGAACTTTGATCAATGTGCAACTTCTATTAGTAGGGATTTAATCCAATTGTTCATAAATTATTTCATTGTTATTATCATAAAGCCACTTGGTTGGTTTCCATTAAAATATTTCAAAAAAAATCTATTAAAGGTGAGAATTTCTTATACCTTACTACTACCTATTGTAGTAATACTAGATCACCTCATTCTATGAATTTATTACTAATGGTTTCTGAAAAAACATTCCATATAATTTAATGTTATAAAACGTTGCAATTTTTTAAGAATATGAAATTAAAATGAAACAGAACTCAGCAAAACTCTCAATCTAATCAAGATAGATAACTTCTTGTATAATTGATTGGATATAAACTTGATAAAATATATTTTTTTCCCTAAAAAACATGATGTTGTAGGAAATTTTAAATCATATTATGGATTCATTCCTATTTTTTTTGGAAACACCAATGTGTGTGATAGATTAGAATAAATTCATATGGTGCTACAAAAGAAAATCCATGACCAAAAGGTTTTGAAAAAATTTTCAATAATCATAAAGGAGGATCCCTTTCATACATTCATAAGGATTTTTTGGACCAAGTTTAGTGTATTATTCCGAAATCGAGGGATTTATAATTGCAACTCAAATGTTTATATTCAAAGAAAGCATTGGCTAGATAGAGATTCCACTATACATGTGAAAGATTTTAAGAAGAATACCACTTATCCCTCATGGTATCTCATTGTGGACTATGAATATTTAATGCACTACTAATATATAACCCTAATACTTTATGATATTTTTATGTTCAAATAAATTTAATTTCTTTGATAGCGTGTGACATGTGCCACCCTGAGTCTAAATGAACTGTAATATAATATACCATTATAACAGATTCATTAAAATGGATGAGTGAATATGAATAAAGAAAATTTTAAAATAATGTATAATTAATATATAATAATACATATATCAAATATATTTATAGATAAGTACTCCAGTTTTATTAAAGTCTTTATATGATTCAAAAATACATTTTCATCAAAAATGGTTTGTATTGTTTTTTGTGAGAAATTAACATAATGAATTTTCTAAAATTTTAGAAAATTTATTTGAAAAAAAACATAATTTTAGGAAAAATAATGTTGAAATTAGATTAAAGTGGGTTTTTTAATTGTTTTTGAAAGGATTGTTTTTTTTATGAATAGTGAAATATACTCATTTTTATTGAAAACTCTTTTGTTCAAAGAATTTAAAATTTTATATTTTTATTAAATGGTTTTAAAATTAAAACTAATTAATTTATGTTTTTAATAGTATCATTAAGTTCTTTATAATTAATTTTATGTTGTATTTTGTTATAAAATCATTTAATACTTAGGAAAACATTGTTTTTGAAAAACCACTTTTTGTCACAATTGGAAGGTTTAGTTTGAAATAAAATTCAACCACTTTTATGAATTGAATTTGAAAAAATTTATTCCATATTTGGGATCCAAATTTATAAATTTTTAAATGATTCCACATTCATTTTTTTATAATTAATATTGAAAATAGTAAAAAGAATTCACTATGATTAAGGTTAAAATGGGTTTTCTAGGGGGAGGGTCTAAAATAAAAAATAAGGGCATGTTTTTTAATTAAAATTTTCTAAATATTATCTGTTGTATATATATTGACCTCATAATTTATAAAATTTGAATCTATGAACATTTGGAATCATTTGTCTTAATAATTACTATATTATATTTTAATCTTTATGAAATTCCAAGAGTGTCCTCTCCCCCTCTAATAAAATGGTACATCTCCTTTATTTTATTCACACCACCTTGAGCAATATATCTTTACCCAAATATAAAATATTACCATATAAACTTCTCTATACATTAATTATAGGTTCCCATTTTCTTAAAAGTCCATTCCAAGGGTTCATAAGAAGTGATAAAATGTAAACTAATTGAAGAAGTAATCATCATTCCCAACCTCTTTCAAATAATTTCTTATTATACCTCCTATAAATAAATTTAAAATATCAAAAAATAATAATGAAATTATCCTAAATATAATTAAATGTTTTTTTGAATATGAAACCACCATTATATACCATCTTTTCCATCAACCGATAAGTGAAAGTATTGCTCATGCGTAGGTGCGAACTATCGCCTCCATATAGAGATACGATAAATTTTCAACAAATATATTAAATGGTTAGTTATTTGAATATTTTAATGTTTACATATGATATTTAGGTTATAATTATTACTCTATAATTATAATATCATATCTTCTTTCTTACCTTCTTATCCATTGGAAAATGATTACGTGGCATGTACATAAGTTCGGACTATCACCTCCCAGAAGTGATGTGATTCATTCTTAATTTCTTCCTTACATAGATAGTAATAAGGATATATTTATTGAACATATATGATATATATGATATAATAATTATTTTTTTATGTTTAATTATTATTAAACTTTCCTTATTTCTATTCATCGAAAATTAAAAACATCGTTCATACTTACGTACGACCTCATATCTTTATGAACGATGCAATTCACACATATATATATATATAAATTCTATAGATTAATATATATATATATATATATAATGAATATATATCATATTTTTTAATAACTATAATTTGGTAAATGATGAAATCATGATCAAGGTAAAATAAGCAGAATCACTACACCAAAACTTCCATGAAAAATGAAATAGTTAACACCTAGAAATAACAATTTGAATAAGGAATTATTAATAAATGAGTGTTGAAATGTTATAAGAGAATAATATATGATATTATAATTATGTAACATTTTATTTTATGTATAAATAATAAATTTAATATTAATATACACGAAGTTTCTAAAACATCCAAGCAAGTCAAACACTTGGTAAGGGATTTTTGTCTCACTTTTATTTTCACGAGACATATGCCATATTCACCACTTATTTATTTTATGTGGTTTATATAGTATCCATTAATTACATTTATTAACATTATCATTAAAATTATGAGGATTTACATATCCATCTATGTTTCTTTCTTTCATGTTGTTTTTATTCAAATGTTACATAAGTGGTAAGTGATTTATGTTACAATTTCATTTTTTAAGGATTTTTTTGATTAAAATTCCAAAGATGAAATATTATCATATATATCTCTAGAAAATCATTAATTTTATTCAAATATAATAATTTTTTTACATTAAATATTTTTCTTTCATTTCCTTCCATTTATAAACTCAAGAGGCTTAAAGAATATTTTAAATATAAAAAACTATATTTCTCTCTTCAGTAAAAAATCCTTTTTCTTCTATGTCCATGTTTTCTAAAAAGTTTTTGAAGAATGTTTTTACTATTATAATATTATTTTTTAATCTCTTTTTTAAACATGTTTTAATTTTCTTAAAAAAATAAATGGAATCTTTTTGTTGTTTTCTTAACACATTACTTTTGACTTTTTACAAAAAAATTTGAATGAAATGTTTGTTTTAACATACATTGAATGAAAAAAAATTACCACTTTCATGACCACTCAATTAATTGAACCTTAAATTACATATTTTAGGGTTATTTTAAAAAAAATCTTATTATTTGGGAAATTTCTTGATTTTAAATAAGTGGTTTCGATGTGAGAAGTGTATTTTTATTAAGATATGATTCAAAGATAATTTAAAAGAATAATTCATCTGTGATAACATCCTTTGATGTTGCTTATGATTTTTTGGGGTTATGATACAATGATATAATAAAATTTTATTCTCTATATTTTTTATGATTATGATGATTTAAGTATGATTATATGAATGATATAACATTCCCATGAGTTAATTATGGTTTAATTAAAAATTTATGAAACCCATTTAATTTCAATGAGTTATGATATAATGGAATATCAAAATGTTTCTAACAATAGATTCTATTCTATGGGTTATTATATGTTGATATGATAAACAATTTATGATAATTTATCACACATATTAATGTATTATTATTATTTTATGGGCGGGACAAGAATTATATATCCCTCCCATGCATTTTGTAAAGATGGATATTTCATGATATAATAAGGACTAGAATGAGGAATGAACCCAATTCAGAAAGGGACTCTATCCTCTATAATAGTCTTGGGAGTGAACATTGACTAAGGATACAATGTATTTTGGAGTAAACCAAATACAATATGATATTCATGGTAGTGATACTTGAATACTAAGGAAATGGTTTTATATTATTATGTGTATGCCACAATCTTATGTTTTATGCCAATGTAATGATCTCATAAATCATTTTATTTTATTAATTTATGATTCATTAATTATGAAATACGAAGATTTAATCATTTATTCAATATTATAATCTTTGATATTCTAGGTATGAATTTTCAAATGTTAATATATTATTCTAAAATCATTATATTCAGGTTATGTTTAAGTGATCGTTGATATCCCCATTATTTAAATGTACCGAGAATCTGAGCTCACAATTTCCCATGTTTCCTTTCTTGATGTAATGAAGAATGTTTTTAAGTAGAGTATGTCTAAGAAGAGTACAATAGGTGAAGATCTATGTGGAATACGTTGAAGATATTTCATGAAATAAGAAGATTGTGTGTCTAGTATCCAAAGACCCTAAACCATTATGGTCCTCGATCATGTATTTTTTAATTTACTTTGAATATTCATCTATTAAGATTTAATATCTAGGAATAAAAATTACGGGTCACTATAACTACAAGAATATTGACTTTGTGGTGTCTAACAGCTTCCAGGAAGGTGAATAAATTGTAGACATCTGGGATAAACTAGGTGTGGGTTCCGAAGGAGTCTATTTTTCTAATGTAATGAAAATGGTAATTGAGGTGGAAATATTCCTTGATAATTATATAAATCATTCATTCTTCTTCATATAAAATTTTTATGGACCATTGGGATTTTCTCCCAGGTGTGTCTATTTCGATATATTTATAGGAGTTTATGTTTATATTTATTTACATATACATTTTTACTTATATATTGACTAATAATTAAATATTATAATATTATTTATTAAATATGAATTACTATTTTAAATTTACATGTTTATATATTTACACACACACACACAAAAACATATATATATATTTATATAATTAAAAATTTTGACGTTTTTTTGAATTTAATAAATATATATATTTATATATTTATATATACTTACACTCACACACATATATCTATTTATATATATTTTTATTTGAATTTTTATTTATATATTTATACATTAATATATATTTTAAAATATATATATATATATATATATATATATATACATATTTATATTATTATATATTTATATATTTATATCTATTTATATATATTTATATCTATTTATATATTTACATATAATTATATATATATAGATATTTATATTATCAGAACTTGACTCCATAATTTTTCTTCCTGGGTTAGTTATGAAACTATGTATGGTCCCTGAAGCCTACCTCCAATAGGTCTTGGATTCACAAATATCATCGAGGGTATAAACACATAATATGATAGGAATTCCCAAAAATATAAAAATATATATATATTTATGTAATGAATTATTATGTTTAAAAAATGCATTAATAAAAATATGCAATAATCAACTCATTAATGATAACATGTAAGAATGTCATGCTTTTAAATAAAATGAAACATAAAATCCACATAATGGAAAAATAATGGAAAAAATCACGCATAATGGAAAGTATATAAAATTAAAACACCTTGAAACATGTACCACTAATCCAATGGAAAGGTCAACATATAATCAATGATCTACCACTAATCAACTCCATCACCAACTATCCCTTGTAAATATATATATGAATTTAGGGGTGAGTATATTTACATACTCAGAAGATCATCCCCAAATCAAAAGAATATTTAAGCTAATTAATGTAATCTGTAATAACAAAAACATGGAAGTGAAAAGTAATTATATTTATCTCAAAACATTTTATTTTCAATCTTAGGGGTCAACTAGTTCATCCTATGAGTCTGTGCATGAGCCTAAATATGACACCTGTATGAATAGTTTTCACTTCCCAAAAAATTAATCTATCCCAAAAGAAGTAAGAATATATATAGTAGACATCACACCCACACTAGAATAATAATTAGGCCCTTTGTAATCCAATCCCATTAACCCATTAACCAATATATCTAGCATCTAACACCATCCCTATAGACCCACCTTTATAGCATATTCCATAATTTAACATCACAATAAAAAGGAAAAGAACCTCATTACCTCATCTTCATGACTACATAAACCACATATCCACATTAATAGATGGGGATATAACTAAGCCTATTATTTGCCCATCACCATATTCAATCACCCAATGTTTGTTAAGAAATAGTCAAGAAAACTACCCTAAGGTAATGGTTGTATAGTGATCAATACTCCCGTTTCATAAAATAATAATAAATAAAATAATCTTTCCAAATTCAATATATTGAATCTATATTTTTTCCATTGAATGTATTAATAATTAAAATAAAAAGATTTAAATAAAAATACATCCAAAAATAATGAATATCATTATAGTTTTGACCACTGGTGTGATAAACACTTGATGGTAATAACACCGACATTATATATAGTCTTCCCACATCTTGAAATGGATAAAATATAATACACACTTAGTATGAATGAAACCTTAGTGAAATTTACACTAATATATTATGTGTTCTACCCACATCATGGAATGATAGAAAATGTAGAACTTATAATGGTATGGTTTGACTCTTGGTTGAAGTCACACCAATATCACATATTGTCTTCCTATATTGTGGAATAAATACCCCTATCCAACATTCAAGAGTTGGTTAATGAAAACTCTCATTCCAATAAATGTAATACTAACTATAATAAAGTCACATTACATACCACCTTGGACAACCCTATATGGTGGCCTCGTCATTCTATTATATCCTAGTGTCAAATATTAAGATGAATTGTTCCATTAGAAACCACATATCTTAGAAATTATATGAAAATATTTCCAACCACTAGGATAACCACATAATTAAATTATTAGCATTATCATCACCATAAAAATCATTTTATTTATTATCAACATCATCATTGTAGTCATGATCCCCCTCTTCATCATAATCCTCAGTATCAACATCATCATCATCATCATTAGTTATAAAATATTCATCATCATAAAACACTTTTAAAATTGTGAATATTGTTAAAAAATAATCCTCATACTCATATCCACATCCACATTCCCAGTTATAAGATATTTATATGTTACCATCATTATAATCATCATCAGATCACCCATATTCTCACTATTTGGCCAAAATGTCTTTAATGGAAGATACCCCGAGAGGAGGGTGGTGCATTTGGGTTTGAAACTAATTCTAATTCAAAAAAATTATTACTTAAACTTTAACTTCCATAAATTATCTTGAAATAACTTTTAAAAGGGGAACTCTTGTGTTCTTATTTCAGTAATGATCAAATTGATATTTCATTATCTTTTACATTATTTTATTTGATCTATGATTATGTAACCCACATACAGTTATTTTTGTTATGTTGAAAGTAAGTAAAACAATAACACAAGATAAAACAATTTTACTTGATTTAATGACATCATACTGATCTAAGGAGCATATAATATAAGTGTGTCAAAGAACCAGGATACACTACATCACATTAAATGGTAGGTTTAGGATAGATCACTCCAATACCTAAGGATAGCCCCTTTAAATGATTTTTATTATTCAATCCTCACCCAAGGTCACTCCTTCACTTCAAGCATCTCTTATTTATTTTCTCCTTTTATAAATAATCAATATAGGATAAAAAAATTTCAAAAATTCTAGCACATGACTTCACTATATCGTTATTAAACCAAGTATGGTAGGTGAACATTGTTCTTCAAGAAATAATATTTCACACATGACCTTTGAAATCTTATATAATAGTAACTTTACATTCCTTGATTATCATCAAATATTCATTATGGAATACATTTTTCCTTTGGAAAGTCCTTAAATGAGTAAAAATTCATATTATATTCCATTAAATCATTTAAAATGTATAATAGTAACTTTCATGCAATATCTATTTGAATTGGTATTCCCCTGTTGGTCCCTATGAAAAACCTTTTCAAGATAGTTCTTTAAAAAATACTATCCTTCAAAAAAAAGTTTAAACTAATGGAATATTAATGGGACAGAGTGGTTGAAAAAAAAATCACTAATGTAACATACTGGTTCATATGACCCTTTTGCAGAACTTCTCCTTTGGTTATATAATAGTATTTAGGTCTATTATTATCTTTCTCCACAAATTCCTTCTCACTTATTCCTCTTTAGAGATTGCGTATTTAAAAAGAAAAATAACAACCATTCACATTCCTCAAGACCATTAATTCATGTAACATTTCTCTCCAATAACATCGCTTCACACAAAAACCCTTTACATGATCACTCATATTGTCTAACATCATCACACTCAAAAAACTCAAATTATCATGGGTATTTGATTGTATTTACATGATAATTATTCTTCCACTCCGATTTCCTATGAAAAAATTATAAACAACATAAAACTCTTCCATAACTTATAAATGAATATATCAAGGAATTTATGGTTCAAGAACTTCATCACAATAATTTTATGTTATAAATTTATCTTGATGATCTTCTATCCTGGGAAATTATTCATGTACTTTCAACAACTATATATTTTCCACAAATAAGTCTTATATCACAACACATTCGAACACTTACTATTGAATACTCCCCAAAACTCCTTCATAAAAATTCAACCCTCTTCTACATATAATAGTCATGATAGAATTATTAGTCTCATAATATAATTCAATAATCAACAGTAAATCTACCTTTTTAGAACATCAACAAAATAACACCAATTCTAAGAATGGATGATAAAATTCACTAAGATGGGAATTCTGATGACTCAAAAACTATTGATATAGTGAACATAAAATAAAAAACCCCAAATCACCATGTTAAGGTTGACAATAAATCCAATACTGAATATCCCTAATTCTCCTTAAATACTAACAATATACTCGTTTGGATTTGTTGGCTACACAATCATGAATCCAATACTAGACACACATCATGAACCCAAACACATACCTAAAAAATACATGATTTATTCTGATTATCACTTCTTCATAAAATCTATGAAATTTTCACTGGGTAAACTTGCCACTTAAAATGATCCATAAATAAGACACTATGCCTAAAGAGTTGTAACTAGGTGTAGGAAACAAGAGTTTGATTTAATAACATTGATATTATCCATTACTCTCACTCACTTTCTCATATTTCAACAATCCATAGATCTTTAACTTCTACCATGGAACTTTTCTTATGTAATAATAAAAATTTCACAATAACATTAGTGAATAAACCTTTAATGAATATTCCCTATCCACCATTATTATAAGACATATTTCTTTATTTCTCTATAGGGATTCTTTACTTAGTTAATATAGATGCCACCTATAGGTATTCATATCAAAACTCCCTTTATTCTCTGAGCTTCATCACTGAATATACCATTTATATTCATCACGACATTCATCTATAAATTTTAGTGTTTGATATCTTAATAATAATAAGTTTAAATCACATGTTATATAAAAATAAATGATTCCTATAAATATATTTTTATTCCCCATCAAGGTATCTTCTTCCAACTTCAAGTTCTGATTATAATTTAATAATATGTGATCACAACACTAACACTACAACTATAACATGATACCAAATATTATTTTTATGATACCACTTGAATAAATCATGTTCTTTTAATTCTAAATTCAACATGATATAACTTTAACTACTATAAAATCAATGGAAAATTCGTATCATGTCTTGATACCACTTATATATTTTCATGAAATATCACCATGGGTAATATCTCCCTCAAAGCGTGAAACACTTCAACAATATTTATAAAATTTAAATGTATGAGGATAGGGTAACTCCTAGTTACTTAATATTGGGAAGATAGTGAGTCTTTATAGACTACATATTTTCCTTTATCATTAAATTTTTAATCCAACAAGATATTTCAAATCTATTTGATGGACCCCAGATTCTCTTCAAATTCCTTGGTCTGGTTTATTTCTTCATCGACAAAATCCCATGATTTTCCTCCCTGGATATTCTTCCTAACAAGTATCACCTAACATGTTACAATTTGGAATTTATTTTAAAATATTCTTTCTACCTTATTTATCTATGAAAGAATTAATATCTTTTATAACCAATACTTTGTTTTGGGATACTTATTTCATATGAGAATATTTTTGAGTCCATTCCATTTTCCAAATATTTTTATTCTCTCTCCAATAAACATTCTATTCAATAAAAAAACTCAACTCTTATTCAAATCACTTTTATCAAGGTGATATTATGTTCCAGCCTGTGAAATCTATTTCTTTTAAAAGGGTAGATCTACCATTGAATGTACACTTTTTTCAATCTATTTATTCTATATAAACATCTCATACAACCAATCATTTTTTTTCATTACCGATTATAGGTAAATTCTTGAACATGTTTGTATTAAATCAAATATTTTATCTATTCTTGAGAACACCCATGATTTTATTCATAACATTACTTGTGGTATATTTTTTTAAACTAATTAGCCATAAATTATGTATATCCCCTTTGACATCTACTAGAGTCAACTCAGATTTTTACATATATGGTTTAACTTTCTTTGCATTCTCATCTATATCTTTTATAGCTAGAGTAACATCATTTTTTCATCTAATTTTTTTTCTCTATTTAAAAGAGGGTTTAGATGAGAAAAACATTAATTATTCTTTACGAACCATTTTTTGAGATATATTATTTTCCTCAATGGCATACAATATATTCCCCATCATAACATATTTCTTATTGGTTCATACTTTTTTACCATTTATATATGAATAGCGGAATTCATTACAACGCCTTTAGTTACTCTCTTACAATAATTTATAACCATATAAACATGGTTATAAAAAATAAATCATCTGCCATTATGAATATAACTTGTATAGATTTTCCTATTCAATGATGTTGTTATAGCGGATCTTCATTCCATTTTGAGCACTTAGGCTTCTAAACATACCCTCAAGATATGTTCCATGATTCCATAATAGTATAATTATGTAGATACCTTATTTTTAGAGTCTTCTCTTCCATATTATTGAATAATATTATACTTTATTAATGATTCTATATTTATAAATTTTTAGACTCTAATTATTAATATAATCATAGGTGGGATATTATTATTTTTATTTGAGATTATTAACTCTCTTCAATTTACTTGACCTTCTCATCCTTCCCTATTAATTATTTAGTCATATAATTTATCCCAATAATAACTTTAAACATGGAGATAATTTTAATTCCAAATTTTATCCTCTCTTCAAGTTGTATTTTTATAGGAATAATGCATGATTTTATCTCCTTCTCCAAGTCTATTTTTTCTTCCATATCATGGTTATATTCTCCATGTAAATCACCTTTTCCCTTCACTTTTTAACCCATTTTTGTAATGCCATCATTCTATGATACCTACAATTGCTTCATCCTATGATTATACTCAACCAATTATCCCATGTGTGTAATAAGTTAATCTATCACGGACCTTAAGATTTGAATTTCTTTTGAGTCAATGACCTTCCCATTGGAACAATTATTCTATTTATGAAATTTTTTAGAATTATACCTAAATTCATAAATCTAAGAATCATTCCTTTCCCTTAAATGTTTATACATTTTAATCTTTCTTATTTAAAGGGATTTCAACTTTTTAGCCATGTTCTTTAGAACTCTAACATGAATCTATTGGTGTTAATTCTCCATCACTAGCTTCGTGTTTTCTTATTTTATCCCCCTAATCTAGATCCTCCTATAAGTAGGTAACTTCTATATTTATTCAACTTGATATCATATCGTCATCAGTAGATGCAATATCACTTGGTACATTAGGATCATAATCCAATCATATTGAATCATTTAATGAATTAATATTTTCACAATATGAGTAACTCATACCCTCCATTTAATATCTACTGGACTATATAATATGAATATTTCAATCAGCAATAATTTTATCATTATAGAGAATTCCCTTGGAGTTATTAACCTTTTTTTGATTCATTCCATTTAATTTTTCACTAGTAGATTTTTGGGATATAAATAAACTCAACTAACAAAGAATTGAATAAATTTGGAATTAAATAAATATAATAAGATAAACCATTTCTAGGATAATAATTTTTAGGACAACAATGGTTTTAGTGAGATATACATCAGGGGCAGAGGAAGTAAATCTGGGTATGAAACTAATTACAATTCAAACATCTCATTCTTAAATCTATCACTATACTAAATGTTTTTAACATCATAATTAGTTGGGTTACACTTTTTTCTTTTAATGATGATCTGATTGATAGTTTTCTTATCTTTTATTTAATATGTTTTTATCAATTATTACTTAACCCACATAAATCTATTTATGACTTATGGAATGTAAGTAAATCATCCATAAAAGGCACAAGAATTTTACTTACTTCACCTGAACTGGGTTTGACACCCCAACCTCACTTATTTATTTATTTTTAGTTATTTTTTATCTTTGTTTTTGGCATAAACCTTTAAAATTTATGAAATTTTAATAACAAAATTTCCATCAGCATGATTTGTCGATGGTTAGTGTTAATAGTATAGATACCATATAAATGGTCCTAGTAAAGTGATAGATCTATTTTACACAATTGGTACATGGTTTATCTAGTCATGTTATCCAACTGTGAGAGTGCCTTGATGTGCCCAGTATAGGGTTCATGATTGAAATATTATTGTGGTAAATTTTGTGAAGACTATATGATGTTAAATGTTTTAAATTTTTCTAAATTTCTAAAATTGCATTATGAAAACAAAATAAAATTCATACATACCCCTATCCACTTCCACATCCAAGACTGGTGACCCCTAAGAATGATCTTCCTCATACATACACCCCCTACAGCTCTCCTCTCCTACAAACCTCCAAAAATTTCAATTTCAGGTGTTATATTTCAATGTAAGGGTTTATCCTTCTCCATTGATTTATTCTATCATGTTTCCCCCTATTCCTCATGGCAAATTTCCCTATAATGAACCCCAGTTGGGTGTTTTGGTTCTAATCCTTTTTAGTTATTATTTCAAGGGAATACACAAGTTTTTTTGCCCAATTTCTCCATGTTTGATGGTGTCATCACATATTCACTCCATTGAGGTATTAGTTTCCATTTTTTCTCTCTTTCTCCAAACAATCTATATTGTGGGTGGTTTTCCAAAATCTTGGTTTTTATAAATTAATTTTAATTTGTGTTTAATTAAATATTTTAGAGTATTTATTAATTTAATTTGGTATTTAAAATAGTTTTTATACTTTTGTACAATATTTAAAGGGAAGTTAATGTGTTTTATTCAGGGATTTATATTTCATTGTAATTATATGTGGGTTTTGTATTATATGTGATATTTTTTTATTCACATATTTAGGGTGTCTAGATAATGATTTCATAATGTTGGGACTTGCAATTTTTTATGGTTTAATGGTCTTACATAGAAATTATCATGATCATGGAATGTAATTTAAACTACATCCATTTATTTGATACTATAGAATTATTTATGAATATATATATATACAAACACACACACACATATATATATATATATATGAAATTTTTAGGTACAAATATATATACACGTATGACTATATATAGATATGTACTTGTATAAATATGGAAATTTCCTTGAATTCCTATTTGAAACATCGATATAAAAATTATTTCTTATTTTTAAAACAAGATTTCAGAAAAGTTATTTCAAATGGGTTTGAAAATTCTTTTTGTTTTGAAATAGATTTATAGGGGATCTTTAAAGTTTAATTTATGTATTATTTTACTTTGTCTATGTGGTATTGATTATTTTTCTAGATAGGTATTTGGTATGTGTTATAGTTTATGGTTGGAACAAAGAAAACCTTTTGTAAGTGAGATATTTAATGGAACTACCCTAACTTTAGGTATAGTACTATCTAGGGACCTTTTGTAGGCTTTCCTTGAAAGTATTCGGTTGTTTAGGTGACATAGTCAGATAGTGTGTTCTAGGAGAGAGGTTGAGTTCCTTTAAAACCTACAGGTCACGATCATCCCATCATATCTATATTATTGTTGTGATAAGGAATTTTCCATTATACCATCACTCACATATATTTAATTTATTATGATTTATTATTTGGTTCACCAACTCATTAACTTGATTAATTTTTTATTCAAACTATTTGTGTAAAATGGGTTTCATTTCACGAATGTGTTTCTTTTATAAAAGAATAATGTAGTAAAATGTGGTTTTGGGAAAGGATTGTTTGGGGAAAAATTAGTTTTAATTGTTTTCTTAAAAATAAATAAAATACATTTTCAAAATTATTTTATTCCAAACTAGTGTTTTTCAAATTATTTGTAAAAGGGGAGCTATGAATTTTATGGTTCTTACCTACCGAGTTTATAGATTAAACCCTACTTACACCACTTGATATCTATAGATAGAGTATCCTTGTTGCATATTAAGATTCAGATATTAGTTGCTTGAGTAGTAAGTTGATCTAATGGTTAGAGAGTTACCTTATGTCACAAAGGATCATTTGATCTGGTATGTGTTTATTTTTTTCTTTGTCACACAAAACATGTAGGCCTTTACTGATTTCAGTTATCAATATTGGTGAAACATTTTATATATAGAGGTCATAGTGGGACTCATAGATAGCTGTTAGAGAGGGTGTGAGGTGTAAGTGAGGGATTTATTTGTTTAAATTTTTTTAATAATTTGATGTAATTTTATTTGATTTATTTCTATATATCTAATTTTGGTGTGGATTTCCAACTTTTGGATGGGTCATTACATATTTTTAGGATAACTTTTTTTATGGGTTTAATATGATTTAAGGGATAAATAATTCATAATTATTTTTTTTCTTCTTACGATGCCTTCCTAATCCTGGTGGTGGGGGGGTTAGAGAATCCCCCTATGTCAGAAGTGGATTGGTTCAAGAACATATTTGGATGGCAGTATGGTTTGAGTCTTTAAAAATGGTATCAAGGCTTGGGATCTTCATATAAAGTATAGGTTTCTTGAAATTCCATATGTTATTTTTGAAGTCTAGTAGTATAGTGTAAGGATGGTCATCAGGACACATGAGGTTAGTCCTTATTTGGTGTCTGATCACCCCTAGAACGATGATGCATGAGTTACCAAGGGTTGTTGGGATTTTAATATTCAATTTGGGGTTTGTTTTATTATTGTTTGTGATGCTAATCCTAATTATCCTAGATGGTTTATTTGGTAGTATATTATTAGATTTAGTATAGACACAAAGGAAGGATTTATTAAATGTGGTAGGTTTGTGTAAACAAAAAAACTAGGCAGTGACCAAAGTATCTAGCTTGAAAATGTATTGGAAATTATTCCATGACCATCTTGTGGCCTATCAAACTACAAGCCCAGGCCCAGAAGGGTTTCACATTCCAATTGTATATTTTATTTAGACCCATTGATTAATGGATCCCAATAATCAGAAAAAATATTATGATTGGACTTGTGTTGTGTTTAGAATGTTGTATAAGTTTTTTTAAAACTGAGGTGTGTCATTGTCTAAGTGTTTTATATGAAACATGTTTCTGGGGAGAGGAAATGTGAGTTTTTTTTATGATTTTTAAAAAAAATATTAATTTCATGGTTATCTAAGTGGTGTTTGAAAACGTTAATTCTGGATTTTAAAATTTATATTTATTGTTTTAATCTTGGAATTAAAAATGGAAGAAAAAAATGTTTCTAAACAAGATTTTATGTAATTTTTTGAAATATATTTTTATGTATTTTAATGTTTTGAAAGCTTTATTTTTTGAGTTTAGGTTTGAAAGGAAATTATTTTATTATATTTTAAATTTATTTGTAAAAATTTTAAGTGGGGTTTTACAAGAGTTTTTCTATGATTAATTTTTTTTAATAAACACTGATTATTTGGGGTTGGAATTTTTTTTAATATATTATTTTTATAAAATAAAATTTTAATTACATTTATTAATGAAATTGGGTGTTTATAGTTTGAATTATATTTTGTTTCAATTTTAGATAAATTATTTAAAAAATGGTTTTTGAGAAGAATGAGTTTTTCATTTTCAAATTTTGGAAGAGATTTAAAATAAAATCATTTTTATTTTTATTTGTTTAGTGGAAGTGTGCATTTGATTTCATTACATGTCTTGTATTGAGGATATTGGGTTTAAACTGAAAATCACGGTTCGATGTGTTCATGTCTTTTGTTTATTATATATTCTCTTGAGTGGTCTTGAAAAATGTTAGAGAGTTAATATTGATGAGGGAACCCTTAGGGTGTCTTACTATATCTACTTGGTTTTAGAGTTTTAGATGGATGTCCATATTGAGGTTATTTATTGTATGTTTTGGATTTATATTTTTAGAGTCTATGATATTCAAATATCTTAGTAATTTTAGGTTGAGGTGTTCCTTGGGAACCTCTTTGTTAAGTTGTATGGGACATAGTGGTTTTGATGATGATTATGCCTTATTAATGATCATGTCCCTTGATTTTAGTGTGAATATATCCTTGTGATGAGATTCTTTTTTTGAAAATTTTTATATTGAAAGTATTGGAGGTGTGATTGGGTGACATAGACTATTGCTACCCCCACACGTATTTTCGTCTAGCCTGTGTTTTATAATTATGTTAGGTTCATAGGAGACCAATGTTATGAGGGTGATGTCCAAAGTCTCCCCCACTATACTCAAGGATATATATTTGGTTGGTCTTTCTTAGGAATCCCAACATGATAGGTGTTTTTAGTTTACCCTGTATCATATTCCATGATCCTCCATTAGTGTTTTGATTAAGCTAACCCTTTTGAGGTCTTGGTTTTAGTGGTGGAGTGATCGAGTATTTTTTAGGAATAGTGTTTGGTTGAGGTAACCTAAGGACTTGGGTGTTTTACATAGGATCTTCTTAGGTGTTAGTGAATTTTCATAGGGGAATTTTATCCCTTAACAAGACCTCTATGGAAAAAATTATGTTGCCTACGTGTTTTTTGGATTATCATTTTTCTTGAGAGAAAGGAATTTATATCAACATTCCTAAAAGGTTGGGAGACCATCATGAATGATTTTATTTTTTGTATCCTTACCCATTCCTTAATGTTAGGGGTGTCTAGTTTCCCTCAACCTACCCAATATTTGAATTTTTTTATTAGGTTGGTTTGGATTGTATGGTAGTTTTTTGTGTATGGAAAAGGGTAGTTACTTGCAGTACACTCAAATATTTCTTTTCGGATAGAAGAATGTTTAGTTTTAAGACATAGTCTTAAAATTACATGGATTTTATTACCTCCAATATAGTGATAACCCATGGATTGTGTAATTACATTTTAGAATAGGAGGTTAAATCTAAATGTTGTATTGATTTTTATTTCTTACTCGATGATTTATTAGAGAAGAAAGAATTATGGTAGGAATAATTTTGATACCCTGACCTCGGTTATCTATTTTATTTTATTTATTTGTTGAAAATTATTTTTCTCTTTAGTTTTTATCCTAATTCTTTTAAATTTTTGATGTTTTAATATTTTTTGAGACACAAGGTTATCACACTATTAGTTCCAACCATGAAGTGACAATGTAAATGGGGTTTTAATGTGATAGACTCATTTCCACTATTAGTTCATGGTTAGTCTAACAATGTGATCCAACCATGTGAGTTCTATGGTATACCTAGTGAAGGAAACAAATTTGGATTACAGTTTTGATAAACCATGCAGAAACCATGTGAGCTTCCTTCTTTTAAAATTTTAAAAATTCATAAAATTACATTAATAAAAAAACTACCTCAACCTCTTTCATCATCTATTGCTGAGACCAATGGACCCTAGAGATGATATCCCTGGCATTAATTTCACTCTCTTATTCTCTCCTTCCAACCATTGTTTATTCCAATTTCAGTTGTGATCATCCTAGGTAATTGTTTCTTCTCCTATGCTACCTTATTCCCTTTCATTTCCCTCTCTCTATCATTTTGGTTTTTCCTATGATGAACTCTAGGATGGGGTTTCAATTAAATTTCGTTATGGTTATTTTTTATAAGGAATTTGAAGGTTTATTTATGGCCCTCTTACTCCATGTTTGAGGGTTTCATCACATTTACATGACATTGAGGTAAGAGTTTCCATGTTTTCTCTCATTTTCACATAGTCCATGTTGTTCTTGGGTTTATTAAATCACGGTTTTTATATATTAATTATGTTTTGTGTTTAATTAAAAGTTTGTGAGTATTTATTAAATGGATTTTGTATTTAAAATATTTGGTTAATATTCTCTATAATTTTCAAAGGGAAATTGATGGGTTTTATATGGGGGGTTTTCTATATTGGAATTTTAAGGATTTTTTTGGAATTTATTTGATATTATTTATTGTTTTCACGTAATTTTGGTGTTTGATTAATGTTTTAATAATATAGCGACTTTATTATTTTAATGGTTTAAATTGGAAATTCCTTTTTTCTTGTAAAATAATTTAAATTTCACCCCATCATTTGATATTTTACATTCTTTTTTAATTTATATATATATATATATGTAGGTGATAGGTACATATATATATGTTCATGTATTTGTAAATATACATATGTTGTTGTACATATATGGAAATTTCAAAGAATATATATTTGTATCTTTTTCATTAAAATTTTATCTAGTTTCAAAATTTATCTTTCTAAAAAGATATTTCAAATCTGTTTGAAAATGATTGTTGGTTTTGAAATGGACTGATAAGGGATCTTCAAATGGGAATTTATGTATTATTATACTTTGTGTGTGTAGTCTTGAGTTTTTATTGGGATAGATGTTTGTTATATGATATGGTTTTTGTTTAGAACATGGGAGACCTTATGTATATGGGTGAGTGGACAGGCGCTGCCCTAACTTTAGTCTTGTTGATATCCAATGACTTTTTCTGATAATTTCTTGAGATGATCAACTTGTTTAGGTCACATAATTGAATATTGTGTTTCTTGAACAAGTCCAAGTGACTTTATAACCTAGAGGTCAATTCTATTTCTATGTTTTCTGTATTATTCTTTTGATAATGCCATTGAATTTATTCTTGCACTAATGTTTATTTTCTTTATAATGGGTTTTTATTCACAATATCAATAGTTTTACTTGGCTATTTTGATTTTAACATTATTTTGATGAAAATATATTTGTTTACTACATGTTTTTCATTCCTATAAGAATAATATGGTAAAATGGGGTTTTCATAATGGCGTGATTCGGAAAAAATATATAAAAGTTTTGTATTAAATGAAATAATCAAAAGGATTTTTAAGATTTTTGAAAGGATGTATTGATTTATAAAAGAGGATTTGAAAATTTGTTTGAGGGTTTTTCATGAAAACAATGTAAATAATTTTCTTAAAAGTATTTCATTTCCAACTATTATTTATAGAATGATTTATTAAAGGTGAACTCATAGATTCTTTAGTGTACTTATCTACTAAACTTATTTTTAACACACTACATACACCACTCAGTGTTTTTAGATTGAGTGACCTTGTTAGAGATTAATATTTTAATCTTGTTTTATCATATAGTAGAAATATATTTGGGATGGAGAGTGACCTTATATCTTAGGGGGGCTCATTTTATCAAGCATGTCATTGTTCGTTTTATTTTTCACACTACCCAAGTAGGCCATTAGAACTTCCAATTATAATTATTTTTGGTGCATTATATCATTGGATGTTATAGTGGGATCAGAGATAGTTGTAGGAGAGGGTGTTAAGGGTGAGATAGGGATATACATGTTTAAAATTATTTTTCTACTTTAATATCATATTTTTTATTTTATTTCTTCACATATGATTTTGTCATGAATGCCCAACTTAGGGACGTATCATTCTATATTTTCAGAAGAAGTTCTATAATGGGGGTGAAATCATCCTCAATGATTTTTGTTGATGTGTATGACTCTTTTTTTTTAACTTAGGTGGATTGGGGACTATAATTCCTCACCCTCAAAACCATTGAACTGGTTCCTCAGGCCAGTTCCCCACAAGATCTCAAGTGTGCCTCCCCATATTCCACATGATTCCAATTAGAAATAGGGGTCTAAAATGGAAATGTGAGGAGACTATACCCCCATATAAAAGTTCAAAACTAGAAGGAAATCACCAAATATCATAAACATTAGAGTGTGTATATATAAAAAGTAATATGGAATTAAAAACATAACACAATAAAATGAAATGTAATAAAGGCCTGAATGACCATGTAATAATTATGTCCAAAAAACCACTAGTCTGATTACGTAACATAACAAAATAAAAGAAAATGACAAATATGCTCCACAATTTCACTGAGAAAAATCCATCCAGTTACTAGATACCACTCGAGAAATCCTGCTCGACTAACAATACACAACACGGGCCTCAGCCTAAACATTGCCTATAATAAACATGCAAGAGATACTTAGGTACCCAGGTGAAATAGAGGCTCAAATATGGTCGGAGTAAAAATCAGTTTGCCACCAAAAGTGGAGTCTAGAATAAATACAAGTCATTATAACTATGCATGTAGGATACATGGGGTAGCTATAGGAAAGAAGAAAAATAAAACAGGTTTCATTTGTTCACTTTTATTATTTATTCCAATGGATTTTCATTTACATTTCAAACAGTATCAGCCTAATCCAATCATATGATACATATATCACAAAGGTCACTAGTCTGCAATCAAAGACCCTCAGTCAAAGAATCTAATTGGGATCCAGTAAATCATGTATGGTCATCCCCAACCACTGGGTCATAGGTTAATAAACATAGAGAATTTTTCCATTAATTCAACCAGGACTTAGAACTCCATGTAAAACCATCCCATCAATTTGACCACAAGTTAAAAAATATGGATAATACATCCATGAATCCAATAGATATTCATAATTTTATGTCTGACCATACCAGCCTTGATAAATAATTTCATATACATAACCTTAGGTTCAATAGCGTCAGTCCTTCCCCTAAATAACTATAGTGCACTAGGGAACCCGAGCATCAGTCAGGCCCACCCAAAAACTAGTGATTAGAGCTTTATTCCAACCTCACAAAACCATGAGTAATATGATATAAAACATGGATCATCATTCCATGAATCCAAATCATACACATAACTCCCTATCCATCCATCTTGAACCATACCATATCTTCATCATTTATTTATATTTCATTCAACCTTTCCATAATCCAATACATTTATCACATTAAACCAAAAACATAACTAAATAGTTTCATCCTATACCCAAATACACATTAATTAAATTATCATCAAACCATTTAATAGTCCAACACACCCTTTTAACTATTTCCATATAATTTTCCAAATCACAACATTTAACAAGGTCTTAATGACCTTTAAATGAACACATTGATTAGTACCACAAACATAACAAAACCATACATTTCATTACACATTTCAAAAACACCCTTTAAAACATGGGTATATCCCTTTGAATACTAACCAAGGCCCAAGACCATCATATTCCATGAAAACCATTTAAGGACTCATCATGATCCCAGTTTAAAACAATATTTGAAAATCCATTTTAAAACCCATTTAAAATCACATTGAGGTTGACACCTCACTTAAAAACTAGAATCATTTTAAAACATATCCTTTCCCCTTTTTCACCAAATATGGGTCAAAAACCAATGAAAACATTTAAACCATTTCAAAATCTATAAACAAATTTCAAAAAAACCTAACACATAAACATTCTATTTAAAAAGGTTAGAACACCCCACAGGTGGACCTAAATCCAGTATCACATCACCATGGAACCAAAGAGGTCCATGGAATGGGAAGAGTATCAATCTAAGGTCAAAAAGAATTTTTAATTTCAAGGGGGAAATTATATCAAAGCTAGGATCCATGAAAGAAGTACATTGCACATATAAAGTAAATATTAAGACTATGGGTAAATCTTTTAGACCTACTACTCCATAAATTAATATTTTATAAAAATTCCAATGTATGGTGGCCTTGCAAAGTACTATCCAAGAACTGACTAAACCTCTCGGCACCCAAATGAGCTCCTTGCCACCACTCGAGATCAAATATCACAATAAGAAGACACTATTAATCAATTATAGTAATTATAAATAATTAATTAACCAAAAAACATTGGATAAAGCCAAAAATTCATTGGGTTATCACCTCTTGGTGAAACTTCAAGAATCAATCAAGGAGGGTATAAAATAGACTTAACACACTAAACATAGAAAAATCCCAAAGAGGATATACCATAATATCAATGAAAATAAATATAAACATTGAGAAACCCCAAAGAAAATTCACTATTTTCATATACCTTAACGAAGCGTCATGCAACGATGTAATGAATCTCTCTCGAGATCTCCTCTAACCAAGATGACCAAATAGTACACGAGAAACATAAGATTTTATCATTCTCTGGTTGAATTTTCATTGAAATCCATACTATATTACTCCAAGATTAGAATGAAATTAAAGGATGAAGAAAATAAATAAATAGAGGATAAAAAATCACTTGAAATGCCAATAAAACACCACCAAATCACCTTTTTAGTTAATCTTGAAGAATGGAGGATAACCCTCCTCTGGTTTGTGTGCACGATGGGGATAGAAAGGGTTGGGTGAGTTAAAATCCCAAATGGGAAAAATAGTAAAAATACTATTTCAATGAAAATATTGGAAGCCACATAGTTTGGATCAATATTTTTCTGAACTATATCCGAACCGTGCGCACCCGTACTATCCAACACTCAAACCCTACATGGTAAGGCCACATATTTTGGAAAACCACATACCAAACATAATTTTAGTACTACATATCACCTGCAAAAAAGTGAACAGTTTTTATAAAAATGTGTGTATCCCATGTTCTATGAATTATAAACACCATATCGTCACATGGATAATCATTTTTAATTTCATGGTTTACCTCAAACCATGCTCAAACAATGAAAATAAACCATGCGTAGTTCTAAGTGAACTGAAAACTTCTTGATACTCAATGTGTGGCACAATTTTTCCTAAACCATTCACACCAAACCATGCAGCATTTCCAGAGAACCCCAAAACATTTAATACTTAACCCAAAGACTCTAATGCTCATCCAAATGATCAGGATACCTCCCAATATTAATTCTAATCTCAAAAAAATGCTATGAGACATTCCAAATCTTAGAATCCCATTTCAAGTCTTGATTTATGATTTGACCTATCTGGAGATTAAAATTTTAAATTCCTTTATAATTTTTGATCTGTCTATATGTGGGATCTTAAAACCTGCCCACTATAACACTTCTCATCCTATTATATCCTAAGTGTTAATCCATCTTCACTCCCTAACCAACATTAGTTACCACATTTTAATCTAGCAGTCTCATACCACCTATGATATCTTGGAACACTATCGAGGTATAACATTAAACTCAAGGACCTTAATTTGCCGAAAACCTAAGATAATAACCATTTTAAAACCAAAACACTAGGATGGAACGGAACCAATCCCATCCAACTAAAACACTTATTTCAACATAACTAGATCAACCATCAAGATAAAGTTCTCCCCACCACAAACATTGACTTAAAACCACTAAAACCCCCTTACATCAAGAAGTCCTTAGAGATCCTAAACCTGAGATCCACCAGGCTCCCAACATGTTTCATAAGTCACAATTCCCTAAAAATCAGGAGAACACTAATCACCATTGTCACTCATCTTCACTATTGAAAACCAAACAAATAGGATTCATACCCACTATCCATGAACATCCAAAACATTTAAAATTTTCCCCAAAATCCCAACCCAAACCTGAGATGCGCTAGTAATTCTCTAAAATATGCACTGAATATAGAATGTGACCAACCACACCCCCATTTCATGATATCCCAAGTGATAATATCCTACATTGACTCATCCCAAAACACCTAGCTTGAAATACAGGTAGGTCACCCTACTACCTGATTATTATTCCCTCACACCTATTGGAATTCCAGAACCACCCCAAACAAACTCACCAGAGTCCATACTTGAACTAATTTTTAGAAACAACTCAAGACTGACACCAATGATTGACTTTATATTCATTAAAAACCAATCTTTCATTAACATTCAACAATAAATTAAGCATTCCCCTCTTCAATTATCCAATGTAATTACAATACCACCACTATTTTCACACACTTTTGACTCATATAAAACAAGTACACACTATATAATATATCAAACTACAGTCTTATTGATATAATTTCTCATCTTTTCCCTTTTTTATGCACATAGAGACTGTGGAAGATGTCCTATATGACCTATTATTATTTTATTCCACAAATAATTATGGAAGAGGCTTTGAGCCTGGACATCCTTATATATTGTTGTTGGTAAAACCAAATCCACTTTTTGGATTAAATTTATTTTTTCATAGAATACTTGAAAAAAGGTGACTTCCTAGTGGATGCAATTTTGTCTCTGATTGAGACAAAATCCTTTTTAAATTCAACTATGTGTTTTATTAGTTTTTAATTTTTATAAAATTTTAAACTATACCAATTTTTAAAAGATATGACAAAACATTATAATGATAGTTATTATTAATTTATGTTTATATAAAGTAAATGATTAAGTAATTTTATTTAAAAAGATAATGTGATTTCAAATATTATTTTAACTGAGAATTAATCATGATTTGAGAAAACATTTGAAAGATAAAACTTATATAATTATTTTATTTTGATTATGTGTGAATATTTAATTAATTTCGAGGATTCAATTTTATTTTTTTAAATAGAAACTTTTATTGGGTAATCAATCCACCCCTCCCTTAGTTAGAGAAAAATATAAGTGAAAATAAATAATGTTCTTCTTGACCTATTAATAAGTAATGTGAGACACTCAAAAAATTATTATTCTTATTCTTAAAATTCCTCACAAGAATTTTCCCACTTTTGGTATTATCAAAATTATAATAAAAAATAAATACAAGGAATTATGTTAATATGAATAAAGGAGAGTTTTTATTAAATTAAAATGTCAAGAATTACATTTTAAAAAGTAATACAATAGAAAACACTACTTCTATCAAAGTATAATCTGAATCAGCACAACTCTCTTCTTGATAAGATGTTAGGACCATTGGTTCTTTACCTTTTCCAATGATTGGAGGTAAAAAGGTTAAAGATGAGGGGGAAAAGGTAGAAGTAAGAAGATCCCTGAAACTACTATCCTAAGATTCCAAATAACCTCGACTAGATATATCTTAAAATGTTGAAACTGAGGGGTAAGTGGTGCTATAAAAGGTGTGTAGGAGAGTGTAGACATATAAATTTCTTTATGTCCTATCACTATAGTCCTAGAAGCACGCAAAAATGGATTCATCAAGTTCACAAAATCTAAAATTATTTTTCCACCCCTCTCTAGTGGGATAAATAACTTTTTAATATCCTCTATAAAAATATTGAGAAAAGGACACAAAAAAATGATCTTATTCACTTGTTACTTTAATTCCATATAAAAAAGAGGCATCCTTAGATTCATATTGAGAAATATAAACTAATAATTATGCTCATGTTTGCTATAAATTTGATAAAGGTGGTTTTTTATTTTCTTAGAGGTAGTCTCTTTATCACATCAAGATTCATTGAAACATTCCATAAGAAATTAATATATTTCATAACTAAGTTTATTAATTTACCAAATTTATTCTTGATGAGAGGTATGGATATCAGCCATGATAGTATTCAACTCCTCTCTAAAAATATAATAGATCATCATAGCATCAACAGAAGGGGGAGGAGTAGGTGGAGCAGCCAAAGTTTAAGTAATATCTATAGGTACAGACTCTAATCTCTATAGAAATGATATTTTCGTGGTATCAAAATTCTATTTATTTTCATTCATAATTGATATCAATTCATCCATATGGTTAGATAACCTATTGTTTTTTATATATACTTATGTTGAATGTGGAAGATAAATAACTCAAATATATTTCTTTTATCGGATTCTCTAAATTGTGTTACTCTTATAGATGTGTATTTAAGGAGCCTTTCAAAATCAGATAAAATTATTACCCTCAAAACATTCAAGTCATATTTGGATACATACACTGATAGTTATTGATATAAAGGAACTATAGAATGAATCATCTATAAGATAGGTTGAACAATTTTCTATTATCATGTTCAATTGAAGGAACATCAATAGTGAAGTATTCCAACCTCCCAGCTTCATTAGTCTTCTAAATCTGAGATCCTTTAGGATTTTTCCAACAAATGAGATAGAATGTACATTGTACTCTAGTGGAATGCTATGATCATCATTATCTCATCGATATTTATTTGAATTTGATTATTCAAGACCATGTTGTAAACATATTAGGGAGTTATCCTCCTTAGTAGGTATTGTGTCTTCACTATTATTAGGTGTATCATAAAAAGGAACTTCATGATCAACTCTATGACCTATATAAGCATGAACTTATGAAATGGGTTGAAAAAATCCCATGAATAGATTATTTATTTTTAGAAACTTGCTGAACTGAACTAGTACTATTCACTTTACTATCAAAAGTAGAATTCTCACCCTGGATATCAACATCCTAATCAACATGTCCACGACTATTATTATCATTATCTCCATTCTCATCATAATATAAAATAAATACAATTTATTAACTTGAATTAGAATATTTTTCAAAATATTATTAATTTTAGACTTTAGTATCCTCGGTTTCATCTTCTTCTTTTAACAGTTTTTATATATTTGTAACATAAAGAGGTGGACATTAAATCAGTAAGATATATTTCTGATTTTAACAATATCAAGAAAAATTCACACTTCAATAGGTACAAGAACTTATTTTTATTTTTTCTTTAGCTTATTCTTCTTCAAATTTTGAATCTGAGTAATAAAACATAACCTCTATGGCTCTAATCCATGGTCAACAAAGTTTTTATTTTTAATATGGTGTTGAACAGGATTAAAAAACTCATATTACTTTTCATTTTCTATATTGAATTTCTTTAACCCCAAATTCCAATAGACCTTCATCATCTTACATGTTAAATGGATCAAACAAAAACCACTACTCTTTACAATTGATTCTTCTTCTTTAAGTACAAAACCCATAGATTCAATCATGGATGATATGATCTTAGGATAAATAAAGGAATTTGATCTAGAAGAATACTTCTCATATACATCATATGTACCATTAAGTATTTGAACATATTTATTTTCTATCCTATTTTCATAAGAAATAAAATAACAACATCTTGATATCACATTATGATAAAATCCCCCTTTTAGGGACATGATATATGCTGGATAAACTTGAAGATAAGCCAACACTCTCCATTAAGTTCAGCAATAATAGGCCTTCCCAATGTTTCATTTTCAGTTAATTACTATAGCGCATATTCATAAACAAAAAACTCACTATAAGTTGGAATAGAACCTAGATAATAATTAAAAATACCTTTTTTAGAACATATAGAAATCTATCCCATTTCTTCGATGAAAATGATATGAAATGACCGCCAATAAGAGATTTGACAACATCATTTTCACCCTAAAACAATAATCTATAAACTAATAGATTTGGTGAACCAACCTCATATAAATTTTTTGATAATTCATTAAGAAACATTTAATCCATCCCTAATCCTGAATAACCTTTTGTACTAATGAAATTCATGAAATAAACCAACTAATGTCTATTTATTTTTCAGTAATGAAAACTCAAGATGAAAACTACTAGTTCTTTTGTTATACTACAAGAGAAGTGGGGTAGTTTCTCCTTCTGATTTATTATAACGATGAAATACTATAGGAGATGAGATAGAGGGGTGTTTCACTCTCACCATTGAACTAATTCAAACGAAGAAGAGATAATTAGTAGGTTTTTTCTCCAAGAGAGAAGGGAAATCAAAAGGTTTGGAAGGGGGTGTGAGTGAAATAGGGTTTTAAAATTATAATTTAAGAATAATTGATCATTTAGGGATTTTAGATTTTAAAATATAATAAAATATAAATAAATAAATACATCAAATATAAAATTCAATTAAAAATGTAATCACTAAAAATAGGACTTGTAGATATTTGAATGGTCGATAATCAAAAGTGGATCTTGAATAGTGGATCTTGAATGGTGGATAATTAATGGACGATCTCAAAGGGAAGATCTATAATGGTATATCTCTAATAGTATATTTTAAATGGTGGATATTGAATGGTGGATCTCCAGTAATAGATCTCGAACAATACACCTTTAATGATGGATCTCAAATAGTGGATCATGCAATTTTTGATTATCTAATAGTTAATATTACAATGGTTGATCTTTCAATGGTAAATCTTTCAATGGTTGATACTGAAATGGTCAATTACCAAATATTGATCTTCCAATGATCGATCTACCAATAGTTGATATTCCAATGGCCAATTAAAAATGGATTTATTTAGAAAAGAAAACTAGAAAAAAATCTTACCAAATTTTATGATTCCTAGGTCATGTGTGATATATATAAATCTGTCAAAATTCAAGGGCCTTTAAATATATCAGAAATATGCTGTTTATTTCTAATTAATTCAGTAGTTATATCACCTTTTTGGAAATGAGCTTTTAAAAATTGATATCTTATATTAATATTGTTTTCATTGAATGTGATACAAGATTATTGGAAATATTTAGCACACTTTTATTGTCACAATTTATTAGTAAATTTTTAAATTGATATCCATTATCTGGAAAATTAGGTTTGATCCACAATATTTGTTCACAAAAACATCCCACAACTATATATCCAGCATAAATAGTAGGTAATACAAAAAAATTAGAACATCATGAAACTAGTGAATTTCCAAAAAAGATGACATGTTTCAGAGGTTCATTTTCTCTCTAACTTAAAACCACAAAAATCATTATCTATATAATTTTCTAAATCCAATGATTGTCCTTTAGGGTAGAATAGTATGAAATTAGTTGTTCACCTAAGGTATTTCAAAATTCATTTAATAGTAATTTAATGGGAGTCTTTATGATTTTATTGAAAATGAGCACATATACAACCACTAAACATTTTATCTGGCCAGCTAGTGGTTAAATATAGAAGGATTCAAATAATACATTTATAATTGTTTTGATAAACTAATTTCCATGTTTTATCAATATCCGGATTTCAAGTTGTACTCATGAGAGTATCACTATGTTTTTTCCATCTAAACTAAAATATTTTAGAAGAAATTTAGTGTATTTACTATGATTTAAAATAATTCAATCCTTGTTGTGATAAATTTGAAAAACAAGAAAGGATTTTAACTCACCCATTAACCATATTTCAAATTCAAATTGTATAGTTTTTGAGAAATCAATAAAAAAATTTTTTTATAAGATCCCAAAATTATATCATCAACATAAACTTGAAATAAAATATAATTATTTTATAATTATTTTTATAAATAAATTAGTATTAGCTATGCATTTTCAAAAACATATAGAAACTATAATAGATTTGAACCTATCATAACAAGTTCTAGGAACTTGTTTTAAACCATATAAAGTTTTTTTATAATTTTAAAACATGATTTAGAAAATGAGGATTTTTAAATCCATGGGGTTTTTGAATAAAAACATGATATACTATATAACCATGTAAGAATGCACTATTGACATCAATTTGATATAGTTTGAAATCCAAATATGTTGTATAGGAAAGAAAAATTAAAATAAAATCATGTCTAGAAACTACTGAAAAGTTCTCCACGTAGTCAATACGCTCTTATAGACTTTTTCATTGTACAAAATTTCTAGATTTTTTTATAAATATAGTTCTTGACTCATGAACTGTGTTTCTAAACACCCATTTAGTGCCAATGGTCAGAGTTTCTTTAGGTCTATAAACTTTTCCCTATAAAATTATTTCTTTAAAATTTATTAAGTTCTTATTAAATTTACATCACCTAGAATTCATTGTTAATTGCATCTTTGATATTCTTAGGTTCAATATATGATATGAAATCTTGATATTTAACCTGATTTATAAGAGAAACTCTAGTTTGAGTTCCCCTATCTAAGTCTCGTACTACTTCATCTATGAGATGGTATATTTTTTTCCTAATATCTTTTGGAAAAGAAGGATTATATCTCATTATCCTATATAGGTTCAGGTTAATTTTTTCCCTTATAAGTGGATTACTTATCTTCTTTTTCACAAAAATGACAGAAGGTTTGGAATTTATATTCAGATTATATAAATCTTATTCAAGGTTTTCTAAAAGAATATTAGGATCATGTGGATTTTCTACATCAAATTTTACAAGTATATATTCCTTAGAAATCTATTTCCTTTAATTAAATACCATGTATGACTTAATAGATGTTGAATTACCAAGGAATATTTCTTCATCAATCTTGGAAGAAATTTTTTCAAGATTATCCTTTGTATTGAGAATAAATACTTTGAAACCATAAAATCTAAAGTATTTAACCATTGGTTTTATTCTACTTCATAATTCAAAAGGGGGTAATTTTAAGATATGTATAATTAAACCTCTATTAATTATGTAATAGGATATATTCACAGCCTCTCCCAAAGACAAATAATTATGTCATACTCATTTAGCATGGTCCCTATGGTTTCTCAAAGGGTTCTATTTATCATTTATTGTTCACCATTCTATTATTGGGTCGTAGGAGGAGAAAAGTTATTATTATAGTCATTTTTTAGATAAAATATTCAAAATATTAATTTTCAAACTCATAGCCATTATCACTTCTTACAGTTGTAATTCTAAGATCACTATGTTTTTCTATAGATTTGGTATACATAGTAATATAGGAATAACCTTAACTCTTGTGAGATAGAAAGAATAAACAAATTTATCTAGAAAAGTCATCTACTAGAAAATAAATATAATTCTTACCATTTAAGAAAAAAACTATAGAGGGTTAAAAAAGGTCCATGTGGACCAACTCTAAGGGTTGAGAAGTTGAAAGTTATTTCTTTGATTTGAAATAGATTTTAGGTTGTTTCCATTTTTTACAAGGGTTATTGACTTCAGAATTTGGGAAATATAATTTAGGTAAATAAATAAAAAACCCATTACTAGTAATATCTCTTAGTGAATGGATATTTTAGTGGCCTAGTATCCTATTCTGATGAAAATATTCTTTTTAAGAGATACTTAGATAAGAAATATTTTTTAAAAATAGGGAATCTAAATTAGTAGCATAAACATTTTCAATTCATAAAGCAGTAAAAACTAAAGAATTTTTAGTATAAAAAATTATATAAATTATTTTAAAATTTTACATGGAAACCATAATCACATAACTATGATATGATAATTAGATTATACTTCAATCCTTCTACAAATAAAACATTTTTTATTAAAATAGTATTAGTGTTACTGATTTGAAAAGGACCAATTATCTTCTATTTAGCATTATCAATGAACGTGAAATGTCCACCATCAACCTTGATTATATTATTGAAACTTGAATAGTACCTGGTCATATGTTTGGATTAGACACTGTCTAAATACCACAATTTCATACTGGATATTTTCAAATAGGTTTCCAAAAAAATATATTTTAAACCAAAAATAACATTGTTAACCAAATATTATTTGGTCCAAAAATGTTAACAATAAATGATTTATGAGTCTATAACTGTATGATAGGTTTTTCAAAATTATATTTTATAATTTTATAAATAAAAACATTTTTAGGCCCATAATAATAAAAACTAGTAATAGAATTAGAAAAACATAAATTAGAAAAAAATTATTTTTAGTAATCCTTCTTTTTCCAATATGATGTCCTATTCCATTAGTATATTTGGGAGAATTTTGATTTCCTCGCATCAGTTTTAGGTTATTTTTTCCAATTTTAAATCATTCTAAATAATATTTAAATTTATTATTGGATAATTTCATCTCAATTTTTAACTAATCATTTTTAACATTCTCTATAGTGAGGTCTGTTTTAAAGTTAGCTGTCAGAGACTGATGCTTCTTTAGGATTTTATATTTATATTTATGTTCATTGAATGTATCATCCAACATATTAAAATATTCAAAAAAAATCATTAGATAAGTTTTAATAAATGTTTTTATATCCATAAGGACTGGAATTATGAATAAAGGATGCTGAAAAAAATACAAGATACCTCAGATGTGTTTATCATAAAACACATATCGAATATATCATGTTTATCTTCTTTTTTTAATTATGATACACTTGAGATATCTTCTAAAACTGTCCAAATTTATTTCATCTTATAATTTTTATCCTTTTACTCATATTTATTTATAAATTTATCTTAGGGTAGTCTTTTTTGACATGTTCTTTTATCTTACATACATAACAGACTATCCCATTTACACTATCAATATTTTTTAAATACATTCTACAATTACTTATATTTTAATAGTTTCATTAATAAAAAGGTTTTATGATGAATTTATTTATCTTAAAATTTATGGAATTACCTATCTATGTTTTCCATTTCTTAATCATTGTCTGTAGGTGACTCTTCCTCAATTGAGCAATCTGTTTTGATCTTCTCTTTTTGTTTGGAAGCAGTAGTTTTGAAGGCTACAAATTTCCTCTTTGGTTCATATTCCTCTTATTAGTATAATTTGAGTTCATCCTCAAACATAATGATCTTTCCAACAATATATTTAATAGTAAACATACTTAAGTCACATGTTTCTCAAAGTGACACTTAAATTCCTCTCCATTTATTTGGTAAACACCTCAAAAGGTGAATCACTTGGTATTATTCAAAAATAGGTTTCCCCAATGAATGAATTGTGTTTAAGATCTCATTAAACAAGAGATACATATCAGAAATTTTTTCACTAGTTTTTATCTTAAATATATCCTCTTTAATATTATAGGTATTCAAATACATTTCTTTGACATTTGAAGTTCCTTCATGAGAAACAATCAATGTATCCAAAATTTCAAATACAATAGTATAGGACTATATTCCATTAAACTATTCATCTCCTAAGGAACAATATATAGCATTAATGTCTTTACATATATTGTTATAAGATTCTTTATTAGGATCACTCCATCAAGTTCCAATAGTTTTGGGAAATTCATATTTTGTCCTCAATTATAGTCCATATTTAAATTCCCATTATTTCGATATAAATGTTAATTTTAATCTTCCATTAGGCACAGTTAATTTCATTAAAATAATTTGGATAATTAGTATCAACTCCCTCTTGTCTAATATTATCCATAAAGTATTAAATTTTGAAATAAAATAAATGTGAGATCATTAAAAGAAAACCAAATGACAATAAAAAATATATTGGAAAAATCCTTTTGATACCAAAAGTTGGTTGGAGTGAGAAACTAAAGGGGGGAATTGAGTTCCCAATAATATACACATGACAAATAATATGTGTACTTTCAAATAAAATGTAACACCCCAAGCTTACACGGTACGTTTCCCTTTGAATAATATAATAGCGTGTGTTGTACGCAACTTCGAGTTCAAACACACACTACAACAATTAAAACTAGCAGTTATGAAAAGTAATACCCACTATATAAAATTTTATAAATTTTATCATTAAAAATGGACTTTATCTTTGGATTCAGAATATCGAAATTAGCTTGGGGTGAATTTTTGGTATTTTTCTAAAAACTTTCAATTTTTGATGAATAGTGAAAACACTGAGTTATAGTTTAAAACTGAATTTTATTTAAATAATTTGTTATTTTATTTAAATTTATTTTAGTTCAAAATAGATAAATAATACTTATATAAGTTCAATGTAATTAATTGGAGTCAGATTATAATAATTTTAGATATATAAAAATTTTATTGAACTTTTCACCGTCTTTTATCCATCTCCTATGAGAATTTACAAATTCACATAAAACTTAATTTTACCGCTTCAGTGAGTGGAATTTAGAAAATTTGATAGAAACAGTTAATATCAATGAGTAAAATTTGGTTCAATAATATAAAAATAATTTTTAGTGAATAGTAACTTTTTACTTTTATTTACCACGGTTAAAAGTAAATAGGGTAATTAAGGGTAAAAATGATATTATTATTAACATAACACATGTTATAATTCTATTTGATAAGTATAATTAGACCCAAAAACACCTTAGGAATAAACTATGAACCTCTTTGGTCCACTTGGATTAGATTAGGACATTTATTATTATTTAATTCAAATAAGAGTTAAAAGAGTTAAAATCAAACTTTAATAACTAAAACATTTTTAATATAAGGTTATACATAAGATAAATTCGATTATAAATATTAATTAGAAAGATATATATATATTTCCTATATAATGGAATTTTATTTATAATTTTTAGTCATTAAATAATTTAATTTATTCATGACACAATGGTGATGTAATAATTACCTAATTAATGAAATATTAAAATAATTGATATTATAAATATCCAAATAAATGTAATTTGATACTTTTTATGAATTCGAATAATTTTATAGGTTATTATGACATATTATTATTGGTTATATGAATTTTTTTCTAAGTAATAATTCTGTTATAAATTTAGAAAAAACTAAATACCAAATAGTGTCAAAATTGACATAAAAGAGTTTTTAAAACACATATTATATTATTAATTGATATTATATTCCTAAAAATATAAGGTTTGGCCAAAGGACTTATATAATGATAATAATATCATTCAGAAACCTCTTGGGTTTCTCTTAGAAGTAAATAGTATGTTTATTAACCATATAATATAAAAATACAATGAGACATCGTAAATGTCAAACTATTTAACTAAGAGTTAAATATAAAAGATAAAGTTAATATATTAACCCAAACCTGTCTAAAACCTATTTTTTGAGTGTTTTTCAACCCATACCCACATTATCCATTAAATAATCTGTTTTGGGGCCAATTTAAACCGAAAAGTATTTTATTATAAAATAATATTTCCAGCTTTTTCTAAGGTGCCCCTCACCCCTCTTATAAAAGAGAACTCCCCCTTCTCTCTGATTCACACCTTAAAATCCTTTTGTCTCAACTAACCACTGCCCAAATATCTTCTCAACTTCCCTCACTTCATACTAGAGGCATTACTTTATTCAAAAATCCAACTTAAAGATCCCTTTTGATCAAATAAAAAGGAAGAACCCAAAAAAGAGGTAATAATTTCATCACCCTCTTTCATGTTCTTTTCTTCTTCCATTTATTATTTCTTTGTTATTTCCATTATAAAATAATAAATCCAGTATATTATATGTATTTTGATGTTATTATAAATATGGTACAACCATATTCATTATTCTATCCATCCTTTGAATGACATGCCACCATACGTGTGTACGTACGGATTACCATCTCCACATCGTGGTGTAATTATTATTCAATACATTATTATTTAGATGGGTATAATAATGAGGTGTAATTCATGTAAATAATAAATATAACATGATAATTATTATGTATATATGATATACCATTAAATTTTATATTATTTTAATATCAAAAGAATGATATTTTTTCGCGTGCGTACGAACGGATTACCGTCTCCATGAACGCGATGAGATTCATTCCCTATCGTATCCATTCAAGACTAATTTTCATTAGATGATTAAAAATAATTCTTAAAGACTTGATATAATTCTAGATACAAATAAGTTACATCCCATCCATAACAAATATGACTCACGTAAAAAAGAACATAAAGTAAAACAAATCCGTTAACACCCGAAATGATGATAATACTAAGACATTATAAATAAAAAATGTTAAAATATCATATATGATATCATATTAATTTATATGATTCTTGTATAATTTAATAACAATTATTTCACCATTATGCATAAGGTTAAACTACCATCTACCAAGTAAAAGTACAAGGTAAGGGTTAATTTCAAAATCTCTTTATTATCCGAGGTTGTTTTTACGTAAGTATCTACTAAGACCTCTTTATCATCCACATCCATGTTTCTTAAAAATGTATTTTCAAACATTATTACTATATTTTAGAATTTGGGTTAATGTAATTTATAACCTTTTTTTACTTTTTAAAAGATGTTTATAAAAGAATATTTCCGTCATTTTCCAAACAAGGTCGTTTTTAACCTTTTCGACAGAATTAAGTTAAGAATGTATTTTTAACTTATACGGAGGGTGCGACTATTTTCCGCCATTATAAAATCATCAAAGCTTCCCTTACAATCTTATAATAATATTTTCAAATTAAATGTTTTCTTTTATAATTATGTTACTTTTAAATGATTTTAAAAAAATAGATATTTCTCTCAAATAGTTTTGATTTCATCTATGTCAACATCCTTTGATGGATTTTAAGCTTATTTGAAGTTGATTTATTATGATACAAAACATACATATTGTATTGAAGGTTTTGCGATATTTTTAACTATGGATGTGTTATTTTTACACATTCATGATTTATGGATAAAGTATTGACATTTCGTATATTATTTTTAATATGAATGATTATGTTATGTTTAAACCTTTTCATATGAGTAATGTATTAGACTTAGTAAGTGATGGGTGGAGCCCGCTATAGCTCCTCGATGCATCGGTAGGTCTCATGAGGCAAACTAGTGTCTTGGAACAAGGCCTTGACAAATATTATTTGTAGTCTTGGCACAAGGCCTTGACTATGTGGTTATGATAGTCTGGAATTATGCATTACGTCATTATAAAAGTGGTTATTGATATTGAATGTGATTATTAGACAAGTATAATATCCATGTTCATAAGTAAATGGAATTATTTAATTTCATGTTTTCCATATTATGGTGAATTTAATGTTTAAAAGGCTTTTTTAGCTATACATTTCCTTAAATATTTATGCTTATTTATGAAAGTTTCTGCTATATTTTTATCCTTACTGAGCATCTGAACTCACCTCATTCTATGATTTATTTTTTCCAAGATGTGAAGAAGTATTTTATGACAGACCTGTAGGGATAGTCTAAGGGGATATGAGTGTGGACTATGGAGACTATGTTGTTGTAGTTTTTCACTTTATCATATAATGTAAGACTTATGAATGTATCTAGTGTTTCCAAAGCTGCTAAACTAATCGGTCTTTCGAGACTTGATCTTTTGTGATCATGCCAATGTTATGTAATAATGCACCAACTCTGGGAAACTGGGGTTGAGGCGTTATAGTTGGTATCAGAGAAAGTTAAGTACAAACCTTGGAAGCTAGATTTAGATAAACTCTGATTAGAGCACATAGAACTAAGATGGACTTTGAGGATTAGTATAGAAGAACTTTCTAAAATTTTGGTATTGTATAGATTTTGTGAGTTTTCCGAGCAATACATCCCTATCTAGATACGAGCAGGTAGAGGCGGATCTAGCACAAATATACAAGGGGTAAAACCTGAAAACACTGCTTTGAGATAGACTCGAACGGGAATTGGTGCACGACAACGGGCCTTGCTGCACTCATGGTTACGACACTCCTGGGGATATTATTAGGATGATTCTCATTTTCTGTTCAAACCATTATCAAGGATTTATGAGTATATAATTTTTCAAAGAAAACATTTTTTTATGATTTTTGATTATATCCATAAACTTTTCATTTTATGTTAGTGTTTTAGAAGTTTGGAATTATGTATTTCAATTCATAAACTAATCTAGTTTATTCCATTGTTTAGAAATGGAGCATAGTGGAAGGAATAGAAACTATATCAATGCACACACTCCATGTAGGGATTTACCTCATGCTTAATTTAATTATAGAGGAGCTAGTGATACAACTGTTGTTGATCAGGTTATCACCATACTGGGACAACTCACTCAAGTTATGAATAATAACCTTACCCGTATGGAGCACCCTGATCTGCAGCGTGGAGGATCAATGTTAGATCGCTTCATGAGGCAATAACCACCAACATTAAATGGGGGTAAAAATCCACCAGTAGCTGAGCAATGTATAAGTTCCTTAGAGAAAATATTTCATTCCTTGGGGTGTAGTGAAAGGGAAAAAGTTTTCATGGTAGCTTACCACCTCACTGGAGATGTTGATCAATGGTGGTCGTTAATTCAAAACACGAAGGAAGATGATGAAGTATAAAATATGAAATGGAGGGAGTTTAAAGATATTTTCTTAGAAAAATAATTTCCTCATGGCCATCAAGTGGATATGGAAAGACAATTTAGGAGTCTGAGGAAAAAGGAGGACGAGAATGTTGCAAAGTATGAGTGCAACATTACAAGGTTATAAAGGCATGATCCAGATTATATACGTAAAAACCATGAAGTAATATTGATCATTTATTTGATGGTTTAAAACCATTTCTCCATAAAGCATTAGTCTCACAATCCTTCTCGTCGTACGAAGATATTGTCTCATGTACTATCAAGATAGAAAAGGTATTCCTTAAGTCTTATGACTTTAAAGCCAAGCAAGAGAAGAATAGATCTGCTGATCACTCTAGAAATGTAAATAAGGGGAATAAGGTAAAATCTGAATATCCATCCTACAGTAAATATGAGAAGAAACACCCCGATACTTTCTTGAAGGGAATGAGAGTCTGTTACAAGTGTGGTGGAAAAGGCCACCAAGATCGTGATTGTAAGGTGAAGAAGGAAGCTACCGATGTTCATTGCTGCAATTTGCGGGGATATTGGACATTATGCAAATGAATATCCTAAGAGTCAGGGAAAATTACCTCATAAAAGGAAAAGGGATCAAGGCCAAGCTTATGCGATCACTAATGCCGAGGTTGAAGTTCCGAAAGACGTGGTGGAAGGTAATTTAATGGTCTCCTCAAATTTAGCTAATGCTTTATTTGATTATAGATCATCGCATTGTTTCATATCTTCCCAGTTTTCTAAGAAAATTAGATATTTCCAATTTGATTTAAAAAGGATTTTTCAGTCAAAACGCCTAAGGGAAGTATCATTGTTACAACGTTCTGTGAATCAGTTCCCATTAGGGCATATAAATTTTCTTTATCTTCTGATATCTTCATCTTACCCTTGATTTAATTTGATATAATCCTCGGTATGGACTGTATTTTGGACCATGATGAAAAAATTTATTGTATGAAGAAGGCAGTTTCTATTTTTGATGACGATGATAAAGAACATCTTATCTTTATAGCAGAATCATCACCACCTAATTCTTATCTAGATCCAACCCCAGTAGCTCAACAAAATTCAATTATTGGGGAGGAAGAGAATGAAATTACTATGAGTGAGGAAAGAAATGTTCAAATAGAGGATGTACTTATTATGAGAGAATATGTTGATGTTTTTCCAGAAGAATTACTTAGACATCATCCAGAATGAGAAATTGAGTTTTCCATTGATTTAATTCCTGGTTCAAGGCCCATATCGAAGACCCCTTATAAAATTGCCACTATGGAATTAGTGGAACTAAAGAAATAGATAGAGGAATTGAGTAATAAGGGGTTTATTCTCCCTAGTGTTTCTCCATGGGTAGCCCCTGTTCTTTTTGTTACAAAGAATGATGGATCTAAGAGGTTGTGCATTGACTACAGGGAGATCAATTCTCTAACAATAAAGAACAAGTATCCCCTACCTCACATTGATGATTTATTCAACCAAATTCATGGAGCTCAATATTTTTCAAAGATTGACCTTCAATTTGGATATCATCAGTTGTGTGTGAAGAAGGAATACATTCCGAAAACATCATTCTAAACCAGTTACGGGCATTAAGAGTTTACAGTAATTCCTTATGGGATAACTAATGCACCCTTTGTTTTCATGGATATAATGAACAATGTTTTTGAGGAATATCTTGATAAATTTTTAGTGGTATTTATTGATGATATCTTGGTATACTCCAAAAGCTACGAAGATCATGAAAATCACTTGCGCATTATTCTGAAGCCTCTGAGAAGACATGAATTATATGGGAAGTTTAGCAAGTGTGAATTCTGGATTCAGGAGATTTCTTTTCATGGCCATATTTTCTCTAAGGATGGAATCTCTGTTGATCCTTCTAAGACAAGAGAAATCCAAGAATGGCCAGCACCAACGAGTATAACGGAGGTACGTAGTGTTATTGGTTTAGAAGGTTATTATCAACATTTTGTCCATAATTTCGACCGATTGGCTAACCCATTAATGAAAATCACGCGTAAAAGGGTTAAATTTATTTGGAAAAAAGATTGTGATGAATATTTCAAAGAACTGAAGATAAGATTAGTCAATTCTCCTATATTGACTCTACCATCGTGGAATGATTGGTTTGTTATTTATAGTGATGCTTTAAAAAAGAACTTGGTTTTGTCCTTATGCATAATGATAAGGTTATTGCCTATGCATCACGACGGCCAAAAAATCATGAGAAAAAATATACAACTCATGATCTTGAGTTAGCTTTTGCAATCTTTGTTTTGAAGATATGGAGACATTATCTCTATGGTGAAAAATTTGATATATATATACTGATCAAAAGAGTTTGAAGTATATTTTCTCAAAGAAATAACTCAACACGAGGAAAAGGTGAAGGCTTGAGCTACTCAAGGATTATAATTTCACAATACACTACCACCTGAGGAAGACAAATAAGGTGACAGATGCTTTGAGCAGAAAGGATCATGGTGTTTTGAACAATATGATAGTTGAAAGGGATCCTATTTTCATGGATCTAGTAAAGATGGATGTAGGAATAACCATGGAAGGGGAAACATCAATAGTTTTTCAAATGTTTGCCAAAAAACCTTTAATAGAAAGAATAAAGAGTTCTCAGACTGATGATGAAGAGTTTCAAAAGAAGATTAAAGCTGTGAATGATGAGAGATTCAGTGAATTTGTGTACGAAGATGGAATTTTGAAATTTGGGAAGAGACTTTGTGTTCCCGATATACCTGATCTAAAAATGGAATTGTTGGATGATGCTCATAGTTCCAATTTCTCTATACAACCTGGGAACACCAAGATGTATAGAGATTTGAAGGAAAATTTTTGGTGGGACAACATGAAGAGGGAGATTGATGATTTTGTGTCAAGATGTATGGTTTGTAAACAAGTGAAAGCTGGAAGGCAATAGCCTGGAGGAGTCATGAAACCTATTCCCATACCAGAGTGGAAATGGGATAATATTATGATGGAATTTGTCATGAGACTACCAAAAACTACTAGAAGGAAAGATGAAAGTATTCAGATGACATGTTGAGATCATGCTCACATGATTTTCAGGGTATGTGGGATCAATATTTACCTCTGGTAGAATTTTACTCTAACAATAGCTTCCATTCAAGTATTAGGATGGAACCATATGAAGTGTTATATGAAAAGAGATGTCACACACCAACCTGTTGGGATGATGTTGGTGAAAGAAAACTCGTAGGCCCAGAACTGGTGGGGGAAGCAATGGAAAAGGTGAAGGTAATCCAAAACCACATCAAAGCAGCTCAAAGTAGGCAGAAGAGCTATGCTGATAACTGGAGGAAGGATTTGGAATTTTAGGTAGGAGATCATGTTTTCTTTAAGGTATCTCCATGGAAGGGTGTTATACATTTCGGTGAGAAGGGACAATTGAGTCCTAGGTACATCAGACCTTTCAAAATTCTAGAACGAATTGGGGTTGTAGCTTATCGTTTGGCAATGCCACCAAATCTCTCCAACTTTAACGATGTGTTCCACGTATCACTGTTGAGAAAATACATGTCTGACCCAATGCATGTACTCACCTATGAGGAATTAGAACAGGAACTCGATCCATCTTATTGTGAAGAGCCCATCAGGATTCTTGATACCAGAGAACAAGTGTTGAGAAACCAGACGACTCGTCTGGTAAAAGTTCTATAACGAAACCATATGATGGAAGAGGCAACGTGGGAACCCGAGTAACTTATGATGGAGAAACACCCGAGTCTTTTCATGTGGTAGTATTCTAGAAATTTTGAGGATGAAATTATTTAAAGGAGGGGATAATGTAACACCCCAAGCTTCTATGGTATGTTTCCCTTTGAATAATACAATAGCGTGTGTTGTGCGCAACTTCAAGTTCTAACACACAACACAACCAATCAAACTAGCTGTTATGAATAGTAATACCCACTTTTTGAAATTTTATAAATTTTATCTTTCAAAATGGACTTCATTTTTGGATTCATAATATCGAAATTATATTGGGGTGATTTTTTGGTATATTTTTTAAAACTTTCAATTTTTGATGAATACTGAAAAACACTGAGTTATAGTTTAAAACCGAATTTTTATTCAAATAATTATTTTTTTATTTAAATATATATTAGGTTAAAATAGATACATAATACCTATATAAGTTAAATGTAATTCATTGGATTCATTTTATAATAATTTTAGATATATAAAAATTTTATTGAACTTTTCACCGTCTTTTACCCATCTCCTAGGAGAATTTTCAAATTCACATAAAACTTAATTTTCCACTTCTCTTAGTGGAATTTAAAAAATCCAAGAGACACGGTTAATATAAATGAGTAAAATGTGGTTCAATAAGATAAAAATAATTTTTGGTGAATAGTACCTTTTTACTTTTATTTACCACGGTTAAAAGTAAATAGGGTAATTAAGGGTAAAAATGATATTATTATTACCCTAAAACATTTCCTAATTCTATTGTAAAAGTATAATTAGACCAAAAATAACATTAGGAATAAAATATGAACATCTTTTTTCCACATGGACTAGATTAGGACGTTTATTATTATTTAATTCAAAGATGAGTTAAAAGATTTAAAATCATTGTTTAAAAACTAAAAAATTTTAATATAGGGATATACATAAGATAAATTCGATTATAAATATTACTTAAAAATATAAAATGATTTCCTACATAATAGAATTTTATTTATAATTTTTATACATTAAATAATTTAATTTATTTATGAAACAATGGTGATACATTAATTACCTAATTAATGAAATATTAAAATAATTGATATTATAAATATACAAATAAATGTAATTTCATACTTTTTATGAATTACAATAATTTTCTAGGTTAATATGACATACTATTGTCGGTTAGAAGAATTTTTCTCGAAGTAATATTGCTGTTATGAATTTTGAAAAAACAAAATACCAAATATTGTCAAAATTGACATAAAAGAGTTTTAAAAAATATATTATATTATTAATTGATATTGTATTCCTAAAAATATAAGGATTGGACAAAAGGCTTATATAATGATAGGAGTATCATTAATTAACCACTTATGGTTCTTTTGGAAGTATATAATATGTTTATTAACCATATAATATAAAAATACAAAGAGACAAGGTAAATGTCAAACTACTTAACTAAGAGTTAAATATAAAAGATAAAGTAAATATAGTGACCCAAACCGGTATAAACCCTATTTGTTGAGTGTTTTTCGACCCATCCCCACCTTAGACTTTGAATAATCTATTTTGGAGCCCTTATAAAACCAAAATGAGTTTATTATAAAATAATATTTCTAGCTTTTCCAAAGGTGCCCCTCACCCTTCTCTCTACTTCTCACCTTAAAAGCATTTTGGATCATCCAACCCCTACCCAAATATCCTCTAAACTTCTATCACTTCATCCTATAGGACTTATTTTATTCATAAATCCAACTTAAGGAGACCTTTTGATCAAATCAAAAGGAAGAACCCGAAGAAGAGGTAATAATTTCACCACCCTCTTTCAAGTTCTATTCTTCTTCCACTTCTTCTTTCTTTGTTATTTCCATTCTAAAATAATAAATAGAGTATATTCTATATACTATGATGTTATTATAAATATTGTACTTACATTTTCATTATTCTATTCATCCTTTGAATGACATGTCACCATACGTGTGTACGTACGGATTACCGTATCCATGTCGTGGTGTAATTGTTATTCAATACATTATTATTTGGATGAGTATAATAATGATGTTTAATTCAAGTAAATAATAAATATGACATGATAATTATTCTGTATATATTATATACCATCCAATTATATATTATTTTAATATCAAAATAATGATATTGTCGCTCATGCATACGTACGGATTACCGTCTCCACGAACACGATGAGATTCATTCCCCATCGTATCCATTCAAGACTAATTTTAATTAGATGATTAAAAATAATGGTTGAAGACTTGATATCATTTTGGATACGAATAATATACATCCAATACATAACAAATATGACTCACATTACAAATAATATAAAGGAAAATGAATCCGTTAACACCAGAAATGATGATAATACTAAGATATTATCAACAAAGCAATGCTAAAAGATCATATTTGATATCATATTAATGTATATGATTCTTTTATAATTTAATAACAATTATATCACCATTATAAATGAGGTTAAACAACCCTCGACCAAGGAAAATTACAATGTAAGGGTTAATTTCACAATCTCTTTATTATCCGAGGTTGTTTTTACGTAAGTATCTACTAGGACCTCTTTATCATCCACATACATGTTTCTTAAAAATGTATTTTAAAACATTATTACTATTTTATATAATATGGGTTAAAGTCATTTATACCCTTTTTGACTTTTTATAAGGTGTTTATAAAGGAATATTTTCATCTTTTTCCAAACAAAGTCCTTTTTAACCTTTTCGACAGAATTAAGGTAAGAATGTCTTGTTAACTTATACAGCGGGTCCAGCTATTTTCCACCGTTATAAAATCATCGAAGCTTACCTTACAAGATTATAAGTATATTTTAAAATAAACTATTTTCTTTTATAATTATGTAACTTTTAAATGATTTAAAAAAATAGATATTTCTCTCAAATATTTTTGATTTCATCTATGTCAACATCCTTTGATGAATCTTAAGCTTATTTGAAGTTGATTTATTATGATACAAAACTTCCATATTGTATTGAAGGTTTTGTAATATGTTTGACTGTTGATATGTTATTTTTACACTATCCATGGTTTATGGATAAAGTATTGACATTTCTTATCCTAGTTTTAATATGATTGTTTATGTTTTGTTTAAGCCTTTTCATATGAGGAATGCATTGGACTTAGTAAGTGATGGGTGGAGCCCACTATAGCTTCTTGATGCATCGGTATGTCTCATGAGGAAAACTAGTTTCTTGTCACAAGACCTTGAAAAAATCTTATTTTTAGTCTAGGAACAAGGCCTTGACTATGTGGTTACGATAGTCTGGCATTATGCATTCCATCATTATGAAAGTGGTTATTGATATTGCGTGTGATTATTTGACTAGTAGAATATGCATGTGAATAAACATATGAAATTATTTCATATCATTTTTTCCATATTATTCTAAAGTTCATGTTTAAAAGGATTTTGTTTTAGTCATACATTACCTTAAATGTTTATGCTTATTTATGAAAGTTTTCGCTATATTGTTATCCTTACTGACCATTTGAGCTCACCCGTTTCTAGGTTTTATTTTTCCCAGGATGTGAAGACGTATTTTATATGACTGACCTACAGGGATAGTCTGAGGGGATATGAGTGTGGACTATGAAGACTATGTTTTTGTAGTTTTTCACTTTATCATGTAATGTAAGACTTATGAATGTATCTAGTGTTTTCAAAGCTATTAAACTAATCAGTCTTTCAAGACTTGATCTTTTGTGATCATGCCAATGTTATGTAATAATGCACCGACTCTGGGTAACTGGGGTTAGGGCGTTACAGAAAAGGATAGTGTTATTGTGATGAAAGGGAAGTGAATAAAGGGGATTGTTTACCATGTTAGTGGAGAATGATACGTGTAATTTCTCACTAACGAGGATCAAAAACAAGTTTTAGCATAAAAACATTTCCACTTGAGCTAAGAATCCATGGAATAATTGGTGAAACATGAAGGTGAAGTGACATACCAATGATTAAACGATATTTTATTCAAACGTGTGATATTTTTGTGAGGTTAATGATTATTTATATGATATATAAGTTGAATGATATGAAGCATTAATGTTGCTAGAATTGGTTCATATTGATGTTTATGGGTTTATATAATTGGGTTATATTTATATAAATAAGAACTATACACTTTTAATTGATATTTATATTAGGAAAGAATAGAATATGGAGATATATTACACAAAAAAGTTGTTTAATTACATTAAATTATATCAAAGGTTTTTTGAGATGATTTCTGGAGAGGAAATTTTGAAATTACAAACTAATAATGGTATGAAATTACATAATTACCAAGTTAAAGGTTATTGTGATAAACACATGATAAGAAATCACGTTTTTCATGTAAAAACTCTTAAAAACGGATTTATTAAGCTGATAAACATTGGAAAGAATTACCATAGAATTTTTAGAAAGAAATATTCTTGAAATTAGTCTATATTTCAAATTGGCCCTTGTTATGTGCAAGATACGACCAAATCACATATGAGATGCAATGTGGTAATAATCTAATATTAAAATTATTTCATATATTTCAAGTAAATTTTTTACTTTAAATACAGAGAAGGGCCTTTATAAGTTTGAATATCAAGGGGATAAAAGAATTTTTCTTTTATACACTTCAAAAAATATATACAAAAACTTTATCAAAATATTTGAAAAGTTTTTGAAATCGACGATGTCACTATTGTAGAACATGAATATAATTTTTAATAAAGATGTAAAAAAATGTGAAACAAATAGTTATCAAGTTGAGTATTTTAGGTGGATTATAAGATATTTATATTGATTTAGATGTGAGAAATGATGATGAGAATAATTTATTATTTTTTTAAACAATAATAAAATCAAGGAGTAAGGTTTTGATTAAGAAACTCAACAATTTTGGTGTTCAAAAAACATTGGTAAAAATATAGAAGTCTTGGTCTCTATAAAAAACCATAATTTTATATAAAATATTTCATAAAAGTTTTTATGAGGCCAATAAAAATGAGATTTCGATAAATTCTATAAATAAAGTTCTTGATCAGATAAAAAAAGACACTAGATATTGTTTCAGCGTCATAATATAAAAATGTAATTATTACAAAATGGTTTTTTAAAAAACATTAAATAATTATGGCATAATGACTTGAAACAAATATAACGCCCCCTAACTTATTTAGCCGATAATTATGAGTTTAATAACGTGCATTGAATTTACTTACAATCAAATGATCATTCAGGATGACATTTTTATAGAATTAGTAAAAAACATTACATTAAATAGGAAATAATAACATATAATGTCTATTTATTTCCAAAAAAAATGATTCTTATGTTCACAGACCTATTACATTCATGACACATTTGCTCTATTCAAGCAAAATTTTCTTTATTTAGACCCATAATTATTAAAACTTCATAATTATCCTTAATCCATATGAATTGTATTGAAACTGTGGGATGAGAAAATAAAATCTTAGTATGTCATATATAAATATTGGAAAACAATTTCTCCTTTAAAGAACATAAAAACCAAATATTAAGATTTCATGTTTCTCTTAATTGGCTTTGAGCTTAAAATAATCACTTATTCTTGAAATAAAATTCTTTTCATAATTGCTTTTCCTAAATCATTACATGAACAATAATAATTTAAAATTTTTAATTCAAAAGGATTTTTTTAAAGAATAAAAAAACTCATTAAAAATAAACACTTCACCATTGAAAGATTGTAAACATTATTTTGATTAATAAGTTGATTTTTTATCTTCAAAAAAAATCTATAAAAAACAAAAATAATGTGAATGTAATAACCCATGTAATGATATAATAACTCATTTTTATATATCATTCACAAATTGTATAGTTATATTCTGTATAAAAATATGATGTAATTTTTAAATAAAAAAGGAAATTGTTTTATTAAAATCCTTTATTATATGGTTTTATGTGAATGTTATTTTTAAAATTATAGAATTTTAATTTGTAAAAATTATTTTCATTTTTTAAATCAACATGTAAAAATTCTCATAATATAAATTTTTAATTTTTTTTTTGAAAGTATTGATTTTTAGTGAGCAGTGAAAATATTGATTTTGTTATTTAATGTTTTATTTTTTTCAGTTATTTAAAAAGTAAAAGTAAATTTTAGATTAGTTTTAAAATTTAATTAGTTCATTTTTATGAAACATAGTACAATTATGGTTTTTGAAATGAAAATTATATTTTAATTTAGTATAAAACATTTTATACTTAAAATATTCATTTTTTTAAAAACTATTTTTCATCGCGTTTTGTCAGTTTAATTTTAACTTAAATTCTATTACATATATATTTCTAATATTCAAAAATTTATTCCATATTTGTAATAAATAGTTAAAATTTTGGTAAATAGGAACCTTTTTTTAGTCAATATGAATAGTAGCCTTGGAAATTTTTCTATGCACAGTGAATGGTAAATCGAGTAATTAAAGTTAAAAAAAATTATAACAACTATAAAATTACCATAAAACATGAATAAATTTTATCTTATGATTATATTTCATCCATTTTTGTACCATTATCAAATATATGGGATTTTTTCCATTTTTATGTGATTATAACCTTTATAATATTTTATTTAAATAAACTATAAAAATGTCACTCTTGTTTTTAATAAATATATTATATTAAAATGGGTAAAACCAAATGTTATTTCAGATTTTAGATATTAATTTGATGTATAAAAGATTTATCTTCTACATGGTAATTTATTTTTAATTTTTAGTAATGAAATATTTAACTTAAATGCTGACACAATGTTGAGGTAGTAATGATTCAATTAATGAAACAATAAAATAAATGATATTAAAATATTTAAGGTAGAATAATTTAAAATAATTAATAAGAATGAAGAATTTTATAGATAATAATATAATGTTTCAGATTTAGTAAAATATTTTTATAAGGCCCCAGCCTTAAACCTTACTTAATCTTGAGTTATTACAAGATTACACATTGAGGATCTTTTCAGGTTTAGAGTTTTAGATAATTAGATCATGAAACTTGCATTACATTCCACATTTAAGCAAAGTGGTTACATAAAAGACAGTATTCATTCTTCCCATCAACGGAAACATATTTAAAATATAACACGGATTATTTCTTGACACATCCTTGACACTATCATCACAGCATGTACCTTTCCCTTGACCTGTGAAAAACATTTCAAAAACTTGGGATGAGCATAAAAATCTCAGTAAGGGTTATAAAAATATGGAAAGGAAACATGAGTTCATATATACATAAGAATGAAATCATACTTTACCCATAAAACATAGGCATATCAAATCATGAATAAATCATAGAAAACATTAGACATAAAGGTAACTTGAGGCATTCATAAAATTCTTACGTAGGGAGTAACCCTCTTGGTTACGTTTGGAATACCCATCACAGTATATTCCCTAAATCTCTTTGGAGAAACCTTAACGTTTCACTCCCTCGCGTTACCCAATGCATTGGAGAGCTATATCGGGCTCACCCGCCCTTAGTTTATCACGGAACCACCCGTTTTCATAAAAATGCCCAAGAACCATAACATAAATGTATCACATAAAACATGCATAAAGTAAACATTACATTTCCACATTTCAATCACAATATAACATCTTAGTATATTTAAATAATGAATCCATTCAAAAAGAAACCACTTCCAAAACCATTTAAAACATTTAATAAAGAGATTTTTGAATCAAAGTGTCCCATACCACCTTGAAGCTTTTAACATTTTAAACCATTAATATCCATATAAATAAATCCTTAAAACCATTTTTAAAACATGGATATAAACAAGAACAAATCATTAAAACATTTAAAGCGATATTTTGGTTAAAGGGGTTTTACCAAAATTAGAGACACTTGAATACAATAATTGCGGAATAAAATTTAGTAAGACCTTTATAATATCATGAGAATAAATGGATTCATGATATAATACTCCAAAGGACAGTATATACACCATATAAGAGTGAATTGGTGCATAACAACAATGAACCCTCAATAGAAATGTCAAATGTGATGAAATCCCTTATAAAGAAGGTATCCTTAAATGAAGGACAAATAAATCTCAAAAATATGTGTGACAAATATATATACACCTAATATAAGTGGATATTAAGTGTAAAATAATAAAAGGTCATTCACACATATTCAATGGATGACATATTCAATGACTACAAGTTGAACCCAAAGAAATCGAAATTTTGTTAAAAAGTTCCCTTGACAGCCTAACGGCATCACATCAAAATGAGTTGATGAGAGATAAAAAGTGTATCTCATCACTTGGACATAAAATTTACATCAATAAGGATGTATGAGAACATATCCAAACATAAAAATATGTAAATTAAAAGACCTAATAAAAGAAGTCTTTTAAAAAAGAGGAGGGTGAAAGGTTCCCTTACCGACTTGGATATCTTTCAAAACATACACCCCATGAAAGAAAGACAATAGGTCATTGATGTAAATACTCATAAACGAAATTATATTACACAAATAGTAGAATAATTGTCAGTACATACAACACTCAATGGAATTTGTGGCAAATGTAGCATAAATCTCACGGGAATAAAAGTGAGATGAAAAATCCCTTACGAAAACTCGGCAGCCTAACGGCGCCACTCAAAACTTCCAAAATGGATTGATGAGAGAGAATAGGGTCTCTCATCACATGAACATAAAAATTACAGTAAATTTAATATAAAATAACATCCCAATCATAAGAAAGATGAGCTTAAAATAAATGACATAAAAGAGTGTACTTAAAAAGAAAGAGAGTTGTAGGATCCCTTACCTCGGGTCCGACTTGACTCGATCGTTCATTAATCTCCTGAATAATAAACTTGAGTTAATTTCTAATTCCTTAAGAACATTTTTCAAGTTCATTATTACTTTTATACCACTTATTACCATGTCATAAACATTACGTAATCATTTAAGTTAATAATATTTGTAATGTCGATATTTGGTTCTTAAGTCGAAAGTGGACTTCTTACAATTACATGTTGTTCGTGTGGCCAAATGTTTATTATATCCAGAATTGTATTCATTATGTAGATATCATATATGTCATATATATTCAGTACTTGCATGAATTTATAACATTACATAATCATTTATAGGTAAGAAATGAAATGCACCGTTCCTGGAGACGGTAAGCCGTACGTACGCATGAACGCTACTTTCATTTCTATTTCGTATTTTATAGAATTGAATAATAATGATATAAAGGTATATTATAATTCCAGTATAATGTCATATATAATATCATATTTACATCCTTTATACATCCCACATATGGTATTTAACGAATCAAATCACTTTGAGGGGGCGGTAGTCCGCACTTCCTTAAATGAAGATATCACGTATACCCATAATGGAAGCCATAAAGGTAAGACAAAAATGAAAAATACAGAAGCATAAATAAGCCATAAACATATTATATATCATATATAAAAAAAGTGACATCATAATGGCCACCTTTGAAGGTGTTAAATGAGTATTGAACAATCATCATTTCGGGAGGCAGAATTTCACCATCCACGGAAACTGTATGTTCTTTAACCATTTGATGTAGTTGTGTGAGAGTGTAGCTAGAATAAATCTTATAACAACATCCTAGTATATTGAAGATACTGGTTTTGTTACAAAAGAAATAAATAAAAAGAGTTTAGGGGGTTGGAGAAGCAAAATAAAACAAATGAACATGAGAGAATGAATTACATTTAAAAGTGTAACTCCTTTTGATTTGAGCCTAAAGGCTTCCTTTGAAAGGATTCTGCCCAAAGGTAATCCTCTAGGATGAGGAGAGGGATGTGGAGAGAGTAAATGGGCATGGGTTGGCCGATCCAAAGGCTTGAGGAGTGTGTTAAATGAGGTAGAGGTGGGGGCCTTTTATAAGAGGAGAGGAGGGGCACTTTTGGAAAGTAAAGAAATATTACATTATTTGAAAATGTGTTTAGGTTTCAAAAAGTCCCACATTGATATAATTCGTGGATAATGTGATAAGGCTTATAAATCCACTCACCCAATAAGTTTTGGACATGTGTAGTTTATAGATTTTACATTATCTTTCCATTTTATTTAAATCGTCAAATAATGATGTCATCGCTGCATCATTATTATGTCATAAATAATTTACTTTATTTAATGTCTAAAAATTATAAAAAAAATACTATGATGTAGGAAATCGTTTTAGATTTCCAATGAATATTTATAATAAAAAATATGACTTGTATAACCCCACTAAAAAATTGTTTTAGTAAAACATATCATGTTTGTGTCAATTTTACTTTTACATTAAATAAAAAGTTATTTATGTCATTTCCCAACCAAAGTGTCCCCATGGGGTGCCCAAGTTGACCCATGGCTTGTCTTGGTCGGCCATCACACATCCTATGGGTTTAGGACATGTGTCAAGTTCATTTCATATTATTAAAACATTATTTTGACCATAAACTACACTAATTACCACTAATCGCGATTAAGAACTTAATAAGTTACTATTCACCAAAAAATTATTATAATCTCATTGAACCACATTTTACTTCTTAATGACAACCATTTATGTCGGATTTTTGAAATTCAAAACACAATGATGCCAAAATTTCATTTAAACGGAAAATCAGTCTTTATAAGTACAACTTAGTGGTTTCACTATTCATCAAAAATTGATGTTTTTCATAAAATTACCAAAAATTCACCCTAAGCTATATTTGATATTAAGAATTCAAAAATGAAGTCCATTTTACAAAATTCACAACATATAAGTTGCATTAATTAATTTAATAATTAATTCCCGCTGTCATGACAAATAGCGTGTTTTTATGAAACAATAAGTATCAAAAGATTGGCACTAGTTTAAGTCCGATTTCAAAGTGAAATTAATTCCAACGACCACTATTGGATTTAATGGTAAAAATATTTTCTAATTTAACTTTAAAACAAATTCAAAATATTATCTAATCATATAAATAAATTAGTTTAAAAAGATATTTTGAATTAGAACACAACATTTTACACTATTCATTAAAAAATGAACTTTATCGGAAAAATACCAAAAAATTACACAAAGTAAAATTTGATGTCCCGATTCTTAATAAGAGTTTTATTTGGTCCAAAAGAATGTATAAGAGTGATCAAAACTATATTTAATGATGGTTCGCCATCAAAAGGCGACAAATGAACCTTTAGTGAAAACTAGGGCATATACGCCTAAAATTGAATTCTTTCCGTATTTTAAGCCTTTATCCTTTATTGGATAAATGTATAAACATTTAAAAAACATATATAATCATATTTTAGTTATTTCTATCCATTCCCTCCATTACAATGGCTACATGTTTTCTAAAATTTTTTATTAGAGTGCAACGTAAGATTCCGAAGAAACTCGTTGTTGCGTGTTGGGTACGCCATCGAGCATAGCGTCCCCTTTAAAGTCATATCAATATTTTATTCACAAATATGGATAAATATGAGAATGCCATATTCTTTATTTACCTGGGGTGTTACATCCTTCCCCCCTTTTGGGAATTGCGTCCTCGCAATTTTAAAAAAAAATTGAGCTCGGAAACATCCTTGAAAGTCCTGAATCGGAACAAGAGTCGGTAAAACAATCACTTTAAAATAAAGAAAGATAAGCACAGAGGTCACCCGAGTTAACCCATACTAGGATTCCAAGTATGAAAATATGGACATGGAGGAGAAAACATAGGGTCATGTTCTGATGGAGAGTGATAGAAAGCATGTTTAGGTAAAATTTAACCATGAGAAAATCACAAACTTGTGATGGGTTAAACGGTATTCAATTCCCCAGTAAGAAAAGTTAATAGACAACATTTTTGTTTTAAGTTACTTTTTATTGAGTAATTTATTCATAAGGAAACACAATCACTTATCATGTTGACTTTCAACTTTTACACAAACTCGTATTTTCTCCAAAAGACGAGTATTTAGGAAGACTTGTTCACATTAAGAGTACTATAATCAACTTCTAGAGAATCACATAATCCACAAAAGAGAACTATATACATCCCATGTCTTTATACTTTAACCAAATCAAAAACCAAAAAGTCTAGTACAAGATCAGATAATCCAGAAAAGTATAACCCCTTATAAAAAGAAAATCTATTCTTAGTCTCCAAAATTTGTCCAACAAAACCCAAAGTTCAACGAGGACCATCCGATAAATAATTTGTCCATAAAATTATTCAAAGTAAACCAATATAAGATTGAAACCCAAATATTTGAAGGATTTAGTCACATAGTCTTCCAAGTTAAATCGTAACATTTATCTCCAAACAACATTAGTCGCTCCTAAAGTCTCGCATTGAAAAGTAATTATCCTAATCACATATCCTCCATGATAGGTTAATCATTTTCATAAATAACCCAAAATCAACTTACTCTTAATTCATAAAATCATATAAATAGAAAGAATTGGTCAAACTAACCAGGGACTTCACATAGTCCAGTGGTAGGCGATAAATACCAGTCGCACTTTGGTTGTGGGTTCGATTCCCGCAGCTTTGTCCGACGCGACGGGTAGTCACACGGTCTGCGTGTTGTCCTTTTTCCAAAACTATATAATTTTTAAAACATTCCCCAAAATGAGATAAAATCTTCAAAGATGATCATAACATATTTTAACCTCAAGTTTATCTCATGCCTTTCATTTTCCATCATAACATATAGTAACCCATAATTACCTCAAAAGTAAGGATCATATAAACCCAATGGTTCTTTATAACTATGTCCACAAAAGAAAAGATAACTATTACTTGAATAAAATTTGCCTATATTAAACATCAGGGTTACACATAATATAAAAAGTCTTCTAATCATCAAAAGAGATTTAATACTGTTAAGAATTTCACCATAACTCTTGAAGCCCTTATATGTTGACATCTTACTCATTCAATATTCTTCATGATCCATTATCCATTCCTTTCCAACTTATTCCGAAATACCTCTTTCCTACAAACAAAATCATGAATCATATCATATGATTCCAAAATAGGAAAACAATAGTCATGAAATAGTACATACCTTTGATTGGTCATTGTCAGTTTCTTCATCCTCAATCGGAATGGCATTAGGTATTGGTAAAAGAATATTGGTACGCTCTTGGTGACCCCATTCACGAAACTTCTTCATAGGACATGTGTTTGCATAATGACCATGCACAACACATTTAAAACATTCAATTGATCCCTCAAAAAGAACTTATTTCCCTTTCCTCGAGTCAACTGGATGCTTCCTTTTTCCATGGCAGGTTCTTGCTTTATGACCTTCATTTCCACATCTATAGCATATTAATGTCCCTTCGAAACATTTTCCTAGGTGTTTCTTTCCACATCTTTGACACATAGGTTTTTGAACACACTTACCTTTATGATTATTACCTGTACTTCCGTAGGGATTTGTTTCTTGCATATATGATGTCTTAGAGAAATCTCCAAGGATTAGGTGGTCAATCATGACTCCAGATAGTTGGTTCAGGATAATTACAAGAGTTCTCATTGCAGCTCCCATATCATTCAGTTGCTTGCTCAAAACACTGTCACAGTTTCCTTCACATCCACTGTTACTTTGGTGCCTGCTAGATCCAGCCATTTACTAAAACCAAAAAGGTCAGTGTGAATATATCAACAAAACCATCATGTACTAATGACTAAGATAAACAATAAGATATACTTACTCATTCAATTTATCTAAAACAAAGACTCTTGTCTGAAATCCTAACCATTATGGTAATGCCAGTTATGCTTAAAGAATACCCTAACCTCTAAAGTTATCTAAACCGACCTCTGATACCAACTATAAGGCCCCAGCCTTAAACCTTACTTAATCTTGAGTTATTACAAGATTACACATTGAGGATCTTTTCAGGTTTAGAGTTTTAGAGAATTAGATCATGAAACTTGCATTACATTCCACATTTAAGCAAAGTGGTTACATAAAAGACAGTATTCATTCTTCCCATCAACAGAAACATATTTAAAATATAACACGGATTCTTTCTTGACATATCCTTGACACTATCATCACATCATGTACCTTTCCCTTGACCTGTGAAAAACATTTCAAAAACTTGGGATGAGCATAAAAAGCTCAGTAAGGGTTATAAAAATATGGAAAGGAAACATGAGTTCATATATACATAAGAATGAAATCATACTTTACCCATAAAACATAGGCATATCAAATCATGAATAAATCATAGAAAACATAAGACATAAAGGTAACTTGAGGCATTCATAACATTCTTACGTAGGGAGTAACCCTCTTGGTTACGTTTGGAATACCCATCACAGTATATTCCCTAAATCTCTTCGGAGAAACCTTAACGTTTCACTCCTTCGCATTACCCAATGCATTGGAGAGCTATATCGGGCTCACCTGCCCTTAGTTTATCACGGAACCACCCGTTTTCATAACAATGCCCAAGAACCATAACATAAATGTATCACATAAAACATGCATAAAGGAAACATAACATTTCCACATTTCAATCACAATATAACATCTTAGTATATTTAAATAATGAATCCATTCAAAAAGAAACCACTTCCAAAACCATTTAAAACATTTAATAAAGTGATTTTTGAATCAAAGTGTCCCATACCACCTTGAAGATTTTAACATTTTAAACCATTAATATCCATATAAATAAATCCTTAAAACCATTTTTAAAACATGGATATTAATAAGAACAAATCATTAAAACATTTAAAGCGATATTTTGGTTAAAGGGGTTTTACCAAAATTAGAGACACTTGAATACAATAATTGCGGAATAACATTTAGTCAGAACTTTATAATATCATGAGAATAAATGGATTCATGATATAATACTCCAAAGGACAGTATATACACCATATAAGAGTGAATTGGTGCATAACAACAATAAACCCTCAATAGAAATGTCAAATGTGATGAAATCCCTTATAAAGAAGGTATCCTTAAATTAAGGACAAATAAATCTCAAACATATGTGTGACAAATATATATACACCCAATATAAGTGGATATTAAGTGTAAAACAATAAAAGGTCATTCACACATATTCAATGGATGACATATTCAATGACTACAAGTTGAACCCAAAGAAATCGAAATTGGGTTAAAAAGTTCCCTTGACAGCCTAACGGCATCACATCAAAATGAGTTGATGAGAGATAAAAAGTGTATCTCATCACTTGGACATAAAATTTACATCAATAAAGATGTATGAGAACATATCCCAACATAAAAATATGTAAATTAAAAGACCCAATAAAAGAAGTCTTTTAAAAAAGAGGAGGGTGAAAGGTTCTCGTACCGACTTGGGTATCTTTCAAAACATACACCCCATGAAAGAAAGACAATAGGTCATTGATGTAAATACTCATAAACGAATGTATATTACACAAAGAGTAGAATAATGGGCAGTACATACACCACTAAATGGAATTTGTGGCAAATGTAGCATAAATCTCACGGGAATAAAAGTGAGATGAAAAATCCCTTACGAAAACTCGGCAGCCTAACGGCGCCACTCAAAACTTCCAAAATGGATTGATGAGAGAGAATAGGGTCTCTCATCACATGAACATAAAAATTACAGTAAATTTAATATAAAATAACATCCCAATCATAAGAAAGATGAGCTTAAAATAAATGACATAAAAGAGTGTACTTAAAAAGAAAGAGAGTTGTAGGATCCCTTACCTCGGGTCCGACTTGACTCGATCATTCTTTAATCTCCTGAATAATAAACTTGAGTTAATTTCTAATTCATTAAGAACCTTTTTCAAGTTCATTATTACTTTTATACCACTTATTACCATGTCATAAACATTACATAATCATTTAAGTTAATAATATTTGTTTTGCCGATATTTGGTTCTTAAGTCGAAAGTGGACTTCTTACAATTACATGTTGTTCGTGTGGCCAAATGTTTATTATATCCAGAATTGTATTCATTATGTAGATATCATATATGTCATATATATCCAGTACTTGCATGAATTTATAACATTACATAATCATTTAGAGGTAAGAAATGAAATGCACCGTTCATGGAGACGGTAAGCCGTACGTACGCATGAACGCTACTTTCATTTCTATTTCATATTTTATAGAATGGAATAATAATTATATAAAGGTATATTATAATTCCAGTATAATGTCATATATAATATCATATTTCCATCCTTTATACATCCCACATATGGTATTTAACGAATCAAATCACTTTGAGGGGGCGGTAGTCCGCACTTCCTTAAATGAAGATATCGCGTATACCCATAATGGAAGCCATAAAGGTAAGACAAAAATGAAAAATACAGAAGCATAAATAAAACATAAACATATTATATATCATATATAAAAATAGTGACATCATAATGGCCACCTTTGAAGGTGTTAAATGAGTATTGAACAATCATCGTTTCGGAAGGCAGAATTTCACCATCCACGGAAACCGTATGTTCTTTAACCATTTGATGTAGTTGTGTGAGAGTGTAGCTCGAATAAATCTTATAACAACATCCTAGTATATTGAAGATACTGGTGTTGTTACAAAATAAATAAATAAAAAGAGTTTAGGGGGTTGGAGAAGCAAAATAAAACAAATGAACATGAGAGAATGAATTACCTTTAAAAGTGTAACTCCTTTTGATTTGAGCCTAAAGGATTCCTTTGAAAGGATTATGCCCAAAGGGAATCCTCTAGGATGAGGAGAGGGATGTGTAGAGAGTTAATGGGCAGGGGTTGGCCGAGCCAAAGGCTTGAGGAGTGTGTTAAATGAGGTAGAGGTGGGGGCCTTTTATAAGAGGAGAGGAGGGGCACTTTTGGAAAGTAAAGAAATATTACTTTATTTGAAAATGTGTTTCGGTTTCAAAAGGTCCCACATTGATATAATTCGTGGATAATGTGATAAGGCTTCTAAATCCACTCACCCAATAAGTTTTGGACCTGTGTAGTTCATATATTTTACATTGTCTTTCCATTTTATTTAAATCGTCAAATAATGATGTCATCGCTGCATCATTATTATGTCATAAATAATTTAATTTATTTAATGTCTAAAAATTATTAAAAAAATACTATGATGTAGGAAATATTTTTAGCTTTCCAATTAATATTTATTATCAAAAATATTACTTGTATAACCCCACTTAAATATTGTTTTAGTAAAACATATCATGTTTGTGTCAATTTTACTTGTACATTAAATAAAAAGTTATTTATGTCATTTCCCAACCAAAGTGTCCCCATGGGGTCCCCAAGTTGACCCATGGCTTTTCTTGGTCGGCCATCACACATCCAATGGGGTTAGGACATGTGTCAAGTTTATTTCATATTATTAAAACATTATTTTTACCTTAAACTACATTAATTACCACTAATCGCGATTAAGAACTTAATAAGTTACTATTCACCAAAAAATTATTATAATCTCATTGAACCACATTTTAATTCTTAATGACAACCATGTATGTCGGATTTTTGAAATTCAAAACACAATGATGGCAAAATTTCATTTAAACGGAAAATCAGTCTTTATAAGTACCACTTAGTGGTTTCACTATTCATCAAAAATTGAAGTTTTTCATAAAATTACAAAAAATTCACCCTAAGATATATTTGATATTAAAAATTAAAAAATGAAGTCCATTTTAAAAAATTCACAACATATAAGTTGCATTAATTAAGTTAATAATTAATTCCCGCTGTCATGACAAATAGCGTGTTTTTATGAAACAATATGTATCAAAAGATTGGCACTAGTTTAAGTCCGATTTCAAAGTGAAATTAATTCTAACGACCACTATTGGATTTAATGGTAAAAATATTTTCTAATTTCACTTTAAAACCAATTCAAAATATTATCTAATCATATAAATAAATTAGTTTAAAAAGATGTTTTGAATTAGAACACAACATTTTACACTATTCATTAAAAAATGAACTTTATCGGAAAAATACCAAAAAATTACACAAAGTAAAATTTGATGTCCTGATTCTTAATAAGAGTTTTATTTGGTCCAAAAGAATTTATAAGAGTGATCAAAACTATATTTAATGATGGTTCGCCATCAAAAGGCGACAAATGAACCTTTAGTGAAAACTAGGGCATATACGCCTAAAATTGAATTCTTTCCGTATTTTAAGCCTTTATCATTTATTGGATAAATTTATAAACATTTAAAAAACATATATAATCATATTTTAGTTATTTCTATCCATTCCCGCCATTACAAGGGCTACATGTTATTTAAAATTTATTATTAGAGTGCAACGTAAGATTCCGAAGAAACTCGTTGTTGCGTGTTGGGTACGCCATCGAGCATAGCGTCCCCTTTAAATTCATATCAATATTTTATTCACAAATATGGATAAATATGAGAATGCCATATTCTTTATTTACCTGGGGTGTTACATCCTTCCCCCCTTTTGGGAATTGCGTCCTCGCAATTTTCAAAAAAAAAATTGAGCTCGGAAACATCCTTGAAAGTCCCACATCGGAACAAGAGTCGGTAAAACAATCACTTTAAAATAAAGAATGATAAGCACAGAGGTCACCCGAGTTAACCCATACTAGGATTCCAAGTATGAAAATATGGACATGGAGGAGAAAACATAGGGTCATGTTCTGATGGAGAGTGATAGAAAGCATGTTTAGGTGAAATTTAACCATGAGAAAATCACTAAGTTGTGATGGGTTAAACGGTATTCAATTCCCCAGTAAGAAAAGTTAATAGACAACATTTTTGTTATAAGTTACTTTTTATTGAGTAATTTATTCATAAGGAAACACAATCACTTATCATGTTGACTTTCAACTTTTACACAAACTCGTATTTTCTCCAAAAGACGAGTATTTAGGAAGACTTGTTCACATTAAGAGTACTATAATCAACTTCTAGAGAATCACATAATCCACAAAAGAGAACTATATACATCCCATGTCTTTAGACTTTAACCAACACCAAAACCAAAAGTATAGTACAAGATTAGATAATCCAGAAAAGGATAACCCCTTATAAAAAGAAAATCTATTCTTAGTCTCCAAAATTTGTCCAACAAAACCCAAAGTTCAACGAGGACCATCCGATAAATAATTTGTCCATAAAATTCTTCAAAGTAAACCAATATAAGATTGAAACCAAAATATTTGAAGGATTTAGTCACATAGTCTTCCAATTTAAATCGTAACATTTATCTCCAAACAACATTAGTCGCTCTTAAAGTCTCGCATTGAAAAGTAATTATCCTAATCACATATCCTCTATGATAGGTTAATCATTTTCATAAATAACCCAAAATCAACTTACTCTTAATTCATAAAATCATATAACTAGAAAGAATCGGTCAAACTAACCAGGGACTTCACGTAGTCCAGTGGTAGGCGATAAATACCAGTTGCACTTTGGTTGTGGGTTTGATTCCTGCATCTTTGTCCGACGCGACGGGTAGTCACACGGTCTGCGTGTTGTCCTTTTTCCAAAACTATATAATTCTTAAAACATTCCCCAAAATGAGATAAAATCTTCAAAGATGATCATAACATATTTTAACCTCAAGTTTATCTCATGCCTTTCATTTTCCATCATAACATATAGTAACCCATAATTACCTCAAAAGTAAGGATCATATAAACCCAATGGTTCTTTATAACTATGTCCACAAAAGAAAAGATAACTATTACTTGAATAAAATTTGCCTATATTAAACATCAGGGTTACACATAATATAAAAAGTCTTCTAATCATCAAAAGAGACTTAATACTCTTAAGAATTTCACCATAAATCTTGAAGCCCTTATATGTTGACATCTTACTCATTCAACATTCTTCATGATCCATTATCCATTCCTTTCCAACTTATTCTGAAATACCACTTTCCTACAAACAAAATCATGAATCATATCCTATGATTCCAAAATAGGAAAACAATAGTCATGAAATAGTACATACCTTTGATTGGTCATTGTCAGTTTCTTCATCCTCAATCGGAATGGAATTAGGTATTGGTAAACGAATATTGGTACGCTCTTGGTGACCCCATTCACGAAACTTCTTCATAGGACATGTGTTTGCATAATGACCATGCACACCACATTTAAAACATTCAATTGATCCCTCAGAAAGAACTTCTTTCCCTTTCCTTGAGTCAACTGGATGCTTCCTTTTTCCATGGCAGGTTCTTGCTTTATGACCTTCATTTCCACATCTATAGCATATTTCTGTCCCTTCGAAACATTTTCCTAGGTGTTTCTTTCCACATCTTTGACACATAGGTTTTTGAACACACATACCTATATGATTATTACCTGTACTTCCGTAGGGATTTGTTTCTTGCATATATGATGTCTTAGAGAAATCTCCAAGGTTTAGGTGGTCAATCATGACTCCAGATAGTTGGTTCAGGATAATCACAAGAGTTCTCATTGCAGCTCCCATATCATTCAGTTGCTTGCTCAAAACACTGTCACAGTTTCCTTCACATCCACTGTTACTTTGGGGCCTGCTAGATCCAGCCATTTACTAAATCCAAAAAGGTCAGTGTGAATATATCAACAAAACCATCATGTACTAATGAGTAAGATAAACTATAAGATATACTTACTCATTCAGTTTATCTAAAACTAAGACTCTTTTCTGAAATCCTAACCATTATGGTAATGTCCGTTATGCTTAAAGAATACCCTAACCTCTAAAGTTATCTAAACCGACCTCTGATACCAACTATAAGGCCCCAGCCTTAAACCTTACTTAATCTTGAGTTATTACAAGATTACACATTGAGGATCTTTTCAGGTTTAGAGTTTTAGAGAATTAGATCATGAAACTTGCATTACATTCCACATTTAAGCAAAGTGGTTACATAAAAGACAGTATTCATTCTTCCCATCAACAGAAACATATTTAAAATATAACACGGATTATTTCTTGACACATCCTTGACACTATCATCACATCATGTACCTTTCCCTTGACCTGTGAAAAACATTTCAAAAACTTGGGATGAGCATAAAAAGCTCAGTAAGGGTTATAAAAATATGGAAAGGAAACATGAGTTCATATATACATAAGAATGAAATCATACTTTACCCATAAAACATAGGCATATCAAATCATGAATAAATCATAGAAAACATAAGACATAAAGGTAACTTGAGGCATTCATAACATTCTTACATAGGGAGTAACCCTCTTGGTTACGTTTGGAATACCCATCACAGTATATTCCCTAAATCTCTTCGGAGAAACCTTAACGTTTCACTCCTTCGCGTTACCCAATGCATTGGAGAAATATATCGGGCTCACCCGCCCTTAGTTTATCACGGAACCACCCGTTTTCATAACAATGCCCAAGAACCATAACATAAATGTATCACATAAAACATGCATAAAGGAAACATAACATTTCCACATTTCAATCACAATATAACATCTTAGTATATTTAAATAATGAATCCATTCAAAAAGAAACCACTTCCAAAACCATTTAATACATTTAATAAAGATATTTTTGAATCAAAGTGTCCCATAACACCTTGAAAATTTTAACATTTTAAACCATTAATATCCATATAAATAAATCCTTAAAACCATTTTTAAAACATGGATATTAATAAGAACAAATCATTAAAACATTTAAAGCGATATTTTGGTTAAAGGGGTTTTACCAAAATTAGAGACACTTGAATACAATAATTGCGGGATAACATTTAGTCAGAACTTTATAATATCATGAGAATAAATGGATTCATGATATAATACTCCAAAGGACAGTATATACACCATATAAGAGTGAATTGGTGCATAACAACAATAAACCCTCAATAGAAATGTCAAATGTGATGAAATCCCTTATAAAGAAGGTATCCTTAAATTAAGGACAAATAAATCTCAAAAATATCTGTGACAAATATATATACACCCAATATAAGTGGATATTAAGTGTAAAACAATAAAAGGTCATTCACACATATTCAATGGATGAAATATTCAATGACTACAAGTTGAACCCAAAGAAATCGAAATTGGGTTAAAAAGTTCCCTTGACAACCTAACGGCATCACATCAAAATGAGTTGATGAGAGATAAAAAGTGTATCTCATCACTTGGACATAAATTTAACATCAATAAGGATGTATGAGAACATATCCCAACATAAAAATATGTAAATTAAAAGACCCAATAAAAGAAGTCTTTTAAAAAAGAGGAGGGTGAAAGGTTCCCTTACCGACTTGGGTATCTTTCAAAACATACACCCCATGAAAGAAATACAATAGGTCATTGATGTAAATACTCATAAACAAAAGTATATTACACAAAGAGTAGAATAATGGGCAGTACATACACCACTCAATGGAATTTTTGGCAAATGTAGCATAAATCTCACGGGAATAAAAGTGAGATGAAAAATCCCTTACGAAAACTCGGCAGCCTAACGGCGCCACTCAAAACTTCCAAAATGGATTGATGAGAGAGAATAGGGTCTCTCATCACATGAACATAAAAATTACAGTAAATGTAATATAAAATAACATCCCAATCATAAGAAATATGAGCTTAAAATAAATGACATAAAAGAGTGTACTTAAAAAGAAAGAGAGTTATAGGATCCCTTACCTCGGGTCTGACTTGACTCGATCGTTCTTTAATCTCCTGAATAATAAACTTGAGTTAATTTCTAATTCCTTAAGAACCATTTTCAAGTTCATTATTACTTTATACCACTTATTACCATGTCATAAACATTACGTAATCATTTAAGTTAATAATATTTGTTTTGCCGATATTTGGTTCTTAAGTCGAAAGTGGACTTCTTACAATTACATGTTGTTCGTGTGGCCAAATGTTTATTATATCCAGAATTGTATTAATTATTTAGATATCATATATGTCATATATATCCAGTACTTGCATGAATTTATAACATTACATAATCATTTAGAGGTAAGAAATCAAATGCACCGTTCATGGAGACGGTAAGCCGTGCGTACGCATGAACGCTACTTTCATTTCTATTACGTATTTTATATAATGGAATAATAATGATATAAAAGTATATTATAATTCCAGTATAATGTCATATATAATATCATATTTCCATCCTTTATACATCCCACATATGGTATTTAACGAATCAAATCACTTTGAGGGGGCGGTAGTCCGCACTTCCTTAAATGAAGATATCGTGTATACCCATAATGGAAGCCATAAAGGTAAGACAAAAATGAAAAATACAGAAGCATAAATAAAACATAAACATATTATATATCATATATAAAAATAGTGACATCATAACGGCCACCTTTGAAGGTGTTAAATGAGTATTGAACAATCATCGTTTCGGGAGGCAGAATTTCACCATCCACGGAAACCGTATGTTCTCTAACCATTTGATGTAGTTGTGTGAGAGTTTAGCTCTAATAAATCTTATAACAACATCCTAGTATATTTAAGATACTGGTGTTGTTACAAAATAAATAAATAAAAAGAGTTTAGGGGGTTGGAGAAGCAAAATAAAACAAATGAACATGAGAGAATGAATTACCTTTAAAAGTGTAACTCCTTTTGATTTGAGCCTAAAGGCTTCCTTTGAAAGGATTCTTCCCAAAGAGAATCCACTAGGATGAGGAGAGGGATGTGGAGAGAGTAAATGGGCAGCGGTTGGCCGAGCCAAAGGCTTGAGGAGTGTGTTAAATGAGGTAGAGGTGGGGGCCTTTTATAAGAGGAGAGGAGGGGCACTTTTGGAAAGTGAAGAAATATTACTTTATTTGAAAATGTGTTTCGGTTTCAAAAGGTCCCACATTGATATAATTCGTGGATAATGTGATAAGTCTTATAAATACACTCACCCAATAAGTTTTGGACATGTGTAGTTCATAGATTTTACATTATCTTTCCATTTTATTTAAATCGTCAAATAATGATGTCGTCGCTGCATCATTATTATGTCATAAATAATTTAATTTATTTAATGTATAAAAATTATAAAAAAAATACTATGATGTAGGAAATCTTTTTATCTTTCCAAATAATATTTATAATCAAAAAGATGACTTGTATAACCCCATTTAAATATTATTTAAGTAAAACATATCATGTTTGTGTCAATTTTACTTTTACATTAAATAAAAAGTTAATTATGTCATTTCCCAACCAAAGTGTCCCCATGGGGTCCCCAAGTTGACTCATGGCTTTTATTGGTCGGCCATCACACATCCAATGGGGTTAGGACATGTGTCAAGTTCATTTCATATTATTAAAACATTATTTTTACCTTAAACTACACTAATTACCACTAATCGCGATTAAGAACTTAATAAGTTACTATTCACCAAAAAATTATTATAATCTCATTGAACCACATTTTACTTCTTAATGACAACCATGTATGTCGGATTTTTGAAATTCAAAACACAATGATGGCAAAATTTCATTTAAACGGAAAATCAGTCTTTATAAGTACCACTTAGTGGTTTCACTATTCATCAAAAATTGAAGTTTTTCATAAAATTACCAAAAATTCACCCTAAGCTATATTTGATATTACGAATTCAAAAATGAAGTCCATTTTACAAAATTCACAACATATAAGTTGCATTAATTAATTTAATAATTAATTCCCGCTCTCATGACAAATAGCGTGTTTTTATGAAACAATAAGTATCAAAAGATTGGCACTAGTTTAAGTCCGATTTCAAAGTGAAATTAATTCCAACGACCACTATTGGATTTAATGGTAAAAATATTTTCTAATTTCACTTTAAAACCAATTCAAAATATTATCTAATCATATAAATAAATTAGTTTAAAAAGATGTTTTGAATTAGAACACAACATTTTACACTATTCATTAAAAAATGAACTTTATCGGAAAAATACCAAAAAATTACACAAAGTAAAATTTGATGTCCCGATTCTTAATAAGAGTTTTATTTGGTCCAAAAGAATTTATAAGAGTGATCAAAACGATATTTAATGATGGTTTGCCATCAAAAGGCGACAAATGAACCTTTAGTGAAAACTAGGGCATATACGCCTAAAATTGAATTCTTTCCGTATTTTAAGCCTTTATCCTTTATTGGATAAATGTATAAACATTTAAAAAACATATATAATCATATTTTAGTTATTTCTATCCATTTCCGCCATTACAACGGCTACATGTTATTTAAAATTTATTATTAGAGTGCAACGTAAGATTCCGAAGAAACTCGTTGTTGCGTGTTGGGTACGCCATCGAGCATAGCATCCCCTTTAAAGTCATATCAATATTTTATTCACAAATATGGATAAATATGAGAATGCCATATTATTTATTTACCTGGGGTGTTACAATTTTATTCAAATTTAATTTGTTTTATTGATGTTATAAAAGTCAATGTAAATGAGATGTTCTGAAATTTAAATTATTGATTATTTATAAAAATGATATTTTACTAAATGATATAAAGTTCGTATAAGTAATTTCATTAACCAAGTAAGTAGTATATGGTTTAAAATATTAGAAATCATTTATTTTTTTTATCCTTTATTATATTTAAAGTTACCATATTGACCCTCAAATAATAAAAACCATATTCTCATAGTATGTTTGAAACTAGACAACAGGGGAAAAGACAAACAATAAGAGTAAAAATGTCACCCAAACTTGTAAAAAAATATTATATTATATTATTTCCAAATATAATAATCTTATATTTTAATATTCTTAATTTCCATCCATTTTAAAACCAAATAAAATTTATATTTTAAGAAATTCCAAGAGGGCCCATCCCCTATCATATAATAAGGGAATGACTTTTTATCATTTATTGACACATAAAACCCAATTTTTATTACAAAATATCTACTGAAATACCTTCTTAAAAATAATCCCCAAATTATGGAGCCATTATTTTCAGAATAATACCAATATCAGAGGTATTAGGGTGTTAGGAAAAGGAGATTTTCCAATGAAGTTGTATCATTATTAACCTAGTGTTTTTGTTTTTTCTTTAATTAATCCTTATTAAAAACTTATTTAAACATGATTAAATAATAACACCAGTATATTCTATATACTAATGTATTTTATTAAATTTAAAAACTTATATCCATCTCTTATTTCATCAAATGTGAAACAAAACCATCGTTTTTGTGTATAGAAGACTACGGACTCATGAACCAGTGTAATTCATTTTCCATCACCAACTCTCATAGATGGTAAAAATTATTGTATTAGTGTATATATATGATATTCATGACATTTTTATAATTATGAAAATAAAATATATTATTTACTTTCTTACCTTTCCATTCACAGAATATTGATATGTCATTCATGCGTTCATGTGGACGGTCACCTCTACAAAGCGATGTGATTCATTTTTCCTTACCATATCACAAGGAAGATATATATAAAAATGTTTAAATAAATAATATTATATTTATGAGATAATTATAATTTTATAAATATAAATAATACTAACATTCATTCCATAATGATCACTGAAAAATAGAAACATTACTCATGCGTAAGTACGACCTACCATCTCTATGATTGTAACATTGTTCATTTTTAACGACCATCTATCAAGACTGGTTATAAAATTATAATTTATATATATAAATGTTATTTATTTCCTCATTTTTACTCTATAGATGATTTAATAATGGAATATTTGACCATAATTAACCCACCATAATGATTTTGGACTTATGAACCAAATATTATCAAAACCTCCAAAATGAACTTAAGTGATTAAGTAATCGTATATTATATAATAAAAAGTAAAATAAAGTAAAAAAATGATCTTTATAAATGTTCTAAATAAATTAATTAATTAATATGAGTTTATTATTTAAGAAGATAAAGAATGTATATGATGAGTTAGACATGACGTTTAGGACACTTTAACATATAACCTCCTTTAAAATTTTATAATGATTTATTTTCAAAATATTTCTCTTTTATGTACATGTTTTTAAAATTATTTCATGAAATTATTTCTATTAAAAAAATAATTATAAAGGTAATTTTATTCTATTTTCTTCTAATGGTTTTGAAAATGATTGTCTTTAAGGAATGTCTATCATTCGTTACTAAAAACAAAAATGATACTCTGTTATACATATATTAATACAATGAATTTCCCCACCATCATAACCATTTTTAAATTATAGATTAATTTAAAATATTTTATGGTTTATTTAATGAAAAACCCTCACTCCCTTTTTCTAGTCATTTCTCTATTGAAAATGGGTTTTAATAGAGATGATTATTTTAATATCTAAATGTGTTTTTCAAAGGGGATTAAAAGAGTTTTTCAAGTGTTGAATTAATGATATGGTCCTTGGAAATTGTATATGATGGGTTTGGAAAAATTATATCTCAAAGGTTTACCTGACATAGATTAAATGATGGGTAAACCTAGACAGATACAAGTGATCCCATTATAGCTTATATAATTATTGTTATTAAATAGCTCTCCAATTCATTGGGTAATGATTACGTTCTTTAGAAAATTAAATTAGATGTAAGAAGTATGGTTATACAAATTGTAAGGGTTTTGTGAGGGGTCTAATATTATGATGTCCCAAGGAACCTAGAAGACATTTATATGATTTTAATGAGTTTTCATGATAATGTTTTGATTTTAAAATTTAAAATAATGATATTTTAAAGGAAAAATGCTGCACTATTCAGATAAAAATACAATTTTTTTTAAAAAAATGGTTTTCATGAGTTTTCATGTTTTTAATTAGACTAAGGGATTTCTTATTATTATGTTAGTTACGGATCTTTTTATGGTTGTCACACATTTTAAAATGTTTTTCATGGGGATTTAAGGATGATTAGGGACAAGAATTTTGTTAAGATCAAATTTGTGAAGATATTTAATTAAATAAAACCATGTTTCTTTTTAAAAGTAAATTTTATTGGGAAAATGGATAATGAGTATAAATGTACACTATGTAATATATGGTAATGTTATGTAAGATTTATGACCTAAAAATCTTATAATATAAACCTAAAATAACTTTTGGAATTCAATAATGGGAATTCTTGTTTAAATAAACAATAATATGTAATGTTTAAGGTTTAGTCCTTTCAGTTGGTATCGGAGAAATACTAAGATAAATTTATGTGTTAGGATAATTATAATATAATACCATTAAAATATTTTACATAATAGTCATGTTTATGTAATATATCATTTAATTATTTCTATTTTTCTTTATCTAAAATATGTCTATATAGAATGATATTACATAGTTGGAATAGGGAAGGTAATGTGGGAAGGCATCGAATGGATGATATCCTTATGAATTAGCAACCTGTAATGGTTGAACTTGGAAATTAGAAATTTGTTTCGTTAATGGATTAGTTGATGTAAGATGTAAATGGTTGTGGAATACATGATAAAGAAAAACCAAATCTACCAGAGATAAATATGTCAATAGTGGAAGATTTTATGAGATAAAACCCTCTAGAATCCATTGGATATTTTGATATAGTGGTAACTTAAGGATGGACTAAATATTTGGAGAGGATATTCAATTTCATGGGTTAATCATACCATAAAAATTCATGTTCTTCTGTTTATAATTTTGAATTTGAAACTGATCAGTGGTAGAAAATGGTTAATAATACTAATGAAAGTGAAGAGATTGATATATTAAAATGAAATGGATTTAAGAATATTTTCGTTGAGAAATTTTATCCTGATGGGAAATAAATTATTAGAATTTACTTAAAAGGTGAATTATTTAAAGTCTTACTATAATGAAAACATCACCCTTTTGGCAGGGTATGAACTAAATTTTATCAATGATTATGAAAGTAAAATTAATTAGTTTTCCTCAGGATTGAGCCAAGATATCAAATGGAATTAGTTTCCCATGAGTTTAAAATCTATGATAAAATTATTTCATGTTCAAAGAGAATAGAAATAGCGTTTTCTAATGATCTTATATTTCAATAAAATAAGTATAAGAAAAGTTATGGATGTCAGGTAATGTATAAGAATTCATCAATGAAATGAGGAGGTCATAAAATAATGTTCTCATCTTATGATAAGTTTGGTAAAAATATTCCAATCAAATGTATAGTAAATTATGGAAATGTTTACTAGTGTGGAAAGTTTGGTCACATGGCTCATGAAAACATGGAAAATGATCAGATAAATAATTAAAGTCTAATGATATATTTCTTAATTTTAATGAGTTTGAACATTATGCTAATGCGTTACCAAAGTTAGTAAATCAGGATTGAAATAATCAAGATTAAATTAAAAATAGTGAGGAAAAATATTTTTAAACTACTATGGTTGAGGTTGGGGCATTGAAATAAAGTAATGATAGGTATGTTTCTTATTTATTTGAAATACTTCATTAACCGATTTGAATATAGATCTTAGTATTCATTTTTTTGAGAAAAGTTCAAGTGAGTTTGGAATATTACTTCATAAAAGTATGAAATGTTTTTTAGTGAAAACTCAGGGTGAAAATATTAATGAAGCCAAGATTAATAGTTATATTCTTATTGTCATATATGGAATGTATTTCCTAAAAATATTGTTTAACATACCATGATATATTTTAATATTATTTTTTTATATGGATTGGCATCCAATTTATCATTAAATAAAAGATTGATTTGTAAATAAAATTTTATTCAATGATTTCATACGTTATATAAATAACAAAGAATCTATTAAATTGATTAAAAAAGATAGTAAAAGTTTCTTAGAACAAGTTTTTGAAAATATATAAACTATTCATATTAGTGATGTCCTGTTATTTAATGTATATATGGATGTTTTATTGAATATTTACTGGGTGAAATTCATAATCAAGAGTTTTAGTTTACTATTGACTTAGTTCCTGATGATAATCCAACTTCTCAATCAAATGAAACAAGTATAAATTTATAAATGAAAAATAAATTACAGGAGTTTCTAAATAAAGGATCCATTCATCAAATAATATCACAATTGGGTGATCCTTTTTTACTTGTTAAAAATAAATATGGTTCAATGAGACTTTTAATTGATTGAAAATCATTGAATAAAATAATATTTAAGAAAAAGTACTCTTTTAATCATATCAATGAATTATTTTATCATATCTAGGGAGAACATTACTTTTCGAATATTTATCATAGGTTAGGATACCATCATTTGAAAGAGGAGTTATATATTCTAATGACTGTGTTTTAGGCTAGATGTGGTAACCATGAGTTTTTAATTATTCTCTTTGGTTTGTCTAATGCACTAGTTGTATTTATGGTTCTACTAAATAATGTTTTCCCTAACTTCTTGGATATGTTTGTGGTTTTGTTTACTGATGTTGTATTGGTATATCTAAAATTCATGAGGATAATGAAAGACACATGTGGATTATTTTTTAAATGTTAACATAAAATAAGCTATATGAAAAATTTATTAAGTATTAATTTTGGTTGAAATAGATTTCTTTCCTTGGGTATATTATTTCTAAATATGGAATAACTACTGACCCTCCTAAAACTAAAGTTTTTAAGGAGTTTCCAAGGGAAAAAATTTAATTGATATTTTTATTTTTCTTATATTATTGGGTAACTTCAAGAAGTTTATTGAGAAATTTTCTTGGTTGTCTAGCCTATTAAATAAGTTAACTCAAAAAGGATTTAAATTTATCAGGATGAAATAATGTGATGATTTTCTTATGAACTAAAAATAAGTTTAGTAAATGCTATAGTTTTAGTCTTTCCCTCTAGAAATGGTGACTTTTTCATTTTTAGTGATTCTTATTTTAAGGTACTTGGTTTTTTCTTAATGTAGAATGATAACGTAATTTCTTACGCTTCATTTCAACTAAAACCTCTTGAGTTAAATTATACTAAACATGATATAGAATTATATGTTATGATTATTTATTTAAAAATTTAGAGTCAAAATTTATATGGATCCAAGTGTGAAATATATATTGATTGTAATATTTTTATATATATATTCTATCATAAATATTTGAAAATGAGACAAATAATATTGTTGGAATAGATCCGTGATTATGATTGCATTATTTATTATTGTACTGGATAAGAAAAAAAGATGTTGATGCTTTGAGTCAGAAATATAATTATACCTTAAAAATGTAACAATTTGAATATAAAAATTTGGTTAATGATTTGATAAATTATTTTCTAGAAGTTTTGGATGTAGTAACTTACACTTTTTTGTTTTAGGTGTCAGTACAATCCTATATACCATGAAAAATTATGAATGTTTAGAAGGAAGACCGTGAGTTATAGGAAAAAAGTAGAATTGGTCAAGAAGGGTAAGTTTCCTATATTTAATGTTGATAAAGATAGATTTATCATATTTATAAAAAGATTATGTGTTCCTTGTGTTTCCCAGTTAAGGATAAAATTGTTGAGTGAGGATTATAATTCCCCATTATTCATTCATCCTATCAACACTATGATGTATAAAGACCATCATGAGTATTACTAAGGGGATATAATTAAAAGAGATATTTATAAATATACTATGAAAACGATAACTTATCAATAGTTTAAATTAAAAGGGAAATTATAGAAATGGAAGCATCATTGTTTTCTAGTGTTATAGTGGGAATGGGAAAATTTATCGATGACTTTTGTTATGTGATTAACTAAGACATATAATGGTTATAATGAAAATTTGGTTATTATTTATCGATTAACGAAATCTATTCATTTACTTCCAATTTTAGATACTATGTCTTTTGATAAACTTTTTTGATTGTATCTCAAAAATATAGCCATGTTATATGGAATTCCTATCTCTATTGTTTCTGATCATAATCCCTAGTTCACTTAAAATTTTTCTACTGGACTTTATAAGTCAATGGGAAGTGAATTAAATTTTAGTTATTCCTTTCATACAAAGTCTAATGGATAATATAACTGAAAAAATTAGACCTTATAAGACACGATTTTTTCTTGTTAAATGTATTACGAGAGAAGATGGTTTCATCATCACTATTTGGTTGAGTTTTCTTATAATTATATTTTTATTTCCAGTATTTAGATGCCAAATTTTAAGGAATTATATGGAAAGATAATTCAAAATATAACTTTATTGGACGAAGTTAGATAAAGTATGTTAATTGGAACAAAATTTGTAGAGAAAGTAGTTGATAATGTGAAGATAATTTAGCAATATATAAGGAAAACTCATAACAGGAAGAAAAGTTATGAAGATAACTAGAGGAATGATATTTCTTTCAAGGTAATTTATAATGTTTTTCTTAAATAAAATCAATGGAAAATTAGTATGCATTTTTTTAAAATGGGGATTCTTTGACCATGGTTCATTTGACTATATTAAATTCTTGATATAGTTGCATCATTTTCCTACTGAGTAGCCTAGCCTATTATTTTAACCTAGGAACATAATGTTTTTCATGTTTCGATGTTAAGAAAGTATGTCCCATATTCATATAATGTTTTTTTCCTTGAGGAACTTCATTTAAAAGACAACCTCTCATATGAGGAATATACTGTACATATTCTTGACTATAGATGTACTATTTTATGGAATAAGGTGATTCTCCATGTTAAGGTTTTGTGGAAAGCCCATATGGTTGATGAATCAACATGATAATCATAAAATTCTATGAGGGTAAGATATCCCCACATGTTAAATAAGTGAATAAAAGTATATGGATAAAATTTAGAATAGGTGGAAGAACTTAACAACCCATTTAATGATATAATAAATCATTTTTATATATAATTCATGAATTAGATAGTTATATTCATTATAACTATTTTATGTAATTTTTAAATAAAAAATGATATAGTTTTATTAAAATCTTTTCTTATAAGGTTTTATTTAAAATTATAATCTTCAAATTAAAAAATTTACATTTAAAAAAATGGATTTAATTTTTGAAATCAGCATGTCAAAATTATCTTAAGATGAATTTTTTAAATTTCTTTAAGAAGATTTATTTTTTATTGAGTTGTGAAAAATTCATATCTTCTCATTAAAAATTATATTTAATTTCTAAATACTAAAAACCGAAATCCTATTTTTGATGATATTTAAAATTTAATTAGTTAATTTTGATTAAAAAATAAAACTATTGTTTTTGAAATGGAATTTATTTTTAAATTTATTATAAAAATATTTTATACTCAAAAAATTCATTTTTGGATAAACTGTTTTCATCGAATTTTTTCAATTTAATTTTAAATTAAATTATATCACATATATGTTGTTGACATTCCAAAATTTATTTCATATTTAAAATTAATATTTCCACATTTGTAATATAGGATCCATTTATTTTTAGTCAACCAGAATAATAACATTAGTAATTTTTGTTAGCATGATGAAGGGTGAATCGGGTAATTAAATTTAATGATAAAATGACGAGGACTATAAAATGATCCTAACAGGGGCATAAAAATTATTTTAAGAGTATATTTATTCTATATTATTACAAAGCTTAAATTTATATCCTTTTTTTCATTTGGATGTGATGATAACATTTATAATATTTTATATAAAGAAAAGAAAAAAATTTCACGCTCTTGTTCTTAATAGATATAATATTTTTAATATGGAAAAAACCAGAGGATATATTCTATTATAAATATTATTTTTAAATATTTAATATTTTTCATCATCATGGTAATTTATTTTTCATTTTTAGTTAATAAATAATTATCTTACATGCTTAAACAGTGTTAACATAATAATTTTTCAAATAATGGAATAATAAAAATAAATGATAATAAAAATATTATAAGTATTATAATTTGAAATAATTGATGTGAGAAAATTATAAATAAAAATAAAATGATTTATATGTATTAAAATATTTTATTCTAATTTTTTTGATGTTATAAAAGTCAATGTAAATGAATAGTTCAAAAAGTCTCATTATTGATAATTTCTGAAAATAATAATTTATTAAATGATATAAAATTATGAAAAATAATATATTCAGCCAATGGAATATGATATGGTTGATAATATCAACCATGTTCTATTTAGGGGAAATTTATCCATTTATAAAAACTATTTTGGCCCTTAAATATTAAAAAACTTTGTTGTCACGGTAAGTGTAAAAAAGTTAACATGGGGGGTAAACTAAATCAAAATGGTAAAAATGTTATCTGAGCTTTTCTAAAAATTATTAGACAAGGTTATTTCAACTCATACACATATTTTCTTATAATATTATAAATTTTTACCCTTTACACATAAAAAATAATTATATTAAATTAATACTTTAGTAAATTCCACGAATTCCCCTGTCTTATCTTATAAATATACCACACTTTATTCTTATTTATTCACACTTGTAAATCATTTTTTGTCCATGATAAGAACAAATACCTTCCAAAAAATCACTACAAAATTTATAGAGAAATTTTTTGGAATAATACAAATCTTAGAGGTCCTAAGGTGTTAGTCAAAGAATATTTTCCAAAGAAGAGGTATCATTCTTAACCGAGTGTTTTTGTTTTATTTTTTTATTTCACATCATTTAAATAATATTTAAACATGATTAAATAATAGAATAGTATCATACATATAATAATGTTTTTTATGTTAATGTAACAACATATATCTATTTCCTCTTCCATCAATTGGGAAACAAACTCATCATTCGTGTGCACGGCGGACTACAACCTCATGGACCGATATAATTATTTTCCCTCACTATCAATCACAGATGGTTATAATGATGGAATTAATGTATATATATGATATTAATTAAATAAATTTTATTATAAAAAGTTATAATATAATTTACCTTCATACCTTTCCATTAACTGAAAAATGATAAGGTTGTTTGTGCATACGTGTGTACTACAACCTCTATTAAGTGATGTGATCTTATTTCATCACCACATCACATGGATTTTATATATAAGTATTTTTAAATAAATATTATTTTCTTTATGAAATAATTATAATTTTGAAAATGTAGACTAATAATTACCTTATTTATATAATGATTATTAAAAAATGGAAACGTTACACATGCATACATACAACATACCCTCTATATGCTTGTAATGTTGTTCTTTTTTCATAACCATATGTCATTATTGGTTTTAAAATTATAATTTATTTATAGAAATTATAATTAAGTAATGATTATTATTATATAGATGATGGAATAATTTCCTCTTTTACCACAGTCAACATACCGAAGTCATTTTTGACTTATGAACTGGATATTGTCAAAATATACAATTTAAACATAAAAGAATATGTAATTTTATGTGACATGGTAATATGTAAAATGAAGGAAATTATATAATTGAAAATTTCTCTACAGAATTAATTAAATAACAAGATTTTATTATTAATTAAGTTAAAGAATATACATGAACAGTCAGACTCAAGGTAAGGAATAATTTAACTTAAATCCTCGTTTTAAATATTATAATGATTTATTTTAAAAATATTTCTATTCTATGTTTATGTTTTTAAATTTATTTTATAAATGTATTTCTATGGAAATAAAATTATAATAAAAGAATTTTATGCTTTTTTATATCAAAGGTTTTCCAAAATGAAATATTTTTATGGAATGTTTGACATTCTCTATTAAAGACAAAAGGAAAGTTCTATTTTAACATATAAGACAACAATAAATTTCCCCACCACAATAAAAATTATTTTGAGTTTGTATTCCTTTACATTATTTCATGTTTTCTTCAAAGAAAAGTTATTTATCCCTATTATTGGTTATGTTGGTATTAAAAATGGTTTTTAAGAAACAAAATGGTATTTTCATATATAAATGTGTTTTTCACACAAGTTTAAATTTTTTTCTAGGGTTTAATTCATGATATGTTCCTTAGACATTTTATATGATATTTTGATCCCCATTATAGCTCATGGGTGGGACTGATATACAATATATTAAGGATGATCCTAGATATCACTAGGTGATCCATTTATAACTAATACGGTGGGTGCGCTAAGATAGTTCTCCAATGCATTAAGTAGTGATTATGTTATTTAGAAAAATATATTATAAGTTAGCCATATGGTCTTTCCAATTATATGGGTTTTGTGTGTTTCTATAATGGTGATGTGTTAAGGAACTAAAATGACTTTAATATTCTTGATAATGGGTTTTCATGTAAATATTTTGATTTTAAAAGGTAACATAATGATCTTTTTAAAATAAAAATTATTATCTTTTAAGACAAAAAGTTTTTTATTATTTAAATGTGTCTTATAGGTTTTCAGGTTTTTCACTGGACTAATGGTTTTCTTCTTTTTATGTCCCTTGTTGATATTCTTATGGTCATACCACATTTTTAATTTTTTTCATTGGGATTTAAGAATGAGTCAGGACAGGGATGAGGTCAAGATCAAAATTGTAAACATATTTCAGTAAAAGAAAACATATTTCTTTTTAAAGTTTTATTTGGTACAGAAAATAGTTCATGAGTAGAATTGTCCACTTTATAATAGATGATATTGTTATGTAATATTTATGATATAACTGTCTAAAACTATAATCCAAAAATATATTTTGGAATATAAGAAAGTGAAATATAGTTTAAAGTCTCCTACGTATGTATTGTTTAAGGACAGATCCTTACATCGAACATGAAATATATCCAATGGTAACAATATGAATAATCACACGGATAATAATAAATGACTTCATAATTATAGAATGAATAATGTCAAACATGGTAAATATGCATTTGAGGCCTCATGAAAAGAAATCATATATAAATATAGAAAACTCCAATCAACCAAACTAGTTTATCTCATTAGACCTATTTATTCATCAAGGGGAAATAACATGACATTCTCATATATTATTATGTCTATTTCATTCATCATATGATTTAAATAAACAATAATTTAATACATAATCAACATGAATATAAGAAATTAAAAACTGGTATACGAAATGTTAACAATTTTCCCCAGTTAATAAATAGAAAAACATGGTAATACATCATCCAAATAAATAAGTTGTATAATATTATTATAGAATTTCCCCATAAAATAATAATAATCTATAAATCGTGTTAGCATATAATACAAATCAGTTTTATAAAGGCATTTTAAATATGCATTGAAAATTGGTAACTTTTAAAAACTAAAATTTTCAAGAATAATGGGATTATGTTTTTTTCATAAAAAAACCTAAAACAATAGTGGTTAATATTTATAGTTAATAATTAATATAAGGATGAGAAATGGAGGACATGTGTAAAAATTAAGAAAAAATTCCTTTTTAACTTTTCTAAAAAATCATAATAACCATTTTGAGAAACATTGAAATTAAACCTTTTTAATACTTGGTAAATAATATAAAAATTTATTTAAAATGGACCATAAAATATATATGATAAAAAAATGAACATTAGCGAATAATTTTAAGAACATGAACATGGGGGATAAATGTTTTGAATGAAAAACTCAAAAAAATGTTTTAATGAAAAATTCTTTAATTTATATCCCATCTAGATTCACAAATTATCTAACTCCTAAATAAAAAATTATATTAGTTTTATAATTAACTAAATAAAATTATTCATTTTAGTTTCATTATAATTATTCCATTAATTTTATTCAATATATTGACTTATTTAGTTACAAAATCAGTTAATCTTATGCAATATGTTTTGAGAACATTCTATTCAAAAACCGAAAACAATTTTTATAGGTTGAATAAGGTAAATGGGGTAATTTTTCCATATTATCGATAATATTAATTATAAAATGGTATTAATTTTTATGAATTAAATATAATTTTATAACCATTCATTTGTTGTGGTTATAAAAAATGAATAACATCAATTCATGGAGTTGGAAAATTGTACATACACAAGAATGGAATTTTCATTTTTTTCAATAGGTGGAAAATAAACTAAGTATATAATTTATTAGTTTTAAATAATAATAACATTTTAATATATAAATATCATATTTATTCATTATTTTCATCCTTATCACCATACATGTGAGAAAGTAATGAAAAATGAATCACTTCGCTACGTGGAGGTGGTAGTTTATATGTACACATGCGCGACGTTTTCATTTTCCAACAGATAGCAGTGCAATATGGTGAGTAATATATTATCTTTATAGAATCATATATATGTTATAAATATCATAAAAAATATTAAATAAATCATAATTACTATCCATGAAACATGGGGATGGAAAATAAAATACATCACTTCATTGAGACTGTATTTTATACGTATGCATGATGTATGCTTTAATTTCCCAATGGATGGAAAAGAAAATGAATTAGGGTGTCTATATCAAAATAATATGACTTTTTTGTATGTAATATAAATAATTTATTATGTTATAATTGTTATATTATATTTTAGGTATGTGGAATATGAAATAAAATGAAAGAACTCAATTAAGAGTTATACCCCTTATTTGAAAAACATTATTTGGATTACAACTTAAGCCTTATAGGATTAGTCCTTCGGTGAGACCAGTACCACAAGGAAATAAGAGGAGGGTTATAAATTTATTTTGGTGTACATTATAAAAGATAAATGTCTCAATAAGTTTTATTAATAGAGGATATGTGATTCCCTTTTACTAGTGAGGTGGGTATAAAACTTATAAATATGTGAATTATTAATATATAATATGTGTGTATCTTATTTTAGATGACTCTAAAACAAATTAATATAGAATTTAAGGATCAATAGGTCAATATATAACAAAACCATTAAATTTAAAATTGGTTTATGTGACATTATAAACCATATATTTTTGTTTGACTCCCTCGTTTACCATGTTTACCCTTAACCATTGTAACAAAATTTTCACTCATTAAGGGTCATAAAAGTAATTTTAAAAACTGAAAGTAGAATATAAATGAACCATGAATGATAGTACAGAAAATATTTATCATCTAATGATCTTACAACAAGATGGATACTCTCTTTTATTTATAGATTCTCTCTCATTCCTTCTACGGTGATCATTTTAATGATTGAAAGAAGTTGATTTCCTCACATGATGATGGAAAACATCTTACTTTTTTTGGAATAAGGATATATTTTCACTCTTATGTCCATTATTAAGGATTAATGTGGATAATTATGTTTTGTAAAAAATATATTCATTCTGGGTTCTTCCTATTTTTTTATGGAAGCATAGAAACTTCCCAATGATGGTGATATATGATGTAGGGAGCCCAACCCGTCGGTTTGGATAGATAGGGATGAACACGATCAGGTTTGATTTTAATAGGTGACATACTTGGTTTCCAATGACCTTGATGTAGGTTATCTTGAGAATCATTCCAAGACATTGGCATCAGATGATTCGTGTCATGACAATGATGATAGGCTTCTTTCTTTTTGGGTGGAGAGTCCAGATCTGTGGTTATCGCATCATCGGGGTTGACATGACATGTTGCGCGATGGCTGGGAGGATGATCAGGATGAATATAGATTATTGGATCTAGAAACTTTGGGTCCTTCTATCGATCCTGGTGGATTTGCGTCCTCAGTGGTTACAACAGCATTCCCAATGGCGGTTTTGTGTGTGCAGTGACAATTGAGTGGGACTGGCTTGGGTACCAGATACAATGGTGCTCCGATGTGGTGGTGGTGATGTTCTCATGCCTAAGGATTTAGTTGGTGCAAGGATGGTTATGACCATGAAATATATAAAATCAAAACAAAATTGGGATGTGATTATAGGATTTCCATGACTGGCTACAAACATAATGGTGGGTGCTGCCAACACCATATGTAGGTTAGAAATGATAATGATCTTACTGGCTTTGAGGGTTTATCTGGGCCTTTAGTTCTTGTTGTGTGGGACTTAGGGCCTTTTTCTTTATTTGTTTTTGTTTTTTTATGTTGGTGGGATATTTTTACACCACATTTTAATGGGCTATAGGCTATGGGATAACCTGTAGTGGTATGTGACACTGATGAGGGTGAAGATCTCACGTACCATGAGTTTCCTATGGTATAGGATGTTGAAAGTGAGATTTCCCACTGATTGCATGCTTTCAATGAAACCTACGGTGATGTGAATCAGAGAAAACCTCAATCATGTGAGATATGATTCTTGAAGTGCCCAGATCAGTGTGAATCACTGAGAGGGGGAGGGGGTGAATCAGTGATCCCTTAAAACTTTTTTCTAATTGATTCTTATCAATTAAACCTCTATGGCTGGTTAAAGCCTCGATCCACTCTTCTTGTATCTCTCAACCTTTCCCGAATGATGCAGTAATGAAAAGGCACAGGACACAAGGATTTACAAGGTTCGGCACCAAAGGCCTACATCCTTGCCATGCTCTCTTAGCATGGATTCTCCCATTATAACTTGTTAGAATTACAATGGTCGATACAGAGTCCCACTGTATCTCTCCTGAGTCCCACAGGAGGGTCTTTATACTGCTTCACACAGTGTTACCAGAGTCCCACTGGCCTGCTCCAGAATCCCACTGAAGACTTCTTCTCCCTGAGTCCCACAGGGTCTTCTCCTGGCTCCTCGAGTCACACGAGCAGCTCTTCTTCACTGTAAGTTCTTCAAGTATCCTCAGCAGCCTGGGATAAAGACTGCTGGCCTTGCTCTGTACCTCTGATCACTTGTGATGATCAGGTCTTCTTGTCTTGCTCAGGCTTTATCTCCTTCTTCTCAGGATGACCTGGCCTTCTCTCTTCAAGAAACTTCAACAACCTCTGAAAAGGTCTGTTAGTCTTGCTCAGAAACTTCTGATCACTTCTGTTGATCAGGCTCTTCTCAATTACTGAATACTCAGACAACTGATGTCTTTAACTTTAGTCTGGTCCAGTCTCACATCAAATCATCTTCATGCACTGAGTGCATGGCAACTCTGCTTCCTCATGCACTGACTGCAAGGCCTTCTCAATTTCTTCAAGAACCTCCTGGTCTTGGACAACTCAGATGCACACCACTGATTTGGCTCTGTTCACGTGTGCACGTGCATGCATGCATGCATGCACTCCCCTTCTTCTTCTTAGTGTGATAAACACTCAATGAGTGCAATTGCTTTAAGCACACACACTTCTTCCTTCTTCACACTTTGTTCTTTTTGTTTACACACTCACAAGTGTGTTGTACTTTAGTGTGAGGGTCTCCTCTTTCTTCCTTCTTCTAAGTGTGTTCACTTCACTTAGTGCACACACACTAGGTTCGGCCTCCTTATCTCATTGCACACAAAACTTCTTCACTTTGGAAAACACTTGAGCTTGGCCTACTTCACTTGCAAAGCACACACACTTCCTTGTTCTTTTAATTTCCTTCAAAGTGTGCACTCCTCTTATGCACCCACTTGGTACTCCATTTTGCACACACAAGGGCTACGGCCTCCACTTGTATTTTTCTTTTGCACAAACTTCCTCTCGGCCTTCAACTTTTACTTTTCACACACAAGAGGCAAAGCCTCGGCTCTTCTTGCTTTGCTCACCTACTGCCCGTAGGGTGTTCTTCCTTCACTTTGCACACAAGCACAAGGCTCGGCCTTCTTCTTCTATTCCACCTGAATGCCAAAGGAGGCGCGCAAGGGTCTGCTTGAGCCGCGGCCAACTCCTTCTCCAACAGCTGCACAAGGTACCAAGCCCTCGGGTCTTCTTCTCCACTTGGCACACACACACTGCCGCGCAAGTGTCTTGAGCCGCGGGGTGCACAGGCACTCGGGTGTGTAGGATGCAACACCACGAGGCGCGCAAGCCACAAGGGTGAGGACACCTTGGGCGCGCAAGCTACTCCTGCCGCGCAAGTATGCGGGCAGGGAGAGCTCTTCATGTCGCACAACTAATGCGCGCAGGGGACCTTCGAAGCCTCGGGTGGCTCCGGAACCTTCAGCCGCGCAAGTTCTTTGCGCGGGGCTTCTACTTCACAAGGCAGAGCACACGCGGGACTTCGGGTATTCCACAGAACTTCAACAAGCAAAAACGAGCCTCGGCCTCTCTTTTTATAAGCGAGGAGAGCCTCTGCCTTCCGCGGAGAGATATCTTTCGAAACCCCGAAGATTTCGGTTCTTTAAAGATTTTTTCAAATCTTGTTTCTTCATCTGTTTCACGCGGGTTCTCTCATTTTTCTTTCCTCCTCGTGCATGCGATTTAGAACGCATGCACGACCTCTGTTTTGGCCATCCCATGCAAAACATGAATCAACATAGCCTCAGCACCTTCGGTTTGCCTCGGCCGAACATCAGGTTCTCTATTTCGTGCATGCAGGCTCATTTTAAACCATGGACGAGTTCCATAGGGCCAGACGATCTCAATGGACCTTTAAGATTCAATAATGGTGGACGGAATCTTCAAAACTATCGTCGGGAGGCGCCTGGTTCGAACGGAGCTCGCGGGTGGCTTCGGGTGGCCTTCAGCTGAGCTCGAGGAAGGAGACGGACTGGGAGCCGTCGGATCAGGCGATTGAGATACATCGGACGGCCTGGATCAGATCGCCTCGCCGCGGATCAGATGTGCGGCCGAGATCTGGCGCGCGATCGATCGTGCGGCCAGGATCGCTCCCGCGGAAAAATTCCGCGTCCCACATCGAAACGGCGCCCGGTTTATCCGCGGCATATCAACCTGGCGCTCCCTTCAGCTGCCCAGTTGAACTTCCCCCTCCACGGTGCCGCCCCGCACCATGTTCTCCCTGCGGGCGCGCTCTACGCCCACTCTCGCCTCTGCGGGCGCGCTCCTAGCGCCCACTATGCACCCCGGGCGCGCGGGTTTCACCACCGCGTGTCCTCGGGGGCTTACACACGGCCCCCTGCCGCCTTGTGCTTGCACCATGGGATCCCCCATGGGCGTGGCGCCTTCGGCCCACAAGTGCCTTGGGGTAGAACCCGTGGGCTGGCCTTGGCTGGCTTAATTTTTTGCCTAAGGTATGAATAAACACTTTGTTAAAAAACAAAGTATCCCATATGTAAAATGCCAAATTCCAAGCCACTTCTCCCTTCTTCATTTCTTCTCTTCTCTTCTTCTTCTTGAGAATTCAAACATTAATCTACTTGATTAGAAACAACTCCTCAATTTATGATTCTTCTTCATCATCTCATTTTCTACTTAGGAGAGAATTCTCAAGGATCTTCATCAACCGAACTCCTGAATCACATAACATCTTCAATTTGCTTCGTTGATCAAATCAGAGATCAATTGGATCTTCTTCTGATTCACATGCACTAAGTGATAGTGCATGGACTTCATAAACACCACTTCATCCACTTAGAAGTTGTGGATGGATCTCCTACTTCTCCTCATGCATTGTCAATACAATACATGGTCTTCTAACATTGTTGTGACATTGTATCCAGTTGATACAAGTTCTATGAACTTAAAGAGCAGCTCAACAATCGTCAGATATAACTAGAGAATGTTTCAACCACATCTCCTATGCCACTTAGTGAATCTCCTAAGTGACATGCATCTTAGTACCATGGCCATTCTCCTTCACCACCAACACCATCACAACCTTTGGCATTCACATCTTGACAATTCTTGACATCCATTCATTCTAAGACAATAACATGTCTCATTGACAACAAATGCAACACAGTGCACTTCAATCTCCCCCTTTGTATTTGTTGTCAATACACTCCTTTATCACATATGAATGGGTCAATATGTGTGCCAATATTTTCTCCCCCTTATTGGCAATCAAATGCAAAGGTGTGGTGTGGTTCTCTTCAAAAATCTCTTCCTCCCTTATAAAAGCATTTTCTTCAAAATCACAAGAGAGGGATGATGTCACATGTTCACTTGAGCAATGAACCTTTAGTAAATCAGCTCTAAGTCTACTTGGGCTAACCCGGTGTAGAAAACAAGAGTGATGTAACCAAGGAACTCAATGCTATCCATCATTCACTATACATGTGAGATCATGCTTTAGGGGTTTGAAATTTTTCAGATATAACAATGGATTTGCTAAATCCTGCACAACTTCACAAAACTCATTAGAAAGTTCAGGTGCAAAGATAAAGCTCCCCCTTTCAACCATTTGTATTCAATCAATACTCCCCCTTAATTGTCATGATGAATACAATTAAGAAACAAGGGATGAAAGTATGATTGGAATACCTTCAGCTTTTCTCAAGATAGTATTAAATCTTAGAATACCATCTTCTCCAGATTGTCTCCCCCTCAAGGGGTGCACTCCATTCTGTCCAAACCATCCTCCAGATGAGAATGATCATCATCTTCAATTCCCTGCAATGTTAGCACATGTAAATATCAGAAGTATAAGGGAATAAGATGGAACCTCCTTGGTTCATCAATGTGAACAACAAGGTTGAGAAGATTCTCTCAACCGAGATGTCCCATTTTCACCATTCTTCACACTTGCACATTTGATATTCATTGATGATTGTGCTGGTGTGGTTCTCAAAACATCTTCATGTGAAACCTTCTTCTTCCCTTTTGCCTTAGCAATTGCCAGAACTTCATCTTTAGCTCTTTGTAAATCTTTGCCAAGTTGAAACTGATTTGGCCATATGACTAGTAAGTCGTTTTGAAGTGTGGCCTCAGTTCTGGAAGTTCCACATGGTTCTTTTGATACTGTCAAGCTACCTTTCTTAGGCAACTTGTTTTCAATCAATCCCTTCTGCTTCTTCTGGATTGATTGTCTGTTTGAGTCCAGTCTGCTTCTATTCAGTTCCATGGCTTGTTCACAAAGATCCATGGTGTGTCCTTTCTTTCCACAGTAGAAGCATTTCTTGGTGGTCCTTCTGGATGCATCACCCTTCTTGGACTCAGACTCCAAGGACTTCTCTTCATTTCTAAGACACTTCTTGGGAGCATTTTCTACTTTCTTCTTGCTTCCCAAGGAATCTCTCTTAGCCAGGTTCTGTGATCTTTTCTTCTTTTGAGCTCTGGATACAGTTGGAGATTGACATGTATCTATTTGACCACTTTTGCAACCATCCCAGATGTTGTCAAGTAATCCAAATCTATTTGCAGTAAACAGATGTCTCTGGACCTGTGGATGTTGCTTCTTTTCTTCTGGCTTGCTCCCCCTTGGCATGGGCTTCCTTTGTGCTTTTGCATTTAAAGGATTGTACATACAATCTTTTGCACAATGCCCATACCTATTACAACACCAACAATGACCCAAAAATCTTGACTTTTTGATTCCTTCTGATTGTAGGGTACTTGTCTTGAATTGCTGTGTTGTTTCAGGAGAGCATTATTTCTTCACTGTCTTCATCCATACTTGTTTGGATTCATTCTTCCATCCTGCACTTTTAGTAGAAACACTTTTAGAAGCATGAGTATAAGATGGTATGGATGGTACCTTCTTTTTAGAAGATGTTTCCCTTTCATTAGAGGATGTCTTTCTTTTAGAATCATCCTTCTCAAAGCATACTTGAGTAGCAACATTTCTACTTTCAGCTGACTGGGAGGATTCAGCTTTGGGTGATTGCAGATTTTTCAATATCACCTCTAGTTCGAAGCATTTCATTTTGAGGGAGTTCTTCTCATCCTCAATAGTTCTTAGCCTTCCTTCCCAATTTTCTTTCAGCTGCTCTAACTGGTCTTCATGCACCTTCTTCAATTCTAGCAATGAATTGTCAAGCTCCTTCACCATTTTGACTTTGTCTTCGAGTTGAGCATCTCTGACATTCATTGACACTCTGTGCAATTTTTCCAGTGCATGGAAAACTTCTTTGATCATTATCATAAAGAATTATTTCTCAGAAAGGCTTCTTTGCAATTCTTCAGCAGTGTCTTCATATCTTTCATTGCAAAGAGAAACGGTTTCATCTTTAGCCTTCACGAGCTTTCTGAGAGTGTTGGTTATGCCAACCCTTTTAGCCAACTGATCTTCCATTGCATTGGATTCTTCTTCTAACTGTGATTTTTCTTCTTGAAGATCATGGATGCCTGTAGCTATACACTTTGCCACTTCCATGGGGACAGTCTTCTGAAGATATTCGATTGCACTTTGAAGATCTTTCATTGTTCCAACTTCATCACAGCTAGGACAGGATTTCTTCATCTTCTTGGCCTGTTTCTTCTTTCTATTTTTCTGAGTCTTGGCAGATATCTCCATTTGAGGCTGGTCGCTCGTTTCCTCAAATCTGCACTTCATAAAGACTCCCTTGGATCTTTTAGAGGTAACATCCCTCTGATACCAATTGAAGTTCCCAGATCAGTGTGAATCACTGAGAGGGGGAGGGGGTGAATCAGTGATCCCTTAAAACTTTTTACTAATTGATTCTTATCAATTAAACCTCTATGGCTGGTTAAAGCCTCGATCCACTCTTCTTGTATCTCTCAACCTTTCCCGAATGATGCAGTAATGAAAAGGCACAGGACACAAGGATTTACAAGGTTCGGCACCAAAGGCCTACATCCTTGCCATGCTCTCTCAGCATGGATTCTCCCATTATAACTTGTTAGAATTACAATGGTCGATACAGAGTCCCACTGTATCTCTCCTGAGTCCCACAGGAGGGTCTTTATACTGCTTCACACAGTGTTACCAGAGTCCCACTGGCCTGCTCCAGAATCCCACTGAAGACTTCTTCTCCCTGAGTCCCACAGGGTCTTCTCCTGGCTCCTCGAGTTACACGAGTAGCTCTTCTTCACTGTAAGTTCTTCAAGTATCCTCAGCAGCCTTGGATAAAGACTGCTGGCCTTGCTCTGTACCTCTGATCACTTGTGATGATCAGGTCTTCTCGTCTTGCTCAGGCTTTATCTCCTTCTTCTCAGGATGACCTGGCCTTCTCTCTTCAAGAAACTTCAACAACCTTTGAAAAGGTCTGTTGGTCTTGCTCAGCAACTTCTGATCACTTCTGTTGATCAGGCTCTTCTCAATTACTGAATACTCAGACAACTGATGTCTTTAACTTTAGTCTGGTCCAGTCTCACATCAAATCATCTTCATGCACTGAGTGCATGGAAACTCTGCTTCCTCATGCACTGACTGCATGGCCTTCTCAATTTCTTCAAGAACCTCCGGGTCTTGGACAACTCAGGTGCACACCACTAATTTGGCTTTGTTCACGTGTGCACGTGCATGCATGCATGCATGCACTCCCCTTCTTCTTCTTAGTGTGATAAACACTCAATGAGTGCAATTGCTTTAAGCACACACACTTCTTCCTTCTTCACACTTTGTTCTTTTTGTTTACACACTCACAATTGTGTTGTACTTTAGTGTGAGGGTCTCCTCTTTCTTCCTTCTTCTAAGTGTGTTCACTTCACTTTGTGCACACACACTAGGTTCGGCCTCCTTATTTCATTGCACACAAAACTTCTTCACTTTGGCAAACACTTGAGCTTGGCCTACTTCACTTGCAAAGCACACACACTTCCTTGTTCTTTTAATTTCCTTCAAAGTGTGCACTCCTCTTATGCACCCACTTGGTACTCCATTTTGCACACACAAGGGCTACGGCCTCCACTTGTATTTTTCTTTTGCACAAACTTCCTCTCGGCCTTCAACTTTTACTTTGCAGACACAAGAGGCAAAGCCTCGGCTCTTCTTGCTTTGCACACCTACTGCCATTAGGGTGTTCTTCCTTCACTTTGCACACAAGCACAAGGCTCGGCCTTCTTCTTCTATTCCACCTGAATGCCAAAGGAGGTGCGCAAGGGTCTGCTTGAGCCGCGGCCAACTCCTTCTCCAACAGCTGCACAAGGTACCAAGCCCTCGGGTCTTCTTCTCCACTTGGCACACACACACTGCCGCGCAAGTGTCTTGAGCCGCGGGGTGCACAGGCACTCGGGTGTGCAGGATGCAACACCACGAGGCGCGCAAGCCACAAGGGTGAGGACACCTTGGGCGCGCAAGCTACTCCTGCCGCGCAAGTATGCGGGCAGGGAGAGCTCTTCCTGTCGCACAACTAATGCACGCAGGGGACCTTCGAAGCCTTGGGTGGCTCCGGAACCTTCAGCCGCGCAAGTTCTTTGTGCAGGGCTTCTACTTCGCGAGGCAGAGCACACGCGGGACTTCGGGTATTCAAAAGAACTTCAGCAAGCAAAAACGAGCCTCAGCCTCTCTTTTTATAGGCGAGGAGAGCCTCTGCCTTCCGCGGAGAGATATCTTTAGAAACCCCGAAGATTTCGGTTCTTTAAAGATTTTTTCAAATCTCGTTTCTTCATCTGTTTCACGCGGGTTCTCTCATTTTTCTTTCCTCCTCGTGCATGCGATTTAGAACGCATGCACGGCCTCTGTTTTGGCCATCCCATGAAAAACATGAATCAACATAGCCTCGGCACCTTCGGTTTGCCTCGGCCGAACATCAGGTTCTCCATTTCGTGCATGCAGGATCATTTTAAACCATGGACGAGTTCCATAGGGCCAGACGATCTCAATGGACCTTTAAGCTTCAACAATGGTGGCCGAAATCTTCAAAACTGTCGTCGGGAGGCGCCTGGTTCGAACGGAGGTCGCGGGTGGCTTCGGGTGGCCTTCGGATGAGCTCGAGGAAGGAGACGGACTGGGAGCCGTCAGATCAGGCGATTGAGATACATCGGACGGCCTGGATCAGATCGCCTCGCCGCGGATCAGATGTGCGGCCGAGATCTGGCGCGCGATCGATCGTGCGGCCAGGATCGCTCCCACGGAAAAATTCCGCATCCCACATCGAAACGGCGCCCGGTTTATCCGCGGCTTATCAACCAGGCGCTCCCTTCAGCCGCCCAGTTGAACTTCCCCCTCCACGGTGCCGCCCCGCAACGTGTTCTCCCTGCGGGCGCGCTCTGCGCCCACTCTCGCCTCTGCGGGCGCGCTCCTAGCGCCCACTATGCACCCCGGGCGCGCGGGTTTCACCACCGCGTGTCCTCGGGGGCTTACACACGGCCCCCTGCCGCCTTGTGCTTACACCATGGGATCCCCCATGGGCGTGGCGCCTTCAGCCCACAAGTGCCTTGGGGTAGAACCCGTGGGCTGGCCTTGGCTGGCTTAATTTTTTGCCTAAGGTATGAATAAACACTTTGTTAAAAAAAAGTATCCCATATGTAAAATGCCAAATTCCAAGCCACTTCTCCCTTCTTCATTTCTTCTCTTCTCTTCTTCTTCTTGAGAATTCAAACATTAATCTACTTGATTAGAAACAACTCCTCAATTTATGATTCTTCTTCATCATCTCATTTTCTACTTAGGAGAGAATTCTCAAGGATCTTCATCAACCGAACTCCTGAATCACATAACATCTTCAATGTGCTTCGTTGATCAAATCAGAGATCAATTGGATCTTCTTCTGATTCACATGCACTAAGTGATAGTGCATGGACTTCATAAACACCACTTCATCCACTTAGAAGTAGTGGATGGATCTCCTGCTTCTCCTCATGCATTGTCAATACAATACATGGTCTTCTAACATTGTTGTGACATTGTATCCAGTTGATACAAGTTCTATGAACTTAAAGAGCAGCTCAACAATCGTCAGATATAACTAGAGAATGTTTCAACCACATCTCCTATGCCACTTAGTGAATCTCCTAAGTGACATGCATCTTAGTACCATGGCCATTCTCCTTCACCACCAACACCATCACAACCTTTGGCATTCACATCTTGACAATTCTTGACATCCATTCATTCTAAGACAACAACATGTCTCATTGACAACAAATGCAACACAGTGCACTTCAATTCTAAAGGGAACAATAACATCCTCGATTTAAATGATTCTGCGTCCATGATGATGATCATGGGTGGTGTGTTTTTAGTGAGCCTCATTGATGTAGTCGGGTGCATGAGATCCTATAAGTCACTATATCTAGGTCAAATAATGGATTATTTGATAATACTAGTGTTTATGGGACTTTGGTAAATTTTTATGGGTCTTCATGCCTTTTATTTAATCCAATGGTTTTATCTTTTTTGTTTTGGGTCATAAGTTGTCCACATTCATGTGTGGTGACATTTCATGTGTCACACTCAATGTCTTTTCTATACTTTTATTTTATTCAATAAATTTTTAGGGTCAGGAATGCTCAATACCTGAACTTTATTGGTAATTTACCATCCAACGATGTCTATTTAAGGATTTTATAATTTTATAATGATTTAAATATAATTTTTAAAAATTAAATACTATTTATTGTCATTTTCAGGGCTATTCACATATTTTGATTTTAAAGGCATTAAGATAACAATGGAATTTGACTATAAAATATTTAATAATAAATGATAAATTATAATTATCTAATAAATTCAAGGGACTACATAATTCATCCAAACTATATTACTTGAATGTTTTTAGAATCATTTGTTTGATTTTTATACTTCTTGCATAAGCGATGCGTTAGTGCTGTGTAAGCGGAAAAAGATATTATAATTTATATAAAATTTAAACGTAAATTTATATAATAAAAATAATTTATTAATATTAAAATTAAAATTTTAAAATCATTCATATATTCTATTTTTCCCTATAACAACATATTATATATATTAAAATAAAGAGTTTGACATTTTGTAATTTTTCTTAACTTAAAATAATATAAATGCTATAATCAATTTCATGTAGCACAAGAATACAATATTTTTAAAGTTATAATGTTTATGGTAAAATTTTTCATATAAAATTAAATAAAGGAAAATTTTTGGTGAGATTTTTGACCATATCCCGTAGTTTATACCTTAATAAACTTGTCTTACCCATTACCGTGTTGATAAACCTTTACAATGTTTAATTTTCCTTTCGACTAAAACATATTTGAAATATTTAAAAAAAATAAACACCAAATTAAAAATAATAAATCTATTTTTCATGAATCAATTTTTATAGTTTTTAAAAATAAAATAGAATATATTTTTTCAAAACATAACAAAACATAGATTTTTAAGAAAATGTTCTTTTAAGCATAAAAATTATTTCATGCCAAATAAAGTATAATTATGATTACTCTAAAATAAATTATATTATTTATAAAAACATATGTATTATTTTAATTTAAAATTAAATCAAAAATATATATGTGATTATTAACTACTTGATTTAAAGAAAATAAATGAAAGTTTTATAAAAATCAGTATTTTCTCTATTCACTCAATAAATATTTTTTTCAGAAAAAAATTAAGAGATAATCCTAATTATATTATGAAATGTTGATTTCCTATGTTATATCCATTTTTTTAAATTATATTTAAAAAATTGGAATATATTGTTTATAATATCCATGCACAAAATGTGATAAAAGCTGTTTTTGATGAAAATGTATTTTTAAAGCACAGAATGACTTTATCATAATTACATGTAACATAACCATAATTATGTAAATTTGAAATCATTAAATTGTATATATATTCTAATTTTTTCATTAGAACAATTTATCAATAGTGATTAATTTAATCGATTAAAATAAAAAAACATTACACACATAAAAAGAGTTTTATAAAAAATATCACTTTCACCTTTAAACTATTATATGTTCATTCCAAACCAATTAATAATAAATTTATGATTTATTATTAATTTTAATAAGGTTAAATTTATAAATATATCTCATCATATTATTTTTCTTGTTCACACTCACCAAACCAACGACTACGGCATAATGGTCATATTTAAATAATAATATATCATGGTTCATCTAAGCTCGAAGTTGTTTACACCACACACTATTGAATATTTTACTTAAAGAAAATAAATTTTAAAATATCAGGTAATAACATTATAACCCATTAAAGAGATTTATTTATCTGAAATATATCTCATATCCAACAAAAAATGGTTTAAAATATTTAAAAAAACAATTTTAGTGAGGGGAAGATAAAACATACAATATTGAAATGATATTTTTTAATATTTAAATATACCTTTGTTAAAAACCCCATTATAAAAATTAATAATAAAAAATAAATTTTAAAAGAGGAAAATATAAATTTGAGGTCCATCTGAAATAAAACATTATCAAGTTCCCAAATTAGAATTGCATTTTCGGGAAGCGAAAATTTGTTCATAGAGGAAAAAAATAACATCTAAGGAATAATAGAGTGATATAGAACTTGGTCATGAGAAATTTAATGACTAAAAGGGATAAATAATTCCATAAATTTTTTAGAAATGAAGAAAAAAGGATAAATTTTTTATTTCATAATCTTTTTCCTTGAGTTGTGGTATTCTATTATAATAAATAAAGAGAACATGTGATAATATACTTACTTGATTTATTTCAACTCCAATATCACACTTTAATTATTTTGTTGTGGTTAAATTAATCACCATTTATATCTCATCTCTTACTCAAATAAATGAATATCCAAGATGGATTTTTAATGATAGAAATACTAAAAATAAATTTTAGTGAATTATAATATATGTTAAAGGATAATAATTTATTTATTCTATATATAGACATTTTAAATTTCAAAAATGGTTAAAATAAGTTAAGATAATATAAATATGAATAAACCTTCATTCAAATATCACAAAAATGCCAACAATTACATAAAAAGTTCAGATTAAATAATTCCACAAATAACTAACCTTAAACACTTCAAAATTTTATTTTCTATGTTTAAAAAATATCTTAAATATTTGGGGACATATTATTCCAGAATTAATTGAAAAGTTTTATAAAAAAACATTAAAAAAATTTAAATTCACATAGAAAAAATGTATATTCCATAATCATATAACATCTAAAATATGCTAATTGTATCAATCAATATCCTAAATCACCATAAATCCATAAAATATCATATATCGGTCCAAAATATAATTGAACATTTATTCCTCAAATAAACTATCATGTTACCCAAAAATAATACCATTTACCTTAATCATATAATGATCCCAATATAGCGAACTTATTCAAGAATAACATTAATAAATTTGTCACCAAATAAATTTTCAACCCATGGTTTTTTGTAATAGAAAACATATATTCCCAAAATGTAATTACTCTTTTATCCCAATTAACCATAATTACCATAAAATTAAATATCATATTTAACCTAAATGTTATCAATACCGTTTGACTTATATCCACAAATTTTAAAATCATTATTTCATAAATAACCTTTTCACCTATTAAACCTAATGGTTACGTATACCTCAAACATATATTAAAACTCAAATAAAGTATCTGCATCACATAAAATCTCAAAAGTGGTATTTATGAATTTAAAATTATAGGAAACAATAGATTTACTAACCCAAGGTGTTATAAAAAATCTTAAACTATCCGTATAAAAATCAACCAAACCTCTAGAGAAATACATACATTCTCTTTGATACCAATTATAATGACATGTACAATATTTAATGAATATTTATGAGTTTAATAGAAATGAATGAATTTTCCTACATTCTTAAGCTTTTCTAGGTTATAGTTTTATATAATTATTAAAACCATTGCATTTTATAGGGAACACCAGCATAAAATTTTCATTTTTCTAGAAAAAATAAGTCTATTAAATTCAAAGTTGTGTTTCATTCATGGCATACTTACATCATTCAACAAAGAAAAATTATTTGGGTATATAGTCTATAATAATTACTACTCATCCAAAGGCCTAGTAAAAAACATTTAAAAATGTAGGATCATAAATAAACTTATTAAGGGATTTATAAAGAAAACAAAACCATTTATCATTTTTAAAACATGAAAACCCATATGAAAATTTTCTTTTTCTATTAATAGATTATTAACTTAAAATAATCACTTACTCTTGAAAGAGACTTATTTTCTCAAATTTTTCCATAAAATGGTTCATAAATAGGAATAAGTGAAAAATCATAATTCATAAGGTTTTATTTAAAAACAAGAAATCTTTTTCTTGAAAAAAACACTTTTCACCCTCAAATGACCATAATCATTATTTTATATTATATACTCGTATTCGTATCTTATGAAATAAAATATTTCCATTCAAACCCATTAAAAAATTAATATGAAGTATATTAAAGTATAACAATATAAATAATCACATGTATAATAATAAGTTATTTCATAATGATGGAATGTATTATTCCTGGCATCATAGTCATATTGTCAAGGACTCATGCCAAAACATCATACATTAATAGGTAAGGTATACGCTAAATATCAAAAAATTGTTTCTCACATGAGACTTATTGATGAATTGATGATTCGTAACAGGCCCCACTTATGACTTAAAAATACCAATAAATTCATCATATGAATTAAATGAATAAGAATTCAATATTTATTCAATAAAAACATTCGTATTGAAAACGAGTATACAAAATATCAAAAAAATTCCATAGTTAAAAAATATGACTTTATGATCATTAACCGTTAAGAGAAATAATTATGATTGTATCATTAGAGAATATAACCAGTTAATTATAATAATCTTTAAAATATTTTGACATATATAAAAAATCTATTTTATAAAAGCATTTAAAATAATCTTTGAAAATCAAGAGAAAAAATCTATTTTGTTTTCGTAACTTTTAAAAACAAAAAAATCGTAGAATAACATGATTATGATTCTATATGTATAAAAAATTGAAAATAGTATATGAATCATGATAATGAATTACGACTATGACATTGGGTAATGGTGGTCATGGAATAAACATTAAAACCACATTGATTTTTCCTTTTTTGTAAAAACAAAAAACAACACATACGAGGAACATTGAAATGATTTATTTTTTAAACCATGGTAAATAATTTAAAATATAGTTTAAAATTAACTTTAATTGTATTTGAATAAAAAATAATAACATTATTGATTAATTTTAAGAACAAATACATGAAATAGAATAATTTTGAAATAAAAACATTTAACAATGTTTTAAATAAAAATCCCTTACCTAAAGTCAAGTGTTGCTTCCTACAATTTATAACCCATGAATAATAAATTTATATTAATTTTAAAATTTTTTAAGAAACATTTTAATGTTAATTACATTATCAATATTCCTTTTATTTAATTTATTAATATTACATATTTAGTTACTAAATAAGTTATGTTTATATTAAATGTTTTAATGACATTCAGTTCATAATCCCAAATGAATTTTAATAGGTTTCCATGGTCAAAGGGGTCATTATTCTGTCATCTAAAGAATTTTAATCAATATTCATTTTAAATGTTTTGAAATTAAATACAATTTTATAATCATCCATGTAATTTTTTCATAAAAAATGAATTAAAATATTTCATGGAAATGGTAGTTTGTATGTACACATGAACAACATTTTCATTTTTCTACTAGGTGGAAAATAAATAAATTAGATTAGTTTTTACATTACGTTAATAATAAATTTGTTATATATGTAATATTTATTCATTATTTTCATCATTATGACCATACATGTGAGGCTGTAATGAAAACTGAATCACATCACCTTGTGGAGGTGGTAGTCTCCACCTACGCACAAGCAAGATTATCATTTTACGATGGAAGATGAGGTAAAAAGGTCTATAATATATTATATTTATAGAATAATAATTATGTTATTCATATAATATATAAAAATTAGATACATAAAAATAAAAACCTTTGAAATAATGTGATACAAAATAAAATACATTTCTTTTTGGAGATGGTAGTCTGTATGTATACACGATCGATGCTTTCATTTCCCTTTGGATGAAAAATTATATGAATAAGAATTTTTTCATAAATATAATAACATTTTGGTACATCGATGATACTTATGTTGTTATATAATTATGGTTATATAATAATTTAAGGATGTGGAAGAAAAAATATAATGAAAGAACTCGGTTAAGAGTTATACCTCTTCATTGAAAAAAGCGTCTTTATCTTACCCATTAAGAATTGTCGGATTGGTAATTTGGTGATACGAGTACATATTTGAAATATTTATAAATTTTATGATGGTATTGGTTTAGATCTTGGTCAGGGTAAATGTTTCAATAGGTGTGAGGAAGAGAGGTGAGAGGATTCCCTTTTGTTGGCGAGGTGGGTGGAAAAATTGTAATTACTTCAAATATTAATATATAATATTTTTCTAGATCATGTAAAATGGATATAAAGAGCTTTATATTATAATATAAGAAGTATAATTTTTCAATATAATAATACTATTAATTTTAAATAGTTTTATTTGTCATTTTAAATGTTATCTTTTGGTTTAACACCTTCATCAACCATGTTTAACCTTAATTGTTATTAGAAAATGTTTCTTTATTTATTGTACATGAAATTTATTTTAAAAATTATAAGTGGAACATAAATTATACATTTATAATATTCTTAAAAATGACCCTTAAAATTAAGTAAATGTAGTGTTTTTATAAATTTTTAATGATGTAGAAATAATTTTTAAAAATTAAATACCATTTAAGTCTATTTTCAGAACAATTCACATGTCTTGGTTTTAAAGGCATAAAGAAACAAATTTAATTTTGATTAAACTGGTTAAACATCAATTATACATTATAATTTTATAATAAGTTCTTGATATACCATAATTAATCAAAAATATATTACTTTTATTGTTTTCAAAATCATTTATTTTATTTTTCTAATACTTTCTTAAGGGTTGTGCTAGAGTTGCATATGTGTTAAAGGAAATTATACCATCTATAAGAATTGAAAATAATTTATTCTTATCAAAAATAAATACACATAATCTTTCAAATTTTATTTTTATATCTATAACAACATATTCTTGATATAAAATAAAGAGAGTGATATTTTGTGATTTTACTTAACATAAAATAATATGAATCTTATTCTCAATGTAATATGAAACAAAAATGTTGTATTTTAGAAGGTATGATTTCTATGGTATAATTTAACTCATCCAAAAAAAATTCATGTTTTTTATTTATTTTCATACCTTATCTTATAGTTTTAACCTTAACTAACTTGTTTTACTCATTACCGTATTGATAAAATTAAACCATGTATTATATTCATCATTACTAAAAATGATATTAAAGTATCTAAAAAATTTGAACACCATAATTAAAAAAATTATCTGTTTTTTAAAATTCAATTTTTATAATCAAATTTAATTACATTTTATATAAGTTCTCAAAGCACAAAAGAATATAGTTTTCAAGAAAATGTGTTTTTCGGTATAAAAATTATTTCATACCAAATAAAGAATAATTATGATTTATATGTAATTCATTAGGCTTTTCTTAATTAAAGGGAAATTATTTTACATTAAAATTAAATAAAAAATATAATGGGACTTTTAAAATACTTGATTTAAAGAAAATAAAAGACAGTTTCATAAAAAAAAATTCACTATTCACTCAAAATTCAATTTTTCCAAAAAAATATCAAAAATCCATCCGAGTACTAATATAAAATATTTATTTTAAAAATTATATAAATTTTTAAAAATGATATTTATAAAATTTGTATAAATTAATTATAATATTCACACACAAAATACAATAAAAACCATTTTATAGAAAATGTATTTTTAAAGGATAAAATGAATTCATTCTAATTAATAAAAATAAATAAATAAATTTTAATTTTCTATATTTAATTTATACTTAACTTATTTCATTAAAGTATTTTATTAATAGTTATGAATTTATTTTGTTAGGATCGCAATACATTTCACACATAAAAATTTTTTTATAAAAAATATATCTTTTACATTTGAAAGATTTTATCTTCATTTTAATCCAATTAATAATCGATGTATGATTTAATATTCAATTTATTTATGAAAAATCATCTATATATATATATATCTCATATTATACTTATTCCTATTCATATTCTCCAGATCAATATCTAGGTTATAACGTTCATATTTAAATAATAGTATATTTTGGTTTGCTTAAGCTTAGTGTTGCATATAGAACATAGTAACAAATATATTACTTAAATAAAAAAACTAGAGTATAGGGGTGTTATAAAAAAATTATTTGTTCAAAAAGGATACTACCAAATTAAATGAGTTCATAAAGGTGAAATTTTGTATCTTATGAAAATATTCTAAAAGATAAAATATTTTTTGGCTATGATAGTGAAAATAATTTCCAGATATTTCAAATAAATATAAAATAAAATATTATTAATGGATTTATAGAAGAAAAAAATACATTGAATGGATGAATGTATTTCTGACACATAAAGTTGAGCTAAATTCATGTAAATTAAAGAAGTCACTCTTTGTGATAATTTAATACCCAGCAGTAAGGTATCGTAGGATCGATCAATATTTGAAAATGAATAGATTCTAGAAGAGAGGAGTTGATCTTAGTCATTATGTCCATAAGAATTATGATCAAATCATATTTGTACTAATATATATTAAATACACTGTCTTTTTAAGATAACATTAATATCAATGAATTTTTTTTACAAAATTCATTATGAGTGAATATAAAATGTCTATTACTTGTGAATATATGTTTTTCCTTAGTTGAAATGTTATAAAAGTAAATAATGGGTTTTCATTTTATAATATAAATATACTAAGGTAGTAATAACAATATTTATCATGGTTGAAATAAAAATAGTGACAACACCTATTGATACCTAGATAAAGTTATCAAATGATGCTATGGGAAAGAAGGTCAATATTACATGGTATATGAAAACATTGGAATATTATAATGCTTAATAAATTCAATAATTAATATTTTATATTCTTCAAATTAAGTAGAGAGGCACTAATGTGATCCAAAGTAAATCCCCACGATTTTAGTGAAAATGATACTTCAATATATCAAAGGCATGATGAATTTTTGATTGTTCAATAATGAATTATTAAAGTAGGATTGTTTGGGATTTATGAATACCAATTCATCTTGTTCGATGAATAATAGGAATCCTATTTAGAAATTTGTTTCAATCTATAGTAATTATCTAATTCTTTTCAATATAATGAGAAATATTATCATTCAAGGAAAACTATAAAATTTAAATAAATTTTCACTTCTCAAGCTTATCCATAACAATTATGGAAGAGATTCAAACTAAATGATATTGGTCATGAGGTACATTCTCCTATTATAATTAACTCTTATAACTTATGTTTTTTAGATCTTATATAAAATTAAATACATCATTTTAGGATGAATCCGACTGAGATAAAGTATCAATTTATCAATGATAATGTTGAGAATGTGTTAGTGAAGTTGGTTTACATGACTAATCAATATCAACATTCATATATTATGATGATGGTACCATCCATTTTTTTAGATTAATAATTCATCTCTTGTTGTTCAATCATATATTTTTACTTTAAAGGTTTTGATAATAATTGCATTACTATATACCCCCTTGTTTGTCTTGTTGTATTGTTTTACTATTTAATAAAAATTTGATTTGGATGGATGGATGGATGGAGGTTTAGATAATAATCCCCCACTACCATGATGGTGTTTTTTATTTTATAGTTGCTTTTCTATAATTTGAATTGTATTCTATATGTGGTTTATAGAAAATTATGTTCACCTCATGAATTTAATGATAGGGATTTCGATTCCTTATAAAAACATTTAATAATAGATATTTTTTTTCATTATCAAAGTGGGAAAAATATGCAAGAAGAAGGATAAGAAGAGAGTTTAAGAGAAAGGAATTTAAACTCACCTCAGATTAAAAAATGGATAATCTTTTAAATCCATGGGATAAATCCAATCATAGAGAACTCAAAAGTGTTCTAGGATGAACCTCTATTCACCCAAGGTTTACTGAAAAATAAGGAATCCATATAAATTTTAACGGGATTCCAAAATTATATTGATGAAATAATTTTAATGAATCATAGAATGAATGGTTTGGAAAACACTGTGATAAGGCTAAGATGACCATACCTCTGGAAATCCCATCACAATCTCCATTATCTACCCTTTAAAAATTTATCCAATTATATTAATTTTATATAGGCGAGGAGGTTCATGGTGTAATGAAAATCACTATTTCATGATATCTAAATTTCTAAAAATCATTGCAGTGGTCTCCAACAAAGATGTGATACAACAAAAAAATATGGTTCAATGATATGAAAAATGTAGAACCATTAAATCATACACTTATCGAATCATGTTGTGGAATTTTTGAACAAGTTGTAAGGGAAAATCATGTAAAAGTAAACAAACTCTCAAATACACATTCATTTCATGACCAAAGGTCCTCACACCATAAGAAAAATATCCATAAGGGTAAACTTAAAACCTTCATACCCTAATGTAATATCTGATACAATTTACATAAGAACTACCTAGATACTAATATGATGTGACCCACACCCTTCATATCATAACCAGGATTACTCTTTGAAATTGTATGACACTAAACTCTCATATCTCAGACCATATACTATGACATAATATGCACTCTATGACTCAAACCTTTGTGGCGCATCACACCAGACTAAAAAACTTATCTCTTATAGCTAGCCACTCATTATGAAACACCCATAGACACACAATAACACTTTATTTATATTTATTATCTCATATATAGATCCACCTTCCTTCCTCTAACCTTCTCTCAACACCACCAACACCAAAAATTCACAAATTAATAGACTGAGAAGGGTTAATCCATTATTTGTTAGATTCCAAACACATTCCATCATTAAGGGAAGCTCAGGAATTTAAAGAAGTTATATAATTTTCTCCCTCAAACTGCTGGTGGTAGAGGTTCCAACCAAACATAGTTACCAAGGATATTCATGTAAAAAATCAAAGTGATATGGAACTGATTCATATGTTAGGACTACACAAAATCTTCACTAGGGTTCATCCTTGAGGGTCTATGGATAATAGTTTTTTGTGGATCATGTTTTAGTCGAGTTTAAGGAAGGACCTATGATTGTGATATGAACATTGTTTATTACTACTATTATGGTACACACTATGTTTGATATTGGTAAATGTAATTCATTTATATATGCATGAGTAATAGATTAGATGAATTTTTATATGGGGCTAATTTATTTTCCTTGAAGGTTGAGAAACCTATTAGGGAAAAAATAAATTTGCGGTTGAAGTGTCCATGTTATTTTATTGTGGTCTCTAATATGGAAATGTTATTTAACTTATTAGTTTTTGAGATGTACATGTTCAATGTCATAATTGAGATAGAATGGATGGTAAATTTTGGGTCCTGCATAAACTGTTATAAGAAGAAGGTTTCCTTTACTTCACCTCAAAAGAGCGCTCAAATTTTTCAACGGGAGTGGGATATTTATGCTATTAGAGAAAGAAAAATCCTTAAAGAACTTGAATATTTAACAATTCAGATATTCTGGTTAGTTCTTGTATGAATAGAATCTAGGGAATTATTTAAATTGGTAGTACTTGTGGAGGATTTCATGGACAAGTTTTTAAAAAAACTCTTTTGAACTTTCACAATAGAGAGATGTGGAGTTATTCATTGATTTGGTTATAGGTTTATCCAAATATCATTGACTTAATATCCCATGAAGCTTAAAGAGTTATGAAAAATAAAGAACCGACGTGTTTTAAACCCATACTGGAACCTAAGTCACTCTGCGGTATGGCTTGAGAGGCATTCCCAATCCTCTCGGGCTAAAAACTAGTGTTAGGAACCAATTATAACACATTTGAGAATTATTTAACCCCTAAATGATAGTAAAATAAATATGAAAAACAAGAATAAAGTAAACAATGGAAGTGGAACTAAATAAAACAAAACATACCTCCATGTGAACTCATATGTCGCCACCAACCATGGATCTACACTCACTCCATGAGCGACCAACAATTGGAAGAACCAAAACCTGAAATGAGTTATAGAGAATATATTCATAAGAATTTAAAAATATGAGAAGGTGTGGTGAAAATAGAAATCAAACCCTATTCCTTACCTTTAAAGAGAATAAAATTTCATGTTAGTTTTAAAATAAAAATGTATAAAAATATTGTTTTCCATTTATATTCAAAACATGTAACATGGTTGTGATTTACAAAATAATCCGATTTCACATTTGATTTTCCAAAACCATATCCTAAAGAATAATATATTACCAATAAACCATTTACAGGGGGAAAAAGATGATAATATATGATTCCCAACATGTAATCATTTTAGTAATTTAATATCACAAGGTTTTACACAATAGTAAATAGTATAATAACAGTTTTATCATTCTAAATATGAAAATAAAACCAAGTAAAAGAGAATTTAAAAATAGTTCCATAAAACAACAGTGAAAAGAGGGAAAGCACCATGGGAAATCCATAAGTATATATGTTATAGCGGTTCTTGGTACCCTACATCTTAATGATCAAGCCTATAACCTTCTCATAAACTAGATGTTCGGGATGAAGAACCTGAGTTCCAATGGTAACAATATATGACACATATTTAGTCAATTTTGAATCATAATAATGCTATTGATACCAGGACGAAGCCATGTTGGCAAACTAGCTATGAGTCCTAGTCTACCCAAATGGGTACCCAAGATTCCAACATTCCATGCTAAAATGGGGGGGGGGTATTAATCTAGAATAAACATATATATCATACAATTTTTTTAAAAAAAAATAAACCATTCACTTTCTCATCACCTCCCTCCCTACCTAAGTGCTACCCATTTAATGTCACTTAAGTAATGAACAACCCCCTTCACTAGGCCTCCATCAATTTTCAAACATTTATCACACACACATATCAAAATTCATTCATGTGGAAATACTTAATAGGGGTTTTCTACATTAAATAAAACTTTTCAAAATTTTAACCATGATTCAACACTTTTAAAGAAACTCCTTCACCTTAGAAAACACTTTTTTCCAATGATTTTGAGTCACAAAAATTAATTTTTACCTACAAAATATAAACCTATATTTATATATAAAAACCCATTATCCAAATACTTATATTACACTCTCTATGAGTGGATATATGAAATGGAGGCACTCGTATATATAAATATGTGTGTGAGTGTGTGTGAGTGTGTGTGTGTGTGTTGTTAGGTCAGAATAATACAATGATAAAAAAGAGGGGGTTAATTGTATATTTTTTATAATCTTCACATATTATGGAATATAACTCTATTTTTAATTTATATAGATATGAAACATTATCTTCAATATGTAGTGTGATCATTGGATAAATAGTAAAGATGAATAGAACAGTTTTGATAGTGGTTCGGAGCACAAAGATCCAATATTCCAATCCACCAGGGCTCTATCTTCAAGCTTGGTGATTTTCACTATAAAGGTCCTCTTATCAATGGACCTTTAAACCACAATTGAGTGCAGGAAGTTGACACCATTTCAATAAGGCTAAACTAAGCCTTCTGTTTCTTTTATATAAAACTGAATATCCACAACTTTGTACAAGAAGCTGACCCTTAAACACAATTGAGTACGAGCAGTCAAAACTCCAATAAATCAAAAGAGTTTGATTTTTTTGATGATATAAGTTAAATTTCATAGTCACAACAGAAACTGAAAAAATATGGATCTATTTCTTTAATGATGAATGTCTTCATGAAAGAATAGCTCTGAAGAGATCTAGGTTGCAAATGATCTACAATATGAATAGTAACTAATGATAAGAAGCAATTTCAGCTATACGAGGTTGAAATATGTATCTTCAAAGTGTTTCCCTATTAGAAAATAAGAGATCCATTCTGTATTTGATGCATATATGAACTCAAAATATCATCAAAAATGTGTAGTCATATATCACATATGCATCTCATATATGAAGAGAAAATATTCCTTCCATATATACAGATTTCTTTCAATTCATCATATCCAATAAGGTCTTCTTATAGATCTCGATCTTTTTATTTTTGATCATTCGAGAGAGTCATAACATCCTCTAAAAATAGGAATGATTTAATCCATTGAATAATATCCTTTAAATCAGTCGAAAAAATATTTGAAATGATCATTAAATCGATCTTTATTTCCTTCAAAACAATTGCATAAATCTCGGATAATATCGTGGACTTAAAACGCCATCATTGAACTGTCAAATGCAGGTTTCCTTCATGTGATTAAAAAATACCAAAACACAGGGTTGATGAACTATATTTTCCTAACATCGTAGGGTTTATAATTCATATGAATTGTTCTGAATGTAGGTTTTATTTCTTATGTTAAACATACCAATGTATAATATGAAAAATATTTCCAGAATATGCTAAAATATTTTATGATTACTTTAATAAATATTCCTCAAGGATTAATAACTTTAATATAATTCTATAATAAATATATCAATGAATATTAATTTTCTTCCATTTACATAATATAATATAATTTATAAAACAAACTAGGGTAATTTTGAGCATCAAAATCAATAATATATATTTTTTATTATTGAGGTAATACATTACTAATATCTCCCCCATTTTGAATATCAAAAAACCCATAAAATCATTCACATAAAATATAGGATTTGTAATCACTAATGAAATAATTTTTTAAAGGGACCATTTTTTGTTTTGAAAATTAATTTTTCACTTTATTATTTTTGATTTCATAGTATTATTTCAATTAAAAAAATTAGATACTCTTAATTTGAGAATGTTGTTTTTACCTAATTTTCTCCCCCCTTTTTTGATATAAAAAATAATTCATATGAAAATGGATTAAAAAAGTCATTGTAGAACATCACTATAAGTGAAAGTTATAGTCTATGTTAGAGAAAAATAAGACATGTGTTTGGGAAGTTGAGATTAACAAATAGTAAAATATAGAGATTATACAAATAATATCAATAACTAACATAATTTCTATTATAAATAGAGGGTTGGTAAATAAAGAATGATTTTTTTAGGAGAGGTTTCTGGTTCTGGAAAAGCCTAGGAATCCTAAATACATATTTTAACTCTACCATCTATCCATGTAAACATTATGTAAGATCTTATGTCAGCTTCCATATCAAAATTATTGAATCCTGACCAACTTTCAAACCTTAAATCATATTGAGTTTCCGAAAGTCATGTAGATTTTCCTATACTTGAAGAAACTAAGTAAGCTTATCTCTTAACTGATTGAGAATCAATATGATGCTAGATTCACTTGAAGTAAACTTCTTGTTAAGATATTTTTTATTATCCAACAACTCATGTAGAGTTTCACTGTTAAACTAAAGAGACTGATGTATTTAATTCATATTATACATTACTGAAGTGATTTATTAAAATATTCTGATTAAGTATTGTGATGTCGGTGGTGCAGAAGTGGAGGCTTTGGATTGACTCAAACTTCCTTTTATTCATTCAAACTGACTACCCAAATACCATTTGATATCACTAAAATCATATTTTGAAACTGATTCTACATTCAATTTTCTAAACTAATCCAACATATCTCTCTTTAATGCATCAAAATATATTTTTTACATTTAACATAATCTAATATCTTGAAGTTAAGTCTGAATAGACTCCAATTATAACATTGTAATGGATGAGTTTCTCAAGTCATCAAAATAATTTCTGGTAGATTATATTTATTTTCGAAGAATGGAGTTCTCCTCCTTTACCTTGTTAAACATTATTATAAGATCTGTTATCTGATTTATTTGAAAATTAGATATTCCTTTGTTTGGTTTTTTTCCTGAGGAGCCTCTTCCAAAAAAGATGAAGACTTAACCGAATCATTTTCTCATGAAAAATGAACACCATAAAGGACTTCTGTCTAATATCCAGATGCCGAAATTATTCATTCCATGGATACTTCAATAGCATAGATAGCCTTCATTTCAATGATTTCAATGGTTTTAGTAATTGCTGTCTAAACTTTCTCACCTTCTTGAGTAGTTTCATTCATTTGATCTTGTTTATATAAAAATTATTGTTCTTGAACATGAATTTCAGCCTATTTTTCCTTAGGAAGATCAAATACTTATAAAGGTATTGATGGTGTTGAATCTCCAAGTCCATTTGTTTTACTTTTGGGTTCTTATGCGGAAGATCTTTGCTGATTCGGAGCCCTGTGACATGTCCCTCATTGGAAACTTCTTTAGATATTTTCTCATCTTGATATTTAGTATTATAAAAGTTTTTTATTTTTTGTTTGAGAAACATATTCTATTCTATATTCTCTATCTTTTTAATTTCTCATATGAACTGATCCTAAAGTTTTGGTATTCCCTTTCTCCCCCTGATCAAATGGTTTGAATTCTTATTGGTCAGTTTCACTAAATTGAAATAATTTTCCATTGACTATACAAAAAAAGAAGCCTAATTTTATTAAAGTACCTTAATTCATAATGTTACTATGGTGAAATTTTTTATGAACATCCAATTGGTGAATATTGTTTTTTATTTACAGAAAAATAGAAATAATCCACCATAGGTATAGAAAGACATTCTTGCCTCTATTTGGAAGCAATGATTCATATATTTCAGCATATACCTGAGGAAGTTCAACTTAATATCACTAATAAACAAAAACATGATATACATGTCAAGGTAGAAAGTGTTTTCTAATTATGTAGTTCTAGGAATTATGGTTGTCTCAATAAACTTGACCTGTACCTTTTGGTCAGCTTAAAAACCCTTTAAAATCATTTTCTTGGTATTGGTTGAACCAAAAATAAATTACATGATATCTTCTAACTTATGGTCCTTATTTCCAATTGATTAAAGATCAAAGCTAAATAATCCTTCATGGTGTAATTTTAAGATCTTTTCTATTTCTAATAAGAAGGTTGAAAGTCATTATCAAATACTTGTGAAGATATTATATAATTTGTTTCTCTGAAGATAAACTGAATATTTCTATAGAACTTCTTATAATCTAACTCAAAAGATAATATATATATAGAAAAAAATAAACATCAAGCCTTGGAAAGTAAGATATTATTTGATCAAAATTTTCATCTAATACATCCATTAAATATAAATAACATTACCTTGATGAATCTTTCTGAAAAAGTAATGCTAACACTTCATGTCACTTGGTTCTCCTTTTTCTATTTGATTTGTCTCTATTATTTCTTAGAAAATGAAGGTTAAAGGTTTTCTAATTCTAGGTTTCCAAAAGAATATGGAAGATTTGGTAATCCAAAAGGTCTTAAATTGAAGGGTATAGAGAGAGGAAGAGTTTTCTGATGGTTTGGTAATGTGGTATGGTTTCTCATGCTGATTACATAGGGTAATTTTTAAATTTTAATTTTTAAAATACATGCATTAAAAATAGAAATAAATTGATTTTATTTAAATAATAAATAAATGGATAAAAATTGAATTAATAAAATATATTAACTAAGAAATTGACAAAATAAATTAATAATAACTTATTAAAAGTTAAATGCTTCTAACTCCCCCTAATAAAATCAAAACATGCAGTGGGAAGTGGTTTATTAAAAAAATAAGCTTGTTTATATTAGTTAATCACTGATTCTAAAAATATATCCCTTTGAAGAACATTATCTCTTATAAAATGATTCCTTATATCAATATGTTTAGTACTAGAATGACATATATTATTTTTTGAAATATTAATTTCACTGGTATTATCACATAGAATAAGTATATTATTAAAATTAATTCTAAAGTCTAATACGATGTGTTTCATCCAAAACACTTGTTCATAAAAACTAACAACAGATATATATTCTTCCTCAACTTTTTATAGAGAAACTGATTGTTGTTTCTTACTTGACCATGATACTAAAGATTTAACTAAAATTTGACAAGTCCCAAAAGTGATTTTTTTTATCTAATATACACCCTCCAAAGTCATTATATGAATATAAAAAAATTAAAATTAGTGTTGTTTAGATAAAGTAGATATTGAGAAATAGAAGCTTTTTAAATACCTAAATATAATTTTAATATGAGTAAGATGAGAATATTTTGTGTTTGAATAAAATATAGCATAGATACACAAGGAAACCATTATTTTTTATCTTCAAATAGTAAGATATAAAAAACTATCAATAATAACTCAATATAACTTGTTGTCAACTAATTTTCCAGCTTCATCCCAAAAATGTTTTATATTAGTACACATGGGTGTTATACAAGCCTTACTATTTTCTAGTCCCAACTTTTTTAATAAATCTATAATATATTTACATTAATTTAAAAAACTTTCATAATTTTTTGGATAAATTTTAAATCCTAAAAAAATTAAATTCTCAAATCTTACCCATTTAAATTTGTTTTTCATTAGCTAAAAAAATCATTACAATGATTTTTTATTGATATGAAAATAACAACACCAACATAAACTTATAATAATATAATATTATAGAAAATAGTTTTCTAAAAATTATTAGGAACTTTCAATACCATATAAATATATATTTTCTAATAAAAATGAGTTTAATATCTCATACTGAGATCTAGGTGAAAATTTAAGGTTGTAAAGTTCTTTTGTAAGTTTAAGAACTGAATCTGGTTTTTGAGAGTTTTCAAAACCTAGGGTTTGTTCAATATAAACTTCCCCCATTACATAAAAAATTAAAAATTAATATTTAACATCCATATGTTATAATTTAGAATTCATAAGATGTTTTTAATCTTGCAGGATTCTAATTACTTCTAATCTAGCAACAAATGAAAAGGTTTTATCATAATCTATCCCTTCATCCTGATTATTACATTTGGATACTAATTGAGAGTTGTTTCTTGTAATGATCTCTTGATCATCCAATTTATTCTTAAAAATCCTTTTGGTTCTTATTATTGAATAATTGGATGTCCTGCCTAATAATTCACAAACATTATTTCTACTAAATTCATTAAGCTCTTCTTGTATAGATAATAAATAGTTTTCATTATTTAGGGATTATTCAATAGACATAGGGTCTTATTGAGATATAAATATATAAAATTATACTATGTTTACTACATTTATTCTTGTTCTATCCCTTATGCCTAGGTTTCCTATAACATTTTTTAATAGATGGTCCTTAAAGGTTCTAGACTATCTAGGTAAGACTATTTTCGATTCTTATATCTCAGGTTCTTTTGGAATAGATTGTATTTAATTAATTTTATTTTTCAAAATAATTTTTAGGTGTTTCATGCCTCATGTTTTCTAAAGAGTTGGTAATTTCATCTATTTTATTTTTCTCTTTAATAAAATGGACAGTTTCATCAAACCTCACTTGAACTAATTCTTCAATAATGATTGAATTTTTATTAAACACTCTATAGTATTTAGAGGTAGTAGAATATCCAAGAAGGATTCCTTCATTAGATTTTTGATCGAATTTACCATGGTTTTCCTTATTATTCAAGATATAAACCTTGCATCCAAATTCATTAATGTACTTTACTTCAGGTTTTCTTTTATTCTAAATTTCATATGGTGTCCTTTTAATAATTGGTCTTATTAAAAATCTATCCATGATATAGGAGGTTTTGGTTACAGATTCATCCTAAAAATAGGTAGGAAGGTTGTATTCATTTAGCATATTCCATTCATTTTCTTGAATAATTATATTACATATTTAAATAATTCCTCTTTGTTGAGGAGTTCTTGGTGCAAATATGGTGTGTTTAATGCCCATATTTTACAAAAAAGAACTAAATTCTAGATTCTCAAATTCTCTACCATGATCAATTTTTAATTAAATAATTTAAAAATATTTTTCATTTTGAACAATTTTAAGAATGCTTTCAAAATAATTGAGTACTTCAATTTTGTGTTTTAGAAAATACAACCAAGTAAATCTCAAAATATCATCAAAAAAAACATAAACATATAATTTTCTAACCAAAATTGCTTCCCTAGATGGTTCATACAAATACACGTGGATAAGTTCTAATGGTTTAGATGTAGCAATTTTGTTAATTTATTTTAAATAATATTTGTGTTGTTTTCCTATTTATCATGAATCAAAGAATATATCACTTTCAAACTTAAGACTAGGATAATCCAAAATTAATTGTTTCTTAGATAATTTATGTAAATAAAATATATTACAACATTCAAGTATCTTATGCCATCTCCATGACTCATTTTTATTAGCATTAAAACAATTCACTTTCTTTTTACATAAGGAATTAAGATCCAAAGTATAAACATTTTCAATTCTAGGTGCTCTAAATTTAGGCATATTATCTTTAAAATCTAATCATTAATTGTTAGAGAAATAATCATAAAGGTTGTCATCATAAAGTTGACAAATACTTATCAGGTTATTTTTTATCCTTGTACAGACAACACTTTTTTTTATCAATATTGTCTTTTGATCTCTAATAGTTCCAACTCCAATATTTTTCCTTTTGCATTCTCTCCGAAGGTGACTATTCCTCCTTCTATTTTTTTGAGTGTATGGAAGTTGGAATAGTATCCATTCATGTGTCTTGACCAGACATTCTCTATATTCTATATTGAATTTTTTTTCCTATTGTCTTTATCCTAAAAATGTTTTTAAACACATTTTTATTTTCGTACCCATATTTTCTTGGGTCCGGGTGTGTCAGAAAGCAGTGATATGGGAATCCAAATATTCCTTAATTTACCAAAATTCATATTACTAGCTTCAGACATACTTTTTTCAATTAAATCCTATTTTATTCCAAATATTTGTGGATTTCTTAATTAACATATATTAGAATAATTTCCTTTTATTCAATAGTAGTAGCATGTAGTATTTTTAGAATTTGGCATAAAGTAATATTTGAATATTTTTTATTTTCCACCCTTACTTACAATTACATACTTATATATTTTAAAACAATTATTCCAAAGAATCTTATTCAAAGATTTTTATCCTTTTTTGAAAATAAAAGTATCATTTCTATAATATTCTACTTCATCCTGTAATTCAGTTGTCATTTTTTCATGAACAATATAGTTTTATGTAGATGAATTGAATTTTTCAATTAGTTTTTATGTTGTTTAAGCATTCTATCTCTTTCAACAAAAACAACATTGTGAATATTTTTTAGTGATTTATGATTATTTATTAAACAATCATATTTTTATACTATAATTTTATAGTAATAAACCAATTTACTATTTGAGAAGCTATTAGAGTCATAATTAGAAGAGTAATAGGATTATTCATCTTCTTCTTATTTATCCATAAAGCACATTTTGGCTTTGAATTTTTTTGGCCCTTTTTATGAATAATATTTAGAAGATCTTCTGGATTCTTTAGACACACTCCACATATATTCGATGAATATTTTCCCTTTCTGCTCAGAATCATCTTTCTTTGGATTTTTCTTTTCCATCTTTTTTCTTTATTCCTTTAGATTGGGAAAATAATGTCTGATATGAACCATTTTATTTCATTGATAGCATATGATTTATTTAAATCCTTTCTCATATTTCTTGAAGGATTTTATAAATCCTCTATTCTTCTTATAGAATTTTTTAAATTTTCTAGATAACTGAGCTTGTTCCATATCATAATCTGAGTAGTCAAAATCTTTTGAACTTTATTCATCTTCTCTCGATTTCTTTGCATTGTTATAAGATGTAACCTTATGGTAATTGTTTTCCATTTTTACTATTATATTATGATCTTCATATTCTTCTTTCATATCTACTTCTTAAATCATAAACACTATATTTAATTCATTCATTGTAAAAATATTTATAGGTGATGATTATTAAATAGATTTAGATAGGCCATTCTATATTGTGGGTAGTACTCTACGTACATTGAGATCATGATTTGAGTGTGAAATTTAATCTTATAATACAATAAAATTATTAAAAATTTCTATCAATGGTTCATTAATTTGTGTGATTCTCTCTCCATTATACATCTTAAAGGTGTCAAATTTTAGTTTTTCAATTGCATAGCTTATTTTTCTGATGATATCTATTCCTTAATATTTAATGGTAATTTTATGAAACATTTCATAGGCTATAGGGATTTGTGACACTAAATTGAATTCATCTAGTTTGGGTCCAAAAATAATAGAATTCATTGCTTTTTGAGTTGATGCCATATTCAGCATCTTGTGTAGTGTTCCATGTTTCTTGTTTTTTTTGAGAATTAAATAAGCATTTAAGATCTTTTAATAACCATTAAATACCATATTCATTAGGTATATTATCTTGCGTGATTTCTAAAATCCAAAGTTTTATCCATTGAAATAAAGATCACAAATCATAGACAAACCTTATCTTGGATCATCCATTAACATCTTATTTGTATAGACCTTATTATTTTAAGATTTCTAGGTCTTTATTGGAATTATCAAAAAGCTCACATCTGGTACTAATTGTTAGGTTGGGATAATAAAAAGATATATAATAGGGGTGTGAGTTGTGTTTCTTTGATAATATGCAAAGATTCTAGCACTTAACTCTCTTTTTGATTTATGTAGATATGCAGTTTTCTATTTTGTATGTAATATGAGTAGTAGATAAATAGTAAATATGAACATAATAATTTTTATAGGTGTTCAGGGAACAAGGATCCCCTAGTAAATTCCACCAACGATCTCTCTCTGTGCTTGGTAATTTTCACTATAAAGGTTCACTTATTAGAAGACCTTCAAACCATAACTGAGTGTAGGCAGTTGACACCATTACAATAATGCTAAAAAAATCCTTCTGGTTCTTTTACAGAGAACCTAATATCCACAACATAGTACAAGAAGCTAATACATAACCACAGTTGAGTACGAGCAGTCAAAACTCTAATAAATAAAAATAGTTTGATTTTTTTGATAGTATAGGTCACAAATCACAATCTTAGAAGAAAATGAAAAAATATGGATATTCTTCTTGAAAGATAAATTCTTTCATGAAATAATAGATCTCAAGAGACCCTGGATGCAAATGATCTTCAATATGAATAGTGACTAATGATCAATAGAAATATCAGCTGTACAAGGTTGAAATATGTATCTTAAAATTGTTACCTCTTCAGAAAATAACAATTTTTCGATCTTTTCAGTAGTTCTAAATTCAAATGACAATCACAAAATATGCATTCATATATCGCATATGCAGTGCATATATAAAGAAAAAAATTCCAGCTATATATAAAACTTTCCATTGATTGAGAATATTATATAACATCGCATTACAGATGTGGATCATTTGATTTTTAATCATTCAAGAGAGTCATAACATCCAATAAAAATTGGAATGATTTACTTTGTTTAAAATGGTCCTCTCAATCAGTCGAAAAAAGCTTTGAGATAATATTTTAATTGATCTTTATATCCATCAAAACCATTTTAAAATTTTCAGATAATATCATAAATTTCAAACTCTTTCATTGAATAGTAAAATGTAGGGTTCATTTATGTGTTGAAAAAAATACCAAAAAAAGGTTTGATGAACCATACTTTCTTAATAGTATAGGGTTGATGATCCATACATGTTGTTTTGAAAGTATGGTTTATTCCATACAATACTCTATATGGTATGAATAGTCTATCCATAATATTCTAAAATATGTTTGAAATACTTTAATGAATATTTTTTTTATTAATAATGTAAAAATAATTCCATAATAAATATATCAATAAATATTAATTTTTTAGAAATTCACTTAAAGTAATAACATTAATAAAACAAACAAGGGTATTTGTGAGCATCAAAATTAATAATATTTATAGAGTATTGTTAACAAAATACATGACCAACATATATATGAATATGTGTATATGTATGTATGTTACATTGAATAGTCATAATGTTTGGAACCCACCCCCCTAAGGATTCCAATATAATTAAACTAAGACATTAGGAACTTTATAAAACTGAATGAAAAAATGAAATTATCTTTTGGAATATCATTTATCCTGATAAAAAAATTTTAAAAACCATTTTCATACCTTTAATATGGTTTAAATTAGAAAATAGTCTTGAATAGATTATTAATAAATGAAAACACATGTTGGGATCTAAGGTAAATTATAGAAAACAAGTAATACCCTGTTTTCAAGGACCAAAACCATTTTTCATAGAATATAAAAATTATATAATAATAAGAATATATTTTTTAAACACCTGGGCAATCAAGGAATTTTTTTCAAAGGCTTTAACATAGTTAACATACCTCAAAACATATCTCCTTTGATGACTGTCACTTGAATCCACTTCAAATAGGTCCACAGGAGCAAGAGAGAACATGAAAAACCAATGTGAATCAAAACACACCTTTTACACTTACAAACATATGCATATCTATATAATCAACCCTTTTCCAAATGTACTTAATCACACTTCCATGAGTGAATATGTATAAATAGTGTGTGTGTGGGTGTGTTTATGTACTCCTATAATTTTATATGTGTGTAATTCATATTTAAGGATCCACAAGTCATCACCTTCAACAACGGCAGCCCCAGTCAACCACAAAGAGGTCCAAGGTTCCCTATAATAACACGAGAAACCCAAAATTCAAAAAATCCATAAATAAAATTAGGCCAGTGAATAATAATTGATGAAAACCTTTCAATATCTAATTTGGAACTTGTTGCCTTCAACGAACATGGCTAGAACCGACCTTAATCTAACCCCATAATTTCTAGGAAATAATAACCAAAAAATAATATACCCAAAATCGATTTAGGATTCAACTATGTCACATGAACCACATAGAATATAATTAAAACCAAGAAAAAGGTAGATATAGGGGATAAAAAGATAAGAAATGCTTACCGGTGAAGATCGCACCATGAAACAACATCAAAATCAGTCCAAAATAGAGAAAGGGGAGGGGTGAATCACATGACCTGGAGAGAGGAGGTGGTTATTTCACATCAAGAGGGAGATATGTGAGAGGATAAATAAAAACCATTTAGGGTTTTAACTTATTAAGGTGAAAATTAAATTTTTTTTCAAAAAATTACACATAGGTTACTGTGCATGGTTTGGCCGCATGGTTGGCCAAACTGTGAACCTCTATTAGAGTACATGGGTACCTCACATGATTAGGACACACGATTTGGAATCTTGTTCACCATCTATATGATTCATCTCTACCAAAATTACAAAATCTATTACATAGTTTCCACATGATTTATCAAATCGTGTGCCCTAATCATGTGGCATTCACTGCTATAGTACTGTCACCACTATGTAATGGGTCACCCTCTACCCAGTATAAAGAGGTATTTTCTTTAAATATTAAAATGAGGCTTTGGCCCCAACCATTAAAAAAAGAAATTAGGTCAGGGTGTGACAATTCTCTCCACCTAAATGAAAGTAACAAAATTTTTAGTTTATCTAGACCAAGGAAAGGGTAAACTAATAATCTAGTTGAGACTCATAATTCCAATGACCAAGAACCTAAAGAATCCAGTAAAATCATATTCAAATATCTATCCCAACATCTAGAAAATAACTGATGAGACCAAGTAATCCATACCATATAAAAATGAATCAAAAGAGAGGGACTTATAATTCCAAACTCAACCTCAAATCCCAAACAACCTTGAACCCTAACATTAAAATAACCATTGAAATATATCATTGTATTATTGGGATCTCCATGAGCATCTATGACATGACCAATAGTTCTATCCAACCAAACTACTATGATCGGGGATTGGTGGGGTGGGAGCAATGAATTACCCTATCATGGAAGCTTAGAAACTAGGTTCTCCATGAGTTTCTTTTATGGTTGTATCCCCGTCATATTAGGTCTCTAGTCAAACATTAATTTACCAAGATGGAACAACTCAAAAATCCTAATGAGATCAAAATTTATATGAAAGGAGGGACATAAAGATGATGACTGCCACCTCATGACTACAAAATTAAGAATTTCCCATTAAAATACATCTGTTAAACCAAAAAACCAAAGAGAAAAAAAAAATAAAAAAATGGATTCTAAGAGGGACCACTAACACCCAACTATATTCAAAACCACATTCAATGATTTGAAAAATCTGAAAAAATAAACTACCCAAAAATCATTAACACTTACTGAAATAAAGTGTATGAAGAACTAATACTATGAATAAATACAACTAGAACTAACTAGTTAGAGTAGGAGAAAGAGATACAGATGAGAATTCCCCAAATAGAAATCACTCAACAAGATCAACATGGTCACTAGTGTTGGGTCAATATAGGACATCCAAGAGATATCTATTAGAACACTGACTCGTGATGAACCCAACTGATTAGAAAAATAAGGCATCAACCGTAGTCATCCTAACCACACATCCATGATTTTCTAATTCAATGAATTGATACCAACACCAAGGAATGAAACTCATAAAAATGGATGATCCCAAAAACAACTGATACTCCCTAAGTAGTTGTCAAAGGGTAATACCTAGGGAAGTTCTTGATCAAAATTTCCTCAATAAAACCATCTCCTGAAACATAACAAGATCAAACCATTAAAATATAGCCACTAATATCCCCAAAAAAGAAAGGTTTATAAAAACTAAAAACCATAGAAAGGGGAAACTCAAATGGCATTCAGTATGATGTTGGAAACAACAAGTTAGGACAATATCCACCACATCTGTTAGCTCGTCTACTACATGAAATGCTTCACTCCAAGGACAATGTCTAGATAACTTATACCTTGAATTATATTCTACCTTACATCTAAGAGATGATAATTATTAAATAATAATTCCTCTATACTAGAATTACATATAGAACCTCTTTAGGTTCTTCAAATGGCCACACCGAATGGAATAAGAAGACATCCTAGAGACTGACCATCTTCTATTTTTCAAGAACTTTATGGGTCATACTCAATAACATGAAATATAAACCATATATCCATTCTTCCCAATCCAAATAAAATAGTCCCAAAATGAATCAGAAATAGAAATAAAAAATTAAACTTACCAGAAAAAACATCTTAACCAAACTACATATTGTACTTATAAAATTCCACACATTAAAGTTGAAAATCCATGACTCTTTTTGAAAACATACCTTGAAAACATTTCAATCCCATTTTAAATACCAATGAACTTAAACCATTTCAAACCAAATATTATCATTACAAATCACATTTTTAATCACCCATTTATTACTAAATCCACTTTACATATTCATAGAACCCCCTTTGTTTAATAATTATTTTCTAAACATCATTAAAAAAATTCAAAAAAAACCACCATCATTTCCAAAAACAATAGAAATACCTTTTGTAAAAATAATTATCATCACAAAACCAAACATACTTAAGTAAAACAGATATTAACCCACTTAAAACCATTTTGATACACACTCTTCCATTTTATGATTTTAGAATTTTTCTTAAGACCAACTTGAAAATCCAAAACCCATTACAAAAATTATGAAAAAACCAATTGACCAACCATGAAAAACATAAATCCTGCCAAGATTTGACTAGTGACTGTGTATGGATTGACCACATGTCTTGGTGGACCATTTTTCAACCACCCAACCATCACCTAGAGTAACAAATAACATTCTATGTGGGCCCCACATGGGTTACAAATCCATGTGTGATCACTACGTAGCACTAGATCAACACCCATTTCATCCCAAGAATAAAATTATAACATTAAAATCCATCCCTTAGTAACTAATGTTTCATCATGAGTAGTGGGGATCAGGCACCAACCCATGACCTACCTCCTAAGCCTCGATGATCCTATATTCATCTAACAATAATCCCAAGTAATATGGGATGATAAATAAATATACAAGGTTATTATTGATAGAAGAATAATAATTTTACTCAGATACCATTTTTTCACGAACAACCCCCAAACTGAGAACTTTATTTAGTCTACAATAAGGTCCTATTGTTATTCCCAATCCTCCCAGGCTAGAAACTTGTTCCATGAATCAAATATAAATCAGTTTTGAAATATTTATCCCATAAATATTACTAAAATAAACATGAAAAACAATAATAAATTGAAAACTAAGATGGAAGATAAATAAATCTAGACATAACTCTCTGAAACCTCACGTGTTATCCCCATCCAAAAAACTATGCTCGCTTTATGAGGATCCAAAATTGATAAGAACCTAAAACTGAAAGGAACTATACATAATATAGTTTTGAGCATTAAAAATTCTTAGTAGTGATTCCAAAAATAAGAACCACTTCCCATGCCTTACCTTTAAATAGAATACCATTTCAAGCTAGTTTAAATATATATATATATAATAAGGATTTTCATTTACTTTCAAAGAAAGTAACAAACAAGTTCTTTAAAAAAGAATCCAATTTATCCTTTTACATTACAAAACCATTTTACAAAGAATAATATATTTCAATTAAACTATTTATAAGGTGCAACAAGCTGACATTTGAGATTCTTAGTAAGAAATCATAAAATTAATTTAAGGTCATAAGGTTCTACATAATAATGTAAAGTATAATAGGATTTTATAATTTTAAAATTGTAATAAAAACCTTTTTAAAGAGAATATATAAAAGTTACCAAACAAATAAAGTGAAAAGAGAGAAAGTTCCATGGTAAATACATGATTAACTAGGTTATTGGGGTTTTAGGTACCTATCATCTAATTGATCAACACTATAACCTTCTCAAGCATGATCAGTTGGGGATGAAGAACCTATGTTCCAATGGTAACAATTTATATTAGATTTGTAGTCATTGTTTCATTTTAATATTTCCAGTGAGACCGGTTTGAGGCCCTACTAGTGAACTAGATATTAGTACTCGTATTCCCACCTAGGGATATAGGATTTCCATGTTCCTTGGTCAAAAGGAGGAGAGTTTTCATCATGCTAATATATACATACATATCATATAATTTTTGCAAAAATTAAAATTTCACTTTCACTCCTTCATCTTCTCTCCTTAAACATAACCTGTTTTAAGTCACTTAACTAAAGCACAAGCCCCTTCACCAGGCTTCCTTCATATTTCACACATTTAGAATAAAAACATAATAATAAATTAAAGGGAAATTTCTTAATAGGGGTTTTCCACTTTCCATAAGATATTTAAATGTTCCAAATAATCCTCATCACTTTTGGACAAAAATATTTTACCTTAAAAAAATCCTAATGATTTTATGTTTCAAAAACACATTTTTTACATAGGACATATACACCTAGATTTATATATAAGAATTGTTTATCCCAATTCACATATTTCACTTTCCATGAGTTAATATGTTAAAAGAAGTCACCCATATATATATATATCCATTTGTGTATATGTATGTATGTAACATTAAACATCCACAATGTTAGGACCCCCCAATGATTCCAAGAAAATCAAACCCAGACATCAGTCCCTTTATTAAAAGTAGTTAAAAATCCAAATCAACATTGAACTTATCATTTTTATGATAGAAACCATTTGGAAACCCTTTTTGAACATTCAAGATGAATTACATTTAGAAATATGATAAAATACGTGATTAATAAAAGAAAACCCATATTGAAAGCTTATGTAAAATATGGGAAATAAGTAAAAAAAAATTCAAGGAATAAAACCATTTTTTATATCATATACACATTATATAATAATACAAACACATTTTAGAAACACCCAAAAAATCAAGTAATTAAATTCAAAGGCATATACATAGGGAAAATAACTCAAAACATATCACCTTCGATGACACATAATCAAATCCACTTCAAATAGGTCCAATGAGAAATAAAACAATATGAGAATCCAAAAAGTCACAAAATCCCAAAATAATGTTTTGTCAAAGAAAAAAATAGAAGAAAACCTACTTGAAGCCACTAGAAAACTCTCTCCCTTCAATGAACATTTCTAAAACCCGACTTAATTTGGCCCCCAAGCCCTAAGACCCAAGAATCAACAAATAAAATACTTGGAATTAGTGGAGGATTTGACTATTGTACATGAACCACATGAGAGATAATTAAAAAATGAAAATTGGAAATAGAGGATATTATAGGAGTAAAAATTCATACTTGTGAATATCACACCAAGAAAAAACAAGATAATTGGTAAAAAAATTGAGGGGTGGGTGTTGGAGGGCATGGATATAGGATAGGAAGGTTATAGTTCACATCGAGAGGTAGAAGGTTGATGGGATAAATAAACCCCCTTCTAGGTTTTAAATAATTATGGTAAAATGATAATTTTTTTAAAACAAACTCCTCAAGTTACTCTTCATGGTTTGGCCACATGATTGGACAAATCGTACACCAAATATGAGTCCATATTGGAGAACCTAGGTACCTCACATGAACATGATACATGGTTTTGAAAATAATGAATTAGATATGCCAAAATTTCAGAATTTTTCTCATGGTTATCGTACAGTTTAGAAAACCTTGTACCTTAACCATGCGACATGCATTACATGCCAAAAAAATACCAATTTTAGAGAAAATGGCTCCTGAGAAGGAATAGAAATAAATATAACTAAAAAATAAATACTAATAAAAAATTAACTAGTGTTTGGTTGGGAGTGAAAATTTAGTTCTAGGATCTCGAGATAAATATATTTATTAAAACAAACATTTCATCATTAATAGTATCATTTTTAGAGGATAATGGTAGATTATGGTGGTGCATTGACTACTATATATTGAATTAGGTGATGGTGAATAATAAATACCCTCAAGATTGTATTTACAATCTATTTGATCAATTAAAATGATTTTTTGGGGTTTTGAAGATCATTTTTTTCATGAGGATCTCACTAGATAAGGGTGAAGGTAGTGGACATTCCAAAGATAACATTTATGAGAAGGTATAGGAATTATGACTACTTGGTGACACTATTTGGAGTTACTAATAATCTTTTTGTTTTTATGTATCTGATGAATATTAAATTATATAAATACATATACCAACTCATCATAGTGTTTTTGGATGACATTTAAATTTATTTCCAATTAAAATATAATAATGAAAGGGATATGAGGATTTTTCTGGAGATAATGTGGGAGAAAAATTTGAATAAAAATCTATCCAAATACTATTTTTGGCCATAAGAAGTTAATTTATTGGTACATGTGATTTTTGATAAGGGTTACTCAGTGAGTATAAAAAATGTTACAATAGTTATGTCATTAGAGTGGCCTAAGAATTTATTTGAGAATATAATTTTATTAAGACTAGAAGGATGATTTTGAAACTTCATTTAATATTTTTTGAAGTTATCATATTTTATTAGGTTAATGAATGAAAAAAATATAAAGTTTGAATGGGATTATAAGTAATTATGATCTTTCAAATATTTGAATAAGAGGGTGACATATACTCAATTTTTAATAATTCATAAGTATAATGAAGGGATATTTTTTTATTGTGTGGTATTTAGATCCAGATTAGGTTGTGTTCTCATATAAGTGGATAACATCGTTTTATACTGATCAAATAATTTATGACCACATGTAAATAATTATCCCATGAATTATATAGAGTTAGTAGTAGTTTTCCACACCTTTAAGAGTTATATACATTACCTATAGAAGTTAATATGGTCATAGTATCTTTAGAGTTTTAATTTTGAGTTATCATATACACCAGTAATGGTAAGGTTTTAGAAGATTCCTTATGATAGAAATCTTATGAAATGATGGAAATTGAGGAATAATGGTAAGTGATGGGATTAATGGAATGTTTTCATATGGAATCTTCATAAGTGGGAATCATTATTATGTTGCATCATATCGTTGCCACTTTTCTACTAATATTGAAAGTAAATCTTGAAAAGAAAACTGATAATAAATATAAGTGGATTATTTTTTTCTTAAATGGTCGGGATACCATGGAAGGGTGGTCACTAGTGGAAGAGTTAATGATCTATTTATTATATAGAGTGATGTTTCTTTAGTGTTTAAGAAGGATTTTATTGGTATATTCCATAACTATAGTTTGAATGTTTATCCTCTAGTGGTGAAGATGAAACAATACATTAGATAATAGTTATAGTGGGATGGTATGAAGAGGGATTGTGTCTATCAATTATTTCATTATCAATGGATAAACGTGGATAATTAGTGACCTGTATGGATTTTATGTCATTTTCCACTATGGATTTGGAAATAGTAACACATTGTAATGAATTTCATTCTTAGTTTCATGAAATCAAAATGAGAACATGATATTATATGGATGATTCTATAATTACTCATTATTTTATCCCACTTCATGTCAATTTAAAAGATTTTCTCCTTTGAGAACATTAGTTACCTTTATGTGGATGTGGTGGTCATGTTTTTTATGTTTTTTAAAATATATTATTCAAGATAGAGACCATTTATTTACTTCAATATTTTGGATAGGTTATTAGGAGGTTACAGGTACTCAATTAAATATGAGTACATTATATTACCCTCAAATTGATAAAGAGGAAAAAAATCGTATATACTTATAAGGATATGATTTGATATTTTTTAATTGATTTTCAGAGATCATTGGAGGTTCATATTTCTTTTAAAGATTTTATCCACAACAATAGATATCAATCATTGATTTGGGTGGCTATGTTGGAAGTTTTGTATGAGTGGTAATATTGATAACCATTCTATTGTGTATAATTTTTACATAGATAACTTTTTGGTCCTATATTGTTACAAAAGATGATGGATTCTGTTCCCCAAATATGAAAGTTATTAGTTACAAATAACACTTTTATAGAAGTCTTAAATTGGTAGTTTTGAACAATCATTAGAGTTTTATATTAGATATCAATTATTATTGAATTTAAAATAATTTATGGGACACAAATGAATTAGAAAATAGGTTATGTTTTCACACTATTATATGGGTCAATTATTTATTTTTAAGAAAATAAGAGGTGTGGATTATCTCTTTGAGTTTCGGCTAAAGTATATCGTGATGTTTACTTTGTTTTATGTCTCTTGGATAAGCAAGTAGCATCTAAATATATCTCATTTTATCTCCTATAATGTGGTGTATTTGTATATGAATATTAACTTTTTGGAAAGTCTCGTAAACATATATAAAATGATGGAGAAGATATTGTGATGTCAGATTATTCTACTGGTGAGGGTGTTGTAGTAGTATGGTCTAATCCAATAAGAAAAATATGAGAGATTAGACCAATTTCAGTAGTAATGGCTATTGTTATTTTAGGATAATGGATTCAAGTAATTTTTTAGGGATTAAAATACCTATGGTGGGGAGAATTGTGACATCATAGGTTTTATAGGTAAGAACCCCTTTGATTTTTGTTGATTTTTGGCCTTACTTTTGAGTTTTTAGGGTTCCAATGAACACTATATTGTCTTGGTGGATGGTCCCAAGTATGATTATTCATAACCATGTTATTCACCTAACTATAGAAAAGGAGATTGCATAATTAGGTCAAATTATAGAGTGACTATTTAGGATTACCATGAAGCTCAATATTGATGGGAATATGTGATTTCATGAACCAAACTTGTCCTTTGTTGTCATTGTATACTGAATGTGAATTAAAGTTAAAATTCCATGATTTATTTTTTAAAAACCATATTGGCCTCATGTAATCCACATTAAACCCAATAACTCACTAATAGATCGATGTTTTGACCATAATAATATCACATATTCTTCAATTTTTATGCTTCTCTTCATATCAATTTCTTCTTCTTTGAATACATATATCTCCCTAGATTATATCTAAGTTATTAGATCATGGATCTAAAACATTAATAAAATAATCATGATATCATTCTATTTTATAAGCGTTTAGTGGATCATATCATAATTTTTGGCATTGGATAAAGGGTTTTAGGTTCTTCGTATGATCTTCATCTCATGTGGGTGGATCTCATTCACTCTTTACAAGCTTATTATTCTTTTTCATGTGATTGATGTGTTTTTTGATTATTTCCTATAAATGAAATATATTTTTGTGACATATACTTTAAAATAATTTAATTAATATTTTTAGGATGAGTTACTGATTTGGTGTGGAGTTTCAGGCATTGTAGAGCCTTGATAATAATATATTAATTTTAATACATGCACGAGATCATGGAAATAAATATTTCCATTAAACTAAAATCATTATATGAGAACTATAACATCACCATTGAGTCAGAAACAATGTTTTTACACTTGGGATTCTATTATTTGAGTTCACTTTATCAATTCTAAGGATCGAACATGATGTTAGGTGTTCTAATTAAACAAATAAAAACCTAGGGTTTTTCCTATTTAAATATCATTTTATCTATTTATAGGGTTAGCAACCATAAACCATAGAATTGAAGATAGATACTAATGGAGTATATCACTAGAGATCAGGATATTCACAGAATAGAAGAACATGATTCTTCAATAAGAAATCTCCAAAACACCTGATTTTGACACGATCGTCACCAAAGACTGATGCAAATAAGTGGTATGGATTGTTTTGTTTAATTGTTTTTATTTTTTTATTCTTGATTGATTATATTATAATAAACACTATTCATGGATTTGGAACTATTAAATTATAATTTAGTCTCTATTTTTGATCACATACTCTCATGTTAATAATCCCTAGGGTAGGGATTTTTAAACCATAACTTTGTTCTAAATGATTCCACATTATTGATAGAAATGAAAAAAGATGGTCCCCATAATTGGAATGAAATATCCCTAATGATGGATACTGGGGTTATAAATTTTATTTTTAACTTTTTTATTGTTCAAGTATCTATGACTTCAGGAGATGAAGGGGGAAACCACCACGCGATGATGTGATGGTATAAAGATGGCTAGCCACACAACATCAGTTAGTGAAGGCATAATAGAAGTTAGACATGGAAGGTGGCTATGATTTTTTTTAATAACATTGTTAATTCATGACTACATGGGATATGACATGATCCCATGGGGAGAATATAAGTTCGAACCCATATTATCGTGGTATAATTGTGAAGCTATGGTGTGAGGTTGTGATGGGGTGCATGAGGCTAAAAAGGGAATAGGGGGTCGAGACATGGAGACAGATCTATGATGCAAGGCCATGATGAGTATGAAAATGGTACCATCAGGAAATAATATAGTTGGAATATTGGTATTAACCACCCACTAGCTAGGCTAACTAGTCTCTATATTAGGAGGTATGTGAGCCCACTCTTATGGGTCAGCCCAACACACAATGCCATGTAGGATAGATAGTGGGCCTTAGGAAACATGCCTATGAATGGAACCACATCACTATGTGGGGAAGTTATGATGGTACAAGTCTACATGACCTAACCTAGGTCACATTCCAGAACCTAAACTTGTGTTCTAAGGGTACCTCCCATTTCCTATATTCCTGATGGTCTCCACATGCTTTAAAAATAACCTAAATAGCATATTTATATAACATTTAATCGATTGTCCATTTTGGGAAAATTAACAGCCTATACTGAGTTATTTTCCACATAGATCATTAAAGAATATTATTTTGGTTAATTTGGGACCATTTTTAATCTTTATAGCTATGTTTAGGATTTGGTTTTTTAAGATCAATGATTGTGACTGGGTGTGGCGACCAAAGCATTCTCTGTATAGTTACCCATGGTGGTGAGGTTTTGTTAGGGAGTAGGTCCACCACATCATATAGATATGGCGGGTTACCCCTATATACTAGGGGAGATATTACTCGATCAAGAGATTCAGTTACCTCCTACATAGGAGCACAAACTGGGTGAGGGACCTCTATGGGAGTCAGTTACCGCCTCAATCGATACTTAAACTAAAAATATATATTTTTTTCCATATTTTATTAATGAAGGTTATGTATAACCATATATAATTTCAAAATGATATATATTCATTGATTTAATACCATCCCTATATATGAAACCACCCAATTTTAATTATTATTGATGTTTTTAGGTAATCCACCAGCAATTAAATGTTTAGTGGTTGTTATGTAAAACCACACCTAATAAATCCTTAAATTCACACTCATACAAACCTTATTACCTTCTCTATATTATCTTTACCCACTGCGGCACTTGATCCCTTCAATCCCACTACCCCTATTCCCCCTCCCATCTACCTGTAATAACCCCTCCCCTTAACCCCATAGCCTGAAGAACCCCCTCCCTTCATGGAATCCCCCCACTTTAAAATTACAATCTTAGTATCACCATAACCTTCCATAAATCCTAGTAACATCTCATGATTCTTCCATCCCCTCACCTTGATTCCATTCTTATCTTCACCCTCCCCTCCTTTTTATCTTATCCCCATTTCATGTGGACAATATCCCCACCCCTCGATCCCAGCTCTAGCGTATAAATTTATTTCTTGTTTTAATAATTGATTTTTTTCTTTTTTGTAATGATTTTTACCAATATACATATATATATATATATATCAAAATACAATATTATTTTTTTGGTTATTTATTCATAAATTTTGAAAAAGTTTTCTCATAATATTGATTTTATTTATAGGAATTGTGTATCCAATTTTATATTTCTATTTTATGTAAATATCTTTAAAACATATATTGATGTGTCAAGATAGTTTAAATTTCTCACATACATTTTCAATTTCTTATATCTTCATTCACTAATTATTTTAATAATTTTTATTCATGTATATTTGTAATTGGATTTAGATATGGTAATAATTGTTTGAATTTTTGTAAAATTTATTAAAAGAAAATGTAGTCCAATATAATCCCTATTTTATTGAATTATGTTTTTATTTTTTTTATTTCTCCATGATATAATTGAATCTAAAATTGTAGTGTTATATTTATTTCCTAATATTTGACATTGTGTATTGTCTTTGTGAAAGATAACATATTCCATGAAAAAAAATTATTATAGTTTACAATATATTTATATTTTATATTCTCTTATTAGTTTCATATAGGTTTTATATTAATCATATTTTATATTATAAACATGATTTCATTTCACTAATATAATTTATTTTATTATCATTGTTATTTGTAAAAGTATAGAAATAGATAAAAAGTGGATTACTTTACCTTGAAATACACCAATATATCTTAAAGGTGTGGAGATATTTTTAGATTTTTCAATTGAAATTGATTCCATAAATATAATAATTAAAACTCCTTGCCCTATTTTTAATTTTATGTGATTGTTTAAAATATATTATGTTTATGAACACTTTCTATTGAAACCATTTCAAATTGGATATATGTGTTGGATTTTGCAGGGTGAATTTAATTGTATAAAAAGTTTAATCTTTTTCCAAAATCATAATCATAAAGATACTACACTATTATTAGAGTTTAACACCATAAATATTTATGAAATATAGTTTTTTTGAATAAATTTAATTTTTTTGATAGCTTGTGTTACATGAAAAACTCAGTTTTAATGAGACACACTATATTGATAATATTATTATTTAATATGACTATTATAAAATAACTATGAAACTTAGTGGAAAGAATAGGAATAATCACAATTTAGGAATTATGTATACTGTTTTTATATAAATTAATCATATTTAAAAAAACACTTAATTTTTATTAAAGTCTTTATAGGTTTCAAAAAAACTGTTTTCTGAAAAAAAAATGTCTTTTTGTGAACAAGTAATAAATGTAATTTTTCCCAATTTGTTAAAATGTATTTTTAAAAAATAAAATTAATTTTCTAAATTTAAATAAAAAAATTATATTTGAGTTATTTTTTTGGAAATTTCTAAAAATAGTAATTTTTCGATGAATAGAAGAAAAAATACTGATTTTTCTTAAAAACTGTCTATTATTTTATAGCATTTACGAGCTCCATTTTATTTTAATATTATTTGAAGAGAAAAATTAGAAAAATTATATCTTTATTGATAATTCTTTTTCATTGGAATAAATTATATATTGAATTATTATATTAAAACATTCTATACATATGAAACTTTTCTCTTCGAAAAAACTACTTTTTCATAGCATCTTTATGTTTTAGTTTAAAATAAATTATGACACTTATGTGAATTTAATTTGATTAAATTGACTAAATATTTGTAATTAAAAATAATTTATATTATTAAATAAGTTCAAATTAATTTTTAGTCAAAAATAATAGTAAAAAAAATAAAAATTAATTACTACACTTAAGGTTAAAATGAGGTTCTACGCGTTAGTTGCACATGTTCTAAAGAAAATTTACACATAGGGTATTTATTTAAAAGAAATTAATTCATATTATAATTATTGGTTAAAAATTATTTAATAAGGATCATTTTATTTTCATTACTAAATGATAAATTACCTAGGTAAATAAAAAGAGACTAGTTACCACGATGAAGATTTTAATAGTTAAAATTAGAAAACCTAGAGGCTAAGGGAATAAAATTTAAAAAAATATCCATTTTCTTGTGATAAAGATGTTTTTGTACCGTATAATTCCTCCACTCCATTATTGTTTTAATTTTGGAGTTACTTTGGGTGAATGTGGCTTCAAATTATTAAATAGTTGTGGGTATTTTCAAAAATATCACCCCTCCACAATTATAAAAGGGAACTTCCTTCCATCACTTATTCACACATATTGATCCCTTGTTATTGACCAAAATATATAAAAATTCATCTAAAAAATACTTATACACATTTTGAAGCTACCTTTCATCCCAAAATACCAACCCTATGGTCTTTAATAAGAGATCTCAATGAGGTTGTTCCAAGTGAATGTAATTGTCTTCACTGAGCCCCTTCTTTTTTATAATTCTTTTACAACCTAAATTCATGTACTAATAATTAAATTATAATAATTTCATTATTTACCATGTAATAATATTTTATTATGTCATTGTAATATCCTATGTCCATATCCTCTTCCATCAAATGTGAAATGAAATTGTTGATCGTGTCTACGACGGAATGCTGCCTCGCGTACCATTATAATTTATTTTCCATCACCACCTTTCATGAAAGAGTATCATGATAGATTTAAATAATACTCATAATGTTAATTAAATAATTATACTTCTAAAATTATAATATCAAATAAATCTTCTTACTTTCCAATCCATGGGAAGATGATAACGTCGCTTGTGTGTACGACAAACTACTGCCTCACGAAGCGATGTGAGTTGTTTTTTATAGATTAATTACATAAAGTTGATAAGAATAAATTTAATTAATATATTTGATTTATATGAAATAATAATGAATATTTAATTGTTACATATTATTTACATTTCTTTTATCTTATCCATCAAGAAAATGGAAACACCGTTCATGCAGATATATGACATACAAACTCCACGAACAGTGTAATTAATTTTATATCTCTATCAATTATAGAATATTATAAATAAAAATACAATGAATATATATGATAAATATATCATGTAAAAAATTCTAGATATTATATAACCAAGATAAATATAAAATTACCAGTGTTACCAAACCAGAATGAATAAGAAAAACGAAGCAATTATGACCCGAAACATGATGTTAATAAGAAATTGTTAATAAAATAGTGATAAATGTTATAAGTAAATCATTTATCATATTATATATATGATTATGGTTCTATAAAATATTTATAACAAAATTATATTTATTATAAATGAGGTTGTAACATTTAAAAAGGAAGTTGAGATTGAAGGTAAGGTATTTCCAAACAGTATTTTTATTTTTAGGAGACTTAGATCGAATTCACCAGTCATATATTTTGAGTGGTGTATATACATCCCATTTGTAATGTTATATCATGAATATCCTTATATTAAGGTTATTTTATGTTTCAATTTATTTTATTCTTTCAATGGGCTTATGATTTAATGTTTACCAAAGTGGAAAGGGTTTATGTTACAATATATTTGTTTATCATGATTGTTTTTTATTGTTCTCAAAATGGAAAAATATCATGATATATATCTCAATAAAACAATTAATTTCATTCTCTTATGGTTATTTAATTATAATAAATGTTTTAATTTCATTCTACTCCCTACATATACTCAAGATTCAAAAATAATGTTTTAAGGAAAACTGATTTTATTTATCTCTTCGATCAAGAATCCTTTTTATTTCATGTCCATGTTTTATAAAAATGTTTTAGAGATTTTTTTATTATTAATAAAATATTTTTTAAATTCATTTTAATCTATGTTTTAGATTTTAAAAAAATGGGTTTCAGTGAATCTAACTTTCTCTTTTTGAATGAGTTACTTGTGGCTTTTACCAAAAATGTAGAAGAAATATTTGTTTTAACATGTAAGGATTGAATGTTATTTTCTACCATAAAGAACACACAATATATTAAATATTACTTTATATTTTCCAAGGATATTTTCAAAGAAAAATATTTCCATAATTTTATGTGAAATTCTAGTTTTGAAAAGGTTATTTTCAAAGTAAATTGGATATTTTCCTCAAGAAAATGTCCTAGTGATCTTTCAAAATTATTTTCCATCTAAAATAAAATCATTTAAAGTAAATTAAGATTTATTATTGATATAATATAATGATACCATCCTTATTATTTCTATAAATGTTTTTTTGATTATTATGACTGGATGTTTATGAAATATGCTTTTTTATATAGGTTATGCTATGATGAAATTATGAAATGTTTATAAAACCCGTTTCTTTTTCATGGGTTATTATATGGAAAAATGTTTCATGAAACCCATTTCATTTCTTGGGTTATGATATGATTAATGTATTATGAGCTTATTACACACATATATATTGTTTCCATTATGTTATTATGATTACATTATAACTAAGGATGATGGTTACGTTATAACCAAGGATAGTGGTAACATTATAACCAAGGATGGGTGAGACCTATATCTCCCTCTAGTGAATTGGTTAATGATTAAATTTATATGAGCTAAAATATTACAAGGGAGGTTATCTCATACCTGAAAATAGGTTAAATGGTAGGTTATCCAAATCCCTATGTAGTTACATAGGTAGTTAGTCTATGTACAATATAGGTACACGGGTAGTTACCCCAAGACTAACATGTTATGAATGTCTTTGTGGGTATCCTTGAAAAATGTTTTTTTATTCTTACATGTATTCCACAAATATATGTCTTTTTACAATGTAATATTAATATCATTCATGCTCATTGATTCCTTTGTGGTTCATGTCTTATGAAATTAAACTATTTATTCCAGGACTAAATTTTATCATCTATTATATGCAGGGTATGGTTTTAAAAATTTATTCTCATGTTATCATATCATTATCCTTATGTTATGTTGATGTCTCTCATGTTTACAGTTAATGAGAATTTTCTATCTACCCTTTCATATGTTTAATTTTCCCAAGTTATGAAGAATGGTTTTAAGTTGGAAATATCTATGAAGTGTACTATGTGGGAAGATATTTATGAGAGATATTGAATATATTTCATGAAATAATAATATTGTGTATCTAATCTCCAAATACAATAAACCATTATGGTCCTCAGTCCTGTATTTTTGAAATATATTGAATATTCTTCTATAATGATGTAATATTTATGTATGGATATCTTGAGTATCTATAGATGGTATTAGAGTACACATTTTAGTTAACCATTGGAAATTAGGATGACAAAGCATTACTGAGATCATTTAAGATAATCTTATTTATATGATAACATTTGATGTTTTAGTAATTAAAGGTGTGGTTTCTTCCAAGAAATTAAATCCATATATGGATACTAAAAGTGGATTTTGATCTCTCATAGATTTATCTAGGGGTAATAAAACCAAAAATGGGGTGTTGAGCTACACTCCATCATCACCTAGCGCATAACAATAGGATTTTCTACACACCTAGTTTGATACTCTCTAGGGATATACTTAGTTTAATTCACATTTCTTTTAAAACCCATTATGAATTATTTGAATAGATAATGACCGTGGATTACCTTGGTTAAACCTTGGTGTCATAGATTCAAAAGAAGGAATCATGATTTAGAAATTCTATCACTGATTTTTCATGATTGATCACTTTGATAAAAGATTATCGTTGGCCAAAAAACCCATTTTGGTTTAAGTATGGAATTCTATATAGAATGATGAAGGTGGCGTGGTAAAAGGTATGTTCAAATATTTAACTTCCCAATTTAATCATTTTTATAGTAATTTATAAATATCATGAATTGTATGAAGTAATTAAAATTCGTAACCTCTATGATTTGATGTTGAATTAGCAATAAAAACTACTAATGGTCCGATGATCAAATATCAACCCTATGATTATTCTCAAGTTTATGTTTTTGGGAATATGCTTCCTAAGAATATCATTATTCTCCCTCTAGATGAATCTAATGTTATATTAGGCATGGATTGGCTTTATTTGCATAATGACTACATCTTCTATATATGACACAACTTGTGCGGGAATTCCCTTGTAAGGGTGAGTATAATAATACCTAGTAGGCACCACAAATACCCAAAATAATAGGGAGAAAATGAAAGGAAATAGTCCACTCGACCCATCCTGAGGGAACTCAAACGAGATAGAAATATCTTCTCCGTCATCCTCAACTATACACAACAAACTAGCTCTATCCAATTTGTGTGTCAATAACGAAATGAAACAACACGCCAAGGAAACCCAAAAAATACCGGGATATACTCATCTCAGACTCCAAGTCTCATGAGGTTCCAACTTCATATACATCAATAGTATTTTTCTCAATTTCAAAGGTAACACTCTCCTAGGATAACTCACTCTATGAGCCCTTCTACACAGATGATACTATTCTAAGACGTGCACTCCATCGAGAACAACTCTGGCATATTTGATGTCTCATCTAAGAGACCCCACTCCATCGGGTAATGCTAAGATGATAGAACATCCCCACCAACCTAAGTGGAATACATCTTAGAAAAAATTCTCATCAGATATCACTATAAATAAATTTATACTAAATCGTATTGGATCTCTATTCTCAAAGAGGAGAGCTCACCCATATCTAATGGGGGGCATCTCTAACCCTAATGGATCCATGAAAGGTATCATCACTCAGAGAGGTGACCACTCCTTAAACCACTTGAGGAAACTACAAACCCAGTATGTAACATTGAAACCCACTACATCGGGTAACTCTAAGATAATGGAACATCCCCACCATCTCATGATGAATATATCTAAAATAACATGCTTGTAGAATGTCACCAAGAAGAATGTCATGATGAAGCCCAGTGGGGGACACCTTAAACCCAACTAGGAATATGAAAGGTCTCATCACTTAGAGAGGGGATCATTCCCATAACCACTAGAGGACACCACAAACCATGTCTATTACACTGATGACAACATATCATCTAATAGTGGATCACACCAAGGACCGTTGTGAGACACATCAAACCCAGTCTGAAAAACTAAAATATCTCACTCGGATAGGGGATCACTCCCAAAATCGATGGGGGACACCAAAAACCTAATCAGACACCCTGAAGATCATATTTTTCAGATAGGGTATCACTACTTATGTAGTGTCACTAGTAAAAAACCTTTTTTTGCTTCGGTTTTTTTTGCTTTTTAACGTCGGTTTTTAGGCGACGTTATTGCGAGCGACATTAAAAATATGATTTTTTACGTCGGTTATTTAATAACCGACGTAAAAAATGGGGTTTCATGGTTTTTAACGTCTGTTTTTAAAAAACTTATGTGAAATACATTCTAGAAATGGCGTTAAGAAGCCATTTTTTAGGTCGGTTTTTGAAAAAACCGACCTTAAAAGTCATTTTTACATCGGTTATTTAATAATCAACGCTAAAACATATTTTTAATGTCGGTTATTAAATAACAGACGTAAAAAATGTTTACCATATTGTAGAAAATTTCATAATCTTTCATTTGACAGGTCATAGATCTCATACGGAGTTACGGATCAAAAGTTATGACCATCAGAAGTTTGATATTTTTTGTGAGGAAAGATTGAATGCGCCAACCATAGCTTCATATTAGAAGAAATTTTTGAATTCATAGGGGCATTTTTAGTTTTACCATGATATAAAGAGTCATACATCATTATAATAAATTAATAATCGTTAAATGGTATATCAATTAAGAAAATTACTCATAGAAAATATAAATCATGATAAAATAATTACAAATACCTTGACGAGGTCGTGAAAATAAGAAATCATTGATTCAAGTTAAAGATCAAACAAGTTGATTTGGTGGAACAATGATGGTTGAATGAAATGATTGTAAAATGGTATATCAATTAAGAAAACAAATCATAAAAACCCTAAATCATGGATATATGATTAAATATACCTTGACGAGATCGCGGAAAGAAGAAATAATTGATTCACGTTGAAGACCAAAAAAGTTGATTTGGGAGAACGATAATGGTTGAAATAAATGATCGTCAAATTAGGATGTGTGTATAATGGAAACATATAATTGAGATGCTATGAGAAAATGCGGTATTAAAAATTTTAGGCGGCAATTTAAAATTTCGATTCCGCGATGTAAGAAAATTGAAATTTCGCATTCGCATGATATTAAAATTATATTTCATGTCGGTTTTATGATAAACAACATGAAAAAATATTAAAATTTTCATTTATTTTTCATGTCGGTTATTATAAAACCGATGTGAAAAATCAATCTTTGTCACCTTTTCACGTCGGTTATTAAATAACTGACGTGAAAAATCGATTTTCATGACTTTTTCACATCGGTTTTTTAATAACCAATGATAAAAGGTATTTTTCACGTTGTTTATTTAATAACCAACGTGAAAAAGTTTACAAAAATTTATTTCATTTCCCAAGATTTAATTTGACAGGTCGCGGAGCTCAAACTGAGTTACGGATTAAAAGTTATGGTCTTCAGAAGTTGGACATCCCTAAGACATCGTTTAGAGATGATCAACTTTTGAAGGCCATAACTTTTAATTCGTAACTCCGTTTGAGCTCTGTGACCTTTCAAATTAAATATTGGGAAATGAAATATATATTTTTAAACTTCTTTCACATCAGTTATTAAATAAATGATGTGACAAATACCTTTTCACGTTGGTTATTAAATAACTGACGTAAAAAAGTCATGAAAATCAATTTTTAACATCGGTTATTTAATAACTGACGTGAAAAAGTTTACAAAAATGTATTTCATTTCCCAAGATTTAATTTGATAGGTCACGGAGCTCAACCGGAGATACGGATTAAAAGTTATGGCCTTTAGAAGTTGGACATCCCTAAGACATCATTTAGATATGATCAACTTCTGAAGGCCATAACATTTAATTCATAACTCCGTTTGAGCTTTGTGACCTATGAAATTAAAGATTGGGAAATGAAATACATTTTTGTAAACTTTTTCCACGTCATTTATTAAATAAACGGTGTGAAAAATACCTTTTAACGTCGGTTATTAAATAAACGATGTGAAAAAGTCATGAAAATCAATTTTTGTCGTCTGTTATTTAATAACCGATGTAAAAAATAAGTGAAAATTTTAATATATTTGCCTGGAAACTGATTTTTTAGGTCGGTTATATAATAACTAACATGAAAAATCAGATAAAATGGATTTTTAATGTTTGTTCTTATATAACCGACGTGAAAAATCAGTGAAAATGTATTTTTACATCGGTTATATAATAACCGACGTGAAAAATCGATTTTCAGATATTTTCACGTCAGTTCTAAAAAATCGATGTGAAAAAGGGCGACATAAAAAAATGTTTTTGTACTAGTGTGTTGGTCATGAATATTCCACAAACCCCACCAAGTACAGCTGATGAAGTGGGGGATCATACTTATGTTGATATCAAAACCCTACCAAAATCATCTATTGAGTAGGGGATCATATACCTAATAATGCCACCAAATCTACTGATACTGTCAGCGACATATAGGATTTTATAACTGAATATACGGCACACCCTACTGTATTATTTATCTAGATATGGGATCTAAACCTATGTAGTTTTGGGCACATTGATACCATGAACTTGATCTAGGGAAAATAATATGATAGATGATACCACTTGAGCCTCCACGGAGGGAAACACCAACTCTATCTATTCTCATCCTATCAAGGGTGTCACAAACTTGTGTTGAGGAAGTATTTCCACACTATACACTTATAGGGATACAATAATGGACTCACTAAATAACTGATTGTCCAAATGTTTCTAGTCATATAAACCCACAAAATCACCTCTCTTTGAATCTATAATTCCCAATACATGGCCACCATCATATTCTATGTGAAAACATTTCTGAATAAACTATTAACAGGATTTTATAAAGGTCTAAAAGAAATAGATGCACAAGGTATATTTCTACAAGAAGAGTACAAGACCAATACTCGGGAACACATGAAACATGACCCCATTCAAACAAATGGACATGTCTTCAACTGCATGGCTTCGATGACCATATGAGCTTACACTATGTGTACATGGTGTACATGGCTTGTCTCACCTCACCCAGACCCTGGGTCATGTCTTACCCCACACGACCCGACCAAAACTGTATTATATATTGAGTATACCCTAAGTAAATATTATTTTATATCATAACTATCCTATTGTTCATTCCTTCATACCATTACTATGCACGTCACCCCATTTATATGTACTCTAGTTTTGTACTTTCACATGGCCATGTACCTTGACATGGATACCCTAACCATGTCTGATGGTCATACGAACTAGGATCACTACATGGCATGTAACCCATCAAGTCTCCAAAATTCATCTTCCCCAAATAGAAATAACACACGATGTGTAACCATGTACTACACATAATGTGATTGATGATTCTAAATGGGAATTCCCTGCAAGCTTCATGAAATGCCCCAGTTTCCACCGAAATGCATAGATCAACCCTCAAGAGGTACCTAGAAGTTGTCTATGGGATATCAAACACTAAAACAATTCATTAAAACTGGGTCCATGATTTTAAAATCAAATATTCATACATCTTGGTGAAACATCGAAGCTCTGGGTTTAGATCTATGCTTTGAAGCCCCTGCACCACGATCTGAGAGTGATCGCCATCAAGATAGGAGATCGGAGACACCTCTTCTCCTTGGTTTCTCCTTGGTTCATCAATCACTCCAATGGGGAGGGGTCTTCACAATATCTTACATGTACACAAAATTGGGGTGGGGAGGTTTTAATTAATTTAACTTTTATTAAATAAATGAACCTCTACTTAACAACCCACCGACGCTTTCCCCCGACTTAGCACCCGACATCAAAAACATTTATGTCGCGTTGAGGGAAAGAACCATGTTTTGAACTCAACCACAGCCATATATTTCTTATATGAGACTCTACAAAACAGTTAATCCACATTTAAAAATAAACTTCATGTTCATGATAAAATATTTTTAATATTTTTAATATCACCAAACTGAGGCTCTTCAGGCCCAGGAATCCAGTGTAGACTCAGCTCCAAGCTTCATAAATATTCCTAGTATTATTCCAAAAATCCTATAGGTAAAAAATATAGTAACTACATCCTCCCCATCCTAAGAATAATGAGAAAAAATAAGCTCCCAAATATAACCCTCACACTAACGAGCTCATCAAGGGTTCTCATGCTACATACAAGCATGCACTCAAGGGAACCAAAAATGCCAAAAAACACCCAATGACCAACTAAAACTAGGTTGAAATCATGAAACAAATTGGGAACATGTATCCTCATCTATGATAGGTGTAAAACACTAAGAACCTAGTCTATATGGGGTCATAGGGTCTAGAGGTACACCACATCGCTAACCTGACATTGATGCCAACAAAACATGACATTTTTCGTCTTCCCTAGGATGAACTACACCACAACCTCCTTTAAATCTCATGTAAAAATATGACACCAAGTACACTAGGGTATAAATGAAAAACATAGGGATACCCAACTACAAACATCAGGTTTTACTAGGCCTTCTGCACAATCCTTAAACATGAAACCCCACCCAGAACACCCATGTCAAAGGAACTCATTACCAATCCTCAACACTATTCTATTTGGGCGACACTGACTCACCCACGTGGTTTTTATCACATCTCAGTAATGTTTATTATTGATGGATGCATCCCTCTTCCTTTTTTATTTGAATCCATATCAAACAACACAAACATAGGGTTCTATCAACACCCTGACTCACCCTAGAAAACCCTCGAGTAAGAAGTGGAAAGAATATAGTACCTCATAATAGTGTTGTTTCCGATGATTTCATCGGGGCGTGGGTATCCATCTGTGAGGATGTTCTGCTATTACCCCACATTCCCTCTTTCCATAGGCGGGCATCATTCACTCCTTGTTCAAGGACATTTGCTCCTTGATCTAAATGGTATGATGGGATGTCGGTTCATCCATCCATGAATTACTCCTCATAACTCGTCACCTAGTCCGGGTCTCTCACATAGATTTAATAAGTTGTTCGTGAATCTCATTCCTTGTGCCATATCTTCATGGATGCTGGTTAATTACACTACTTCTGTCAAGACATTACATGGGATCTTGACATGGTAGCGACCTTCGGTCGGAGTATATGACAACATCAGGCATTTCGGGGCATCTTTGGGAGCATGGACATTGGGGAACCTGTATTCTTCATCATAGGAGGGCATATCAAGGGTGCAGAACCCGAGGCATCCCACATCGAATGCGGGGAATCATATGCCATGGGCATGTATCTGAGGTTTTCCTTATCTTCCCATGTTTAACACAGGGTATGCCACAAGTTTAATATCTTGCAAAGATGGTTACGCCAATAGCGTGTCATCCGAGGTTTTCCTTAGGCATATCATGTTTATCATGATGTAGTCCACGAGTTTAATGTCTTGTAGAGACGGTTATTCCAAAGGCGTGTCGTCTGAGGTTTTCCACAGGCATCCCATGTTTAACACGAGTTCAGCCGTGAGTTTAACATCTTCTGGAGATGGTTATGCCAAAGGTGTGTCGTATGAGGTTTTCCTCATGCATATCATGTTTATCATGAGGTAGGCCATGAGTTTAACATCTTTTGAAGACGATTACACCAAAGGTGTGTCATCCGAGGTTTTCCTCAGGCATCTCATGTTTATCATGAGGTAGGTCGCGAGTTTAACGTCTTGTAGAGATAGAATGAGAGTGATCAGAACGTCCCTCAGAGACAGATCAGATTGGTACATCCCTGGGAGGGAACACCTGGAAGGTTTACTGAGTGGAAGGATCAGAACGCCCAATGAGGACAGATCCAAGGTGGTGTTCCCCATGGAGGGGAGATGTCACACCGCAATGGCTGATCTGAACACCACTGAGGGTGGATCAGGGAGAGCGCACCCCAGAATGGGGGACACCAAGGTTTACCATTGGCTAGGATTGAACCTCAGGGAGGTCTCCTACATACCCTGTAGATACAACAGGGATCAAAACCCATGTAGTTCGAAGGGATGATGAATCGGGGTGTACATAAATGACAACGACCTGGAGAAATGTTGGGGCTTATGCGTGGATAACATCCCAAGTACTAATAGGAGCAGCGAGGAGGGGGGATGGCATGATACCATCGGGATGTGGTGGCTCGGGTGAGAATCAGGGTGGATGAATGAAGTGGAGGGGGAATGAAATGGGACCATCGCAAGGGTGATAGTGAAGTTGGTCTTGAGCCTCGAAGAGACCTCCTACGTATCCCAGTGGCAGGGAATAAAAGTCTACGTAGTTCGGGATGGTGTCGTTGAACCAAAGTGAAGGTGGAGCTTGGTCCGATGGGTTTTGGGATTGAACCTCGTGAGTTTTTCCTACGTACCATGCCTTGACATGGATAAAATTCTTCATAGTTTGGGAAATGGGTGTGTCGGAGGACCGACGTGAAGATGGACCTTCGTCCGCTGGGTGTTGGGCTTGAACCTCATGAGGCTTCCTACGTACCATGCCTTAACATGGATAAAAGTATTCATAGTTCAGGATGGGATGAGAATATAGTTTAACGTCATGAGGGATGGGGTGAACCGATGTGAAGGGGGTCGGAACGACCGAGTGATGGGCTTGAACCTCGTGGAGGCTTTCTACCTACCGTGCCTTGACATGGATCAAAGGCCATGTAGTTCAGAATAGGGTATTGGAGAACCGACGTGAAGGTGGAACTTGGTCCGATAGATGTTGGGCTTGAACCTCCGAGAGGCTTCCTACGTAACTCGCCTTAGAAACGATCAAAGTCCATGTAGTTCAGGCATACAGTTTTACGTCATCAAGGATAAGGGTGGAACCTAACGTGAATAAACGACCGGGTGATGGGCTTGATCCTCATGGAGGCTTCCTACATACCATTACTTGACATGGATCAAAGACACCATAGTTCAAAAGGGATGTGGGTGTTGGCGAACCGACGTGAAGAAGGACCTTGGTCCAATGGGTGACGGGCTTGAACCTCAGGGAGGCTTCCTACGTACCATGCCTTAACATGGATCAAAGTCCTCGTAGTTTGAGAAGGGTTTCGTCAGTGAACTGACGTGAAGGTGAACCCAGGGGTCCACTGGTGGTGGGATTGAACCTCGTGGAGGCTTCCCACGTACCATGCCTTGACATGGATCAAAGTCCTCGTAGTTCGGGTGTGCAGTTTAACATCATGTGGGATGGGGGTTTTGGGGCTTACACTTTGAGGCGGCCCAGGGTGTGTCATGTTTGGTGCTCCCTCTAAGCCCACGGGAGTCATGCTCAGTGTGAGAAATAAGAGGTTTGCAGGGACCTGACGATCACGTCGTGAAGGTTGCGTCTGTGGGAAATGAAAAGGGGCTTAAGTGTTAGATGGCCCATGGTGATGGGACTTACTCTAGGATGGAGGCTCGTGTGCCGCTGTGGAGCAGCAATGGTGGATAGAGATTACGCTAGGATGCTTCCCGGCTACCACTATGGATCGGCACTAGTGGATGGGGCTTACGCTAGGAAGCTGCCCTAGGGCTGCTATGGAGCGGAAATGGTGGATGGGGTGTAAGCGAGGATGATGCCCGGGTGCCGTTAAGAAGCGTCAACGGTGGATGGGGCTTATGCAAGGATGCTACCCGGGTGATGCTATGGAGCGACAATCATGGATGGGTGGATGGGGCTTATTCTAGGAAGTTGCCTGTAATGTCTTCCTCATGTCTGGCCATGAGGGCATCCAAACTCACTGGTGGGTTGAGGCATTTACCTATGCGCTAGTGCACAAGCGGGATAATGCCAAGGGCGTTGGAATCAGTCCGAACAAAGGGAGATGAAATGTGTGAATCACATGCCTGACATTCATAACATGGTGAGGGTGGCATGACGATAGAGGATGACTGTTGACCATGTTCGAAACACAGCATCCATATCTCGTTAGCCTAAAGTGGGAAAAAACAAATGAGGGTCGACTGTTGACCATGTTCGAAACACAGGACCTGACACGATGTGTTGGCCAATGTCTTTCGGGGAATTGGCCCAAGATGGTAGGTCAGCTGATACGGCATGGGACGATGCTGTTAGGGGGTCCCTCCAGACATGGAAGTGGATGAGGATCCGAATGAAGGACACGCAAAGCCTGAGGTGGAGTGATGGAATGTTTGAATGGTTTCCAATGCTCTTGAAGTTATTCCACTGTGATCATGGAATTAGTTATCTCATTCTTGGAGCATAAGGCATCTCTTGTTGGGATAAAGAGGCATCCTATTAATGGAACACAGGGAGTACTACAGTTTAGAGTCATGTAGAGAGGACTGTTGGCATCTCATGCTTGGAGCATAAGGCATCTCTTGTTTGGAGAAAGAGGCATCCTATGATTGGAACATAGGGAGTACTACAGTTTATAGTCATGTAGATAGGAATGTTGGCATCTTATGCTTAGAGAATAAGGCATCTCTCGTATAGGGCAAGAGGCATCCTATGTTTGGAACATAGGGTGTACTACAGTTTACAGTCGTGTAGAAAGGACTATTGGCATCTTAAGCTTGGAGCATAAGGCATCTCTCGTATAGGGCGAGAGGTATCTTATCATTTGTTAGATAAGGAGTACTAAAGTTTATAGTCATGTAGATAGGACTGTTGTAATCTCATGATTAGAGCATAAGGCATCTCTTTTTTGGAGCAAAAGGCATCCTATGATTGGAACATAGGGATTAAAACAGTTTATAGTGATGTAGATAGGACTATTGGAATATTATTCTTGGAGCATAAGGCATCTCTTGTATAGGTAAAGAGGCATCCTATGTTTGGAACATAGGGTGTACTATATTTTACAGTCGTGTAGAAAGGGTTTTTGGCATCTTATGCTTGGAGCCTAAGGCATCTCTTATTTGGGTCAACAGGCATCCTATGTTTGTCACATAGGGTTCACTACAGTTTAAAGTCATATAGAGAGGATTGTTGGATTATTATGCTTGGAGCATAAGGAATCTATTATTTGGGTCAAGAGGTATCCTATATTGATCATATAGGGATTACTACAGTTTATAGTCATATAGAGAGGACTGTTAGGCATAAGGCGCCTACCAATGGTTGGTGCTGGGACTTACACAAGGGCGGCCCTTTCTGAGTTACATGAGGAATGGTTCGACTCAAGCTAGTAAGGGAATTGATGATGAGAATCTCAACTCACAACATGTGAAAGGGACCAAGAGGAATATGTCGACTCAAGGTGTTTCATGGTGTGCAGATGAGTATCTCAAATCATGGAATTCCATAGGTGGACGGTGGCTACGGAGCATAGACTCGCAGTGCATGGGCTCGCGGAGCATGGTCTCATGGAGAATGGGATCACGGAGAATGGTCTCGTGGAGCATGGGCTGGCGGAGTAGTGACATGAAGGAAGATGCTCATAGAGCATGGACTCGTGGAGCATCAATGGGAAGGAAGCTGCTCGCAGAGCATGGCATCGCGACGCCGCAAATCAGAGCTCTGCAAACCGGGAGATCGGCCACCCAAGGGGAGAAGTTTCATGGTCCGCCATGAGAAGGGGGGCGATCTGGGTATTTAAAGGCAAGGGGCGCCGCGAATCAGAGCTCGCATAGCACGAAGACGGAGCTCACTCCACAGTGGATCCCGAACATCAAGTGCGGCTGCAGAGCGTCCCGCCTCCTTCGATTCGCGGTGGGTTCGTGAATGTCAAATTCCTTTACAGAGCATCCCACCTCCTGTTCTTCATGGCAGGTCTTCGCGGTTCATCACAAACATCATATGATGTCTCTGAGCATCCTGCCTCATTGCTTCCTGGCGGTGCTCCGCGATCATGGAGGGGGCTTCGTGAAGGGGCTTCGCGAGCCAGTTTTCCAGCGCAACTTCAAATGTCCGTAACTCCTAATCTGTTACTCCATTCGGGCCCTGTGACCTACCAAATAGAATCTCACGAAAATGTCTACGATCTTGGATCATGTATGGAAGCATTTGGAAAATTTTGGGGACGCCTTTTCCAGGGTCTAAAAATGCCACCCCTAAGAACAGGGTCCAATGAGGTCGAGGAGGGCAAGGCGGACCGCATTCTGAGGAAACGACTGAGGAAAATGTGTGCATTGGGGTCCATTCTATCTCGATCATATTGAGGATGTAGTCGACTAAATATCTAATCCTACATGAGCCATGCTTGGTGCGGGAAACAAGAGATAATAGGAGCTCTTATATGAGAGTGTTAAAAAACGTAAGGTATGAGGGGATCAGTATGGGACATCAATCACCATTTGGGAGAATCCTAAAAGAGGGAGGGGTAACAACTAGAGAGCCTGAATCTCTGGATAGCTGAACTGCTTTTCCCACCCTGCTCTAGTGCACGATAAGGGTAACGCCAGGGGCATTAGAATCAATCCGAACAGAGGGAAGTGGATGGTGTGAATCACGATACCCAAAATCCAGAACATTATGGGGGTAGTGTGACAATGGAGGATAGTTGTTGACCATGGAGGAAATGAGGAATCCATATTGCATTAGGCTGAAATGGGGACAACCAATGAGGGATGACTGCTGACCATGTTCGCAACACAGGGCCTAACTCAAATACTGTCGATCAGTCTTCCGGGACGTCGGCCCAGGACAGCAGGCGGACCATTGGTCAAGCATCCATACTATTAGGGGGTCCCTACAAACATGAACAGTCTTCCATAATGTTAGCCCAGGATAGCAGGAAGACCATAGGTCGAGTATTCATACTGTTAGGGGTTTCTTCCGGACATGAAAGAGGACGAGAGTTCGAATAAGGGGCACATGAAGTGTGGAATGTGGAGTGATGGTTTGTTCAAATAGAATCCAGAACTCATGAAGTCATGCCACCATAGTGGGAGCATACTAGATGGGTGCATCGGTTTGATCATGGATCATTCCTTCTTTCAGACAGGACCTCTCTAGTGAGCGAGTTGTCGCTTCCCAATGTCATCTTGGGGCATCCTGAACTAGTCAGGGAAAAATTTTAGTTGATGGTTCCCCATGAGGGGTTAGGGCATGGGCTGGAAATGGGGAGGAACAACACTTATGATTTCTGTGGGCTAGACCCTAGGGAAAATACCAGGGTGTCTCTACGTATCCCATGAGGATGGGAATCAAGCCACATGTAGTTTTGGAAGAGGTCTTAGTTTAAGTTCTTAGAACTCAGACCACGAATGGGTAAGGAGAGCAGGGGACACACGGTAAGGTCGTTACAAAACCTGATGATGAGGGCATAATCCCTACTTTCCATGTGTTCTATAGGGAAGTTCTCGAGTCGAGGGACCGAACATGGAAGTTAGGATGGGCCCACGGGGAAGTGCTCGGGAGCTCCTACATATCTCATGAGGATGAGAATCAAGCCATAAGTAGTTCTAGAATATGAAAGGGGCATGAGGGTCTATCTCTCTCATCAAGAGAAGCGGTATTTGATAAATCTTTTTTTTCCTTTAAGGTGAGTGTTTTTTGTGAAGTGACAGGCCTAGGGTAGCAGGCCTTGGCGTTGTCATAAGAATCAAGTCATAGTAGGCTTTGACAAATGGCATAGTGTATGACCAATACCAAATGTGACATCCTCTATTATGAGTTCATCACAATGTAGTGCCATTTTTCATCGTGCGACCAGGATGATAATGTCATAGTTTAGGGTCATGTGATAGGTCCAAGCATGCATTTTAACGTCATGCAGCACAGACGTAGCAGAGAGGATGCTAGGTGGGGGATGTGTACGGTTCCATGAAACATGACCGACGTGGATGTGGACGTAATCCCACATCACACCGCACACAATCCCGAGATAGGAACCCTAGGCCAAGGGGGCCAAATAGGGATGAGATCGAAATGGGCATGAGGAACTAGCTCCCAGCTGAGCTGGACTCGGAAACAAGACGTTCGGATGACCCATCGCATCCCATGGGGATGAGGATCGAGCCGCACATATCCCTTAATGAAGATCTTATTTTATTGTCTTAGTTCTCAGACAGTGGGAGCCCCGAAGGACGCCGTATTTCAGCTTCGTCCCCCTGACGTGCAGAGGTGCCTTGAGGGATAGCGCCAAGAGTGTCGAGATTCTACCTGGACACGATGGGGTGGAACATAATGTGAATCATGCACCCAACATTCAAGGCCTAACGGGGCTAGCGTGACGATGGAGCACTGCTGACCGTGTTCGCAACACAGCATCATGTCGTGTCAGCCTGAAATGGGGAAAAACAAATTAGCATCAACCACTGACCATGTTCGCAATGCGGGATTTGTATCAGTTTATTGTATGAAACCCTCAGGGGTGTTGGCCCGTAACAGTGGGAGAGCCCTTAAGCGTAGTATCCATGCCATTCTTGGGGGTCCCTTTGGGTGTGGAAGATGATGGAAGCCCGAATAAAGGGGAACAAAATGCTTGACAAGTGGAAGGAACTTGACCAAGTGGAATCTGACACTCTTGGTCATAGACCGGAGTACTCTTTAACACATGGGAGAACCATTGCAAGGGGTCGAGGGGCCCAACTTGAGGGCAGCCAAGAGATGGAGAATTCTCAGGAAAAGGTGGGCATGGTGCCAAAAACTCTGTACCACACCTATATATCCTCCTCGTGGAGGGGGATAGGACAAGGGGCCTAGGAGATTGGAAGATCGAGAGATCTCTATGAGGTGGGGTTGGACCAAAATTCTATACATTCAGGTGGTCCTACATATCCCATAATAATGGGAATCAAGCCACACATAGTTCAATAAAGGTGCCTTTTAATGTTGCGTGGGATAGGAAATAGGAGGGAAAATTCTTAGAATGGGGTGCGCATGGTGCGGCTACTATAAACCTGATGTGAATGAGGACATAATCGAATACCACGCCATGCAGTCCTGTGGTCAAGGTCCCGAAGGTGGGACAGATAAGATGAATTAGCAGAACTCAAGATGGACCCAAAGACCTAAGGTCTGGGTGTTTCTACGTAACCCATGAGGATGGGAATTAAGACAGACGTAGTTCTGATAAGATCTTAGTTTAGGGTCTTAGAGCATGGACCATGGGTGGGGTGAAGACTCTCTACATAAGAACAGACCTCAACCCGATCCCTAATCCCATGTGATTCAAACTCGGTGTGGGAAAAAATGGAGGAAGATCCTTATTGAAATACTTGGAACTTCCATTAAAGGGAAATCGGTGAAAAGCCCTGAAGGACTCCCTCACTGTGTCTTTGTTCCCCCGACATGCAGATGTGCACTGAGGAATAGCATCAAGAGTGTTGAAGATCTACTAGGGCATGAGAAGGTGGAGAATGATTTGAATTGTGTAACTGACATTTCGGGCTTAATGGGGTTGGCGTGGCAATGGAGGATAACTGTTAATCATGGCGGAAAAATAGTATCTATATCGTGTTAGCCTTAAGTGGGAACAACAAACGAGCATCGACCGCTGACCATATTCACAACGCAGGATTTGTATCAATTTTTTGTCCAAAACCCTCAGGGGGTGTTGTCCTGTAATGGCAGGAGAGCCCTTAAGCATAGTATATGTGTCGTTCGGGGCCCGTAATTGTAGGAGAGCCCTTGGACCTAGCATCCATGCCACTCTGGGGTCCCTTTGGGTGTGAAATATGATGAAATACCGCATGAAGGGAAACACGAAGCTTGAAAAGCAGGCAGAAACATGTCCGAGTAGAGTCCGATGCTCCAAGTAATAAACCCGAGTACCCTTAGGAACATTAGTGGACCGCTGAAAAGGGTCGATGATGTGGCTCAGAAGAGGTAGGCCAAGGGGCCAAATTGGGATGGAGATTTTTGGGAGATGGGGAAGTCCCGAAGCCTAGACATCTGTGTGGTCCTATGTATCCCATAAGGATGGGAATTAAGCCACACATAGTTCATGAAGACACCCAAGGGGAAGAATACCCAAAGGAGGGCGTGTACGGCTTGGTGAGTAACCCGACATGAATGAGGACATAATCCCATGCCACACCACACAGTCTTGTAAGAGAGAACCTGGGCCAGGGGACTGAAAAGGATAAGGGTCCTGATAGTTGGGTTTTGGTCGGGGAGGCCTGCCCAATTCGTTGTTCAATATCTTGCAGTGAGGATGAAGGTCGGGGAATAGGATTGCATGGATAGGGGAGGTGTACGGCATAGAGGGTATGAACTTGGGCTAAGGGGCCCGAGAAGGCCAAGGGGCCTGAGGCTGGGCCCTAGTCAGGAAGGCCTGACCAGCTAGAATTTTATCGTCATGCAGTGAGGACGAGGGTCAGGGGCCTGGAAAGGCCAAGGGGCATGAGGATGGGCCTCGGTCAGGAAGGCTTGAACATCTTGCAGTTTATCGTCATGTAGTGAGGATGAGGGATGGGGGCCTGAAAAGGCCAAGGGGCCTGAGGCTGGGCCCTGGTCAGGAAGGCCTGACCAGCTTGCACTTTATCGTCATGTAGTGAGGACGAGGGTCGGGGGCCTGGAAAGGCCAAGGGGCCTGAGGCTAGGCCTCGGTCAGGAAGGCCTGACCAGCTTTCAGTTTATTGTTATGCAGTGAGGATGAGGGTCGGGGTCCTGAGAAGGCTAAGGGGCCAGAGGCTGGGCCTCGGTCAAGAAGGCCTGACCAGCTTGCAGTTTAACGTCTTGTAGTGAGGACGAGGGCTAGGGGCCTGGAAAGGCTAAGGGGCCGGAGGCTGGGCCTCGGTCAGGAAGGCCTGACTAGCTTGCAATTTAATGTCTTGTAGTGAGGACTATGTCCAGGGGCCCGAGAAGGCCAAGGGGCCGGAAGCTGGGCCTTGGTCAGGAAGGCCTGGACATCTTGTAGTTTAACGTCTTGCAGTGAGGACAAGGGCCAGGGGCCCGGAAAGTCCAATGGGATGGAGGTTGGGCCTCGGTCAAGAAGGCCTGATGAGCTCATAGTTTAACGTCTTGTAGTGAGGTCAAGGTCCAGGGGGCCAGAAAGGCCAAGGGGCTGGAGGTTGGGCCTTGGTCAGGTAGGCATGACCAGCTCACAACTTAACGTCTTGCAATGAGGACGAGCGGGGGGGGGGGGGGGTAGGATACCTCCAAACTAGGGAGGTGCGAGACATAGTGAATAAACTGACGTGAATGAGGACATAATCCCACACCACACTATACACTCCCATGAGAGAGAACCTAGGCCAGGGGCCCGAAAAGGCCAAGGGGCCATGGTCAGGAAGGCCTGACCATCTTGCAGTTTATCATCATGCAGTGAGGACGGGGGCTGGGACAAGGTGTCTCATCTAGGGGTGTGTACCACACGACGAGTAACCCGATGTGAATGAGGACGTAATCCTGCACTACACCGCACAATCCCACAAGAGAGGACCTAGGCCAGGGGCCCGAAAAGGCCAAAGGGCCTGAGGGTTGGCATCACCTGGAGGAAGTTCATCGCTTGGAGATAAAACGGGGCAGAATGAGCCACTACACTCGATGTTTGGGACATCTTGGTGTGAACCTCATGATCCAGGATAGCTGTTAACCATATTAAAAATGCAGTGTCAGGAGCAAAAAATGAGCATCGACCACTGACCATATTCGAAGCACGGGATTTGTATCAATTTTTTGCTCGACATCCTCGAGGGCATTGGCCCGAGGTGGTAAGAGAGAGCCCTTAAGCCTAGCATTCTTACCATTTAGGGGCCCTTCCGGATGGGGAAGGTGACAGAATCCCAATCAAGGAGTGGGTGAAGCATATCTGTACACATCTCTCCAAGAGGCGAACGTATCCAAGGAGTGGGATATACAGCCGAATCAAGGTTAGCTTGACGTGAATTAATGAAAAAATACACCCTCTCCATGCATCTTAACCTAGGGGATGATTCTGGAATTTGGGATGGGCCAACAGACGAAATGTCTGGGCGTTCCTACGTATCCCATAAGGATGAGAATCAAGCCATACGTAGTTCTTGAAGGCCACGCATTTGAGCATCGTGTGGTGAAGATGTGGTAGTATAAAAGAACAAGAGTGGGTGCATGGATATCATGCGAGGATACTCCGAGAGAACTATACCCAGGGGGATAGTTGAAAGAGAAGAGTTTGGGGTTGGACTCAAAACGAAGTGTCTGAGCGTTCCTACATTTCCCATGAGGCTGGGAATCAAGCCATACGTAGTTCTAGAAACATAGTTTAACGTCATGTAGGACGATGAAGCACATATCTTCTGGGGATGCGTATGGTGCGGCGAGTAACCCGACGTGAATGAGTACATAATCCCATACCACACCATACAATCCCACAAGAGAGCCTATATCGGGGATGACCATGGGGCCTGAGGCTGGGCCATGGTCAGGAAGGCCTGACCAGCTTGCAGTTTATCATCTTGCAGTGAGGATAGGGGAGATCTTAGTTTAGGGTCATAGAGCTTGGACCATTTTGTAGTTTATTGTCATGCAGTATCATAATGAGTAGTTTAACGTCATGATGGACGATGATGTAGTTTAACGTCATGCAGGACGATGTGGCAGTTTAAATTCATGCAGGACCGGATAGTTTAAGGTCATGTTGGACCATACAGTTTATGGTTGTGTGGGACCAGGGTGCAGTTTAGGGTCATGCGGGACCAGGGTGCAGTTTAGGGTCATGCGGGACAAATGCTGAGTGGTTTTTCATCCTTCATTCGGTACAAATCATGCAGTTTAACTTCGTCTGATATGGACAGTTGTGATCATAGTTTAAGGTCATAGAGCTTGGACCATTTTGCAGTTTATTGTCATGTGTGACGATAATGATCAGTTTAACGTCATGATGGACGATGATGTAGTTTAACGTCATACATGACGATGATGCAGCTTTACGTCATGCAGGACGATAATGATCAGTTTAACATCATGACCGATGAAGATGAGTAGTTTAACGTCATGCAGGATGATGGATGCAGTTTAATGTCGTGCAGGAAGATAATGATCAGTTTAACGTCATGACGGACAGAGATGAAGAGTTTAATGTCTTGCAGGACGATGATGATAAGTTTAATGTCATGACAGATAAAGATGAACAGTTTAACATCATGCAAGATGATGGTGATCAGTTTAACGTCATGATGGATGATAATGATCATATTAACGTCATGACGGACAAAGATGAACAGTTTAACGTCATGGAGGATGATGGTAATCAGTTTAACATCATGACAGATGATGATACAGTTTAACATCATGCAACAAGGATGTGGTTGTCACGTAGTTTAACGTCATGAAATTGGGACATGAAACCACATGGACTGTGTTGGTAGAGGGATGGTCATCTCTACCCCATTCTAGTGAGTTGGGATAAGGGGGAATCTATATGATGGGATTTCCCAAAAATCCCCTAATCATAATGATCCTTCCAATAGCTGGTTTCCAGGCCATAGGGAGGAAATCTGTGGTTGATGCAATGTGGTGGTTGGGATGACACATAGTGTCGCAAGGGTAGTAGGGATGACTACATTCCCTCGATCTAGAGGGGTGAATATTCCAGGAGCGTCGGTACAACGGGGCGATGGAGCCCTAAAGGCGTGGAAGCCTAGAACGTCAGTATGACGAGGCGATGAAGCCCGAAAGTTGTGGAAGCCTGGACTGTCGGTACGACGGGGTGAAGGAGCCCTGAAGGTGTGGATTCCTGGAACGTCGGTATGACGGGGCGAAGGAGCCTAGACGGCGTGTAAACCTTCTTCCCAAATGGTGGTGGTACGAGGAGCACCTCTGTAGTTCCTGTTGATAGTAGTGCAGGGTCAACGATGAGCCGAAAGTTTCAGGAAAGGATTCCCCCTACGTGGCCTCTTAAGGAGGTGGGGTCGAAGAGGAGCCAAAGGAATTAGGGGAGAATGCCACATGTGTGGCCTCTTGAGGCGGCAGATTCGGTGAGGAGCCGATGGAGTTGGGGGAGTATTCCCCCTGTGCAGCCTCTTGAGGCGGCAGAGTCGGCAAGGAGCCGATGGAGTTGGGGGAGGATCCCCCTGCGCGGCCTCTTGAGGCAGTGAAGTCGGGTGGCGGATGCCACCTACGCGACCAATTGAGGTGGTGGAGTCGGTGAGGAGCCGAAGGAGTCAGGTGGCGGATACCACCTGTGCAGGCTCTTGAGACGGAGGAGTCGGCGTGGAGCCGATGGAGTCGAGTGGCGGATGCCACCTACACGGCCTCTTTAGGCGGAAGAGTCGGCGAGGAGTCGTAGGAGTCGTGTGGCTGATGCCACCTGCATGGCATCTTGAGGCGGCAGAGTCGGCAAGGAGCCGATAGAGTTGGGTGGAAGACGCCACCTGCGCGGCCTCTTGAGGAAGCAGAATTAGTGAGGAGCCGATGGAGTTGCGAGAGGATTCCCCTGCGTAGCCTCTTGAGGTAGTGGAGTCAGCGAGGAGCCGATGAAGTCGAGTGGCTGATGCCACCTGCGCGGCCTCTTGAGGCGGCAGAGTCGGCGAGGAGCCGATGGAGTTGGGTGGCAAATTCCACAAGTGCGGCCTGTTGAGGCGGCGGAGACGGCGAGGAGATGATGAAGTTGGGCGGATGATGCCACCTGCGTAGCATCTTGTGGCAGCGGAGTCGGCGAGGAGCCGAAGGAGTTGGGTGGAGGATGCCATATGCGCGGCCTCTTTAGGCGACGGAGTCGATGAGGAGCCGAAGTAGTCGGGTGGATGATGCCACCTGTAGGGCCTCTTGAGGTGGCGGAGTCGGCGATGAGCCAATGGAGTTGGGTGGTGGATGCCACGTGCATGGCTTCTTGAGGTGGTGGAGTCGGCGAGGAGTCGATGGAGTTGGGTGGGGGATGCCACTTGCACAGCCTCTTGAGGTGGGGGAGTCGGCGAGGAGCTGATGGAGTTGGGTGACGGATGCCGCCTGCGTGGCCTCTTGAGGCGGCGAAGTCAGCGAGGAGCCGATGGAGTTGGGGGAGGATTCCAACTGTGCGGCCTCTTCAGGCGGCGGAGTCGGTGAGAAGATGATGAATTCGGGGGGCTAATGCCACCTACATGGCCTCTTGAGGTGGTAGTGTCGGAGAGGAGGCGATGGAGTTGGGTGGAGGATGCCACCTATGCGGCCTCTTGAGGTGGCAAAGTCAGTGAGGAGCTAAAGGAGTCGGGTGGAAGATGCCACCTGTGCGGCCTCTTGAGGCGGCGAAGTCGGAGAGGATCCGATGTAGTCCGGTGGCAGATGCCACCTGCGCGGCCTCTTGAGGTAGCAGAGTCAGCAAGGAGCTGATGAAGTCGAGTGGTAGATGCCACCTGCACGGCCTCTTGAGGTGGTAGAGTCGGCGAGGAGCCGATGAAGTTTGGTGGCAGATGCCACCTGCGCGGCCTCTTGAGGCGACAGAGTTAGTGAGGAGCCTAATGAGTCGGGTGGCGGATGCCACCTGCGTGGCCTCTTGAGGCAGAGGAGTCGGCGAGGAGCCGATGGAGTGGGGTGGCGGATGCCACCTATGTGGCCTCTTGAGGTGGCAGAGTCAGCGAGGAGCCGATGGAGTGGGTTGGCGGATGCCACCTGCACAGCCTCTTGAGGCGGCGGAGTCGGCGAGGAGACGATGGACCGTAGTCTTCAAACACTGAATGTTACTCATCCTCTCACATATAATGGAGAATGGAATCACATGGGTGATGCCTCAATTTTCCTGACACATTTGGTCTACTCTCTATTGAAGGAGAAGAGATTCACGTCAGGTTCACCATTTCTGTTTCTAACGCTTTCACTGGGGTGCCTGTATCCATCTGTGAGGACGCGCAGCTGTTACCCCACATTCCCACTTTCCAAAGGCAGGCAGCATTTTCTCTATATTCAGATTGGATGTCGGTTCTTCCTTCCGTGGATTCCTCCTCAGAAATCGTCACTTAGTCTGGGTCTCCCTCATAGATTTAATAATTTCTTCGTGAATCTCATTCCCGGTGCCATATCTTCATGGATGCCGGTTAATTTCACTACTTCCGTCAAGAAATTCCATGGGATCTTGACACGGTAGCGACCTTCGGTCGGAGTATATAACAACATCAGGCATGTCGGGGCATCTCTAGGTGCGTGGAAATTGGGGAACCTGTATTCATCCTCATAGGAGGGCATATCAAGGGTGCAGAAGCTGAGGCATCCCACGTCCAATGCGGGGAATCATATTCCATGGGCATGTATCTGAGGTTTTCCTCATCTTCCCATGTTTAACACGTGGTACGCCGTGAGTTTAACATCTTGCGGAGACAGTTCTGTCAAAGGCATGCCATCCGAGGTTTTCCTCAGGCATATCATGTTTATCACGAGGTAGGTTTCGAGTTTAACGTCTTGTGGAGACGGTTGCATCAAAAGTGTGTTGTCCAAGGTTTTCCATAGTTATCTCATGTTTATCATGAGGTAGGCCATGAGTTTAACGTCTTGCGGTGACAGTTATGCCAAAGGTGTGTTGTCTGAGGTTTTCCTCAGGCATCGCATGTTTATCACGAGGTAGGCTGTGAGTTTAACATCTTGTAGAGACGGTTATGACAAAGGCATGTCGTCTGAGGTTTTCCTTAGGAATCTCATGTTTATCATGAGGTATGCTGCGAGTTTAACATCTTGCGAAGAGAGAATGAGAGTGATCAGAACATCCCAGAGAGACGGATCAGATTGGTACATCCCTGGGAGGGAATACCTGGAAGGTTTACCGAGTGTATGGATCAGAATGCCCAATGAGGATTGATCCAAGGTGGTGTGCGCCATGGAAGGGAGATGTCACACCGTAATGGCTGATCTGAACACCACTGAGGGCGGATCAGGGAGAGTGCACCCCAGAATAGGGGACACCAAGGTTTACCATTGGCTGGGATTGAACCTCAGGGAGGTCTCCTACATACCCTGTGGAGACGACAGGGATCAAAACCCACATAGTTCGAAGGGATGATGAATCAGGGTTTACACAAAGGACAACGACTCGAAGACATACTGGGGTTTACGCATGGATAGCAGCCCAGGTACTGCTAGGAGTAGCGAGGAGGGGGGATGGCACGATACCACCGGGATGTGGTGGCCCGGGTGAGAATAAAGATGGATGATGGATGAATGAATGATGTTGAGGGGGAATTAAATGGGTCCATCACAAGGACGACAGTGAAATTGGGCTTGAGCCTCGAAGAGACCTCCTACGTATCCCAGTGGTAGGGAATCAAAGTCTGTGTAGTTTGAGATGGTTCCAGTTAATCGACGTGAAGGTGGAACTTGGTCTGATGGGTGTTGGGCTTGAACCTCATGAGGTTTCCTACGTACCATGCCATTCCATGGATCAAAGTCCTCGTAGTTTGGGAAATGGGTGTGTCGGAGGACCGACATGAATATGGGCCTTGGTTCGATGGGTTTTGGGCTTGAACCTCGTGAGGCTTCCTACTTACCATGCCATAACATGGATCAAAGTCCTAGTAGTTCAAGATGGTATGGGAATGTAGTTTACCGTCATGTGGGACGGTGGTGAACCAACGTGAAGGGGGTCAGAACGACCGAGTGATGGTCTTGAACCTCATGGAGGCTTCCTATGTACCATTCCTTGACATGGATCAAAGGCCACGTAGTTCAGAATAGGGTATCGGAGAACCGACGTGAAGGTGGACCTTGGTCTAATGGATGTTTGTCTTGAACCTTAGGGAGGCTTCCTACATACCTAACATTAGCAAGGATCAAAGTCCATGTAGTTCAGGCATACAGTTTAACGTCATGAAGGACAGGGGTAGAACCTGACCTGAATAAACGACCGGGCGGTGGGCTTTAACCTCGTGGAGGCTTCCTACGTACCATGCCTTGACATGGATCAATGACATCGTAGTTCAAAAGGGATGTGGGTGTTGGTGAACCGACGTGAAGAAGGACCTTGGTCCAATGGGTGATGGGCTTGAACCTCAGGGAGGCTTCCTACGTACCATGCCTTAACATGGATCAAATTCCTCGTAGTTTGGGAAGGGTTTCATCATCGAACCGACGTGAAGGAAAACCTGGGGGTCTATTTGTGGTGGGCTGGAACCTCGTGGATTCTTCCTGCGTACCATGTCTTGACATGGATCAAAGTCATCATAGTTCGGGTGTGCAGTTTAATGTCATGTGGGACGGGGGTTTTGGAGATTACACTCTGAGGTGGCCCGGGGTGTGTCATGGTCGGTGCTCACTCTAAGCCCACGAGAGTCATTCTTAGTGTGAGAAACTAGAGGTTGTAGGGACCTGATGATCACGTCGCGAAGGGTGCGTCTGTGGGAAATGAAAAGGGACTTATGCGTTAGGCGGACCATGGTGATGGGACTTACTCCATGATGGAGGCTCGTGTGCCGTTGTGGAGTGAAAATGGTGGATGGGGATTACGATAGAATGCTACCCAGCTACCACTGTGGATCGACATTGGTGGATGAGGCTTATGCTAGGAAGATGCCCTGGGTCCCCTATGGAGTGGCAACGGTGGATGGGGCTTAAGCGTGGATGTTGCCCAGGTGCGGCTAAGGAGCGGTAATGGTGGATGGGGCTTACGCAAGGATGTTGACCGAGTGCCACTATGGAGATAAAATCATGGATGGGTGGATGGGGATTACGCTTGGAAGCTGCCCATAATATCTTCCTCATGTCTGGCCATGAGGGAATCCCAACTCGCTGGTGGGTTGAGGCATTTACCTATATGCTAGTGCATAAGTGGCATAACGCCAAGGGTGTTGGAATTAGTCTGAACAAAGGGAGAAGAAATGTGTGAATCACATTCCCGACACTCGGAATGTGGTGAGGGTGGCGTGATGATGGAGGATGATAGTTGACCGTGATTGAAACACAACAACCATATCACGTTAGCCTAAAGTGGGGAAAAACAAACGAGGGTCGATTGTTGACCGTGTTCGAAACACAGGACCTGGCTCGATGTGTTGTCCAATGTCTTCCAGGGCATTGGCCTAAGATGGTAGGTGAGCCGATGCGGCATGGGACCTTGCCGTTAGGGGTTCCCTCCAGACATAGAAGTGGATAAGGATCTGAATGAAGGACACGCAAAGCGTGAGGTGGAGTGATGGAATGTTTGAACGGTTTCTAATGATCTTGAAGTTACGCCACTGTGATCATGGCATTAGGAATCTCATGCTTAGAGTATAAGGGATCTATTTTTTGGAAAAAGAGGCATCCTATGACTAGAACATAGGGAGTACTACAGTTTAGAGTCATGTAGATAGGACTATTGGCATCTCATGCTTGGAGCATAAGGCATCTCTTGTTTGGAGAAGAGGCATCCCGTGATTGGAACATAGGGAGTACTACAGTTTATATTCATGTAGATTGGATTGTTGGAATCTTATGCTCGGATCAGAATGCATCTCTCATATAGGGAAAGAGGCATCTTATGTTTGAAACATAGGGTGTACTACAGTTTACAGTCTTGTAGAAAGGACTATTGGCATCTTATGCTTGGAGCATTAGGCATCTCTCATATAGGGCGAGAGGCATCTTATCATTTGTTAGATAGGGAGTACTACAGTTTATAGTCATGTAGATAGGACTTTTGGCATATCATGCTTAGAGAATAAGGCAAATCTTGTTTGGAGCAAGAGGCATCCTATGATTGGAACATAGGGAGTACTACAGTTTATAGTCATGTAGATAGGACTGTTGGCATCTTATGCTTGGAGCATAAGGCATCTCTCGTATTGGGCAAGAGGCATCCTTTGTTAGGAACATAAGGTGTACTAAAATTTACAATCGTGTAGAAAGGACTATTGGCATCTTATGCTTGGAGTATAAGGCATCTCTTATTTGGGTCAAGAGGCATCCTCTGTTTGTCACATAGGGCTCACTACAGTTTAATGTTTTATAGAGAGGATTGTTGGCTTCTTACGCTTGTAGCATAAGGCATCTCTTTTTTGGGTCAAGAGGCATCCTATATTGATCATATAGGAATTACTATAGTTTATAGTCATATAGAGACGACTGTTAGGAATAAGGCGCCTAGCAATGGTTAGTGCTGGGACTTACGCAAGGGAGGCCCTTTCTGAGTTACTTGAGGAATGGTTCGACTCAAGTTACTAAGGGAATTGATGATGAGAATCTAAACTCACGACATGTGAATGGGACCAAGAGTAATATGTCAACTCAAGGTGTTTCATAGTGTGCATAGGAGTATCTCAAATCATGGAATTCCACAGTTGGAAGGTGGCTGCGGAGCATAAACTCGCGAAGCATGGGCTTGCGGAGCATGGTCTCATGGAGCATGGGCTCGCGGAGCATGGTCTCGCGGAGCATGGGCTCGAGGATCAGTGACACAAAGGAAGCTTCTCGCGGAGCATGGACTCACGGAGTAGCAACGCGAAGGAAGCTGCTCGCAGAGCATGGCCTCACGGAGCCGCAAAGTGGAGCTCTGAGAACCGGGAGATTGGCCGAACAAGGGGCGAAGTGCCATGGTTGTCCATGAAAAGGGGTGGGATCTGGGTAATTATAGGAAAGGGGTGCCGTAAATCAGAGCTCACGCGACATGAAGACGGAGCTTGCTCCGCGGCAGATCGCGAACGTCAAGTGCAGTCGCGGAGCGTCCCGCCTCCTTCACTTCGCAGCGGGTTCATGAACGTCAAATTCCTTCATGGAGCATCCCGCCTCATGTGCTTCGTGGCGGGTCTTCGTGGCACATCATGAATTTCAAATGAGTTCGCTGAGCATCCCACCTCATTGCTTCATTGCGGTGCTCCGTGATCGCGGAGGGGGCTTCGCGAAGGGGCTTCGCGAGCCAGTTTTCTATCCCAACTTCAAATGTCAATAACTCCTAATTTGTAACTCCATTTGGGCCCTGCAACCTACCAAATCGAAGCTTGAGAAAAGTTCTATGATCTTGGATTATGTATGGAAGCATTTGAAAAACTTTGGGTACGTGTTTTCTGGGGTCTACAAGTGTATAAGATTAGTACTTTAGAAATTAGAAAGGAAACAAGGCATACCAATAATCATCCTCGTATCCTTTAGGTCACAGAACTCTATGGCCTGAAGATTTCCTCACCCCCATCCTCTAGATCCCTAAGTCTGGTGTAGGCCACCAGAGGGTCATGGTGGAAACATCCCAAACCATCTTCCAACTCCTGCTACTATCCTAGCTCCTCTTCCATGTCTTCCATCATGAATAAGTTCATGCTAGAAACACTTTATCTTCCAGTGTATTCCATCTACCATATCCCTATTAACCACACGAGGAGTCGTACAATCATGAGAAAGATGAACCTCACTACCGCAATCATAACACTGTATATCCTACGACTAATTAAATCCATCCAAGAATCCATGAGCCTCAGACCCTCCATCATGGGATTGTATCCTGAAGCTTCGTTCACATCCAAATACCTAGGCATTTTTTCAGATACCAGATTTTGAGGTCACAAAACCCATATTCCAATCACTAACAATCACAGTATTCTTATCCAGACTATTGTCCACCACCAAGGATAGTTCAGGCACTCCAACATGGGTGGGAATAAACAATGATACCCCTAATAAAATGATCACATGGATTATGACCTAATTTATGTTTTGTACTCTATAAAATTGATCATGGTGTATATCTTGGAAGTATCACAATAGGATTGTAATCCTTTCCAAATACTCTACCACTAACATAATATCTTACCAAAGTTGACGAAGCTCAGGGATATACACCCATATCAATGTGTCTAGAAAAAAATCTTCCCTAAAGAGCCACTAAAACTATAACCAAGTGATAATTGACTCATCATGTTCCTATATCACAAGACTCCACCATCACCCAGTTAATCCTTGAAAAAGACTCATCGTTGTGACCACCATATGATCAGGAGTTTCCCCACACGGGGGGAAACATGTTTGACTAGTTAAAGCCATTCATCAGCTTTCTGGGGGTCTGGATCACCCGAATAGCTTAGAGGTCCCTACCTCTAGAACTCAGGCACTATACCCAGCATGCAGACATCCTCGGCCTAAACTGTTGGCACAACCGGTTTCTCAATGGGTGGTGTCTCAACTAGTGGACCACCCGGAGGTACTACCTCAGGACCAATTCCCTTCATTTAATCCTCATAATTATGTGGATTTTTTTCATAATCTCATCATGGAACCTTATATAGATATCTTCATGATGGAAACCTCAAATAGAATCAAGACACACCATGGTCAAAGAGTATATCTCGGTAGCTGACTCAAAAAGGACATGGAACCCATAACCCAATATTATATGATGCATGTACCAAATTTTGCCTGCAAAAAATTTCCTAATGTACTAATTCAATATTCAGGTTATTAGATTCATGGTGAATGGATACATCAGCTGGTATACCAACACTAGAGTCCTTGTCTTCAAATCTGAACTTGAAACACTTTAACAATACCTCTATAAAACCTAAACCATTCTTACATATAAAAAAATTTAAAATATGGTCCTAAAGTGGAACCCGCTCTGATAACACTCTATCAAGACCCAACCCAGTGAGGCCCAATCCAAAAATACCCCAATGCCACCACTACTAGGCTAGGGGTATGCATCTAGCACTGAGTAGGAATATCACTCAAATAAGAGTCCTTAGCCTATGGTACCTATATGTTCACACCCACAAACATCTCCATGAAATAGTGCAGATATAGTAAATCTGAAAAAGAAATGCATGCATACATTTATCCCATGACCAGAGTGCAATAGGAGTACTGAAGGCATAAAAAGGGAAAAAGTACAAGCCCAACAAAAACATTAAAATTGTCCCACCTTCTCATAAGGAGGGAATCACTATTAAGTGAATCTTCTAGAAATATCCTCATACAAGAACTCATAAACACCTCAGTCGGCCCAACTCACTAAGCTTTGAATGCTCCAAGACCTCCTGGGAATCCATTAAATGGCATGTAACCTGCACAATACACAACATGTGTGGGAAAATCCCATTCATGGGTGAGTATAACAATACCCATTAATTTCCCAAAATACCCAAAATAAAAGGGAGAAACTAAAAGGAAAACATCTCCTCAACCCATATAGAGGGACCCCAAAAAATAAAGAAACTCCATCTTGACTATCCTTAGCTATATATGACTAGTCATCCCCATCCAAACGGTGTGACAAACAAGAAATGTGACAACACCACAAGGAAAACCAGAAAACACCTTGATATACATTCCTCATACTCCAAGTATCATGAGGTTCCGACTTCATATCCATCCACAAGATTTTTCTTATGGCACAAAGGTAACACTTTCTTAGGAGAAGTCACTCCACATGACATGCCATCTCAAATGGTACACTTCCAAGAGATACACTCCCTTGGAAAAACTCTTCCATCCCTAATGGACCATCTGAGAGATACCACTTCATCGGGTAACACTAAGTCGACATCACATCCACACCATCTTAGGTGAAATAAATTCAAGTGAACACGCTCATTATTTCTCTCCATGAATAAATTCCCACTAGAGCCTAGTAGATTACGATACTCAGATAGGGGATGTCACTCATACCTAATGGGGAAACCTCTATAACTACTAGACCCATTAAAATTATCATAACTCGGATAGGGGATCACTCCCATAACATATGTGGGACACTAAAAACCCAGTCTAGAACACTGAATACCATAACTTATTGGTTAGTGGATCACACCCATGACTATTAGGGGACACCTTGAACCAAATTTGATAACCTAATAGGTCTGAATTAGATAGGAAATCACTCCTATAACCATTGAGGGACACCAAAAACCCAATATGAAACCCTAGAGATCATATCTCTTAGATAGGGGATAATTTTCTCTATAGTGTTGGTCATAATGATTCAAAAAACCCTTCCTGGTACAACTTGAGAAGTAGGGGATTTTAATCCAAATGATACCAAAACACTTCCAAAACCATTTTTCGAGTAGGTAATAATATAACCAATTATTCTACAAACCCTTATAGTACCTTCCATGGTTTAGGGGATCATATAACATAAGATAGAACCAAACGTATTGTGTTATCTTTCTAGATAGGGGATCACCACCCGTGTAGTGTTGTTCATGATGGTACCATGAACCCGATCGAAGGAAAATGATACAATAGAGGATCCAAACCCAACCTTCATAAAGGGATACACCAACTATATTCAAGTTCATCCTATCAAGGAAATAAAATTCATGTATTAAGGATGTGATTCCACACTGTACACTTATAGGGATAGACTGTGGGACTCACTAAACTATTGTTTCTCCAAATTTCAATAACTGAATTAACCAAGAACAACATCTCACATCACATACCAAAGTCCAATATTGAGGAAAGTATCATGTTATATATAGAAAACTACTCAAGATAGGTAAATCATGTTCCTCCATACGATTCAAGAAGAATGAGATATGCAAGGAGGAAATCTACAAAAGGAGTACACAATGTGCACTATGGAGGATACAACATGTGACCCAACTCAAATAATCGGTTGTGTCCTCTATTTCATGGATTTTATATCCATGTGAGCTTACATGGAACGAACATGTTGTAAATGGAATGCCTCACATCACTCAAGCCCATGGACACCTATTACCCCACATGGCCTGACCAACCATGTCTTTTACACAGTGAGTACCCCAACTACACGAAGTCTCCTTACTAATAGGATTATTGTACATTCTTTCAAAATAATCCCACTAATAGAACTCAGTGTCTTTGTACTCTATTTATGTACTTTCACATGGACATTACCCTTAAAACAGCTACCCAATCCATGTCTTATGGACACATGACCTGGGATCACTACATAGAATGTAACCGTTGTACACGATGTGTAGTCCCCAAAAGTCATATTCCATGAATATAAAGAACAAACAGTGGGTGAACCTATACTAAAAACCATTTGATTCAGAATTATAAATGATAATTCTCTGTGATATGCTCAAAATTCCTCGATTCCCTCTGAAACCCACAAATTCACCCCCACAGGGTCTCTAGCAGCTGTCTAAGGGTTCTAAAACCATAAAAACACATTAAAAGTTGACCAAATATTAAAACTAAAATCTCCCTAACTCATGTATAAACTAAGAATATTTAGGTTTAGATTTATGCTATGAATCTGTTGTTCCATGATCTGGGAGTGATCACTATCACGATTGGAGATCGGTGGCGCCTCCTCTATTTGGTTTCACCTTAGTTCATCCAACACTCCAAAGGGGGAGGGGGAATCCTCTTCTATAAGATGAACACATAAAGGGGGATGTTTTAATTTATATCATTTTTATTAAATCAATAAACCTCTACTTAACACCTCACGAATGTTATCCCCTGACTAAGCACCAAACACTGAAAAATTTTATGTCGCACTTAGGGAAAACACCAAATTTTGAACTCAACCATGGGATTAAATTTTTGATCTGAGAATATTCAAGCGAGTTAAACTAAATTTAAAAATAAAATATCTATGAATGATAAAATATTTTTAATATTTTTAATATCACCACACTAATACTCTCTAGGCCCTAAAATTTCACGGCGGCTCAGCACTAGGCTTCAAAATTATTTCTAAAAACATTCCAAAATGTTATAGTTCAAATCCCGAGTCACTAAATATGGGGAATATATATGATATTTATATAATTTATAACATTACTTAGAGGATTAATACATGATCTATTTAAAATAAATGATGTTACCAAACCAAAAGATACATGAAAAATGAAGCAATTATTATCTAAAACGTGATTTTAATAAGGAACTGTTAATAAAAACGTAATAAAACGTTATAAGTAAATCATATATGGTATGATATATATGATTATAGTCTTAGAAAATATTTATAATAAACCTATATTTATTGTATATGAGGTTCAAACATGTATGAAAGATGTTGAGAATTAAGGTAAAGGATTTCCATCCTCTCTTTTATTTCAGGGTGACTTATACTGAATTCACCACTAGTAACTTTTGAGTGGTATATATACAACCCATTTGACATATTAAATCATAAATATATTTATTTTATGTATATTTCAAGTTTCAATTGATTTTATTCTTTCACGGGTCTTATGATCCAAGGTTAAAAAATTGGTTAGGGTTTTATAATATAATCACTTTTTTATCGATATTGTTTATGATTATCCTTATGATGATGAATTTTTTTTATATATCTCTCAAAAAACTCATGAATTTTTTTATTATCTATTTTTTTTAATGAAAATAAATGTGTTATGTTAAATTTCATAACTTTATGTACTCAAGATTCCAAAATAATATTTTTAAGGAAAACAGATTTTATTTATCTCTTCAGTTGATAATATTATTATAGAAATAAAGTTGTTGTATAGAAAAATTTTGAAGAAAGATTTTTAAATTTATATTTACACATATTTGATTTATTTTAAAAAAGAAAACAATCTTATTTTATTTTTCCAAATTAGTTACTTTTTACATTTACAGAAAATTTGAATATAATCTTTGTTTTAACATGTATGGTATGAATAGTATCTTTTGTCATCATGACTGACCAATGTTTTAAAGACTAAATTATAAGTTCCCATGTAAATTAACAAAGAAAATTATTTCTGCAATGTTATTTGAAATTCTAGTTTTTAAAAGGTAATTTTGAAATGTGGAAATGATATTTTCCTTAAGAAATTTTCCAAGTGATCTTTGAAAATAATTTTGCATTTAAGTTGACATCATTTAATGATACATAAGATTTACTAGGGAAATAATCCAATGATACCATCCTAATTATTTCAATAGATGGATTATATTTATGATTAAAAGATGTTTATGAAACTCATTCCTTTTTCCACACTTCATGATACGAGGAAATTATGAAATGATTATAAAACCCATTTCTTTTCCATGGGTTATAAAATTAGGAAATTTTTATAAAACTCATTAATTTTAATGGTTTTTGATATGATGAATATTTTAGGATCTTATGACACACATATGTATGGTTTCCATTATGTGATATTGGTTACATCATAACCAAAGATGGTTGTTACATTATAACTAATAGTGGAGGTCACGTTATAACCAAGGACAGGTGGGACATGTATCTCCCTCCATTTAATTGGGTGATTATTAATGTTATATGATATCAAATGGTACACAAGAGGTTTTTCTAAAACTGAGAAAGATAGTATATGGGCGGTTATTCCAATCTAATAAAAAAGGGTACACATGAGGTTAACCCAAGCCAGAAGTAGGTACATAGGTGGTTTTCCCATGCCTAACATGTTAGGAATTTATTAGGGGTATCCATGACATAAGATTTTATATGATTATGTGTATGACAAAAATCTATGTATTATTCCAGTTTTATGTTATTATGTATCATGTTCATTGATTCCTTTGTGATTCATGTCTTATGAACTACCATGATTTAGGCCATGACTCATGTTTATGATCTATCATATGCACGATATGGGTTTGAAATGTTATTCTCATGTTCTTGTACCCTTATGCTCTTGTTATATTGATATATCTCCTGTTTACCCTTATTGAGCATCCAAGATCACCCCTTTCTTATGTTTTCTATCCCTAGGTTATGAAGAAATGTTTTAAGTATGGTATGTTTATAAAGTGTACTATGTGGGAATATCTTTATGAGATGTGTTGAATATATTTCATGAAATAATAAAAATGTGTATCTAGTATCCAAATCCACTAAAGTTTTATGTTCATAGGAATGTATTTGTGAAATTTATTAAATATTCATATATAAAATGTAATATTTTTGTATGGAAAGAATGTGTCATTATATAGAGAACAAAATTATGAACAAAATTATAGATTATTTGGGTATAAAAACATAACAAGAAAATGGCCATCATGTTTAAATAAATTTTTATGATGATTTTCAGAAATTAATACTGGGAAAAACCTAACTAAGAAATCCAAAACGTTTTATGATCTTATTAAAGATGAAAGTCCAGAGTTGTATGTGAGGTGAAAAAAATTAATCAAATGTGACCTTTATACTAAAATTTTACTTTATAAAGTGTTTATTTGGAATTAAATATAAATCAATTTCCTTGAAATTAGAGTTGTTGTATGATGCTTTTGTTAATTCTAAGATCTATGAATAATTTTATGAGATAAATAAATTTTTTAAAAATGTGGATCTAAATTAATTAAAGACACATAAATGTACTATTAATTTTATATTACATTAGGTAGAAATTCATATATAGAGGATTGTAAAATATTTAATACTTGTAGATGGAAATAAATGAATAATGACACAAGGTTGGATGAATGTGCTACATTGAATAAGTGGATAAATACAATTCCTAAAAAAGATTTATATTATATTAATAGGAAACCTAAATTAAAAATATTATTAATATATTCTAAAATTGTGGAATAGGTGTAATGGAATTTTATGGTAAACGAAAGTGACAATTATATATATCATCAAAGAGATTTAACATCATGGAAATATTTTGATTCTTTACATCCAAATTTCTCTATGGATTCCAGGAATGTACAATTGGGATTAGCTACTAATTGATTTAATTGATTCATAAATTTATATTCCAATTATAATACATGGATTATTATTTTGATCCCTTGCAATTTTATTCCATAAATGTGTATGAAGCAATATTTTATTTTTTAATACAATGAATATTTTAAGAAAAAAATGTATAGAAATTATATCGATGTTTACCATCAACCTCTTATAAAATATTTTTGTCATTTTTAGGACATTGGTATGGATTCATTAGATTCATTAACCAAAAAAATGTTTAAAATGCATGCTTCCCTCATGTGTATCATCTATGACTTTCTATAATCGAAGAATTTTTCTGTCAGAAATACTCATAATAGTAAGAAATGACTAGTTTTTTACTTTTATTTTGAGACTAAAAGTATTCCTTATAAATACCTGAACCCATGAATCTATATTTAGAATATAATTTTTTTTGTATTTTTATATTAAAAACTAATGAAAAATACAGATAGCATTTTACAAACCATGAAATTTTCTGGTCTAGTTTTTGGAGAATTAGACACATACATTACAAATTTGAAAGTATATATAAAATTAAACTAAAAAAAAGTATTCACATGACCATCCTACTAATATAAAGTAAACACAGAAAAGAAATTCTACTAAACCTATGAAAAATAAATTTTAAACATAGGGTGAGAATTTAATTTTCTCAGTAAGGGGTTTTAAAACACATTAAAATACCTTTCTATGAAAACTTTAAATTTCTTTCCAAAAATTTAAAAATAAATCATTTGATAAAAAAGTTATTTAGAAAATGGTTTTCATACAATTTATAAATATCTTTAAATAGTTGGTAATATTTTTAAAACCATATAATTTCAAAATAATAATTATTTGGAAATACTACTCTAGATTTCTTTGTTTTTCTAAATAATATTTTTTATGGTTTAATCATGATAATCATAGTTCCATAAGAAAATACATAAGGTCACTTAGCTAAATCACATGTGGGATAGCATACCCTAGAGGCCATGGGTTTACTCCCCATTCCACATTAAATCATCCAATACTCAAGTGCCATAATTTTTGAAAATGTTTTAATGGTCCATCCATTCTCACTCATAACCTATAAATCATTTAAAAATCACACATAAAATATTTTCATAGAAGAAAATAATCTTTCTAATTTATTTACTTGGAGTAATAATATTTTTAAGGAATATAGAAAAATAATTAGGACAAATCTATATATAAAAATAACATCACTTAATAAAATAAATAAATTTAAATCTAAATAAACTAAATGAATAATTTAATAAAAATTCATGAAATTTCAATGCTATATTTTGATGATTTCCATATATAAATTATGAATGGAATACTTGAATGAGAAAGGTATTTTCTCACATAAAATGATAACTTTTATTTAAAACTATTATAATTTTAAATCATACATAAAGTGATAAGTTTTATTTACATAAAATAATAACTATAATATTAAAATAAAAATCAACACCCCTTTAAAATTTTACGTTAGATAATAACAAAATATGGTTTTATTATTTTTTATAATGTATATTAAGATAACTTCCAAAAATAAAATCACTAATGTATTACCATAGAATGGTTTTATACGACTAATTCTCTTTCAAGGGTTAAAATAATTCATAGTATGATAGAGAGAGAGAGAGATATAGAATGTTATTTGAAAAATAAATAAAGGGATGATTGGATATCTTATAATATTTATAATTAAAATTAATGTTTGATAAAAAGATAACACTGATAAAAAATTTCAGATTCTTATATTATAGATCCAGAAAAAATATATTTATAGATTTAAATGCATATATATAACATTTTACATGAAACATAAATTGATAGATTAAAAATAAAATAAAACACTTAGAGAACCATAAATTAAAAAATAATTTGATAAATAAAAATGAAAAAAAATCCCCTTACATGATTTGAAAATGAAAGATAATGGTGGCTGTTTTATGGGTGAGAATAATTTTGAAGGTGAAGGAATTTGGGAGAGATTGATCGAGTCTTCCAGGTGTGCAAAATAAGTTAATATAAATTTTTTTTTACTGTTTCGATGAGAAAATCGTGATAATTTTGAAAAATCATCTGAGGGTTTTGGACCCTCTTAACCATTTTTTCTAATCATATTATTTTAATATTAAATATATATATATATATATTATGTTACATATTGATTCATTTGTAAATAAAATTGTGGTTAAAATATTTACTTAATATAGGTCAAACAATGATGTTAATTAGGCTAATAATAACTCTTTTTTTTTTGGATTATTTTTAAGGATGTGATATATATATATATAACATCCTTCATAATATGAGTGAAAGAAGATTCAAAATAAAATAATTAAACAAAAAGTTAAAGTTTATTATTATTTTTAAATATACTATTCGAGAGTGTCGACATAGGGTGGGTGCTCGTTATAGACGACGACAATGGTAGAGGAGTATCTTAGCGGTATCGAGATATACTAGTTCGAACGGGGAAGAAAAGATGAATAGTGGAGGAAGAGGGGATCAGGAAAATGAATGAACAACTCGGATGAGTCTGGTCTGGATTGAATGGTTCATATCATATCCCCTAGTGAAATTTTCATCCTATATAAAAATGGGGTGAAATCGAGGGGCTATTTATATGTTGATATCTGGCTACTTTCCCTTGATGACACTAGAACACATAGAACGGGAGACTCATATACAATCTCTTATCGGGTGATCAGCCCACATTGCACATTGACTGAAACCCAGTGGCCCTATAAAATGTCTCTCGTATGACTAACATGAAGGCACCCTATGATTGAGATGGATTGCACAGAAGTACCTTAATCTGCTAAGGGATTGGGTTTAGTGCCCACATATGAAGTGGTGCACGGGCTCCCCTTGGTGTTATTTGACACTTCATAAATTTTTTAGCAAACATTTTACTAAACATGGAAAAAATGGAAAAGAAATCAAAGTAATATATATATATATATATATATATATATATTATCACTTACATTAGATTATTTACACCTTTAGAAGTAAATTTGTTATTATTCGAAACCACTTTAATGAACCATCATTTAAATTTCATAAAATCTCAAAAAAAAATTATAATTTTAAAATTTTAAATTATTATTAAAGCATTTCCATTAAATGTTATCATCTTAAATACTATATTATTATTTTTCAACTATCATTTTAAATGGATTTTAAAAATGTAAAATGCCTAAAATATATTAATAACCTCAATCGTTAAATTTTTCCAATGATCATAAAAAGGTTTTATAAATACACATCTATAAAGGGAAGTCATATAGTTCATCAAAATTCATCAAAGTTCATTCCTTGTTTTCATAATTGTGTTCTACATTTATATTTTTATTATTATTTATGATATGATACTTTAAATTTCATTTATAATTGTCATAGATTTAGGGGATTTGGACTACACATTCTTCCTTCATGTGTTACTCGATGGTGATCTAGTTATTTTTCAAGGTTTTGTAATTAGTTTTATAGATTATTTATGGTCCTTTTTTCAATAAAAATGTAATGTAATTAGTATTTTAATAATATAATTATTACTCGTTTTGTTCTTAATTTTTTTGAATTTTGTATTTTTCATCAATTGTTTATAAATAAAAAATTTCAACATAGATTCAGGATGTTACATTCTTCCCCCTTAATTGAATTGCGCCCTAATAAATTGTTCGTACACACACATACCCCAATTATTCATCTTTGAATTTTGGTTTTCCTACACACAAAAAGTAATAATTATAATTACTAATTATTAAGATTATATTATAACAACCAATTCATACCTTCACTAGAATCTATAATATTAGGGATTCTCACGAAAAGATAGGTTTCTTCCAGATAAACTGATCCTCATATCAGTCTCAAGTACCTTTACTTATTTTTCCCAAACATAACTCATGAAACTAGGGAGAAACTCATATAGACACTGATAGGAAGTTGAAACAGTTGTATTAGGTGTATAAATCTTAGAGATATCAAGATGGACTTTATTTCAATAAAATGACATGAGTGACTCGCCTTATGAATGACATATATGGATGCAAAACATAATTTATCACATAAGATGATAACTTTTATTTAAAACTATTGTAAATAGAAATCACACATAAAATGTTAACTTTTATTCATGTAAGATAATAACTATAACATTGAAATAAGGATAAACATCCCTTTAAATATTTATGTTAAACAATAACCAAAAAGGGCTTTGTTATTTTTTGTAAAGTAGATTAAGATAAATTCGAAAATAAAATCACTAATGTATGATCATAGAATGGTTTTATTATACCAATTCTCCTTCCAGGGTTAAAATAATTCAATTTATGATATATATATATATAGATATAGAGTTATTTAAAAATTCATAAATGGATGATTGCATTTCTTAAGTTTTTTAATTCAAATTAATGTTTGATAATAAAATAAACTTGATAAAAAATTTAGCATCCATATATTATAGATCCAGTAAAAAATTATAGATATATATATATACATATATATACATTTTTATATCAAACCTAAATTGTTATATTTAAAATAAAATAAAACCCTTAAAACCATAAATTAATACATAATATGATAAAAAAAAATTAAAAAAAATACCTTACTTGATTTTAAAATAGAAGATCAATGATGTTCTTTCATGATCGCAAATAAATTTGAAGGGGGTGAATTTGGGTGAGAGTTATCAGGTCTTCTATATGTGAAAAATAAGTTTATATAAGAAAATTTTCTTTTGGGTGAGAGAATCTTGAAACTTTTGAAAAATAATTTGAGGGTTTTGGACCTAATTTTCCAATTTGTCCAATCATCTTATTTAAATATAATATATATATTATGTTCTAAGTTTTAACGTTTGAAAATATGAATGAGGTTCAAATATTGACCCGATGCAGATCAAAAAATGATGTTAATTAGTCTTGTATTAACTTGTTGTTTTGGATTATTTAGAAGGATGAGCAATATATATATATATATCCTTTAGAGGAAGAGGGAAATAAGATTTAAAATAAAACAATCAAACAATGAGTTAATGTTTGTTGGTATATTTAATTATGAAATTTTGGACTTTCAACATCGGGTGGGTGATGGTTGGAGATGATATAAATAGTGGAAGAATTGTATTAGTGGTATCAATATATATAAGTTCAAAAGGGGTACAAGAAGATCAAAAATGAAGGAGGAGGTGATCAGGAAAATGAATAAATGGATTAGATGAGTCAAATCTTGATCAGACAGTTCAAATTTCATCTTCTAGTGAAATTTTCATCCCACATCAAAATAGGGAGAGAACTAGGGGGCTTTATAAGCCGAGATGTAGCTTCTACCCATCAATGAAAATAGAACACAAGGAATCAGAGCCTTGTACACAGGCTTCCACCAAGAAATCATCCTACACTATGTAAGGACTAAAACTTGGAGGCCCCATAAATTATCTATCACCTAACTTACATGAGGTAACCCTATGCTTGAGATGGCTTACATAAGAGTATCTCAACCCATTAAGGGCCTGGCCTTAGTTCCCACCATATTAGTGGTGCAAGGGATATCCAGAGTTTTGTCTGGTACTTCATAAATTTTTTAGTAAAATTTTTTCCAAACATGGGGATAAAAGTAATATATATATATATATATTAACACTTCCATTAGATTATTGAAACCATTAAAATTAAATTTATTATTATTTCAAACCACATTTATGGAACCATATTTTAAATCTTTTAAAATGAAAAAGATATATTATAATTTTAAAATTGTAACTTATTATTAAAACATTTTCCAAAAAAATGTTATCTTAAATAATATATTATTATTTTGAAACTACCATTATAAATATATTTTATATTTCTAAAACACCTAATGTCTATTAATAACCACAAAGGTTAATTTTTTCCCATAGTCACAAAAAAGGGTTTTATAAATACTTGTGTCTAAAGGAAATTGAAAAATTCATCAAAAGTTTTCTAAGATCATTCCTTATTTTCATAATGGTCCTATACATTTATTGTGTTCTCATTCTTTTTTCTATTATAATTGATATTATTATTCTAATTATGTAAGATTTAGGGGATATGGTCTACACATTCGGCCTTCCAGTGTTACTCAGTGGTGCTCTAGTAATATTTCTAGGGAATGTAATGAGTTTTTTGTATTAATGGGGGTCCTTAGTTTAATAAAAATTTATTGTAATCAATATTTTAATAATAAAACTATTAATTTTTTTGTTATTAATTTCTTTCAATTTTTATCTAATAGATTATATTTAAAAACAAAAAATTTCATCATAGATTTGGGATGTTACATGCCTTATAGTAGAAAATGTTTTTTATGTGAAAAAATTGATACCTAAATGCATCTTCAAGATTTCAATTCAATAATTTCCAATTTTATGGATAAACTAATTTAAGTACCCATCAAAAAAATTTATGTGGGTAATTTTTTAACACAATTATTAATTGATATTTTAGAATTTGGTAAATAGTATCAGTTGACCAATGGAGGTAAAAGATTTCATACCATATCTAATGCAATCGAAACAAAAAAATAGAAGAAAAAATTATATTGTTCAAGCTTCCTTATTTTGAACCGTAGATGTTATGTCAAAATATTTTTATAATTCACATAGAGAGGATCGTGTGTGATAATATGATTTTTTCAATACTTAATGAGTAGGTAATTTAACACCCCATAATTTATAATACTTCAATGTCATTGTATCTTATCTTATATGGAGTAATGAATTATAAAAATTGTGAATATATTTTACTTCGAAAAAATTACAACAAAAGCATATAAAACATGGTATTACACATCATGGATTATTACTCACCATGTAATATTATATCATTTACAATTTCTTAAATTAAAATTGGAAAATAAATTGAAAAATAATAAACTTTTCAGTATAGGGAATTCTCAGGGATCATCGTCACCCATTAGAATCACTAATAGCTAAAGAAAACCTATAATGAGGAAGAAGGTCATGAAAAGAGATATAATATTGTGAGATGTAAAATTAAAACTATAAAAATGAGAATCTTGACTTAAAAATAATGGAATTCATTTTTATAGAATATATATATATAGGATCCAACTCTGGTTGTTATAAATAAAGTTTTTAGAAGCATATCCATTGAGATTATTATCCTTTGATATAAATGTTTCCAATAGTATAATTAATAGGATTTTCCATGTATTATTTTTGGATATTATATGGATTATTTTCGAGACCCAGTGTTAAGAAGGCTTGGGATTCCGAGGCCCGGTCTACCTAGAATAAATGTTTGAAATATATTAAATATATTAAGTAGAACACATAAATAGTTTTCCTAAAAAAATGTAATAACTCCAAAATGGGGTCCCAAATTAGAAATCTAATTGAGCTGTTAATTTCATAATTTCGTTTTTAACCTATGTGAGACATAACTTTGGTCAACGTGGTCCGTTTATGAAAAATTTACCATGGGAGAGAAATTGAAAAAATAAATTGACGAAATAATTTTTTTACGATGCAGTGACATGATTCCCATTTAAAAATATAACTATAATATTTTTTCTTAGGGTTGGTTATTAAACATTAGACACCTAGAATCTGTTGGAGGAGAGAGTTCTTAGAGGATGATTATGAATCATGATCAGATCGTGGATCATCATTCCAAAGGAGCCCGTGGATCTCATCAATGATAGAAACAAAATCATTTTTCATCAATGATTAATCCAAACTCTAGGCAGGATAATTTTTTTGTATTTTACAAAATGTTTCATAATCCAAGAAGAATGAGGGTCAATTCCACAAAAAAAATTGATACACACATCATTGGTAGAATTAAATTATTGAAATTATTTTTATTTTTTACTTGATTTATTCCTCTTTGTTCAACTACTTCTACAAAAAAGAGATCAAGGAAAAATGAAACATTGACAAGGATTGTTCCTCAGATCTAATGGTTTATGGATCCCCCTCCCCCTCATTCTTCACACATTAATCATGGGTATTTTTTGGGCTCAAGATTTAATGAATACCCAGTATTTTATCATTGTGCGGTCATTATTAAGAATAATGGATCAATACCATGGGTGTGGTTTGTAATCGGTGGTGCGATCAAGGTGAGATGATTGTGGTGGATAAATGGAGGTGGATCAGAGTAGATTTTTAGTATCTGTTCAGCCTCATTTTTACGTGCAATGAAAAATGGATCGATAGTGGTGATTTTCAAGAAAATTTGAACTCAGATCCTAGATATTGATGGCAGAAAGGGTCTTTTGATCCCACATCTATATATTTTGGCGATATCAGTGGTTTCATAGATACAAATATTAATATAGAGGAGAACTCGAGGGTTCTATAAATTATCTGGCAACAAATTGTGTACTTCAGGATTACACTTTTTGTGGTCTCATTTGTTGCACTGCTAGGGTTCTTGACAATGTTAAATATGACATGTTGTGTAATTTGGTGAAATTTTGTGTGACCCCTTCCGTGAGGTTCAGAATTTACATCAGGAATTAAATAGACACAAGAAAAAGTAAACTTCTAGATGGCACATTATGTACTTGGACACAACCACATCTTGGTGTACACATGCATGTACATAGACACAGCCATTGTACTAGGACATGACGAGGAGAAAAGGGTAGGGTACTATGTATCTCTATATATCATGTACTTTTTTTACATATTTTGTATATAGAGACATACATTCCATGTGAAGAATTTACACATGAGAAAACCTAGAGATAATTGGGCACGACGTGTACCCTTCGGTACACACCGTGTACCCCCATTAAGAGTTTTTTAGCTCTCTATTTCCTCAAATTGGAACAATATTGGTTTATCATGTTCCCATGGTCTATTCCCCCAAGTGTACAATAATGAATTACATCCACAACATTGGATTGTGATCCCCTCTAGTGGCTATGTCTCAAATGGGGTTGCGGTATCCCTTTATGAGACTGGAGTGAGATCCTATATCATCTTTGTTCTCTAGGCGGGGTTTATGAAATTAGCAAGAGCTCCCTGAGAAGGGAATTAATCCTCAATTTAGCAGTCCATATTGGTATATTTTTTGGTATCTTTGAAATGTAATCCCCTATATAGTTGGTTGATCTAAAATGGGTTTGTAGTGTCCCCTAGCAGTTCGTGGCTTGATCCCCTATTTATATATCAGGTTCTTCTTAGACCAGTGAGATTTATTAGGTGGGACCCAATGATCTATACCTTTTCATAAAGTGTCTCTGATCATAACAAGGATCATGGAGTTTATTCTCCTAGAATGATCATTTCTTCGAGTATAATCTAGTGGTTGACAATTGGTTATGACTCCCTGGTGGTGTGGTGTCTTTCTTGAGTTTATTTGGGTGTTTTTTATATATCTTTTATTGATATAACGATACATGGTGCTTCATGTTTAGTATTTTTAGGGTCTCATACTAAATATTGTTATACTCACCCCTATATTTTCTTTACCTATACATGAAATTTCTTCTAGAAACATCAGCCCTTTTGATGGTGTTTTAGGATGATAATGAGTTTTTGGAGCATAGATGGAGATTTTAAAACTATGGTGTTTAGCAATAGCTTGAATTTTAATTAGTCCTCTCCCTTGGAGTAGATTGGAATATTTAAATTTTTTTGGATGGGCTTGTATTTGGAACCTTTTCCACTTTCAATACTTTACTATCATACTCTGTTCTAGGATCTTAGATGTATTCATGCATTGTTTCAGTTGTCTTACATTTTGTTTTTGTGTGGACTTGGATATGTGTTCACGTGTATAGTTACTTTAGGATAATGACTCTAATCTTTGGGATATTCCTACTCAGTGGTGGTCTACATCCCCTGGCCTATTAGAAGTGGGCATGGGGTAGTCAAGGTTTAGACCTCGGTAGTTTGGTTCGTGACAGAGTTTCATCAGAGTAGTCGGTTCTACATTATAATTGGAGTCATTAATATTGGTTTTTGGAAACAGTGTTTAGTGTAAATACCATGACCCTAGTTTCCTATAACTGGTGCCTTATTTTATTACATTGGAATATAAACAAGGAAGATTCATCCCAAAGGACCAAATAGTTTACTAGCTTTGGAAAACAAGATATGTACATGAGTTCAACATGACATGTTGAAATGGAATGCAATATTGAAATTCCTTTGGAAGCATTATCAAATTATAGATTATCTAGGAAATTCATTCATAATATACTTCTTAACATCTTGGAAAAATAAAACATAAGAAAGGGGTGAGAAAAAATTATTTTTAAGGGACAACAATATAGTAGAAGCATAAATAATATGGCACGGTGTATAACTAAAAGTACACATTCCATTAAAACATTATATTGAACATAATATGCAGGAATGAAATTAAATTAAATAATTCCATAATAAAACATAACCATGGTATTATACTTGTAAAATAACATCATTGACTATCAATGACTAGTTTCATAATAGGGGAATGCATATGCGGGAAATCTAAACTGTACCTTCAAGGCCTCGACCTAGATGACTAAAAATGCTTAAGGCCTAGGCCAAAACCATATCTAAAAATGGGAAAAGCCTCGGCAAAGTCCATATCTATTTTTTCTCATGAGACCTACCAATTATTCAAGAAGATATACTGGGATCCTCCTCTCACTTAGTAAGTAAAATTCATTCCTCATATGAATAAGGTTAAACATACACTACATATACATATGAAATTTGAATAAATTTCCCAATCTATAGACATAATCACTAACTATTTTGAGTAATAATTTGAATGGTATCAAAATAGAACATTCATATTCAAACTAATAACAAACCATTTAATAAAATTTTTTCAATTATATCATAAAATATTAATCCCGATTAAACATAATAATCAACATGAGTGTCGAAATAAATGAAAATACACTTATATAATCGTCGAGTAATTCTGGAGAGAAATACTCTTTATTTTGAAAAGAATGGTTATTTTGGAAAATTATTTGTATAAAAAATAAGTGGTAAAAGATAGTTTTTCCACAATAGAATTTATAATTTTAGAAATATAATTTTGGATTAAAATATATTCTAGAGTGTACATGAAATTTGGTAAGAATTTGAGAAGTTTCCCTAAATCAGGTTTGTTTATCTCGAAGAAATTTTTAAAGATCCTTTTAAGATATGTAACTCCAAATAAAAGAAAGAATAATTCTGATTACTGCAAATATATATATAACATTAACCTATAATTTATGGGGATTAATTAAGAATAATTGTGAATTTCATTAAGGTATGTAGATAATAAGAGTAACCCGATAGAAAATGGAGGTTCGGGTAGAAACCCTTACCTTATGTCTAAATGTGTTCCGCACTTGACCTTAAATTAATAGATAATAAAAAAATACATTAATTAATTAATTACTAAACTTATATACATTTATTTTTTTCTTTTATTTTTATTAAGTTCATTTATGTCCTTTTTTGATGAGTTATAAGATAAAATTTTATCACTCAGGAGCATTTGTTTCCTTGGTTTTCCTGATCAGTATACCAATATATAAGTATGGAAGTTAATGTGGAATTGGTATAATTCTCTACATTTGAATTTATATGATATTAATGAAAATATAGAAGAATAAATTTTTATATAATAAATTTTATTATATTGTATGAATATGAGTTATTCCATAAAATATCAGTGATGATCGTTTAGATTATTACAACCATATTTTGATCATCTCAAACAGGCTTGTCGTATTAATTAGTATTATGTATAAATAATCATTCCAGGTTATAATACATATATTATAGTCTTTCTAAATAATAAAAACGGTTTCATGAAAATCATTTAAGGATAAATTGAATAACAAAGGTTCATCATCCACGATGGTTGTAAATCGGCACCTCTCGGATGATGATTTAATTTTTAAAATAAAAGATAGAGAGAGTAAGGGTATTTATGAAGGTTCTTCCATTAATATTATATCATTATATTATATATATTATACTATATTTATCATGATAATTTTTTCAAATGAGTTGGGGAGAAGATAATAAAATAAAGTAAATTTAAAATGAAGGAAAAAAGGAAGATAGTTTACCTCTTGAATTGACCTCCTTGAGAACCTCCTTAGAGAAAGGGGATTTGGTATTTTGGAAAGAATAAGAGATCCTTGAAATGGGGGAGAGAATAGGAAATATTATTTGGTCAAAAATTTTATAATCTTCAAGGATTAGAGTAGAGGAGATAATAGGGGTGAGAGGTGGTTTTTATAGTGGGGCAGACGGGTGATTTCTCATTATTCAATATATTATTTTTTTATTTTTTACTCAAGAAAACCAAGAGTATTGATTCTTGTGACTAAATATAGTGATAATTTCATTTTAGTTCAATCCAAGGGTTATTAAATCATCCATGAATCATGTAATATTGTACTTATCTTATAATGTATTTATACTGTAAATTACCACATTTTACTATTCACTAAAAATTCAAGTACTTTAGAAAAATCCAAAAAAATCACTATAAAATTTTTTGGATTGTAGAATTCAAAAATTGAATCCATTTTATGAAAATAATTTTCTAAAAAAGTGAAATTTAATTTTTAAATTAAATCATTATTTACTTGAAAAATACAGATTTTAAATTTGAAACTGATTTTATAACACATTTAAAAAATAAATAAAGTATCATAAAATTATAATAAAATCAAAAGAAAAAAAATATTTATTTTTGAATTAATTTTATGAAAATGAAATTTTTTTATAAAATTTTAATTAAATATTTATGACTGATAGAAATACCTACATTTAAATATTATGTTTTTAAAATATTCACATAATTATACTATGATATAATTATATCATAATTTCACTTATTAGATGTCTAAAAGTTATTTATACTTTCATGGGTTAGGTTACTATTCATTAGTCTAATTTAACTTTTATAAGGGTCCTATTGCTGTTGTTAAGGTCAAGTAACTATTTCATTAGTATAGGTTCCTTAACATCTAGAAATACATATTATTTCTTTTATTCTTAATTTATTAAGATTGTATTGTGTTATCTATGTGGTTTTATATGATTCATACTATATAAAATAAATATAAGAAGGGAAATTTAATTGGTAGAATTTTTGGATGCTACATTTAGTGTTTTGATTTTGGACTTTTGATTAGGGACTCTAGTGTTGGTGAAACGACTAATGAATGCACACACCAGAACTCTAATTACCTACCTTTTGACTCGATACTTGTAAAAATTAGTTGTAGGAAAAAAATTTGGTACCTGAATCATATAGGAGTGGTTGTGTTTTTAAGGTTATTATTTATCTATATCTCTAGATATACTCATTTGACCATGATAGCACAGACAGAACTGGATGAATATGTTTGTAGGCTTAATGCATTGCACGAGTTTCAGAGGCAGCAACCTCCTAGGTTCCTAGGCAAGGTAGACCCCCAGGTGGATGAGGACTGGATTGAGTTAATTACTTGGATTTTATACCTCATGAGGATTCCTGCAGATCATATGGATGTCCTTGAAGTGATTATTTTATAGGGATATGATGGGATATTAGGGAACTTAGTGACTCAGTCACAGGGAAAGACAGATCTCTCCTGGTTAGATTTTGAGCATCTCTTCGGGGAGGATTTGTGTCCAACCATGTTGTGATCGGTACGCATACAGTAGATTCTGTATCTATAGTAAGGAAATATTACCATGATGGAGTACCCAACAAGTTTTATTAATATCTCACGTTACGCCTTGGATATGGTACGAGAATAGTTATTTATATCTTAGATCGTTTAGCAGGGCTTACAGTGAGACATCTGGGCTTCAGTTCTATCCCTTTTCATTCTCACCTATGCTCAAGTGATTGAGTGAGCCTCAGTTGTGGAGATATTTCTAGCAGATAAGTCACCTGCAGTGGGATCTAGTAGAGGTAATCTTGTAGCTGAGACCTCAGTAGTAGGAAACCAACAGCAGTCACAGGGATCCAAGAATGTTAGATGCTTTTGTAAGAAATACTAGGAAATAGGGTCGTTGGTGTAGGAATCTTGGGGTGGGTCGAATCATCTAAGTGAGAGGCAGTGTTTCTCCTACAATGGTTGGGGACATATATCATGGGATTTTCCAACCCATCAGGTAGTTAATCATGTGATAGTTAAGGGACCATCGAGGTAGAGATAAATGGAAGATTATGGTGGTCTATATGATTGAAGATGTGGAATAGGGGATGGCATGGTAGCAAATTGTGGTTATAGGTTTAACCTATTACCAAAACCACCCCACCAGTGGTTTGTACCAAGCTCACGGAGCTAGTGGATAGAGATGAGGCCAACTGTAAGATATGAAGTCCAATGATCCCGAGGCTCCAGTGCTAATTCAAGGTATAATATATATCATTTCTACATTAGATGCAGTATTGATAAAAATAAGAGTAAGAAATTCCTTCCATACAAATTTTATGGTTCCATACATAAATATCTCAGTTGATCCATTGGATCGACCCTTTTGGTTAGATATATTGATAGGTGGAGAATCGGTGATTACACACATGTGATGACAGTGTGATATGCCTCTTAGAGGAGATATTTTTTGAACGAGATTTCTTCATTGAAGAAGTGAGGTATTATGATTCCATATTAGTTATAGACAAAAAATCCATATTTCATGCCCATATTGACTATTTTAGGATGAGAATGTTTTGTTTCCATGGTGACAGAATGAGGTTTTTCTTTTTGGGTGAAAATGAGACCTTAGTAGAGCAGGATGAGCTCAGGCGTAGAAGAGTGTATAAAATTACTCACAAGTTAGCCATAATGACTCTTAGAGTAGTTGATGCTTTGGGATATTAGTTTCTTACAAAGGTGGTGGAGTATGAGGAATTCTTTCCTAAATACATACTAGGTTTACCTCCCCTATAAGAGATAGACTTGATAATTGGATTTCATCCCAAGAAAATACCAATATCTATACCAACATATCGAATGGCCCACACAGATCTTCGAGACATGGATGCGATTTGGAGGACTTCTAGGAGAATGGGTTTGTAATACCGAGTGTTTCCAATAGAAATCCCTAGTTTTTTCTTCAAGAAAGAGGATATGATCTTGAGGTTATGTGTGGATTATTGGAATTTGAATTAGGTGACCATGAAAAATATGTATCCACTACCAAGGATCGAATACCACTTCAATTATTTGAGGGGGGTTTGATGGTTCTCAAAGATTGAAATCAGATCAATCTATCACCAGTTGTGAGTATGGGATGAGGATGTATCAAATATGGGATTGATAATTTTCTATGGTAACTATGAGTACTTTGTGATGATGTTCGGAAAGATAAAATCACAAGTAGTGTTCATGGGACTCATAAACTATACCTTCCATCCCTTCTTAGATTGTTTCATGTTATTCATCATTGATGATATCCTATTGTATTCAGAATCTGGGGAGGATCACATGAGAAACTTGAGTATGTTCCTAGACACACTCTAATATCACTATCTTTACGGTAAGTTATTAAAGTGACAGTTTTGGACTTGAGAGGTCGACTTTTTGAGACACATCATCTTAAAGGCTGGAGTAGTAGTGTACCTGGAAAAGGTTGAGTTGGTTATTTATTAGTAGATACCCAATTTTCTTCTCAAGTTATGAAGTTTACTTGGGTTATAAGGGTACTATAAAATATTTATACTCGACTTATCTAGTGTGGAAGCACCCTTGACAGTTTTGACTCAGAAGGGGCATCTTTTCATGTGGACGGAAAGGTGACAGAAGTGCTATCATGAGCGAAGATATAGGTTTAAAAGTTCTCCCATATTGATATTTTCATAGGAGGGTGTCAAGTACAGAGTTTTATATGATGCATTAGTGACCGGACATGGTTTTGTTCTAATGTAGAGGTAAGAATTCATTATCTATTGTTCAAATCAGTTGATACTACATGTGAAAAACTACATGACCTAAGATCTAGAGTTAGTAGATGTAGTCTTATAATTGAAGACGTGTCAACACTACCTGATGGGTGATTGGTTTATCATTTACTCTGATCATAAGATTTTCTCAACTATATCTTCTCAAAAAATGATCTTAACTTGAGATAGAGGTGATGGATAGATTTCCCCCATGATTATTACTTCAAGATTATCTATAATTCTAGGAAGGGTAACATGGTGAAAGATTCTCTCAGAAGGAGATATTTTTCTCAATTGTTGGTTGAGGCACCAGAGTAGTTATCCTTATTACAGTTGTCCTTGATGGAAAATAATAGTGCATCATATCTCCAGTAAATAGTTGTTCCCCCACCACTTTTATAGTGTTTCTGGGATTCTCAGCGAGGAGATACTGACTGTGAATCCTTACATACATGGATATACACTAGAAATGCACTTGATGGATATTATGAATGTGGGGAGTATGTTATCCTTTTAATAGTAAGGATGATAGTACCTTTGAATTTGAAGTAAGAGGTGATACAAAAGTTTCATACATCCCCTTTGGTGGTAAATCCAGGTGTGTAAAAGATGTACCAAGACTTTTCACATTAGTTTTGGTGGCCAGGTATGAAAAAGGGAGTTATAGAGTTTGTCTCTCGATGCCTCACTTACTAGTAGGTGAAGATTGATCACTATGTTTGAGTGGGTTTAGATCAACCGATTGAGGTTCCAGAGTGGAAGTGTGATGGGATATCAATGGAATTTCTCATATTCTTACCATGTATGTCTAGGGGACACAATTCCATCTCAGTGAGTGTATACTGACTCGCCAAATTTTCCACTTCCTAGCCATCTGAGATCATAGTTCACTAGTGATCTTGGGATGCCTCTACATGTATGAGATAGTTTAACTCCATGGGGTTCCCTAAAATATATTATCTAATTGTGATGCTTACTTCAAATCTCAGTTATGGAGGAGATTATAGGAGTTTTTCCAGACTCAGTTTCACGTGATCACAATGTTTCACACCCAAAATGATGACCAAATAGGGAAGACCATCCATATTTTGAAGGTCATGCTGTTGGATTTCATTTTGTACTTTTTCCATAGTTGGGATAATCACCTACCATTGGTGTAATTTTCATAAAAAAATAACTTCCATTCCACCATTGGTATGGAAAAATTAGAGGTTTTGTACAGATGGTCCTATAGGTCACCACTTTGTTGGACTGACCCAGGAGAGTTAGTGCTCATGGGCTTGGAGTTGGTGTATGCTAATATAGAGAAGGTTCAGATAATCCGGGACTGGATGAGGACTCCACAGATATATCATATGTCTTATATGGATAGAGTATGGAGGCATTTGGATTTCAATTGGAGAGACCACATGCCCCTACAGGTTTCACATCAATGTGGACTATGGAAATTTGGTTAGGTTAGAAAGTTGTCTCCAAGAATCATTGGTCCCTTCTAGATACTAGGAAGAGTTAGTTAGGTATAATACGTCTTAAATATACCACTGCAATTGGACTGGGTACATGAAGTCTTCCACGTGTCACAACTAAAGAGATAGGTGCATGACTCGTCACACATTATCGATTGTGTCAATATGGAAATTGACGATGGAGCTACACATACTGAGCACCCAGAAGAGATCAAGGATTGGATAGAGAGGATCCTTCCTAGGAGATCGATTCCTTTAGTTTATGTCTAGTGGAAGCATGAGAATCTTCAAGAGAGAACATGGGAGCGGGACTCTCAAATTCATGCTCAGTACCCACACCTCTTTATAATGAACTTGTTTTGGATTTTCAGAATGTAAATCCCTAAGGTGGGTTGAATTTAATGACTTGGATTTTCCTTGATTTTTTTTGGATATTATAAGTATTATTTTTTAAACCAAGCATTGAGACGGTGTGCGATTATGAGGCTTAGTGTGCCTCGGATAAATGTTTGAAATATATTAAATATATTAAATAATATGCACACACATTTTTCCTAAAAACGTAGAATAACTCCAAAATAGTGGTCCGTATTAGAAATCTAAGGGCACTATTGAGTTCATAACGTAGATATTACCCTAGGTGTGACAACAACTAGGTCAGAGTGTTTTTTTGTGAAAAATTTGTCACGAACATGAAATTAATAAATTAAATTAAGTAAAGAATTTTTTTGATGCAACAAATATCTTTCTCTTTAAACATATAGATATGTAATTTTCTATAGGGTTGGATACTAAAACCTAGAGACCCATAATCCATTGGAGGAGATTGTTCTTGGAGGAAAATGATGGAACATGATCAAATCAGGGATCGTTGTGCCAACAGCATCCGTGGATCTCATCAATGATGGAAACACAACCATTGTTTGTCAACAATTGATCCAAACTACATGTAGGATGATATTTTTTTGATTTCCATCCATTTTATTAATCCTAGATGAACACCGATCAATTCCATGAATATAATTGATATGAATGTCCTTGGTAGAATTAAATTGATGGAATTATTTTATTTTATTTGATGATTTATTCCTATTAATTCATATATTTATATGAAAATGGATCAAGGAAAAATGAGAAATGGTTAAGATACATTCCTCACATATTATGGTTTATGAATCCCCCTCCTCGTTCTTCACACATTCATCATGGGAGTTTTCTTTGGGCCCATGATTCAACGAATACCCAATATTTTATCATTACACGATCGTTATTTGGAACAACAGTTCAATACCATGGGTGCATTTCGGGATTGGTGGTGTTATTAAGAAGAGATGATGGAAGTGGATAAATGGAGGGGGACCATATAGGATTTAGGGAATCAGTTGGACATAGTTTTGATGTGTGACGATGAATAGATTGAAAGTTCTGATTTTTGTTTGTATTCGAACCCTGATCCTGGAGGTCGATGGTGGAAAGTGTCATTTTACCCTAGATCTATATATTCTAATGATATTGATGGTTCTAGAGACACCTGGATCAATGTGTAAGAGAACTCAGGGGTTCTGGAAAATCCTGAGTAACACGGTGTGTACTTCGGGATTACATGTTGTGTGGGACCCCTCGTTGCAGCACTAGGGTTCCCACCAAAGTTAAATATCAGACACAGTGTGACTCGGTTACACATCATGTGACCCATTAGATGAGTGTAGCATGTACTTCAAGAAGTACATAGACACTGGAAAAAGTAAATTTCTAGGTGGAACGCCGTATAATTGGACATGAAGAAAACTTGGTGTAAATGGGCATGTACATGGACATGGCCACCATATACGGACATGACCAATAAACAAGGGAAGGTTACTGTGTGTCTCTACATTCCGTAAACTTATTATACAATCTGATTATATGTATACTTTCATGTTGTGTGAGGATTTTTCACATTGGCGGACCTGGGGATAGTTGGACAAGCTTTGTACCCTCTAGTACACGCCATGTACCTCATTCAAGAGTGTTTGTAGCTCTTAATTTCCTTAGTTTTGACCAGTATAGGTTGAGCATCTTACCTTGGTCCATTACCTAGATGGTATAGTGCATCATTACATCAACATCACAAGATTGTGATCCCATCCAAAGGATGAGTCTTAAATAGAATTTTGGTGTCCCTCTGTGAGATAGTAGTATGATCCTCTATCATCTTTGTTCCATGTGTGGGGTTTGTGGAATCGGGATGACCTTCTTGAGTAGGGTGTTGATCCAAAATCTATAAGGTTTTATCAGTAGGGTTTCTAATATCGTTGACATACTAACCCTTACAAAGCAAGTTGATTTGGTCTGGGTTTATGGTATCACCCAGTGGCTCTAGGCATGACCCCAATTTATGTATTATTGTATTCTTAGACCAGTGAGCTTTCTTAGGTGGGGCCCAATGATCTGTACCTCTTCATAAATATTTTTTGCTGATTTCATGGGTCATGGAGTGGATTATCCCAAAATGAGTGTTTCATTGAGTAGAATCTTGTGGCTAACAGATGTTTATGACCACCTGGTGGTGTGGTATCTTTCCTGAGTATATCTGGGTGTTTTTATTATATATTGTATTGAGCTAACTATACTTAGTGATTCATGTTTAGTGTTTTTGGGGTGTCCTATTGAGTATTCTTGTACTAAACCCTACATGGGATTTACCCATGTGAGTCATGTATTATGTAGATGATTATCCTTTTGACGGTGTCCTGGGAGGATAGGGACTAAGTGGAGCATAGCTTGATCTTTTCAGGCTGAGGTGTTTACTAGGACATCCCATTTTACTTAGTCCTTTCCCTCAGAGCCAGTTGGACTCTTTATAGTTTGTGGTTGGGATTTGGTTTGGCTAATTTTCCTCTTACAGTACATCACTATCGTACTCTATTGTGGGATCTTTGATGAATGCATGCATTATTTCAGTTGTTTTATATGTAATCATTGTGTGAAATTGGATATGTTTTCATGTATATAGGTACTTTATTCTAATGCCTCCCATTTTTGGGATATGCCAACTCAGCACAGGCTACCAGCCCCTAACCTAATGGAGGCAAGCTTGGGGTAGTCACAGGTCAGACTTCAGTAGGGCAGGTTATGGAAAATACGTATATTAATTCCATTTTTTTCTAATAACAAATTAAAATAATATATTTTATAAATTTTAAATATTTTATCATAAATATAATATTTAATTAATTAATTTTATTATTAAAATTTTTTTACTCATTAAATGTTATTATTAAATAATGAGATGATAAAAATAAAATATATATTTTAATATCACTAGATTGAAGAAATTAAATGATTATGATATAAATAATAATAATTTAATTAGTGATTAATGTTAGATAATATTAAAAACATATAAATTTCAAAAAGTTATTTTTTTAATAATAATAGTTTTACTTCATATATTGAATTTTCATTTAAATTAAAAATTTATAAATTTTAGAATTTTAATTTGACCAAAATAAATTCATTTTTTTATTTATAATAATAATAATAGCTTAATGATAATTTTTTATGTTTCTCAAAAAAAATATTTATTGGTGAATTGTGATAAATATACTTTTATACCAAAACTGTTGATTTTAGAACATTATAAGAAAGACCTAGAAGCTTATAAAACCATTTAATTTATCAAATATGTATTCATTATGTATAAATATACTTTTTAAAAAAACTATTTTTAACTTTGAAATTTTATGATTAATAATTTAAGGTCTTAAGTAATATAATGTAATAAAAAGTTGTTTTTATCGTGTATTGGTATTAAATATTATCTTGGTAAGATTTGGTTTTGTATTTATTTTAAATCCAATTTTAACATAATATTGTTATTTGATAACATAAAATCTAAATGAATTTATAATTTTCCCCTACATATAATTTTTAATCTTTGAAATAGACTTTGTCTAAAATTGGGCTTTTAAACATTGAATGCACTAATGTTAAAATTGGTTTTTCTTAAAGAATTTTTATCTGATAAAATAAATTTCATATTTTAGATCATTAGGTATAAATTATTTAACAAAGCCCATATTATTTTTATGCATAAAATATATTTACATAGGTAAAATTTAGTTATCAAAGAAAAAAAAGAAAATGGTAAAAGTAGTATATCTAGAGAAAAAGTGCTATAAAAATCTGAAAAAAATGTTTCAAATTGAGTTTATTAGATATTTAAAAACTTATATCATCCTTAAATCCCTTATTTTCTATTTTGGATTCACATGACATGTAAACCACATGTTATATTTATATAAATTAGTTATATTTATAAAAATGTTATTCTCACCACATATAAAAGGGGCCTCCTACTACCCCTTCAAGACCACATTAAAATTTCAGTTACATCTTTAAAATATACCCTATTTCTTTCAACCATAATTCTCTTTCACTACCTTAATCTTTTTCTCCCAAGAGATTAGATAAGGTGATCCATTTTAAAGAAGTACTTCAGTATAATGTTCAAAATCTCAAAATAGGTACTTCTCACTCTCTATTATTTTTCCTTATCTGTCATTTTACATTAATATTATATTTACCATTATGAGATGATAAGATCAGTATTACCTATATACTGAAGTTTATTTATTTTTATGGGATATACATTATCAACACTTTCCCTTCTCCCCATAAGAAAAACATAAACATATGTTGTGCATACGTATAGAATTCCACCTCTACAACACAACATGTTTCATTTCCCATCACCGAATTACAAGGATGGTAATATTGGAAAATTTCATATAAAAGTATTATATTTATAATTTTATTTATTCTTTCAAATAAAAACCTGTACTACTCCTTTCCCTAGATCTATGGAAAATGAAATCAGCATCCATGTGTACGTGCGGACAATTACCTCCATGGAACGATGTATTCCTTCATTCATTAACACCCTTCATGTATCGTTGTAATATTGTTTTTAAGGGATAAATACTATTTTTATGAAATTATTTAGGTTTTTCTAAGTAAAATTAGAAAACCTATTAACAATATGATCAATAAATAACCATCGTAAATTTGACCATCCAAAAGATCATACTAAGAGGAAAAAATGATTCTTTTTCATACTATGTAATAACCTTTTATAAGATATATTATTATTATAATTATTTACCATGTTGATATTTCACACTAATAAATATGATACAATACTATTATTATTATGTTATTATTTTATTAAAATTAGATACCTTCATAATCATCTATTAATTATAGTATACTCTTGTTTGAGATAGTTAAACCACATAATTAAAGAATACTATGAATTTATATCACAGATGACAATTAGAATTAAATTTTTAGTAATATTTTATAAAAATTAGTACATAATTAGTTTTTTTGTTCAATATTATTAATGTAAAGTTTAACTCATTATTTAATAAAAAACCCTAAATTCAATTAGAATCATCAAAACATGATCACCGTCGATTTCACCTTTAATGATCATAACTAATATTACATAAAATGAAATTAAAACATTATAAATCATTATAAATTAAAATTATAGAAAATATTATGATCTATATATTATTTACTTTTATATAATATCAAATAACAACATTTAGATCATAAAACCTGATAAAAAAATCAAGAATACTCACACCGGATATAAAAATAGATAATAACTACTAAAATTCGTGTTGAGAATAATTATAAATTAAGATAAAAGGTCTATATATATGAATAGGGATAATAAATAGATGATTAATATAGTTTTTTTTACAGGAGATTCATACACTTTAGTGGAATTTTAGAATTAAGGTAAGGGTTTCTTGGTCTCAACTATGATTCCTAAAACATGTTATGAATTGGTGAATTGTTTTTCCATTAATATAAGATTATTTTGATTTACATATAATAAAGTTATTTTAATATATTGATTAATTTAATTCATGTGATAAATAAATACAAAAATTTTAATTTCTTCATTGATATTTCGATTCAAGTGTTACCCAAGCTAAAAGGGGTTCTTGTCACAAATTTAATCTCCTAAGATATATATCCTATTATGAACCATGATATCTTTATTATGATTTTATTACTTACAATCGAATTTATTTTGCCAAATTAATTTCATTCATGGGGTTTAAAGAGTTATATCATGTTCTTCCTTCCTAATTCATCGGACTCAATGGTTTCCAAAGTCGTTAAAGTTTCTTCTACAATTTCATTTTCAAATAATAATTTCATTGAGATATAATCCATATGGGTTATTTTAATTCTTTATCAAAATAAAATTGTTTTTTTATTTATGGTATTTTTAATTTCCCCTCACAATTTTATTTACCCTTGACTCATAATTTTTAAAACGTGGTAATTTTAAGTGAAAGAATCACCAAATATTTTTTTCAGTTGGTAATATTTTCCTTCCATGTAACTATTCATCACATGCTTTTCCAAATGTCTTTATTTATGCATAATTATTGATAAATTCTATACTAAATGATATTATCCACATTATTTATAATGATCTACTATGTATTTTCTCCCCCATTGTAGGACTGATCGATCACTTCCTTAGTCTTTCCTAATCATCTATAGTTAATAAATTAGTGTTTTCTTCGAATGAATTTCCTTCATGAAAATTATATATTATATTCAATTAGTTATAGGGTATTCACCTAGATAACATATGATGATTAAGAGTAGAAATTATTGACTTAACCATATACCCATTACTCTATATACTATTAGTTTGAGGAATTATTACATATAATTATATTCTATTTATCAATTAGGGGAATTATTGACCAAACCATATACCCATTACATTATAAAGTGTAATTTTGAGGATCTTTTGAACCGAAATATATTCAATTAATTAATTGAGAAAATTATTGACTTAACCATATACCCATTTCTTTATATAGTTTTAGTCAGATTAATGAATATCTATAAAGATATTCCATTTATTAATTGAAGAAATATTGATAATATATACACTTGTTATTTCAATATGCATGTATATTTATTACTAAGGAATGTTCCTTATGTATTGTATAGTTTATTCATTCCTTCTTTTTATGAAATAATTAAACTTAATTAGTGAACGGTGGGGCTCACAATTGCACCCTCATGCATCAGTAGCTCAATTGAGACAAAATTACTTGTGTGTTTTGGTTTATTCTTTCCCATAACAAAATATTTACTAAACATAGGGACTCAATGATAAGATCCTAATATCTAAGATCATGATGTCTTTGTATATAGAATAGATTTAGTTTTCCCACAATATTAATTTCCTTGCTAAGGAATTATTTTATTATTATCTATGTGGTCTATTTATTTCCATTGTTTGGAATTGATATATTAAGCATACATTTTCATTCTATAAAGATATTATTTTATTATATATTAGAGCCATTTTATTTATGTTCATCTGATTCTCACTTATGATATTTGATTGATATCACTTTTGTTTAACCTTATTGAGTGATTGATCTCACCCCATATTTTTTCCTATTTCCTGGGATTATGAAAACATGTATTAAATATGATATGTATACAAAAATAGATTTTATTGAGAATTTATGAGAGATATTGAAGACATGTAATGGAATAATTATTTTCTTATGTATTTGGGAAAATATCCATGAATTGAGAAACAAATGGGATTTATTAGTTTATGATTTATCATATTTTTTAAAAGATTTAAAGCTAAAATATCTTAGGAATATATTATAAGGCAATGTTTACCTTAATTAATGTAATTAATTGAAAAATAGGTATGGTATCTCATAGTTGGTATCAGAGTTAGGTTTAGATAACTTTACATATTATGATGTTATTAGTTTAGGACGTAAAGTCCATCAAGGGATAATAAGTTAATATTTATCCTAATTTTAAAGGAATGTATAACCCTTTAGGTTAGTTCAAATAAAATTTAATATTTTATGGATTGGGATAAGATATATTTCTTTAAAACCCTAGGTATATTTTTAAGTGGTATGGTTATGTACAAGATAATATCCCATTGTTTTGGTGGAGTAGAAATTTTGTGGTTTCTAAGAAATTTCATCCCTATCTAGATGCTTACAAGTGGATGTAGTTGTGGGACATATTCACCCAAGGGAACCCTGAAAAATGATGGTTGAATATTTAACCAATATTCAATCTGGTGCATACTAAGTGGGCCTAGGACTGTACACCTAGATAGAAAATTTGGGGGGATATTCTTTGGTTAATTAACATTCTCTTTATGAAAAATTTTAAGATAATTGAATATATTTCATTTAGATAACCTAATATGGATGTGAACACGGATAACTTAGATTGAAATATAGATATTCATAAGTTATGGTATATGTTAGTTTATATATTATTTATTAGATAATGGGTAAGTTATATTTTCAAATAATATATTTTAATGATTTCCAATTAAAGAATATCTTAATAATGTTAAGGGTAATTTAGAAAATTTATGTTGAGGATTAGGTAAATATGTTTGAGATATCCAAAGTCAAAGTAATATTGGTTGAACTAAATAAGATATTGGATAAACTGAAATTTTTATTGTCTGAACTAAGACTAATACAAGTTGAATTGGAAGAACTTTAGGATTAAATAATAGGGTTATAAGTGAAATATGTTGGAGTTAAATTTCATAGTTGTTATTGATGATAATTCTTTTATAATTTTTGTTACTCATGTTAGGTGTTCTAGTTTTAATAATGGATAAAGACCAGAGGAACCAAGTTAACAATGGATTCCATGCACAATGTAGATATGGTCCACATGTGCAATCAAACTTTATAATAGATATAGGGAGAAATATTTTGATTATGAGAAATTTAAAATCAAGACATTTGATTAACAACTTTAATATAATAAAAGTTATAAAAACATGAAGGAATAGAAGGGTATAGTCACATGGGTGTTCAGGGGATTAGGATGATTAAGTTAAGAAGATTAAATTTTATATATGTCATATAAGTAAAAATAATCATAGGAAAATTTACCTTAAAGGGACACATAAATTCTATAAGTGTTGAAATAATGGTCATTGGACTCATAAGTGTAATATAAAAAGAGAATACACAAATTTTTTTATCAAATTACAACTAAATTGGGAAATATGAAAATCAATGCACTAATCCAAGTTCCAGTAAAGAAAGAACTCACCAAGAACTTCCAAGACTATGGGAACAGTGAAAATCCTAAGAAATAACTACTGTTGAAGATGATAATGATTATTCTCTATACATTTTCCAATATATTAGGTAATTTATTTTTTCACCAACTATTATATATTGAGTTCTAAATTAATACACAAAGTGGTATGATTAATATTAAATCTACTTTAAGGTTTGTGGGATGTTACTTATTATAGATGCATCTTTTCCCCCATAATTTGATGAGTTATTAAGATTGGATTAGCTCGATTTGGAAATGGCTTAAAAAAAATTTCATATTAAGAAGTTTCACTACATTTCTTAAATCAAACCATTATCATATATCAATGATGGCTATGAATTTCCTATGTAAAGTACTTTTATCATATAGGACTTGATACACAATAATCAGTTTCTTATTATATAAAATAGTAATATTGATATATCATTAGAAGTTAAACCTTAAATATTATATATCTCATGGATATACTAAACTAATATCTTTAATAATTAAAAATTGTGATGATGTAATTTATTTAAGGGGGATAATTTAGAACCCCATAATCCATAAAACTTTAATGACATTGTATCATGTTTTACATGAAACACTGAACTATAAAAAACCGTGAATAAATTTTATTATGATGAATAATGACAATAAAATCAGAAGTAAATTAGTATTAAAAACCATGTATTATTAATCACCATGGAAATTTATATCATTAAAAAGTGCATAAATAAAAAGTGGACAATAAATAGTAAATAATAAAATCTTCAACACTAGAAGATCACTTGGATCAACATCACCCACGAGGATCACCAATATCTATTGAAAATATATATTGAGAAAAAAAATAATAAAATGATAAATAAAATTGTGAGATATAAAATTAAAACTATGCAAATGAGAAGCATGACTTAATTTGTGAGAATAGAATTCACGATTCTACCATATCATTATATTATAAAACCAATTGGTCATTATAAATATGGTTTTTGGAAGCACAATCATTGAGAATATGGTGATTGGATATACATATATCCAATATGTATAATGAATTCGTGTATTACTAATAAAAAATTAAAATAATTTGTTATATAAATAATAAATATCAAAATAAAAAATAATGTTTAAGAAAATTGTTTTACTACAAAAGTGTTTTTATGCAGAAATTTTTACTTTTAAAGAATGATATCATAAAAATCATGTAAAAATTCCCACTTCAGCATATTGAAAAAAATTAAATGAATAGGATATAAATTATAATTATTTAATTAATAATTAATGTTAAATAACATTAAGAACATATAAAGTTTAAAAATTTATTCATCAATAATAACAGTTTTTATTTTTATATTGTATTTTAATTTTATATCTAAATTTATAAATTTTATAATTTTAATTTGGATAAAATAAATTCAATTTTATAATAATAATATTATTATTAGCTTAGGGGATTTTTTTTATATTTTTCTAAAATATTTGATGTTTAGTTGAATAGTGAAAACTATATTTTTAACTAAACTATGAATTTTAAGACATTATTAGAAAGAAATAGAAGTGTATAAAACATTTTAATTGGTAAACTTTTTATAGAATATATAAAAATATATTTTAAAATTAGTATGTTTCATTTAAAAAACCTATGATTAACATTTAAATGACTGGATTAATATTTTATAAAAAAACTCTTTTAGGTCATTTCTTTTAAATAAATATTATTTTGCTAAAATTTGGTTTTGGATGGATTTTAATGAAGAATAAATTTTATTTTCTTTATACTAAACCAAATTATAACATGAAAATTATATAAATTAATAATTTTACCCTACGTACAAATTTTAAGCATAAAAATACACTTTTTCTAAAAATGATGTTTTATACATTAGATGCGCAAATATTAAAATTGTTTTTTATTACACAGTCATATTTTATATTATAAAATTTATTTAATATTAATGATATTTATGTAAAAATTATGTAATAATCTCAATTTCATTTTTAGGAATAAAAAATGATTTACTTTGGTAACATTTAGTTACCACTATAAAACTAAAAATGGTAAAAGTAAAAAATGTGTGGGTAAAGGGATTGAAACATGTATAAATCTTTTTTCCAATTTAATTGTTGAGATATTATCAAACATATATCATACTAAACTCCATTATTTACCATAATTAGAGACAATTTACTTTTGAAATATTTTTTATCCTTATTTAAAGTTTTTATATTTACAATAATGTCATTCTTATCAGTTATTAAAGGGGGCACTCACCTCCCCTACAAGGACACTCTAAATATTATGTTTAATATTGACCCTATACCATATTTGCTTCTCATATAATTATATTTCGATCCATTAATATTATTTTCACAATATATTTTCCAAGGGCCACCATTTCCAATAAGTACTTCAAGAGAAAGTTCAAAATCTCAAAATAAGTACTTATCAATCTCTGATATTTCTTTTCTCAATATTTTTTAGTTTAAACATATATTACCCACTATGAAATGATTTTATAAGTATTAACTATAAAGTAATGTTTTTTTATTATTTATTCATTATTCAGTTGTTCCTTCTTCTCTTAAGAAAAGAGCAAATGACAATCATTCATATGTGCAGATGATTGCCTCCACGACACAATGTGTTTCATTTTCATTCACCTCCTTATAAGAAAGGTACAAGTGGGGAATTTAATATATAATTATTATATTTATAACATGTTTTTTGTTCTTAAATAATAAATCATATTACTAATTTCTCCCACTCTATGGAAAAGAAAATCATTATCGATGTGTACGTGTAGACTACCGCCTCTAGGGAATGGTGTGTTTTGTATATAATTAATGCCTTTAATGGATGGAAATAATATTAGGTTTAAGTGATAAATATGATTTTTATGAAATTATTATGGTTCTGTTAAGTAAAATTTGAGAACCTATTAACAGTGTGAGAAATCAACATACAATAGAAATTCAACCATACAAAAAAGAATACTAAGAGGAAAAAATGATTTATTCATACTATGTAAAAACATTGTATTGTTTATATTATTATTATAATTATTTACAATTTTAATAAATCATGATGGAAAATACTAAATAATATCATTACACTTCTATAATAATTACATTACAACTAATTCATTTCAAAATCATCCATTAATTATGGTATGTTCTTGTATGAGTTGGTTTAATCACATACTTGAACAATGATATGAATTTATATCATGGCTGACTATGAGAATTTAATTTTTGATAATATATAGAATAAATATATATATATATAATGAGTTTTTTTCTTTAATGGTAATATAACAAATTAACTGATTATTTATGTAAAACTCTTCATTCTCAAAGAATTATCAAAACTCACTCATCATGGATTTCACCTTTAATGATCACAATACAAAATCTAATAGAATGAAATTATAAATTTATAAAAATTATAAATCACCAATTATATTATGTTTTATTATCTAATAATGATGAAATTTTATATAATAATTAAGAAAATCATTGTTATTATGATAGTAGTTCAAAACTTATAGGGTAACTCGCACTAAATATTGAAAATAAATTATAAGAAACTAATATAAATATATATAATAATTATGCATTAAGTATATATATATTAATAATGTTATAAAATATATTATTATGATATTTATTTTTCCATATATGAGATTAAAGTGATTTAGGGGAATTTATGAAGTAAGGTAAGCGTTTTTTGGTCTTAATTATTAATATTTGTGATATAATTTATTTTTTTGCATCATTTTTACAATTAATATAATGTTATTTTGATTTAATTACCATAAATTCATTTTGATATATTTTTTAAATTAGTTAATAGTATAAAAAATCTAAATCAAGTTAGTTTCTTTATTTAGTATTCGATTTAGGTGTCCCGTGTCATAAGGTGTTCTTGTCACAAATTTAATTTTTTGAGACATTTGTCTTATTGTGAACGATGATATATTTATTATAGTGTTATTACAGAATAATGAACTTATTTTAAAATATTCATGTAATTATTTGGGTTTTAAGATCCATATCAAGTTCTTCCTTTTCCAAGTCTTTTGACTCAATGTTTTTCAAAACCATATAATTTTGTTCGCTAATTTAATGTTAAAATAAATATTTTGTTTTAGAGATAACCCATGTGGGTGAATTTTTATTATTTCTAAAACTAACTTCATTTTATTTTTTTTTATTCGTTTATTTTACATGTCCACTCATAATTTCATCTATCCTTGAATCAAAATTTTGTTCAAATTGGTTCTTGTAAGTTAAACTACCCACAACTCTTCTTTTCTTTTGAGAATCATTCCCTTCTATATCCTTATTCAAGGGATGATTTTCCATACTTCCTTATTTATGAATTAATTAATGATCAAATAAATCCTTCAAATAAAATGATTCATCTTCTTTCTTATGATGTCTTATGTAAATTTATCATCTATTTGAGAAATGATCTATCACTGACATTGTCTTTCCTAGTCATCCACTATATATAAATAAGAGTTTTATACCAATTCATTTACTTTGTAAACACTCTATATTTTCTTAATTTGACTGTAGGGAGTTCACCTAGATTCCATACATTGACATATTAGGGAAATTATTGACTTAACAATATACTCGTTAGTCTATATGATGTAACATTGAGGAATGATTATATATAATTATATTCCATTTATCAATTTGGGAAACTGTTAACTTAACTATATACCCAGTACTTTATATGTTGTTATTTTAAGGAATTATTATAGAAATATATTCCATTTATTGATTGGATAAATTATTGACTTAATTGCATACCCATTACTTTATATGGCATTAGTTTGATTAATTCTTTCATATAAAAAAATTAAATTTAATGTTTAGTGGAATATTGAAAATTTGTATACTTATTATTTTAATATAGATATTAATTTACTACTAATGAATTTTGGTTATGTATTTTGTAGTTTATTAATTCCTTAGTATGATGAATTCATTTTAGTTAATTAGTGATGGGATGAGACCACAATATCCCCTCGATGCAGCAATAGGTCTCATGAGACAAACTAGCTTAGATATTTTGGAGTATGCCTACCCAGAACAAAAAATTTCCTATACATTGGGCCTTTATGGAAAGATCTTGATTCCTTGGTTTATGTCATGGAATTAGCTATCTGACATTAATCATATCACTGATAAGGAACAAGTTATTGTTATCCATGTTATCTATTTATTTACATTGTTATTCATGGTTATATTATTCTTATAGTTTCATTATATTATGGAATTATTCATGATTATATATTCCTTCTATATTATTTATATTCATATTATTCCCAATTAGGATATTTGATTAATAAAACTTATTTTTAACCTTACTGGGTGTTTGAAATCACCCCTTCATATTTTTCCATTTCCTCATATTATGAAGAAGAGTATTGCACATAATATTTCTATAATAATGGAAGGTGTGTGGAGTTGATCAAATATGTTGAAGTCTTTTTAAAGATAATTAGTTTCTTATGTAGTGGGAAGAATGACCATTAATTTAGAAGGATATTGTATTTATTAGTTTAAATTTTTTATTAAATCCATAAATCTCTAAAACTAAAATATTTTTGCAACATATTATAATTAAATATTTTCTTTAAGCTAGTTAATTAATAAAAAATATGTCTAAGCTGTCATAGGGGAAAATAATGATAATCTTAATGCGTGTAAAGACATAAAAAATGAATATAAAGTGTGACATGTGGTGAAAATATAATGGGAGTATCGTATATCAATTTTTTTATTGAACAACATTGAGAAATATGTGATCCTTCAAAGAATAAAAAATTTGAATGTTTCTCATAGATATTTTAGAAACATTTCATGATGTGTTTAATTAGAACATCATAAGGTAAATAGAGAAAAAATTCATGAATCATATCTTTTGATGGATAATCTACTATCATTTTCATTGCGTAACTTATTACATAATAAAATAATAGCAGTTATAATTGGGTTTTTTATATTCTTTTGAAAACATTTTAAGAAATATTCAAATGCTTACAAGTATAAAAAATAAGAGGAAATAATTGTATAGACACCTTTTCACATAGAGATGATATATTCCCCATAATTGTACACTATATTGATTTATTTGATAGTGAATTTGACACATGAATTAAAAATTGGTGGACCCATGTGAAATCATTGAATGTATTGCACATAGAATAATTTTTTTCTTTAATTTTTAATCACTATTGAAATATATTTTTCAAACTCATAACCTATAGGATTATTATGTATTGATTATTTACTTACCTTGATCATTTGAAAGTCATATGTGAGTAAACAATCTCAATCAAAAGGCTTTATTTCTAAATGTCACTTTGTCAAATAGAGTCCCACATTTGTTTTGAGGTATTTGGATGGGATTGAGACAATTTTCAATCGAGTTAGATGTATTGATAATAACTAAAAAAATTAGTCATATATAAAATCAATAATATTTGTAATGTTAGGTCCTATAGTAGGAATAATATCTTTTTTCACTAGCCCATATTCATTTCATATAAGAATAATGATTTATGATACTAAATAGTGATATCGCATAAATTTCTATTAAGGAATAGAAGAGATAAACAAATTTATGACTTTAGAGTAAAACTTTGAATGGGAAATAAATAACAAAATTTGTGAACTAATATATTATTTTTTGAGTTTCACATTATGTAAGTTCATAATTAGTTTCATATTTATAATATGTTGAAAAAAATAGAAATAGTATATGTTGTATCCATTTATATGAATTATGAATATTGATAATCAAGATAAATTTTCAGATGATTTTAAATATTTAGCTAAATTTTCTTTGAGGATATATAAGAGATTTTATACCTACAATATTAATGGTTTCAAGTTTTCTACAACTTATGATAGAGAATGGTTGAAAAAAACAATGTCATATTTCAAAAATTAATAGATTTGGGAAATTATGGAATGTTGACTAACATTATTGAATTAAATTACTATTGACATTTTTCAATTGTGATATTCAAATTAAAGTAAATTGTGTCCATCGTGGTTTAAACAAATATTCCTTCCTTTTTTCATATATAAACATAAGTAATTTGATTGATACTAGTGAGTGTAAAAAACATGGTCCATATATTTTGAATTCCAAATATAAAATGGTATATTATGTTGATAAGTGATGACGTTGAAGAATGGTTTAATAATAGTGAACCCTCTCAATATGAATCTATTGATTTATTTCTCCATGATCTAATTGAAACTATTGATCTTTCAATAGTGGGTAAATATAAAGAAGTCATGCTAATGGTGTATTATGATAATCAATTATAAGTGAAACTATTTTACATTCATTCCTCTTTTAACTTAGTAAATCAAAAAAATTTATTATTACAAATGGGTGATTCATTATTTAATATAGTTTCTATAATGGTTGTTGTTTTCACTTAAATTTAAAAAATATTGATATTTAATATAGTTCACAATATTTATTCTAGAAAAATAATTAATTCAATGTTGACTTTGAATAATATAGGGATGAAATAATTTCATTTGTGCCTTTAGTGAGCATAAAATAATATTACAAGGGTAAAATAAAAAAAGTAAAGACTGTTCATTATATTTAATAATATTAATATTTTAATAAAATAAATTAATTATTTTAAACCTGAAATCAAAATTTTAAATAACCACAAATGATTTAAATTTCTATATTGGTAATTTTAAATTTTATTATTTTCCTGTATCATTTCGTATGTTGTAATATCTTTCCTTGTTTATTTTTTATGAAAAACTCAATATAATAAAATGTATTTGGATATTAGCTCATATTTAAACTCAGATAATAGTACACCACCCATGATAATACCAATTACATTAGGTGAACTTCCCACAACTAAAGGTACACTTCCCAATAATATAGGGATGGTGAATGTGATTATTGGGACATCAAGTTGTCCAGTAGACAATCATGACTCGAATACACATATTTTTTCACCCATGCCAGCACAAGGGTATTTTTAGGTGACCATTGTTCATATGTATGTTATTGGTGAACAAATTATTTATTTAAGATTTATAATAACTATTGAATATGTTTTTCTAAAAGAAATAAAGAACCAAATAATAGAAGAGAATATAGGAAAAAGGATTTTTGGAGTGTGATTCCATGGACCACCACTCCTAAGTTCGGGGCTATAAACACATAATTTATGTACTCAAATTGATACTAGGTGAAATAAACTAGATAAAACTATCCTTATTGATAAATAAATAAAAATTATTACATATATTACATCCAAAATATCTTTTCAGGTATAAATCTCTTTAGAGTTAGTAAACATTATTAGCTAATAAATCCAATCAATACAATATGAACTAATTAATCCATAGAAAGTATTAAATATCTACCACATAATTCTTCCATGTATACTATCCTTCTAGATATGTCATTTACACTAATATAAATCATAACCAAGGGAAAAAACATAAAAAGGATTGATATAAAACCCTTAGTAAGGGAAAAATATAACTCATGATATCAAAGCATAAACATAACATAAATAATATGGTATGAATAAATCAACTGAATAATTCCACATTCAATTGAAATTAATAACATTTTTATCCATCAGAAAAAATGGATACATGGATAAAAATGGATCTTCATATATATGGAATGAATAATTCTAGACATAAAAGACATGCTACCAAGTTCTTCTATCAATACATTTTACTGATATGGGGAGTTGTATACACTAAAAACCAACTAGTTTTGTATCATGATATATGTTGATGCATTGAAGTGATATATAATGATGAGACCCACATTTCAATTATTTATGTCCAAAGAATTCATCATAAGAGAAAATGAGTAAACATTTCATACTCAACTTTTCAAATAATCATCCGTACATAAATAAAGACATACAGAATTCCAATACTTTTACCAATGTGAATAAAATGGGTAACATAATTATAACCCATATAGATAAAGAAGGTGGATATTTAATTGAGACTTATCTAACATTTTGTAGTAATTGATAAGCCTCCATATTATAATTATAAATATATAGACTTTCAATAGTTTCCCCAATAAATTAATAGAATTTATTTCTATGTAAGAATTTCTCTCAAGATAAAATCGTATGGGTTAATGGTATAAATATATTTAAATAATCTCTTTAATCAATAAAAATAAGAAATATAGGTGAATAACCTTCAATTAAAGGAAATGAAAACACGGTATTCACAAAGTAAAAGAATTAAATGAAAAATTATTCCTATAGAAAAGGGATGGAAAAGAAAGAAAATGTCAATGATGGATCATATGCTTAATAGAAAATAACAGTACATAATCCATACAAAGAAATAATGTTTATGGTTTCAGGAGAACATATAACTTTTAAAATAATGTAAAATCAAAATAATTTTGTCTTAGAAAAAAATCAACATTACAAAAGAAATCTTTAAACAGTATCACAAAATCAGGGATTAGGAATTGAATTATTTGATACTATAAGTTCAATCCCCCAAATTATCAATATACATACATATTATCTAATAAATCAAGTGACATAAATCATTTGATTTTAAATCCTATTTAACATGAAAATGGAAATTGTGGTGAATACCTGAAATATATTTTAAAAAATATTTTCAAAAATTATACAAAATATAAACATACATTTAACTTTTAAAAGTAATTTTTGAATAGGTTAAGGTAAATGTTTTGAATAATATTACTTTTAAATAAAATATACAATAATGGATCCTTGAAAATGAAATATTTTTTCCTATTGAAAATATAGATCCAATGATAAAATATTTTATTATAAAAGAAACCTTTTTATACTTTGAAATTTCTTTTATTAAAGACCCACATTATAAAAAGAGTAAAAAAATATTCATTGTACTAAAAATTATTGTTCCCACAGAGGATTATAAAATACCATATAATAAAATATTATGGTCAGATAACTAAATAATGGATAATAAAATTTCAATATGAATCATTATTACTCAAAGAAATTATATTTGAGTTTGTAATATCTCTTATGGGTAGAATACTCCATGAATAATTATACATTTGAAAAGGGGTTTATATAGTAAAAATTTAAAAAATATGTTAAATATAATACAATCAAAGTGAATAATGTGCCCAAATTATATGAAATAAGTTCAAGAGAATTATTATAACTCAATTAATAAAAATTGATTTACCATAAATCCTTACTACTTAGGAAATAATTGAATCAATACCCACCTGAATAAGGGAAAATTATTTGGATGGTAAAGTAAATTAAATAAAACAATTATGATAAAAATAAATCCATGGAAAATAAATACACTATACATGAAAACGTAGTGCACAAAATGTATTATGTCCCAAATAATAATAATTGAGACAAAGAAAAACCATATCTTAATCCTGATTCACTCTACACTTTCACCTAACATCCAGTATCACAACCATAATTATATTAATAACCAAGTTATGAACTATAATCATTTATATTTCGATTAATAAAAAATTTATAATAATTTTCTTTAATAATTTTAGTTAGTTATTACATATTTTTATTATCGGGTGTGAGTAATCTTGATCATTTTAAATTAATTTTCATAACTTAGTGTTTGTATTCCCTCTAATAAAATATTTCATCATTAAAATATCATTAAATCTACTATAATAGATGTTCCATAACAATTATAAAATTATAATTCCATTTCCATGGTAGTTATTATTAAAATCCATGAAGATGAAATCAATGATGATCAAGCTTCCTTGATTCTTAATGAACAGATTGTATTTTCCAAACTAATGAGATTAATAATAATTTTACAATTAGAGTATAAAAAAATTAATAATTTACATATTTATATTCTATGATACAAGTAATTAAGTTTCTATATTCATCATTGATATAAATTCCTATAATTGTTCAAGTAGGTGGTTAAACTAGCCCAAATATGAACATACCATGATTAATGGAAGATTGTATGAGGTTTAGTTTAATATCATCATTATAGAATCATAATGAAATTATTTAGTGTTTATTATTGTGATATAGTATAATTTAAAGGGTTTATAATAATAATTAATGGATTTTAAAATATTGCATAATATAAATAAAAATATTTTCCTCTTAGTACATTTTTTTAGATGATTGAATTAATGATGTTTGTTTATTGATCATGTCAGAAATATATTTATCAAAATATCTTAACCAAAAAAAAATATTTATATTAAAATAATATTTATATTTTAAATAAATTCTCATGACCATCCATGTATGGTCATTATGAAAATAAAAACAGAAATAGATCATTCCATGGAGACTGTAGTCCATGCATACTCATGGATGATCATTTTTCCTTCCATAGAATGGGGGAAAATAGTAATATGGTTTATCATTTTAGTATCTAAAATATGAAATAAATATCATAATTCTATAATAAATGTCTTATTATTTCCATCCTTTTAATGCAGTGAAGTAAAAAAGAAAACATGTTTTGTCTTGGAGGAGATAGTCACACAACAAATGAATAATAGTTTCATTTCTCTTAATATAAATGGGAAAGGTGGTTAATAATTTCACCATAATTATAATAAACTTACAATAAAATAATGATAATAATGATATAATTTTAATTTAGGTTATTGTAATTTTTGGAATTATAAGTTCACATAATGAAATATAAATTAGAAAGAAGCAATTAGAAATTTATACCTCACATATTGGATTATCTCCTCTAAAAATGGGGTTAATCATTTGAGGGATAGTCATTTGATCACACAATAAACTCTTCAAGGTGTATAGTAGTGTTTAAGAGATAGTTAGTTATATTTTGGGATGAAATATGTGGGTTGTGGTGTCATGGGAAGTTATGAGAGGAGTTCCCCAATTATAAGTCAAAAGGGATGGCATTTTTATAAATAACTATGAAGTTTCAGTAATAGGAATTCAATATCATGTAAAGTTTTTCCAAAATTGATAAATAATGGATATATGATATGATATGGTTTATCAAGGACTCATGTATCAATTCAAACATATTTTTAAACATATTTTTGGTTATTATCTCTTGGTAAAACCCTTTTTACTGATTTTGATTTTTATCGAGATAACTAGTTTTTACCAAAGTAATTTATCCTTTATGTTTGAAAGTAAATTTGTTATTATTAAACAAATTGTATCAAATGATTAAAAATTTTATGTCCATTTTTTATATTAATTTTATAAAACCTAATAAATTTAATTTTAAAATAAAAATTTATAATGTATTAAAAAAAATTGGAAAAATAAAACTTATGTTCTAAAATTTAAAATGTGGTTTTTTGAATTGAATAATTTAAAAAAAAATTATAAATTCCTTTATAAACCACATAAATGTTCTTAGAATTTTTTTTTAACAATTTTCAATTCATTCTTATAACATAATAAATTCATAAAATTCATGTTATTTGTAAAAAATATATTATTCATTGAAAACCTTTTAGTTTATTATTTAATAAAAATATGAAAAATTGTTATTAAGAAAATGTTTCTATGATAAATCCAAAAATAGTGTTAATTTTTTCAAATTAAAATTATAAAATTTATTAATAAAATTATAAAATATAATGAATTTTATTTATAGAAAAATAGATTTTTTAGAATATTAACCATTCTCATTCACATTTCTTATCATTTACTAATAAGATTCGTATTAACAAATTATTCATATCAGATAAATTTTATCATCATTATTAAAAAGTTTCATGAAATATAAATACATACCACCTTAAATTGAAATTTTTAGAAAAATAAATTTCTAATTATAAAATGATCATACTAGTCATTTTTTCATCACCAATTGAATTTCATTCATATTAAAAGTAGCCTTTATTTTATTTCCAAAAATATTTCATAAAGTAGTTACTCCTATTAATTCATTCTAATTCAACTTCTAGGTTTTAATGATATTACTTAAATATTTATATTTTATCTAAATATACCATGATTTTGTTTATGTTTTGTTTTACATGTGGAGAAAACTATCAACCACATTGACTTATTTAAAGGTAATCCTATATTAAAATATTGGCGTGTTACATTATACCCTATTTAAATAAAGTGTGTCCTCATAATTTTATTTATTATTGGACAATTAATATAGGAGAGTGTAATGTTTTCATATTAATCATTCAGTATATGACCTCTAATATGAAATATACCTTCTTCTCTTAGGTTATATCATGTTACTAGTCTTTTAGAAAACAACATTAATCATTCATTCAATTAAACACTTCAGTATGTTTATAACCAAATAATATATTATCCATTACATACCTTTCCCAAAACCATTATAATCTCTAAGATATTAAACCATATAGAAATCATATATTCCTTTAGAAATTAACCCTTATGTTTAACCAATTGTTCGTAAAATCAAACACTATGAAATATATATCATAATTCCAAAAATAGATAAAATTCATTAAAAATATCATGAATTACTTTTTTCTAAAATAAATAATCAATTATAAGTCTATCAATACAATATAACTAACTTTTCTAAAAATAAATCAACCCTTAATTAACTTAACATTAACAACCTATTAAACCTTAAAGTTGTTTATCCTTCAATCACATGTCTTCCAATAGTTATCCCCAAAATATAACATTTTCATAATATCATTTTTAGGGTTATTGATATTATTTAATATGCATTTCTAAACAATTAAAGTAACACTACTGAATAAAAATACTCATATGTTTCACATAATTCTCATAAATTTTAGAATATATCAGAATGTTATCAATAAATATTACTCACAAGTACAAATACTTAAGAGTATCAAGAATTAATTTATAATATGATTTTATATTCACTTACATAGGTAGGACTAATAAATTGTCCTTTCCCATCATAATAAGAATATAACATGATTCCCGACCCCTTAAGTGTGCTCCCTTATTTGGTTACAAGGCATAGTGGTTTCAAGAAACATAAATTTCTCAGCTTCTTTTCTATAAACCTTTTCTAACCAAATACTAAAATCACAAATAGTTAATAAAAAATAAAATTAAATGATATAATAAATATCAACACTCAGCCTTAATATGTCTTCTCACCTTAATTTTATACTTTGATTCATTCATGTCAATCTACTTTTCTTTAAGTTAGGTTTTCTTTTACTTCTTGACTCAATCCCATAATGTAACTTGGAAATGAATCCTTAATAGTGGTTATAAAAGATAATATTATCAAAAAATGAATATCTAAAAGGTGTGTCTAGACATGTGTTAATTATTTAGACCACTCATCAAACATCATAGTGATGATCAATTTAATGCTCAATCAAATCTTTTTAGTGTAATTAACCCTAGGTGAATCTATACCACAACCACCTATAATTTATAGTATCTAGATAGGGATGTATTTTAAGTAAAACCACCTAATAATTACTTAATCAATATTTTGAGATATCATTATATATTATAATCATATATAGGGTTTTTAAAAAGGCTCTAAATCCCTAATTATAAAATAAAATGTTCATTATTACCTTGAAATTAAATCATATACTATGGCAAAGGGTTTTCTAAAATATTTAAATTAGGATCTACCATAACTTATCAACCCTTAAATTATATTAAAAAAATATCACACTATTTAATGTTATTTAAACCATTCCTCTAATACTAATTGTGATGCACCGGAGTTTCACTACAAAGTCTGGTTCTATAAACACATACTTTACATACTCACTATGATTCCATGTAAAATATAATAGATAAAACCATCAGTAATTATAAAATCAATAAATCATATTACATATCTTAAACCCCAAATGTAATTTCAGATTTAGAGATCTATGGATTTAGGTTACATGATTAACTAATAACTCCAGTCAATTAAATTAGAAGTAATTAATCCAGATAAAGTCTTCACTAACTCCCAAAAAATTCTTCCACGCATGATATCCTTTAGAGATATCATGTGTACTACTATAATTCATAACATGGGTAATGAAAAACATATAAAGGGGTGATATCAAATTTTTTCTAGTGGAAACATATAGATGAATCTATAAATGCATAAGCATGAGATAAAAACATGGTAGGAATAAATAATCCAAATAATTAAATAATCAAATTAAATTGAGAGTTGGTAATATCCAAGAGAATAAATTAACATATGGTTAACAATAATTTTTATCTTCATTCTGATGGAACATATAATAATTCACATCAGTAACATGCTACCAAGGCCTTGTTCTAAAAAATTATACTAATATGGGGAGAGGTATTCACCAAAACCCAAGTTGTTTTGTATCATAATACTTGTTGATTCATTGAGGGGTTAAATTATACCATGAACCACCTTCAACTTGCTTTATTATAATACATAAGTCATATTAGAAAATGAATAAACATTACTGTAACACCAAGATACTTTATGATATAATGTTTTTAAATAAATCTAATTTCTTCCATAGATTGGATACACACATACCCATATTTAAACAAACCACAACATAAATATCATTATTTAATTGTGACATCCATATAATAGCCATTAAATTAGCAGAGTGAATAGGAAAAAAATTTAAAATTATGTATAAAGGTTCTAGATAAAGTAAAAATATTGATAATTATGGGTTCAAATTTTAGTAAATCATTTATATGCTTCAAAAAAAAATTCACTAAAAATACATTTTTTCCTTAAAAATGATTTTTATTGCTTGTTGTGACTAAATTAAATAATTATTCTATACCAATTTTAGAAAATATATTTTAAAAAATGAACTTTATTTTTTTAAATAATAATTTCAAAATTATCTTAGAGTAAATTTTTTATAATTTTCTGAAAATTTTTATTTTTCGATGCATATTGAAAAATATTGATATTTATTGAGAAATGTTTTCTTATTCCAAGAATTTTCAAATTTAAAAATTATTTTAAAATGGTTTAAATTTAACATTATTTAATTTATGTTATTTATAGTCTAATTAATGTTAATTTAATCAATTTAATGTTTTATTTTGGTAAAAATACATCTTATAATTAAGAAAATATTTTTTCTGGAAAACTAATTTTTCTCATGTTTTGTTGGATTAATTTTAAACTATTTTCTTCCATTTATATTAATCTAATTTTATAAAATGTATATAATATTTTTAGTTATCATAATTAACAAAATTTACTAGGTTAAAATAAATATTTGTTCATTAGGAATGGTAACCATTGTAAATATTTATCACCTTTGTAAAAGAGGTAAATTTGGTTAAAACCGTGGGATAAAACATTAAAATTACCCAAAAACTAAACATTATCATTTTTTATTACTTTTTATCTACCAAATTTATATTTAAGGTGGTAAATAATTTATTTTAAAACATTATTTTTTATTTTTTAACTCTATCTTGAATTTTTTAAAGATAAGTTATTTTTTATTCAAATTAAGAACTATTTATGGGGAATTACATTAAATTGAATGGTTGGAAGATTCAATTATACTTTGGATTTCTCCAAATGATTAAAAACATTATTTAGTATATTATTTAACCAAAAAAATTATCCAAAATCAATTTATTACTTTATTTCATTGTAAAATTATTTTTACTCTTAAATTGAGTATTTTCCTAAAAAATGTCTTTGTTTCATTTTGTGCTCTTATATTAGTAGTAATTTATAACACCTCTATAAATTAAATATGAAAATATAGATTAAAAATTTAGATTCCTAATTTTCAAAAAAAATTATATTTCTCAATTTATTTTATTTTTTATAATTTTGTTATCAGTGTTGTAATTTAAGTTATCTCACTTAATTTCAAAATGGATTTATTGTTTTTTAACTAGAAGATAAGTCTTAAAATGTATCAAAAAAATAACAAATGTTATTGGATTCGTTTATTTAAAAAATATCACATATTATCTTCTAATTTTGGGTTTCACGGTTCCAATTTACATGATTATAATATATATTTGTTATTTAATATTATAGGTAATTCCAAGGGTGTCATCTCCCTCCCCTATAAAGGGATACCACAGGTCCTCTCTTCTAAAAAATTCATAATACTTTTATCTCATAAAAACTATGCAATAATATATTGTAATCATTTTTCACAACATCTTATATCTTCTCGTATTTCCAAAAAACCACCCTTTCAAGGATTAAGGTGTAAGAAAAAAGAGGTTTCTCAAAAAGAGGTATATATCTTAACCGGGTAATTTTAATTTTATTAATTATTATGCCTCCTATAAATCTATTATATCTATTATAAAATTATTAATTAATTATATTTAATATATATAACTATTATTATAATGAAATAATAACCATTATCCACATCCTTTTTATCATGTATAAAATAAAAACATCCCTCGTGCGTACATACAACTTATCATCTCTACGTAGAAGTCTAATTAATTTTTCCTCACCATTTCACATGGATGGTTATAATGATTAAAATGAAAATTTTATATTATATTTATGATATAGTTATGTTTATTTAGTGAAAAAATATTATTTTTCTTTATTTCTTCCTTTTTTCAGTAAGTGAATATATAATCTAAGCGTACGTATGAACTACCTTCTCCATGAACGACATAAATCATTTTTTATATCTATAAACTTTATGGATGATTATAAAATATATATATATATATATGATTAATATATATTATATTTATATCATTTTTAACATTTTTTATTTTATTTAACCATAATGTAGATACAAGGACTAGAAATTTTGAACCGAAACATACATAAAAAAGAAGCAGTTATTACATGAAACTGTGATTTTAATAAAGAATTGTTAATAAATAGGTGATAATATGTTATAATTAAATCATAAATATTATGATATATAAAATTATATTTTTTATATGTATTTATAATAAATATATATTTATTAAAAAGGAGGTCTGAACACCTATGAACCAAGACAAGAATTGAGGTAAGGGTATTTTGTTATAATCTCATCATTTATAATTATGTTTCTAACGATTAACTTTTATGATTTACCTCTCAATAGTCTCATTAATTTATTTATGCTATGGTTATTTATATATAATACTTGTTTTTCTTTTATTTTAATCTCCTTTGTGTCTACAAAGACTAGAATAATATTTATAATGAAAATTGAATTTAATTCCCTCTTCGATCAAAAATATTTTTTCTTTCAAGTATATGTTTTCTAAAAAAATAGAGACATGTTTTTTAAATTCAAGTATCATTTTTTAAAGTCATTTTTACCAATGTTTTCATTTTTACAAAAATAGTTTAAAAGTAATATTATTTTCATTTTCTGAATAAGGTAATTTTGACTTTTTAATGAAAATGTGAAAGTAATATTTTTTCTAACGAACATGACATAAAGAAAATCAACTTTTGTCAAGAACATTAAATTATTTAAAGATTCCTTTATAATTTTCCATGGTTATTTTCAAAAAAAAATCTTTCTGTAATATTTAGTAAATTTTTAGATTTTAAATAAGTGATTTCAAATGAAAAGGGTATTTTCCATAAGAAATATTCCAATTTATCACTTAAATGAATTTTATCTAATATGAAATCCTTTTATGTTACTTATAATTTACTGTGGATATAATCCAATGATACCATACATATTATTTGTTTAGTTTTTTATGACTTTGACGGTAAGATATTTATGAAACCGATTTATTTTCCATGAGTTATGATATGATTAATTGTTAAAAGTTCATGAAACCTGTTTAATTTTTCACAGGTTATGATATGATTATTATTTAATGATATTTTGGAACACATGTGTATGATTTTAATTATGTGGAAGGTGGGGTCAGAATTATAAATCCCTTTAATTCATTGGTTAAGGATAGATTTATCAAGAGATAAAAAGGATTGATATGAGGAGTGAACCCAGATCAGTAAGGGACTCTGTCCACCAGGATAATCATCGTAGTAAACCTTTATTATGGATATGACAAACTAGGGAGTGAACCCAATCCACTATAATAGTACTGGTATGGATTTTTTACTGTTAAGAAAAAAAATTGATAGTTATCTCTATGCCAAAAATTTATTTCCTATTCTAATGTCATGCTCTCATAGATCATGTTCATTGATTCATATATGATTTATTTCTTATGAAATGATAATGTTTATTACCCAATTCAATATTATGATCTATGATATTTTGGGTATGGTTTTCAAATGTTAAACTAATGTTCTCATACCCTTATTCTCATTTTATACTTAAGTGATCATTGATATATTCTTTATTTACCATTACTGAGCCTCTGAACTCACCCTTTCTTAAGTTTTCTTTACATTTATTTTGATGAAATTTTTTATGTAGGGAATGTCTATATAGTTTACTATGTGGGAATATCTTTCTCGGAGATGTTGAAGATATTTCATAAAATAAGAATATTGTGTATCTAGTCTCTAATGAAACAAAACATTTACGGTCCTTGGGAATGTATTTATACTATATAATGAAAATTAATTTATTAATATTTAATATAAATGTATTAAAATCCTAGGTAATTATATTTTTTATCATAGGATAGGTTTAGTAAATCTTTAGAGATTTGGAATAGTGAACTTTGGTGAAATCCATTGGGAAAAGTTTAAGTATATGATAACATCATAATGTTTTGGTAAGGAAGAGATTATGTAGTTTTCCTAGAAATACCTCCTTGTATGGATACTACTGTTGAACATGGTTTTGAAATAGATGTATCTAGGGTTAATAACCCAGAAAATAGTTTTTTTAGTATAACATGACCATCACTCTAGAGTATGATGATTGTTCCCTTACAAGTCACTTGGTTTGACACCCTCGTAGGATATTCTTGGGTTAATGAACATTTTATTTATTAAACATTATGAAGGATTTGAATATATGATAAACAAGGACATATTAGGCTAAACATATGGTGACATAGATTGGAAACAAGGTGTCTTAATTTAGGCATTCTATGAATGATTTTTCATGATTATATGATGATCACTCTGATTAATGATTGATAATGATCACGAAAACCATTTTGGTTTTAGTCATGGATTGAAGATTGAATAGTGAATATAAGGTGGTGATAGGTAAACTCAGATATTGATATATATTATTTGATCTCATTCATATGAATTACTTTATGTCTGGAAAAAACTCTAGGAATGTTAATTCTTTTTCCCAATGATTGGGTGTTAAGATAGTAGTGAAAAATCATAATGTTATGATGATATCATATTAATTCTATGATTTTTATCTGATTGAAGTTTGTGGGAATATAATTCCTACAAATCTTTTTATTCTCCCTATAGTGGAATTTTATGTTATCATAGGCATGGATTTACTTTATTTACAAAAATCACACATAAATTACTAAATAATTGAAATCATGTTTGCTATTCTAAACCAAACTATGATCATCTGTTAGTGTAATGTTAAATATGAACTCTTAATAGAAATTTCAACTATTTTATGGATCTTAATTCCATTTAAAAATGGTTCTCATTTTTTATGGTTTGAGAAAAACTCAACATCAAATATAAGTTAATTGTATGGATGTTTGGTGAAATTTTTTAGAAGAGTTTCCTTATCTTCCTCTAAATCATGAAGTTGAGTTTTAAATAGAACGCATACCTAGTGTTGCACATATTTCAAATACTCCATATAGAATTTCCCGGATTGAGTTTCAGAAGTTGAAGAAGTAACTCCAGGATAATCTTGATAATGGATTCTTTCATCCATGTGTGACACATTATGGTGCACCTAATATTATTTTTAACAATAAAGACAGATCAATGTGACTATGTATTGATTATCGGGAACTGAAAAAAATCACAATCAATAATAAGTATCTTCTACCCAGTATTGATTATTTTTTCGATCCATTACAAGGAGATCATTATTTTTAAAAGATTAAACATTGATCTAGATATTATCAATTGAGATTGAAAGTGAATACATGACTAAGACAGCCTATGGTTCATGTTATGAAAACTATAAATTTATTGTGATTCCATTTTTTCTTTCTAATTCACCTATTATATACATTGACTTAATGTATAAATTCTTTACATATTACATTGATTAGTTTTTGTTATTATTTATAGAAAATATTCTTATATACTGTATATTGAATGATGAGAATGAATAAAACATAAGGATTATACTAAAGACTCTTAGAAAGGGGAGGTTGTAAGAAAAATTTTTCCCAATGTGGATTTTTGCAATAGAAATATTAATTTTTAGTCCATATAATTTCAAGAGAGGGTATATAAGTGGATCTATCAAAGATAGAAGTAATTGAACGTTGTCCCAAACTAACCAATCAGGATAAGATCTCTATTTTTATTGGTTTGAATGGGTATTATAAATTCTTTTTGGAGAATTTTTAATGGATATATAATCTACTCACAAAGTAAACTTAGAAGGGATCTATTTTCCTTTAGATAGAGGAATGTGAATAAAATTTCAAGGAAATAAAGAGAAGGTTAGTCAGTGAACTTGTGCTTATATTACCACTTAGTGGATAATGGTTTTTTATCTGTAATTATGTATCAAATATGGGACCAAGATGGACCCTCATATATAATGATATGGAGTTATCTTATACCTCATTAAAATTGAAGGTTCATGAACAAAATCACCCAACTAATTATTTAAAGATAGGTGTTGTAATTGTTTCATTAAAAAAATGTATGTATAATATTTATGGAGAAAGCTGCAACATATATACTGATCATAAAAGTTTAAATTATATATTCAATTATAAAGAGTTGAATATGTATAGATATTAAGGTTGAAGTTAATTAATTCTTTTGAATTCTCAATACATTACCATCCTGGGAAAGAAAACAAGGTGTCTGATGCTTTGAGTCGAAAGGATCATGCCAGTTTATTTATGATGAGGATCACAAAATATCCAATATTTCAAGATTTTTAAAGGAAGGGTCTAGAAATATTAAAGGAAGAGGGGAAATCTTATCATGATTATATGAGTGGACAACTATCTATCCAAGTAAAGATAAAATTGGAAAAAAGGAAGTTGTGGAGCTATAATATAAGGTGATAAATGCTCCATATTTTAACCTTGATTTGGATGGAATGATAAGGTTTAGGAACCATGTATATATATCATTCATACTAAATTTGAAGAATGAGTTTTTTGATGAAGCTCATAGTTAATCATTATCTAGTCATCATGGAGGGAAAAAGATGTACAAAGATATGAAAGAGTATTTTTAGTGGGATAATATGAAGACAGATATTGTTTAGCATGTAACATAGTGCATGGTATGTTATTGAGTTAAAGTTGAGAGAAATAAGTCTAAGGGGATGTTATAACCATTAACTATACTATAATGGAAATTTGAAAACATCACCATGGATTTTTGTTGTATGTTTTTTGTTATTTATTATTATTTTATGTTTTTGAAAATTACAAACCCTCATATCATTTTATGATAAAATCTAGTTTTAAAAAAACTCTATATTATTACTATAACCTGAGTTGTAGTGCTTGAAATTTTAAAATTACAATTTTATATGAAAGATAAAAAAAATTAACTAATTTTTTTCGACTATAAAGATGTTTAGTTATATCTCTAGCATGTTCTCATTTTGATATGAACATTATACATGATTTTTGTATGAACAAAATTTTTCTGCTTATTATGTTGTTATGTTTTATTTGGGTATTGATTTATAAATTTGGTGATATAGTTCATATTATTATTTAACTTGTTTCATTGTAAATAAAACACATTTATCTATATTTAATTAGAATAAAGGTATGTTTGAATATGTTGTTTAAGTGGTGCAAAAAATGTCTGAAAATCATACAATAGTGCTGAAATTTTGGATTTTCCATAATTCTAAATATTTTTTGAATCATTTATATCTCTTTTGATTCATATATAAATAACTCAGTCTAGGTTGAGTTATAAATCTATGTATTTTTTCTACATTTCATTAAACTACATAAATTCTAAAAATTCTGATTTTACACCTCAAAAATAGGCTGAAGTGCTATACTTTTATCATTATTGTTTCTTCAATTTTCATAACATGTTTTCCTCTATATTTTGATGATATATATTAATTTATATTTTGAATTAATTTTTTTATTTATCCTTTGGAATGATATTTAAGTTATCTACAACTATTTTTCTTGTGTCAAAGGCTAAATTTTTCATTTAGATGGGATAAAAATTATCCAAAGTATGAATTATCAAAATATTTCAATTTCTATCTATTATTTCGAAACCCTACCATGAATCACTCTTTCTACCCTACCCCAAGAAGTCTTATTATCCTACCATATGTGTATCCACCCTATTGTGAGAGTACATAACTTTACTACAAGATTTATGTAGTTATCATATGAGCTTTCCACTGATAGCACCCATTATTGGAAGCTTTCTAGACTCTTTAGAATACTTATATCATGACCTACTATCCACCAATAGCACAGACCTCCAACCATCCATATCTATCCTAGTATGAAAGAACTAATAGGTAGATGTTTAGTATCCTTATCCTTCCATGAACTAGCCACTTCACACAATCAATTTAGCATGGTTCTACCAATTTTTATACAATTATAGCTCATGGATTTACACCATTAAATCCACTATAAGTTTTCAAATCATAGTTTCTTCATCAGGAAGAGTGGAACCTTCTTATTTCTTGCTAAAAAAGAGTGTATTACCTTACATGTGGCATATAATTATGTGACCACACATTAAAATTTATGCACATGGTATGTAGAGTTACTACATATTAGTACACCTTACTAGATGTTGTAATTTTTTCACATGATCAGTATAGTCACCACTAGTTAGAACAACTTACGACATGATATATTATGAGGTGAACGCACCTTATTTTCATGGTCAGTGTACTAATTTAATGACATGGTAAGCATACTGACCACATGAACATTGGTTGTATAGTTAATTGTTTCCTTTGTTTATTTTCTCTTAAAATCTAAATTTTTATGTACACTCTGTTTTTGGTTATTTTTGATTATTTATTTAATTTCTTTCTTATTCTATGTGTTTTAATAATTTTTTTAATTTATAAAAATTATATATAACCCATGTGAATTATTATTATAATAATATAAATATTTTTAAGATTTTATTAAATCCATTAATTTTTCTTATGTAACATAAACAACATGTATCTCTTTTATTTATGTTTTTCATATTATAAATTAATTTTTGGGTCTTATTATTTTATAAATTAATATTCAATGATGAAAAACTTATTCAATTTGATTTTTTGGTATTTAATATATGATAATTAAATCCATTAATTATTACATGCTTCATTAAATTAATATATATAAAATATTTAATTTTAAACAGTCTTAAAATCTTTATGTGATTACCATTGTCTTATTTTTATTTGACGGTAAATTAAAATCAATTTGAATCGGTCTTTAATTTTTGAATTCAAACATTTATTTGGGACCATTATTCTTGATGAAAATACTATCTCTCCAATGTAATTATTTTTTTTATTTTGAATTATTTTACCCAACTCAATATTGTTTTATTAGTGTTTTCATATCATATTTAAAGTCATGGAAAGACATTTAAAGTACAGAATAATACCGAGATGAACTACAAGTAAATGAAACTTTTGATAACTAAAGCTCGATGTTGAACTTCGATGTCATGTGTGATACTTTGTTTCATCATCTGAATGATATTTCAAGGACTATACCTAATCATCTACAAATACTAATTCTTTTACAAGATTTCCACATTACTCAAGAACTAGTACTTTCACTTTCATTGTTTATCTTCTACTTTGTTCAGGATTCTGAGTCTCTAACACTATTTATCATCTCTCACATGCACTCTTTGTTTTATTTTTATTATTTTACATACAAAATAATTATTTTTCTTCTCTATCATTGAGTTTCTACACTCATATTCTAATTTCAAGACTGTTCAGGTTGTGAATCCTTTATTTTGAAGTTAGTATTGTAATTGGGTTGTACCCCCCACCCCCCATACCAAGGTTAGTGCATCGTGGTTACACCTCCACTATAAAATGGATTTTGTAATCGGGTTATGATTCCCCAAAAAAGCCATATTAGTTCACAATATATCTCCCACCGAGTAGAGAGGTATAAGAGTATAGTTTTCCCACTTTAGACCAAATTAATATAAATAACATCATTTTGTTTTTTATTATTTTCACTTCAAAATAACTCTAATATTTAAATTTATTAATTAACATTGATAATCAATTTATTTCTATAAAAAATTTATTCTATTCTATTCACCCCTTAAATATCATCTAACATATACCTATTGGGACATAAAAATTAGTATTAAAGAATATCAGTATTAAATAATAGATTAAAAATATCATTCTCTTACTTAATACCAAATAATTGGTATCGGATCCTAATTCTTAAAAGAGTTGTTTAGATCTATTATTCTTTTTCTAAATAAAAAAAATTATCAACACTTGTTCCTTTTGTAATTTATCCAACATTTTTAGAGAGTTTAATTTTATTTTATTTATGCTAACCTATTACTAGACCTCACAGTCTAAGGAAAATTATCTTTAATATGGAATGAGTAAATGTAAATGATTCTTAGATTCAACATAAAAAGAATCACTTTGATGGAAATTATTATGGTTGTTGGTGATCCTTAATGGAGTCATACCTTAAATAATTAATCATAGAACACTGGTCTATCATGGGAAAATAATACACTCTACTAAAAGGAAACCTAGATTCAATTACCATAAAAAATTCTGTTAAATATGTTTTAAATTAAAAAGTAGTTAATATTTTATACAATGATATTAACAAAAGTGTTTTTAGACATTTATATGAGTGTAATACATCTTACAAGGTATGTAATATTCTATAATTCACTCAAAGTTTCTCAAAAAAATTGATTCAAACGAATCTTGGAATCATCTGGTTGAGTACCATGACTTCGAGATTGGTGAAGAAGAAATAGTAAATAAAATTTTCCACTGATTCACAAGCATTTTGAATAGAATTAATTCACTAAGAGAAGCTTTGAAAAACCAAGTATATTTTGAATGATTCCCATGAGCGCTAATAATGAAATGGAACACAAATAAGGTTTCTATTGAAAAACCCAAGAACATAAAATAGTACACTCTTAATGAAATGATTGGATAACTGCTTTAGTATTATTAGAAATGAAGAACATAGCTGAAGGGGAGACAAAAAAATAAAAGGTTGACCATTTAAATTTTTGAATGTTGTTACTACTGACTCTTCTAATTTTGATCTACATGATAGTGAAAAATAATAGATGGATTATATTTTAATAGGAGTTTATAAAAAATGAAAAAGAAAGAATCTAAGAACTTATTTAGAAGAAACACACAAAAGGGAAAACTCAAGTCCCATAATAGAGGAAGAAAAAATTATAATACCTTAGATGTAACTTGTTTGGAATGAAAAATGAATGAGAATATCAAGCATGACTATCTAAAAATAAAAAATAAAGATAAATTCAAAAATAAATAAATTATGTCTTTGACAACTTGTTGGATTTGTATAGAAGAATCTAATTCCCTAGAAAAATATACAAATAAGAAATAATCTTCTAACATTTGCTTTATAGATTCTCTAGATAAGGTAAGTGATTCTATATTTTATTTTAGATGTTTTGATTTTGACTATGATTCTAAAAATATAAATGTTTTTTAGTTAAATTAATTAACTGAAAGATAATGAAAAGATGTTTTCAAAGCTATAGATTTATTTAATATGATTAAGGAAAGTATAGATAAAACTATTTCAGAAAATAATGTTTTTTTAAAACAGAATTAAAAATTAAGATACGTTGCCTCTTTTTCTCATTCTACAGTTCATGACATTTTTAAATATGCTCAATATTTGAATGAAAATTGAAAAAAGAAGTTGAAAGTGTTAGAAAATTTATCTTCTTTTACTCAAGATCATTAAAAATATCATAATATGATGTATTTAAATAAAATAAATATATATATATATATTTGATATTTGATATGATAAGATACTACATAAAATTTAGAAAAATCATTTTTGGAAAAGTAATATGGTCTTACTTCCAGTATTACCTACTTTAATTATGGCTTGAAAGGCCTCTATGCCAATGAGTGTTCTCTTAGTTTTAAATAGTATTTGTGATTTAAAAAAACTCATATTTATAAATCTTTATTATCTAGTGTACTTTACGTTACTTTTTAAAATTCATTATGGGTACCTAAATATTATATTATTAATCTGTTCGGATCCAAAGTAGTATGGGTTCCAAAATTGTCAAGTAATTAATTATTGTGGGAGAAATGACTTGGATATCTCAATAATGATATATGTTGCATTGAAAGTGGACTATATAGGCATATGGATGGAGATCCATCAAATTTTACCACATAAAACACATGTGATACATGCACTGTAACATTTGGAGATAATTACAAAGGCAATGTAAATGATTTTGGGAAAGTTAGTATATATAATTATTCCTTTATTTATAAAGTTTTATATATTGAAGTTTTAAAACATAATTTAATAATTATATCTCACTTATGTGATAAAGGACTGGAATTTAAATTTTAAAATGATAAGTGTTTAGTTTTTAAATATTATTCTTTATTATTTTATGCTAATGAAAAAGTAAATATTTATATTAATGATTTTTCTTAACTAACTGTTAAACATGTTTTGTGTTTAAATAATATGTAAAATGATATAATTATTTAGAATTAACAATTAGTTCATGTTAATTTCAAAATATTACATAATATTTCTAAATATGATAATGTGTTATAGTTACCTACCTTGAATAAATAACACCTACATGTTTTTGACACTTACATTAAAGTGAAGCAATGCAATGTCTCTTTCAAACCAGTAAATCATATAAGTACTATTATACCTTTATAGTTAGTACATCTTGATCTATTTGGTCCTAATCATATTTTTAGTCTTAGAGGAAATAAATATAATTTAGTTATTGGTGAAGATTATAGTAAAATTACATGTCATTAATTACTTTCACAAAAAAATGATACTTTATCTATATTTATTTCTTTTGGTAATTGATTTTAGAATGAAAAATTTTGTATGATATTTTCTATTTTTCGGGACAAAAGATGTGAATTACATTATATATATTTGAAACATTTTGTGAAAATAATAGTTATTTTGATGATTTCTATACTCCAAGAATACCATAGAAAAATGAATTTTTAGAATGTAAAAATAGAACTCTTATAAAAATTCCAAGAACTATGTTACATGAATAAAATTTACCTAGATATTTTTGGGATGAATCCATTTTTTCAGCTTCTTATATTTCAAATAGAATTTTATTTATACCCTGGTTGAAGAAAACTTCATATAAATTATTTAAAAATAAAAAACCTAAAGTTATTTATCTCATAGTTATTTGATGTACAGTTTTTTTAATTAAAAATATAATTTAGGTATATTTGATGCTAAAATTTATGTAGGTATTTTTATTAGTAAATATAATTATAGTAAATCTTATAGAGTTTATAATAAGAGAACTATAGATATTGAAGAATCTATTTATTTTATGTTTAATGAAAATAATGTGAAATCTTCTTCTTTTTATAATGACATTTATGATGAGTTTAGATATTTTAATTTTGGAGAAGAAATGCCTCAAGATAATAATAATTAAATTTTGGGGGAGAATTATCTATCTCGATATGACCCTATAACATGGAAGACTCATAGAGATAATCATATTAAAATTTTAATTGGTAATATTAATAATGTTATTAAAACTAGAAATTATATTTAAAATATTTATGCGAGCTCTATTTTTGTTTCTGATATTGTTACTAATAATATAGATAATGCTTTAAATGATTATATCTGGATTGTTTTAGGAATAATGAGAATAATAAATTTTCTATAAGAAATTTTTGATCATTACTTGAATCCCTTAAAGACAAGAATGTTATATGAAAAAATGAATTTATAGAAATAAAATGGATGAATCTGGAAAAGTTGTTAAAAAGAAATCTAATCTTGTTGATCAAGGTTATTTTAAAGAATGGATAGATTTTTTTGAATCGTGTGTGCATGTTGCTAGAATTGAATCTATAAGGATTTTAGTATCTTTTTCTACTATTTAAATTGATAAATTGATTCAAATGAGTGTTAAAATCGATTTTTTAAAATGTTTTTTTCTAAATAATTTTAGGTCCTTCAGACCCTTAGTTTTGAAAATGTGAAATTTTCAAATCATGTTTTTATGTTATCAAAAGAATCATATGGTATTAAGAAAGAACCTCATTCTTGGTATGATAGACTTATTATATTTTTATTGAAATTTTTTTTCTATTAAGGTAAATAATATCATACATTTTTTTAATAAAATAATTTCAACTGATATTTTAATTGTACGAATTTACATTAATGATTTTTTTGTATATTCAAATGATTTTCTTGGAAAACAGGTTTCAAATTTTATGGAAAATGAATATTAAACTAGAATTATTGGAGAATTAAAATTATTTCAGTGATATATAATTTTTAATGAAATGATGGAATATTTTTGAAACAATCCAAAAATGTTAAATATTTAGTTAAATGTTTTGGTCTTGATTATATTAAATATTATAAAACCCCCATGAGTATTTATTTTAAATTAGATTTTTTTGTTCATATAAAATTTGTTAAATCTAAAATATTTAGAGTAATGACTGGAAGTTTTTCATATATAATTGTATCTAGACCCGATATTATGTTTAGTGTTTGTTTATTTAGTGTATTTCAATTTGATCCTAATAAATATTACATAAAATTTGTTAAGACTATTATTAGATATGTTAAGGGAACTATTAATTGTGGATTTTTTTATTCTATAAAAAAATGTTTTTATTTAATAAGTCATTCTGACTCTGCTTTTGGAGGATATCGACTTGATAGAAATAGAACCTCAAGTATGTGACACTTTCTTAGAAAGAATTTATTTTCTTATAGTTTCTGAAAACAATACATTATTTATTTTTCAAATGTTGAAAGTGAGTATATGTCTATTGCATCTTATTGATATCAATCCTTTTGTATTAAAAAACCCTTTTCTGACTGTGGTTTTACTTTTTAAAGGATTCCTTTTTATTATGATAATTCATATACTATTTATATATCAAGGAACCCTTTAATTATTTCTTGACCTAAGAATATAGATATGAATTTTCATTTTCTTCATCACTACGTTAATAAATGTTATATTATTCTTGATGATATTCAAACTAAAATTAAACTAGCTAATGTTTTCACTAAACCATTGGATTCTAAAAATTTTGATAAATTAAAATTTGAACTTTGTACGTTAGAAATTTAGTTTGAAATTTTTAAATTATTTTTTTAACATACCTTAATATTCACTTATGAAGGGGGGATTATTTGTTTAAAACCACTTATTTTTATATTTATCTAATATTGACTTTTTGATAAATTTAAAAAAGGGGGAGAATTATATAAAATCATGTTTCAGTTTTGTAATTTTCAAAATAGGGGATTTTTTTCATTTCTTATTATTTTATGTTTTTTATAAATTTCAAACCCTCTTATCATTTTATGTGAAAATATAATTTCTACAACCTCTCAGTATTTTTACTATAACTTGGGTTTTAGTGATCATATTTGTAAAATTCCAAAAAAATATGAAATATAAAAAATATATATAAAATTTATTCAACTATGATGAATTCTAATTATATCTCCAGAATTTTACCACTTTGATCAGAACATTATACATTTTTTTGGTGTGAATAATATTTTTCTTCTTATTATGTTGTTAATTTTTATTTTTTATTACTATATAACTTTTTTGATATTTCTCAACTTATTTCACAACATATTGCATTGAAAATAAAAAAATGTCTACATAATTAGAAGATATGGATGACTAAATTTTTTCATTAGGTGTTTAAAAAAATGACTAAAAATAATACAACAATTATGGAATTTTGGATTTTCCTAAATTCACAATATTTTTTGTTTCTTTGATATCTCTTTTTATTCACATCATAATCACTCGAAGTTTGTTAGGTTAGAAATCTGATATTTTTTTATACATTTTATTCAATGACCTAAAATTCTAAAAATGTTGTTTGGACACATCAAAAATAGGTTGACGTACCTCATTTTTATCATTGTTTTTATTTAGTTTTTAGAACATATTTTTCCCCATATTTTGATGATATCTATTAATATATAATTCATAATTATTAATTTTTTGATCCATTGGAAATATATTTAAATTCTATATAATTATGTATTCTGAATCGAAGGTTATTTTTTTGTTAAATGGTATAAAAATTATCCAAATTCTGAATTATGATAATATTTTAGTATCTCTCTCTTATTTCACCACAATACCATGAATAAATATTTCCACATTACTGAATGAAGGATTTTCTACCTACCATATTATTATCCCCTCTATCATGGGTGTACCACACTTTACCTCAAGTGTCAAGTTGTTACTGAATGTGCTCGCCACTAGCAGCACCCATTGTTGACATCATTCCAGCCTCTTTAGAATAGTTATATCTTGACTTATTGTCCACCCATAGCACAGAACTCTAGCCATCCATATCCATCCTTGTATGGAATCACTAAAAATTTGATGTCTATTCTATATAAACTTCCACGAACAATCCCCTTTTTACCATCAACCAAGAATGGTTCTACTAGTTTTTATAAAAGTGTAACTTGTGGTTTTACACCATTAAATCCACTATAAGTTTTCAAATAATGCTTTATTCATCAACAGGAGTTGATCCTTTCCATTGTATGCTGAAATAAATTGTGGAATAACAACCTTTCTCTTTATTACACATTAATACAAGATTTAATTACATAAAATTTCACTTAATACAACCTAAAAGATCAATAAGTCTAGTTTATTTAATAATTAGGTACATTTAATTACAAATTTAAACATGAATTACAACATCTGTATTTAAAACATCTTTAACATGATTGAGCTTAAAACTACATTTGATAACCTGGGGAAATACATAAGAAAGGGGTGAGACATAAAGCCCAGTAAGGGAATAAACATTTAATAACATGAAGGAAATAATACATTTTATACAAGTCATATCAATGAGTCATAAAGGAACCTAAATAAAAAGGCATGATATAGGAAGATAATTATAACATGGGAAATGTGGCAATAATTTAAAACGCTGCATCATAAACATAATACAAGGATAATCCTCCAATAAATCATAGTGTAAAAAGTCTCATAAAGGATTTAGGAACACCCTTATACCAACATGATGTATCATGATTTTAAACATTACCTAATTCATTAAAGCGCTGTATAATTTTAAGTGCATCCATTACTTTTATTTAATTCTCAGTCTTAAGTGTGCCACGTAGATCATAAAACATGGATTAATTCATCATAACAATTAATTCCATGATAAAGGTTTGTGTCATAAATAAATTTAGGTCCCCAAAAAAGTTACATGTTTATAAAAGTGAGCACCGTTGATAGGAAATGGGTACACCACTCACTAAATAATTGGTTGGTCATGGAAAATTGTGGTTAAAATTCGGCAGCATAGGGACATCAATTAAAAATTCATATAATGTATTAAAGTAAGTAAAATGGGTCTATCATAATTTTTACATGAAGTGGAAAGTAATAGGTACATGTAAGAACATGTCCACACATTTATAATTAGAAAATGAAGGCATATTAAAATAAATAATCATGAATAAAAAGAGAAAAGAAAGGGTGCTTATGAAATTTTAGTATTGTAATAGGTGTTCATGGGAGGGATTAATTAGATATAAAGGGGTATATCATAATTTATATATAATAAAGGTGGTATGGGGAGGTGAAAAAACATACCCTCTAATTAGTAATTTAATATAAAAGGTCAAAACTGGGTAAAGAAACTTGGATGAAGATGAGAAAGGAAAGAACCCTTATGACATTTTTCCATGGTAACGAGTGTTCTTAAGAGGGATTAATGAGAGATAAATGGGTCTATAATCATTTATTAATCACAATGGAAGTATTTTTGAGGTTTAAAAACATACCCCATCATTAGGGATAAAAAATAAAAGGGCATCACATAGAAGATATTCTTGAATAAAATTGAGAAAGAGAGGATCCCTTACCATAAGAGTGTGACACCAAAAGCTTTAAATGGGATTCTTGAGAGCTTGGGGGATCATTGGGAGGACTCTAGAGAGAGTAATGAATATTAAGGTCGTTATCCAATAATTTTTAGTGAATAAAAATGGGATCATGGGTGTGTTTATATAGTAAAAGAGGATGATTTCTTTAATATTTAGGTTTTGGACTCTACAAAATAAAATATTTCAAACCACAAACCGTCCCAAAGATTTTGCAAATAGTTTTTTCCAAATTTTTGGTGTTTTAATTATTTTCTTAGGAAGAGGTAATAACTTCTTAAAATATTACCTTTTATTATGTGGAGATGAGTCATACTTTTAAACAAATAAACTTAAAATCATAAAATATATTATATGTTTTGGTGGATTCATAATGTATTTATAAAATTAATCAAATAAACTTAAAATCAAATTATTTTAATTGTAAAACATATATTTGTTATATTATACCCCTTATAGTATTTATTAAATCATTTTTGGTTCATTATGATGTCATAAAACACACCGTATAATTATATGATATTTAAGTTTTATCCAAAAATCCGACTGTCTCAGAAAATTATAAAAAATTAACCATTGAATAATTTCCATATTTTGATTCCAAAAATAATATTTATTTTATATAAATAATTTTATAAATACTTTCATTTTCACTTTTAAAATAAGATTCGACATTTATTGAAAAATAATGGGTTTTGGACAATAATAGTTTTTTAACATTTATAAAAAGTAAATCTCACTTCATAAAAATTATATGAGCATTTATAATTATTAAAAATTATTTAATAATAAAATTTTATTAAAATTATATTTATTTCAAAAATCCATTAATTCATCAAAATAAATTCCTTAATTGAATTTGAATATTACCCGAAAATTAAATTTGTGTTTAATTGAATCAAAATTGAAATAATTTATAAAGTAATAATAAAAAATTAAAATAAATTCATTATTATATATAATATACATGTTAATATTATTAATGTCTTGATACATATCCATTTATTACATAGGAATATTCCCTATGAGTAAAGTTCATGGTGGTGATACTTTTATGGGGTCATTCAATGAGCATAGTTTGGTTTTTGATCTCGATGATCTTGAACTTCTCCCATAAACGGTTTCTCTCATGATTATGTTTTTGGATCTCGTCTTGGTATTGGTCAAGGTAAAAGACTATAGATACTATCTCCCCTGAAAGATCTGATAAATGGGCTTTATAGGGCACGATTCTACTTATTGAGGCCATCACTTCCTTTGTCTAAGTCAATTGTATTTGTTAAAATCCCTATATTTATACTAATCATGTGATCACAATTTAATGTTTATATTAAAAATGGTAATATTCATAATGGTATTTTAAATCAAATGATATAACCAAATAAGTGCCTGTGTTTTCTATAACCATATTACATTATAAGACATTTAATTAATTCAAAATGGGAAACTTCATTTATAATAGATCGGGTCATTACAAAAAACTACCATGTTGCATGTATATAAGTAACCACACAATATAATTTATTTTCATTATAAAAACCCTACTCTTTTATTACACACTTAAATATTATTTATTACATAAAGTTTTCAATTGATACAACATAGAATATCGATAGAAATAGTGTATTTGGGGCTTAGTAACATTGCATAATGACTTAAAACAAGAAACAAAACATATTTATTGAAAACTTATTTTACATGAACACTACATTCCTCGTACTTATCATTTCATGGGATAACCTGAGGACATGCATAAGAAAATAGTGATCTCTAAAGCAAGGAAAGGGAGTAAATAGGTAATAACATGAAGAATACAATACATGCTAGGAAACATGCAGATCAATGCAGCACAAGTGAAACATGAACATAAGGGCATGATATATAATGATTATCATAACATGGAAATGTGGAAACAACACTTAACATGGTATTAGAATGAGATAAGGATCATTATACATGGATCATGAGTAAACCCTCATTGCATGTGAATTAGCATGAGTAAACCCTCATTTCACTTGATGTATCCTGATACTAATCTTTACCCAATGCTTTGGAGCGTCATCAGGGCACACCCTTCTTAAACATTTCATTTCATGCATAAGTGTGCCACAAGAATCATATAACAAGGAATCAATCAACATAATAAGTTATTATACAATTAAAGAATGTTTAAAAAATACATTAAAGTAAAATTCAATATGTATATGTGCATAAAGGTGAATACCCTTGATAGATACATGGGTATGGTATTCACTACATAATGAACTTTGATTAGAAAAACATAGTGCAATTTCGATAGCATAACGGCATGACATAAGAATTCATAAAAACGGTTGATGAGAGATAAATGGGTGTATCATCATATTTAAATGAAATTTATAGTAAGGTAGTAATATGGACACATGTACCAACAAATTTAATGGAATTTATATTCATAATACAATAGAATTTCTTGAATGTAACTAAAGAGATCGAAATTCCTTATGGAATTTCAGCATGGTAACAGGTGTACCTGGGAGGAATTAATGAGAGATAAAGGGGGTATATCATAATTAAAACATTAATAGGTAAGTATGAGTGAGGTGAGATACAATCCCCCAACATTTTTAATTTAAAACAAAAGGGTGTAAAAATTTAAAGAATATAGGACAAAAATGAGAAGGGAAGAAATCCATTACTTGGAAGTGTGATCCCAAAGGCATGGGAGAGGCGTGAGAGATGCTTCTTGGGATCTTGGTGAGACTTGAGAGGATTATAGAGAGATTAGGTCAGAGTTTAGATGAACTGCAAAGTATTTTAGTAAAGAGTAAGTGGGAGCTTGGGTGGGTTTATATAAGAAAGAAGAGGGAATTCTTTATTATTTAGGTTTGGGACACCACACATTAAACTAATCCAAACCACAAACCAGCCCATGGGTTTTTACCATGGAATTTTCCAAAGGGGAGTGGAAATAAATATTTTATAAGTCCAATGGTAGAACTTCTTATAATAATAGGGTTTCTTATATAATGGTGAGTCACACTCTTAAGGAAACAATTTAAAAAGATAAAATGTTTTGTAAGTCTTGAAGGGTCCACTAAGGCTTTGTAAAATAAATAAAATAAACCTAAAATCACATTATATTAATGTTGAAACATATATGGGCTGAACATAATGTTTATATTATTTTATTACATCACTATTGGGTCATTATGATGTCATAAAACAAATTATATATTTAAACGGTATTTAATTTTTACCCAAAAATTTGACTATCTCATAAAATTATGAAAAATTCACCAATAGTAATTTCAACATCCTGATTCCAAAAATAATATTCATTTTATCCAAATAATTTTATAAATATGTAAATTTTCACTTTTAAAAAAAATCTACATTTATCGAAAATTCATGGGTTTTGACAAAAATATCTATTAAACCTTAATAAAAATTACAATTGTGTTCATAAAAAATATATGATCATTTATACTTAATAAAAAGTAATTTACTAATAATAATATTTTATTAAAGTATTATTTAATTCAAAAATCCATTAATTTATCAAAATATATTCTTAGTTTAATATTAACTAAAAAATACAATTTTTTCTTTAAAAACTATTTAAAAAGTAACAATAATAAAATGAAAGTATATTATTTATTATATAAAAAAATAATGTACGCAATCATAGTGCTAGGGTCATGTAAAATAACACCTTAAAACACCCATATAAGACCTGGTGCGCGATGGTGAAAGACTCTTAAGGTGGCTCAGATAACATCACACGAGTGGTAATCTCTATCAACTTACACTTCTCATGTTGGTAGTTCCGCTCAAGATTAACATATTCATCTTAGAATCGGCTTAGTCAAGAGCGAATCCCAATGATGCCACCTCCTTTCTGAGATCTGACAAATGAGCTTCATATGGAGCAAGTCTACTGGATGAGTCCATCGATTCCCTTTTCTGAGTAAATTGGATTTGTTAAAGCCCTATATTTATACTAATCATGCGATCAATGTTTAATAGCTATATTAGAATGGTCACAGTTCTTAATGGTATTTTAAAATCCAAAACATAAAAACAAAATTATTTCATACATTTTACATAACCATGTTACATAAGAAGACATTTAAATAGACCAATAAAAATTTTCACCAATGAATTTTTGGGTCATTATAATCTTCAACTCTTAAGAAATTTCTCCCTAAAAAATTACTTTTTCCACACTAAAATAGATGTGGGTAACTATGCTTCATTACTTCTTCTGATTCCCACATCTCTTCTTCAAACTTGTGGTTTCTCCACAACACCTTGATGAGGGGCATTTTCTTTTTTCATATAACTTTTTCTCTATGATCTATGATCTTCACTGGTTCCTCCTCATAAGAAATATCATCCTTTAGTTGTACTACCTTAGAAGAGAGTACATGTGAATGGTGTGTTATGTACTTCCTTAATAGGGATACAAGAAAGACATTATGTACTTTGTACATGGTAGGTGGAAGTGCTTGTTGACAGGCCAAAGCCTCGACATGATCAAGAATCTCGAAGGGGCCGATGTACCTAGGACTTAACTTTTTCTTCTTTCCAAACCTCATGACCTTATTCTACGAAGATACGCATAGAAACACCATGTTTCCAACTTTGAACTCAAGGTCTCATTTACGATTATCTGCATAACTCTTCTATCAACTTTGGGCTGCCTTGACATTTTGTTGAATGGTTTTCACATTCTCCAACATTTCTTTTACCATTTCAGGTCCTAGAATCTTACACTCACTGAATTCATCCCAACATGCTAGTGTTATTCACCTTTCCCATAAAAGGGGTCATATGGTGCCATTCATATTCTCAAGTGGAAAATGTTATTATAGGAGAATTCAACCAATAGAAGATACTGGTCCCATCCTCCTTTGAAGTCCATAGAATATGATCTTAACATATATTCCAGTGTCTAAATATTTCATTCATATTTTCCATCAGTTTTAGGATGATAGGTTGTACTGAAGTTCATTTTAGGGCATAGAGCATGTTGGAGACTTTTCCAGAACATTGAGGTGAATCTTAGATCACGATCAGATACAATAGATAGTTTTACTCCATCCATCCTTACCACTTATTTGATGTAAATCTGTGTAATTTTATCCAATTAGACATCCTCTCGAATCACGATAAAGTGAGTTGTCTATGTAAGACAATCCACAATGACCCATATTGAATTGTTTCCTCTGGATGTCCATGGAAGTCTAGTGACAAAGTCCATGGTAATATTGTCCCACTTCCATGTTGGTGTGGGAAGTGTTTGCATCATACACTAATACTCTTCCTCTCAACCTTCATTTTCTGACATACCAATCACATTGATGTATATTCAGAAATCTCCCTTTTCATATTGTCCCACCAAAAGTTTTCTTGGAGATCCCAATACATTTTTGTCCTCCCTAGGTGAATAGACAAGGTTAAGCTATGCATTTCATTAAGAAGCTCCTTATTTATCTTTGGATCATATGGTACATATAATCGTGACCCAAATCTCACAATTCCATCCTTGTCAACCACGAACTCTGCTGATTTCCCATTTCTAATAGTTTACACCGTTTTCAGAATTTCCACATCCTTTCTTAGAGCATCCATTATTTTCTCCAAAAGGGATGGTTAAGCAATCATTTGAGAAAGGATTGACGATGTTCCTCCCTTAATGATTCCTATGTCCATCCTCTACAAATCTAAGAATATTTGATCCTTTTAAATTCTCATCCTTGATAAAGATGCATGATCCTTTCTACATAGAGCATCTGGCACCTTGTTATCCTTATTGGGATGGTAGTGGATTGAGCACTCATAATCCTTGATGAGTTCTATCTATCATCATTGGCACATATTAATCTGTTTTTGTGTGAATATATATTTGAGGCTCTTGTGATCAATATATATCTCACACTTCTTCTCATAAAGATAATGTCACCATATTTTCAATGCAAAGATCACATCCACCAAATCCATATCATACATGGGATAGTTTTATTCATGGATTTTTAGCTACCTTGAGGTGTAGGCTATCACATTATCATTATACATCAACACAAAACTCAGGCCCTTCTTCAAAGCATCACTAAATACCAAAAAAGTTTTTCCACTTGTGGGTAAAGTGAGCATGGACATAGTGATAAGCCTCATTTTCAACTCCTTGAATCTATATTCGCATTCATCACTCCAAGAAAACATTACTCCTTTCTGAGTTAGCTTGGTAAGAGGATTGGAAAATCGTGAGAATTTCCTCACAAATCAGAAATAATATCGAGCTAACCCCAAGAAGATATGGATATCCATTATTGATGTTTTCCTCGGGCATCCCTCAATTGCAGCTATCTTGGAGGGATCCACAGATATCCCATTTCTTGTGATGATATGAACCAAGAATGAGACTTACTTAAAACAAAACTCACACTAGTTGTACATTTCCTAGAGATTCTCATTTCGCAAGGTCTCTAGTACAGTTCTTAGATTCTCCTCATGATCCTCCGTTGTTTTGGATTATATTAGAATATCATCTATAAATACTACCACAAATCTATAGAGGTAATATCTAAAGACTCTATTCATCAATTCCATGAAGATTGATGGAGAATTATTGAGTCTGAAAGGCATTACTATGAATTCATAGTTCTCATATCTTGTACAAAAAGCGGTCTTGTGGATATTTTCCTCCTTCACCCTTACTTGATAATATTTCGACCACAATCCACCTTGGAGAAGTATTGTGTTCCATGCAGCTAATCGAACAAGTCATCAATTCTTGGGAGAGGATACTTGTTCTTTATCATGATTTTTGTAAGCTCGCGATAATCGATTCAAGGCGCATTGACCCGTCCTTTTTCTTGAATAAGAGGACTTGTGCACTCCATGGTGAAGCACTTGGGCATATAAACCCTTTATCCAAATTCTTCTATAGTTGTTTCTTCAGCTCCTCAAGATACACAAAATCCATTCTATATAGAGTCTTGGATATTGGAAACGCCCCAGGTATAAGGTCAATTGAGAATTCAACATCTCTTCTTGGAGGAAGACTAGGTGATTCCTCAGAAAACACTTTAGCGAATTCCCTCCAAATAGGAATGTCTTCAAGAATGGTTGTCTCCTTAGACTCAATCATCTGAGACAGATACGCGTGCTCATAGGGTATTAATATCCACGATTGATATGATGGTGCTAAAGAATATTAATCTTCCTAATTTCACTTGTATATAATCGGTGGTTGAATCTTCATATGCAGAGTGATTTACCTCACATAGAAATTTATGTTGTCTCTATATAAAACAAGCCAACACATGCCCAAAATTGCGTCAAATTCCACCAGAGGGAGTATGAAGAGGTTCACCAAGAATTTCAATCCACAAATTATGACAGGGGAAGAGTTGTTTTAATTTGATGAAATCATTTCCCCATTTTTCATACTCAAAGACATCTTTACTTCCATGATTTTTGGTGGTTATGAGATTGTTCTACTAAACGTTTGGGATATAAAAGAATGTGTAGAACCATGGATGGTATCCCTACCTTTCACGTTTTTATTCTAGTTTTACTCATTTACTTTATCCATGAAAAACTTAGGGAAGATAAATATTAAACACATAAAGGGTAATCCAAAGACAAAAAGGGATAACATATAAATTACTTTTAGTTCCTTAACTTATGAATCTATAGGCTTCAATATATGTTGTACATGATCTAATTCCCAACATATATTCTTAGGGGATTTTTTTAATTCCCTTAATAATTCATCATACTAATATTGTAAACTTACCAAATCATATTCCCCGGAAGTGTCATAACCAAGAGTGTATTAAGGCCCATTGTCGTGTACCAGGATACCCCAGGTCAAGCCTGAAACTCTTGGTCTGAGTTTTCACTCTTAGGTACATCTGTTCCAGAGCTGCCTCTAACTGCTCGTATCCAGAAAGGGATGTATTTTCTTGATAAACCACTTATTAAATACTAACAAAAAATTTAGGGATTTTTTTATTATACTTAGTCTTATCCCTAAGTATTCACTAGGATTTTCTAATCCTAATCCCAAAAATAACTAAACCTATCCTCTGATAACAACTATAACAACCCTTCTCTTTTATTACACTCTTAAACATGATTTATTACAGAAAATTTTCACATGATAAAACATAGAATATAGAGAGGTATAGTGTCTTTGTGGATTAGGAACATTATATAATGACTTAAAACAAGAAACACAACATCTTTCTGGAAAACGTCATTTACATGACCACTTTATTCCCTCATACTTATCATTGCATGGGATAACCTGAGAACATTATTAACAAAATGGTGAACTATAAAGCCTAGTAAGGGAGTAAACAGGGCATAACATGAAGAATAAAATACATTTTATGAAATAGGAATATCAATGGAGCGCAACATAAACATGAACATAAAGGCATGATATAGCATGATTATCATAACATGGAAATGTGGCAACAACACTTAACATGGTATTAGCATGACCCAAGGATCATTTCACATGTAGAATGAGTGAACCATAATTTCACTTGAATTAGCATTAGTAAACCCTTATTTCACTTGACGTATCATGATACTAATATTTACCCAATGCATTGGTGCGCTATCAGGGTGCACCCTTCTTAAACATTTTCTTCCATGCATAAGTGTGCCACATGAATCATATAACATGGTATCAATCAACATCATAAGTTATTCAACAATTAAGGAATGTGGAATAAATACATGAAAGTACCATTAAATATGTATACGATCATAAAGGTTAATACCCTTGATAGAGACATGCGTATGGTATTCACTACACAATGATCTTGGATTAGAAAAACATGATGCAATTTCGGCAGCATAACGATGTGACATAAGAATTAATAAAAATGGTTAATGAGAGATAAATGGGTGTCTCATCATATGTATATGAAATGGAAAGTAAGGGGTTCATATAGATACATGTCCCAACAAATTCAATGGAATTTAGATCCCTAATACAAAAGAATTTCTTGAATGTAAATGAGAAGATGGAAATTCCTTAAGGAATTTCAGCATGGTAATAGGTGTACAGGGGAAGAATTAATGAGAGATAAAGGGTTATATCATTATTAAAACATGAAGATAGCAGTATGAGGGAGGGTAAAAATCTTACCACAACATTTTTTAATTGAAAAAAAAAGGGTATAAAAATTTAATGAAGATTGGACAAAATTGAGAAAGGAAGAAATCCCATACTTGGAAGTAAAAACCAAAAGGCTTGGGAGAGGCTTGAGAGAGGATTTTTGGGATCTTGGAGCACCTTGGGAGGATTATAGAGATAGGCGGGAAGAGTTTGGACGAACTACAAAGGCTTTTAGTGAAGACGAAGTGGGATCTTCGGTGGGATTATATAGAAAAGGAGAGGGAATTATTTATTATTTAGGCTTAGGACACCGCACATTAAACAAATCAAAACCAAAGTCCAGCACATGGTTTTTTCAAAAGGGGAGTAGAAAGAAATATTTTATAATTCCAATGGCTGAACTTCTTAATATAATATAGTTTCTTATGTGGAGGTAAGTCACACTCTTAAAGAGAACAATTTAAAAAGATAATATGTTTTATAAGTCTGGGAGGGTCCACTAAGGCTCTGTAAAATAAATCAAATAAACCTAAAATCACAAATATTTTAATTCTAAAACATATATTGTCCTAACATAATGTTTATATTATTTTATTAAATCACCATTGAGTCATTATGACGTCATAAAACACATTATATATTTAAATGGTATTTAATTTTTACCAAAAAAATTGACTGTCTCGAAAAATTATGAAAATTCACCATTGGATAATTTCAACGTTCTGATTAAAAAGAATAATATTCATTATATCCAAATAATTTTCTAAATATTTGAATTTGCACTTTTATAAAAAAAACTGACATTTATCGAAAATTCATGGGTTTTGACAAAAATAGCTTTCAAACTTAATAAAAATTACAGTTTTATTTATAAAAATTTTCATATCATTTATACTTAATAAAAAGTAATTTACTAATTAAAATGTTTTATTAAAATATTATTTAATTCAAAAATCCATTATTTTACCAAAATAGATTCCTTAGTTGAATATTAACTAAAAAATACTATTTGTGATTTAAAAACGATTTACAAAGTAACAATAAAAAATTAAATTATATTCATTATTATATACAAAAATAATGTACAAAATCATAATGATAGGGTCTTGTAACATAACCCCTTAAAACACCTACATAAGACCTTAGAGAAAGGTGCGTGATGGTGACAGACTCTTGGGATTGCTCGGATAACATCACTCAAGTGATAATATCTATCAACTTTCACTTCTCCTATAGGTGGTTCCACTCAATATTAATGTATTCAAGTTCATCTTGTGCTTGGTCAAGAGCGAAGCCCAATGATGCCACCTCCTTTATGACCTCCGAAAAATGGGCTTCATACGGGGAAATTCTACTGGATGAGGCCATCGCTTCCTTTTTCTGAGTAAATTGGATTTGTTAAAGCTCTATATTTATACTAATCATGTGATCACTTTTCAATAGATATATTAGCAACGATCACAATTCATAACGGTATTTTAAAATCCAAAACATAAAACCAAATAACTTAATACGTTTAACATAACCATTTTAGAAAAGAATACATTTAAATAAACCAAGAGGAATTTTCATTAATGAATTTTTGGGTTGTTGCATTCATGTTATGCAGAGCTACTGGATATCAATACACCTTAATTCACATTGTAAATTTTTCACATGATCAGTATAGTAATTCCAATTTATAACAACTTACTGCAAGATATATTACGTGGTGACAACACCTTATTCTCATGTTCATCAGTCTAACCACACATAATGTTAAGCATATCGACAACATGAATATTGGGCTCACAATTTGTTTTTTCCTTTTTTATTTTTTTTAATTCAAAATTTTTACACATCCTCAGTTTTTTTTACTTTTTATTATTTAGTTAACAACATTATTATTCTAAATGTTTTAATCATTTTATTAATTTATAATATTTATATATATTATATATAATCTCTCTGAAGTATTATCATAATATTTTAATTAGTTTTAAAATGTTTTTAAATTCATTCACAATTCTTACGTAACATATATAACATGTATTTTCAATATTTAAATTTTTATATTTTGAATTAATTTTTTGGTCTTATTATTTTCAAATTAATATTCTATGATGACTAAATTATTCAAATTGTTTTTTTGGTATTTAATGTATGATAATTAAATCCTTTAATTATTATGAACTATATTAAATTAAAATGTATTTAATATTTTATTTAAAGAAATTTTATGATTTTTATGGGATTACCTTTGACTTATTATTATTTAACAAGAAATTCAAATCAGTTTGAATCATTCTTTTATTTTGGAATTAAAACATTTATTTTCTACACTTATTTTTTATGATAACACTCTCTCTCCTTGATTATTAATTTTTTTTAATTTGAATTGTTTTACCCATCTTGAGATTGGTTGGTTAGAATTTTTAGATCTATATAAATTCATCATGATACATTCAAATTAAATAATAATACCGACATGAAATATGAGTAAATTAAACTTTTGAGAACAAAATATCAATGGTAAACTTTAAAATCCGGTGTAATACTATTTTTCATCATTTGGAAGATATTTCAAGGACTGTACCTAATATTATATGACTACTAAATCCTTGAAATGATATCCACATTCCTCCAGAACTAGTACTTATGATTTTATTATCTATATTATACTTCATTATGGTTTATATGCATGTAACACTATTTATTATCTCTCACATACACTCTTTGTATTCGGTTTATGATTTTTCATAAAAAAAATATTATTCATATTCTATATCTTCGGGTTGTGACTCCCAGATTCTAAATCTTGGACCATTCATTTTGTGAATACTTTATTCTAAAGTCACTCTATTAATAACATTGTGACTCTCAATATAAAAGTTAATGTCCACAAGTTATCCCTCCATAAGAAAATAATCTTGTAATTGGGTTATGATTCCCACTAAAAATATATTTCATGAAGTATCTCTCATCAAGTAATGAGGTATAAGAGTAGAGTAGACGCAATTTGGACTAAACTACTAAAAAAATCATTGTTCTTTCTATTATTTATAATGAAAATTAAATCTAATAATTAACTTTAATAATTAAATTTAATAATTAATTTATTTCTTTAAAAAAATTAATTTGGTCTATTCACCCTCCTCTCTACCATCTTTCATATCCCTATTGGGACCTAACAATTTTTTCATTAGACTGCCCAAAACATCTAAAGAATATAATAATATTTGGGTTGTAGTCAATCACTTTATGAAGTAATCACACTAAATTTCTAACAATGAATATTTCTCCCTTGATCAGATTTCAATAATTGACATTAATTAAATAATGATGTTTCATGTATTACCACATTTTATTATGGCTATCATAGACCCAAGGTTTATCTTGTAGTTCTGGGGAAGTCTTCAGCAAGATCTGGTTTAATAATTTTATTTTTTTTCTTACTTCCCTCATACATATTTCTAGTCTGAGAGAACCATTTAAAACCTAGAGGATATGTTATGATATTATTATATGAATTTTAAAGGTAATTTGGATTAATAAATTCTTCTCTCCGAGTTTTATTAAAAAGATAGCTTTCACAAGAGCATTCAGATAGCTCCATATGAATCCATAAATGGAACTAAGTATAGAAATCAAATATGCTAGGATAAATTTGGAGAGTGAAAGATATTGGGAATTATTTTATCTAAGGAAATAATAGAGAATGTTAGATCCATTCACTAACACATCATGGCTTCTCAAAGTCAAAAAAATGTTATGATGGAAGTTGTCATCAAAATATGGAATTCAAAATTAGTGATAATCTATTCCAATGAATTTATCAATATAATAAGGTTGTGATATTCGAATTGAAATGAAATCTGAACCCTAGTTATATTTTCCCTTTCAAGATTCATGATCATTATGGATGGTAGCTTTCACTTGGTGCTTCCACCAAACCTCTCTAATGTTCACGATTTGTTCCATGTACCTCTCCTGAGGAAGTGCATACCTAATATATCTAATGTACTGAAATAAATGGTTATACCCCTATAGAATGAAATTTTTTTATGGAACAACCAGTTGAAATCATAGATTATAGTGAAAAAATCGATGAAACAAGACTACTCACCTAGTTAAAGTTATCTACAGTAATTATAAATTTAAAGAAACTACTTGGAAAACTAGGGATGTAATGACAGTAATATATCCTCTTTTTTAACAGAGTGATGAAATTTTGAGGGTAAATTTTATTTTTAGGGGTTATAATGTAACACCCTAAGATTTTATGAAATTTTTTTCTTCAAATCAATTTAATTTATTTGATATCTTGTGATACAATCAAACCTATGTTTAAATACACTTTCATATAAGTAATATTATTTAAACATGAAAGTTACAACATAACCATTAAATTTTTGGATTTTATAAGAATATATAAATTTTTAAATTATATATAAATGTTTTAAATAAATAAAAATACTGATAATTAAGTATTCAATTTTTATTAATTCCTTTATATGCTTCAAAAATACAATTTACCCTCAAAAAATTAAATTTATATTTTTTTGTGAGAAAATAAAATAATTAATTTCTACTTTTTTTGTAATTTTTGTTCTGAATAAATGATCTTCATTTTTTAAATCAACATGTAAAAATTATCTTAGAGTGAATTTATAATAATTGTCTGAAAATTTTTATTTTTCGGTGAATATTGAAAAATAATGTATTTTATTGAAAACAGACTTTTCATTTCAATAATTTTAAAATTTTCATTTTTTTAAATTATTTTATTATAAAATTATTTAATTTATATTTTAAATAATTAAATTACTTTCATTAGGATCAATTTCATGCTTTATTTTTGTATAAAATTTTTTATACCAAAAAAATATTTTTTCTAGAGAACAGCTTTTCTTCTCTTTTTATTGGTTTAATTTTAAATTAAATTCTATCACTTATGTTAATTTTATTTGATAAAATGGATTCAATATTTTTAATTAGTATCACAAATATGAAAAACTTAATTTTTGGTTATTATGAACTGAAACCGTAGTAAATATTTGTCACCTTTGAAAAAGAGGTAAAATTGGGTTAAACCCATGGGGTAAAACTATAAAATAACCCTGATATTATTTTTTACACTATATTATGAGTGGTGTTATACCAATTAAATCATTAAAGAGTTAAATAATTTCTTCTAAATAATTTTTTTAAATCTTGGAACCAAAGGTTTACTTTTGTGTAGATAAGTTATATTTTATTCAATTTAAAAACTATTTTTTGGGATTTTCATTTAATGCCATGGTTGGAAGATTACATTCAGTTTTTTGTTGATTAAAAAGACTAAAAACATTACTTAGTTTATTATTTTACCATAAAAATTCATATAAATCAATGTATTACATTATTTCAAGGTAAAATTATTTTTACTATTAAATTAGGTATTTTACTAGAAAATATGTTTTATGCATTTGGTGTTCTTATATTAAATGTAATTTATAAACACTATTAAAATTAAATATGATAATATTTATTCTATATTTATATTTATAATTTGAAAAAAAAAATTATAATTCCCCTTTTATTTTTTCCCTATAATAATGTTATCATGGTAAAAATATATGTTATCTTAGTTAAGGGTATAATGAGTTTAAAGTATTTTAACTAAAAGATAAGGCTTAAAATATATACAACATGTAACACCGCAAGATTTTATGAGAAATAATCTTATTAATTTCTTTGATGTCTTGTGTTTTAAGTTACACCAAGATTATCTTTTGCTATACGCAACAGCTTATTAGCTTATAGTATACGCAACACTATTCTTGGCTTGTGTTGCACGCAAAAGAAACCTTCCTCAATAGCGTGTGTTGTACGTAATACCGAGTTTTACTAAACAACGACATATTATTATAATATTATTATGAACTAGCCATTACTAATTGTTTTAACCAAATTTTTAATTTTATAACAATATAATTCATCTTACACATTTTCAAGAACATGATATGAGAACAAAATCAATTTTTCATGTAAAGTAAGTATTTTTCAAAAAATGCAGTTTTGTCGTCTTTTTATGGAGCATCCATTTTAACTCAAATTTATGACAAGTTTATAAGTTCAATTTAACAATTTAAACTTATTATTTAGAATTAGGATATAAAAATTTACGTTGGATAAATTTTTGAAATTATTCTGATAACCTTAATATTTTGATGATTAGTGAAAATACGCTAAATTTTAATTAAAAACAACTTTCTTCATCGAGATAATTTATATGGTTAAATTATAATATTGAATGATTTTAAAGAATAAATATAATATATTTTTACTATTTAATATAATATAATTTTTTATCATTAATTTTCCATTGAATTCGGAGGTAAAATCATTTCAATCTTTTGCAATGTTTTAACATTTAAAAGCCATTTTCTCAACAGAGGGATTAATTTTAAATTAAATACTGAAAATTATGTGTATTGAATTTGGAAAAATGGATTCCATATTTGGAATCAGTGGGTCTAAATTATGTTAATAGGATACTTTTGATTTTTGTCCATTATTAATAGTAACTACGGTAAATTTTATTTAGCACAGTTAAAGGTAAATCAGGTAAGTAAGGGTAAAAATAATATTATAAAATTAACATAACACTTGTATTAATATAATTGGATGATTATATATCGTCCTAAAATATACTTGGGTCGAAATTTTATCTTTTTTAACCCACATGGATGTTATTAAAACCTTTAATTTATTTTATTTAAAGAAAGTGAAATATGTCCCACTCAAACTTTAATAATTAAAGTATTTTTAATATAAGGTTATACTGAATATAAATTCAGTTATAAATACTTATTTGAAATATAAAATGCTTTTATTCATGATGATAATTTATTTGTGATTTTTAAGAAGTACATAATTAACTTAATAGCATATACATTAATGATGCAGAAATTCTTTATTTAGTGAAAAATCAATAATATATTTTTTATTAAAATAATAATACCCATCAAAAGGACCAGAAACATGACTAAACCATATTGGTCGAGTATATATATACCCTAATCATCCAAGGGTCAACCTTTGAACCGTTTAGTGACTTATAAAACAGATTATGATATTTATATTATTTTATTCTAAATGATGTCAAAGTTGTCACCTTCATACTTTAATAAATATAACATTTTAAAGGTTGGTTGTTTTAGAAGATAAATTCAACTAAAAGTATTTTTATGAAATATATTAGATCTATCTTTATATTAGTCTTTTATTTTTAATTTTTATGAAACAAATATGTATATTAAATAATTATACAATAATGTTGTAGTAATTATTTTATTAAGAGAAATATCAAATAGATGGTTTTAAAATATTGAAATAAATATTATATGAACTAATTAATGTGCTCAACGAATTTTATAGATAGATATGACATGTTATAAATCTATTAAATATTTTGGTTTGAACATATCTTCTGTGGGGATTTTATTCAAATTCAAATAAATGAATAGTGTAAAAATTGACACTATTGATATTTTATAAAAATAACATATTATTAAATTGTTTAAAATCACAAAAATATTTAAAAAAATTAAAATGAATTTTATTTGGTCTAAAATGTCATAAAGTATCCAATTACGGACACTTAAAAACAAATAAGTAAGTATTTATAACAATTTAAAATTTAGAATATTATTACCACAAATAAGATTAAATTGATTAAATAAGGATAAATCAAATTGATAAGGTTTAAAATAATTTCCCAACATGTATAAATTTTATTGGATGATGATATTACAACCCCATATCATCTCATATTCAATTGTGAGTCATTGTGGAGGTTTTTAAGTGGGGTTTGAGTTTTTTATAAATTAATATTTTGAAGTTTCCAAAATTGCCCCTCTCCTCTCATATAAAATGGCACATACTCCCTCTTCTCTTCACTCCATTTTAAGCCTTAAATCTCAGCCAACCCATGAAAATTCCACTTCTCAACCTATATAGTTATATTATAGAGGTTTTGTTCTTCTTAAAAGACAAACTCTAGTTACTTAAGAGGAATTTTAAAAGTGGCACATTGAGAAAGAGGAGTCTCATACACATATGAAAGAAATTGGACCTAAGGTAATGGATAATTATTCCAATATCATTCTTATCTGAGATTTTTTATTCGTAAGTTTTTACTGGTGTTATATTTATCATCCATTTCCCTATTTTGGAAAAAGGTTTTCATAAAGTATTTACTATTCTTCCATGTATGTTTAAAGTCATGTTTACCCCCTTTTGACTTTTACTATGTGGTATGGAAGGAATATTTCTTTTGTTAACCATATGAGTTACTTTTTGACTTTTCCAGCAAAAGTACGAAAAGATTATTATTTTTAACTTACACGGCATGAACGGATTTTTACAGTTTCCTAATGCCTTATTTCCATGAAGCGTTCTCTACATAATTTCATGATTATTTTCAAAAAAATCCCATTCTTTTAAAATTGCATGGATTTTTAAGAAAAGAAAATGATTTTGAAGAAGAAAGGATATTTTCCTAAATAATTCATTTCAACTGTTTTATCAAAACTATTTTCCATCTAAGATGACATTATTTAATATGTTTATGTATTAAGTGTAATGTCTCTATTATTTACATGGTTTCATTTTTCTTATGATGAAATGATATCCATTTATTCTATATGGATAATGTTATGATTGGATGAAATTTATGAAACCCATTTTATACATTGGGTTATGATTAATGATTTATGTTTACTTTTTGGCACACGAAAGAATGATTTCATTATGAGATGTGTGGGACCTATATCTCCCTCCAATGCATTGGGTAAAGATTTATATCTCATGAGATAGACATGGCTAGAACGGAAAGTAAATCAGGTTCAATAATACGGGGTTGGAACGGCATGTAAACCCGGTTCAGTAATGGGATTTGTCCACAATGACGGTCTTGGAAGAAATGTCTTGGCTACTATGGAAATCATATCATGTGCTTAATGGTTTTTCACAATTACCAGTTTTATTCCAATGTTATTTTATCATGATTAATGTTCCTTTGTGATCAATTCCTTTTGTACTACCAAGATTTATTTCATTACTCATGTTTTATGTTCATGTTTTTAAGTTCAAATGTTTATGAATCATTTTATGTTCTCCATGTTTACCCTTACTGAGCATTTGAGCTCAACCTTTTTATGTTTTCTTTTCCCCATGATATAAAGAAAGGTTTTAGGTAAGAAAACAAAAGGGGGGATCTTTATGGGAGATGTTGAAGATCTTTCACCATGATTAGAAGATTATGTTCTATGTTTCCAAAGACATTAAAATAATACGGTCTTTGGGTGTCTGTTTTTTTCATGTATTAAGTATTCCGGAAAAGTAATGTAATTTCTATGTATGTAAAGCTTGGGTATCTACAGTTGGTATTAGAGAAAAGGTTTAGTCAAACTTTGGATACTAGGATGTAGAAACGTTAGTGATATCCCTATAGATATTTCTATGGTATGTCTATGGATGTCTGTAAGGTTAAGTATAAAGTATAGGTTACAATCCTATAAGTATGGTAACGATCATGAATAACCTAGGATTAAACCTAAGATGTTAGAGATTGAAAGTACCCCCTCCCCCTTGATTATGTTGTTTTCCTAGTATGATTTTTGCCTCTGACACTATTCCTTTTGGGTTTTATAAAATGGCTGGAAATAAGAAGATTCATGTTAATAGAGAATATGATCGACAATGGAATGATATTCTTCCTATGTAACTGAATGAAATGGGATTTCGAAGGTGAAATATCACTATTATTCCTAATCATCAATCTCATAATATGATCAATAATATAAACTTTAGTAAGTTTCCTGACTCATCTAATAAGATAATGATGGAGTTTCATGATGATCATAGAGGAAAGAAAGTTCCATTTTCCTCGTGTAAATCATTTGGGAAGAGGCATCAAGGAGAATGTTTCAAAGGAACTGGAAGATGCTTTGGGTGTGGAAAAGAAGGACACAAAGCCAGTAATTTCAAAGGAAACATTTCAGTAAACACAATAAACAAGGATAATGGTATTGCTAAGACATCAAAAATGGTTAAATGTTTTAAATGTGGAATGTAAGAGCATTATGCAAAATAATTCCCTAAGGGAGAATCTTATAAAGAGAATCAGCATGGTCGTATGGGATAATATTTATGTTGATGATGATGAAGAGACTACAAATGATATATGTGATAAAAGAAGTTTTGAGGAATAAAATGATGAAGCTCGGTCAATGGTTTAAGAAGGTAGTGGAAAGATTTCATGTTTATAAAGAATAATGTATGGTACTATGGAATAAAAAAATCTAAGGATTGTTATACTATTGTTTTTCCGTGAATATTTGAAATTATATGTTGAATGGTACCAGTAACCATGAAAAGTGATTGAAATAGTTTTTGGAAATGAGATGATATGCACAAAATGAAGGGATAAAGGGATAATGAGATGTTTGATAGTATTAATGATCTCATTATTGATAAAAGGACCAAGTGATATCATGGTTTGAGTATATATAATTTTTGGTATATTTGGTGTGTAGAACGGGTTAATTTGATGAAATTTAAGTTTTAATTAAGGTTCTATAGTAATTTATGTTATTATCATATTTCTAGAGGATGCATGATGAAGTCCTTAAAATTTTTGGAATATGACCAAGAAGATATATCTTATGATATATGGGGGATAAATGATGGTATTGACATGCTTGTTATATGAACTTTCTAGAAATAATTTTCTCTATATTATGAGATTGAATAGAAGTATTTTGGGAAAGCCTAAAGACTGGAATGGATTAAGTTAGACATCAGATAGTATTGTTTAAGGGTAGATTTTTTTTATTATTTCTGAAATGTTATAATAGTATAGTTTTAGAAAAAGGACAACCCTTAGGACGGGTGACAACCCGTCACGTTAGACATGGTTTCAGGAATCGAACACACAACCGAAGTGCGATAGGCCTTTATTGCCAACGACTGGCCTACAGAAAGTCCCTGGTTTGTAGAAATTAGTTTTATTTTATTAAGTGGTTTGATAGATGAAGTATAATTCCATTTTTGGAACCATATATGATTAACCTCAACATAGATGGACTTATGTATATTTCATATCTTGTGCTAACCTTTTTTGTGATAGAGACAGATGGAATGACTTATCATTCTATCGTATGATCAGCTAATACTTCGAGAATGACACATTCAACTACATTTATTTAAATACGAGATGAAGTCAAAATTGTTCATGGAATGACCAACAATGATTTTACCCTGAAATCAAGTAAGTATTTATCCTTAATAAAAAATTCATCAACATTAGAGAAATGACCTTGAAAACCAAAAATGTTCTCCTAGTACCCTCATATGTGATGAATCAAATGGTACCTTATATCATAAAAAATTTATGGATTTTTGATTTTTGGCTTTTCCATAGCCATGTTCTCTACCACTCTTCATCAGAACATGATGGTTAGATTTCTCTTCCATATCCATATTTTCACCTATATTCTATTATGTGGAAACCCAGTGTTGAGTTACTTTCGATGACCGTTATGTTTCTAACTTTCCTTTTTAAAATTATGTTTTAGTATTCCTTTTTACGATGTGGGTTTCTATGTAATAATATTTCAAGTAGTAAACGATTTATAACCTCGACGAATTTCGAGGGTAAAATTCATTTTATAGGGGATAGAATGTAACACCTCAAGATTTTATGAGAAATAATAATTTTAATTTCTTTGATATCTTGTGTTGTATACTACACCCAAATTATCTTGCTCTATATGAAACACCTTATTATCTTATAGTATACGTAATAGTATTCTTGCCTTGTGTTGCACGCAAGAGTGACCTTCCTCAATAGCGTGTATTGTACGCAATACCGAGTTTTACTAAACAACGATATATTGTTATAATATTATTATGAACTAGTCATTATGAATAGTATTAACCACATTTTTAATTTTATAACATTACAATTCATCTTACACATTTTCTAGAACAAGATATGAGAACAAAATCAATTTCACGTGTAAAGGAAGTATTTTTCAAAAAATGCAGTTTTGCCATCTTTTTATGGCACAACCATTTTAAATAAAATTTTTGACAAGTTTATTAGTTCAATTTGAAAAAGTAAACTTCTTCTTTAGAATCAGGGCATAAAAATTTACGTTGGATAAAATTTTGACATTATTCTGATAACCTTCATATTTTGATGAATAGTAAAAATACGCTAAATTTTAATTAAAAACAACTTTTTTCATCGAGATAATTTATATGGTTAAATTATAATATTGAATGGTTTTAAAGTATAAATAGAATATATTTTTTCCACTTAATATAATATAAGTCATTATCATTAATTTTACATTGAATTCATAGGTAAAAACATTTCAATCTTTTGTAATGTTTTAACTTTTAAAATCCATTTTCTCAACACCGGGAGTAATTTTAAATTAAATACTGAAACTTCGGTGTATTGAATTTGGAAAAATGGATTCCATATTTGGAATCAGTGGGTCCAAATTATGTTAATAGTCTACTTTCTATTTTTGGCCATTATGAATAGTAACTACGATAAATTTTATTTACCACAATTAAAGGTAAATCAGGTAATTAAGTGTAAAAATAATATTATAATATTACCCTAACACTTTTATTAATATAATTGGATGATTATATTTTTTCCTAAAATATAAATGGGTCGAAATGATATCTTTTGGAACCCACTTGAATCTGATTAAGACCTTTAATTTATTTTATTAAAAGAAAGTGAAATATGTCTCACTCAATCTGTAATAAATAAAGTATTTTTAATATAATATTATACTGAATATAAATTCGATTATAAATACTCATTTTAAATATAACATGTTTTTCTTCATGATGGTAATTTATTTGTGATTTTTAAGAAATATATAATTACCTTAATTTCTTATACATTAATGATGTAGTAATTATTTATTTAGTGAAAAATCAATAATATAGTTTTTATTAAAATAATAATACCCATAAAAAGGATAATAAACTTGACCAAAACATATTGGTCGAGTATATATATACCCTAATTATCCAAGGGTATACTTGTGGAACATTTGGAGCCTTATAAAATATATTATGACATTTATATTATTTTATTTTAAATGATGTCAAAGTTGTCACCTTCATACATTAATAAAGATAACGTTTTAAAGGTTGGTTGTTTTAGAAGATAAATTATACAAAAAGCATTATTATGAAAGTTATTAGATTTATCTTCATCTTAGTATTTGATTTTTAATTTTTATGAAACAAATAAGTATATTAAATAATTATTCAATAATTTTGTAGTAATTATTTTATTAAGAGAAATATCAAATAAATGGTTTATAATTTTGAAATAAATATTATATGAACTAATTAATGTGATCAAAGAATTTTATAGATAAATATGACATGTCATGAATATATTAAATATTTTGGTCCGAACATATCATCTATGTGGATTTTATTTAAATTCAATTAAATAAATAGTGTCAAAATTGACACTATTGATATTTAATGAAAATAAAATATTATCAAATTGTTTAAAAATCAAAAAATATATTTAAAAATTATAAAATGAAATTTATATGGTCTAAAATGTCGAAAAGTATCCAATTATGGAAAATTAAAAACACGTAAGTAAGTATTTATAATAATTTAAAATTTAGAATATTATTACCATAAATAAGATTAAATAGATTAAATAAGTATAAATCAAATTGATAAGGTTTAAAATAATTTCTCAATATGTCTAAATTTTATTGTATAGTTATATTACAACACTATATCATCTCATCTTCGAATTTGAGTCATTGTGGAGGTTTTTAAGTGGGGTTTGAATTTATTATAAATTAATATTTTGAGGTTCCCAAAAGTGCCCCTCGCCTCTCATTTAAAAGGGAACCTCTTCCCTATTCTCTTCACTCCTTTTTAAGCCTTTAATCTCTTCCAACCCCTACCAATTTCTCTTCTCAACCTCTCTAGTTATATTATAGAGGTTCTAGTATTCTCAAAAGACCAACTCTAGTCCCCGAAGAGGAAGTTTAAAAGAGGCACATCGAGGAAGAGGAGTCTCAGACACATACGGAAGAAATTAAACCTAATTTCAGGGATAATTATTCCAATCTCATTCTTATCTAAGATTTTTTATTCATAACTATTTACTGGGGTTATATTTATCATCCATTTCCATGTTTTAGAAATATGTTTTCATAAAATATTTACTATTCTTCCATGTATGTTTAAAGTCTTGTTTACCCCTTTTTGAATTTTACTATGTGGTATGGAAGGAATATTTCTTTTGATAACCGTAAAAATTTCTTTTTGACTCTTCCATAAAAAGTTTGAGAAGATGCTTTTTTTATCTTATACGACATGAAAAAAAATTACGGTTTCGTAACGCCTTATTTCCATGAAGCTTCCTTTACACGATCTCATGATTATTTTCAACAAAATTCATTTCTTTTAAAATTGCATGTCATTTTGAGAAAAGAAAATGATTTTGAAGAAGAAAGGATATTTTCCTCTTGAATTCATTTCAAGTGTTTTATCAAAACTATTTTCCATCCAAGATGACATTATTTAATATGTTTATGTTTCAATTATAATTTCTCTATTATTTACATGGTTTCATTTTTCTTATGATGAAATAATATCCATTTATTCTATATAGATTAAGTTATGATGGGATGATGTTTAAGTAGCCAATTTTATTCATTGGGTTATGATGAATGGTTTATGTTTATTTTGTGGCACATGAAAGAATTATTTCATTTTGAGATGGGTGGGACCTATATCTCCCTCAAATTCATTGGGTAAAGATTTATATCACATGAGATTGACATGGATGGAATGGAAAGTAAATTTGGTTCAGTAATACAGGGTTGGAACGACAAGTAAACCCGGTTCAGTAATGTAATTTTTCTACTTTGATGGTATTGGCTGCAATTCCTTGGCTACTATGGAAATCATATCATGTGCTTAATGGTTTTCCATAGTTACAAGTTTTATTTCCATGCTATTTTATCATGATTAATGTTCCTTGTGATCAATTCCTTTTGTACTACCAAGATTTATGTCATTACTCATGTTTTATGTTCATGTTTTTAAGTTCAAATTTTTAGGAATTGTTTTATGTTCTCCATTTTTACCCTTACTAATCATTTGAGCTCACCCTTTTTATGTTTTCTTTTCCCTAGGATATAAAGAAAGGTTTTAGGTAAGAAAAAAAAAGTGGAAGATCTTTATGGGAGATATTGAAGATCTTTCACCATGATTAGAAGATTATGTTACGAGTTTCCAAATAGACTAAAATAATACTGTCTTTGGGTGTCTATTTCTGTCATGTATTAAATATTTTCCAAATGTAATGTAATTTCTATGTACGTCAAGCTTGGGTCACTACACAACACCTGCCCAAATTTGATTGGTTGATTTTATTTCAACCATATAAAATAATATATTCCAATTTTGGGTTCCTTGTAACCACATCAAAATATTATAATATATATATATTATTTAATCTTTTAATTAATTCCAAGTGCGTCCTTCCCCTCCCCTATAAAATTATATCACCTGTCCTCTATTAAACACATTTCATAATTTTTTTTATATTAGAAAATACCTAATATAATACCTTCCTATATCCCTTACCCACATCCTAGAGCTTATTTACTTTCCCAAATACCACCCTTTTGAGGCTTAAGGTTTAAGCTAAAAGAAGTTTCTCAACAAATAGGTATAAGTCTCAATCGAGAACTTTCAATTTTATTTATTCTTATACCAACTATAAATATATAATATCCATGCTAAAATAATTACTTTAGAATCTTAAATATACCAAATTTTCATTAATATGGTATAATAATAATTATACACCTCATTTCCATCCTATGTAAAATGAAAACATCACTCTTGTGTATGTATGGCTTACCGTCTCCACATACCTATGTAATTTGTTTTTCATAAACATTTAATGTCGTGATTATAACGAATTAGATAATGTTTATATTTTATTTTTATGATTTTATTTTTGTTCTGATAATGATAAAATATTATTTAACTTTATTAAATTTTTTATTTAGAAATTGAAAACAATGCTCATGTGTGTGTATGACCTACCGTCTCCACGAACAGTCTAAATTAGATTTTTCAAATCTATATATTTTATGGATTATTATAAATATTTATATAATTAATATATATTATATTTATATAATTATTATCCTTATTTATAGGATGTAATCATAATGAAAGTACCAATACCAGAAATGTCATACTTAAAAATGCGTGGAATAAGAAGCAATTATCACACAAAACTATGATTTTAATAAATGATTGTTAATAAAAAAGAGATAAATGTTATAATTAAAAAATATATGTTATGATATGTAATATTTTATGTATAATTTATTTATAATAAATATATTTTTATTATATAGCTGGTTCCAACACATACAAAACCTGGAAAGAGTTTGGGTAAGGGTTTTATGTTACAAACTCATAGTTTATCAGGAATGTTTATGATTAAGTTTTTGATGATGAACTTTTATTATCTAACTCTAAATAAAATAATTAATTTTTTTCTACTTTACTTATTTCAATTTATTATATGTTTTTATTCTATTTTCATTCCTTCATGAATTCAATAGACAGAAAGAATTATTTTAATGAAACCTGAGTTTACTTCTCTCTTCAGTCGAAAATCCTTTTTCTTCCATATGCATATTTTTTAGGAAGGTTTTAAGAATGTTTTTACTATTATACTTTTATATCATAAATTCATTTTGACCCATATTTAAATTTTTATAAAATTGTTTAAAATTAATTTTATTTTTATTTTATAAATGATGTAATTTTGAATTTTTACCAAAAATGTGGAAGGAATCATTATTTTAACATATGAGATAGGAAATAAATTTCCCTCTAACTATACCACTCAATGATTTAAAGATTCGTTTACAAGTTTTCATGGTTATATTCAAAAGAATCGATAATATTTTAGAAATTTATATATTTTAAATACGTAATTTCAAATGAAATAGATATTTTCCTCAAAAAATATGCCAAGTGATTTCTAAAGGAAATTTTATCAAAGAAAAAATCCTTTAAATTTACTTATGATTTACTGGGGATATTATCTAATGGAATCATCCTTATTCTTCCTTTTTATGGTTTATGACTATGATGAAAAATATTTTTATGAAACCCATTTATTTTACATGGGATATTCTATGATGAAAAGATGAAATTTTTATGAAAACTCTTTCTTTTATAGGGGTTATGATATGATGGATATTTTATAATCTTATAAAACACATATGTATGGTTTTCATTGTGTAATTTGTGGTCTCATAATTATATATCCCTACAATTTTTGGTTAAACATAAATATCTCAATAGATTAGAAGTACTGGAATGGGGAGTGAACCTAGTTTATTAAGGTATTCTTTCCACTAAGATAGTCTTGGTAGTGAACCTTGTCTAGGGATACAATGGTTTAGAGAATAAATCCAATCCACTATGATTGTATTGGAAGTGATCCTTGACTAATGAGGAAATTATTTTTTATACCTATGTGTATGCCACAAACTTATGTCTTATGATAATTTTATGCTCTCATGATTTAGGTTATTTGATTCATTTGTGATTCATGTATTACAAACAACCATGATTTATACAATGATACAAGATTATGAACTATGATATATAGGATGTGGTTTTACAATTTTCAAATCATGTTCTCATCCCCTTATTCTCATTTTATTCTTAACTAATCATTGATATCTCCATTTTTTACCATTACTGTGCATCTGATCTCACCTTTTATTATGTTTCCTTTCCCTAGATTATGAAGTAATGTTTTAAGTAGGGTATGTCTATATTTTTTACTATGTGGGAAGATATTTACAGTTGATTTTTAAGTTCTTTAATGAAATAATAGTATTTTGTATCTCGTATCCAAGAATGTAAACATTTATGTCCCTCATGTATGTATTTTTAAAATTTAATGAATATTCATCTATTAAGATGAAATATGTATGTATTAAAATCTTTGGTTGTTATAATTACATAATCATATTTTCCAATAATCATACTTATTGTAATAATGGCATATGGAATTCTAATAATTTTCCCAATATTAATAAAGTGGGTAACATGATTACAACCCATCTAGAGAATGAAGGTTGGTTGTTAAATAATACATAGTTAACTATCGTGAGTATTGAACAAACATTCAAATTGTAATAAGAAATATATGTATTTTCAATATTTTCTCTAATCTAAAAATGTAATAGATCTATATGTAAAGATATATAAAACTAAAACCATATAGAGTAATGGTATATTATTAAGTCTATAATCTCTCCAATAAATTGAAATATGAAATATAGGTAGTTACCCTTCAATCAATAGAATTGAAAACTAGATATTAACAAAGTAAAGGTATTGAATGAAAAATAATTCATATACACATTAGATAGAAATTAAAGGAAAAGGAACTGATAGATCATATATTTTATATAAATTAACATTATATATTCCATACAGAGAAGTAACTAGTATTGTTGAAAAAGAACATATCCTCGGTGTAACAAATGAAACTCAGAAGGATGTTGACATAGATAAAATACTTGAAAAATAATGCTTCAAATGATATCACACAAGAAGGGATCATGAATAAAATTGTTTTATAATTATAGTTCAATCCCCCAAATTATAAATATATATACTTATTATATAAATAATAATGTTACATAAATTCCTTGAGTGTAAATCTTTTTGAACAAGAAAAGGAAAATGCAGATGAAAATTTGAAAGAGATTTTAGAAACCATTTTCAACCATAATGTATAATACAAAATTGCATGTAACTTTCAAAATTTACTTTTGAAAATGCAAATTGAAAAAATTTTAGGACTTTTGTTTTAAAAATAAAATATAATAATGGATCGTAGAAAATGAAATTATTTTTTATATGGGATATGTATACCCAAAGATAAAACATTTTATTACAAAAGGAACCCTTTTGATACTTTTAAATTTCCATTGTTGAAAACCAATGATATAAAATGAGTAATAAAACCTTATTTTTATTAAAGATTCATTTTATGAAATAGGATTATAAAATAACCAATAATATAATATTAGTTATCAAAACATGGAAAATCCAAGTTTAAGATGAAACATTATAACTCAAATAAATTATATTTGAGTTATCCATATCCCTTATAGGTAACATAATCCCTGAAGCATGAAATATTCAGGAAGAGGTTTATGTTGTAAAATTTTAGACAATTATAAAATACCACATAATAAAATCAAATGGAATAATGTACCCAAATTATATGAAATATGTTCAGGAGAATAACCATTGGTCAAAATATGAAAATTGAGTTACCAAAAATTCATACTACTGGGAAAATAATTAAATCAATAGACACTTTAATTAGGGGGCATGATTTTGACATTAAATCCCTTTATATCATAAATTTATCATAAAAATACATCCTTGTTAAATAAACACATCATATAATAAAATATGATGAAAAAATATATAATGTCTCAAAGAATCAGAATTGAGACCAAGAAAACCATTAACTTAGTTCTAATTCACTGTAAATTTGAATCTAACTTCATAATTCAAAAGAAAAATTATATTAATAGCCTAATTTATAGCCTCAATAATATCTATTTATATTTATACCCTTTATTTATGATCATTTTCTATAAGAATTCTAGTTATTTATTATAATGACCCACACTTTACATACATTGTTAATACTTCAAAATTGAAGCACTCTTATTACAACATATGACAAAACCACAAAGGACCGTATAGGTATAGTGTCTTTAGAAACTGGGAAACATAAACAACTGGTTCATAAATCTTCTACAGTGTCTCCCATTTATTTCATCATATCTAGGGTACCTTTTAGCATATTCTACTTAATATCCATCTTCCTGACCTGGGGAAAAGAAAACATAAAAGGGTGAGCTCAAATGCTCAGCAAGGGCAATAAAGGAAATAAAAATCATATCATATCTTTATGAAAATCAAAACCTGCAAAAGAGATCATAATATCTTAACATGGAATAAATCATAGAAGTGAAAATGAGATCCCCATAATGATAACATAAAACTTGAATCTTTTTGGCATGCACACATAATCATGGAAAATCATTTCTTGTTAGTCATGACTCATTGCCAAGACTATCTTAGTGGACAAAGTCCCTTTCTGAACCGAGTTCACTCCTCGTTTCAGTCCTGTATCACTGAACCGAAATAACCTTCCGTTCCAGCCATGTCTATCTCATGAGATATAAAATCATTACCCAATTCATTGGAGGGAGATATAGGTCCCACCCATCTTATAATGAATCCTTTCTTATGTGTGCCACATAATCATAAAACATACATCATCGCATAACACATATAACAAAAATGGGATTCTTGAAACATCATGACATCATAAATCAATTCATATATGATAAAGGAATTCATAAACATAATTCCATCACAATATAGTCAAACCAATGTAAAATATGGATAGAAACAGAACCCTTTATTATCTTAGATGGAAAATAATTTTGATAAAACACTTGAATTGAATTCTTGAGGAAAATATCCTTTCTTCTTCAAAAACATTTTTCCTTTCATAACATGTCATACAACTTTAAAATAAAAGATGTTGATTAAAAATAAACATGAAAACTTGTAAAGGAATCTTCTTTGAAGTAATGTTTTTAAAAATCCATTCATGCCGTATAAGTTAAAAAAAACATTCTTCGTACTTTTGTCGGAAAAGTCAAAAAGTACCTCGTACGGAAAAACGACAAAAGATTCCTTTCTTATTCTTTACTAAAAACTCACCTAAGGGTAAAATTGGATTTAAACTATTTCAAGTGGATGGAAACAATATTACATATTGAGGGAACATGGATGTGGATGATAAAATACACCCCAATAAATACTTACGAATAAACAATCTCGGATAAAAATGAGATTGTGATATTTCCCTTACCTTAGGTCCGATTTGCTTTGTTCGTGTCCGAAGCTCCTGTATAATGGTTTAAATAATGTTATTGACTTATTCCAGAATCATACATATTGATATGAGATCATATATGGTCATATTATTAGCTTCTTGTTAGTAATATTTCATTGTTACTTGTTACTCGGGTCTTTATAACTTTTTGTTCTTATGCGTGTTTTGTCGAATAAATTCTTATTCTTATCTTTAGGTTATAGATAATTCATTTCCAGAATGGTATTAGTGTAGTATATACCATATTCATTCATTCAATTCATTTATATAATCATTATGAAATGAAGATCATGTAGAACGAGTCGCATCACATCGTGGAGACGGTATTCCGTACGTACGCACGAGTGATGATATCGTTCCTATGATCGTGGAATTGTATTGGAGTATATATATATATTATTTCAGTATCAATATTACTTAATAATAATCATATATAGTTACTGATTACACCATTATACCCATCCTTGTAAGGTGATGGTGGAAAATAGATTACACCACGGCGTGGAGACGGTATTCCGTACGTACGCACGCGCGGTGATTTCATTTTTCCGTAGGATGGATAGAAGGTGAATTAGGGTTGTTTCATATTTATAATAACATATCAGTATGTAAGTAATACTGATGTTATTACTTTATCATGAAACAACTAAAGAAGAAGAAGTTGAAGAAGAAAGAAATTGAAAAGATCGGTAATGGATATTACCTCTTCTTTGGAACGTCTTTTTGAATCCTCCACTTAAGGAACTAAGATTGGTCTTTGGAGAAGACCAGGACCTCTAGGATTATTCTAGGGAAGTGGAGAAGGGAAAATGGCAGGGGTTGGCCGAGCTTGAGTGCTCAAATTGGTGTGAGGAGGAGGGGGAGGAGGTGCCCTTTTATAAGGGAGGAGAGGGGCACCTTAGGAATATCTCAAAATATTATTTTATATTAAAGTTAAAATCGGTTTATAATGGTTCCAAAGGGTCTTATTTCGAAGCTAAAGTGGGGATGGGTCGAAATCCTATCAACCAATAGAATTTAGACAAGTTTAGGATATTATTTTAACCTTATCAATTAAATTTAACTCTAAGTTAAATAATTTAACTTTTACCATGTCTTTTTGTTTTCTTTCACTATATGGTTAATACCCTTACTATAAAATGCCAAACGAACCCCAAATTGTTTATTATTAATATATATATCCTTATCTAAGTCATTTGGCCGAGCCTTAGATTTTTAAGAATAAAATAACAATTAATAATATAATATTTGATTTAAAAACTATTTTGTGTCAATTTTGACACTATTTGATATATGATTTTTGTGAAAGTCATAACAGAATTATATGTTCGAACCAAGTTGATTAAATCAATACTAATATATCATAGTAACCTAGAAAATTAGTGGAATTCATAAAAAGTCTCAAATTACATTTATTTTGGTATTTATATTATCAATTTTGTCAATATTTCATTAATAAGATAATTACTGCATCATCTTTGTGTCATAAATAAATTAAATTATTTGATGTCTAAAAATTACAAATAAAATACCATCATGTAGGAAATCGTTTTAGCTTTCTAATGAATATTTACAATCGAATTTATCTTATGTATAACCCTATATTAAAAATGATTTACTTATTAAACTTTGATTTTAACTATTTTAACCCTTCTTTAAATAAATTAATAATAAATGTCCTAATCTAATCCAAGTGGGCCTAAATGGTCATATTTTATTCCTAAGTTTGTTTTTGGTCGAATTACACTTGTCCAATAGAATTAGGACATGTGTCAGGGTAATATTAATATCATATTTACCCTTAGTTACCCTATTTACTATTAACCGCGGTAAAAATAGTAAAAAGTTACTATTCACCAAAAAATTATTTTCATCTCATTGAACCACATTTTAGTCCTTGATATTAACCGTGTCTCTCGGATTTTTGAAATTCCATTCACAGAAGCGGTAAAATTAAGTTTTATGCAAAATTCAGTTTTTAACCTACCACTTAGTGGTTTCACTATTCATCAAAAATTGAAAGTTTTCAGAAAAATACCAAAATTTCACCCTAGGCTAATTTCGATATTCTGAGTCCAAAAATGAAGTCCATTTTGAAAAATAAAATTTATAAAATTTCAAAAAGTGGTTATTACTATTCATAACGGCTAGTTTTAACAGCATATTGTTGTTTAGTGAAACTCGGTATTGCGTACGACGCAAGCTATCGAGGAAGGTCGCGATTGCGTGTAAAGCAAGCCAAGCAAGTGTTGTGTAGAAAAAGATTCCTTTGATGATTTATATAACATAAAAGTCTCGGGTGTTACATTCTACCCCCCTTAAAAAGAATTTCGCCCTCGAAATTCGTCACTTTGCAACAAACAAATGAGGATACTTCTCCCTCATCATATCCTCAAGCTCCCATGTAGCTTCTTCAAGTTGGTGGTTTCTCCATAAAACTTTCACCAAGCGAGTGGTTTTGTTTCGTAGGACTTTTTCGCTACGATCCAGAATCTCTATCGGCTGTTCTTCATAAGAAAGATCTTGCTCCAGCGGTACAACTTCTGAGCTGAGTACATGTGAAGGATCTGGTATGTACTTTCTCAGGAGAGATACATGGAACACATCGTGAACTTGAGAGAGATTCGGTGGAAGCGCCAATCGGTAAGCTACCTTCCCAACACGATCCAGTATTTCAAAAGGACCGATATATCTAGGGCTCAACTTCCCCTTCTTTCCAAATCTCATAACCCTCTTCCAGGGAGATATTCGTAAGAACACTTTATCACCCACTTCAAACTCTAGGTCTTTTCTTCGGTTGTCGGCATAACTTTTCTGTCGACTCTGAGCTGCTCTTATGTGTTGTTGAATAGATCTGACCTTTTCTGCCATTTCATCAACAAGATCAGGTCCTAATAGCTTTCTTTCCCCAACTTCATCCCAGCAAGTTGGAGTCCTGCATTTCTTTCCATAGAGAGCTTCATAAGGAGCCATCTGAATACTGGAGTGAAAGCTATTATTATAAGAAAATTCTACCAAAGGTAGGTGTTGATCCCAACCTCCTTTGAAATCCATAGAGCAAGCTCTCAACATATCTTCTAGGGTTTGAATTGTTCTCTCAGACTGACCGTCTATCTGGGGATGATAAGCAGTGCTGAAACTCAACTCTGTATCCAGAGTATGCTGAAGACTTCGCCAGAACTTCGAGGTAAATCTCGGATCCCGATCAGATATAATAGAAAGTGGTACTCCATGCAATATTACCACTTCCTTTACATATATCCTAGCAAGCTGATCTAGAGAGAAATCCTCTCTAATAGCAATGAAGTGTGCAGACTTTGTAAGACGATCAACTATGACCCAGATAGCATTATTGCCTTTGGATGTTTTAGGAAGTCCTGTGACAAAGTCCATAGTGATGTTTTCCCATTTCCATTCGGGTATGGGTAATGGTTGTAACATCCCCTTAGACTTCTGTCTCTCAGCTTTAACTTGTTGACAAACCAAGCATCGAGAGACATATTCAGCAACATCTCTTTTCATGCCATCCCACCATAAGTACTCTTTCAGGTCCCTATACATCTTCGTGCTTCCAGGATGAATAGAGAATGAAGAACTATGAGCCTCATCCAGCAGCTCCTTCTTTAATTCGGGGATGGGAGGAACACAAACCCGATTCCTGAACTTTATTATCCCATCACAATCAAGGTTGAATTCAGGAACATTTCTCACCTTCTTTTGTAACTCGACATCTTCTTTCTGTGCCTCTTTAATCTTCACATGTATAGATGGTTGAACATTCATTTGAGAAAGATAAGATTTTTCCCCTTCCATTATAATTCCAAGATCCATCCTTTGTAAATCCATAAATATTGGATCTTTTGTGATCCTCATCATGGATAAACTAGCATGGTCTTGTCGACTTAATGCATCTGCCACCTTGTTTGCTTTCCCAGGGTGGTAATGGATTGAGCAGTCATAATCCTTAATCAGCTCCAACCATCTTCTTTGGCGCATATTCAACTCCTTTTGTGTGAAAATATACTTTAAACTTTTATGATCAGTATAAATATCACACCTTTCACCATAAAGGTAATGCCTCCAAATCTTTAATGCAAAGATTACCGCAGCCAACTCCAAATCATGTGTTGGGTAATTTTGCTCATGGATTTTCAACTGTCGTGAGGCATAAGCTATCACCATATCATTTTGCATAAGAACACACCCCAATCCCTTCTTGGATGCATCACTGTAGATCACAAACCTTTCTCCACTACAAGGCAGTGTGAGCACAGGTGCACTGGATAACCTTCTTTTCAACTCCTTGAAATTCTCTTCACATTCCTCTGTCCAGACAAACTTAACTCCTTTCCGAGTCAACTTGGTGAGTGGATTAGATAATCGTGAAAAATCTTTTACAAAACGTCGATAATATCCAGCCAAACCAAGAAAACTTCGGATCTCAGTTACTGTTGTTGGTCTTGACCATCTTTCGATAACCTCTGTTTTTGCTGGATCCACAGATATCCCCTCTTTTGAGATTATATGACCCAAAAATGCAACTTTTTGAAGCCAAAATTCACACTTGGTAAATTTGGCATAAAGCTTCTCCTTTCTCAGGGTCTTCAATATAATTCTCAAGTGATCTTCATGCTCTTCCTTGCTCTTTGAATAGACAAGAATATCGTCTATAAAGACTACCACAAATTGATCAAGATAGTCTCTAAAGACTCTATTCATTAGATCCATGAAGATAGCAGGGGCATTAGTAAGACCAAATGGCATCACTATAAATTCATAGTGTCCATATCTTGTACGGAAAGCCGTCTTTGGTATATCCTCCCTTTTGACCCTTAATTGATGATACCCTGAACGAAGATCAATCTTGGAAAAGTATTGAGCTCCGCGTAGTTGGTCAAATAAGTCATCAATGCGTGGGAGAGGATATTTGTTCTTGATAGTGATCTTGTTAAGTTCTCGATAATCAATGCAGAGTCTCATTGATCCATCTTTCTTCTTAACAAATAGAACAGGTGCTCCCCAAGGTGACGCACTAGGGCGTATGAATCCCTTATCAAGATTCTCTTGGAGTTGCTTCTTCAATTCCTGCAACTCAATTGGGGCCATTCTATAAGGTGTCTTTGAAATAGGAAAAGCACCCGGTACGAGTTCTATTGAAAACTCAACTTCACGATTTGGTGGAAGACCCGGCAATTCCTCCGGAAAGACATCATCAAACTCCCGTACAATGGGCATATTCTTAATCGTGAGTTTTTCACCAACCATTTGAGATAAATAACCTTCATTTAGTGGAATCAATACCCATAAGATGGAAGAAATTTCCACTGGAAGGTTATGTTCATCCTTGCATTGATAGACGATCATAGGTTGATCTGGAATATGAAATGTGACTTCCCTTCTTTGGCAATTGATATGAGCTCCATGTAGAGAAAGCCAATCCATGCCAAGAATCACATCAAATTCCACTAAAGGAAGGATCACAAGATTTGCAGGAAGCACTTTCCCACAAACTTCGATCGGAGAAGAATTATAAACTTCTGATGCGATTGATGTGCCATTAGGTGTTGTCACAGCTAACTCAACATCTAATTGTTGAGGTAATACGGTGATACCCTTAGAAAATTTTTCAGAAATAAAAGAGTGGGTGGATCCAGAATCAAATAAAACATTTCCTACTTTAGAGTGGATGGTAAGTGTACCTTTCACCACATCGTTATCGTACTCCACATCGCTGATAGAAATTGCATGTGACTTTCCTTTGTCTTTATCCTTAAGAGTTTGTTGACGTCGACCATCATCATCAACCCTTGGATTTGGGCATTGATTGGCATAATGCCCCATCTCCTTGCACTTGAAACATTGAAGTGTAGCAGGTTCATTCTGTGTATCCCTTCCTTTGTTTGAATCATTAGATATCTTCTTCCCATTATCACGGCATTCAAATGCCCGATGACCTTCCTTTCCACATTTAAAACATTTACTTGTCCCTTTAAGACAACTCCCTCCATGTTTCTTTCCACACTTTGAGCATAAGGGAAAGTTCATCTTCTTTTCTGTGTGCTCTTTAGATTTTTCTTTGAATTCCATCTTCCTCTTCTTATCAAACCCATGGGACTGATGGGTTACTCCAATCTCCATCTCGACTTTGAGAGCACATCGAACGATTTCCTCGTAGCTATTGAAGTCCCTTATGGCTAACGCCCTTCGAAGACTTGGTTTTAAGCCACTAAAGAATCGATCGATCTTACTCTCAGGTTGGATAATAATACCAGAAGCGTACCTTGCAAGTCTTGTAAAATTTGCTTCATAGGTACTAACAGATTCATCATCCCTTTGCTTCAGTTCAAGGAACTCTTTCTCCATCTTTGTTCGGAGAATACGAGGGAAGTACTTATTGAAAAATAAGTTCTTGAACTCGTCCCATTCCATAGACTCAATTTCATCCCTTTGCCTCGTATTCTTAACAAGATTCCACCATTGATCCGCATCTCCTTCCAAACGATACACTGCTAGGATGACTTTATCATGCTCAGAACATTGAAGAACTGAAAATATCTTTTCAGTAGTACTAATCCATTGTTCAGCAACTAATGGATCAGTAGACCCGCTGAAAGATGGTGGACGCTGCCTCGTGAAGGATTCAACAGAATGTTGCTCCCTTCTTTGTTCGTTTGGAAATCCTGCATGATTCATAGCTTGAGAAAGTTGTGTGAGCATGGCTACAAGATTTTGCATTCCAGCTCCCATATCGTTTGGTTGCTCAGGGGGACAATCATTGCATTGCCCATTGCATTCCGCATTAACACGGTTCCTTCGGGTTCCAGCCATTGACTAAAACCAAGAAGAATAGTGTGAGCAACACTAATTATAATAGGAAACCACATAATTCAAGAATAAAATTTTCATGCTTAAGGTCTTATCCTAGGTTATTCAAGGCCATTTCTAAAACACTAAGATTGTGTTCTATGCTTAGACTTATCCTTAGGGTTCTTACTAAGGCTTTCACATCCTAGTTTCCAAAGGTTGACTATACCTTTCCTCTGATACCAACTATAACGACCCACACTTTACATACATTGTTAATACTTCAAAATTGAAGCACTCTTATTACAACATATGACAAAACCACAAAGGACCGTATAGGTATAGTGTCTTTAGAAACTGGGAAACATAAACAACTGGTTCATAAATCTTCTACAGTGTCTCCCATTTATTTCATCATATCTAGGGTCCCTTTTAGCATATTCTACTTAATATCCATCTTCCTGACCTGGGGAAAAGAAAACATAAAAGGGTGAGCTCAAATGCTCAGCAAGGGCAATAAAGGAAATAAAAATCATATCATATCTTTATGAAAATCAAAACCTGCAAAAGAGATCATAATATCTTAACATGGAATAAATCATAGAAGTGAAAATGAGATCCCCATAATGATAACATAAAACTTGAATCTTTGTGGTATGCACACATAATCATGGAAAATCATTTCTTGTTAGTCATGACTCATTTCCAAGACTATCTTAGTGGACAAAGTCCCTTTCTGAACCGAGTTCACTCCTCGTTTCAGTCCTGTATCACTGAACCGAAATAACCTTCCGTTCCAGCCATGTCTATCTCATGAGATATAAAATCATTACCCAATGCATTGGAGGGAGATATAGGTCCCACCCATCTTATAATGAATCCTTTCTTATGTGTGCCACATAATCATAAAACATACATCATCGCATAACACATATAACAAAAATGGGATTCTTGAAACATCATGACATCATAAATCAATTCATATATGATAAAGGAATTCATAAACATAATTCCATCACAATATAGTCAAACCAATGTAAAAATATGGATAGAAACAGAACCCTTTATTATCTTAGATGGAAAATAATTTTGATAAAACACTTGAATTGAATTCTTGAGGAAAATATCCTTTCTTCTTCAAAAACATTTTTCCTTTCATAACATGTCATACAACTTTAAAATAAAAGATGTTGATTAAAAATAAACATGAAAACTTGTAAAGGAAGCTTCTTTGAAGTAATGTTTTTAAAAATCCATTCATGCCGTATAAGTTAAAAAAAACATTCTTCGTACTTTTGTCGGAAAAGTCAAAAAGTACCTCGTACGGAAAAACGACAAAAGATTCCTTTCTTATTCTTTACTAAAAACTCACCTAAGGGTAAAATTGGATTTAAACTATTTCAAGTGGATGGAAACAATATTACATATTGAGGGAACATGGATGTGGATGATAAAATACACCCCAGTAAATACTTACGAATAAACAATCTCGGATAAAAATGAGATTGTGATATTTCCCTTACCTTAGGTCCGATTTGCTTTGTCCGTGTCCGAAGCTCCTGTATAATGGTTTAAATAATGTTATTGACTTATTCCAGAATCATACATATTGATATGAGATCATATATGGTCATATTATTAGCTTCTTGTTAGTAATATTTCATTGTTACTTGTTACTCGGGTCTTTATAACTTTTTGTTCTTATGCGTGTTTTGTCGAATAAATTCTTATTCTTATCTTTAGGTTATAGATAATTCATTTCCAGAATGGTATTAGTGTAGTATATACCATATTCATTCATTCAATTCATTTATATAATCATTATGAAATGAAGATCATGTAGAACGAGTCGCATCACATCGTGGAGACGGTATTCCGTACGTACGCACGAGTGATGATATCGTTCCTATGATCGTGGAATTGTATTGGAGTATATATATATATTATTTCAGCATCAATATTACTTAATAATAATCATATATAGTTACTGATTACACCATTATACCCATCCTTGTAAGGTGATGGTGGAAAATAGATTACACCACGGCGTGGAGACGGTATTCCGTACGTACGCACGCGCGGTGATTTCATTTTTCCGTAGGATGGATAGAAGGTGAATTAGGGTTGTTTCATATTTATAATAACATATCAGTATGTAAGTAATACTGATGTTATTAATTTATCATGAAACAACTAAAGAAGAAGAAGTTGAAGAAGAAAGAAATTGAAAAGATCGGTAATGGATATTACCTCTTCTTTGGAACGCCTTTTTGAATCCTCCACTTAAGGAACTAAGATTGGTCTTTGGAGAAGACCAGGACCTCTAGGATTATTCTAGGGAAGTGGAGAAGGGAACATGGCAGGGGTTGGCCGAGCTTGAGTGCTCAAATTGGTGTGAGGAGGAGGGGGAGGAGGTGCCCTTTTATAAGGGAGGAGAGGGGCACCTTAGGAATATCTCAAAATATTATTTTATATTAAAGTTAAAATCGGTTTATAATGGTTCCAAAGGGTCTTATTTCGAAGCTAAAGTGGGGATGGGTCGAAATACTATCAACCAATAGAATTTAGACAAGTTTAGGATATTATTTTAACCTTATCAATTAAATTTAACTCTAAGTTAAATAATTTAACTTTTACCATGTCTTTTTGTTTTCTTTCACTATATGGTTAATACCCTTACTATAAAATGCCAAACGAACCCAAAATTGTTTATTATTAATATATATATCCTTATCTAAGTCATTTGGCCGAGCCTTAGATTTTTAGGAATAAAATAACAATTAATAATATAATATTTGATTTAAAAACTATTTTGTGTCAATTTTGACACTATTTGATATATGATTTTTGTGAAAGTCATAACAGAATTATATGTTCGAACCAAGTTGATTAAATCAATACTAATATATCATAGTAACCTAGAAAATTAGTGGAATTCATAAAAAGTCTCAAATTACATTTATTTTGGTATTTATATTATCAATTTTGTCAATATTTCATTAATAAGATAATTACTGCATCATCTTTGTGTCATAAATAAATTAAATTATTTGATGTCTAAAAATTACAAATAAAATACCATCATGTAGGAAATCTTTTTAGCTTTCTAATGAATATTTACAATCGAATTTATCTTATGTATAACCCTATATTAAAAATGATTTACTTATTAAACTTTGATTTTAACTATTTTAACCCTTCTTTAAATAAATTAATAATAAATGTCCTAATCTAATCCAAGTGGGCCTAAATGGTCATATTTTATTCCTAAGTTTGTTTTTGGTCGAATTACACTTGTCCAATAGAATTAGGACATGTGTCAGGGTAATATTAATATCATATTTACCCTTAGTTACCCTATTTACTATTAACCGCGGTAAAAATAGTAAAAAGTTACTATTCACCAAAAAATTATTTTCATCTCATTGAACCACATTTTAGTCCTTGATATTAACCGTGTCTCTCGGATTTTTGAAATTCCATTCACAGAAGCGGTAAAATTAAGTTTTATGCAAAATTCAGTTTTTAACCTACCACTTAGTGGTTTCACTATTCATCAAAAATTGAAAGTTTTCAGAAAAATACCAAAATTTCACCCTAGGCTAATTTCGATATTCTGAGTCCAAAAATGAAGTCCATTTTGAAAAATAAAATTTATAAAATTTCAAAAAGTGGTTATTACTATTCATAACGGCTAGTTTTAACAGCATATTGTTGTTTAGTGAAACTCGGTATTGCGTACGACGCAAGCTATCGAGGAAGGTCGCGATTGCGTGTAAAGCAAGCCAAGCAAGTGTTGTGTAGAAAAAGATTCCTTTGATGATTTATATAACATAAAAGTCTCGGGTGTTACATTTATTACATATTATCTATAATGGTGATAAATAATATTGATTTCTTTGAACTAGTTTCAAAAATAAATGTTGGTATTAATTCTTGTTAAATGTTTATTATTCCATGATAATTAAATATAATATAATAAATGTTCTATGAAACTAATAAATTTATAATTTCATTACATAGATGTTTTGGTTGTAATCTCTAAAGATGAAGTCGACTATGATCATGTTTCGATGATTCTTAAGGAATGAAAGGTGTTTTCATAATTAAAGATTTTAATAATTATGTTTCCATTATAGAATATAAAATAATTCATTATATATTTATATCATATTATACCATTAATTATGTTCCAATTTTCATCTATGATACAGATTTATAACATTATTAAACAGAACAAAACACAAACATTCAATGATTAATGGATGATTATGTGGTGATTTACTTATAATACCATCATTTTAGATGAATAATAATATTATTTATTGTTTTTTAGTGTGATATATCAGAATTATAAATATTTAAAATAAGAAATAATGGATATTATAATACTGAAAAATACAAATAAATAGATTTTCCTCTTAGTATTGTTGTTTTAAATGACTGAATTAACAATGATAGTTTGTTGATAGTATCATTAACAGATTTGTCAATATGTCTTACCAAAACCTTAATAGTTACATAAAATCATATTTATATTTTAAACCAATTTTAATGACCATCCTCATAAAGTGGTTATGGAAAGAAAAACAAAATAAATTGTTCCATGAATGTTGTAGTTCACACGTGTGCTTGGATAGTTATTTTGTTTTCCATAAAATAGGCAATGGATTAACATGGATTATTATTTTAGAATTTAAAATATTTCATAAATATCATACTTAAATATTAATTTCCCTATCAGTACCATAATTTTATGATGGTGAAGGAAAATAAAACATGTTTCATCTAGGAGGTGGTAGTCCCCACAACACACGAATGAGAGTTTCATTTTTCTTAATAGAAAAGTGAAATGAAGTTAATTATTCTAGCATAACTATAATAACATGATGGTATACTTATTATACATTTGTTATAATTTAAATATGGTTCAATGGAATTTTAGGAAGAATATATGCACATAAAGAAATATAAATTAGAAAGGAGTTGTTAGAAATTTATATCTCACTTGTTTGATTAGGGCGTTAATCATTTAAGGGATGGTTTTTTGAGACTAAAAAACCTAATTAAGATTTCTAGGAGTGTTTATGAGAGGTTTGAGTAAATATTGGGATGAATGGAGTGTATTTTTGTGTTAAGTGAAGTGAGGAGAGGAGTTCCCCATTTACAAGTGAAAAAAGAGGGAATTTTTTTAAATACCCAATACTTTCAATAATGGGAAGTTAATATCATGGAAAGTGGCTCCAAAATTGAGAAATAATGGATATGGGAATGAATAATATCTATCATGTCCTCAACCAATAACTTTCACACATGTTTTAAACATTCATGGGGTCATTTCCTCTTGGTTAAACCTTTTTTACCCCTTTTTATTTTTATCGAGGTAACTAGTTTTTACTAAAGTAATTCATCCTTAATAATTTATAATAAATTAGTTCTTTATAAATTATTTTCACCTAAGTATTAAAAAAATTAAATCCATTTTATTATATAAATTTTATAAAGGTGAAAAAAATTAATTTTAAAATATTAAATGTGGAATGTATTAAAAACAATATTTTGAAAAATATAACTTATGTTTTAAAATTCTAAATATGCATTTTTAAATTTTAAAAAAAAATTATAAATTCACTTATAAAAAACAAATTTGGTATTATAAAAAATGCTTCATGAATTTCCAATTAAATCTTACCAACTAATAATGTCATAAAAGTCAACTTATTTGTAAATACTGTATTTTTCATTATCAACCTTTTAAACAATATTTTCAGAAAAAAATATCAAAAATTAGTCTTAATAAAATTTTACAATGATGAATCAAAAATTAATCATCATTTTTAAAAATTAAAATTCCAGTATTTATAAAAAAATTTATAAAATATAACGAAAAAAATATATATATGAAAATATCTTTTTTAGAATATTAAACATTATAATTTATATTCCTTATCATTTAATATATTATTATGAAAAAATATTCTAATCAAATATATATTATCCTGATTAGTCAAAATTTTCTTGAAATAGAGATGTATATTTCCTAATAATTAAATATTTATAAAAATACATTTCTATGTATAAAATGATCTTATTAGTCATTTTAACTATACCAATTGAATTTAATTCATATTAAAAGAAACCTTTATAATCATTAAATAAATATTTTATATAGTGGTTACTCATATTCATTCCTTCTAATTAAAAGGATAGTTTTTAACAGTAATAATTAAATATTTATATTTTATCAAGATTTTGTAGCACCATGAATTTTTAAAATATGAACATCATATTCAATAGATTGTATGACACACAACACCAAGCATAGAAAAAAACATAACATCCCAATAATTTATTACTCTTTTCTATTTTAAATAAATTAAATAAATTATATATCTTGAAATTAATGTAACATTATGTTTAGGATTCACTACATGCAACAATGACTTCCTTTGATGGCTTAGTTACATGCAAGACTATGTTTTACCAAATACTAAAAATATTATTATTTAAATTTAAAATTATCTCCAAACCATTAAATTAGTGGTAATTAATATTATTAAATAACTTATAAAAATATATGTTCTAATTCATTTGTTACCAAATAATTAGAAATGAATATAAAAACCAATTGAATATAAATGAAATGTTTTTATAGAAAACTATTCTTTTGTGCTAATGGAGTTTAAGTGTAATAAAATAAATAAATTAATATTATTGGATGATATTAATAAAAATTATATACTATATATTCTAAAAAAAATTCATTCATCCATTATTTTTTATAGGCGTAAATTAAGAATAAATTCAATTTTACACATAAAAAGCTACATTTTTCTAAAGGCAGTTTTGCCGCCTTATAATAGCACACTTGTATTAAAACTAAATTTTAACACTTTTATAAATTTTATATGACAAAATAAAATTTATTTTTGAAATTTTTATTTCAATATTATCTTATGGTGAATTTTTAGTATTTTTCTGAGAAATTTCATTTTTTGATGAATAGTGAAAAATACTGAATTTTATTTAAAAAGTGACTTTTAATTTATATAATTTATAATGTGAAATTAGAATTTAAATAAGTTTAAAATTAAAAAAAATAGATCATTAATAAATATATTAATACAATTTATTTAATTTTAGTCATTTTTATATTGATTTCATATATAAAAACTTAGTAAAATATTTAACATTTTAACTTTAAAAACCTACTTTCTCATTCCATCTGCGGGATTTATTTTAAATTAATTTCATGCCACTTATTTGAATTTAATTTTGAAAAATTAATTTCAAATATGTAATAAGAATAAATTTTAATTTATTACATGTTTAACTTTATTTAATAACAAATTTATTAGTGAAAACTTTTAAAATTAATTACAGCGATTAAGGGGAAAATGAGTTTACCAAGTGAATGAACATCAAAATTAAGGGACAAAATGACCTAGAAACTTTTCCAACACAAATTTTATGGAAATATTTAGAACTTATACAATCTATAATCTATAATTTTTCATTATTGGGTCCTGGTGGCATGAACAAACCATTATTGGAATTCATTCTATCAAAAAATTACAAGTGTGTCGCTCACCCCACTTATAAAAGGTCGCCACCTCTCCTCCTCTCTTCACACCATAAAACCAATTTTTTCAGCCATTAACCTCAAAAATAAATTCACAACTTCCATTAACTCATCATAAAATCATTATTTTTCATAAATAAAACCTTTTATGTTTTTAGTGTAAACCTATGAAAGATACCCTAAGAAGAGGTAAGGTTCTTTTAAAAGAATTTTCATTTTATTTCCTTCTTTAACTCCTTCAACAAATAATATACTGAGAGTATAAAATAACCTCATTATATTACATATACTTATATTTTTTTTATGTTAATGTTATTACCCACAACCTTAAACACTTCCATCAAAAGGGTTACAAAAGCGTCATTCATGTGTAGAATATAATGTTTCCTTGTGAACCGTTGTCATTAATTTTTCCATTACCACCATTCAAGGTTAGAAATAATGATGGATTTATAGTTTATATATAAAATATATTATATATATGATTTTATTCTTTTTATATAATTATTTTATCATTCATTCTTTCTTGCCTTCCATTTTTTTAGAATTTGATAATGTTGTTTGTGTGTTCGGTGAACTACCATCTCGCGAAGCGATGTGGTTCGTTCAAACTTTAAATGGAATTTATTTAGCATTAATTTAATAAAAATATGTGATATAAATGAAACAAATATACATAAATTATAATAAATACATATATATATATATATCATTTACTTTTCTTTCTTTCAATATGAGATGAAAATGACAATAACATTCATGCGTACGTACGGTCTACCATCTCTATGAATGGTGTGTTTCATTTCCTATTGTAAAATTTTATATTTTACTATAAATACATATATAATAAATATATATTATATTTAAATCATGTTTTACATTATTTAGGTGATGGAATCATGATCTAATTAACAGGATCAAAAAATAACAAGTCAAAACATACTCGAAAAACAAAGCAGTTATTACACAAAATGATGAAAATAATGAAATATTATTAACGAATGGGTGATAAGATGTTATAAATAGATAATATATTATATTATTAAAATTAATATTGTTCTTTTTAAGTTAATAACATGCTTAAAACCATTAAATAGTAGGTAAAATAGAGTTTAACCAAAATGAAGTGTAAGGTTAGGGATTTCATCTAAATTTCATTTCATTGAGGAATATTGTATTGTTATGCACCAAATTATTTTTATATGGTGTATATAGTGTAAATTTGATATGTAATATCATGAATAATACATTATTAATTGTGTTTTAAACTTGAATTTGAATTATTCCAGCTAAAGGAATTTGAAATAAAAGTTACCAAGAGGTAAAAAAATTTCATCAATTTCTTTTGAGTGGGTTATATTACTTCTTCATTATCATTGATGCTCATTGACTATGTGTATATTATATTTCTAATATATATGTGTGTAATTAAACTTTTTTATGTGTATTTATAGTTGACACATATAATTTATTCGTTGATTAATTCTCACTTCAACATTATGATTATTTTAATGGTTTATATTACAATCTCATTCTAATCAAGATTGTTTATTCATAAACGTAATTTATGAGAAAATATATTATAATTGTTTAATAAAACCTTTTTTATTATCATCTGGCTATTCATGGTTATTTTCAATTAATAGTACCATTTTTTCACCCTTTGGTACTTAAAATGTTTTGGAATTTTTTTTTCAATACTCGACTTCATTTCTCTCTTCGGTGGGAAACCTGTTTTCTTCCAAAACCAAGTTTTCAAAAAAATGATTCCAAAAATTATTTTAACCTTTTTAAAATTATTTATTTAAATTAATTTTACTCAAATTTTATTTTCGAGAAATGTGTTCAAGTGATCCTTATTATCACTATTCAAACAAGGCACTTTTCTAAAATTTTAACAATGGAAAATGAATGTTCTTTTTACCTCATAAGAAATTACCCATAGTTATTTTTTTGAAGATTCATTTGAAATTTAATGAATATATTTTTAAATAAATGTTTTTTAAATGTTTTTTTCAAAGAAAATTATTTTCAAAAAAATCAAATTAAAATGTATATTTTACTCAAGAAAATTTTTAAATATTTTTTTATAGTATTTATATTCATCAATGACAATTGCTATTACTATTAATATTATGGGTATACATAATATTGATATCATCCTTATTCTTCCTTGGGATGGATTGTGATTATTTTGAACAAGGATCATACTAACATTAACTTCTTTGAATCATTATTTTAGTCATTAACTTATCCTTGAGTTATTCACTTTCTATTTCACATTGAACATTATATTTCTTCTAAATATCCACATTAGTTATCATAGATATGATTATTGCCTAAAATATATATCATTTTTACATAAGGTGTTTATGTTTATAGTTATTTTATTATCTAGGGAAATATTGATAAATATGTATTCTTTACTCAATATGTATATTTGATAAGGCACATTATTTATGAATTAAATATATTATTCGATATGTGATGAATGATTTGGACTTGTATAACAAGTGTTAGGGACTGTTTAAAGTAATCCCCTAATGCATTGGTAGTCTCGTGGGATGAATCGGTGGGATGGCCTCTACTAATGGGTTTTTACCCAGTATGTTTTATACCATCTTTTGAAAGGTTTTAAGGATAAATGTTTTTTGTACCTTGAAAACATGGAATCTAATATTTAATAATTTCCCAAATTGAGATTTTATTTATCATTATCCATGATATTTTCACTATGATGAGATCTATGGATGCATTTCATTCTTAGTTTATTGATTAAATGGAATGTTTTTCAATTATGAACATTTCCTTATTGATTTTCCCTTATCTTATCATGGTATTCAAGTCATTTAAATGGAATTTTCTTTTAAATATTTGACTATACATATTATTTATGCACTTTTTTGTCATTTTATTGATATTAGGTCATGTTTTTTCAGTTAATTACCTTTCCATATAGATTATTCTCATTGATTCATTATTTATTCCACTTTACTTAACCCTTACTCAAAATTTGATCTTACCTTTATTTTTTTCATTCTATAGTATTCCATGAAGTTTAATATCACTAATATATATGTATATTGTAGATGGAATAAAGTTATTATTGAAAAAAATTATTTTGTACTTTTTTTATTCAATTGTTATACAAGAATCATGTATGTATCTAGTTTATCAAGACCACTAAACTATTTTTTCCATTGGGATGTGATTTATTTGTATATTATGACAATGTAAAGTTATCTAGGACCGGCTTAAGGATGCTGGGGTTGGGGTCACTACAGTTGGTATCAAAGCATGTTTAGTAGAAAGCATAGAAACTATATTTATGAAAACATAGATTGGGAGACATAACCCAAAGGTAGACTTAGAGGATAATTATAGAATAGAATACTAATGTTTTGGTATGGTAGATATTTTGTGGTTTTTTCTTACAATGCATCCATGTCTGGATACTACAAGTAGATGTGGTTATGGAACATATGTACCTTGGGGAAATAAATCTGAAATGGGAATATCAGGCTTGAATCGAGTGTAACCAGATACACAACAACGAGCCTTACTACGCACCTGGTTTAAAAATCCTAGGGGATATGCTTAGGATAATTCACTTTTTATTTAAAAACCATTATGAAGTATTTAAATAGATGATGACAATGAAAGAAATAGGTCAAAACAAAGATGTTTCATTATTTAGAAATCCCATAAACAATTAAATGGTTATCCCATAATGATTATTGTTACTCAGATTATGCTTTTGGATTTAGTAAATAGATAGAAATTGAATAAACTGTGGTACCATTGAATATGAAGAAAAAATGATGGATATAAGAAACCAAATTATATGAACACTGGAGAAAATGATATTTTAATATGATTAATCATTATTCTAGAAATATGATTAATAGTGTATATATTAACCAACTTGTAGACTCATTAATGAAGAGAAAGATGGCTTTTTCTGAGAACTCAATTAATTGAGACCATGGAAGAAAGAATAATTGATTTATATCATCTCAAAAATGTGGAAAGAGACGCCCAGGAAAGTGAAATGAAGGATCGGGAAAATACTTTATGTGTGGAAAATAAGGGCATAAAGAAAATAATTTCTGTTGAAAGATTAAGTATATGATGGAAGTAAATAAACCCCAATCTAAGGATCTATTTATAGTTCATTGTCTTAAATTTAGGGAACTTAGGAATTACCTAAGTCAATTCCCTCTTCTAAAGGATAATCTCTAGACCATGGCAGGACTTATGTAGAAATTAAATGGGGGAACTATTTGTGTATCTGGTTTGTATTGAAAACCTAAGAAAATATGTTATTTAATGATTAAATTTAAAGTATGTACGTAATATTTCTTTTTTTAATAACATTAATATGGTTTTAGAAAAATTACATCATGTATAAAAGGTGACAACCCATTATATTCGTAAAGGTCATGGGACTTGGACCCATGACTCAAGGAAGATAAGAGTTTCATACCTACCATAAGACTATGTGATGTCCTGCTGAATATGTCATTAATTTTACTTAAACAATTTAATGAATAAATATTAATTATAAACCTGTAGTTTTATTAATGTATTAACTATATTGGTTTTGGCAAATAGTTAGAGATATATAGAAGAACGTTTCACTTTTTCGTGGATCTTAAGATCTGTTTAAAGTAAATTTTAGTGCTTCAGGAATAAAAATTCATTTATGGATATTCATTTCGTAGAGTAAGAAATCCAAGAACAAAAAAGGATAAAATTGGGTTTATGAAATAGAAACATAGAAATTAAATATATTTCCTTATATTCTTAGGCATTACAATTATTCCTCAACATTAGGAAAATGATCTTGAAACAAAAATGTTATCCTTTATCATTTATATATGATGAATCAAATAGTACTTTATATCATCATAGATTTATGTATCTGAGGCCCTTAAAATTACATTGATCAGTCACTATATCATGATCAATGACCTCAATCAATCCCTCTAATTATTTAAACTTTACCTCTATCTATATATCTTCACATTACACTAATGTTATTCAACGTAGAAACCTAGTTATATATTATTCCATATGACCGTTGTAATTTCCATTTACTCTAATTAAGATTATAATTTATTAATCCTTTTATAATGTGTGTTTTTACAACAAAATAATATCCAAATTTCAAACTCTTAATAACCTAGATCATCTTTAAAATGTGAGAAGGCAATTTATTTAAGGTGGGGATAATGTAACAACCTGAAATTTATAATATAGACATCATATTTGATAGCATGTATGAAAATTAACACCAAGAATAGAAAGAAATGTAAAAACCCAAGAATTTATGATATATATTAAATTTTAAATAAATTTAATACATTATATATCTTTAAATTCATGAAACAGTGATTTTATCTTTCATTACACACAACAATGATTTTCTTTGATGGATTGTGTTACACGTAAGATCAGGTTTTACAGAATACTATTAATATTATTATTTAGAAAGAAAATTATCTCTTAGATATTAAATTTATGGTTATTAAGAGTATCAAATAACTCATTAAAATATTTGGTTGAATTTATTGGTTACCAATTAATTATAAATGAATAAAAAACCAATTGAATACAAAGGAAATGTTATTATAAAAAAACTATTCTTATGTACAAAAAGGTGTTTTAACATAATAAATTAAATTAATAAGTAATAGTGGATAGTATTACTGGAATTTATTTATTATATATTCAATAAAATGTTTTTACAGTCATCCAATAGAATTTATATCCATAAGATAAGAACAAATCGAAATATATGCAAAAAAAGATGTATATTTATAAAGGTCGTTTTCCCACCTTATAGTGGTTAAATTATTTTAAAACTAAATTTTTACACTTTTAAAATTTTATCTCAAAAAAATAATTTTTGAAATATTAATTTCAGAATTATTTTAGGGTGAATTTATGTTATTTTTATGAGAGGTTTCATTTTTTATTGAATAGTTAAAAATACTAAATTTTAATTGTAAACTGAATTTTCATGAAAATAATTTATAATATGAAATTATATTTTAATTTTTTTAATGTAACATTAATAAATTATATATATATATATATATTAGTCAAATTTAGGTCATTATAATCATTTTTATATTGAATTTAGATACAAAAACTTAGTAAACTTTTGAACCCTTTCACTTTACAAACATGCTTTCTAGTTCCATCTATGATATTAATTTTAAATTAATTTTTGACACTTATATGGATTGAATTTGAAAAAATTAATTCAATATTTTTATAATAATAATTTATAGTTTATAATAAGTCCAACTAATTTTTTTACTAAAGTGATTGTTGAAAATAGTTCAAACTAATATTAGCGGTTGATAGAAAACAAGATTACCAAGGGAATAAAATTTAATCCTAAGGGGATAAATGACCTAGAAATTTTTCCAACAACCATTTTATGGAAATATTTAGACCTTATCACTTCTATTATTGATAATTTTTAATTATTGTGTCTTATTGATATGAAAAAATTATGTTTGTAATTCTTCCTTTCAAAAAATTACAATTATTCCACTCACCCAACTTATAAAATATCACCCCCTATGCTCTTAACTTCACAAAATAAAAACACATTGGTTTAGAAAATAAAATCCCAAATAACTTCCCAACTTCCATTAACTCATTATAGAAGCATTATTTTGGTCAAAAAGCAAACCTTTTAATGTTTTAAAGAAAACCTTTAAAGGATACCCAAACAAAAGGTAATGTTCTTCTAAAAGTGTTCTTATTATATTTCTTTATCCACCTCCATAAATTCTTATTATAACTTAAGTATATAATAAAATCAGTATATTACTTATAATTATATGTTTTATATTAACGGTACAACCTAAATCCTAACACACTTCCATCAAATGGGTTATTAAATCATCATTCGTGTGTACGGAGGACTATCTCCACGAAAAGTAGTGTCATTTTTTTATTTCATTAGCACCTTTCGAGGTTGGGAATAATGATGGATTTGTAGTTATTATATTATATTTATGATTTTTATTATTTTATTATTCTTATTTAATTATTATATAACACATACATTACTTATTTCCATTTCATGGGAATATAATAATGCCATTCGTGTTTACAGAGGACTACAACCCCACAAAGCGATGTGATTCATTCATGCTTTATATGGAATGTATTGAGATTGGATTTCATAAAAAATGTTATATATGAAAAAACTAATACTTAAATTATAATATATATATATATATATATATTGCATTTACTTTTCTTTATTTTATTATGACAAGAAAATGGAAACAATGTTCATGTGTACGTACGACCTACCATCTTTATGAAAGTGTATTTCATTTAATATCACCAAATTTTATGGTTTACTATAAATACATATATAATAATTATATATCATATTTAAATCATTTTTTACATTATGGATATGATGAAATCATGATCGTAGTAATAGGAAAAAAATAAAAAGTCAAAACATACTCGAAAAACAAAGACATTATTACCCAAAACAACGAAAATACTAAAATATTATTATTTAATTGGTGATAAAATGTTATACAAGGATCTTATATGTCATGAACCATCCCCCAGGCCCATTTTTTCACAATCCCGATCCTGCCTCAAATAATTTAGAGGATGGTGACTAGCGTCGAGTAGGTATATCCCACAAATGGGAGGCATTTTCCTAATATCATGCACACGCACACCCATATCCAAGCCGCATGGGCTGGAGAGTAAAAAAACTAAGTAAAAAATCATTCATACCACTACAACCCAACAACAGCGTACGAAAAAAAGTAAATCAGTAAAGTGAAACTGGTCCAGAAACACAAGCCCACTAAAAAGACAACTCTAAAGTATAACCTGCAAAAAAGGGCATTGAAGCTGATGTAAGAAGATACTGGAAATACCTCGGCTCGTTTGATCTCACAAGGCACCGTCTGGTCCGGGTTCTAGTCCTACTATTCCTAGTACTTCACCAAAGTGTCAGTCATCTTCATAAGACATGACACGTGTGGGAAATCCCATGCAGGGGTGAGTAAAATAATACTCAGTAGGGGACCCCAAAATACAAAGTTAAAGATCGCAAAGCAAACATGACTGATAAGATATAGTCAGCACAACACAGGTATAAGTCAACAACACATATAACAAGAACATCTAGGTATACTCGAAAAGGATTTCAAGACACGACGTATCATCCACTACCATCAATATGGTTCGACTCGTAGCATGCTCGATTTTGGGAGATCCCACTCATTGAACTATCTGATAATAACCACTTAGAACAAGTTTACCAACAGTATCGGAGAGAACATCTAGTACCTATATGTCACAAAGTTTCCTTAATATTTCTAGTCTCACAGAGACAAAGAGTCTCAATATCATACCCAAATCATTGGTCACATGATTCTACTAAAAGAATGCTCATTCTGGGAGTCCCACTCCTCTATCCTAGATGTGATCCGGGACTCTTAAAAGAGGTCCAACTAGACTTGGGCCCCCCACAAATAGAAAACATTGTTCATGGGTCATGAAATACAGATAAGGGATTTTTAATAATACCTCAAACCTAATTTGTATTACCCCGCACCGTAAGGGATTCTTATATAATACCACGAAACCTACGATGAACCTCATAACATAGGGGATTCTGAAGAATTATACGAACCCTACGATACGACCCACTAGATGGAGGATTAATGCCATGTATTTGGAGTCACTTAAATACCCAAAAAAATCTATCTGTGGTGATAGAGTATCACTCCAGTCCCAAGGAGGATTTTCAACTCTATCTCGGACTCGTCTCTCAAGGGGATTACCATGAAATTTTGTACCGAACCCTTGAGGGAAAGCAAAAAGGGGAGACACCACACCTATAATGGTCCTTAATAATAGCCAAACAAGGAATTTCAAAAGTACCTCCTCATTATTAGGGTCCCAACACCGTAAATAGCTCATCCATTATACTTACAGTTTGAAATTTATGGATCTTTTTGTAAAAAGAGGTCGGTGGGGTCTAGGTCTGGACCGACCCAACCCGACCTGGTTCTGACCCGGTCTGATGGGTCCGACCCGGCCTGACCTGGTTCTCTAGGCCATGTTTGGTCTACTACACCAGCCTGACCTGAAGTCGTCCAACTTGTTCAACCCATCCTGCTAGAGCAGGTTAGTCTGCTCCACCAAAGATGCAGAAAGCGCTACGTCTCCAAACCCCTAGCAGCATCCGTCGGGGGTCACCTCCGTAGTCTAGATGAACCATGATCTCTAGTCACGTGACAGAGTAGTTAGATTCATCTTCCAAAGACCGTTTCTAGCCATTACTAATGGCCCCTTTCATCCACCCAGGGCGGATGTCGTGGGCCTCCTTTATCACTGGTGCACCGGTGGGGCCTTATGAAGGCCACTGGATGCATTCCGGTGGTCCATTCATTAATCTGCAAGACGTTAAGAAGTCCTTGGGTCTTGTTCTTCATCTCTAGGGGTTTGAATCCTCATTGTGATCCATCATGGTTCAATGTATTTCAAGCAACGATATCCCAAGCACTACCTCAATTCGTTTTCCACCATCTTCGTCTCACCTCTGTCGTTCCATGTAAATTCCAGATCCAATACATCGGATCATTTCACTAAGAAGTTGTTGCACAACGATCGATCGTTTGTCAACCCATGAAAAAAGTGAATAACATGGGGGAGAAAAGAACAATAAGAATCATGTGTATTTAACCTCAGTCGTTTTTTCATTTCATACTTGATTGGATCTGTTAGAAAGAGAAAGAAAATGACAAAAAAACCAGAAATCAATCAAAAAATCCTAAATACCTAATAAACCCCTCAAGATTAAACTCATCCCTCAATAATACGCCTGATCTGTGAATCGATCCTCTTGTCAATCAATTCACATTCATCGTAGGAATTCAAAGATGAGGAAAGGATGGAATTTAAATAACGACCCCTACCTCGAGTTGGATCACTTGAAGATGTAGGTTGAAGTCACTACGCCATGTCAATCATTATTCAGCCAGCTTTTATCAATTTGTCACCGCTTGATCAAATCCTGACCTCTAATCTTCTATCGTCGGCGAGAGAGACTCCTCCTCCTCAATAGGAAAACACTAGGGTTCTGGAGAAATCTCCAGCATTGTAAATTCTAACACTGGACCCTACCCCCAAATTATGGAGGAAATTCATTAACGCGTTTACATATTTCAGCTTTACTATTTCTCTTTGAAACAACGTTGCCGCACTGCTTCATTCATAAAAGGAGAACAGGTTGCTCCATTGCTGCATCATAGCGTTGTCACACAATGAAACGCTAAAAGAAAATAAAAAACTTTTTTTAGTTTGTTTTATTATCCTTTAAAAAGTCCAAAAATTAACATTTACCCTCTACCCGCGTCGGTCGAGGTTAGGCTTCACATAAGGAAATAACATTCTAACAAGATCAAGGGTACTCTCTGATTTCCAATCTGAGTTACTATATATGAGTTATAAGGATTTGAAAAATAAAATAATTTTTCTATTTATGGTCACATCCCAAAAACTAATTTCCATAGTTGGGTTGTGCCATCCAATGTTAGGATCTATATAAGGAAATCACGCCCTCATGAGCTCAATGGTGGTCTCTAATTTTTAATTTGAGTCACCATTCATGATTTATAAGGACATGAAAAATAACATAATTTTAACTAATTATTTTATTTACAGTTATTCCATTTTTAGGTTTTCTCACTAGAGGCCCGTACCGACTAAACTTAAGTCGCCCCTAGGGTAAAACCATTTCACTGAACGTAACAGCGCCCTCAGATATCTTATTCGGGGACCTGTTTAAGATTTATTCAACGTTTTCAAGAAAACTTCTCACACACGCTATTCAAAAACCTAACATTTTCAACAAATCATTCTAGGAACTCTGGGCCTCAAAATTACACACCATCTTAGTACCCGGTCTCATAATATTCCTGAGAATTTTCAAAAAAATAGACGGAAAATCTGAGACATGACATTCTCCCCGCCTTAATGCTTTACGTCCTCAAAAATCCGAACAAGGTTTACTCAAACAAAAGGTGATAGAACTAAGCATGAATCTCAGCCACCTTCTCCCATGATCTTCTCTTAAGATCCATATACTGACTCTGGTAACATAACAAGGGAAAATATCAACCATGAAGGATCCTCAATATTCATCGAGCTTTTATCCCAAAACAAACCAACATCGATGTCCAGCTCAACCCAGATTATGATCTGAAAAGGGTTTATGCATGAATCTAATCAGTTGAGATGTGTAAAAGACATTGTGCACCTAGTCCCACTGAAAAGTATATCCATGTAGTATGATACCTTTCCAACTATACACATCAAATAAATGGTGGACTGTTAACATTGGAGATATCTTGTCACCCCGAAAAAATCTCGGTAACCCTCCACAAGGTGAGACCCAAAGGAAGACATAGTCTCCTTCCTTGAACTCCAAAGGTCTCATCTATTTTCCAGCCCAAAACTTTAGACTACCTTATACATACTTCATATACTTCTAGATGACCTTAACAACCTCTACAAATTCCTTCTGCAATCCCTTCCACAATTTGGATGTAAAGAGAGCATCACGATTTGAAACAATCGTCGATGAAACTCCATGGAGTCAAACTATCTCCTACACATAAAGGCATCCCAAGACCTCTATTAAACTATGTTATTAGGTAGTTATAAAGTGGTCCAACTTGAATATTCAGTCAATGATCACCCTGATCGTATCATATCTCCTAGACATACATGGAAACCCCTCATGAAGTCTGCCGATATAACTTCCCACTTCCTTCCTGGTACCTCAAGAAAGAGATAGAACAACCCATGAAAATGATTCAAACTAGATTTCAGCTTTCGGCACAATAGGAAAACCCATATTTAACCTATTTCATTATCCTCAGTGTCTTCCTTGACACCCACATGCATACTCTAATGCATCTTTCCACCCAAGGCATCACCCGCTACAACTTCTCATCTCTTGAAAATAATGGCATGCTCCCCACCCTTCAAATTTCCATCAGGGGTATTCCCTATGGACAACTGAGAATTTAAAGACTCTTAGTCAGTATCACCAAGTTGTTCCTCCCCTGCTCATTTAAGAGTGGATAGGTAACAACCCATGGCTGGAGATAAACTAATCTATCTCCATCCACAAATGATAATCGCACCGAGTCCAGCCACTTCAATCCTTACCCTATAACTGCTAACAAGATTCCTTCTGAGGTAATATTCATCCATGTTCTTCTTCCTAGGAGTATAAACAAACTCCAATTCATAGTCATGTAGGAACTCCAGGCATCACCTCTATCTCAATACCAGGTCATTCTAAGAGAAGACATAATTAAGAATGTTGAGGTTGAAGTGGATGATGTATCACTTGCCAATAAAGTATTATCGTTACATAATCAACACAAAGAACACCACTACTAACTAAATATTATGAGTCACACAGTTCTTCTCATCAAACTCCATCTCAACCCTCATTGGATTCACTGCAAATATATTCTCTGAGGTGATGTTTCCTAGAAATAAAATACCTCTTGAGTCCAAGATAGAAACTTCAAGATGTTTCCTTGTAGTTGGTTCTCCTAAAGTGGGTCCCATACCGTTATAAAGTGTCTCTTGTGTTCCCCCTAGGAAAATGAGTACAATAAGATGTCATCAAAAAAAGTTCACCTAGGGTTGTCCAGTGTGAAACACTGGGTCTTACTTAGCCCTTCCACTTTATGTCCCCCATCTGCACCCCCAGCTCATGGATCTCTTCAGTAGACATCTGATGAATTGATGTAAATATCGGAACACCCCAGGGTGTATAATAATGTTGAAGTCTAAATCACAATGGAGAGGTAAAGCTGGAACTTATTCATGGAAGACGTCATTATACACTGTAGCCACTATGAAACCTGAGGACTCATAACATCCACTCCATTGAGGGTCGGACTAGACAACTGGATCGAATTCAGCTACACCCACCTCTGCCTGAGTCTATCAAGAGCTGCAAGGATTTCCCATTTTTCGATAAAGGGAAATATAACTCCATCACTGCAGAAAAATATCATCCTTTACCTAAAATAATCGATCTGAATATGAACTGGGGATTTAGTCCATACAAAGAATGATATCATAAGGCCTCGATGCCACAACCAAGAGATCCAAACCAAAACACTAACCTACAAGAGTCGGGTAACACTATTGGAAATAGTGTGTGTTCATTGGGTCTCCTCTAGTAGGAGTCTATAACATGATGATCAAGTCAACGGTTTAACTAGAACCTCTAGGATTCAAAAAAGAAAAGTGTAAGGAAAGGAAATCAATAGTACAAGTGTTTATCAATACTAAAGCTAAAGTAGAAAGACACATATCGTACCTTGAATCATCCCTAGAGTCCTAGGGTCATAAGTCTCGATAGCATGCAACTGTATCATCCCTTTTCCACCAACTCCCAGAGTCTGTTATGGACCACCTAGAGGTGGTGGTGGTAACACATCAAAATGCCAGCCACCCCCTACTACTTCCCCAGCTCTCCTACCACTTCCACTGCCCGACGGATCTACCTACTCTTATCACTGCCTCTTCTTTAGTGGTTCATCAACCACCTCTCTGGATACAACATGAATAGTTGTAAAATCTAACGGGAGATTACCCATTTTTAGACAAGAATAACAAAGACTTTTCTTCTAGGAACTGAACAATACTTGGAACTTATAACAAAACCTCTTGTTCTACGGCTTACGTTATGCACCTTCTATCGATAGGTCCTTCCAACCCTAATTCCAGGACAATAAATGCCTCGGAATCCTATGACACTTGTTCAAACCCTACACTTCATAATATAGTGCCAAAAGATCCATCCACAACTCAGTCTGGAAAGTTACATCCACCCGAACCACTAGAGTTGGGTCTGCTAACCTATCACCAGGAGAAACCATCACCTACTTCCCATCCTGAAGAAAAACCACTCTGCGACTAGCTCCCATCAGGGAGGCCTCATCAAGAATCAGGCCAAACTCCTGATTCTACTACAAAAACCCCACTGGATGGCATCATGAACACATCCTAAGGAGAACAAGATGTATCACGGTTAAAAGTATATTGCTAGTGAGCTGACTCAAGAAGGACACAAACCACTCCAATATGATACATATACCTTTATTTCCCTGCAATCAGTTTTTTCCAATATTGAGTCAGAAAACTAGTGCCCAGAGTCCTAGTGTATGGATATGTCATCTACCACACTAATACTGGAGTCCCCATCCTGAAATAAAAACTAGAAACACTTAACACTATTGCCCTAAACCAATCTCACAAACTCAAAGTCCCAATGTGGAACCAAACCACATATAATACCACTTTGTAACAACCCGTCCCCTGTGTCCCATGTCGTGACAACCCCAAGCCCTCCTCTGATAGGCTAGGGGAAGGCGACTAGCACTGAGTAGGAAAATCCCACAAATAGGAGGCATTTTTTAAGATCATTCACATATGCACCCAACTCCAATTCATAGGGGTTGGAGAGTAAAACACTAATAAAAGAAAATGCATTCATACCACTAAAACTAAACAACATAGTATAGTATAAAGTAAAGAAGAAAAGTGAAATCGGACCAGAAACAAATGCCCACTAAAAAGACAACTGTAAGGTCTAGCCTGAATACAAGGTCCCTGAAGTTGTTGTAGGAAGCAGCTGGAAATAACTCGACTTGTCTAATCTCACAAGGCATCGTTCGGTACTAGCCTTGATCCTACTATGCTTAGGACTCCACCAAAGTGTCGGTTGTCTACACAAGACACGACACGTGCGGGCAAAGCCCATGTAAGGGTGAGTAAAACAATACTCAATAGGGGACCCCGAAACAAAAAAGTGAATGACCATAATGGAAACACCCACCAGAAGATACAGTCAGCTCAACATTGTTATATGTCAACAACACATATAACAAGAACATCCAGGTTTACTCATAAAGGATTACAAGTCAAAATGTATCATCCACTTCCAGCCATATGGTTCCACTTGTAGCACACTCGATTCTGAGAGATCCCACTCCTCGAGCTATCTGATAGTAACCACATAGAAAAATTATACAAAAAGTATCTAAGAGAAAATCTGGCCTAGATATGTCAAGTAGTTTCCATGATACATTCACTCTCACTAAGATAAGGAGTCTTGATATTATAGCCAGATCCTTGGTCACAGGATTCTACCCAAAGCATTCCCATTCCGAGAGTCCCACTCCTTGATCCTAGATGTCATCTGGGACTCTTAAAAGAGGTCCCGCTGAACTTGGGCCCCTCCCAAAGAGAAAACACTGGTAAAGGGTCATAAAATACAGATAGGGGATACCAATTAATACCACAAACCCAATCTGTATTACCCCACACTATAGGGGACTCTCATAGAATACCACAAACCCTATGATGTGGCTTGTAACATAGGGGATTTCGAAGAATACTGTGAACACTAAGATATGGTTCACTAGATAGAGGATTAACGCCCTATAATCTGAGGTCACTTCAATACACAATGAACTCCATCAGGGGTGATATTGTATCACTCTAGTCCCAAGTATTATTTTCAACTCAAAATAGGACTCGTCTCTCGAGGGGATTTCCATGAAATGTTGTACCAAACCCTTGAGGGAATAACCAAGGGGAGACTCTTCACCAATACAGGTCCCTAATAACATCCCAACAAGCCATCTAAAAAGGAAATCCTCATCACGATGGTCCTAATTCCACGAATGGATTTTTAATCACACTTACAGTTTGAAAGTTAGGGATCTTTTTGTAAAAAGGAACTGGTGGGGTCTGGGTCCAGCCCGACTCGGTCGGGCTGACCCGACCCGACATGGGCTGGCTCAGGGTCTACCAACCTGACCCTGAATCTAGCCCAACTCAACAGGTCTGACTTGACCCACCGGGTCGACCCGGTTTGATGGGCCCGGTCTGATCTGATGCACCGGCCCTGCCTGGTTGTTCAACCCAACCTGCTGGAGTGGGCTAGTCTTCTCCGCCCAAGATGCGTCAGGCGTCGTGTCTCTAAACCACCGGTGACATCAGCCGCAGGTCACCTCTACGGTCTAGCAGGACCACAGTCTCCAGCTATATGATGCGGCAACAAGCCACATCCGCCGAAGACCGCCACGGGCCATAGTCGGTGGCCCCTGTCAGCCGCCTGCGGGGGATGCCGTGGGCCTCCTTCACCACTGCGTCTCACCATTGGGGCCTTCCGCGGGCCACCAGATGCATTCTAGTAGTCCTTTCTTCTATCTAGAATATGTTTCAGAGTCTTTGGATCATATTCTTCATCACTTGGGATTTTAATCCTCATTGTGATCCCCTGTGTTTCAATGTCGCTCGAGAAACAATATCTCCCAAACTACCTCGATCCATTATCCACTGTCATCATCACACCTCTATCGTTCCATTTACATTACAGATACAAGACGTCGGATTGGTGTGCTACAAAATGGTTGCGCAATGATTGATCATTCTTCAACTTGTGAAGAAAGTGAAGAACATGGGGGAGAAAAGCATAAAAAAAATCCAAGGATCAAACCTAGGTTGCTTGTTCGTTCCACCCTTGATCTAGTCCATTATAATAATCAATAAAATGAAGAACAAACCAAAAAATAATCAAATGATTTTTAATCCCAAATAAACCCCATAAGGTGAAACCCATCCCACAAAAATACGCACGATCAGTTAATCGATCCGTTTTTCAATCGATTCACATTCGTCGTAGGAATTCAAAGATGGGGAAAGGATGGAATTTAAATAACAACCCCTACCTTGATTTGGATCTCTTGAATATGTTGATTGAAGTCATGTCACCATGTCGATCCTTCTCCCACCGGCATTCATAAATTCGTTACCACTTGATTGAATCCTGACCTCAGATCCATCATCGCCGGCGAGAGAGCATCCTCCCCCTCCATAGGGAAACTCCACGGTTCTAGAGAAATCTCTAGCATTATGAATTCTAATGCTGGACCCTTCCCCCAAATTATGGAGGAATCACATTAACACGTTAATGGGTTTATGTGTTTCAGAATTATTGTTTCGCTTTGAAATAGATTCACCACACTGATTCACTTATAAAAGGAGAACAGGTTGCTCTGTCGCTGTGTCATAACGTTTCCACTCTACAAAACATTAAAAGTAAATAAAATAAACTTCTTTAAGTTTATTTTATTCTCCTTTAAAAATTCCGAAAAATTAACTTTTACACACCACCTATGTTTGTCAGGGTTAGGCTCCACCTAAGGAAAGAATGTCCTCATGATCTCATTAGTACTCTCAGATTTCCAATCCAAATTACCATTTAAGAGTTATAAGGATTTGAAAAAAAATAATTTTTTTATTTAATTTTTTAATTTACGGTCACATCCCAAAACTACATTCCACAGTTGGCACGTACCTTCCAATGTTAGGATCTTCATAAGGAAAGAACACCCTCACGAGTTTAATGGTGGTCTTGGATTTTCAATCTGATTCACCATTCATGAGTTATCAAGACTTTAAAAATTACATAATTTTATTTAATTATTTTATTTACCTTTATGCCATTTTTGGGTTTTCTCACTAGTGGCCCACGCCGACTAAAAAAAGTAGTTCCTAGGGTAAATTCACTACTATGAATGTAATGGTTCCCTTAGATATTCTATTCAAGAACATGTTTATGATTTATTCTACTTTTTCAAGAAAACTAATCACACAGATTATTTAAAAACATAACATTTTTCAACTGATCATTCCGGACACTCCAGGCCTCAGAATCGCACGTCGTCTCAGCGTCTGGTCCTGTAATTTTTCCATAATTTTTTTAAAAATAAAAATAAAAAAATCTGATTCATTTCATTATATGATGTTAGAAATATTAACATTGTTCTAGTATATTCTAATTACATGTTTAAACCCATTATACAAGAGTTTAAAAGCATTCAACCAAAAAACGCATAAGGTAAGGTATTTCATCTCAGTTTCATTTTATTTAGGTATATTGTATAGTTATAAACCAAATTACTTTTATATGGTGTATATACTACCAATTTTACAAGTAATATCATTAGTAATTCATTATTCCAAGTACATTAAGTTTTAACTTGATTATTTCATCTAAAGAGATTTGAACTAAAAGTTACCAAGTGGTAATGAAATTTCATAACTCAATTTATTTTCATTGGGTTATATTACTTATTCATTGTTGTTTATATTATATGATTATGGGTATAAAATATTTTACTCTTTATTTTTTGTAGTTCCATTTTTTTTTGTGGGTTTATCATTTATAAAAATAATCTATTCATTGATTAATTCTCACTTCAACATTATGATCATTTTAAGGGTTTATTTCACAATCTCATTCTAATCAAGATTTTTTTTTATATTTCATTAAAGGAAATTATATTTTTATAGTTTAATTAATCCTTTAATTATATTCCTCTAGGTTATTCATGATTACTTCAAGTAACATAACCATTTGTCCACTCTCTAGTACATAAAATATTTTAGATTTTTTATAAGAAAACCCAAAATTATTTTTCTCTTCGATCGACAACATATTTTATTCCAAGCCCATGTTTTATAAAGTTGTTTTCAAAAAAATTAACCTCTTAAAAATTATTTATAAAAATTAATTTTTTAACAATTTTGTCCTTTTTAAAAAATAAAAGGAATCACTTTATCTCTTTCCAAACAAGGAAATTTTCTTTACCTTCTTTAAACACAAAAGGAATATTATATTTACCCTATATGGAATTACCCTCTATAATCTCCTTAAAGTTTCCTTTGAAATTTTATAAATAAATTTTTAAATAAATTTTTCTTAAAAGTTATTTTAAAATAAAATTATTTTGAAAATGTTTTTCAAAATGAAAATTATATTTTACTCAATAACATTTTAAATATATTTTTATGGAATTTTTATTAATTAATCATAACAACCCTTATACTTACTCCATTGGTTAAACATCATATTCATACCATACATATTCTTTCTTTGGATAGTTTATGATTATTTTGACCAAGGATAGTATTGAAATTCCCATCCTTCAATCATTTTTTTTGTAAATATCTTACCCTTGAGTTATTTACATTCTAGTGACCATTAGACATTAAATTTTCCCTAAATATCCACATTTTTTATCATGGATATGATTATTTCCTAATATATATACCATTTTTACACATCCTGTTACTTTGGTAGTTATTTGATTATCTAGGGAAATATTGATAAATCTATATCCTTTACTCAATATGGATATTTGATCAGGCACATTGTTTATGAATTATATCTATTATTCAATATATGAGGAATAATTTGGACTGGTATGACATTGGTTGGGGACCATTTAAAGCAATCCCCTCAAGTCATCAGTAGTCTAATGCGATGAATCAGTTGCCTAAACTCAGATAATGGTTTTTTATCTAGCAAATTTTAAGTCATATTGTGAAAGGTATTGACAGTAAAGGTTCTATGTGCCTAGGAAACATAGAGTTAAATATTTAATCATTACCTGCATTCAAAATTTAGTTATTATTAACCATGATATTTTCACTATGAGAAAATCTAGGGATGTGTTTCATTCTCAATTTATTGATTATATGGCATGTGTTTTCAATTATTTATCTTACCATGTTGATTATTCCTTATCTTATCATGATATTCAATTGATTTAATTGGAATTTGTTTTCATTAATTTACTTTTTCATATTACTTATGCACTTCTTTCTCAGTTTATTGATTTCTTGGGATGTTTTTTCAATTATTTACCTTTTTATATTGATTATTCTCATTGATTCATTATTTCTTCATCTGTACTTAAACCATACTAAGTATTTGAGCTCACTCTTATTTTGTTTACTATCTTTAGGATTCCATAAAGTTTAATATGACTGATATGTAGGGATATTCTTAACAGAGTAAAGTTATTCTTGAAAAAAAATGTTGTAACTTTTGTATTCTATTGTAATACAGGACTCATGTATTTATATAGTTTACCATGACTACAAGACTATTCAATCCTTTGGTATTTGATTTCCTTATCTCTCATACCAATTTAATTGTATTAGGCACAAGATATGGGCTTCTGGGATCGGGTTCACTACAAATATATCAAGGTTTTGTTTATGTTCGGTGTTGTGTGTAAAGAAAACTATTTAATGCATTGACTTAATTTAAGGAAATCATATTTTAAAATCTTAGGGTGTTAAATTGTAGATCCCATTAATAAATTGTATCATCAAAATTTCAATTATTACTATACGGTTAATGTAAGTGAGGGTAATATTATCACATTCATCATTTTTCATATAACCTCTAATATTACATCTTCCTTACTCTCTTAGTTTATATCATGTTACTTATATTTTCACAAACAAAATTAATCATTAATAAAATTGTATACTTATGTATATATATATATATATCCTGATCATATATTATATATTATATACCTTTACGAAAACCATTTGAATCTCCAAGACATTAAACTATAGTGAAATCATATATACCATCAAAAATTAACTCTTGTATTAAATCAATGGTTAATAAAATAAAAAACTATTCAATATACATCATAATTCAAAAAATTAGATAAACTTAAAAAAATCATAGATTTTTTTTCATTAAATAAATAATAGTTGTTCATACCTCAATCATGTGTTCTCCAATAGATATCCACAAAAACTAACCTTGTCATAAAATTAATTATCTAGGTTATTGATACAATTTAGTATAATTTTCCATACCTTTAAATTAAAACTATTGAACAATAATCCTTTGATGTTTCTCATAATTCTAATAACTTTCATAATATACCAAAATATCATTAATAAATATCACTCACTTATGAAAATACCTAAGAGTATAAAGAATTATATTTTTTAGGATTTCAATATCCCTTACATCAAAAATACTAGAAAACAAACCTTTTACAACATAAAATGTATATAAACTTATTCTCATCCCTTTAAGTATGATCCCATATTCAGTTACAATAAATATTTTTTTCTAGAGACATGTCTTTCTTGACTTCATTTCAATGATATTTTTTCAACCAAATACTAAATCCCAAAATGGATGTTAATAAAATCAGAGTAAATAATTTAATGAATTTGAAAATGCATTCCTAATATGTAACCACACCTTCATTTCATCCTTTGATAGATTCAGTTAAATCTAACTTCCTTTAAGTCTGGATTTCATATAGTTGTTAACCTAATCCCTTAAAGTAACTAGGAAATAAATACTTCATATTTTCTCATAAAGATCAAATGATCAATAAAATCATATAACCTATGAGTGTCTCACTACGTGTGCAGTCCTAGTCCCACTCATCGTGAATGTGAATAATTATCATGCCAATGCTCAACTAACCATTTTAGGGTCATTAACGCTAGGTGTTTCTATGCCACAACTAAATCCACTTTCCGATATCCAGTCAGTGATGTATTACTAGGGAAATCAAATAATCAAGACTATACTAATATTTCGGGATATCATTCTATACATAGACTCATCTCTAGGGTTTTTACTAAGGTTCTCTAACTCCAATACCAAAATAAAATGGTTATTATTACAATAAAATTAAATCATATACTAAACAAAGGGTTTTCTAAAAAAATAAATTTTATGAAAATTACCTTATCAATCCTTAAATTATCCACAAAAAACAACACAATCTCTAAATTTATCTAAACATTTCCTTTGATACCAACTGTGATGCTATGAACTGGAACTCCCAAGTCTGGTTCCATCAACGCATACTTTACATACTCACATCATTTCCAAGTGAAATAGCTAGTATATAACTATCCTTAATTGAAAAACCAATTAAAATTATTTCATCTCTTACATCATAATGGTCATTTCATGTTTAGAGATCTTGAGAAGTAGGATAAATCATTAACTAATAATGAAAATCAATTAAATATAAAGTAATTAATCGATACTAAGAATTCAATATATCCCAAAAAAATTATTACAAACATTTTATCTTTCAATACATATCATATTTACTATTATAATTTATAACCTAAGGAAAAAAAACATAAGAAGGGGAGACATAAAACACTCAGTAAGAAAAACATATAACTAAATCTATCAAATCATAAACATAGAATATATAATTTGAAAAACAAATCTACATAATACCATAATCAATTGAAAATTATAGCATGATATATCTATGTTAATAAATTAAAACATAGTTAAAAATAATTACCAATCATTATACTGATTGAATGAATGATTTTGGAAAATAAAAACATTCTCCCAAGCCCTTGCTCAAAGGAATTATACAGATATCGGGAGAGGTATACACTAAAACCCAATTTATTTTGGGTAATAAGAACTGTTATTGCATATATGGGATATATAATGTCAGGGAACACCCATCACATGTTTATTTTCAATGCATTCATCATATGAGATAATGGGTAAACCTTATATAATCAACTTTTCCATTAATCATTCATATAAAAATAATGACATATAGAATACCAAAACTTTTCCCTATATCAATAATAAGGGTAGCATGATCATAACTCATCCATAAAAAAGTATGTGGATGGTTAAACACTACAAAGTCAATATCCATCAGTAGTCAATAAATAGTCATTTTGGAATAACAAATTCATATATTTCAATGTTTCCCTAATCAATAAATGGAATATAATTCTATATAATCATCCATCAAGACTAAATCATATGGAGTATTGGTACATGGTTAATTCAATAATTTACCCAATCAATCGATGTATAGAATGCAGGTGAACATCATTTAATTATAATAATGGAGAATAAGGTATTTACAAAGGAAATCCATTGGATGAAAAATCATGCCTATACATAATGGATAAAAAGTAAAGATAGATTAAATGATAGATCATATATTTGATAGAAAAGAACATCAACTGTTCCATGAAGATAAATATGGGGGATGGTTGAAAAAGAACATATCCCCACTGTTCCAAAAGAAACATATAAGGATGTTAACATAGATAAAAATTATCATTGCAAAATAATTATTCAAATAATATCACAAAAATAAAGGATAAAGAATCAAATTGTTTGATACCACTTGTTTAATACCCCAAATAATAAGTATTAATACTTATTATAGAATTATTCATCTGACATAAATCCCATTAGTGTAAATCCTTTTTGAATATGAAAAGGAAAATGGAGTTGAAAACCTAAAAAAGTGGTTAGAATCTTTTTTAATATTGAGGTAAAATAAAAACATGCAAGTCACATTTTTTAACATCCAATTTTATCCCTTTAAAGAGTTTTAATAGGTTAATAAAGATTTTTGGATCTATACACTTTGATAGTGTGATATTCTGAGGCTTGGAGAGCCTCAGTGTTGATATAATTAAAATTTTAAATATATTTTGTCACACACATGATGTTTTCATAAAAAATGGAATAACTATTGAATAGAGTCTTAGATTTCAAATTTTTCACCGCTATTGAATCCAAAATGTTGTTTTTACCCCAAGTGTGGCATAACCTATTAAATTTTTGGGTATTTCATGAAAGTTTAGTTTTTGGAGGAATAGTAATTTAACAAATTGATTATTTAATTTTTTACTTATTATATAATCATGAACTAGAATTATCTATATAATAATGGTTATAAAAAATACCTATGGTGAGTTTTATAACCCAATGGATTGAGAGAGGATCTATTAAAGGAGTATTTATGGCTGACTGACATTATATCATGCTTTGATGATCAAAGTTCCAAAAACGTTTGTGGATCTCGCCAACGACGATGACATGGAACTATTCTTCATCAACGATTGATCCAAACTCAAGGTAGTATGTTTCTTTTTAAATTTTATCCTATTTTAGATTATCCCATGTTGAATGAAAATTAATTCTTCTAACATTTGTATGTGTGGTTTGGTGGATAAATTTTCATTCATATTTTATCCTACAATAATATTAGGAATTGATATTATTTCATTTTTCTTTGTAAATCCTCTTTTTTTATCAATAATATGAAAATAAATCAAGTACAACATGAACATTGGATGAGTTTCATTCCTCACATTATTTATTTCTGCATTTCTCACCCCATTCATCATGTGATCATCATTGATAATTGGTTCAGTTAGAATCTCAAAAATTACCCAGTAATCAATCATTGTGAAACCATTATTTAATGTGACAAATTTATATCTTGGGTTCATGATGGAGATTGATGACACGGTTGTGATGATTAGTAAAATTAGTTTATTGGGTTCAAATTTATAGATCCACTATTGTGGTATTTGGAGTTTTAACTTTGTGGTCTGATGGGAGAAGCATTGTAAGCATATAGAAGGTCGAATTATAGTCTCCTTTGATGAACTGAGGTAGTTCAAACTCATATTTGTGTTCATTAGTATAAGTGGTGGTGTAATAGGTGAAAATTTGGTGAAGGTTGAAAACTTGTGATGAATATGTGGGTTATAGAAAATCCTGAGCTATATGGTGGGTAGTTAGGAAGAAAACATGTCATGTACTCCCCTTTCTACAACACTAGGACTTATACACACACAAAATATAACACACCATTTGACATGTGTCACATGCCATGTTCCATGACCTGCAGACTCAGATTATACCCTCGGGGTACACACTAATGGACATGGTTTGGTACATAGGAATGGTCATAGTACATGGGTATTACTCGGTACTCATACACGGCTAGGTACCTAGGCACATCCTGGTACACATGCATGAAGAAAGTACATGTGAACAACCTATACTACACAGAAATAGGATTAAGTTCATGGGAAAATTGGGAGAAGAGAATAAAACCAATGTACTACTAGTATATTCCATACAGATCCTTCATAATAGTTTGAGGCCCTTATTCTCTTCAGTATAGTCCATTTCACTTAGGGTGAATTCCCTTGGTTTATTCCCTATGAGGGTAGAGTGGGGAATCATTTCATGAGCATAATATTTAATCCTCTCTATAGGATAAGTCTGAAATATATTTTTAGGAATTCCCCATGAGACATGGTGTGGGATCCTCTATTTTATTATCTACCCTAAGTGGGGTTTGAGGTATCAAAAAGACTCACATACACATGCATTAATCCTATACATTGTTGTTTAATCCAGTTATGGTTTATGGTGTCCCCCATGGCCTTATATTTGATACCCTATCAATGTATCAATATTTTTTGACATATAGTGCATACTCCATCCTAAAAAGACCATAAAATGACATATTCTTGGATAAGTTACATCAGTGTTACCTGGATCATGGAGTGGGTCCTCCCAGATGAGTGTAACCTTGTAATCTCGAGCAGAATCCTAGGGTAGTTTTGTGATTGTGACATTACCTTGGAACTTTGTGTCTATCAAGGGTATATCTAGAGGTTATTATTATATATCTAATACTCTTATTTACATTCCCTTATGATGATCTGACTACTCTCTTTATGACTTATGTTTGGTGATTCAGTGTTTTCTACTTGGTATTGTTATACTCACACCTGTTTGAGTTCTTCACACACATTACATGTCTTATACAGATGATAGGAAATTCAATGGGGTCCTTAGTACACTACGAGTAGGTAGTGTATAGTTGGACTAGATAGATCATGTTTCATACCAGGTGTCACATTTGATTACAGGTACCTCCTTCTAGCTGGTTGGAATTCTTTTCTAATTTTAATGGGCTTGTATTTTTTCCATTATTCTTTCTAGTATTACTATCATACTCTAATTATGGGATTTAGATATATGAATGTATGGGTATCATTGGTATTTATATTTCAACATTTTATGGGGTTATGGGGGTGTGTGTGAAGGTACCTTAGGATAAGGCTTCCCATGGGTTTTATATGCTTATTTGTTGCTTACTACTAGCCCTTGGCCTATTGGAGGTAGTCTCTGTGTGTCAGACTCAGCTTATCGCTAGCCAGGTGGCCCTGTTGGTTCAGTCGATGATATATTCTTTTCAAGGGATTCATTATCATAAGACCAATGTTTAGATATTTCCTAGAAGTGAGGTATGGTTTGGGATTTATAGCAACAGTGTTAATGTGTTTTATGTTTTTCACTCAGGATGAGGAATCTAGTGTTGGTGTGATAGTTGATGTATCCATTCACCATTACTCTGATAACTTACTTATTGACTCAGTGTATGTAGGAAATATTTGTGGGTAAAACATGAGCACATGCATCATATAGTTATGTGTTGTAGTTTCCATGTAATTCTTGAGTCCCCTCACTATAGATACTCTTGATTGTGGTACATATTGTCTATTTCATGATGCCTAAATGATGATTTCAAGATATGATTCAAATGAAAGATCATGAGGATGATACACTCTATGAAGAGTAATGGATATAGGGACTTGTTCAGAAGGTGGTACCTCTGGGTGGTTTATCATTCATACCTCTACCCAATGAGAAGATTAGTGTGTCAGTAGTACCAACTGGTGAGGTACAATGGATAAGAAAAATAAAAAAAAATCAATTTATATTTACCTCTTTTGTTTCAAGGTGAGAAATATCCATAGATATATAAGGACTATATTGAAGAAGTTGTATGAGTCTTTCACCTCTTTAACACACTTGTAGACAAAATGGTGGTCCGGGAAGCGAGCCTTCTGTGTGGTTTCACAGGGCGATGGTGGGGCCTAGTGGATCTATTGTATGATGAGATGAATCTTTCATAGATGTATTTTGAGAACCTTTTTATAGAGAATTTATCTCCAACTAAATTGTTTTAAGTACACATTTGTGATCACTTGTAGATTTCGTAAGTAAGTACGACTATGTCTAGGTATTCATTGTGGTTCACTAACATCTTGTAATACTTGGTGGATATGGTTTGTGATCAGTTATTATAGTAATATACCTTTGAGTGAGGCCTGTGTAGATATATCTAGGATAGTGTGACACTAATTTTCATTCCTACCTATGTTGGGGTTTTGGATCATGATTTGGTAGTAGAGATATTTCTGCTTGAGCAATTGCTGATAGCGAGTCATAGTGGTGGGAAAACTAGAGTAGAGACTTAGGTGGTGGGTATCTGAGGGTAGACCTATATATTTTTACATTTAATAAATTTTAGTAGGTTTTATTAGGATATATTGACTATAGTTAAAGTATCTCATAATGGATCTAGTTATTCTAAAGAGAGGCAACACTACTCCTATGACAGTTTGGAACGTGTGAAGTGTAATTGTCTTACCCACCATACAACATATTTAAAGATCATGGAGGGAACAACCAGTTAGAGATAGTGGATAGAATATGGTGTTCCATAGGGAATCATATGTTGTATAGTATTAAGGAGAGTAGCTAGAGGTGTTATATGGTTTGACTTATTACCAACACCACCCCCAAAGAGGTCCCCTCCAGGCTTAGTGAGCTCATGGTTAGAGGAGATGACAATTGTAGGTGGTGGTGTCATATCACCTAGATACTCAAAGGATGAGTATAATTACAATCTATGTCTTTTAGACCTTATCTATAGTTCTAAAAGACATAGTTTATAGGCACTATTTTTACATCTCTAGTTCAATACTTAGATATTCCAGTTGAGCCTTTATCTCAACCCTTGCATTTAGAGACTCTAACTAGTGAGGATTTAGTGATCACACACTTCTTTCACTAGGTTGAACTAAATATAGGATGAGAGATGTTACATTGGGATCTCTTTTTATTATTGATTAGGCCTTATGACATCATACTAGGTATGGGATGGCTATAAGTAGTTCCATTATAGATTGATTACTTCAAGAAGTGGATACAGTGTGTCGATGTAGATGGGATGAGGTTCTACTTCTTTAATGAGAAGGAAACCTAGGCGGAGAAATATGGTCTCATACATATGAGGGTACAATCGATTACTCACCAGTTAGATAGTATTATCTTTGGGGTAGTGGATGTTATGGGGTTTTAGCTTCCTACAAAGGTGAAAGAGTATGAGGAAATATTTTTGAAGGATGTTTCAGGCTTACCTCACCAACCAGAGATAGACATTGGAATTTAATTTCACCTAGAAAATTCCCCAAAACATGAATCAGCATATCTAATGGCTCTCACAGTGCTTCTTGAGATGAAGGTGCAATTTGATTACTTATAGAGGAATATATTTATCATACCTAATGTGTCCCCAAGGGTAGCCTCAGTATTTTTATCCAAGAAGATAGATGGGAGATTTTGGTTGTGTTTCGAATACAATCTCTTGAACTGGTTGAGCATGAAGAATATGTATCCACTATGGAGGATCAACAACCTCCTAGATAAGTTGAGTGGGGTGAGATTTTTCTCTAAGATTGATCTCAGATAATTTTATCACCAAATTTGAGTAAGATATGTGGATTTAATTAAGAATATATTCCAATTACATGATAGTCATTATGAGTACTTCTGAATACCTTTTAGTGTGATGAACACTCCAACGATGTTCATGGGACTCATGAACCAATTCTTTCTATATTTCCTAGAGCAGTTTGTAGTGGTCTTAATCGATGATATACTATTTTACTTGGTGTATTAGGAGGATAATGTGAGACACTTGAGGATGGTCCTAGAAATACTATGAGAGAACCAGATTTATTTTAATATCTCTAAGTTCCTATTATGGATTCAATAGATCCACTTTCTGGGACATTTCATCTGAGTAGAGGGTGTGGTAGTATAGTTGGAAAATGTATTGACGGTTCTAACTTAGGATCCATCCAATGAAATGAAAGAGACATGTAGCTTCCCTAGGTTGGAAGGCTATTATAAATGATTAATTTCTGATTTATCCAAGATATTTACACCAATGAAAAATTTGACTCAGAAGGGGAAATCATTCATTTGGATGGAGAGGATCCAAAATTATTTTTAGGAGTTGCGGTAGAGGTTGACTAGTGATCCTATATTGAGATTTATAGAGGAGGTTGTTGAGTACAAATTGTTCTTTGATGCATCGGGGATTGGTATTGGATGTGTTCAAATGAAGAATAAAGTGGTGATTATCTATGGGTCATCTTAGTTGAGACCAAATGATCATAATTTCATGACCCATGATATGAAGCTGGTATCGGTAGTATTTTCCCAGATGATTTGGTGACACTACCTTGTGTGTGAGTAGTTTATCATCTATTCTAACCATAATAATCTTAGGTAAATATTATTATTGAATAATATAAACGTGATACATATGAAATCGAAAGAGTTACTATAGGATTTGGACTTTGATATAGCCTATAATTTTAAAAAGTGAAATGTGGTGGATGATTCTCCCATTAGTAGATCTTGTTTACATTTTTGGACAAGGTGTCAGAGAAGTTAGCCATGTGGTTGTTATCACTTTTGGATGAGGATGGTACAACTTATTTCCAGATGATGGTTACACCACCACTTTGATAGTGTGTTAGGGAGGCTCGGTATAGAGATTCCAACTATAAGACCATAAATACTAATATATGAACTGGGAATACTCCTAATGGATTTTATGAAGGTGAAGAGAACATCATTCTTTTTAGAGGTAGGAAGATGGTGCGAGTGAAGTTGTGTGAGGAGGTTTTCTGGGAGTTCCATACATCCCCCTTGGTAGTGAATCTTGGTGTAGAAAAGAAATACTAGGAACTTCATCATTAGTTTTGGTGGCTTGGGATGAAGAATTGTGTAGTGGAGTTATTCTCTTGATTCCCCACATATCAACAATTGATGACTAAGCTCTAGGTTCTAGAGAGTTTAGCTAAATATTTTGAGGTTTTAGGGTGGATGTGGTATATTATATTTATAGACTTTATGATGGGGATTCCATGATAATCTAGAGGAAAAAATGTTATATGGGTGATTATAGACCAACTCACCAATTAAAAAAATTCCTTGTTATCTTTGAGAAATGTTTAGTAGAGTGTTCAGTATTCTTTTGTGTACATGAGACAGTTTGAATTTATGAAGTTACTTCTATGATCAATTAAGAATATTATGCTTGTTTGACAACATGATTATGGAGAGGATTATAGGAATATTTTTTGATTTAGTTTCATTGGAGCATGGTGTTTCACTCCAAGACTAGAAGCCAGACTAAGAAGACCATTAAAGTTTTGGAGGACATGTTGTGGGCATACAAGTTTCACTTTTTCCATATTTAGGAGGATCACCTGACCTTGGAAGAGTTCACATATATTAAAAACATCCATTCTACTATTGATATGGTTCCATAAGAGGATTTGTGTGGGAGACCCTCTCGGTCACCTCTATATTGGACTGATCTAGGTTTCTCAGCTATCATGGCCCTAGAGTAGGTTCAAGCTATGACAAAGAAGGTTCAGATAATCTAGAAGTAGATGAGGACTCCCTAAATTCATCAGAAGTCTTATGTGGATCAATTATAAAGGGATTTTTAGTTCAAGGAGGGACACCATGTGTTCCTAAAGTTATCCAATCTATGTAGATTGTGGATATTTTTTTAGGGTATCAAGTTATCTCCAAAATTCATTAGACCTTTATAGATATTGTTTAGGATTGGTGAGGTGGCATGTCTCTTTTCCCTATCACCAGATTTTGTCTGGGTACACAATTTCTTCCATGTTTCATAGCTAATGAAGTATGTTCATGACTCATCACATTTTATCAATTAGAGTGATTTGGACATTGTGGATGGAGTTACCTTTGTACAGTACCTAGTAGAGATCTAGGACTAAAAATATAAGATAATCTATGGGTGAGTGATTCCATTAGTGTGTTCCAAGTGGAAGCATGAGAATCTATATAAGAACACCTAGGAGTGGGAGACCCAGATGTGAGCTCAGTACCCTCATCTATTTGAGTAGGCTTTATTCTTTTTTGGATGAAAATACCTATGGTGTGGAGAATGTAATATACTAGGTTTTTTTACTTATAAGACTTCAAAATATATTAATAAGTATTTTTAAAGATATGCATTGGGAAGATGTGAGATTACATGGCCTGGTGTTCTTGGGTGTTGATATAATAAAAATATTAAATATATCATATCAGTTACATGTAGTTATTTATAAAAAATGGAATAACTTTGAAACTAAGTCTCAGATCAAAAATATAAGACCACCGTTTAATTTGTAATTTTGGTTCTACCATAGGAATGATGTAACCTTTGCCAGTGTCAGGTATTTTGTGAAACTGCAGTCATGGGTGTATTTGTAATTTAATAAATTTATTTATTTATTATTATTATTTTACAACCATGACCTAGACTCATCTATATAATAACAGTTATTGAAAATCTCTAGTTTTATCCACATAACACTAGATATTGAGAGAGGAGTCGTTGGAGTAATAGTCATGGGCAACTGACATTAGATTATCCTTTGTAGATCAGTACGCCAACAAAGTTTGTGTAACAATATTGTTTTTTTTCTAATGATTGATCCAAACTTTAGCCCGAATTTGTATTTTTGGATTTCATCATGTTTTTTATTATACCCCCATTGAATATAAATAAATTCTTGTAACAGTTTCATCTGCAGGTTGACAGATAAATTGCAGCTGATGGCTTATCTTCCTAGAATAATAGTAATTAATATTATTTAATTTATCTTTGTTAATCCTATTAATTATTCATTATTATGACAAAAAATTGAGGACAAAATTTACATTGGCTGAGTTTTTTTCCACATTTTTTTATTCATTTATCTCTCCATTATTCATGTGATAAGTTTCGGTATTCAGTTTTTCCTTTGGTTTTACAATTACCCAGTAATCAATCATTTCACAACCATTTTTTTGTGTGATATATTGATACCATGGATTCATCAAGGAGATCAATGATGTTCTTTTGATGAGTAGTTTCCAGCACCCATAATTTTTCATTTCACACTTTTCCAACTAAGATTCTAGGAATGTTAAGACTGTGAAAAACATCAATGTAATTTTCTTGAAGAAATTGGAAATGACATACATGAAGTCTTGGGATTCTGTTTAAGGTGATATAACTTGGTCCCTTAATTCACTCATCTTAGAATTTAATTCTATGTAGTTACACATGACTTTTTACAAAACAATTTATCACCACCCACTAACCACCCACACCAACTATACTACATGACCATATATAACCAGAGGCCAACCAGGCCTAATGGGAGTCATTTTGGTCCATCCAACGGACCAGAAAAGAGAGAATAGCTCTATTAGGAAACCATGTTAGCTTGATGAAGTGGAAACCGTGTCATAGATTATATACCGGGGGAGGTAGGGAAAATATTTCCATGTGGGATGGGGAACATAAAATCTTGATTGTCCGATCACACCTCCCGATGATCTCAGCCATCCACTTTGATCTCACGTGTCGCAAAACCTAATTTGTTTGATCTTGCACTGCACAAATTCAAATCAGATCATGCAAGGTGTGAGACCTTTATCCTTAACCTCTAGATCGGTTGACGCCCTCATACACCACCGGTTCAACATGGAAGCATGGTATCAGTCTCATCACCACCATCTCCAAAACTTTTCTAATAGTCATGTGACTCTGAGAAAACTAATAGAAGCCCCAATGATATCCAATTGTGAATTCCAGTGGCATGCTACAAGATCTCTCTCCAATTCATGAACCCATTTTATGATCATCCTTTTATCATGTGATCGAAGTGAATACGAATGATGAAGGCGTCGCAGGTAGTTTACTACCACGATTCCTTCGGCCTTCAGTATATTTTTCACCTGAATTTATTTGGATATTTATAATCACATGACATTGGGGAAGAGAATTGAGAGAATGGGGATCATGTGAATCCATATTAGAGGCACATGAAATCAATCTAGTATATCCTCTACCACCTCACTAGTGCACCCAAAATAATTCTCATGAAAAACAGCATCAAACTCATTCCGGGCTCACCAATAAAAACCATGCTCCACTCAATAAAAGAACACGCAAGAAGACACATGGGAATAGAATAGATCTCTAAAAATGGAGGAGAATAAAGTAATACAATGTATAGGTGATCGTCCCTGAAAAAATTCCTTCAGTGATCGTGAGATACTACTCTATGTCCTTTCTTGGATCAATTGGTCGCATAATGAACTCAGCATCATGTGATGCCTAGTTCGTGCAAGGTTTTCATGAGATCTTGTGATACCCTATTGGGTTTGCGATCTCACCAAGGAAGATCCTCTTCTTGACTTGTGGTCCTGATGTGCAACCCTTGCACCCATTCTCATAACCCCATGTAGGACCTTCCTTCAGATCGTACGACCACATGAGCAATAGAATCTCATGTGATGCAACATTCAAGCCTTCGATCTTACGATATCAAAAACCCATATGTCTCACTATGCTCATAGTCAATCCTAAACATGTTTCTCTTTGCTTGAAAACATCCCTCTAAGAACCTTACTATGATGGCATAGACCATTGTGAGACCCTATGTTGAAGACGTGCGGACCGCATGGACAAAGGAGCTGAATGAGAGCAAGTCACTTAATCAAACCTACGATCATGCTGGATTCCACCCTTGGCCTTAGTAAATCAATATGGATATCCCCCAACATATGATCTCCATGCATTTTACATCACTATGAAGCCTTTAAAAGGTGATCACATGTACCCCTATCTTATAGTGATAGGGTTCATCATGATTAGTGATGCCCGCATGCGGCCTTATTAGTAGATGCCTAAAAACACAGTATCCTCATAGGTACCCCCTACATGCAAGGTAGACAGATAAGACATCCAACCCACAGTTCATTCACCCTCTTCATGTAGTGTATTCCCTCCCCAGTATATATTTCCTCAATAAATAAGACCCACCTGTGGTCCAATAATCCAATGCAAGACCCCTTAAAGGTCATATGAGTCATGATAATCTCATAAGGGATCATCATGAAAGACCCCAGGAGGTGCAGTTTGAATGAAAACCTTGGGATTGAATCCTTATACCTAGACAAATTGGTACCCATATAAACTTGTGGCATGAAACCTTTTTGAATTCACGTCAACAATTGGATGGGTGAAATATCCTAAACATATCTAAAAGACCCCACTGAGTGAATAATTTAAGGGAGAACAATCATAAGATTCCCCATGGAACTCACGGTATCATTGGGAGGATTTGGACATTTTCAATTTTATAGAAGATAGACTCTAGACAAGTCTGGACAATATCATGGTAACACCATAGCATGTTTCCATTGTCATACGACAACCCAAGGACAAGCCAAGTTGATCTGGCAACATCCCCTTGACATGTCCTCATTGTCACAAGACAAGCTCTGGAAAATCTAGGAAGACCTCACAAAACATCTTTTCCAGTTTGGAAAGATTATTCTATTTCCCATTGACATTTCAGCATTGTCATGTGATAGTCCAAAGAAAAGTTAAGTTGATCATGTGACAGCGCATGGTCATGTCTGTATTGAACATTCGTAAGACCCTAGACATAACCTATTAGGTTATGTGAAGGAACTTGGACATGTCTGTGTCACTCATGGGAAGGCATCCAAGATAATTCATTTGATCATTAAAAAGGTCCTAGATATGTCCACATTAATCATGTGAAAAATAATAGACATGTAAACCAAGATCATGAAAGCATTGTGAACATGTCAAGAAGACACCCTTGGATGTGTATTCCATAATAAATTGACACCCCAACATATCGAGAAGGAAATAAAGAAATGTTTAGAAAGAATCCAAGAATTTTTTGGCAAATCCCTTATGACATACCCACTTTGTCAAGAAGACCCATTTGGAATCACACCATGTGGACCCCAACAATGAACTTTTGTCTGAATCCCCCTTTTTAAGTAAAGTTTCCTTGATGAGATAGGGTTACACACTCATATGAACCTACCAATTTCATGCTCTTGGATGTTCCTTTAATGGTTAACACCTCAATTTAATCCTTCATAAGACACTGAATGAGTGTTTCATCAAGCGTCCATAAAGTGTAAGCCTCAACCAATTGGAAAACCTTAGTGTGTAAGCCTCAAGTAATGGGAATGAATCATGGTTTAATCCCCTGAAATCCCTAAAACCTTGAGCATAATAATAATATATCTGAGTCCATCAGTGGGTTTGTGATGAAGTGAACTATGAGAACTCTAGTTTCCTCCATAATCAGAATACGTAGGACGCCTTCCAAAGGCCCAAGCTCCAACAGGAATCCACTGTGGTGTAAGTACCTTCCTGTCCCAATTATTTGTATCTTAGGGGATGAAATTCTGCCATAAGTCTTGAATTATTCCTCATCCCTCTACAGATGATAAGTGGGGTTATACATGGGCATCATTTTATGTATAATCCTTGATCATTCCATCAAGAACCTCAAAACCATTAGTGGGTTCGGGGATGAACTGAACTACGATGATTCTAATTTCTGTTATAGAATAGGATATGTAGGATGCCTTACTAAGGCTTGAGTTTCATTCCATATCCTACATGAGATGGGTAATCATTCCCCTCAAATAGAAAATTTAATGAGTAATCCTCGTACAGATATTATCTCATGCACTGTGTCCAATATATCACTATCTCTTGTATCTCACATTGATCATGGATCATGTTGTCTTTCAGACGAGTGATGATTGTATAAAAAACATTCAATAATTCCCCTAGTGTGGGACTATCATTGGGATGTAAGTCTAATTACATCACATCTCCTCTCAAAGGTACACATTCCTGAAGAAGCAATCTAGGGTAGTCTCATATGTGTAAGTCCCACTTAGGGCCTCTATTGTCGTATCTCTCACAACATAGAGACCCATTATAAAAAATGTAGACTTTTATTCTTATCTCAAATAGGATATGTAGGATTCCTCACCAAGGCCTGAGCCCATTACTCATGTCCATACTGCATGATGTTAAACTTCATGGATGGGTCCAATCACACGAACTTAAACTATGCCAAATGAACAATGTAGGTTTTGATTCTTGTTTTAACAAAATATGTAGGATTCCTCATAGAGGTTTGATCCCATGTTTAAGAAACCAACTACCTCCATGGACGACAATAGACTCTAGATTTCTCAAACATGGCCATATCCCAAAGCATCAAAGATAAATATAAGAGATATAGAGAACCCATGATATACATGCCATTTCTCATATAAATATATGTTCATAATCAAGTCATTGACATAGGGGTAACCATCCCCATGTTGGGGTTTAGGAAGGATTTAATGAACGTATCTTAAATCTATAAGATATTCCCAAAGTAGGCAACAATTTCCCCCAAAAGGGTGTGATGATCCCAACCTACCATCCTTTTGACTAATGTGTATTCCTAAGCATCATTGGACTTTAAACCCCAAAGGACAGCCTAGATTTGGAAAGTAAATATATAACCAGTTATGAATGTGGGAACCATTAACAGATTCTAGGGAAGAATAAAAAAATGGAAAACCCAATGTGAACTATTGAGCAAGCGCTTAAACCAACCGCAATCAAAACGGATGGGAGAAACCCATTCCACATACAAAATCCTGAAGAAAATTATAAACCCATTGTGAATTTGTTTAATTGTGTCATCCCTTTTACGGGTTGAAAGGGATAGATGTTATAGTGCCCATAAAGCCAATTTATGTTGTTCCCATTTCACAAAAAAAGAAGGGACTGTCACTTTATCTTTTAACTGTGAAAGTTACTGATTGAACATGTACTCTTATATGTGATGAATCACTAATAATGTGTCTTGTTTTATTATTCAATACTCATCAAGATTCCTTGTAATTGAAATTACATCATCAAATGTGATAATGGATTATGAGATCACTGGTTAAGATGCTTTGATCCGGAGGCCTCACTGTATGTTGTCACCGACACACCACTTCCAGTATCAATTACTGAACATATTTTCCTAGTAGTACCACATCAATACCTATATACTAACTCTAGAATCCGCCCATTAAATATTTTCTAGGATGATTTCCCACTAACCGTCTTTCCCATGATAGGCCATGAGATAGGAAGTGTCCCTAGTTTCCACTTTCAACCACTTTAGGAGCATGTCCCTAGAGAACAGCACTGAACTCCTTCCCTACCTCAAGGATGTGGATGAGGACAATAATTAGATCAACTCAATAAATAAGGAGCTATCTAGGAGTGTTCCCATCTTTTTTGGTCATCATCATTGTCATGTGACAATGACTCTATAAGGATATGCATATGAAGTTGTTCCTACACCAACTCTCCAAGTTAGGGAATCAAGTAGGAGATCCCTCCAGGGGTATCCAAATGATGCAGCTCCAAGTAAGGATGATATACCTGAAATTTCTAATCTATTTGAGGCCCACCAGTGTATCCTAACAATGTCCTAGAACCAATCACATATCATTACTATCCATAAGCCTCTAACTTCATCACAGCTAGCCTAGATGACTATGGAATCAGAGGAAACACCCCATCCCATAGGGATAGGTTAATTTTCATCATATTTAACCATGGGATCATCTTAATCATGGGAATTTACCCCCCAAATAGTACCATGGGCACCAAAAACTCAAATGATATATCAAGCACTGAACCACCACACAAGGTACTTCATTGAGGAGGGGCACCATCCTGCATGTGTATCAGTCAATATTATATCAGTCAAATTTGAAGACTCCTCAAAAAATTAGGACGAGCATACTTATGAATAGTAAAATCATATCTTATTGATCTCATCTAAGTCACAAAAGGTTGGGATATCATCAGGCACTGACACAGGAGAAGAAAAGCTCAATAGTATCCATTCTGCATCTACAGAAAGTGTTACTAATGATATTGGTATTTCAAAGGGTAATAAAAATAGAGAATATGGACAGGGGAAGTAGTGGATTCAGTCTCCAGGGTCCACGTTAGAACACCCATTATCATATACTCACCCTACCATTGTTAGAGGGAAGGGTGTTTTCATGGATCCTTCCATCCAACCCCTTGAGGATGAAAAGGCAATTTCCTTATAAGAATAAATAGCTCAAATCCAATAAGAGAATATGTATATATGGGTGATAATTGTGGGAATAATCTGGAGATAACTACCACACGATGATGTTCCCATGTATTCTTATGGAATATTTCCTTCATAGGGATGGGGGAATTTTCATATTTTTCATCCCCTCATTGGGTGAAATACAAACATTGTTCCACCTCACCCTAACCCACAGGGTTGGGGAATTTTCATATTTTCCACCTCCACATTGGGGATATTTTGGAAACCATCTACCCTCAGATGTTTCCAAAAAACCCTTAAGAGTCATGATATTTTAATCAATGGTAAGATTCTACGTTATCCAAGACCCCCAATCCTTTAGCACATTCCCCTAGAAAAAATATTGGTCTGGACTCTATACCCCACACTCCGTACTCATCCATGAGCCTGCACTAATGGAGGCAGAGATAACATTTGGGAGAAGCATCTTTGTGGCCCAAGTCTTGTATATAACTAGTGAAAATTATATTCCATCCAAACTAAACATGTTCTTGGGTATTTCATCTATGCCATGGAGAATGGTTTGATAGATCTCTAGACGATGAGAAATCTGAGTGAGGCAAGGATTTTAGGCCATTAGAATCATTTCCCCTACCATAATTTTCTCAGGAACACAATAAAATATTGTTTCCCTTCAAATAATGGTTTCAGATATAGATTGACAAGGGTATATTAGAACCACCAACACCTGAATCCCTGATCAAATTATCTGATCAGTTTGAGAAGGGAACACTAATTTTATAGTAGATTATGAGCCACCAACCTTCCAAGGAGAAATGTACATATTTCAATGAAAATTGAACAAAACATATTTCTTCCCAGCAAAGCATGTCTTTAAATATTTTTAATGTGCCATGGAAAATGGTTTGAGGAAACTCCAAACAATAAGTAAGCCAAATTACGTAGGGTTTATAGGCCATGAAAACTATTTCCCCGTCCATAGAAATCTCGATCATACAATATAAAGTTTCTTTTTCATCAAATATCGGTTAGAGGAAAAGGTATTTGCAGGCCTGATAGAGTTGAAAGATCCTGAAACTCATGCAATATGCATAAGAGTTTTCCAAGCCCTTTAGGAAGAGAAACTCTCTTGATAGGTTATTCAAAATCATCCTTATCGTAAGATGTTGAATTTTATGACTGATGTCCTTACCAAAAAACATTAAACTACATGGAAATCATCTTTTTTATAAGATGTTAAATTGAACGACTGTTGTCCTTACCATAAGATGTTAAACTATATGGTTTTCATCCTTCCCGTAAGACATTAAGCCGCACAACTAATGTCTTTAATGAAAGACATTAAACGACATGAAAATCATCCTTACTGCAAGATGTTAAATTACATGCATCACATACTTACTGAATGATGTTAAATTACATGGCTCATGTTATTTCTTCATGACATTAAACATCATGGGTTTTCTAGAACTATGTATGACTTGATTATCATCCTAATGAGATATGTATGGACGATTCAATTCTATATCCAAGTCTAGCCACCTATATTCACATCCTTACCACAAGACAACAAACTACATAGAACACATCCCAGTCATAGTATGGTAAACTATGTGGCATGTCAATCTCTGGGAGATATCATCAATATTTGATGGAAAGGTCAGTATACTTCAGGGAGATAGTTACCCCTACGAGACATGTGGAGCCACATATGCTAAAGAATATTTCTAAAATAAGGGAGAAGAGAAACCAAAGGTAGATGATGATATACATATTGTAGGTCCAAATGACTTGGGAACCACCCCTATAAATCCCTAGAGTATTTTCTCAATAGTGACTATGTGCTCCCCATAAATCTGGTTGTGGTCACAAACATAATCCCAGAGGTCCAAACCCCTCTTGTCCCAATGACAATGTAAAAGGCAATTATCTTCAGCATCTCTTTGTGATGACTCAAATAACAAGGGATGATTATGTATCTTCTAATAGCCTCCATCACCCTAATAGTGATGGAGAAGCCCCTATATTTCCAACTTCATCTAAAAATTCCTCCACAAACTCGGAATTGGAGGACGATGACGATGATCTAAGGAATTCCCCTCTAGTATTTGTGGTAGGTGTCTCCACCACCATAGATGAGCTCAAGAAGATAATTATGGGAATATAAGGAGACCCACATTCTTCATTTATTAGTTCTACCATACCCCTTGAAGAGTAAGAGACGTAAATTTCATTTCTAAATTAGTATCAATATGTGTTTTCTTGGAACTACAAAAAAAATCTTGTACTAAATGTAAATGTGGTTTCACACCATATTGTCATACCCAATGAGAATTGAGGCTTCAAAAAGGTCTCCAGGATGATACACCCCTCTCATGCCAAAAATCCATAAAAAGTATCAAGCAGTAACTACTACACCCACTGGTTTTGATGCTCCCAATGGAAGGGATGTCACTCATCTTATATGCAGCCACCATGGAGAACTCACCGGGTACCCTCCTCACACACAAAAATGATGCGAAAATTTAGATTAGTCTCTAATACCTCATCCGGTCAATTTTAGCTTCATGAAAACCATTTTTTCTCTCTTATTGATCTTCTCAAGTACATCATTGGATGTCCTATGTTAACTGGGCACATGGACCCATGGGGGTCATTCTGAAGTAATATGACATTTAGTTCTTATCATTAAAGTTAGAAAAATGAATAAAGTTGGATGATTTACTCACAACACATCCTTCCCTAGAAAATACATGGGAAGAAACCGAGATTCCAAATGAGGAGGTCTTATATGCCCATGACACTCCCCAAAGAAGGGAGATATACTTATATAGTGCCTCCCAAAGTCTGTTCGGCAAAAAAATGGAGAAATCATAGCTCAATTGTGTTGGTATGGTTATTGTACTTTCCCCTCATCACAAAAAAGAATTCCATACTCATTCTCACTATCTGAAGGGTGCACAAATAATGAGGTTGAGCATGGAGCCTGAATCACTATATTAGAACAAGCTCTATAGCTACACACAACCTACCTGAATATAAAACGAGACTCGGAATTAGTGATAAAGAAGATAAAAGGTGAATGTGGCACTAAAAAGGATGAACTAGACCCCACATTGGGTATATTAGTGGACAGATGGTAGAGTTACCTATTGAACCCACATTGAATTCATCCTATCTATATGACATCAAACCTTACAATGATGTCCTATGTAAGAACCTGAATCTTCTTTTTAGGTAGGTTTTCCTTTTTCTGGTTTCTTTTGAGAAAAAGGAAAGTTTCTGGAAATTTTAGGAGTACACGCCGTATAATAATAAGTACACGTCGTGTACTCGGTTGCCATGGGTGACTGTGTACTGTCCATTTAATGGCCAAGTACATGGCTATGTGGGGTGACCTGAAGTCCCCCTAAAATGGGGCACGATAAGGGAATGTACATACCATTTACTTTTAAAGAACACACAGTGTAATTTCTTTTTATTTCATTAAATGGTTTGGGGTCACGTATGAAAGAAAAAACCATCTTTTTCCAACTTATCTCATCCGGGAGCGAACGAGACCGTCGGAACTTCATTGATCTCCTGACTCATCATTCGTTCTCCGATCTAAAATCCATTGGTTACATTGGCATCGCATCGATCTATAGCATTATAGGGTGATTAAAGGTCTGGGGTTCATGTATATTGTCCGTACCACGCTTAGGTGAGTGTTTTGTGCCTTTTTGTAGTTGTTCATTGAGTTATATGTGAAAACGTTCCCAATACCCTTGTTTAGGGTATTGCATGTTTATGGTTTTTAGCCCAGTTATTTCTTTCAATTCCCTGTGTGATTGAGTAGAGGACTTATGATTGTGAATAGAGTTATTCTTACCTTGATATAGATGTTTTTCCCATGCTTGTTGTTATTGACCATTTGTACTAGATTTACCTATTAGGCTGCTTTGTTTTCCATCCCTATTGTTGTTAATATGGAGTGTTTTCTTTTATTTGACATGCTATTATATTTTTTAGACCATTTATCCAAATAGTTCTTGAGGTTTACTTTGGATTCCATATATCGTTTGTGCATGATTGACTTACACAAGGTTGTGGAAACCTAGTGTAGTACACCATAGGGGGAATAGATGCTAAGGGCTTCCCCAGAGTATCTGTTTTACTATTAAGTTGTGAGACCATAGGAGGGATGGACTTTGTTCTCCCTTAGAGTGTCAGTAGTTTCCTCTATAGGGGAAACTGGGGGAATTGGATGTTGATTGATTCCTCAGAGTGTCTATTAGTTATCGATATGATATCACATGGGAAATTAATGGTGAGTGCTTCCCCAAATATTCTTTGCTAAATTTGAACCAGAGGTGTTAGATTGTGTGTACTTCCCATAGGGTTGCTTATGTTGTTTAGTTGAACCATAGGGGTTATTCTATGATTACTTCCCAGAGGGTTACCTATTTGTGTTTAGCCGATTACTTGATATAAGAATTGAATGCAATTGAAAATGTAGGATTGTTTACTTTTGAGTACTTCCTTGTTTACTGCTTCTCTTTTCTTATTTACTTCCATATATATGAACTAAATATTAGGCACAGATCTTTGGGTGGTTGACTACTGGTATTAGTCTAACACCCTGTTTGGGTCATTCTTTAGAGCCCAAATAGATTATATTGTTGCAGGTCTAGATAAGGTCAAGCACCCTTCTACTTCAGGCACTTGACTTCTTTGAAGCTAGAGAGCATGGGACCAAGATGAGGCTTTCGATGTTGAGGATTTGTTTACTTGTTTTTATCTTGTAATGTGGTTTAGTATTGTATTCCATCATTGTGACTTGTTTCGCTATTTTCCAAGACATATGTATCATGCACCATTTATATATGTGCTCCAGTTATTTATTTCTTTAGTCTTCCACTGTTTACTATTGTATAGTGTTATTATTGATTCTGTTATTGTTATCTATTTCATTTCCGCTATGTAACTCTTCCAATTAAGGCATAGTTTCCCCACTATCACAACCAAGCCCCTCACTAATAGTTGACAGCCTCTAGAGTTCGGGGAAATGTGCTTGAGGCCATGTGACCAAACGGGTACTGGGCGTCTCTGGGCACCTTCCAGGAACCAGGACATTACAAAGTGGTATCAAAGGGATTATTTCTTCTTGACTTACTATTTGGAACCTATATTTAGGGATAGGAAGTAATAGGTACTTGGTAATAATTTTTTCCCAGGAGTAGCTAACCCATATACAGGGAAAATCCAATTTACCTCATACATTATAATTTTTCTAGTTTTGCAATTATTACAGTTGATTTGATTTCACCATTGGGTGATTCACATATATTGTGATGTTATTGTTGATGTTATTGTGGTTCAATTTTTGTTTCAACCTAATTAGATGAGGTTATTCCTTCTCAATCATTATATAGGTACTTTTTAGAAATCACATGTCATGAATTCTTGCCATGCCATTTAGGGTGCATTACTGATTGCATGTTGTTGTGATAGATGTTGTGCTAGATATGCATGATGTTTTGCTAGATAACTTGATATAATACCTACTTTTGATAGGTTATTGGATTTTATAAGATTTTGTTTGAATGAACACAAAATTTTGGTTCTTGAGGTGTTATGGGACCTCATGGACAGGAATTTCGTGGATCATTACACTGTTATGCTTGAATATGAAATGTATAAGATTAAAAGATTTTATTCGTGTGGAGTATGGTCCCTCAAAGATTGGAATTTGGCACTTTAATGTTTATTTCAGTGTTTTTATGGGTTCTTGAGTAATTTATGAGTCTTATAGTCCGAAAAAACCCAGAATACATGGCGTGTAATGATGAATACACGCCATGGGTCCTTCTATTCAGGAAGGAATTTTTTTCTTGAGTACACACTGTGTACTATATATACACGCCGTGTAGTCTCTAACTATGTCACTAACTATGTGGGCAGAGACATGGGGTTAGGAAATCTTTGGGGGAACACGCCGTGTACCGGTTTTACACACCTTGTTTTTTAGACCATGTGTCCACCTGTGTGGCTAACAATATAGATGGATAAAACTTAGGTTATACACACCATGTCAAGATTGAACATGTTGCGTAGTATAACCTTTAAATCTGGTCATGTAATGAACAACCCAGTTCGGTGAAATAATTAAAGTACATGTTGTGTCTATCTGGAACACTCTATGTAGAGTGAGCCGTGTAACCGGTCGTTTGACTGATAACACAGGTCGGTGAATTACATTTAGCATATTTCGTATCTGGCACTAACACACCAGGTAGTCTTGTTATATGAGAACTGTGTGTCTTATCCATGTAAGGGAACTCAAACAGGGGAATAGGATCCAAGTACACATTGTGTGTTAGGACAACATGCCATGTGTATGGAGTGTTACATGACCTATGTTGGAAAAAGTACACACCCATGTGATGGATTAAGGGAACATGTCATGTAGTGGTCATATACGCTGTGTATACCAGTTTTTAAAAACTTGAATTCTTTCTTTCTCTTGTTCCCTTCATATGATTCTAAGTTTTAGTACTTGATAATCCTAATATAACGTGTTCACCTGAACTTGCAGAGTCATGACACTGAGATCTCCTCCCATTGTATGCCAGTTATAGGGTATTGATCAGACACCAGACATGGCTGGTCAGGGACTACTAGTAGATCCTTCAGTTGTGTTGGTCTTGGCACCAGCCATCATTCCGGACACAGGTACTGACACACAGTTCTGAGAAGGCGTTATAAGTTTCATGCATACCTTTGGTGGAGTACTGCATCCTGCCCCTTTTATGGTAGAGATGATGCGGGTTTTCCAACAGCAGCATCATCCCACCTTCACAGGGGATATAGGACCACAGGCTGCAGAGTCATGGTTAGAAGTCATGCTTTCTATCTTTGAGCATCTGGAGATGCCTCCAAAGAAGAGGGTGAATCTTTCTATGTACATGTTATGGGATTCCATGAAGAGATGGTGGGATTTGATCTCACAGGTGGGACACCAGCAGGTTATGGACTAGGATGAGTTTCATCATGCCTTCTACAACTACTTTTACCCAAAGATTTTGAGGGCTGATCGATCCCATGACTTCATGAGTCAGGAGCAGGGTACTCTTTCAGTTATAGAGTATTATTATCGTTTCACTGAGCTATAACACTTCACACCGATCCCAAGATGTGATGAGTTATTCCTGGAAAGGATGGTTGAGGATTGTCTCGGGTACGACATCCGATCTCAGTTTAACATCTTCAGGTTGACTTCTATAGCATCTATCATCAACTAGTCACTGATCATGGAGCACAATCTGAGTTACTCTAGAGTTTTAAGCCAGGGAGGCTTGACACATATAGTTGGAATCCCTCCTACTAATAGCAAGAAATGCCATATGGAGTCTACGCACAGAGATCCAAGGAGACGAGAGACATCTTCTGGAATCCATGTTGTGTGCTACTAGTGCGGGAAAAGTAGGAATATGATGCCACATTTCCCGAGAGACCCATAGGAGTGCCGATCTTGTGGAAATATGGGCCACCTTCAGTGTTTCTATCAATTTTTATCACTAGAAGCTGGTGACATGAGTTTTTCTATGAATCCTCATTCAGGAGAAGCACCAGTAGTTTTCTCATCAGTCAGGGAACATGAGTTATTCTGACTGTTCAGACTGAGGTGGAGGTCATGGTTGTAGTATCCAGTCAACAAGATTTTAGAAAAAATAGGGTGGATCAGCTCAGAGTAGTTAGGTTGGGTCACGAGGCCATAGTGCAGGTTAGACTTTTGCAGTGTAGCAGACCTAGCAGGAGCAGGATCCCAGACCCTCTACAGTTTGAGGTACGATCCTAGTTGCCTCATTTTTAGCTTCTACTATTTTTTATATAGGGGCTTCCCATATCTATATATCTTTTGCTGTTGTTGTGGAGATCCTTGGGCTCTATATCATTTCTTCTGCTGATATTTTGACGCTATAAACTCTTTTGGGGGGAAGAGCGGCTAGTGTACGTCAGTGAAAGGAGTTCCCTCTTAAGGTTGGTGGGTGTCACTTCTTATGGGAACTTTATGTCCTAGAGATAATAGGCTATGATGTTATTCTCAGAATGGATTGGTTAGTTTCCTTCTAGTCTATTGTCGATTTCTATCATCGTAGGGTGAGTTTCACATCACCAGAGGGCATATCTTTCCTACATAAGGGTGAGTGGAATGTTCAGGAGAGCAGAGTGGGACCCGAGCATCATGGGTTGGGAGGAGTTACTTCTCAAATTTCTAGTCTATATCTCGATGACCAGGGGAATTCACATATGGACTTTCCTCTAATGGTGGATCATTTCAGGGATGTCTTTCCAGAGGACTTTTCAGGTTTTCCTCTAGAGAGATAGGTAGAATTGTTTATAAAACTTGTACCAAGAGTGGAACCGGTGTCTATTCCTCCTTATAGGATGGCTACACTTGAGTTTCAGGAGCTCAAGAAGCAGTTGGAGGAGTTTCAGGTAAAAGTATTCATATAACCCAGTACTTCTCCTTGGGGTTTTCCTATCCTATTTGTGAATAAGGCAGACGGTACCCTCAGACTTTATGTGGATTATCAAAAGTTGATCCAACTGGTGGTCAAGAACAGATATCCCTTACTAAGGATTGACTATATCTTTGACCATCTTTGGGGAGCCCAGGTGTTCTCAAAGATTGAATTGAGATCTAGTTACCATCAGCTGCGTGTTAGACCATCTGATATACCTCTTACAGCCTTCCGGAGCAGGTATGGTCTTTACGATTATGTGGTTATGTTTTTTGGTCTCACGAACGCGCCTGCACCCTTCATGGTACTGATAAACCAGGTGTTCCATCCATACTTGGATTCTTTCGTGGTAGTCTTTGTGGAAGATATCTTACTGTACTCTCACACTTGACACGACCATGACACACATCTTGAGATCATTTTGAGTACACTGAGAGAGAATTAGTTATATGTTAAGCTCTCAAAATGCTACTTTTGGATGGACCAGATTCACTTCTTGGGTCATGTTATCTCAAAGATTGTAGTATCAGTAGACTGAGAGAAAGTGAGAGAAGTATTATCCTAGGAGTAGCTAAAGAACGTCTTTGAGGTATGGAGGTTTCTTGTGTTGGTTGGATACTACATATGTTTCATACAAAACTTTTCACACTGAGTAGTTCCACTGACAGGCCTGACTAAGAACGGTGCAAAGTTCCTATGGTCAGATTCTTGTGAGTCAGCCTTTCAAGAGCTGAATGGGAGGTTGACTTCCGCACCGATACTAGTTTTTCCAAATCTGAGAAAGAGATATACAGTTTATTGTGATTCTTCAGGTGTCGGGTTTGGAGTTGTTCTTATGCATGGGGAAGGAGTCGTTGCATACGGGTCTCGACAGTTGAGGCCACATGAGAGGAATTACCTGACGCACGATCTCGAGTTGGCTTCATTTGTTCATGCTTTACGCTATTGGATACACTATCTTCTGGGAGATCATTTTGTGGTTTTCACCAACCATAGGATTCTCAACTACATCTTAACTCAGCTTGACCTAAATTTGAGATAGTGAAGGTGGGTTGAGTACCTTATGTCCTTTGAATTTGAGCTTTCATACACACCTGGGAAAGGAAACGCGGTGGATATTGCACTGACTAGGAGGGTTTAGATACAAGCAGTTCAGGAGGCCATCAGTGAGTGGCAACTTATGGCTCTATTCTCTAAGATTTGTTTGGAGATGCGCAACAGATAGGGGAAGATGCTTCTTTTTCTATAATTGTTACCTCTACTCTACTTGATAGATTGTGAATGAGGCAGCTATCATATTCTGATGGCCTATTCCTATGGGAGAGTGTGTTAGGAGAGGACCCCATTCAGGGATGGACCATATGAGAGGATTAGATCTTGTGTTTTCTTGTGCGTGTATGGGTGTCAGCAGACATATAAGAGGTGTTGATATAGGAATTTCATTCTACACTTTGGTCAGTTCATCTTGTTGTCACCAAGATGTATTTTGATCTACACTATCAGTATTGGTAGCCAGGTATGAAAAGAGATGTTGTTGGTTTTTTCATGAGGTGTTCCACCTGTCAACAGGTGAAAGCAGAGCATCACCGACCAGTAGAGTTTTTTCCACAGTTATCCATTCCTGAGTGGAAGTGGAATGATGTCGTGATGGATTTTGTGATAGGTTTGTCCGAGGTCGCCTCGAGTGAATGATGCAGTAGGGGGCATCATTGATAGACTCATGAAGGTTGATCACTTATTTCTGATCAAGGAGACCTTCAGTGTTGATGAGCTAGGATGATTGTACATCCAAGAGATTGTATGTTTACATGGAGTTTCACACTCCATTGTTTCAAACAGGGATGCACTTTTTACTTCTCGGGTCTGGTAGGGACTACAAAGGGCTTTGGGTACATAGGTACTTTTGAGTACAACTTACCATCCCCAGAAAGATGGCCAGTCTGATTTTATGATTCAAGTTCTTAAGGACATTCTTCGAGCAATCATCCTGGATTTTGGAGATTTTTTGGAGAAGCATATACCTCTTGTGGAGTTTTCCTACAATAATAGATTTCAATCAACTATTTAGATGGAACCTTGTGAGGCTTTGTATGGTAGGCCATGTCGATCACCCTTATTCTAGCTGGAGGTAGGGGAGGCAGCTATGTCAGGACCTCATCTTGTCCTAGAGACCACATAGTAGATAGAGTTGATTTGGAAGATGATGGCTACTGCACAGTCATGACATAAGTCTTATGTAGATCAATGGAGACGACCTTTGGAGTTCAAGGTTGGATATCAGGGTTTCTTGTGTGTCACACTGAGGTTGGGACAAAGAAGAATCAGGATACAGGGTAAGCTTTCACTGAGATACATCAGGCCATTTGAGGTCTTGGAGAGAGTCAGACCAGTTTCCTATCGGCTGTAGTTACCTTAGAGGTACCAGGCTATGCATGACGACTTTTACATTTCTCAGCTTCAATGTTACTTCACCAACCCGTCTCATGTTTTTTTAGCCCGAAGAGGTTGAGTTAGAGGTGGAATCCTTGGTCGAGGAGCATCGTATCCAGATTGTTGATCAAAGTGAGAAGGTTCATTGTGGTCAGTCTGTTGCTCTAATATGAGTTTTATGGAATCAAGGGCGAGTAAAGGATGAGACTTGGGAGAGGGAGGCCAATGTATGATCACAGTGTCTAGAGTTTTTCATGTTTTCTTCTTCTATACAATATTTCTAGGAAAATTATGGGATGAATTTCTTTAAGGGGGGAAGTTTGGGAGAACCTATATCTTCTTTTCAGGTATCCTTTCCTTTTCCTGGTTATTTTTGAGAAAAATATGAGTTTCTAGAAATTTTAAGAGTATACGCCATATACTTATAAGTATATGTCGTGTACTCGGTTTCCATAGGTGACCATGTACTGGTTGTGTAACAACCAAGTACATGGCCGTGTGGGGTGACCTAGAGGCCGCCTAATGCAGGGCCCTGTAAGGGAAAGTACATGTCGTGTACTTTTAAAGAAAACACTCTGTTCTTTATTTTTATTTCATTAAACGGACTGGAGTCGCATCTGATGGATAGAACCATCTTCTTCTCGACCTATCTCATCTATGAGCTAATGAGACCATCAGATCTTTACCGAGCCCCCGACTCACCATCCATTCTCTGATTTGAACTCTATAGGTTGAGTTGTAATCGCATTGATCTATGAAGTTATAGGTAGATTAAATTCTTTAGGTTCACGTATATTATCTGTACAATGCAGAGCTAGGTGGTTTGTTCCTTTAATATGTTTTTATTTTAGTTATATGTGCAAAAGTGCCCAATACCCTTGTTTTGGGTATTGTGTGTTTATGGTTTTTATCCCTGTTATTGCATGATATGCCTTGTGTGCTTGATTAGAGGATTTATGATTATTAATAGGGTTATCCTTGTCATGATATGAATGTTTTTCTCATACTTTTTGTTATTGACCATTTTCTCTAGCTTTTCCTCTTATGATGATTTGATTTCCATGCCTATTGTTGTTAAGATAGAGTGTTTTCTTTTATCTAAAATTATATGATATGTTGTAGACCATTTAGCCAATTATTTCTTGAGGTTTACCTTGTATTCCATATATCATTTGTGCATGATTGACTTACATAGGGCTATGGGAACCTGGTGTAGTAGACCATAGGGGGAATGGATGCTGAGGGCTTCCCCAGAGTGTCTGTTTTACTGTTACGTTGCGTGACCATAGGAGGGATGGACTTTATGCTCCCTCAGAGTGTCTATAGTTTCTTTTATAGGGGCCACAGGGGGAATTGTATGTTGAGTGCTTCCTCAGGGTGCCTATTAGTTACCGATATGAGACCACAGGGGGAATTGACGGTGAGTGCTTCCTCAGAGAGTCTTTGATAAAGCTGAACTAGAGGGGTTAGATTATGTGTACTTCCTAGAGGGTTGCTTGTGTTTTTTGGTTAAACCATAGGGGTTAGGCTATGAGTACTTCCCAGAGGGTCACTTATTTTTGTTTATATTATTACTTGATATAATAATAGAATGCAATTGAAACTATATGATTGTTTACTTTTGAGTACCTCCTTTTTTACTACTTCTTTTTTATTATTGTCTTCTATATATATTCACTGACTATTAGGCACTGATCTTTGGGTGGTTTCCTACTGGGATTAGTCTCACACCCTTTTTGAGTCATGATTTTGTGGCTAAACATATTATATTGATGCAGGTCTAGATTAGGAAAATCTTCCTTATACTTCAGGTACTTGACTGCTTTGGAGTTGGAGAGCATGGGACCAAGCTGAGTCTTGCAATGTTGAGGAGTTGTTCACTTGTTTTTCTCTTGTACTTTGGTTTAGTACTGTATTCCAGCATTGTGACTTGTTTGGATTTTTTTCCTGGACATATGTATCATGAAACATTTATATATGTGCTCCGGTTATTTTTTTTCTTCAGTATTACACTGTTTACTGTTGTATGGTGTTATTATTTCTTTCTCTATTGTTATCTATTTCATTTCTGCTATGTTACTCTGCTAATAATAGTGTAGTTTCCCCACTATCACACCCAAATCCCTAGCTTCTAGTTGGAAGCCTCTGGTGTTCGGGGAAATTCGCTTGAGGCCTTGTGACCAATCAGGTACGGGGTGCCTATGGGCGGCTTCCAAAACCAGGACGTTACAACCTATTAGCAAGATGTTAAACTGCACACCACATGATGTAAAACTGCATAGATCCACAACATCTCTCCCCCTTCACATGGGGTAAACCATCTTCCTTACCACAAGACGTTAAACTGCATGGCCATCGTTCTTACCACAAGATGTTAACATCAATGAATAAAGTCCTAACAACAATAATTTAAACTGCACAATATCCTATGTCCTGGCCAAATGATAGTAAACTATATAAAGTTCATCCTAGTCACTTGATATTGAACTACACGGTTCCCTAAGAACTATGTATGGATTGATTCCAGCTATTATGGGATATGCAGTGATGCCCAAACCTTTATTTTTTGGCCCAACCAAAGGATTATTTTCCTGTCACATCGGGTGATCCAATGTCGTTACCACAGGACATTAAACTACAAGGAATATTTCCTTACCTCAAGTCATAAAATTGCACGGATCCAAAACTTCTATTTTCCTAAAAATTAGGTGATATAAATCCTTACTAAAAGAAATTAAACTACTTGGATAATATCCTTACCACATGACGTTGAAACTACATGACCCATCTAGAACTACGTACAACGTGATTCTCATTTTTTAGTGAGATATGTAGGGATGCCTTGATCCTATATCTTGGTCCAGCCACTTTTATTCATCCTAATCACATGATGTTAAAGTATATGTATTTCATCATATCCATATGACATTAAAATGTATAGAGATGTCCTAGAAACAAGATGTTAAACTACATGCCACCCCGTGTTCTTTTCATATGATGATAAACTGCACAAATCCATAATATCCATCTTTATTCATGTCGAGTAACCCACTTCCTTACCGCATAATGTTAAACTTCATGGTTTTCATATAACTAAATATCTATTTACTCTCATTTCCAATGAGATATTTAGGGATTCCTCAATATTATATCTTGGTCCAACCACCACATGATACAAAATTCCCTTATCCTTCTCTTAAACATCTCTACATGGTGGGAGGAACCCTTTTTGTTCCATGTTTTCACACCAAGAATATCTCACATGGGATTGAGAGTCTTATTAAGGTATTAAATACAAAAAAAAAGGCATAAAAACTTTTGAAAATCACATCTAGGTATTTAATGTAAGACTATAAAATGCATACCATTAGTCCTCACTACATGACCTTAAACTACACATTTAATGTCCCCTATACGAAAAGAAACTTCACACTCCTGTGGACCTCACCCAATAAGACCACTACAGTTGGTATTTGTCTTCTACCACACCTCTAAACACTTTAACCCCGCTTCACGTGGGGTAGACATCAACCTTTTCACATGATGTTAAACTGCACCATTCTTAAAGAACTATGTGTGTCTTGATTCTCATTTTCATGAGATACATAACAATGCCCAGACCTCAATCCTTGGTCCCATCTACATTATCACAACTTTTTTATGTTAGTCCATATTCATCCTAGTATCATGATGTTAAAATGCATGGTTATTTAAGAACTATATCTGTCATGATACATGTAATCATAAGATATGCAGTGATGCATGTATCTCTAATCTTGGGCCTAGCTACAACAATTAATGGAAATAATGATCACCTTTATGTATAGGTCAAACCTTCATATAGTATTTCACATTCAATAACTATACATAAATTTATTCTTATCCTCATAAGATACATAGCGATATATGAATTTCCAACACTGGTCTGAGTCACAACAAATCAATATAAATATACCCCCCTCTTTTCATATGGGTCAGACCTTCACAAGGAAATTCATTAAGAACTATGTGTGGTTTGATTGTCATTATCATGAGACATGTAGTGACACCCAAACTTCCACCCTTGGACCCAATCACAACATTTCTATCCATTCATGTCAGGGGATCCATGTCCTCACCGCATGATGTAAAACTGAATGGGATATGAAGAAATACATATGGCTTGATTCCCATCATCATGGGATACATAGTGATTTTCATATCTCTAATCCTAGACCTAGTAGTAAGAACAAATGATAAATGCACCCTAACTACATAGAAACTAAGTCACACAATCTCATTTTTTCAATGTATGTGATAGATCTACATCCAACTTCATTGTGTACATAAAACATCATATGCAATTTCTTTTCATGTCAGTTCTCATGTCCTTGCTAAATTTTATTATACTATATGGGTATACGTCCTTACCACATGATGATAAATGGTATGGAAGCACATCCATATTGCAAGATATTAAAAAGAAATGAAAATTTATTTGTCACATGACATTAACAATTCACAAGAAATAAAGCCATACCACATGAAGTTAAACTTCAAGGAAAATGTCCTTACCACATGATTTTAAACTGCACAATAAATTTTCCCACTACATGATGATAAAATATTCATACCATCACCCATTTTTCATTCCTTATTGAAGGAACCCAAGAAAATTACCTAGATTAACTAGAGTACGGGGTGATTCTATCATCTTTTAAAAGAACCTCAATCCATGTTCCACACTTTATGTCTTGAATACCTCAGGTTGCAGCAAATATTTCATGGCCCTTGGAAAAGAAAATAGATCACTTGGTTCGGCCATGCTATTGATGCAGAAGGGTGCTTGAGACCCACCAACCAGTGACATCTTGGACCAATATAAAGGGATTTATAATTATTGTGAGTATGAATTCGCATCAGAAAAACTCAACACCTAGGGTGTTTTGGGTCATCCCTAGCATGATTTTTCCATATCATTACTCATGAACCAAGAACATTGATCCATGAGTTACAACATTTTCATCTCCCGCTCAAAAGGATGTTAGAGTTATCTTGACCCTAGGTAACCTAATTAGGATCCTTTGTAACATCTCCCATATTAGATCTATGTGAGTCATGACCTTAAACTGCATTCACTTTATTCAAAGATGCAGAACCTTAAACACTAGCCTATAATGGTCCAAATCGCAAGACCTTAAACTGCAAGAGAAAGAGACATAAAAATTATCGGGTTGAAAACCCGTGAAGGGAGACCTAAGAAAAATTTGATTCTTTGTTCACTAAATTCTTCATCATAAGAGTTTAAGAAAAATTATGTCTCAAATAAATAATTCATAAAGCTCATTGGGTCCACATTGAGGCCCTAATAAAATATGAATTATGATCGTTGGACCCTTTGGTCTAGAAAAAAAATTAGGGTAATGGTTTTTCACATATCCTTACTTTGATATTATGTTCTCTAAGTGATGAAAAAACTTTTAGGGAGATCAAACACTTCTTGAATATTACACAGTTCATAAACCACCTTCATGCCTTTGAATTCTGAGTTAACGTAAACTCCCCGTAACAAACTGGTAGAAGGGACTCGCTCTTCCAAACGGACTATTGAATCCCAGGAAGTCCACCATTAAATCTAGGATTTATCATCTTGACCTCATGGAATACTAGAGGATTGATTGACTTATACCCAATGATTTTATTTTCTCTCCAGTTAACTCAAATATTCATAGAACATGATTTACGATTCCTATAACCAGACTATTCAAGTGGATTCGACATCCTCGATGTTATGTCACCTTGTTCTATACCCTTTCTCAAAGTAGGGATCTGACACTCCATTCCCAATTATTTTAATGGCTCACACCACATGATTCAAAACCATATGGTGTAGAGAATGGGATTCACAATCAATAAATGAACTACCCTAGGGTTCTAGAACCCTTCTTGACAGCTTTCCTTCCATAACTAACTTTATTGGTCATACACTTCAGTATTTTCAATTATTTCATGACCCTCAGAAAGAAGTGGAGATCAACTTTTCTTATCAGTTCTATCAATGCATAAGGGCTTAGACCCTCCAACAAAAGGCATATCCTCCTTAAAAGAAAGGATATTTAATCCTTGTAAGCCCCGACAACACTAAGGTGGAACCTAACATCCTAGAGTGCTACAGGACATACCATTATGTCTTCTCCATCCTATATTCATCGACTCAAGATTTTGGGTTATGAATTACATCACCCACATTCTAAATATTTTGGAAGACAAAAAATCTCTATTATTTCACCATCAATCATACTTACTCCCATAAATTTTCCATAACCCTTGGAAAATAGTGGAGGTCAGCTTTTCTTAGCCATGATATCGATGCACAATTGATTTAACCCAACAACTAAAGGCATCACCTCTTTATAATAAATGAGCTCCAATCATCATGATCCACGTCAACACCATGGAGAAACTCTTCACCCTAGTGTGTTTTAGGTCATAACAATTATGCTTGCCCTATATTCCATATCCATCAATAAGGTCTAAGATCAATGATTGTAAACCACAACACACCAATGTTCTAATCTCAAAGATGCTAAACTAAAGCACATTGACGGTCTAGATTGAAAGAATTTAAAATACTAAGAGAGATGATACTAGACTATATGGAAACCTGATAAGGGTTTACTAGGTTAAATTCAAGTCTCTTCTCATTGGACATGCACATTTCGTGATCTAGGAAATATTGAACATTTATAAAATAGAAGAGGCACAAAAACTTGTGAGGTTAAAAACATGTAAGAAGGAGAATTGATAAAATCCAAGACCATTCCCACTAAGTCTTTCTCCATAAGAATCTTAGGAAAAGGATAGATCAAAAAAATAATAAGATACAAACACTACTAGAAATTCATATTTTCCCAACGCTTCTTTACCAACGATTTACTAAAACCAGTGGGAAAGGGGTGTCCAAGGCACCCTTTTCCAACGGTTATCTATAACCGTTGGGTAAGGGGAACCCTTTCCCAACGGTTCTCTTGAAACATTGGGAAAGGGGGTGTCCAAGCCACCATTTCCCAATGGTTCTTGTAGAACCGTTGGTAAAGGGTATCTTGGACACCCCTTTCCCAATGGTTTTTAAAAACCGTAGGGAAATCTTTCCCCAAAATACTCAATTGGCTGCTCTCTCCCCCATTCATGACAGAACCCTAATCCTGTCCAGGGCTCTGCTGCTCTCGCAACTTCCCCCATCTGAACCTGTCAAACTACATCCAAATCTTCTCAAATCAGGTATTCTATTCTTCATACACATAAAATATTTAAGTGATACCTTTTTTATTGTTATTCATCTTATATTTTAGTTTTAAGTTTTTATTTTGATGTGTATATCATTTTTCTGTGTTTTGATTTAATCTAGACTTTTTCCATTCCAATCCATTTAATTAATTAAATCCTTAACCCTCCATCGAATAAGAAGCATCTCAAATTCATTTCCGTTGTATTATAGATTTTCTAAGAATGTGTTTTTATGCTTTTTTCCATCTTGTAATTAATTGTTACTTGTAAATTTATTTATATGTGTTTAATAATTTTTATCAAAGTTTTTATAAATGTTTTCTTTAAAATTCATTGAGGAAAGTGTTTTATTAAAATGAATTTTTTTTAATAAGGCTTGTGTAATGTAATTTTTTATAGTACACTATGTGACTATGTTTGGTATTTAGTAACACATGAGATAACTGGTGTGTGAGAATTTGTTGTGAAAAAGATTCTATGGTTGATTCAAGATTATATTTACATTTTGAGCCTATTAATGAGTTGTTTTAAAGATATTTTGAGATATTTACCTTATGTTTATTGGTGAAAACTGGGAGTTGTAGAGGTGGTTCATGATTAAGACATATAATTACTGCTAAACATGTGGATAAACCTTGCATAGTAGTTAGTTATTGAAATGTTTGGTGTTTTTAGTCCTTTTTTATTCGGAGTTTCTTTTGATGGTGATGTTTATTATTGTTACCTATGATGGGAATTTATTTTAGTTTCTAAATCGGCTGAGACTCCCCCAACATGCATAGTGTATGCAACCTCAACCCTTATTTAATCATTCTGTTTACACAGTGTATGCAAACTCTACCCTCCTTTAATCAGTCAACTCAAGTTATTAATTCAAGCCTTCATTTTCACTATCATGTAAGAAATTGAATGATGTAAACCCATCCTCACATGATTTCTTACCTTAAATAGTGTCCAACATATGAAATACGAGCTTTTGAATCCATCAGTTAATCAGGATCATATATTCCATTTCCCCCAAGATGACTGTACTAATATAACTTTAGGGTCAATTAAATATGGTTCTCATTGTACGATGTATATTATGTGTCCTTCTTGGCCAATACTCACTTTTATGAGGGTGGGGTGCTTTTCACTACCCATTCTGGCATGTGTATACATCCATAAAAATGTTAGATAAGTCACAAGTTTAATTTAGTAATGTTGTTATCATGACATACTTTATTATTAATCTCAAATTTAAAAATAAATTTTTTTGTCTATACTTAATGAAATTAAATCGTTTTACAAGCCATGAACAACCTATTTGGGTAGAATCCTAAAATTGATTCACCCATGGGGTGCGCTTGACTTGGGGAAGTAATTGGGTAATGAAAGGTGTGGTCATAGAGGTGCCAATAATGAGTTATTGAACATGAGTGAATGATTTGGGATACCAATAACACATGATGGGACCTGAGGCATGTGCCTCTTATAGACCTAATGAAAATGAATATAAATAAATTTTAATTTAATTTATGAGTACTTGTTCTTTACATTATTTTAATAGTTCACTACATCTACTAGAAACTTCTTCCTTTATCGTTTACTTAAATGTATTTTCTATTAAAGTTCAATCCTATTGAATTGTTTATGACAAAATGACTTATATAAATTCTTTTTACAGAATGGACAGAAGTTGGATGTATGAAACTGATCGGATCTCAAGCGATTTTCAAAACAATTTGGAGAGCTTTATAGATTTTGCATTTCACAATGCTTCAGATAGTGGTCGCATACACTGCCCATGTTCCAATTGTGTTGGTAGACCTTGGTTGAGCCATGAAGAAGTCAGCTACCACATAACCAAAAATGGTTTTCAAGCAAACTACTTTGTGTGGTATCACAATGGGGAGAAAATGAAATCTCAAATTGGTGATGATCAAAATGAAAAGACTGAAATGGAGAATTTGTTAGATGATCGGTTTTCATTTATTCGCCATCATGAAAAAGAAAGGATTTCGACTCAAGAAGACTTTGATATGAGGACAGCTGATGCGTCTAGTGAAAATGATGATATTGATAGGGTGAAAAAAATTAATGATGCTGCCACGACTCCACCATATCGACAATGCGATAAAATGGAAAAGATGTAATTTTTAATCCGATTGTTTCATGGGAAAACTATGTATGGGATTTCTAATACAGGAATCGATTACATTCCTACCCTCTTGAAGGATTTACTTCCAAATGATGCAGATATTACCTCAAACCACTATATGGCATGGAAGTTAGTTGAGGAACTTGGAATTTCAAGAAAAAAATTCATGCTTTCCCAAAAGATTGCAGTTTTTTCTTGGGAGGAAACCGCCGAACGAAATGATTGTATAAAATGTGGCACATCCCGCTGGAAGTCAAAATCTAATGGAACACCATCCCGCGTTCCACAGAAAGTAATGTGGAACTTTCCATTGATCCCCAGACTCCAGAATCTTTTTATGTCTGATGACATATCAATAAAAATGATATGGCATGATACCGAGAGAAAGAAGACTAATGATGAGTTTGTTCATCCTACAGATGGATTTACATGGTAGAGATTTGATGCTCGACATCCTGATTTTGCAGCTGACGTGCGTAATGTGAGGCTGGGTCTTTCATGCAACGGTTTTAATCCGTTTGGGTAGATTCTTACTTCGCACAGCACATGGCCAGTTTTTATACACATTTATAATATTCCCCCATGGTTGTGTATGAAAAACCCTTTCACTTTCATGAGTATACTCATATCTGGTCCATCTGATCCTGGCATTGATATTGATGTCTACATGCAACATTTAATAAAAGAGTTGAAACTTCTTTGGGATGTGGGTGGGCGCACATACGATTCATGTTCTAAAGACATATTTCATATGTGTGCTGCGCTTATATGGACGATCAATGATTTTCCAGCTTATGCAATGATTTCTGGATGAAGCACGAAGGGAAAATTGTCATGTCCAGTTTGTATGAATAATACACGATCCAGAAGACTGAAACATCGTTGTAGTTTCAGTTTTATGGGACATCGACGATTGTTGCCAAAGTATCATCCATATAGAATGAATCTTAGAAGATTTGATAATACCATAGAGATCGACGATCCACCTCAGCATATGTTTGGAACTGACATGCTTAATGAATTGAAATATTTTAGTATTTCCTTCAGGAAGGGTCAAATGAAATCTGGAAAGAGAAAGAATTTTTCCACTAAAACCTATTACAATTGGAGGAAGAGGAGTATCTTTATTGATTTTCCTTATTGGTCAACCAATTTGTTACGTCATTTCTTAGACGTAATGCATATTGAAAATAATATATGCAAAATTTTGCTTTCGGTTCTTCTAAATGTCAAGGGGAAGACAAAAGATGATTTACGATCTCGGCGTGACTTGGTGGATTGGGGCATTAGACCAGAATTACATCCTGTGTGTCTCAGTGAAAATAAATGGCAACTTCCATGTGCTTCTTATGTGATGAAACATACGAAAAAAACAATTTCTGGAAGTATTAGAGACTATTAGAGTTCCTGATGGCTATTCAAGAAACATATCTAAACGGGTCAATAGAAGAGAGTTGAAGCTAAAATTTTTGAAGACTCGTGATTATCACATTCTACTGTATGCTTTTCTTCCAATATCAATCTGTCATCTTTTGTCTAATAATTTAAGGGTAGTTGTTATTTGGTTGTTCCATTTGTTTAGAGATCTTTATGCTAAGAAGTTTTCCAAGTCTTTCTTGCAAAAAATGTTGACAGATGCCCCATTAATTTTGTGTGAGTTGGAGAAAATATTTCCTCCATCATTTTTCACATGTATGCGGCATATGACTGTCCATATTCCCACTGAAATAATTCTAAGAGGACCTATTTATTTTCGTTGGATGTATCCAACTGAAAGAAATATGTTCAAATTAAAGTCTTATGTTCGAAACAGAAATCATCCCTAAGGTTCTATCGTGAATGGTTACTTGGCTCAAGAATGTATGGATTTCGGCTCTATGTATTTGTCTGATCTTACTACAAGATTGAACAGACCAATGATAAATGAAGAAGAACAGTATGAGAAAATTGAACCCAGTTTTCCATCACTTCCTCAAATAGAAGGAATTCCTGGATCATATACATTGAAGACATTAAGCCATAAAGAGCAGGAGATGGCACATCGCACAGTTTTTTTCAACTGTGATTTGTTTGATGACTATATCAGGTAACTAAATTGATTATGTATATCTTACATATATATCTGTTAAACTATTCATATTTTTTATCTACAGGGAACATAAACCAATGATAAATAGGAAGCATCATTCATTATCTTTGAGAAGGAGAGAGGCTTTGCATAGCAAAGAGTTTTCTGCTTGGTTAAAATTGAAGGTAAAAAAATTAATGTTTAAAATAATTATATCAATATTTAATTAAGTTTAATAGTCATTTATATTGTAGGTATTGAGTTTTTCTGTTGACTCTATCTCTGAAGAAATAACAGCTTTGGCTTTTGGTCCTAACATCGTGGTTCGTGACTGTAAATCAATTGTTATCAATGGGTACAAATTTATTGTCACTGAACGAGAAAAGAACATGAGAACACAACATGATGGTGTTATGGTTACTGCCACAACAGATTGTTATGCCAGTGCATCAGATAGTAGACCGCGATTTGAAAATGTGGGTTATTATGGAGTTGTTGAGAAAATAATAATATTGGATTATTACTCTCATGGACGAGTCATAATGATGAAATGTCATTGGTCTGATTCGATGACGAGACGTGGAACATTTATTGATGATTGTGGATTTCGATTAATTAATATGACTCACACTCTTGCTACTGAAGAACCATATGTGTTGGAATCAATGGCTAAACAAGTTTTTTATGTCAAAGACCAACTTCGACCTGAATTTGGTGTCATAGTTGAAGTAATTCCAAGACATATTTTTGATGATGGTGATGATGGAATTGACACTGTCCCTAGTTCCATTGGAACCAATCCATTTATTTCTTTTGATGACTCCAATAGCTCAATTTTCAGAGTTTATTGTGAACCTGAAGTTGTGGTTGAAAATATATAGAATCATTCATCCATGTTCTCAATTATTTTGTTTTACCTCAAGTTAGGTTGTTAAGGTTGGTAATATTCAAACTGATTTAGTATTGATCACAAATTTGTTCTAGCTGACTTGACCGTTATGTGAATTTTCAATGTTTATTGGTTGCAGTTTTATTTGAATTGCATTTTCTAATTTGGAATTGAACTATATTCAAATATAGTCAAATAATATTTCTAACTTGGTGAACATTACAACTTGTATGATTTATTAAATCCATTCAAGCTCTTCTAAAACAATTGATAGATGACTTGACCGTTATGTGAATTTTCAATGTTTATTCGTTGCAGTTTTATTTGAATTGCATTTTCTAATTTGGAATTGAACTGTATTCAAACATAGTCAAACAATATTTCTAACTTGGTGAACATTACAACTTGTATGATTTATTAAATCCATTCAAGCTCTTCTAAAACAATTGATAGCTGACTTGACCATTATGTGAATTTTCAATGTTTATTGGTTGCAATTTTATTTGAATTTCATTTTCTAATTTGGAATTGAACTGTATTCAAACATAGTCAAACAATATTTCCAACTTGGTGAACATTACAACTTGTATGATTTATTAAATCCATTCAAGATATTCTAAAACAATTGATAGCTAAATTACCAATGAATCCCCCTATTCCCTCATATATTTAGTTTTTTGGGATACACATTAGTTTCCTTTTTCTAATTAATTACATATTTGTTTTCAAAAGCATGATATGAATCCAATTTAAGAGAGATGAAGGAAAAAAATGATGAAGAACTATCGTCGAATGATGGAGTTGGGAATTCTATCATTAGTTCCTGTAGTGAGTACTTTATTTCAAATTGATATATTTAAAGAAAATATAATGTCATGTGATTAATTTTTTTGTAAACATTTTTGTGGGATCCACCTATACGTCGACAGTTATTCGATGAGGAGCCTAGTACTGGTCCTAGTACTCAGGCCGGTGGTACGAGGAGGGTTCGTACCAGAGGTGGATGAGTAGCTGCACGTACCCGACTAGACCCTGCCCCTCCCACGGACATGTCATCCTTCCCACATTCTGATCCTGGTGTGTCATTAGGGACAAACAGGATATTTAGGCCTCCCATGTTTTCGCTACCTTCTGCATCTTCTGGACCATCATTTTCACATCCCATGATGATTCCCACTCAGCAGTCAGCATCCTGTCAGACAGTTGTCTCATCTTCTTTTCCTTCTACTTCTGTCTATCCAAGCTTCTATATTCTATCATCTTCGACTCATGTTCCACCACAAGGTGTTCCATCAATTTCTATGGATCCAGCGGCGCTCAGCGATCAGACCGATACAGGTATATTTATAGAACCCTAAAAAAAATTTATAGCAATATATATTTTCATTATAACATGTTTTGATTAAATATTTGTTTTAATTTCATGACAGATACATCTACTGACAGGAGGCATGGTTGGGGTCATACATGCATGCGTTCGGTGTGGAACCGCCGCACACAGGTTATGGTGGATTATAATGAAGACAACCAAATGGTTGAGAAAACCGGGCAGTAATGTCAGAGTTTTTTGGCGACGCTTGCAAAATACTTTGACAGCATTCCCGTTAGGACGCTATCATGGGGACATTTGACACATGAGGTCAAGGATAGATCTTGGACAGAGATATGGGTAAAAAAATCTATTCCATTTAATTCCATGAATTATTTTTGTATTTATATGAATTAATATTTTGATTTCAGCTTCGATTTAATTTTCCCGATGGTGAGGGTGCACGACCGGAACGTCTAAAGGATTTAGGCGAGCTTTGGAGAGCCTACAAGCATGAGTTTTATATTGGCTGGGTTTCTATAGTTGGAACTAAGTTAGAGGCGGTACCAGTGTTGGATGATTGTCCTATAGAGCAGTATCATCAGATGATTACTCATTGGACTAGTACCCAGTTTAAGGTATTAATAACATTTGAGGTATTTAAATAATAACTTTCATGTTTTTCATTAATACTATATGTTTCATTTTCAAATTTTATTTAGGAATCATCTGGAAAAAATAAAAAGAACATTGATGCAAAAAAATACCTCCACACATTGGGATGCACTATGATACCTGATCATGAGAGGAAGCAGGTATGACAATTGTTTATAAATTTTATTTATGACTTACACTTTCTTTTTTTTACTCAATTATTTAATAGTTTGATAATGTTTTCATATAACTTTAGTTTTCAATGTCATTGTAGAGGCAAATACAAAATATTGATGGGTGTGTGCCTCGAGCAAAACTATTTTGCTCGAGTAGACGGAAAAAGGATGGAAGTGCCACCAACGAAGCGACTCAACAGCAGATTGTAAGTTTTAATTTGTTGAATTTATATTTTAATATCTATTTTTTAACTTATTGATATATTTATATTTGTAACAGGCTACTTTAGAGGCCCTGGATGCCCAAGAACTAGAAAATTTTGGGCCAACAGATCACTTACATCATGTGTTGGGAGAGGAGCATTCTGGCAGAGTACGCTGCCAACCTAGGATAGCCCCGACGAGGAATTGGACCTCCTCAGGTACGAGCTATAGTGCCAACGAGATGCATCAAGTTAGGCCACAGGAAGAAAAGGCTAAGAAAAGGGCCACAAAGATGGCATAATGGTCTGCTAGGGCAAACAGTGCGTTTATGAAATTTATTGAAGTTCTACGTCCAAAACTTCTAGCAGAGGCCATCCCATCTTTTGATGAATATATGTCATCGATACTTTCTATATATAGTGCACCGGGTGGAAATTATAGTGGTGGTCAAGACGATATCCAGCTTGATGATGATGATGGAAAGGAGTCTGGTGCGGAAGAGGAAGGAGAGGAGGAGGGCAAGGTGGGTGGCGAGGGCGAGGAGGAGGGTGAGGGCAATGAGTAGGGCACTGAGGAGGGAGAGGACGATGATGGGGATGAGGACGAGGGTGATGATGATGGTGATGATGGTGATGGTGAAGTGGGAAAAATTGATCCATTACATTTTTTACTAATATTACTTAGATTTTATATTTAATCTATTCTAGTTGTTGGTTTTATCTAAACTCGTAGTATAGTATTGGTGTTGAGTTATTTTTATATATTATCTGTTTTTATAGATGTTGTTGTCTTTTAGTGGTTGTGTGTTTGGGAACCCCCTCCTTCCTGGACCCTGGACAACCCCCCACCATCCTCATTGGACCCCGGACAGCCCCCGGACAGCCCCCCGGACAGCCCCCCAGACAGCCCCCCGGACAGCCCCCCGGACAGCCCCCCGAACAGCCCCCCAGACAGCCCCCCCACCTCCTCCCTGGACCCTGGACTGCCCCCAAGATAGCCCCTGGATAGCCCCCCCCCCCCACCCCCCACACACACTCTTCCTTGGACCCCGGACAACCCCTCGAACACCCCCCGGACAGCCCACAGATAGCCCCCCGAACAACCCCCTAGACAGCCCCCACCCTCCTCCCTGGACCCCAGACAGCCCCCTAGACAGCCCCCCAGATAGCCCCCGGACATCCCCCCCCCCCCCACCCTCTTCCTTGGACCTCGGACAACCCCCCGAACACCCCCCAAACAGCCCCCGGACAGCCCCCCGAACAGCCCCACGGACACCCCCCCCCCCCCACCCTCCTCCCTGGACCCCGGACAGCCCCCCCGGACAGCCCCCCAGACAGCCCCCCGGACATCCCCCCCCCCCCCCCCACCATCTTCCTTGGACCCCGGACAACCCCCCGAACACCCCCGGACAACCCCCGGACAGCCCCCCGAACAGCCCCCAAACAGCCCCCCACCTTCCTCCCTGGACCCCGGACAGCCCGCCCCCCCCCCCCCCCACCCTCCTCCTTGGACCCCGAAAAACCCCCCGAACACCCCCCAGACAGCCCCCCACACATCCCCCCCACCCTCCTCCTTGGTCCCCAGACAGCCCCCCGGACACCCACCGGACAACCCCCCGGACAGCCCCGCTAGACAACCCCCCCACCCTCCTTTATTTCATTTAATAATAGAAAATATATAATATATATTTTATTTATTTTCATCATGATAATCAATGTAAATCACATTTACACATCTAATCAATATCATAGATTCTTGGTATGTTATAAAAGAGATGTATTCATTGGGCATGACATTGTTAGCTCCAAAATGTTTCATATCATGATAAACTAAAATCTAATCCATACTAAGAATGATATAAAAATATTTTATATGAATTTCTATAAGATTTTAAGTAAATACCATTCCACTAATACACACATGAGGATTCTCATAAAATGGACAACATTTTAAGTACATACAGAAAACTGACCAAACGCATTCGGTTTCTGTTGAAACTTTAGGAGAACAATCTATGGGTCATATGTGACTTGTACGAATCAACCCCGCCTCAATCTGAGACGCGGTGTGGCTGGCACCACTCAAAGTGTCTATCTTCTGTTTCAAAAGGATGTCATTTTAATTGAAAAACATCAACTGGCATACGGAAAACTGACCAAACGCATTCGGTTTCTGTTGAAACTTTAGGAGAACGATTCATGGGTCATATGTAACGTGTACGAGTCAACCCCGCCTCAATATGAGATTTGGTGTGGCTGGCACCACTCAAAGTGTCCGTCTTTTGTTTCAAAAGGACGTCATTTTAAGTGAAAAACATCAACTAGCTTACAGAAAACAAACTAAATGCATTCGTATTGTGTCGATACTTTAGCACAGTGATCCATGGGTCATATGTGACGTGTACGAGTCAACCCCACCATAATCTGAGGTGCGGTGTGGCTTCCACCACTCAAAGTGTCTATCTTTTGTTTAAAATGGACAACATTTTAAGTACATATGGAAACCAACCAAACACATTTGGTTTTCATTGAAACTTTAGGAGAACGATTCATGGGTCATATGTGACGTGTACGAATCAACCCCGCCGCAATATGAGACACGGTGTGGTCGGCACCACTCAAAGTGTATGTCTTCTGTTTCAAAAAGACGTCATTTTAATTGAAAAACATCAACTGGCATATGAAAAACTGACCAAATGCATTCGGATTGTGTCGATACTTTAGAACAACAATCCATGGGTCATATTTGACCTGTACGAATCAACCCCGCCACAATCTGAGGTGCGGTGTGGCCGCCACCACCCAAAGTGTCTGCCTTTTGTTTCAAAAGTATGTCATTTTAATTGAAAAACATCAACTGGCATACGGAAAACTAACCAAACGCATTCGAATTGAGTAGATACTTTAGAAAAATGATACATGGGTCATATGTGATGTGTACGAGTCAACCCAGTCTCAATCCGAGGCGCAGTGTGGCTACCACCACTCAAAGTGTATGCCTTTTGTTTCAAAAGGACATCATTTTAATTGAAAAACATCAACTAGCATACGGAAAACTGACCAAACGCATTCGTATTGTGTCGATACTTCATCACAACAATCCATGGGTCATATGTAACATGTACGAGTCAACCTTGTCTCAATATGAGGCGCGGTGTGGCCGCCACCACTCAAATTTTCTATCTTTTGTTTCAAAAGGACGTCATTTTAAGTGAAAAACATCAACTGGCATATGGAAAACTGAACAAACGCATTCGGATTGTGTTTATACTTTAGAAAAATGATCCATGGGTCATATTTGACATGTACGAGTCAACCCCGCCTTAATCTGAGGCACAGTGTGGCCAGAATCACTCTAAGTGGCTCTCTTTTGTTTAAAATGGACAACATTTTAACTATATACAGAAAACTGACCAAACGCATTCGTTTTATGTTGAAACTTTAGGAGAATGATTCATGGGTCATATGTGACGTGTTCAAATCAACCCCGCTTCAATCTGAGATGTGGTGTGGCTGGAACCACTCAAAGTGTCTGCCTTTTGTTTCAAAAGGACGTCATTTTAATTGAAAAACATCCACTGACATACGGAAAACCGACCAAACTCATTTGGATTGTGTCGATAATTTAGCACAACGATCTATGGGTCATATGTGACGTGTAAGAGTCAACCCCGCCTTAATCTGAGGCGTGGTGTGGGCGCCACTACTCAAAGTGTCTTTTTTTTTAATGGACAACATTTTAAGTACATACGGAAAACTGACCAAACGCATTCAGTTTTTGTTGAAACTTTAGGAGAACGATTCATCGGTCATATGTGACATGTATGAATCAACCCCGCCTCAATATGAGATGCGGTGTGGTTGGAACCAATCAAATTGTCTATCTTCTATTTCAAAAGGACGTCATTTTAATAGAAAATATCAACTGGAATACAGAAAACCGACCAAACGCATTCGGATTGTGTCGATACTTTAGAAAAACGATCCATGGGTCATATGTAACTTGTACGAGTCAACCCCGCCTCAATCCGAGGCACGTTGTGGCTGCCACCACTCAAAGTGTTTGCCTTTTGTTTCAAAAGGATGTCATTTTAATTGCAAAACATCAACTGGCATACA